>OU343161.1:229539928-232039928 GCA_910595825.1 Philhelius pedissequus | reverse complement strand
TCTGACAAGGCGCGTATTTAAATGGCTATGCGGATACGTAATCTTTTCCGAATAATCCAGTTAAATCCACAATCTGCCGGAGAGTGAACTTGTTTATCGGATGTTTTCGCAAATCCGACCGACGACGACCGCGATGCAGCGTCAGCGATCTAGAAATCTAATGTGTCATTTATGTCATGCAATAAAACCAAAATAAAAAGCAATTTATCTCGCACCACCTAAAATACTACTTTCCATTTCACTGTGATAGGCGGCGGCGGCGGCGCGCGGCGGAACAACGGCATGCACAGGTACTTTCAAATGAAAGTCCTCTATAACCACAACCTAAACAACAACACAGCGGTCCACTTTAGGTTGCGGTAGTTAGGCACTGAGATTTCGATATTGATTTCAGCTTAAAATGAAAGGACTTTCTAAGAGTGCGTAACTCACTCATATTAGAAAGATACACCACCAATGATATTCCTATTAAAAGATGAGTTAGGAAAAATGCTATTTGGAATACTGGACAGCCGGACAATCACTGAAAGTGCATGAAAGGATAAATAGACAGCAATCTATAAAGTTATACCTTGGGAAAAGATTATAGTTACTGAGTATAGTCACTGAAACTTACAACGGCATACACATTTAAATGGATGGATCATAATATGTAAATTTACAGTAAGATCTCCTATGACAGTAAGTTCTTAAAAGTGAATTTTTTTTTGCTTTACTATTGCGCTGGAGTTTTAGCAGTTAAATAGTTATAAATTTTGTTAAATGGAATTAGTTGTCTATGTCTACTTAAAATTCCATGAAAAACTTCTAAAAAAAATTGTCGTCAATGGGTTGCTGGTTCACTCATTTACATGTTGTTCAGGCATAACACTAACAACTTGTGACTGAGCAAAAACTAGTATACCCAACAATTCATCTCTCCCTCCATTTCGCGGCCGCGCTGTGTTGAAACATTTAAAAGGGTAATCATAACCCCGCGTGTAGATTATAAAACAAAAAATTGTTTTCCATCAACTTTTTTGCCATCTTCACATGCGAATTTGATAGTGAGATAGATAGTGGGATCAATATAAAATGCTGAACCATCAATATAAAATGGCCGGGAGGAGTGATACTATTGAGAACATCATCAGCAATAAAATCATTTTTTTTTGACAGGTGTCAAAACTTATCCACCTAAATGTGTTCATATAAAACTGCTTAAGAATAGCATTTACATCAAAATCTATTATCAAAATTCATAAGCCGGCAATATCTTTATTTAAGATTACTATTAAATAACAAACAAATAAAAGCAATTACCGCTCGATAATCTGTTTCGTGAGAGATTCTCCATCCTCATTGGCTTATTAATTGCACACCACATAGCTATACGATTAAAAGAGGTTTTACTGTATTGATAGTTTTGGAATCATAAGTTTCTTCGTTGATAAATTAATGCATTCTGTCCAAAGGTTATATTATCACTTTTGTTGTGATAATCAAACTCTTCTTAATGATTGATGTGGCCTATTCACACGAAACCGTTAATGAATCGTTCATCTTGATTTAACCGCAATGATGAGTGCATATTTGCTTAGGGATTATCCATTTGTTATAATACTGCAAACCGCATATACATTTGTGGTATATAATTGATAGTTAAGTAAAGTGGAATGATATTGTGGCATGGGAACATAATATTATGTAAATTTTGTGCTTTTTTTCTCTTTTAGCATATTTTGTAAGGTTAATTTATTAATACATTTAAGCGGATAAACGGAAGTAAATCGATTAAAAATTTAAATAATAATCAATTGATGTATAGCTGTAATTGATTAGTTTTTTTTTTTTTAAAGTGGAGTGAAGTGGAAACGATTACTTAATGGAGGAAGTCAAATACTATTCAGGGAATCTATTCTTAAGTCGATCAATTCATTTTTTTATAGATACTAGATTTGAAAGGGTTTTATAAATGAAGTGAAAGATATTTAGAAATAAACGGCTCAGATAAATCTATTAATAAAGCCAAATGCACATAAATCTTTTAATAAAGCCAAATGCACATAAATGCCTTCTAAGTTACGAGACAAATTCTTTACTTGATATTCATTTATATAGAATCGTAATCATAAGCCAATGAGATGCCTTAAAAATGCTAAAATCTTCAACTTACGTATACATCAACCACAACTCAGAAACAGATGCTTAAATAAACAACAATAGCCCGAGATGTCCGCCCTGTGGTATCTACTCCGAAAGGTAGATTAAACGGTAGCGCAATAAATTATATGAAAAGGAAGACAGTAAAGAATTTTGAATGGCACGAAAAGTAAATATCCAAATATTACAATAATTGTAAAAAACACTATAGTTGACGAATAAAACGACAATTGATAGATACATTTTTGACCCACTTTGAATAACAAAAAAAATGATTGTGAACAGTATATATGTTACTTCCTTTGACATTTCAATTCAAGTAATCAAATAGTTTAGTTTTGAGCTGACCAGTCGATAAAGAAATTTCATCGTATGCACAAGATTCTTAGTAGAAACGGATTTCGTTTTTTACTTAATTTTTTATAATTTAATTTTTTTTTCTAAAAAAAATATTGGTGTGAAAAATTTAAATATTAAACAATATAAATTTGAAAACGTTATTTCACAAAAAAAATTGTCAACCCGCTTTCGAAATATTGAATTTAAAAAAAATATTTTTTTTTAAATCCAAAAAAACAATTTTTTGAAAATTTTATAAAAGTTTAGGTATTTTAGAAGTCGAAGGACCTCTTATAAACCTCTTTCGAAAATTAATAAAATGCATGACTGTATTGCACGTGGCTTGCTTGCTCTTATGTTCGATCACATCCTAATTTACTTTTCTTAATTTTGTATATACAAAATTCCATAATTTTTTTTTTAACAAAATTTTTAGTATGCGATTTTATGAAATTAATAATATTAATTTAAAAACTGAATTTCAAAAAATATTGGTTCAGCCGTTTTCGAAATATTGAATTTTCCAAAAAAAATGTTTTTTTTTTTTCAAAAATCCAAAATAAATATTTTTTGAAAATTTTGGAATTCAGTATTATTTATAATTCGAAGGACCTGTTATATAAAAAAAATTGATCGAATTTCGTTGAGCTGTTTATGGGAAAGTCGAAAATAAAAGAACTTGTTGTATGACAGGTACCGTTATTAACAAAATATGTAACAAAAAAATTCGATCAAAAGGTTGACTATACCTAAGTTAGTGCACACACTTTTTCTTATCAAAATCGTTAGTCATTTTCGAGATAATTAAGATGGTAGAATAAATTGTGGAAATCTATTTGACGTAATTACAAAAAACGCTTAAGTACCAAGTTTGAAGAAAATCGATTCAGCCGTTTAAGCTGTCGAATATATATCGATCTACAGACAGAAAGATCGACAGACGGAATTGCGGAACCCACTTTTTGGTGTTCTCTATCATCGTAATATCAAGTTTCATTAAGATCTCGAGATCGATTTCTTTTCCAAATACAAAACTTGCCCTATAGTACCTATGTACGAGGGGCGTTCAATATATTCTCGGTATCGGGGTGAAGCTGTGGTTATATATATAAATTGACTTATTTATCAAGTAATACTATTATTTTAGTGCATTCATGTAAAATTTCATATAAATGTGATTATTAATTCGCATTTTATCTCTAGTTAATGGCAACTGAGACAAATGGTGAAAATTGAGCATTAAATTTCTTACTAAGCAAGGGAAAAGTAAAAAAACTATTCATGAAGAGATGGTGCCTGTTTACCAGGGTTCCGCACCTTCATTATCAACTGTGCAAAAGTGGTCAAGTGAGTTCAAGAGAGGCAGAGAGAGCATTGAAGACGACCCCCGCTCCGGCTACTGCTTGTACGGGAGAAAGCATCAAAGAAGTCGAAAAACCTGTTCTTGAGGATGCCCGAATAAAGGTGAAAATTATGGCAGAGATCACCAAGCTTTCAACTGGTCCCATTCACACCATTCTTCATGACCATCTTAATCTTTCAAAGGTCAGTGCAAGATGGGTGCCACGAATGCTCACAGCGCCTCAGAAAAAAGTGAGAATCGCATGCTGTAGAGAGCTTTGGAGATGTGTAGTGAGTACGCGGACGGAGTTATGGATCGAATTGTTACTGGAGACGAAACATGGATTCACCACTATGACCGTGAAAGCAAACAAGAGTCCATGCAGTGGCATAAAAAAGAGTTCAAAGTCACTCCGTCTGGCGGGAAGCTCATGGCCACAGTTTTTTGGGACTCAAAGGGAATCTTGCTCATTGAATACAAAAAAAAGGTGAAACCATCAACGCCACATCCTTCGCTTCCACTTTGCATAATTTGCGGAAGGAAATTAAAAAGAAAAGACGGGGTAAACTCGCAGCGGGTGTGTTGCTTCTTCATGACAATGCTCCTGTTCACACGGCGCGAGTTTTCATGGCTGCTGCGCGAGATTGTGGTTTCGAAGAAATCCAACACCCACCCTATAGTCCACATCTTGCCCCTATTGATTATTTCCTGTTTCCGAGTTTGAAAAAAATGTCTTCGTGGAAAAAGATTTTCGGATGATGAAGAACTCAAGTCGGCAATAAATGTGTATTTTGCAGAGAAAGAGGAAATTTATTTTTTTGAGGGTTTAAAAAAGCTTATCTCAAGATGTAACAAATGCATTGATGTTAGAGGAGATTATATTGAAAAATAAAAACATTTTAAATTGAATTCGCACTTTCCTTCATATCGATACCGACAATATATTGAATATTATTGGTAAAAATACCAATCCTAAGAAAAATATCTATCAACTGAAAAGTAGTCATTGACTAAAAAATTGATAAATAACAATTTTTTTGACATTCATAATACCAAGTTTATGAATACAAAAATTCACAATGGATCTTAACTACGCACACCATTCACCATGTTTGATAGCGATAAAATTGAATCATCAATTTTGTTGATAATAATTATCGTATTGATATTTGACACCCGTTATAGGGATGAATGAATATAGAAAAATTATCCTGAACAACAAGAAACAGTTTTCAATAAATGACCACCTTGTTCTAAATTTACTGCGTGTCAACGGAAATTCTTTTTCTATCTATCTATGTGTTTAATTACTGCCGAGCAACTTAGCTTGAATTCTTAATACTTTAGGTCTTACAGGTGTATACACTGGTACATACCTAAAATAAGAAAAAAATCAGTTTGAATATCTCTCGAAAAGTAGACTTATTGGCTTGAATGTCTTCACTATTTCGTTATTTAAATTGAGGGCGAATTCCACTCTACTCATGAAATAATTTCATTTGAATCAAGTCTCTTCCATTTCTATATTTCTGTATGCTTTTCCAACGTTCACACTCTGATTGGTCATTTTAATTGTAGTCAAAATTCCTTGGTGCATAATTACACAAAAAGTGAATATTTGGGATACGAATGTTAATTATATGTCAAAAGTTAAATAATATAGAAATAGGAAAACAATAACAAAAATACAATTATTAAATACTGAAAATGATTTTAAAACAGTTCTTTGAACATCGAATAATGCATGTTAATAATGAAAATTGTTTAACAGAGTTTAAAAAAAAAATTAAGATATTTTTGTCTTCTGACATTACATTGTAATTGATTACCACTATTAATTTGAGACGAACCACCTGGTAAATAAAAGCATTCACATTTCCACCAACCATACCTCAAATAAGTATGTCTTTTTCCAAACATCGCCCAACTATGTGTGTGGGTCATAACAATTACACAAACAAATGATTTGTTTTCAGGTGTTTCTTTTATGAAATTTTAAATCACACATTACTGTAATTTTTAATTAAACAAAAAAGATTAACGACATGACCCAACATTTTTTTTTTTAACATTTGATTGTATTTAATTAATGCCAAGCTACTCTTGTTTAAACACCTAGCAGTTGTTATAGCAGTAAACATTCTCACACAAAAATGTCTATTTAAAATGATTGATGATTGACATCTCGTAAAACTTTTTTTCACAAACCAAAACCGCAGTAGAAAGAAAAAAAACTATTATTTTATTAGATTAGCAGTATTCATCTAATTTGGGTCAATAAAAGAATAGACGCTTTTTATTTAAAGTTGCTCATCAGACAGCACTTAAATTTATACTCTCTTTAGGCAATAAATTATATTTGAAAGTTTTTTTTTTTTTTAATAAATAAAGATATCACCTTGCGTGCTGACTTTTTTATTTTTGATGTCGTCGTCTAGTTACCAATTCAGTTAACACCTTGTTCCGTATTATTTGATAGGCTTCCGTTTTCACTTTTTCCTCTGGTAAAACATAGATAGATCCCTTTTTTCCCTCGAAGCTAAATAATGATGACCTACATTATTAGCGCAGGAAACCCAATGTATATAATTAAATTATAAATTTAATAGAAAGGAAAAAAATTAATCTCTAATTAGCCCCCGAAACCAAAACACACACATCGTCACCAAAATATATACACACCAAAATTCACTATGCGGATATTTGTGCGAATTCTCAGACCCTGCCATTGTGTTCCAGAAAAAAAATAAGGTTTCTTGGCTCCAAAATGAAGATTTACAAAAATGAAAAAAAAAATCATGAAGAATAAATTTACCATTCTTTTCCATGGAAAATATACACACAGACCAACAGCGACGAAAAGTGAATGTACGGCACGCATCTGCGAGGAAATACCTAGACTTTGGGAACTTCTTCAAACCAAATAGCAGCCAGCAGCTAGCAGCTTGGAAGATTTGCTAATCGAAAAAATTATTCCGAATCGCGCGCCAGATTGTAAATTTGTTGAATTAACTCTTCGACAACGATGGTAGCGACAAACACAGTGGGACTAACTGAATCTTTAATAATATGGTAAATTGAAAATGGAGTATAAAAAGATCGAATTTATTGGCTCATGTAATCTAGCGAACAACAAACCAACTTGTGTAGGCCAGTAAAAATAATAATCGTTGAGTTAAATTGGTAAACAATTAATGTAATGGTCTATGTTTTGTAATGTCACGCTAGATACCTAGAAATTGAAATCCATAGTGTTGCCTTTATGCCGAATTGCCTCACCATAGGTTGACATTTGTCTGCAGTGTAACTCTCTTATAATAAAACCTGATAACCCAATAAAATATCAAGCTATTTAAATGTATTGATAAATTCCAATAAAGAAATAGCTTCTTTCTCAAGTCGCATAGTGCTAAACAATGGCCTTATGTGCCTCTTCTTCACTGCATAGGTCATACGTACTGAGCTTCATTTTCTTTTTATGGGATCCCGGTAGGTTGTGCCCGGTTATATATGGTGTGTTTTTTTTAGACGTGTGGTTTTCAATCTGGCAATACTTTTTTCGGAGTTGGTCTTTTTGACAGCTGTCACTTGACTTATGCTTATGAATAGACTTACTCCTGAACAAAGTTTGCAAATCTTGCAAATTTATTACCAAAATAATGGTTTAGTTCGCGCGACGCATCGCGCCCTGCGTCCAATATTCAATCGACATAATCACTCAGCAGATCGGTTTCGCAACACGTTTACTATAGTGGATAATGCGCATCCTCAGAGACACCGTACAGTGCGAACCGAAGACGTTATTGCTGCCGTGGAGCGGAGTATCAAAGAAGACCCGAATGAGTCCATCCGCCATCGAGCACAACAATTAGAGCTGTGTCCATCCACTTTATGGAAGATTTTGTGGAAGGATCTTGGCTTGCGTGCTTACAAAATCCAACTCGTGAAAGAATTGAACCCGAACGACCATCAAGCTCGTCGCATGTTCGGTGAATGGGCCCAAAACGAGATGGCCACCGATCCCGATTTTCACAATAAAATTTTGTTCAGCGATGAAGCCCACTTTTGGCTAGATGGGTACATTAATAAGCAAAATTGTCGCATTTGGAGTGATCATAATCCACAAGCCATTATTGAGATGCGGTTCCATCCTCAAAAAGTCACTGTTTTGTGTGTTCTATGGGCAGATGGAATCATTGCTCCATATTTCTTCAAAAATGAGGCCGGCCATAATGTTACAGTTAATGGGGAACGCTATTGAACCATGATTAATGACTTTTTCGATCCTGAATTGGAGGATTTTAATGAGGACGCCCTTTGGTTCAAACAAGATGGCGCTACATTACATACAGCCAACGAAACAATCAATTTATTGAAGGAAACTTTTGGGGAGCACATTATCTCGCGTCGTTGCGTTGGCCTGTGGCGCGGACTCCAACATCGTCTGATTTAACATCACTGGACTATTATTTTGTGTGGGGTTATGTGAAGCTTGTCTACGCAGATTATCCCGGTAGGTTGTGCCTGGCTAAAATGGCTCCAATTGCTGCAAAAGGTGGGCCTCTCGGCTGGAATTTATTCGAGCCAAACGCGACGGCCAATAGCCCGAAATCATTTTTAAAACACAATGGCAAGCCCTTATCTTTATAACAAAGCTAAATTTTTGGCCAAAGCATTAAATGATATGCGTATGCATTGAATACTGCTAAAACCTGACCAAGACCGTGCTGTAATTACGCAGTCTGAAAGAGCTACTTAAAGAAGCTACCACCAACACCAGTGTTCCTTTTGATTCTACTGTATAGTTAGTTATAGTCCACCCACCGGAATATGGTTACTTGTTTTCCGATTTCTATTCACTAGCAAAGGTTTTCATAAAGGGCTTATCGAATTCAAGCTGGGGACAGTAATGCCTATTACTTAGCATGACATTTGCGTCTGTGCCTTCTCAACTGTTGGTTTGATCTAAGCTGCTGATTCCTGCACCTTGGAGGTCTAGGAGTTTCATGTTGAGTATAGTTTCCAGATCTACTATGAAGGTTCCTACAAAATCTTATTTATTTTGCTTTTGTTATCAATTTCAGATTGAAAGCCATACCCAACGTATTCTACCAAATTTAAATTGTCATATTTTTGTATTGATCCTAAAAATATTATCTTCGTGTAAATGTTGAATTACTTATAACCATTCACTTTTATTATTATTATTATTCCAAGTCCGTCATATAGCTTGTCCCACTGTTGCACTCCAAAGACAATTATTACCTCACGCCTCCTCGCACTTTTAGATGAAAATGAAAAGTCAATGGCAACAGGTACGCGATGGTCAGAAAAAAACCTAAAAAAAATCGATTAAATCATCAGAGTCTGCACGGCCGGCTAGGCGATACAGATGTTGAGATTTGCTGGTTTGAGATATTAATTATTGCCTTCAGGTGCAAAGATGTTGTATGTGAATTCGGCATTAGAATGTTACCATAGTCGAATGGTCAATTTCAGCATTTTTTTGTTGTAATAATTTTTAGTAGATTGTTACTGCGGAGGTACCTAATGATGATGATCATATAGCATTCCAGTTTTCTGTCATAATATGTGGAATTAGTGGAAGATTTAATATATTTTCCGTTATCGAAGTTCCTTTATACCTACATATACAATTATAAGGCGATAACCATTTTACGTGATGAAGGTAATAAGTCGAAGAAGCTTTAATGATAATTTGTTATTTTGTTGGTTATTTTGTCGTTAAAAGTGGGCCAAGTGAGAGGCTTAATTCACAATATAATGAAGATATTTACTCGTCCTACGATTAATATTTGATTTAATAACTTTACAAATAGTTGGGTAATGGAATTGGCCTAAATTAATTTTATGGCTGAACTCAATGATTTCCTGTCTATATCTGCTTGGATTAACTGGATTAACTTGAACTTAGCGGAAAAATATTATCCATTTTTAAAAACAGGTTGAACTGAAGAAAATATAAACAAAATTAAATGTTGTTCAAGAAAACATTTTAATTGAGAACTACACATTTTTTATTGGAGAGATTTCAATCAAAGTAAAAATGTATTCAAAGTTGATTGCAAATGAGTTCAAATGTTTGCAAAAATACAGTAAACAAATTCCAATGGAAAGTTTAACTAGAAAACAAACTAGATCATTTTTGCATGGGATTTTTAGTTCGATCAGGGTAAACGGCCTTAAAGCACATTCACCTGAAGTATGGATGCTTTAAGTGTTAATTATATATAATTATAATCTTCTTCTTCTTCACCTCTACATTAAACATATGGTATCTAGTAGTGCGAAAAGACTGCACCCCTAATCTTAGTCTCAGCAGAAGTAATAAAGGCATCTTCTTATCCAGGAAGAATTGGGAAGATGACGAAATGTCGAATGATTTCGACGTTAAAAATTGTACCGGGTCTAAGATGGAGTGCGGTGTAGGTAATGTCTCAGAGTCGCTAAAAGTCTAGTTTCCGACTTCCTGACCTTGCAGCGTCTTTCAAGCTGACGTTCTAGCTATATTAGCAGCATGCAAAATTCTTAAATTAAATCCAAATCAAAATCTATTCGGCAATAATCACAAAAGGAAGGAAAAGGAAGCAGTGCTTCACTTCCTCTGCAAGTGTCCGCTTTGGCTAGGTTAAGAATGCAATTACTGGAAAGCGTATTTTTGGTAGTGAAATTATCAGAGAGTCTCGGTGGTTTGGTTTCGGTTTTCGCTAGAAGAAATATTTTTTTAATTAATTATTTTTTAATACTCATTTTCAAATTTTATAATATTCACAGGTTTTTGTTTGCCAAATATTCTATGCACCTTAATATATCAAACCATATTTGTACATAGTTGTATTCAGCTAGGCGCACTGCGGAAATCCAGAGACGAATACGTATTTATGTATGCATGTCGTTGAAATAGTAACCTCTCATTTTTCAGACTATGTCTGATAGAAACGTCAAAATATAGTTTATTGCTTCCCATCAAGCCATATATTGTCAAAATTCATTGAAGGACGGCGCTGATTTAAATGGATTTAAAACGTCTACAAATTCAAATCTTATCTCAGAAAGTTAGAAATGTTTATGTGTTCGCTTGTCAACCTCATGGTTCGATCTCTGCCGTAGTCTATGTCCTCTTATTTTTCCATTAAAAGCCAATTCTAAAATAAATGTCATAGAATAAGTTGCTGGTTTACTCATTACATGCTGTTTAGGCATAGAACTAACAACATGTGATTGAGTAAATCTAGTATATCGATAAATATGGAAACGAATAAAAAATAATGCGAATTATAAGGGACATAGATAAATAAGACACTGAAATTTCTCCGCATTAGTTCAGCCGCCATCCCTGGAGATAAAATCTGAGACAACAACCACCTCCAGTCTCAGAACATCGCGCCACACATCTTTCCTATCCTTCCATCTCTTCCATAACCCCACGCCCGCGCTGTGTTTAACCATTTAAAGGGTATAATAATCCCTTGTGCGCGTGAAGATTATAAAAAAATCCCTCAGAAACAAGAATCCAACAGCTCAAAAAAACCCTAAAAAAAACGACAGCGAATAATATTAATGCTGAAAAACTGGGACAAGCAAATAGAATTTTTATTAAAATAAATATAATAAACTAAAACCACCTCTTAAGAAGTCGTGATATTGATATAACTTAATATTTGCTAGTAGCACGCTCAAGTTGTTCTTTTATTCTGACCAATCTTGCGAAAGCTAACTACAAATAGTCTCATTTACTTAATTGATTCGAACTATTAACTTAAACTAATATATTGAAAAAATAATAATCAGTAGTTGAAAAAAATTATTTTATTAATTTTAATAATTAATTAACCCTCACCAATTTTGCAATCCAATCTCTTGCAATAATAATAATAATAAATTTATAGCATTTTCTATAGTGCCACAAAAATAATTAATTTTATTTTTTTAATTAATTAAATTTATATTTCGACCCAAATTCCTGACGTACTTACATAAAATAAAATTAAAACTACATTTTAAATTAACTGTGTTTGACGCAATAAAAAGAGAAGACACAAAATATATTAATAATAAACAAACAAAAAATAAAGCATGAGAACATTGCTGATTTTCTTTGAATTAAATATAAAACTATATATCTTTAAAACTACTAAATTTTTTTTTCAAATCTCGTCTTTAAATTATTATTAAACTAAGCCCTGCAATATTCCTATTGTTATGTTATAACATGAAAAACACTGTCTATTATTTATTTCTTGCAATCACCAAGAATATATAGTGTCTTAAAATTCATTTTTAAAAAAGTTCGAAGATCTTCTTTTTATATACAAACTGTTATGACACGTTCGCATTTTATTTTGACGTATTTATGTGGAAGTAATATAAACCTTTTTATTTACTATTTATTGTAAAAGTAGATATTATTAAACATACATTTCTAATTTTATTATTATTATTAATTAATTATAATAATAATAAAAATAATTTACAATTCGATAACTTTAAGCCAGAATTAAAACAAAAGAGCTGAGTGACGAACTGGAAAACAAAATATTTAATATACAAACCATTTTTGTTGTTATCCAATAATCCTCTTTTTATCTTCTTATTATTTTTGTTTTTGTTTTTACAATCCACTAAAGAATTAAAAAATAATAGATACTAAAATACACCAACTATAAGAAATTTAAGCCTCTTTCACTTTTAAAGATAAAAGTCAATCACTGCGCACAACAATTTACCCGCCACACGATTTCCAACACAATAAATAGAATCCGATTATCCTTGAAAGCAATTACTATGTCTTTCTGTTTTTTCTCGATATTTGAACTGGCCAAATTATCGTTTGAACGTTTCAACTTCAACTGCACCAGGAGGATGGTGGGGCCATTTATTTTATACCCACATCCATGAAGACAGTCAGCTGAGCCGCAGTTGAAGTATAAAAGAAGAACTTCTTCTCACCACTTTGCCATCAAAGTTGCAAGCACACTGCGCGAGGTGTGTAAAAAAAGAGATGCTGTGGTGGGTTAAATGATGAAGTACTCTGCTTTCAATTAGATCTAAATCAATTGATAGACAGGAAAGTTTGCCAAAATTAACACGAATCACATACATACATAGTTGTTACGAGCATTTTAACTGAATTGTTATCTTGATTTAGTACAATGGCCTTTCACATTTTTTTTCTTTTATCTTTTCACCAAATAATTCGATTGTTCGATTGATCAGCGATGACAAAGTGTTTACGAGCGAGCGACACGTCTGTTTTTGCCCACGAGAGCAGCAATTTCTCATGTAAAACTGTTCCAAGTTCCGATAGCAATTATCGATTTACTAATTGCTTGAGTAAGTAAAACAGTGGCACCCGCAGGTATTCTGTGCATCTGGAGAATGTGATCGCTACTTTTAGAGGAGATTAGTTAGGATAGATATGGATAGAGATGTGGTATTACATGATCATGGTATCCACTTATCAGAGCAAGCTATTGTCTTTCAGTATGTCAAGATTCATTACTTTTGTGCGGTGCGCAGTTTGAGAGAATGTTGTATGACAGGCATCAGACCACAAATAAAGAGTTATCTGTGGGAAATATTTGATGCTTGTTGCGAATTTAGATTTCGATGAGTAGGCGAGTTCTGTTTCGTAAAATATTGTAGTTGAGGTAGTTGTCGAGTCTGTCATGTAGTGTGTAATCGATGCTGTAAGAAGGGTGATGAGTGATGTAAATGAGGTTGCAAGTTTATTTGCTATGAGATTTGAGCGGCTTAAATCTGCTCGTAATCTAAGTGCTTAGAATTTGCGAATTTGAAGTTAGATTGATTTACGAAAATACATTAATTGGTAATATGATGTGGGTTGGTTAGGTAAACTTCTTTATATTGTAGTAGCTTCTGGGGTCGTTCAAATTTAACACATCATCGTTACATTTTAAAATAAATAAAAAAAATATATTTGCATCCTCGTTTACCTGTATCTTACTTTAAGAGGATACAATTTAGTTACCAAAAATAGGAAAACTATTTATAAAATATATACTCGTATATATACTTCGAATTACGATTAAGATCCACTTTGATTTAATCTTTCTTTTTAATGGCTATAATTGCACCATCCTTTTTTTTGATAAAATGTTCAAGTCTCTTAAATTCGCCCACCTTTCTTTTAAGGATTGGCCATCCGTCCAACAACTATGAAAGACATGTCACATTATCCATTATATCACAAATTTTCTATCTGCCTTTTAGAAAACTGAAAAAAAAAATTATGTAAATATTTGAAAGATGATGGTTGTAATCAAAAAATGTCAACAACAATGCTCACGTTATAGTTTGGAATTGTCTTCCACTCCTCTTTAGTAGATTATTTTATTTTAAGTCTTCAGGCATATTGCATAGGATGAAGCCCAAATTAAATTATTAAAATAATTGAAACTGGAGGAAAATGTGAAACGCTGGCTGGTTCATGCACATATAGAATTCATTTTAAGAACTTATGTAACAAATAAATGTTCTGAAGATCGATATTTTTTATTAAAATGAAATAAGATAATTGTATTCAAAATTTGCAAGCTTGACCCCACACAAATTCATATTTAAAAATATTTTTGCATGTTTCAAAATTTTATAATATATTAAATGAAATTTGTTGTTTTGATAAAAAATAAGTCTCACTTTTTCATTTAAGAATTTTATTTTATTTTAAAATAAAGAACTTCATAATTTTGAAGTAAAGATTTTTGAATATAGAATGTTGACACAGTCAAAATTATGATTCTAATTAAAAATAAGAATTTTCAGAAAATAATATTTTTAAACTTCTCTTTCATTCGAATAAAAAATACAAATATTTTCATAAAATAATATACTGTAGACGGTGGAAAAACCTCTAGGCCGTTTTTCTTTTTTCAAACAAATCCGAAAAATTTTAAAATATTTTGTGTATACATTTTAAGGGGTAATTTCATATAAAGAGAGGCTTTCAGAAATTAAATAGAACGGCCAGGTGAAAATAACAATTTATCAAATAAATAATAGATAAATAAGTATAAGCGGTTCTTATTAAATTGTTCATAGGGGAGATAGAGGTTTTAAACTGCAATTCTTGTGTCTAAGATTTTTTATTTGTTTTAGTTGAAAATAATAATAAAAATATAAAAAATCAGAGGTAAATGCTTATGGCAGTTGACGAGAATGACAAACAGAATAACTTATTCATACAATTCTCTATATACATATAACGAAGTGAATTTGTAATGTAGGCGTTATATATTATATCTATGTATTAATTTTAGTATTTTTGACAAATTCATTTTGAACTTCATATAGGTACTATAGGGCAAGTTTTGCATTTGGAAAAAAATCGAACTCGAGATTTTAATCAAGCTTGACATTACCATGATAGAGAGCACCATAAAAGTAGGTCCCGCAATTCTATCTCTCTATCTGTCTGTCGATCGATCTACAGCCTAAACAACTGAAGAGATTTTCTTCAAACTTGGTGCTTAAGCGTTTTAAGTGATTGCTCAAATAGATTTTTGATTCGTTGTTTTAGCCTTAAAAATTGCGGTACTTGCCATACAATTTCTCTATCATTTTAATTATCTCGAAAATTGCTCTAACAATTTTCATAAAAAAGTATGTGCACTACTTTAGGTATAGCTTACATTTTCGCCAATTTGTTTTTAATAATATTATGTTATTAGCGGTAACTACCAAACAACCATTTTTTTTATTTTCGACTTTCTCAGAAACGGCTCGATGGAATTCGATCAAAATATGAGAAGGTCCTTTGATTTCTAAATAATAGATACTATATACCAACATTTTCACAAAATTATTTGTTTATTTAATTTTTGAAAAAAAAAAATTTAAATACAATATTTAAAAACCGGGTACAGGTTTTTTTTAACTTACGTGTTTATATTTAACACATCACATATTTAAATTTGCATACCAAATTTTTTGTAGAAAAAAATTTAAGAATGTTGTATATAGTATTTCGTATTGAGTAAAAAACGAATTTCAAAATATACTCAACCGTTTTCTACTAACAACCTTGTGCTTACGTTGTGATAGAAAATAATAGCAAGCAAGGGGGATACAGTCGTGCGTTTTATTTACATGTGCCGTAAGTATTTTTACTTACGATATATCAATACATACATATGTAGGTACACTTTGGCAAGTTTGGCATTCGTAAAAAAAATCGAACTCGATATTTGTATGAATACTAAAAATGCTATGATAACGCAGACGAAAAAAGTGGCTCTCACAATTCTATCTTTCTTCAAACTTGGTACATAACACTTTTTTCGGTAATATGCCATTCACAGGTTTTTTTCATTTTTACATTTTTTTACCAAAAAAGAAAATCTTATTTTTCTCAAGAACATCAAAACAACAATGATTATTATAATAAATAAAATGCACGACTGGATCGCACGAACTTACTCTTATGTTCGATCACATATGCAAATGATTTTTATTTAAAATCGAAATATAATTTTAAAGTAGTTTTTTACATAATTTTTTTATATATACAACATTTCTTTAATTTTTTTATAAAAAAATTGGTATGAAAATTTTAAATATTAAATAATATAAACTTAAAAACAAAAGATAAGATTAAGCCGATTTAATCAAAGAAAAAATAATTCCAAATTCTGAAATAAATATTTAAACAAATTTGAGCTGAAAAAAAGTGCGCCATTTTATATCTTGTATAAATTTGAATTTATGAGAAAAAAATTTTAAAAATCTGTGGAGCAGTTTTTGAGAAAAAAAGTTTCGTTTAAAAAAAAAAATTAAAAAAAAAATAAAACGCCCATTCATAGATATTCAGCAAATACATATAACTATAATTTTTGAAAAAAAAAATATTGAGCTGTTTTCCAAATATAAATTAATTTTTTTTTAAATGCTTTTAAAAATACAAAAAAAAAAAATATTAATTAAAAATATTGGTACGAAGTATAAATTGGGCAACCTAAACCTATATATGTGTGAAATTTCGAAAGAATCGGTTAAGCCAAAAAACAAATGTTAAAAACCCGTTAAGAAACATTTTTTTTCGAATACGGCTACAAGAATTTTGATAAAAAAAAACAGTTTGTGTTCTTAAATTAGTGTAGTCCACTACTTTCTACTTTAGACTATATCACTATTGGATGAACTAATTCAAATTATTTTCTTATGCAAATGCAATATTGCAAATTCAACTTTTTTTAAATTTTTTTTTCGATTTTTAGGAAATAAATTCGATTTATATTTTCAAAAAAAGATTTTTCAAAAAATGAGTCACTGAATTTTTTTAAATTAAAGTTTTAAACGGTGGTGGCCGTGGCGCGATAGTTGTGTGCTCACCTGTCAACCTTGTGGTTGCAGGTTCGATTCCTGCCGTTGTCTGTCTTCTTATATTCCATTAAAAACCAATTCTAAAAATTGTCATAAAATAAGTTGCTGCTTTGCCATTACATGCTATTTAGACATAACACTAACAACATGTGATTGAGTAAACTAGCATACCCATAAAATATGACAAAGAAATAAATAAAATAATGCGAATTATAAGGGACATAAATAAATAAGACACGGTAATTCTCTCCGCATTAGTTCAGCCGCCATTCCTGGAGATAAATCTTAGACAACAACCAGTTTTAGTCTCAGAACATCCCGCCACACATCTTTCATATCCTTCTTTCTCTTCTTCCACCGGATGCCCGCGCTGTGTTAAGAAAAAACATATAAAGGGTATTCATAATCCCTTGAGCGCGTGCAAAGTTATAAAAAAAAAAGAAAAAGTATATTAATAATTACTTTAAAATTGCGTTTAATTTTTTTTCCTAAAAGTGTTTTCAAAATTGTATAACTACATAAGAAGTTTTTGATTGATATACTCAAATTTGTCCAAGAAGTCAAATGGCATCTTTTTCCTCCTCAAACTATAACAACTAAGTAATATAAAATCTATTTATTTTTATCTAATTACGTGTCATTTTTACGCATTTTTGCCTTAACTAAACTACATACACATCTTTTTGCTAACTACGTCACTGAATACCTAAAGTCCTTTTTTATTTATTTTTTTTTCTTATCAAAATTAATTAACATTTTTTTAAAACAACATTTGGTAAACATTTATTTAATAGTTTAAATTAAAAAAAATAATTTTAACAAAAGTTGTTCATCCCATTTTTGTGATTTTGCAAAAAATAACATGTTTCATTTTCATAAATCATGAGAAATTCGAAAATCAATAGTGCCACTTTTGACACATACATATTATTGTGAACAAAGTTTGAAAAAAAAAAATTATTTCAGTTAATAAGGTTGTAGCCCGAGGACTAGAAATATAGATTACAGACAGGCAGAGCGAAAATGCGAAAGTTTTCCATAAAAAAAAACATTTTTAATTGTGTGGAACAAATCTTGAAAATTTACAACCCAAAAATGTATATTTCAAGTCAAACAATTGGTTATGTTGTTATGGTCTTACAACATTCAATAAGAAAAAAAGCTGAAAAATTTTGTAAAAAATAACGTGTTAAGACTTCATTTATTTGCAAAATTTATTCACTTTCCATTTAATTTAAAATCTCATAAAAAGATGGGAAACTTACGAGTTTGTATAAAATTATAGAATCTAAATTTAATTATATTTATATATTTTTTCAATAGTGATATTAAATTGATTGGAGAGCGAATAAATTGGAACTGTGTATCTGCGTAAAGTTATTAATGATATTTTCGATTTCCTTTAAAAAAAATCAATTTATGCTTGGTTGTGTAAATTTACACAAGCATAATCACACATCTTTCCTATCATTCTTTCTTTTCCTTAACCTCACGCCCACGCTGTGTTGAAACATTTAAAGGGTAGTATAATGCCTGAAGCGCGTGTAGATTATAAAAAAAATATATATTATAATAAAACGATATTTAATTAGACTTAATTTGTTTAATTTTACACTCTTAATTTAATATTCCATTTAATCCATATTTTATACTTCTGACCTTTTCTAAAAAAAAAAAAAAACATTTTCTAGAGAAATAAAAACAATAAATAACTTTATTAGTAACAATTAAAACTACTGGTCAAAAACTTAAATCTACATAATTATGAATATACATATTTTAAGTCGTTGTTTTTTATGGCCGCCCTCTGACCAAATGTGATGGCTTTGGAGCATCATTGGGTGCTGGCATATATTCTTGTATATTAAGGATCATTCCCAATGGACTATTGATTGGTTTAATTTCTCTGTTAAATCTATAGCTGCGATAATTTTGCAAGGAATTGGCATACGCCTGCAGACCATAAGGTATGTTACTGGTCGCATCCGGTTCTACTGGTGAGACATGCGATCTCCCGGCGGCGACGTAGTCATTTAGATGTGGTGGTGGGATAATTTGAGGAGTTTGGTAAGCCTGTTGTGCCAAAGGCGACATATATGGATTGATTGGAACAATAAGTGGACGCGTTGGAATCAATTGAAGGTACTGCACACCATCGTTGGCTTGAGTCTGTGGCATATATTGCATCAGCACTGGTGTTGGAGGACTCTGTTGGGCTTGAATATGAGGCTGATGCTGATGGTGGTGATGTTGATGCTGAGGTGCTGGTGGCATAGGTTGGAAATTTGTTTCAAGTGTTGGCGATGAAGGGAGTTGCGGTGAACTGGCTTGAGCTCTAAAACTGGTATGTGGGGAGTATTGCTGTTGCTGTAGAACGTACGGTTGAGAGTATAGCTGTGTACTGAGACCATAGGACTTGGATGGAGTTGAGCTGCTTTCATACTGCTGAGCATATGCGTTGATCGAGTTTAGAAGCAGGTCATCTTGCTGGGGTACTGGCTTTTGATTTGAAGACGATGACTGTGATTTTCCACTTTTTGTTGCAATCTCTGGATTAGATACGGCATAAACAGAGGTACTCACCAGACATATTACTAAGAAACGAATCATCTGTAAGAAAAAAAAAGGAAAAAAAGATCGTTGTTGTGTTTAGTTGCACAATGCGTAAGATTTGACACAAGTGCTTTAAAGAATACATTTCAAATTTAAACAAAACAAGGCAACGCTATTTAAGATTAAACGCTTATAACAAACATAGTCAAGCATAGAAATTGAAGTAAAAAATCGGATGAAATCATTTCTATTTCTGATTCCCTACCATTTTATACATCTTAGAGACTATTTTTAATGGAATTGAAAAATTGGTGTATTGTGTTTAGTTTTTAGTTAATGGATACATGAGGAGTTCAGAAGGGGTTAAAATTATGTTTTTCTAAATTTCATTTATTAACTGGGTCTTTTCAAAATAACCTTGTTTCTTACTGGATTTTATAACATAATATTTTGTTTTTGTGGAAACTATCATTAAATGTGATTTCAGCAGAAGATGTATGTTTGACGATGAGGAGGAAACGTATTATAAACTCAACTTCTGTGTTCTGTTCCAAATACCCAAGGACGTAGACTTCATCTGGCAGAATAATTCTACTATAATATTTTGATATGATTTAGAGGATAGTATAAATATAACAAATTACACAAGATTCATGAGAAGCTGGTTTAAAGAGAAGGAGGAAATTTTTCTCGATTCATGAAGTATCACAATGGTCTATTTTTGGTCTAAATGTGACATCTACTGACAGATACGTCAATCTAAACTAACCTATCATTAAATGTATTATTTTTTTTGTACTAAAATCAATAATGGAAAATATTAATTAATGGTGTATCTAAAAGTTGTGTCCAAAAATTTGAAAATTGTTATTGGCACTAATTTTTTTGTGATAAAGGATCAATCTGAAAAAGTCTTCTTTTCTTGTTGTTTAACAGATAAGGAAAGAAGTTTTGATATTTGGATTTTTTTTTACAAAAAAACAAACGCTTATATCTTTAGAGTTTGATAATAAAATCATCAATTCTTTTTCACAATATTCTACTCTCATATCAATTTAAATATGTTTTTTTTTTCATAAATAAATGTCATATTTTACTTAAACTACAATCTAAGCAAATCTCAAACCAAACACTTAAGAGAATCTCATACTTAAGAACAAAGATTGATTTAATTACAAATATTTGCTACACATATCCAGAAATACATGTTAAACATTTATCGAGTTCTTAGTTTAATTTAATCAAATTTAATAACAGTTTATTAAACTTGTATGTGAAAGTATAAATTGATAAAATATGTGGTAGTTGTTATGTTGCAACCACTGTTGAATAACTGTTATTAATGGGAACAAAATTAAACCATTCAAATTACTTAATTTTGTTTCCTTAAGTTTATAAATTTGTTAAAGCTTTTTCTAAAAAAAATCTTTGTATTTATTTTTATATGTCGAAATGATTCAATTAATTTTAATTTATAAGAGAAATAAATTATAAATTCAAAAGGACATTTTTAAGGCCCTAAGCCACAATGAAAAAAATATTGTCCATTTGAAATCGGACCTGAATAGTATTTCTATTTTTTATATACCGATTTATATGTCTTTTTTAAAGAAACCACAACAAATTTAATACAATCACAATTTAGTTAAACTAAAACGAAAGAACTGAGCAACGAACTCTAAAAAAAGTCACAAACAAAATGTAGTAAAAATTGGCAAACTTATTTACATAGTCTAGAAATGATATTATAAATAACACCGTTACCTTTATGTAAATGTATATTAACTATTTGCAAACAAAATTAAACAAACTAATTCACAATAAAACTGTATCAATCTGCAGGAGCTTGTTAAAAATATTACATTGGTGTTCCAACTCTTCCGAAACTTATATACTCTCCGGCGGAAGATCATTCGTTCAATTTAACTCCCCGATTTGAACGCTATTACTTCAGTCAGTATGATGGTGGGGAAAATAGGAAAATATTTAATCAATAAAAGTGGCAAAGTATGCGGTAATCGTTGAATTTCAGCAGCAGCATTCAACCAAAACAACTTTGAAAAAAAAAATGCAGAAATTAAGGAAAAACTAACAAAGAAAAACTTGATCATGGTCAAGGTGACACGCTCTACCACCAACCATCGTATATTAAGTCGTCGTCATCGTCGTGCTGGTGGATGCGGGAGGACCGGTGCCAGGGAGGTCTCTACAAACTATTATTACCACCCCACTCAAAGTGCAACAAATCGTGCATTACATAGGTGGCTAGGCAAGTGTGTAAAACTTAGACTTGTCTTATGCCGGTAGTTCAACGACCAAAAATTAAGTAGCTGAAACAAACCTGTCAAAGGACCGGTTAAATGTTAAAGGCATATCCGGAATTGAATTGAATCACAACGCGACGATAAAATGGTTCATCTGGAAATAAACAACTTTGTACGCATGTAAGGCTGAGGAATCGTATTAAATTAGTTTAACATGGCCATAAGCAGGTGAAATTGAGAGTTGCAATTGAGTTATTTAGCTGAAAGTCTAGTTTTTTTAAACCACTTTTTCAAAAAAAGAAATACTCTTGGTATGCTTAATCTTTTTTGTAAATTTATTTCCTGTCTGAAGTGGTATGTAGTTGGACATTAATCTTGTTTACTGATTTTCGGCAGGGATTGTATTAGAGTATGCAATACTTGATCGTCGGATTCGTCATGCTCCTAAAAGTATAATATAGTATTTGTTAAGATACTTATTGGGATTGAAGAAGTGTTGATGTAATTTTGCAGTTTGTATATTTGGCTCAAGTTTAATGTTTTATTTCTCATAATTTATTGTGTTGATTTTGCGATTGTAAATTTTTTGAATAACAATATTTTTAATAAAAAGTTTTCATTGTTTTTTTTATTCTTAGTAAAATACTTCTGTTAAAAATATTACTAGGTAGCTATATAAATTAAGAATTAAAAGCAGTAGGTATTTATGTAAATTAAAAGTATTTTTCTCTTCGATATGAGACGCTAGGAATAATATGTACATATGTATTCAATGGTATGTCCATATTTGTTGAGACCAACCAAATGCTAGTGTTCTTGCATTTGTTTGTATCAGGAGTGCTTAGGCATGCCTCTCCTGCTTCGATTGTGTTAGAATGTTGTTTGATATGATATTGCCTTTTTGACACGGTTTTCAGAATCTCATTTTAAAATATGACAATATAAACTCAGCCGGTCGCGCTATATTTTTTTCTTATTGACATGAGGGCTTTTTCGTATTTTCGTACATGTTATTCGATCAAGCCTTGTCACTCTTGCTGTCAAACGAATCTTCTTTGTCTCATCTGCTGTTAATTTACTTTCTTCCGTTTTCAATATTGCCCAACATTTTAAACCACATGTAAGTGCTGGGAGCATTTTTCGATCACAGAAGATAGCAGAGTTTTTCTGCTACTTCATCCACCCTACGCTTACGCTATGATTGATGTCGTCATCACAAATTTCTGCATAGATGGCAGATATTTAAACTTTTCGCATTTGGGAAGCACTGTTCCATTCAAATAAATGTCTTTTTTTGAGAAATACGGTATCCATCCATCCACCCATACGTTAAGTATCCGCTGCGGGGATGTTGCATCATCGCTTATGATGGCTCCATCATCAGCAAAGAATAACTGATGCACTTTAAAGTCAGTCACATTACCTTTAAGCAGATCAGTCAAGGACTGTAATAAAGAGCAATTATCTGATCAAGCTTCTAGCTGTCGATTGGAAACCCTTCGGCGATGATTTTGTATGCTGCTTCATACACGCACGTAGGTTTCCGAAATCCCTCGCAAACTGCTTCGACTGTGACGTCGGGTACTTCATCGAAGTAAGGTGCAGCTATTGGAAAGTGTTGCCGGAGAAATTGTTCATTCAAATGTCCCTCATACTACTCTTGCCATCTGTGAGGAATTTTGTCATCCCCTACAAGATAATTGTTCATGCACTTTGGTGAACGAGTCTCTTGAGCATTTCTCCTTCTTTGAGCGGCTATTTTGAACACAGTTGTGCCCTGGTCGAAGAATCTGGAAAGCTTGGAAGGCATTATCAGCCAGGAAAGAAATTTCTTCCAGCTACTGATACATGCTTTCCGCTTTCTATGTTGAACCACTTCTTATTCGCTTCTTTTTTATCAACGTCTTCCACTTCGAGGAGAACTTTTCCATCTTTAGGTCTTGAGGGGCACTTCGACCAAGCTTTCATAGCTGCTTTCTAATATTACTTATTACTGCTTTGGCTTTATCACTTCACCACCATGTGTCATTGGCCTGATGATACTGATAGTGCCCTTTAAAATTCCAAACATTGACTTACCTCTCCCTAAGCATGTCTGCTGAAAGGAATCCCACGTGTCTTTTGCTTCACTCTCTAAATTTACAAATCGGTTGATGGTATGACACAGATAATTTTGTATATTACTAGTACCATATTCCAGTCTTACTACTTTGATAAATCTAGTAAAACCATATTTTTTTTTGTTGGTTTTTGATTTTCTGGAAAATTACAGCAAGCTCTAAAGAGGTTTTGACTACCGTTAAAATTATAAGTCACATTGTGAAGATGTTTTTTTTTCATATCTAATAGAAAGTTTCTAAAAAAATAAAGTAAACCAAAATTTCTTAAAACATATTTTTTAAAAGACTCAATATTTCTTAAAAAACCCTTTTGCTGATTATTTGTATTTAGTAGTTTTTTAACATATTCTAGAAGATATTCAAATTTACAAACTTCTTTAAAAACTATTCCAAAATTCGATTTTTCAAAAAAGTGTTATTGAATTTCTCTGAAATTGTAGTTTTGAAAAGCATATTTATATTTAATTTAAATTACCGATCCAATTATTTACCTTAAAAGTTTTTTTTCAAAATTTTCTACATAAACAAAATATGTAGTTTGTTTTTAAAACCGCTCCAGTGATTTTTAAATTTTGCTTTGTAATCATATTCGTCAATTGATATATCGTATCATTAAACAAAAAATTTGCTATTTTTCTATTCCTTTTACCTAGTGCCGCAATTCAGGTTGCATTTAAAAAGACTTTAGGTCTTACAGGCATGTACATAATTAAATTTACTATTATTTATATATTATAAGTGTCATTAAAATCGATACAGCTATTCTGCAATAAATAAAATTCCTTTCCGACAGTACCAATTCAAAACGAAGCTTCTTATCGAATCATGAATAACATGCGGCCCTCCATTTATATATAAATCAAATTTATCTTAGTCGGCATCAGTCGATATCATTCAATGTCCACAGATTATTGGATTTTCAACACAAGAAAACTAGCTATATGCACAAAGACAACATTAAAATTGTGCGGACGTTTGTTCAATATAATTGATATTCACCGGCATTATTATTTGCGTTGCGATCTTCAAACGTTTGACATAAATATGTTGTTAGGTTTTTGTTTTTTTTTTTCTTTTTGACAGAAGCCATGGTACTACATATCAGATTGCCGTGGTTTGTGTATTTATTTGTTTCAATTGTTTTGGCAAACGAATCGGAATTTGATTTATTTACACAAAAAAAAAGCATATAGTGTTTTGTATAATATTTTGGATTGTTAGAGAGTATCAAATTTTGATCTACTAACTGAGCTATTGTGTAAGATACAATAGAAAGTTTAATACCTTTCACTATTTAATTATATTATAAAACTATTATGTACATAGTCGCACTATAAAATTTACAATTTAATTCATCCTCTTTCCCTTTTTCGATGGAATGCATTCATCTTGGGAATCGCCGTTGCAATTAAGTCATCAATTGGCCAAATAATTGCCTAATTTGTTCAATGACGACGATCACCTACACCTTTCTATCCTTTCAGGCAATCTAATAATCCATAGTGTTATGTGTTGTACCTCCTCTTGGCGGCACCCAGACCGCAGAGCTGATCTTACTGAAGATCAAGTTCGATGCTCAGCTCTTTCGTTTTAATTTATTTATTTTAATTTTAAGGGGGAAAAACCATTGAAGCGTGCAAAGCTTTCAGTTATTGCACTCCTTTTTATGCTTTGTTTAGTTTTTTCTTTCTTCTTTTAGTTTTTTTGTTTGTTTTATTTTTGCAGCACCAATTTGCTGGCTGTCGTACCATCTGTGTGCGGTAAAGAAAATTATGGAATTTAATATTTAGTCTTCGCGGCTTCCTTATTCTTTGGCCAAGTGCAAGAGGTAACATTCCGGTTTGGTGTTTTAGTGCAGAAGTGTACAAATGAAAGTAAGTGGCATTTTTTTGTTTTGATGAAGAAAGTATGTATTAAAGTGTTGCTCAGAGATTTATGGTAATGATGAATGAGATAATATTTGAATAACATGTGTTTTGTTGGAGGGATTAATTAACGATGTAACACTTCGGGTTCAACAGGTAATTTAATGGATAGACAAATGAGTGTATGAGTTCATAACAACGGATTCATTTGAATAATGATTTATTATTTGCTTAATAGATTAGGTTGCTGAGCTAACTTGACCTTCTCATGAAGATTATGTTTGTGTTTATAGATACCAAGGAGTGGAAACACAAACCTATTGTTCAATTTAGTTAATGTTTTCAACTATGCTTGTCTCCTTGAGTCATGATCTTGTTTAAGATATAGAGATATGTAGTTGAAACTTTATTGCAACATGAAGAGATTTTAAAAAATTTGTCAGTGCAGTGTCAGTAGATTGTATCGATACTTAGTAATCATGCATCCAGTAGGGTTAATGAAAATAGCTCTAACAACTTTTTAGCAAAACTCAAAGCAAAACATGCTTCAGCAACAAGAAAATGACACAGAAATAAATTATTCTATTATCAGACATTATTAAGATTTCAGCATCGCTTCAAACTACAAGAGCATTCTACCACAAATACAAGTGGTACAACAACAATTATTATCAAGTCATAAAAAAATTTCATTTAAATCATTAAATAAATTTTGTAAATAAGGAAACCTAGAGGCAAAATAATCTTACAGAAGAAGTAAAACATTTATACGAACAAGTTGCTGGTTAAAAATTAATACAAAGGAATTCAAAAAATCTGCTAAATCCAAGCCGACAAATAAGTATCATACACTATGTTTCCAACTTTTTTTTTTTTTTTTTTATAATCTACATGCGCTCAAGGGATTATGAATACCCTTTAAATGTTTCAACACAGCGCGGGCGTGAGGGCGAGGTTAAGGAAGAGAAAGAATGATAGGAAAGATGTGTGGCGTGATATTCGTAGACTGTAGGTGGTTGTTGTCTCAGATTTTATCTTCAGGGATGGCGGCTGAACTAATGCGGAGAAATTTCTGTGCCTTATGTATCTATGGCCCTTATAATTCGTATTAATTTTTTTATTCTTTGTCATATTTTATCGGTATACTAGATTTAATAGCATGTAATGAGTTAACCAGCAACTCATTGTATGACATTTATTTTTAGAATTGGCTTTTAATGGAAAATAAGAGGACATAGACTACGGCAGGGATCGAACCTGTGACCATGAGGTTGATAGGCGAATGCACAATTATCGCACCACGGCCACCCCCTGATCCTAATTTCTTGGCAAACAAACATCAATTGCTTCGTAGCTATTATTTGCAATTAATTTTGTTCATCTCAAGATTTTTATTTGGCAAAATGACACATAGCAATTAACTGATTTGTTATTCATAGTTTTTTTTTTTTTAATTAAAGACATCTTTGTTAATCCGATTGTATGTGATAAATTTTTTTGATCAGCTTTTCAGAAGAAAATTAATTTCAATTTAATATTTATTATTTAGCTTAGTTTTGTTTTTCAAATTTCTTTTTCTTTCGATCTGACCAACAAAACTGGTTCTATATAGACGAACAAATTTCAAAGCTAAAAAGGCGACAAATTTCGCCAAATTACCACTACCCATTCTAGAAACTACTAATTAATTCACTTTATTTTAACTTAAAATTAACTAAATGACAATGCAATTAATTTAAAGTATTTGCTTAACTATCCGACATTTACTACTATTCATTTAATTTATTAACTCTACCGCAATAATTTGTATGATTTGATGTTTAAACGTTTTTTCAGGCTATTTTTGTCACTTTCTTCTGTATGCAAATAAAATAACTTTAATTCATATTTTTACCCTACATTTCGTTGGAGTTTACCAACTCCTTAAGGGGTTGTTTATTTAAACTTAACAAATAAAATATTTTTATACATTTTACACATTTCTTTGTCACAATTTTTCACACTCACGTTAAAAATTTACATTGATTTTTTAAAAAGACAATTAACAACTTATTTACAAAAACGATGAAACACTACTATTACTAACCATTTTAAATACGCCCTCGACTTGTTAAGATACTGCCTAACTGTGTAGGTACCATCCGCATTTTGGTCGCGCACAGGAAAAAAAGTACATTGAAATAATTTCCTATAGAAAGTTGTTGAAAGACTGTTCCTAAAAAACAACAAATTGCAGCCAATCTTCATTAAAAGTTCATCTACAATATTATCGAATACTTATTCAACTGCATATGCATAGTATGTGTATTTACCAGAAAAGAAAATTAAGCTCAACTTAGATATACAACCTGCCAAAGTAAAATTTTAACAGCTATGTATTTATTGTATAGATTAGATACTTTCTTATAAAATATATCCTCCACTGTATGATTAATGATAAAACCTTCGTCATTTTAGTTTTATCTTACCCCCATCATGCATTATATCTTACAATCTAAAACCTCGCGCCCGGCCGATAAGAAGAAAGTAAAATCTTATATCTGACTTACATTAATTCAAAACGATTTATCAAAATAAAATTATGAACTGACCGCCACATGCAAACTCATTACTCTTTTAGTAAAAGGTGTTATTTCCTCTGAATAAACCTAAACACAAAAAAAAATATCAATTTCACTGATCAAAGAGCTCTTACACATTTTAAGAAGATATCATTATACGAAAACCACTTAATAATTTACTGCTAATACTACCAAAATAAACATAATCAGTACCTAGCGTATGTAGTGTATTGTATTCTCGTATACATTCCAATATAAGAGAGAGATCTGACGTCTCACCATCCAAAAAAATCCAAGAAGCCTAGAGACAGCAGAAACTCGCTAAAACCAACTAATCGAAAGTGAATGTCCGGGGTAAATATTATTTAACTCATAATGCTGGCTTAGCATTAACAGGAAAGGGTCGAAGTCATTGAGCCTTTTTAAAAACAATAAACCTATCTCACAAGAGATTGCAATTGCAAGGCCATTTGACCTTTAATATCTAGTAGAAAGTATTATAGTCTTGACAGATTTGAAAAGGAGCTTCTGTGGTGAAATAATAAATTCTACTCTTGGTTTATTGACATATAACGTATGTATATCCTCTTATGAGGAAGTGACAAATTCTCCAAAAGTATCTTTTGCCATGATTAAGTGTATCTTCGTGTTCGTCTGACTCATACGCACACAGTTGGCTAACAATGTAAGCCACTGTGGACCACGATCTGTCATGCCATTCATTTATCTTATTTACTTGTTTATAACTCTGTGCGTTTTTATTTGGCAGACAATATTTTAAGTTCGTTTCAAGAACTCAAATATAAATTGTGTAATAAAGTGATGACAAAGTCGAACGTGGATAAAAAAAAATTCCTAGAAAGCGAAACAGTAACAACTGGTGATGCGAATCGAGTGGAACAACAAAGAATATACGAATTGACAAGACAAACAAAAACGAAGCAGCAATTTTGATGATTTTTATTATTGTTTATTTGGTGTGCAGAGAAAGGATGTTAATTAGTTAATATTTTTACTTGTACTATTGGGTAATTTTTGCATTTGGAAAAAAAATTGAACACGAGATCTTAATAAAACTTGACACTTAGATGATAGAGAATAAAACTGGGTACCGCAACTTTGTCTGTTTGTAGGTCTATAGGTCGATCTACAGCCTAAACCGTTGAAGCGATATTCTTCAAACTTGGTAGTTAAGAGTTTTAAATAATTGTCTGAAATTAATTTTTGAAACGTTTTTTTTTGTGCCTAAAAATAGCGGTACCTACTATACAATTTCTTCTATACCATCTTAATTATTTCGAAGACCGTCTTAACTATTTTGATTAAAAAAAATCTGTACATTACTATATAATGTGGGTATAGTCTACATTTTGGACTAACATTTTTTTGTAAATACATATTTTGTTATTAACGACACTTGCCATACAACCATTTTTTATTTTCAACTTTCTCACAAATGGCTCGATGGATTTTTATATAGGAGGTCCTTCGAATTATAAATAAGACTGCATACCAAAATTTTCGATTTTTTTTTTGAAATTCCGTTCTTAAACTTAAATTTTTAAATGCTTAAAATTATTATTATTTTAGAAAAACATTTAAGAAACTTTGTATATGAAACTTCACGGTTATATCGGTATCGCATATATCGATAATCGACACGATATTTAGTACCTGCTGCACCGATATCGATATGATACACGTGTTTATGATACTTGTCGATACTATCGTATCCCCGATAAACACTGACCGATAATTATCGAATATATCGATATCGACTAAAAAAATCTATTTTCGACACTCCGTGCGCAAAGTTCGACTTTTACTTTCAACAGTATATTTTCACATAAACACGAGAGAACGCTAATTAACCGTTGTCCAGAAAATCAAAAAGCAAAAATATGGTTCTACTATAGGTACAAAAAATAACAATTTTTTTTTCAGAAAAAAATTACCAAAAGGTACCATGTCCCTTTATTACTGAACAGATTTTTTTTTTATAAAAATCGTTGGAGCCGTTTTTGAGAAAAATAAGATTTTTGTTTTTTGGCCCAACAAAATGTATGGGAACTACTGTTATTACTGTATATTCATCTTAAGAAAATTAAAAAAAAACATGTGGGCATATTACTGAAATAACAATATGTTCCAAATTTGAAACAAATCTATCCAACGGTTTAGGCTGTAGACTCGAAGAGACACATACTGACCGAGAGACGGAATTGCGGGACCCACTTGTTTGGTGTTATCTATGATCGTAATGTCATGTTTGATGGTTAGAATTTTTTTGTTACGAATGCATTACTTGCTATAATCTCAAGTAAAAGCGATCAAATATGTGTTTCATCGTTTTTTGTTTACAAAATCTCCTCGAAAATTGTAATTACAATAAAAACACGGAATTTAAATTTTCAAACGTAAAGTATTTTTATTTGCAAATTTTAAAAATCGAATGCACTTCGAATTGACATGCAGCTCATCATCAGCAAAATTCGACACGAAAACAAAATAAGTAGAAAAAACAAAGCATTATTATAAGCCAAAATTTTTCGATATTACGTCGAGTATCGTATCGGTATCATATCGTTAGGAAGTCGAAACCGATACGATACAATTGTCTTAAAAGTATCGCCGATATCGGTACGATACGACTAAATAATTTTTTATTCGATACCATCCCGATTCAAACGAAAAATATCGGTATCGTATCGTATAGTGAATGCCTAGACTCACCTTTAACTTAAGTACCAATAAAGTCAAAAACTTCAAACTCGCAGCATTTGTTGAGGTCACCAGGCTTAGGCAACTCACTAAATTTAAATTCTTTACCATTAGTGCTTCCCAAGATATAAGACTACAAAAATCGCAAAAAGCCGTAACTGACTTACTGACTCACTCACTCACTGACAGATCATCAAAATTATGGAGCACTTCCCAACATCGTAGTATCTTGTAATTTCGCACAACGGTAGGTCTTGTGGACAAAGGAAAAAATCGAAAATTTAGGATTTTAAATTCAGGGGGCGGGTTACACGCCCATAGAATTGGTTTAAATTATTTGGAGCACTTCTGATTGTCGTTGAAAAATGAAATTTGGTACAGCAGCTTAAGCTCTACTAAAGTGGAGAAAAAGGCAAAATTTTAAAATTTGATATTTTCCGTTCAGGGGTGTGGCATCCGCCCATTTGGAGAGAAACAAGGATTTCTTAGTTTCTTAGAGCTGCAAACGAGAAATTGTTAGCAATTGACCCCTGCGGAATTTATCGATGTCTCTAAAACAAAAAGAAAAACAGAATACTTACTGCAGCTAAGCATGCCTCAATTAAATGTCTTGGTTGTAATCTCTCCAGGTCACAATTCAATGGGAATCCATGTGAGCAAAATGGGCATCAGAACAGAGGGTGTTTGGATGAAGATGGATAATAAGGCTCTTTTCATTTTCTCTGTGAATTTGAAAACTAACCAGGAATTAGTGCACGTAGAGTGTATTTTCGATGATCTGGGCGATATCACTGCTATTAAGAATACAATTCTGATATTCAGTTCAGTGACTAAATTTCATTAAATCTTTTCCTTATATAATTGCCTGATTATACCCTGGGATGCACACTTTTCTGCCACAGAACACGACCACTCACCATTCAGTGGTTTTGATCCCTTAAATCTAAATTACCAAACTCACGCCATAAGAGCTTAAATTCTGCCTTACTAACACACTGTTTTCCTTTAAATGGCTAGGTTATTTTTATAATTGTATATGACAAATCGGTAAGTAGTTTGTTTTTAATAAATTCCAAACACGCAATTACTGGCTTTGCTACCATCCACCTCTGTGTTAACTTCCATTCAATTTTATTCAAATATAACGTTCGAAGCTCTTTCACATAACAGTTTTCGCTTTTTACTGTCATAAAAAAAAGAAGTCATAATAGCACAATCTTAAATGATCCCAAGCTGTGTAACCACTCTGTTTAACTAATTTTAAATTAAAAACAAAAAAAATACTATGAAGTTCCGTCTTAATTTAATTTGGTAATCATTTTAAAACGGTAACAGGGCAATTACCTCAGACATGCCATAGAAGAGTCGCTCATCAAAACTACCTCAATTTGTAAGAATTATTATAAAATTTGGTTTTGTAAGAGTTTTTTTTTCGACAAGTCGTGAGATTTTCCACAACATTTTGAGGTCGCCAACAAAATTATTTTAAAAAGTGTAAATTAGAGGAAATTTAAACAATGCTACGAATAATGTGACAAAGTTAAGTTATTATACATAATTTTTAGAACGAAATCCTAATTAATTTTGCTAGGTACATGATCATCAACGATAAGGTTGAAGGTCATCCATTTAACAGCACGCATACAGGCTGGTTTCTTTAAGATAAAAATACATCAAAATAAATAGGTAGGTAAAATTTGTGTTGGATTTATTTCCGGTTAAAAATGATATACTATTATTTTCCAAGGATTAAACAATTATCTCGAATTTATTTTTAGAAAAAAAGGCGAGGCAAATCTTCAAATGGATTTTGCCGATTTTTTCAACCAACATTTCTGGTAATAGTTCATAAATAGTTCAAGTAGTTTCTTTCAAATATTTTCCAAAAAAATAAACTTGCTGATTTAATATCTCAAATAAAAAAGATGGTGGAACTCCAGAAAATAAGGCCAATTATTTATATTTCATATTATTCATCAGAATGTCTGATACAAATAAATTGATGTAGATGAATCCTTTTCCAAGATTGCTGAGATTGATATTTGTTTCTTTTTTTTATATTGCGTTCCATAAAGTTTGATGTCCATATGAGACTAAAAGTGCTGTGAGTCGATCTGAAGCTGCTCTCGAGAGCAATCTCGGCTAACCTTTGGGACTAGATAGCGGAGGGTTGACTTTTAACTCAAAATGGCAAATTATTGGACAATCTAATAAACACATCAACAATAAGAAAAATATGAGTCTGTTGAAGAACTTTGTGAAAAATTACTGATAAATCTTTTAGCGATAGAAATTTAAAAAAAATTATATTAACGGAATTTTCGTACAAGACATTCATTCTACTATCGAAAGTAAAAGCATCTGAACATTCCGCTTTTTAGCACATACTCGTAGCTACGTCCAACTTTTTTTGTTTATTTAATCTGGTTAAAATTTTCAAAAGACACTTGATGGTAATCGGTAGCAAGTAGTGTGGGACTCTTACCGCACTAAAACCACAGGTTGATCAGGATCAATCTATGAATTTTAATTTTGTTCTTTTGTGACCTTTAGTCCAAATTTTGCGTTTCGCCCAGGTATTACAGTTGGGCTCATCAGTGAGATGCTGTAGTACCCTTCTAAGACGCAAAATATTAGTGGATGGCTACCGACACAAATAAAATTTACAGCTTTCAAGCTTTGTTGAGCGTGATGAAAGGAATTACACATTCGTTACTTCTACCCAGTGCCGCCCTTAGCAAAACTTGCGCCCTATGCAGGTTTTGTAGAAAGTGCCCCCCTTTTTTTAAATTTACACACAAAAATATATACATACACACACTGATACCCATACATAATTCCACTAGGTAGCTTTCATTTTGTAAATCTATTCTTCGTTCCATTAAATTTCCGTTTTTGAAAAAAATGATGTTAGAAGAAATAACGGCACAGTTGTGATGGATGTTTTTTTTTTTAGGATTATTTGAACAAGTTTTGCGGTTAAAATGACAATGCCAGTATTTGTTTGCCCAAGATCAAATTACATTTTCTTGCTCATGGTAATGAGCCTTGTGCATTTGCACATCTTGCACATATGGTTGGTCCGACCCTGCTTCTACCAGCAAACTGTAAGGGCTATGTAGCTGGGGTTTCTGGAAAAACATTCAGCGAAGAGGTCAGCCTTTTGTGCGTGCTGCCAATTCACTTACTGTCTTGAGATTTTATAGGCGGGTTTTGAGCATGGAAGTATTCGTCCATCATTAGACTTTTCTGGAATCTACTAAGTGATTCTTTTTTTTTTTAGTTTATTATCAAGACTGTTAAATCTGTCTTATAGCCTTTTCACACCAAACCCAAAACACGGTTTAAGCGAAATTATCGGTTTTGGCTGAAAACCTGAAGCGAAAACACAAGTTTTCCCATACCTTTATGATAAACCACTCGTTTTGATAAACTACAAGTTTTAAATAAAACCAGACGAAAACATGTTGGATTTGCAAGGTGAGCTAATCAAACACACCTTGTGAAACATTCAGTGCTCAATTAATCGTCGCATAAATAGCTGACGGGTTGCTGCCAGGAAAAACGAAAAAAACAACTGTCTGGGGCAATGTTAATTTCAATTCACAAGGTTGTTGTCTGTTGTGCCAAAATAATTGAAATGTCAAACGAAAACTTGTAAATGTTCAATGTGATCGGTTTTCGAGTTTTCGTACACTTTTAGCTGAAAACCGGTTTTAGGTTTGGTGTGAAAAGCCAATTATCGTTTGGGAATCTCCTAGTTTGGCATTTTCTTCTAATATTAGCCGTGTTTTATTTTCCCGTGATACAGATTAGATCATCTATTTATTTGCGTTACAACAACAAAACTAAATCATTTTGTTGTTGTAAAGCAAATAAATAGATGATCCGATTTGGATCACGGGGAAAATAAAACACGGCTATTAGCTCCGCCAGAATGTATTATTTCAGTTTCTCTAGAGTTCGAAAAGCTGAAATACTTTCTTCTGAAGTATGTTGTACATCAGCAATAAAATGTTCTACTTTAGTATTAATTTGTTCAATTATTTGCATTTGAGATATTATCTTTGTAAGAAATTCAAGTTTTCCTCGGAATTATTTCCAGTTTGTTCTCTTATTCGAGATTAGGATTGATTTTGTTTATTATTTCTACTTCACTAGAGTATGATCTAATAATATATCGTAGTTACATTCGACACTTTACGAAAAAGTCAATAAGATATTTTGTTGTGATAAGATGGCTAGTATTTTTTTGCGAACCAGAGGCTGTATTTGTATTTATGGCCAACTGATAATATTAGGATTAGCAGAAGAAATATAATAAGTCGCCACCATTATGAGAGAAGACTTTGACAAAGACTGTCAGTACAGTCCGGCTCGAAGGACCAATGTTTTGTCGATGATTTAATTAATTCAATAACCCCTTACCACTGGTAGGTGGAAGTTAATATAAACAAAGCGTATGAGTTACCGTTTTAACAGCAAGTGATTTAGTTATCAACTATTTCCAGTTTATATACAAAATTAATGCTTATATTGCAAAAACAAAAATAATAATTTTATACAAAAATTGATGGTGTCATTTTCGTGTATTGTGTTCTCAATGGTTTTTTTGTAATTATTGTTGTTTGCTATTATTGTTGCTTCAACAATTAAATTACAGTTGAACAAACATTGAGTAAACAGAATTTTGAACATTGAGTAAGCAGAACGTTGACGAAATAGATTTTTGAAAACCAGAATTCCGACCTGCTCCCAATTGACCCATATATCTTATTACTTGCTTTTCTTTTGTTTAATCTCAAAACTAGTTCAGCACTCTAATACCACACTTGATTTGATTATATGATATGTCAATTTAAAAGCGAAACTAAATTCCAAAGAATAGATAGGAAAGTATCTTATCATCGAAATCACAGCAATAATAATAATAACCCATGCTGAATACCAATCAACTTCATTTGCATTCAAGCATAACTCTTTCAGAGCAAAGAAGAAAACAAATTCCAATAAAATTCACTTTCGATGGATTTCCAGCAGCACTTACTATGGTATTTTTTTTTGCGACGCCACATCCCTCGCTTCCATCATTTAACATCGGCAAAACGAATATGGCCATTTGGCACTTCCCACTGCTAAACAATTTATATTTGACAGACTTCTGATTTAGTGCCCCCACAGCACGGAGAGTGAAAGAGAAAGAGAGAAAGTGACCAAAGAAGATGTACTGAATACCAAATCGTCAATTTGATCAAAACTCAAACATGTTATTTATTTGTTTATAATTATTTTATTAAAAAAAAAAAATAAATACAGCGAACAACTTATGAATACAAAAAAAATATACAATAATGATTTCATGAGATTCTATCTAGAAACTAATAGTTTTTGCTTAGTGATGGCTGGGTGTACCATAACTGGAGCTAGGTGCGCCGTAAGTTGAGCTGGGTGGCAAGTAGCTATTGCCAGGCGCTGATGGCGCTCCGTATGATTGTTCAGGAGTCGCGTAGTTGTTGTCGTCTGAGCCGGAGTATGATGAACTCTCATGAATGGGTGCGGTCTGCTCGTAGATGTTCTGTGAACCTCCACTGCCACTGGGTGCACCATAAACTGTTGCTGGGACTGGGTAACTTGAGCCACCGCCGATGCTACTGCCGATTCCACCGCTGGATGAACTTGAGCCACCAAAACTATGAGATGGAGGAAGGTATTCTTGGGATGGTGGCAGGTATTGGTTGCTGGGGTATGACGCACCACTATCTTGGCTGGATCCTAAGAAAGCCGATGGCTTAAATGGCGCCTTGCCATGACCTCCACCGAATGCGCCGCCGCTGAAACTGGAGGACGAGACGAAGTCTGTGTTGAGGGCAGATGGTTTGCTGGGAGAGTAAGAGAAATGACCAAGACCCTTCTGTCCGATGGCATAATTAGGACTACTTGATCCACCTCCAAGTAAACCAAATGAGCTTCCTGAGTATTTGGGAGAGTACGATGATATTTGTGGTGCACCATATGCCGATGAGGGAACTGAATTATGTTTGGGTGTGTAGTAACTTCCACCACCGAGAGATGAGCCAGCATGGGCTGATGGGCCACCAAACGACAATCCACTTCCACCATGGGAAGATGAAGATCCACCGAAAGATAAACCACTGCTGCCATGAGAAGAAGAAGAACCACCGCCGAACGACAAACCACTGCTTCCGTGGTAGTGTGATCCACCGCTTCCAAGTCCACCAGAATAACCGATTGATGGTGCACCATAGCTAACAGCTGGAGCTCCATAAGTCACTGAAGGTGAATGCCCTCCAGAGTAACTTGAACCACCAAGAGATTGTGCGTGTCCTCCACTGAATGAACTACCACTTCCGCCGAAGGAGAGACCTGGGGATCCATAAGACTGTGATGGAATGATGACTTTATGACCCAATGTTACTCCGAGTCCGGCACTTGGATACTTGTAGCCACCAGCTCCTCCACCACCACCACCTCCGAATGAAGATCCGCCAAAGGAACCGCCTCCGAACGAGGGTCCTTTGCCGCCCGACGATGATTGAATTATGTATGTCTCAACATTGCCATGGCCAATATCTGAACCAGCTCCACCGCTATAACCGCCTCCACCATGACCAAAGTCATAACTTGAACCGCTCGAAAATCCACCACCTCCGTGACCAATAGATGGTGGCAGATATTTATTAGATACACCTCCAGAATACGTTCCAGGCGGCAATTCACGTTTATTCTTCAGTGCTTCATGTGAGTTATTGTCCTTAGATTCGGCTGATGCAAACGCAACCAAAAGCAGCGCAGTGCAGCAAATCTATGTGATGGTAAGAAAGAGAGAATTCATGAGTTGCAATCGTAACACTTTCACTTTGCCCTTCACGTATCCACATGGAAGGGTCTTGGCTTACACTTACAAAAAAATTCATTGTTTTGCCTCTTGAATCAGGTTTGGAAAAAAAGTATCTAAATAATCCACAGAAAGGTGTTGTGCTGCTCCCAGTTACCAGTTATAGACCCAAGATGGGAATGATGTGGATTTACCTAAAATCAAGTGCTTTTATACGCCATGCGAACTTTCAGCCATCCAGCAACTTTGAGCAATATAGGTATACGAGTATAGTCTGATGGGAGTGAGTGAGTTTGCTATTGTAGGCTATTTTGACCCCAGATCTAGTTACGACTACAATGACTATGTCGATGTACGATGTCGGAGAAGAAGACAGTAGGTATGGAGGCGTACCTACCTACCTCTGATGATGCGTTGTTATACATATTTGTGTAGACTGTAGAAGATTAGTATGTATGTTATGCGGATTGTTATAACGCAGCTCAAATGGCGGTCATTGTTTTGGTTTTTTTTTTGTTAATATTGTTGTAGCTTGTTGACTTTTTATGTAAATAATTTGATAAGGGTATTATTTCAGAGTTCATGTCTGAGATTGGATTAGCGTGGCGGCTGTCCGCCATGGCTGGATCAACGGTAGCGGTGGCGGCGTGTCTATAGTGAAGGTAGACAGAGATACACGTAATAATAAGTTACAAGTACAAATAATAAATAGATGATACCTGAGACGGGGAAGGAAGTCCGATATGCGCTGTCGGCGGCTAAGATGATTCATGATGTTAACGAGCAGAGTATTAAAGCAAATAAGATCAAGAGGTTGCGGGTGAGTTAGGAAGGGCATTCATCAAGTTTATTATTTTCCTGATACTCTCGTCTTTTGTTTTTAAATAGAAAGGTAGGTAGGTGCTTCCGATAGATAAAAACAATAGTGTTGAACGACTCAAATGAGTATTTTACTTTTTGTTTCTATAATAAAATTATTAAGGATTTTTTTTTGTACCGTATTGCATTAATTTAATAGTTGGAGCATTTTTCTTATAGAATTTCTTTAATTGTGGAATATAATGTATACTGCGTTTAATTATAATTCATAATCTACTGAGTGAACATTCATCGTTTGATTGATTCACCTCTTACTTTTTTTTTTTAATTTTTTTAATATTGAAAAATCTTTATTCACACGATATATAATGTCGAACAAAAAAGATCCTTAATATTTTTTTTGTTATTTGGTAGTGGATCGTAAAAGTTTGAATTTTGTTAAATATTTAATTTCCTATGGACGTTTTACGAGACATGCCAACAGTGTCATTGTGACAGAAAACTAGAGTTTATGCGGAATATTTAATACTTTTAAAGGCGAACAACTGTTATAAATTGGCATTTCCCTATACTCGTCCAGTTTCTATAACACATCATGAATTGCAACTTTTAGTCGAATACTTATACAAAGTGACGCAAAAGTCAACACACAAAGAGAATATGTTAAACTTCTTGCAAATGGCGTCAAATGTCAATTCTACTGTGACATTTGCAAACACAACTAACATTTCAGCTTCCTAAAGGTCATTTTAGCTTCGATAAGACTTTACCGAAACTTTATAGAAGCTGAAATGTTAGAAGAGTAAATTTAGTTACAAAATATAAGTCAAAAAAGCATGAATCGATGTAATCCTAAAGAAGGCAGAATAATTGCTTGGAAATCCTGAGGGCTTCATTGGTCGGTTATAATATCTCGTTTTGGCGATTTTTATTAGCCGGAAAAATCGCCCGATTTAACCGTTCCTGTCATTTTTTTTGGGGGATTTTGTTGAAGTCACGAGTCCGTGTCAAAACGCCTCAGATGATTGGAGCCTTCAAAAAGAGTATAGTAAATCGGGCTTAAGCCGTTAACACATCTGGGGTGACCACTTAGCCGATATAGATTTTCCGACTTAATGGCAAAGAAATAGAAACATCAAATCAAACAGCACCAAAGGTTTTCATTCAGAAAAAAAAGAACAATGAATGATGACTTTTGTCCACCTTGTCAGTTGTAAGTTTAGTAAAAAAAAGTATCTTAAAAAATTGCTTCGTTTTTTTACGCACTGTTTTTTTTTTCTTTTTTTAACGCACTCTACTGCAGTAACATATTGACTTCATAAGGTGACCCAATTTGTTAGGCAATAAAGCACCTGAGACCTAACCGACTATGCTATAGGAAACATTTCTGTTTTAATCTGTCTTCTTTACATAAACATTATGTACCTACATATATAGTTGTCAGCCTTAAATTTAAACAACATAATTGTGTCCATCTGTCTGTTTCTCTGACAGATTTAAACTTTTCTTGCAACCATTAAACCAAATAACCGGACGCACATATTATTGCACACTGCAGTTTTTTTGTATGCAATTGTTGGGGTTAGTGACAGCTGTTTCGACGACAGTTGTGTGGTTAAAGATCAATTTAAGGTGCTCCCTCGTTCTTTCGGGTTCTGCAGTTTTGTTGATAATCAGGTGACGCGATGCAGGGGAAATTCCAGGATACCTATGCGATATATATATATAGGTTTGGATACATGAATTTGTAAATTTGATGTAATAAACAAGACTTGGCGGATTATTTTTTTTTAATTATATAACTGAGAGCGGATATATTTATCGCACTTATACAAAGTGCTGAATTTAATTTAAAATAATTTTAAATTAAACATTGACTGCCCTATTAATAAAAAAAAATGCTTAGTCAACCGCTAGTCCATGACTTTACTAAATCATAGAATAAAAGTTCGTCTGCGGAATAAAATTTTCAATTAATAAAATAATCGAAAATCCACCAACAAAATCTACTACAATGAGTATCTCTTTTTATTCTACGTCACTGTAAATTTTGTTCTTAATGTGAATTCTTAGTCCTTCACTAAACCACCGTCTTCTTCTTTGCCAGACGGCAAAGGACTAAGTTTCTAAATGTCAAATAGCAGAGATTCTGCTTTATTAATGGCATTTCGCACTTAGACTACGGAATAAGTCTTAAGCCTTCCCTATCCCTAGTCAATTTTTATTAATTTGGATGTGACAATTTATATTATATATTATTATATTCTGTTTTTTTTTTTGTAATTTTCTGTTTTTATTTTTGTGGAAAAAAAAGTAAATAAATTGTAAAATTTTGTAACAACTCCTTGCGTGGATATTTCGTAGTAAAATAAAATTGAAAATAGATTTTTTTTGTTCAAATCTATATACAATGTATGTACCTATATAAAATGACGCGAAAAATGTGTAGTAATTCAGGAATTGAGAACGGCTGGGCCGATTTTTCACATTTTTTGCTATTGTTCGTAATTGATAGGAGGTAGTGGTGGCAATGGCGCAGTGGATAAAGTGCTTGATTGCTAACTAGGACGTGTGGGTTCGATCCCTACGCGAGGCGCATTCTTTTCTATACCTCCAATTTTAATTGGATGCCGCCCATGGGTTAAAATGAGACAGTCAATACCTGGTTCTCAAACCTACTGTGCCAAAAATTAGTGCCGTGCCATTCAGGTTGCATTTAAAAGACCTTAGGTTCTTACGAAAGAATTTTGAGAAAACCCTCTGGAAAATTCGGGAAATTGAATAAATCGAAAAATGATTTTTTGTATGGATTTTGTGTGCAATCGTTTCGGAATGCATTTCGAAGCTTGAAATACGAGTTCGCAATCGCCTACAAAGATCTTCGCTGCTTTAATATGGGTTCATTGTCTGTCGTATGCCAACATCGCCATGCATTGAGCTTTCAATCGAAAAACCCCAACGTGAAATTGTGCATTTTGACTAATACGTCAGAGCCATTGTATTCATTTCTGTATGAAAATGCAATTAAATCAAAATCTACATATTTCCTGGCGAATACACAAAAATTTAACGGATGCTTTAAAATGACGTCTTTTGCAGCTGAAATTGTAATGGCGTCTCTTTATTATCAAAATGAACAATTCTTCTAATTTTTTTTTCGAAATGGCTTCCAAAATTTAGTTTCAACAGCAATTTCACCATCGAGCGGACGCTTTGTTACCACCACCAAGCGAAGATCGTCATAAGTTCTTTCACAGATCTATTTCGTTGGTGCTTCGGCAATTGAACTGGATCAGTGATATGCAATTTTTACTACGAATTAATGTGGAATGATCGAACAATTCCCAAATTAATGAAGCGACAAACTATTCGACGGTCATGTTCATATGTATCATATGAAATTGTGCAACGGTACGCGGTTGTCCGACAAGAAACTGATGATGAACAATGTGATTCAATCGAAGATCACCAAGTTCAAGTCCAAAGTACTTTTCCAACGAATTCCGATTATTTCAAACTGATCTTCCATTCCAATTCGAAGGGATTCAGTTCCCTGTTCGATTGGCTCTTGAACGATGACAAGCAATAAATGAAACCCTGTGGGATTAATCTCGAATTTCCCTGTTTTTCGCACCGTCTTTTTTGTTTATTTTTGCGCCGGGAAAAAAATCTGAAAACATTCTTTATCATATCGCTCTCTACTGATTTCGATGCCATTTAAATAAATCACATTGAAATTTGAACTAACTGTGTTTCACTCTGGAGTTTATTTGAAGGCGTTAAATTTGGGCGAAACAAAGTTCACGGGATCCGCTGGTAATTTATAAATTGTTTAACTTTTAGCTATTAATTTTTTATTAAATTGACCGTAGCCTATTTTTCGATAGAAGCGCTTATCTGTAGAATTGGAATAATTTTTTTAAGTGACGGTTGTAAAAATATTTATTCGTGGTTCAGTAATTTTAATTCATTGATTTCGGCCGAATAACTGAAGTTTGACGATGAAGAATTACCTTAGAAAACCCCTGCTACTTCGATTTGGGCAAACAAGTAGGTTCAAAACTCCTCACGCGGAAGAAAAGGTGTACGCTCTATAAAATCATTATTCCGCCAGTCCTTTTTTAAGACGCAGAGTGCTGGACGATAATCAGAGAGGGAAAGAAAAAAAAAGGAAAGAGTTGATACTGGATTCTGGGTTTTGAAAGCAAAAATACTTCGACTATTTAAGTTATAACTAGTCTACGTTTTGATCCAATGTTTTTTTTTGGATTTTCTCATAAACGGCTAGACGGATTTCGATCAAAAATTATATATGAGAAGTCCCTTGGATTATACACTGCATGCCAAAATGTACGAAGTTTTTTATTTAGATTATTGAAGAAACAATTTTTTTTTGAAAATCCAGTATTTTGAAAACGTAAGAGGATTTTTTTTAGAAACTATATTTTTAATGTTGTATTATTAAATACATAAAATTGCTATAGCCAGCTACCATTTTTTTTTTAGAAAAAAACTGAAGACATTTTGTATATACAAAATTTAGTAAAAAGCTACTTTAAAAATATATTTAGCCGTTTCTAATAAGAATCTTGTGCATACATGGTGATCGAACATACATATGAGGAAATACGGGCGATACTGTCGTGCATTTGATTGACTTAACAGCTCAATTTCGATCAAAATTTGTATACAGGAGGTCCTTTAAGCTCCGAATACTAATAATAATAATTAAATTTTCGGATAAAAAAATTTTTTTTTTCGATTTTGGAAAATAAACGGTGAAATAATATTTTAAATGAGTACAACATTAAAATTGGATTTAGTATATTTTTTTTTGTATATACTCGTAAACAAATTAATTCGAAAATAACAACCAATATTTATTAGCATTTGGAGTAGAATAAGATTCAAAATAAAAAAAAAATCGCGCGGTTTTGCTTAATGGCAAGTATTAGATGGGTGATATTTTCGAAAACTTTGTCGCAAAAATCTACATCTGAATTTGCTGGGAAGCCGTGCTGATTTGTACCCCATATTTTAGTCTCAGATACGGCAATTTTGCTTCGTCATACATTCAATATACTCAAAACACGCAACAATTCCCGAATTTGAGAATTAAATTTAATTACTTGCAATTCAGCGTCGATGTTGATTTACAACAAATTCGACAGATGTTGATTTTACTTCTTAGTTTTAACGGCTAAAATAGTTGTTATAAGTTGCAGGAAAAATAATTAAATGACGTTTTTTTGAAATATCAATTTTCTCATTTTTGACTTAATCCCATATGTATACCTCGGTAACACAACCTCTATAAGTCTAATTCCAATTTTGTCAGGTATGATAACTATATTTTTAAAACAATCAACAATATATTGGAATGTTTGATGGTTTCTCAAGCAATTCTGCTCGCAATATTGTGTGTGATCAAGAATTCTAATCAGGATCTATAAAGTCTGTGTATAATTCTTTAGGTTGATCACGTTTCGACTCAATCAAAAATGTATGTTATTTGTTGTGCTTATTAATTTTTCGATTACAAAAGTATATTTTATTTGTTTATAACAATAATATCCATTTTCAGAATTGTTTAACCTCTGAGACCTCACAACGTGCATTCAATTAAGTAATCATCAAACAAAAATAACAGCATGTACTCGTAACAAACATTATATCCACTCGGGTAAAGGTGCCACCACGAGAGTCTTTCGCGATGCCAATTCGACCTTGTAGCCGGATCCAAGATTATTCTTCTGCGTTTGGTTGTTACAATTCTCCACTCAATTAGATCCATTACGTTGTCTATCCATCACGGAATGACAACCACAAAACTTACCATTATCATGTCATGACGCAACACCACGCGTCAGTTTTGTATACAAATTGTCTCTCCTAAGGCTCTGTACTAGCTGTGTGTGTGGAGAAATAGATAGAAATATTTACAATTTGCTGATTAGAGTCAATTTGACTGAGTTATTCATCAGAGACGTATCACACAAAAGACAATTCTCTGTGTCGTGGCCGTGCTGCCGCTGCTAGCTCGAAAATGAAACAGAAAGTGAGTGTTGAGTGATTTCTGCCTCAGGTAATGCTGAGTTGGAAATTGAGTAAAAGTTTAATACACAAAATAATTGTTCTTGCTGGTGAGGTTACACACCTCAAGGACAAGAAGGCAGTTAGCTTAAGATTAAATTTAATTGCATACGGGAAGGTTTGTTTACCTTCTTTAAATCAATTATTTCCGCACAATAAATCTGAATTTGTCCCATAAATAGTTTAACACAACTGTTTTTTTTTTTTGTTTCTACTAAGACACGGATTGTTGCGTAAATATCAAACTGTAAAAGGGATTTTTGGTGGCAAAGAATTTGCCTTGATATATTATAGGTATATACCATCATACAAAACATAAAAAGATACTAAATTATAATTGAATTGTATGAATTTCGTCATGCGTATTTGGTTTTATAGTTGGTAGTTTCGTTGAATTTTAAGCTTTGTTTTTAGAAAGACAATTAAGAAATCGAATAAAACGTCTTCATTTAATGAATTGATAAAAATTTAATATCAATAATTAGTGTTATCTGATGGATTTGTTTTAATCGTTAGCTAATTGATATTTCATAACGAAACATAAGGCAGGTATTGGTTTTGTATAAACAAAATGTTCCAGGTATTATAACGATGATAGAAAAGTGAAAAAAAAATAAAATTTTCGTAATACCGTCCGGAAAGGCCTGATTAACTATGCGGCTGTAGCTTTGTGCATCACCACTGGTAAAGCGTTCCACATTTTTTCTAGAAACTGCAGTCAAAATCGGAAGGGTTTTGCACGACTGGATCGCACGTATGTATAGTTGCTCCTAGGTTCGATCATATTATATGCAAAATATTCTTAATAGAAACGGCTAAATGTATTTTTAAAGTTGTTTTTTCATTTAATTTTTATATATAAAATTTCTTAAATTTTTTCTAAAAAAAAATCCGCTATGAACGTTTCAAAAATTTAATAATATAAATTCAAAAACAAAATTTCAGAAAAATCGTCTACCCGTTTTCGAAATATTGAATTTAAGAAAAAAATATTTTTTTTTCAAAAATCAAAAAAAAAATATTTTTCGAAAATTTTGAAATGCAGTTTTATTTAGATTTTGAAGGAGCTCCTGTATAAATTTTTTTTATCGAAAACCGTTGAACCGTTTATGAGAAAAAATTGTCCAAAATGTAGACCATATCCAAAGTAGTACACGCACCATTTTTTATCAAAATCATTAGAGCCGTTTTCGAGATAATTAAAAAAACGATTCAAAAATCTATTTGAGACAATCACCTAAAATGTTTAAGTACCAAGTCTGAAGAAAATCGCTCCAGTCGTTTAGGCTGTAGTTGCTATAGGGAACGACAGACATACGCAAATGCGGTACCCACTTTTTTGGTGTTCTCTATTTTCGTAATGTGAAGTTTGATTAAAATATCGAGTTCGATTTTTTTTCCAAATGTAAAAATTGGCCTAAAGTACCTATGTACACATGTATATCGTAAGTAAAAATTGACGCAGCAATAAACAAATGCTATCACACGGCAACTGAAGTATTAAGAACCACACCGATTGCAGCACTCCAAATCGAAGGAAAATACGATTCCTTTGAACATCTTGGACAAAAGAGAGCAGTAAGCATATAACTAGCAAACGTTTTTCTAATATAATGCGTCCGCTGCTTACTGCACTTAGCATAAAAAAACTACTTCAGCCTTGAACAACATGGTGTCCTTAATACCAGCAACACAAGTCTTCCCGGTATAAGGTATCAGTTTCAATCCACCGCCAAATTGAAATAGTAACCTGCTCCAAGCCGACATTAGCTCTAAGGATACCCCAGACGAAGAATATAATAAGCTCCACAGAGATATGATTGTTTCTTCGATTGCAGATCATATCTTCTATACCGATGGACCTTTTAAGAATAACAATTCTTCATCGCCGTTATTGAATTAGAAAAGAATGGGGATACCGAACTCATTCATCGATGACTTTTACTCGAACTAGCTGGCAGCTACACTTCGAAATATTTTTTTTTTTAATTTATTCTATATGCCTGTTAAGCCTAAGGTCTTTTTAAATGCAACCTGAATTGCACGGCACTAGTTTGGCACAGTGGATTTGAGAACCATGTATTGACTGTATAGAAAAGAATGCGCCTAGCACTTTACATAGTTAATAGTCATTGAAAAAGCAATATCATGTCAACAGCTCAATGTTTCCAGAAAGAAACCATCATCTTCACGGACAATTTAAGTGTCTTCTTTTAACAACAACAACAAAATAATAAAAACAATTAAAAATATGTTCAAAAATGAGAAAACTAGAATATCCCTAGAGTTGCTCTCTGTAGGCTATTCAATCTTACCAGAGGTGTTAAGCAAGGGGACCCGCTTTCTCCAGCTTTCTTTTCTGCAGTATTGGAAAATATCTTTCCTTCAATTTTTTGGTTCTTGGGAGTCTATAGGAGTAAAAATTGACGGAATATATCTCAACAGCCTCCGATTTGCAGATGAAATAATCTTATAAGCGAATAGATATAGAAAAATTGATTAGAGATTTGGATGAACATTGTGCGAGCGCAGGACTGAAAATGAATGTCGAAAAAACAAAACTAATGAGCAAAGAAAGAAAAAGGAAATTTTTGTAGATGGAAAACAAATTGAGTATGTCGAAGATTATATTTATTTGGTACAACTCATTTCACTACTAATAAAAATCTGAAGAAGCCAACGATTGAGAAATGAAGTTATAAAAAGGATGACGTTTTCCCGAAAACCTGATGGATTAGCATTTGTTTTTGTTAAGGTTGAAGCAATTTTTAAGGCACCAAATTGAAAAGTTGTCGATGGCCAGTTGCGCAAGTGGACTTTCTCTTGAAAACTTAGAATCTCGGGCGTAAAGTGAGATAAATAAATGTTTGCTGACCATTTCGATATTATTAACAATGAGCAAAAAGAGAAGGGGACCCAAGTATCTGCCTTGGGGGAAGCCACCGGAGGTGGCTAGGAATGGCTTGTAAAAGGTAGATCTGAAAAGAACGCTGTAGTATCGGTTATCCAAATAAGAAGATGTCAATTTCAAGAAGATAGGTGCAAAGCCGAATGAAAATAAGTGGTAGAGTATACAATCATAGAAATCACGGCGACTTAATTTCCGTTCTCTAAAGCGGAAAGGTTACAGCTACCAATTCAACAACTCGTAGTTGCTTATCGACGTTTTAGGAAACCGTGCTGTCTGGGGGATATGAGAGGCTTACAGCGATAGCCTATAAGTACATATATAAAATACTTACGACGAATTTAGAAACGTGTGAAAGCTTAGCAATATGGAACGATATGATAACGTCACATTTTAGAGATAATGTTAGGGAATTTTCTTTGAGATAGCGATAAACCAAAGGTTTTTGAAACGGATTTAGAAAGGGTTGAGCAGCATTTTTTTTAGAAAAATATAACAGATATGTATGAAAGGTCTGGGAAGAAATTCATCACCGAATTGAAATATGAAATAATAATCAGGATTTGCACATCTGTGGGGACTACAAAAAAAAACTAATATTATAAAAGCAAGATTCCCTCCTACAGCTTATTAAAATTAAGTATTTGTATATTAGAGCAAGATCCCAGGGCCGCCAGACCTTTCTTATTTTCTGATGGATAAAATGTATATGATAGAGTAGTGTTTGTACGTGCAGTTAACGTATGCATACCTGCTAGCTTGGGCCGACGGCCAATTGGTATCTAACTTCACTTATATTATATTTTCTGATTTTTACGTATGTTTCAATATTTCTAACAATGTTCCGTGAAACATACGTAAAAATCAGCAATCAGAATATAAGTGAAGTTGGCAAAATTTTTAAGTGCATTTAACACATGATACCTGAGAATTGGTCGTCGGCGCAAGCTAGCAGGTATACGTTAACTGCACGTACAAACACTACTCTATCATATACATTTTATCCATCAGAAAATAAGAAAGGTCTGGGGGCCCTGGGATCTTGGACTATATGGTTTCTTTGAGGAAATTTAAATGTTTGCTTCAGCATACATTAATTGAGTTAACTTATTAAATGTGGCGCTACAATCCGCTGTGGACCAGGGCTGCCTAGTCAGCTCTGCAGAATACATAAGAGTTCATTACAGTTTACTGTAACATATTTTCCTCATCCACCGTATATCCAGATTGGGTTATTCTTCCTAAAACAATGTTAAAGAAGTCCCATACGCCAGCCCTCCCGCGGTACCAAGCGGGCAATTTTCCAGCTTAACCCGAGGTTCTCTATTCTTTTAAACAATTTAAACTTTTCCAAAAAAAATAATTTTGAATTGCATCATGTCTGTCATGTTGTACCTAAAGTTTCCGAAAAATTAAAAAAAGTATAAACATTCCTATGGCGTCACTAACTTTCAGAGCTAGCCCCATTAAATATCACCATTCACATTCTCATAATTATAGTCATCAAAATACACATACCTGCTTCGACCACCGTATACAAATTACACAAGCTTTTTGAATTTATAATCGAATAAGACTAAAATTAAGATCAAAACAGTCTCATTTCTTTTAATTTATTTACATTGATTATATCTATAGCTTCATAAACGTGGTTAATAATTATTTCATTGTTATGTAAACAACAGCCGGCCGGTCGGTAGCATTTAATGCGTTCCCAAAATTGAATGCATTACAATTTAAATTAATTATAACACGGCACGTGCATCATTAAAAATTTGGTGATCAAGCTCCCTAATTTTTCTTTCGTATTTCATTTTTGGTATCATATGAATGTGTGAAGATGTTTTCGATTAATAATACGAGTAGCTTACGGTTTTGTGATTATAGCATGCAAAATCTATTTCATTTCATATAAATAAAAATATTAATTGTTTCTGTTTTTTTTTTTTTTTTTTTTTAATTTTAAGTTTATGGTGCTATAATTTTTGTGATCCTTATCTAATGAGTTCATCGTTAAGGTTTGTAATCTGGTATATGCTATATGCTGTGGTCGAATGAACTGGTGAAAGGCTAGCTTATGGCTATTGTGTCATCTGTAAGTATTATATAGGTGCGGTATTATTATTGGAGTCTGTTTTAAAGTTCAGCTTGAGAAATGAACATAACTTCTTACTATAACTCTATAGAGGAAGTACTAAGTAATGTGAGCCTTGGCTTTGGTATTTGAAATTTTAACAAATTATACATTTTAACTGAAAGTAATATTACATTCATGAAGATTTGAACAAATCTCTATCTTGTACCTGATTGCTGTGAGTTAAATTTGAGCATATGTATGTAATTTGAATTTCTATTACAAAAAATGCATGCAATCAAAACTCATTTCCGATTTTTGGAAAGTTTAGATAAAAAAGTAGAGTGTTGACATTTTTTTGTAACATTAATTTTATTTCTGCAATATCCGCTTAAACAGATTCTTCAAGGCAGCGGATATAAAATTGGATTCCAAAAATTGTTTGAAGAAATATCAGACAAAATTACTATTTCTTAACACCTGCAGTCTTCATTTTAATAATTGTTTATAATGTTATTGGAAACGTCAGCGATGATTTTGATTAGACATCGTATCTGTAATGATCATTATAACATTGCCTCTTGAATATTACTGAAACTGCTTTTTTATGAGATTTTTGTTTCTTATTAAAAAAAAATCTCAAAGTAGTTTCAGTAATTTTCAATTTAATCAATTAAATCATATAGCTTTCAGTTTTGGATTAGGAATTAATAAATGCAACGAATTTTAGAAAAAAAAATATAATTTTAAAATTTTGAAAAGTTAAACTGTAAATTTAGTTTTATCTTATTTTTCCCAAGTTTTTTTTCAAAAATTGTCCATAGATTGCATTTGATTTAAAAATCAGATAATAGAATAGGTTATTGCCTTATTGGTTTTAAATTAAAGTATAATATTTATTTCTAGGTATTACCGTTATTTTTTAAATATTTTGTTTCCATTTCTAGTACTTTTTTATGAAATTGCTCCACTCTCTCAAACGGGGGGAGAAGACCCCCATCCCATAGTAAAAAATTATTGTATTGAGTTGTTCTACTACAAACCACCGTTATTATTTCTTGGCGCCTGATTTATCGTACACGTATTTTTGCCTTGGGGGTAATCAACTCTTTCTCGGCCTTCTCCTTTGTCTACCACCATCTTCGCAACACCCAAATTCTCTGCTTTTTTTATATGTTTCATAAAATACTATTTATCGTCAGCAAACTAAGTCTCAGCTATAATGAAATCACGTTTTTGTCCTAATTTTCGAACGTTTTAGCGCCCTACCGGCACGGCGACGGCCATCCCACCAACGGATAAGTTGCAGACAATTCATTTAGAATTTATTAACATTCAGCCTATGTAATAATACTAAACATTTACTTACTTTTTTTTTGTTGCTCTCAGTCTCACCTCATATGTGAAGCGTTTGTCATACAAGTCTGAGATCTATCTATCTATTTTCATCATTCTTCGGTTCATCTGTAGTAATGTAGTCCGAAATTGAGCTTTATGCGTGAAACAGATACACCTTTCATTCGTTTTCTTTTTATTTTTTAAGTGTAAGCATCTAAGCTCGACGCATGCCATTTTGCTTAAAATGGTTGGGGAATTTGATAAGGGCAGTGTTGGCGATTAAATAAAAAAAAATGTCATGATTTTTTTTCCTGAGATTACAAAAAATAAAATGCACGACTGGATCGCACGAACTTTCTGTTATGTTCGATCACATCGAATGCAAAATATTTCTGTTAAAAGTCTAAATATATATTTAAAGCAGTTTTTTACTTCATTTTTTATATATACAAAATATCTTTAATTTTTTTCTAAAAAAATTGGTTTGACAGTCTTAAATATTATAATATAAACTTAAAAACAAAATATTGAATCGTCTTAATCAAAGAAAAAAATAATTAAAAATTCTGAAATAAATACTTAAACTAATTTGAGCTCAAAAAAGTACGCCATTTTATTTGTTAGATAAATTTGAATTTATGAGAAAAAAATTTAAAAATCTGGAGCGGATTTTGAGAAAAAAACGTTTTTTTTTTTAAAAAAAACTTTTTGAAAACATTTTTCAAAAAGAATTCATAAACGCCAATTCATAGGTATTCAATAAATACATATAAATATATTTTTTGAAAAAAATTTAATGAGCAGTTTTCGAAATATAAATTTCTAAATGATTTTAAAAATACAAAAATATATTAATTAAAAATATTGGTACGCGATATAGTTTGGGCAACCTAAACCTATATATGTGTGAAATTTCGAAAGAATCGGTTGAGCCGCTTATAAGATAGTAGAAACCAAAAAAAACGGTCCTTTGGAATACTTTCCATAGGACCGTTTTTTTGCTTTCGACTATCTTATAAGCGGCTCAACCGATTCTTTCGAAATTTCACACATATATAGGTTTAGGTTGCCCAAACTATATCGCGTACCAATATTTTCAATTAATATATTTTTGTTTTTTTACAATTTTCTAATTTTTTTTCAACCATATGATCGGTCGTAGCTAAAAAGCCGCACTGATTTTTTTTTATCAAAATCGTTAGAGCCGTTTTCGAGAAAAATATGTTTGAACGTAACTGTTATATGGCAGGTACCGTTATTTTGTGAGCTAAAAAAAAATTCAATTTCCCCTCTGTACAATACCTAAAAAACTCTATATACCACCACCAACCATTTTAAAATTGTACGAAGTAAATGTACGGACCATTAACGTAAAACCTGCTATTAAACCTTGCAGTTTGAGGCTGCTATTTTTAAGCACGTTCTGAAATTAAAAAATATTATCGTTTCTTCTGTGTTCGGCGAATTTCCCTACGTTTAGGTTTAGTAAGGAAAGCGGATATATTATTCATATCACTTGGACAAAGTTAACTTTTGTTAAAAATCGCATCCATGTAAAAGCATTCGGAACCGAAAGGGGAACAACGCGTAAAAATCGCAACGTTGTAAAAGAGTCGTTACACAATTGCTTTTTTTTTGTTGTTTCGTCTTTTTCACAGATTGATTAAGAGGTGTAGAAATGTAGAGGGAAGGAAGTAACGAAAACACAAATGAAAATTTTGGGACTTTTTCCCATTGAACTTTGACGTTTCTGATTTAGCAACTGTATGCTACTCGTTGTAGGGTGTAAAAAAATCCCCATCAGACAAAATCCCCACCAAAAACAATCCAACTAGCCAATATCCCCACAGACATAATACACATGGACAAAATTCCCAGCGAAACTATCTTTCTTGCCAAAATCCCCAAGGAATCCCCAGATACCGAGTGTCAGGTCCGTGCACATCTTCATTATGTGCCCGTAGTTTTCAAAAAAAGCTAATGAAATTCTCTTATTATGATACTAATTAGTGATAAACATGTAACACTTTCTAAAAAATTGGTTTCTATTAATGCATGTACTTTTCATTTTCATGGTGCGTAGTGAAACTTTTTTGTGAATTTTTGCTTTCCGTTTTATTTAAGGCTTTAAGAGAAACTTATTTTGTTTGCTTTATTTTAACATATAAATTACTTATATTATGACTATGTATTTGTTTTCTTAAAATCAAAAAAATTGTATTTACAGTTTAGATTATATTCCATGCAATATAAATTAAGCCAAATATCCCCAAAAAAAATTTGTTCAAGTGGCGAATCGCGCGCGCCCGAATTCATGGCATGATTCACTACTTATTTGTTTTGGGGATATTAGCATGGGGATTTTTGCCCTGGGTATTTTTGCCCGATGATTCTTTCTTTAAGGATTTTAATTTGGGGATTTTGGACTTGGGGATTTCACTTTGGCGATTATGTCTTGGAGAAATGTCACCAACCCTATTAAATATGAGGAGCCACATGAAATCCCCAAAAAACAAAATCTCCATCGGACGAAATCCCCCAAAAAAATATCAAGACAAAATCCCCACGGGAAAGAAGCCCTATGGACAAAATCCCCAATATACTATCTTTTTTCCCAAAATCTCCAAAATCTCAAATAATCCCCAATATATTTTTTTGGCTTAGGGCGATTCAGTTAATAAATTAGTTATTATTTGATACATTTTAATTCAGGAAGTAGAATACATTTTTTGAAGTCTACCCTGTCTTTATCGTATATTCCCTGATTAATTTTGAGAGATTTTTTTTTGGGATTTTGTCTTTGCTCCATTTTCACTTGGGGATTTTGTCTTTGGGTATTTTTTCTTAAATATGGTATAAATGGAAAAAAGTAAAGTACACAACTTTTCGGTGTTTATACATCGCAGCCTTGAGTCCAGGGACTCAACAATTTTTTGATGTATTGTTCCTCTGAATATACCGTCGAGTTAAAGTTCTAAGTGATTGCCGGGAACACAGTTTTAGGACTTTGGTCTTACGACGCTGCTGAAATTTTCTGGACGTGTACTGTGCTGAGCAATTGAAAATGGTTCTAAAATATAATGACGGGCTCTGTTGCTGCTGCTTGTTTAATCTGGTTTACGCTTTACTATCTTATTAGCTAAACTGCATTGAAAGATGGCTTCTTGGATCTTTTTATCAATCTTTAAAATCAATCGAAATTGACGTTCTGTATAATTTTGTTATTTTGCGCATGGTTAGTACATGCAGTCTACACAATTCTCAACTGACCTTAGAAAAATTATGAACAACTGCTTATGTTTCTGCTGATTTATGATCATAAAGGCGACAATTTGTGTATGCTTTCATTTAGGCCCTTCTTTTGCGCTCAAAATTCAATAAAGCGATTTTTTAAAAATAAATTTTGGTAAAAAAAATTGTGCTTCAGCACACAAAATTCCTTATTAATTTCAATGAACAAAAATCACACCAAACACATCGATTTCCAAATTTCAAAAACACAAACACCAACAGTTTTTCAAAAGAAAATTTTGAAGAAAATAAAAAAATCAAAATTATAATTTCTAAGTTGTAAAGATAAGAGCCGAGAACCAGTGATGAACTTAAGTAGGCTCGAATGCCTATTCGTTACACCTAGGTACCAAGCCACCTTAGTTCCGATAACACAAGCATCAAATTCCACCCAAAAACAATATCAAAATATAAAACAAAAAATACCCTACCTATTAGAGTCTTATCAAACTCGTTGGCTATCCATATAAAAATATATATATAATAATGTAGGAACATTTAGGTACCAATATATAATTTTCGGCAATTTCTATACTTATCTAACTAATTTGCTTGATAAGATTACGCCTACTGCAGTGAGTATTCAATGCTATAATGATGACACACCCGAAAAACCTGAGACATTGTGGCAGAAAGATTGCAGATTTTGATTCTCAAATTAAAAGAAAATAAGACATTTCATAATCCGGAGCTAATTTGTATTAACACTTGCAAACATACGGCAGAGATATATCAGATTGTAACCTTAAATTACAAATTTTCCAGTTTCCATTTAAATGTTACCGAAGGCATTGTACAAAAAAATCCAACTCATATTAAATGAGTCACAAGTATCTCACTTGTTTTGTTTATCAAACATCAAGAGTGATCAAAAATTCTGCACCTGACCTGGGAAAAAATTGCTCTTTTGTACGTGCTGAAATAAGGTGACATCTCTTCTGACCCAAATGCTAAACTTGTCAAATCGGATACCGTCATTAATACAAATGTCAATGAGCTGTCAAAAAGATCATTGTGATTATTTGACAAATTAAAGAAACTGTTTGACTGACTACGCCAAGTTGAGTAAGTTATTGGCCGAAAATTGGTCTAGTCATCAGTGTCTTAAAAATTTGCCAAAACATGTCCGCTGCTGTCAGTTAAAAATTAATGATTTACGCTTTGATTTGAGTCAGGTTTTATAAACTATCGTATAAATGATTGACTTAAAAGCATTTATTGTTAAATTACGACACAGTTGAGGAGCATTTGAATTATATTTGATTTGTATCCGTGCGCTTTGCGAATAGAGAGCGAAAGTGTGGGAGAAAATCACACTGACAAAATGATTATGAAGAATTACTCTCAAATAATATGTATTGTATACATACGTACGAGTATTTATATTTGGCTTTGAATTTAAAAGGTGTGTAAAGGTCGTTGGGTAATACGATATGATTAATTTCAAACGGTAATGTATCTACTTAAATGGAAGGCTATTTATATTTAAGCTTTAAGATGATAACTTTTATTAGAAGAGTGAAATAAAAAATGGTGCCTGCCTTAAAAATATTTTAAATTTGAAAAAAAAAAACAACTAGAATTTAAAAGTTGATCCATTGCCACACTGTTTTTCTGGCAATATATTTATGTAGGTACAATAAAGCAAGTTTTGCATTTGGAAAATAATTGAACTCGAGATTTTGATCAAACTCGACATTACGATGATGGGGAACACAAAAAAATCTGTCTGTCTATTGGTCGATCTTAAATCTAAAACGCTGAATTAGGTACTCAAGTCTTAGGTCATTGGGCCAGCGGACACGACATGAATTTTCCCGGGTGGAAAACCAGTTTCATACTTTACTTTAATTAATTTTTTTTTTATTGGATTAAAAATTAAATTTTATTTTAAATAACTAATGGTTTTTAAAGATGATAGACCGCAAATGACCTCCACGCTCATCCACGCATATGCGGCACCTGATCAGAAAATTGTTCATTGCGGCCTGAAGGGTTGAAATAGGGATCGCCTCAATTATTGTCTTAATGGACTGCTTCAATTCAGTCAAATTCCTGGGTTTCGGTTTGTACACTTCCTGCTTGATATAACCCCATAAAAAAAAGTCTGGTGCAGTCAGGTCAGGTGACCTTGGGGGCCAGCGGAAAGTGCCGTTTCTGGATATCAATTTGTTTGGGAATTTTCGTTGGACCTCCTCCATAACGTGTGCACTAGCTCCATCTTGTTGAAACCAAATCCTGCTGAAAGCGATACGTCTTCGGCGAAGTTCTGGGTAAAAAACTCCGTCAACATCTTTAAATAACTGTCCCCATTGGCAGTTTGTGTTGCACTGTTTTCTTCACAGAAGTGTGGCCCGACAATACACCTTGATGAAACTGCGCACCACACAGTGACTCATTCTGGGTGGAGTTCCGTCTCATGGAGCATTTCTGGATTAGATTCACTCGATATACGGCTATTTTGCTTGTTAACATTGCCGTTTAAGTCAAAATGGGCCTCATCAGACATGAACAAACAATTTATCAATGTGTTGTCTTCTTCGGTCATTGCAATCATTTTTCGGCAAAATTCCAGGCGAACAGGCAAATACTGAGGGTTTAACTTGCTAGTAATTTGGACTTTGTACGGAAACAAGTTTAAGTCATAATGAAGTATCCGTTGTAATGACCGTCTGCTAACTCCAATTTGGCCCGATAAGTTTCGAGTCGAAACACTTGGACTTGCCTGTATTGCCGATGCAACAGCCACGATTGTATCCTGAACCCGAACATTGGGATCTCGATGATACTGTCTTCGTTCGATGCTTCGAGATTCGGCAAACATGTTCACCAGCCTCATAATGGTCCATCTACTCGGGGGAGTACCGCGTGTTAGTTAAATAATGCACACATTTTGCAATTCCTTAAAGGGAGAAAGTTGTGTATGTATTCACTCAAAACTTGGAAGAACTTTTATTCCGCTTCGTCCCGCACACTTCGCTTCCCTTCCTAAAAAATTAATTATTCTGGTGGAAGAATTCATCTCGTGTGGGCTGGCCCATTGGCTCGATTCTTTTTTAACTCTTTTTTTTTTAGCCCCAAAACTAACAGTAGGTAGTAGATATTCTCGAAAACGTCTCTAACGATTTTGATTTTAAAAAAATCAGTGCACTATTTATTTTCGACTTTCTCATTAACAGTTTAACGGATTTCGATCAAAATTCTTGTACAAGAGGTCCTTTAAATTTTAAATAATACTGTATACCAAAATTTAGGAAAAATAATATTTCTTTTGAAAAAAGAAAATATTTTTCTGAAAATATAATATTTTTTAAAACGTGTGAACGATTTTTTTTAAATTGTGTTTTTTTTTTAAATTTTATAACATTAATAATATTTTTTATATAAATAAGTAAATAACGCCTAAAAATAGGTATACTTAGATAGTTTTACTTAAAATTTATAATCTTTTGATATAAATAAGAGCAAGCACGTGCGATCCAGTAGTGTTTTTTTTTTGGGGAGATATCTCATCGCATCTGTTCTGAAACTCATTCGGCTTCAATAATATGAAAAAAATTGGTAAAATGTTTAAATGGGCATTCGGAAATACTGATGAAACCGATTGGGAAGTTTTCAAGTTCTTCAAACCAGGTTAAAAATTCTCCATCTTCGTTGTGATTCATGTTAATTGGATTTAAATACATGTTTATTTTGTCTCCCTTTAAAACTGCATAAAAATACTTTTTCAAAATCAAGTTGTTTTTAACTCATTTTGATGCAGTTACCAAATTCGAAAGTTAATTTATTTACATATGACACTGCAAACTCATTGCTCATTGCGTTTTGACATATGTGGTGTGACGTCATCTGGTTCAGATATAAGATGGAAGAAAATAATAAGTGTGTTCCCGTACTTTGTACACAAAGGGGGTGGCCGTGGCGCGATAGTTGTGTGCTCGCCTGTCAACCTCATAGTTGCAGTTCCGATGCCTGCCGTTGGCTATGTCTTCTTATATTCCATTAAAAACCAAATTTCAAATTTGTCATAAAATAAATTGCTGCTTTGCTCATTGCATGCTGGTTAGGCATAACACTAACAACATGTGATTGAGTAAACTAGCATACCCATAAAATATGACAACGAAATAAATAAATTAATGCGAATTATAAGGGACATAAGGGACATAAATAAATTAGACACGGTAATTCTCTCCGCATTAGTTCAGCCGCCATCCCTGGAGATAAATCTGAGACAAAAAACAGCACTAGTCGCAGAACATCGCGCCACACATCTTTCCTATCCTTCTTTCTCTTCTTCCACCGGATGCCCGCGCTGTGTTAAGAAAAACATATAAAGGGTATTCATAATCCCTTGAGCGCGTGCAATGTTATAAACAAAAAAAAAAAAAAAAAATGTGAAGACTGTCATTTTTGCAAGAGTGGGGGTAAATATCTCTCAGATAGCAACAAAGCTTCACAAAAGTACGGGAACGCATTGAACAAAAATTTTAAAACATTTTTTAAACGTCAAAATAAACGTGTATTTTTGAAAATATTTACTAAAGTTTTACGTGAAATTATTTCTTAAAATAAATAATTTGCTATCACAAATTTTAATTTATTGCACGAATAAGCCCGAACAGACGGTAAATTCGATTATTTCCAACTTTTGTAATGATACACATAACAACTGACAGCGGATGTATTGTTTTTTTCTTGTTTCCTTCATTTGACAGTCTTCGTAATTTTGTCCAAGAAATTTCTTGGACTAAAATTCGCAGCATGGAGAATATTTTACTATTCCATGAGCGCTCTCTTCTGTGAAAAACTACGAAAATTGTTTGTACGGGAACAGGATTTGACTGTTGTTCGTAGAAATTCGTAGATTTTCGCAGTTTTAGGGAGTACGGGAATGCACCTAATAGTACACACAACCATTTTCCAATTCTAAATTCACTTTTTAAACGAGAAAACAGCTAAAGTAACCAAAACCAATTGAAAAATTCCACTTATCGACCTCGATGGCAGATGGCAGCATAAGCAAGATGGCGAATTGGGTGTATCTAATGAGCATGCCTTATTTCTGTTTATCGTGTATTAATGATATTTGTCAGTTTTCGGCGACCAAAAATTACTCATGTGAAATATACGTCAAATTTTGCGAACATTCATAAATCGCAACTCATATGAAATGCGCCTTATTCTCATCGGTAACATAATTTTCTCTGGAATAATAGCATGTGTCTACAAACGAAAATAGATATAAACAAAATAATCAATTGTATTCCATTTGGAAGAAAACGCCTGCATATATATCGATTTAATCCCGTCCACTAGTGTAAAGGGCTTTTCAGATTATAGCGACCAACGACCTACGAATAAATTCCATTTAAATCAATTTACGAACCTAAATTCTTCACAAGTTCTAAGCAAAAGTTTAAAAATATAATTTATATTAATGTTTAGACACAAAAATTTACCTTTTAATCGCAAATTGCATCTGATTGTAACGAACAGTCAAACTCTATTCGCGTTCCACATACCATCCACCCTTCAACGAGTAATTTGTTCGCTCGCATCTAACCTGAAAATCAGACATTCAACTTTTATTCGTGACAAATATAATTAAAGCCATGTGAATGAATTGTCAAAATGGACGAATATTCGTCAATTCGTTGGTCGCTCTCATGTGTATATAGTCCAGGAAAATATGACATTCACTTCGAAAAAATTCCGCCAAAGCAGAATTTTGGTGGAGAGCTTCATTTTAACGTCCTAAGCATTTCCTAAAATGTACCCTGTAAGCGCCTTTTATATGAGCTGCAAACTGCGAATGCGAATACACCTATTTAACCAATTTCAAGGGGAAACATCAACTTATTTTTATATTAACTTTTCAGAAGTTAATAAATGATCTTATTTATAAAGTTTTAAAAGAAAACACTACACACACAAATTGTTTAAATATCAAAAAATTACATTTTAATATTTTCTACGCGACCAACAACAGACTTCTGCGAACAGTCAAATGTAAATTCGCAATCCACAACTACAGGACGCATTCCACAAATCGGCGAATAAATAATTCGCTCGAATTTAACCTCATATTTTAGACTGAACATTATTTGGTCTTTGTTCTTCTCCATCTTCGTGGCGATTCATGTTAATTGGATGGACATATAGTTTATGTCTCCTTTTTAAGCTTTTATAGCAAAAAAAAAAAACAACTGCATAAAAAACACTTTTTTAAATAAAATTGTTTTCAACTCATTTTGCTGCAAACTTTGTATATGAAACCTATAGTACTTATATGAGACAGAATTTTTTACCTAGTAGTTCGGTCGATATGGACGCTGGTTTCTCTTTTCTTGATGTTGAATTGTTGATGTGGAAGAAGAAAAGGTAGAGGCAGAAAGAAAAAAAAGCAAGAGAGATGGTAATTATTATTACTTCTGACAACAATATAGAGGGTAAGGGAGAAAACCGAATAAGCTGTTTTTGCCATGGCAACCTTCAAAATATGGCGGGTAAAAATAAATTATGTCAAGGCTATTGCCATACATGAATTTGTAAAGTAAAAAGAAAATTAAATTAAAATTTTTTTTTTTGAAAAATCGATTTTTCAAAAACTAGTCACTGAACTTTTTTCAAATTAAAAATTTATATGTATAGGTAATTATAATTTTTGGAATTTTGAGAAAAAAAGTATAATCAATATTTTTGAAAATTGACGATTTTTTTAAATTACATTAGTTTTAAATTTATATTCTTAAATACTCAACTAAAGCACACCAAGATTATTTGGTTAAAAACATTAAGTATAAACGTTTTTAAAAATATAGGTAGATATTTAGTTGTCTACTAATATGCCTGTGCATACAATGTGGGTGAACTTTAATTTAATTTAAATCTTAATATAATATTAATCATTTAATTATTAGGTATTTAATATAAAATTAAAGCTGAATTTTTAAAAACTATTTTTTCAATTATTTTTTTTTATTAACAAACAAAAAATACAATACCTATACCACTTACTTATTTTTTGTTTAATGTTATGATTTATTAAATAAATTTAGAAATATTATTTTAAAACAAATAATATTAATAAACAATTCTTATTTGAAATTTCGTCTCTTCGATTCTTTACGAAAATACAATCACAATCTGAAATTTCAAAAGAAACCCCTTGGGAACACAAGAAAAATTTTCCTTCGACAACGATTACCACAAATCTCAAATTTATAGTTAAATAATTATTATAATTAATGTATTTGCATTTGGTAAGAAACTTTATTTTTTAAAGTAGTGACCGTTGAACACAAGTGTATGCCTACATATTTTTATATTTGCTACAGCCAGCAGATTTAACTCTGCCCGTAGAACAAAAAACACAAACCCCCAACCAACTCCTAATCAACAAAAAAAAAATCATCCTAAAAAAACCTATCAAATACTTGTTTTCCTTTCCTCTTCTAACTTATAATAAATTTTGTTTATAGTTCACTCATCAATTTATATTCACACTATTTCTCTTCATACGCATTTTCCTAACACACCTCATGATGAGTAGTGGACCTTATTGCAGGCTGGATGAATTTCGTCGTCATGATAGTACTATTAATATCTGTATACAATGCTGCAAACCAATTTCGAAACTTTATTAATTAACATGTATTAATGACATTTATCAGCTGGATGGTCGGCGACCAAAGATTATATTCATCTGAAAGAAACCACAGAATTTACAAACATTACAAATTCGCATTCGCAATTCGCTGCTCATATGAAAGGCCCTATACACTAATGTAATAGAGCATACCTTCCACAATCTATAAAACATCCGCTGTGCATTTATACAAATAGATTTGAACGCGCGCAGAAAGCACTGTCATGTGTCATCACTGACAATTCGAGATTTTTTGTTTTGTTTTTTTATTTTTATGTAACCCCACTTTTACATCTGTTTCTTATTTTCGTTAATTTGTGAAATACTTCGGCGAATTCTTTAGGTTTTTATATTACAAGTAATAAATTCGTGTCCAAATATCATTTAATCGAAGTCAAAAGAGAGTTATTCTTTCAACATAAGCGCACAAACGTGAAATTAAATCATATAAATGGCTCGCAGTACCCAAGAACTTATTGGTCTCTTGCGGGGGCTTGAAATAGTTGTCAGTGCAGTTGCAAAAGAAAATCAGACCTTATACAAGCATTTGTGGTCAAATTCTAGTATTCGTGAGCTCATCGAAGGTAATGTGGAATTAAGTCGTAAATATTTCGAGAAAGCGGCAGTGAATCCGAGCGAAGAACTTAAAAACTTACAATCAATTCTCAAAGAAACACAGGAACGAAGCTGTGTCGTTTTTGAGGGAGCTCTTCAATTAAGCAGAATTCAATTACCTCAAGGAATGAATATGGTGAGTTTTGGATTAGATACAACATACAAACTGTCTTTCGTTCTTACAGATGAGTCAGAACAATGAAGGTCAAGGTTCGGAAGCAGGTCGACCGAAACCTTCGCAGCAACTTTCTACTGATGCTGCCAATTTAGATATATCTTCGATCACTCTGCGAGAATTGGAAAATATTCTCTCAAAGCGCAGCAAGGATCGAGAAGTCAGCCTTCGATTGGCAACGACAAAGGTTGCTACTGAACCACCAGCTGTGTCCGAGGACGAAAAACCTATAATACCCAAGACTAGTGTATCCAAGTCAATGTCCGACGATGAGAAATACGTAGGCAATGTCTTGAACATCATAAAAACAGGGGCGACAAATGAACCTTTCAAGCATCCACCTCCGGATAGCATAGTCCTTCCGAAGTTGAGCAGTGTGGCAAAGCAGAGAAAGGTTCCTTCAAGTCGAATCGGACGAATGGCTACTTTTGGTGGCCTATTCGCTGGTCTCGGGATAGGTACCATCAATGAGCTGACAAAAGGCGCATTGGGCATGGGAGGATCTAAGAACGTTAAGGAAGCACTATTCAGTCCAGCAAATGCTGACAGAATAGTCGATACTTTGTGCAGAGTTCGAGGAGCTGCCCTGAAAATCGGACAAATTCTTAGTATTCAAGACAATAGCTTGGTGTCGCCTCATTTGATGAAAGCGTTCGAGCGTGTGAGACAAGCTGCGGACTACATGCCCGATTGGCAAGTAGAAAAAGTCATGTCTTCTGAATTGGGAGTCGATTGGAGAAGCAAATTGAGCTCTTTTGAACAGAAGCCATTCGCAGCTGCTAGTATTGGTCAAGTGAGAAGAAAAGACATTCATTTATAAGAATGCGTTGTCTAATTGCTTTTAGTTTTAGGTCCATAGAGCAGTTTTGTTGGACGGAATGGAATTGGCTATAAAAATTCAATATCCTGGCGTTGCTAAGAGTATTGAGAGTGACATTGATAATTTGGTTGGGATGCTTAACATTTGGGATGTGTTTCCAAAGGGATTTTTTATTGATAATGTCGTTAAAGTAGCAAAACGTGAACTAGCCTGGGAGGTGGATTATCTGAGAGAAGCTGAATACACCGAGAGATTCAGGGAGATGATTGCACCATATCCAGAGTATTATGTCCCTACTGTGATCAAAGATTTGACCACCTCAAGCGTCCTTACAACCGAACTTGTGCCTGGAGTGCCACTAGACAAGTGCTTCCAAATGAGGTGAGTTTGAGGCTCTGTTATGTGAATAGGTGTAGTTGTAATATTAATTTTAGTTTCGATGAAAAAATCGTTTCTATCTTTCTATTCTGATTACTAGTGCCGTGCAGTTCAGGTTGAATTAAAAAAACACCTTAGGTCTTACAGGCTTATACATTAATACATTAATGGGGTTTTCTTTTGGTAATTTCAGATTTTGATCGGAAATTTGATTTTTTTCGTCTCGAATGGTATACGGTTTCAGATTTATTTTTTTTATCACGATATTTTTGTATATCCGTGTCTATGGAAGCAGAAGGTATCTGCGATTGCATTTGATTTGAAAATTGTTTCTTTATTCAAATTTTGTTTTCTTTTGTAACACGAAGCGATCTCAATGTTTAAAAAATGAATGCCGAAATTAATTTGGAGGATTACACAATTGTTAATACATAATTGCTATGTTTTTTAAATGTATGCATGTTTTCACAGCCTTATTTCACTATTCACATAATTACTGAAAACAAAATCTTGTCAAAACGACGGCTGTCAATTGTTCTGATGGTGTTATGGTATTATTCTCTGTCCCAGAAAAATAGGCAGTGTGAGCAGATAGGGCGTATCATTCTCGCTACAGTGGATTGCATAAATCTGTCGCTCAATAAAGTTCTCATAGGGTCTTCGTAGTTTGTATTTTAAATGGACCCAAATATGAAAGCTCTCAAATCAAAAGCACATCAACAGATACCCAAGGAAAAAAAACAGAACAGTTAAAAAATGGACACGGGTACCTCTGAAAACATATCAATGTTTAATGGGGTTGGATAGCAGCAGCTGCCACATGCATCGGCAAAAGCAATTCAGTCCACATTCAGATGTGCGATGAGTAGGACGTTGTGTCTGCGCCAGATGCAATGAAATTTTCTTTGATTATTTTATAGACTAGTGGCGGGCAAACACTTTATGGAGAGTTTCTTTCAATTTAGTATGGTGCCAAAATATGACACGCTACTGATTTTGAAAAAGCTTTCCCATAAGACGTGCACTGCTTATTTTTCTGAGACAGAGCATAGTAAAGGAGGGGTAAATCTGCCGAAAAACCCAGAACTGCTAAATTGATTTCCGATCAAAAAATAAATTGATTTTTTGCCCATTGGAAGGCTTTAATTGCAAAAATCTGTGATTTGACAGATCTGAAGGGGAAAAAGATTAATTTTTGTTACCAAAAGAAAACCCCATAACATTAGTTAAAATGATTATTAAAATTATAACAAATTGCATGCAGCAAAAAGTAATGGAAATTCAGAGCCTTCTATAAATGTTGCTTATCGTTAGGGGTAGATTAAATGAGTAACAATTAAGGACTGCGACCTATTGATTTATTGGGCCACCATCTATTGCTCGATGAGGTTGCACTTCCTACAGCTACTTCTCCAAGTTAATTTCTTTGAGAAACTTGAGTACTTGGATGAAGGCCACTCTATCATCCTTGATCTGGTATTTTCCTAAATATATAAGAATTTTATTATGTGGTTTGTCGCACTGCTCAATAAACTGAGGATGACATTAAGCTAAGGTCGTAAGGCAGGGATGGAGGAAATCTGTTTATCTAATGAAGAGAAACCGAGATTAATTCTACACTCTATCAACATTGGTCGAATTGGTCGAAGAGAACTTATGACAAGCTCCGTCTTGCGACCAATGGCTTGCGAACACAGAAAACTGTGTTATACCACCGGTTTATCATTTAATGCAGTGTTAGTTGTTAGTAGGCAAACTCTATTACAAATAGCACTTACACAAGTACAAAATGAAAATATAAACAAATAATATTACGTAAATAAAAAACAATAACATAACCCACGAAACAGAAAACATTAAGGAGCGTAGATTAAGTAGATTTTTTAATTTAATTTTAGTGATTCTGTAATCAAAATTGTTTGAATTTCAATTTAAAAGTCTGCCCATACGTGTCAAGGGCTCATGCATCCCAAAGTTGGTCCTATGTGTTTGGATTTTAAGTCTATGCCACGGAGATTGTAACCTCCTCCCCGATAATTAAAAAAAACGAACCTAGTAAAGTCTGGTGCATCTGTGAAGCCTGTTCTTGTTTGGTGAAAGAATACCAAATCATTGTTTGTTCTTCTCTGTGCCAGTGTTGGATATGAAGAATAGATAAACGTCGTAAGAGAAGTCATTAGTAGGATCACTCCACTGAAGCTCTTTCAGTGCGAAAGGAGTTAAATTTCTTTGAGCAGTTTGTAATCTCAATGTGAATATCGTAAAGAGGAGTCCAAACATTCAATGCATACTCAAAATGGGACAGACCAAGCAGTTGTAACCACAGTTAACATTGGGATCGACAATTTCTTCGACCAACGCTTAATAAACCCGAACATTGAATTGGTCTTTTTAACGATGATATTAATATGGACAGAAAAGTCTTAATTGGACGTAAAGACATCTCCAAGTTGCCTTACAGTTATAACACGAGTTAAAATGTGCCCTGAGAAGAAGGAGACATTTTTTTTGAAAATGTCATTGTTTAACATTTTGTCGGATTAAAAATCAAACAGTTCTTTTCACACCACAAGGCAAAGTGGTTATTATCCTCTTGCAATAGAGTTCGATTCTCTGAAGATGATATATTTTTATAAATCTTCATATCGTCTGCTAGTATAAGAATTTCGCTATTGCGTACACAAAGAGGAGCATCAATAATAGCCAATGCATAGAGTAGTGGTTCTAGATGGTTTCCCTGCGGAACAACTGATTTAGCAGCAATTACTGAATTTGACTTGATGTAACCTATCTTCAAGATATAAAGATATCCACTACATAAAAGATGGAGGAAACCCGTATGAATTAAGTTTAAACTTCACAATCTCATGAGACAATTGATCAAAAGCTTTCGAGAAGTCTGTGTATACACAATTTACTTCTTGAGCACTTTCTAGGTCTAAACATAATTATGAAAAAAACAGGCTAGGTTAGGCTGAAGTGGTTGACAGGAAAACGGGTGAAACAATTAGACGGGAGATAGGTCCATTGTGATACCACGTGAAGAACTATTATCTCTTTAATTAAACCATTTGGAGCCGCTAATGAAGCGAAGCTGCTGGCGAATCTCGATGTGTCTTATATCACTGCGGGGTCGTCGAAGAAGTATTCCTCCAGCTGTAATCTACGCCCTTGGGGGAGAGCAGAGCAGAACTTGAGCAAAGAAAATATTAGTCTCCTCTTTCTCCTCATTCATACAAGTTCTACCAAAGTCGTTGGAGAATACGCCGTAAGTCTTTCAGCGTGTCTGCCAATTAAGCAGTGTCCTGTTATGACACCTATTGCGGAACCAATATGTTTCTTGCTCAAAGAGAGCATACCTTTTGAGCGTCTTTGATCCATTTTTGGATTCCATTGCTCCAGATTTTTGTAGTATGGGTTTCGCCAAGATCTACATAACTGCAACAATTTTTTTTGCTGAAGAAACAAAATTATAATTAAACTGATTTGTAACGTGTTAGACCCCCAATTGTGAGGGTCCAGATAAATCGAATTTCTAACTAAAACAAAGTTCTAAATTTGAGTTCTAACTTCTAAAGTATTGAAAGTTATTGAAGAAATGAGTTAAGCTAGTACTAGACGGTCCTTGTAATGTGTCATTGCCGTGACACTCTGACGTCACTATGACGTAGTTGTCTGTCCTAAAAGTCTCACGTCGTGTGATCGTCATTGTTTTTCATGTCATTGCCGTGACACGTCACTTTTAGGTCATTGCAATGACAAATTGCCGTGACCGTGTGATAGCCTTTTCATTGTGATGGGACACCGTGACTGTCGCTGCAAGGACTGTGTCCTAACCGTGACACGGCAGTAATTTTTGCCATGTCATTAATTGTCACGGTTGGGCATAGTTACATAGGTACCTACCTACAAATTTATATTTAAATAGATTTTAATTATGTAAATTTGGAGGGTAATTTGTACCTTTCTACATAGATGGAACCTATGTATGTAAATATGGACATATATAATGAAAGTGAAGGATATAGGTGGATAGGTAATTATATATATGTGACGTTTGCACAAATGTTATATTATAGTTTGAGGGAAAAAAAGATGCCATTTGAATTCTAGGGCAAATACCATAAAATTTTGTTCTGATTAAAAGATAGCTACTACCAATTCTCAAAATTTTGTATTAAAATCGTTGGAGCCGTTTTCCAAAAAAATAAGCTTTTCCTTAACAACCAAGACACAATGACTCGATTGATCGACGCCGTGTGATCGTCACTGCTAAAAATGATAAATGTCATTGCAGTTTAGGCTTACGGCGCCAATAATCAGCTGTTTGAGAGTTGTCACGTCGCGTCGTGTGATGGCCATTGTTTTACATGTAATTTCCGTGACACCGAGACACAAATATCACCATGACACACTTTGACGTTCACTGTATTTTGGGACAACAATGACAGACATGTGTCATTCGTGTGATAGTCATTGTAGCTAGCCACGACACGATTACCTTTGTCACGGCAATGACGGTGGTAGGACCTATTTTATTGTGACGTCAGAGTGTAAAGGCAATGACATTACAAGGACCGTCTAATATTAGCCTTACACATTTTGCCTAAAGCAAGACATTTTAAGTTGCTAGACCGAATTATTTAACGGATAAAATCAACAGTTCCATAAATTTTTGCTGAAGAAACAAAATTATAACTAAACTGAGTTCTAACGCGTTAGACCCCCAATTGTAAGGGTCCAGATAAATCGAATATCTAACTAAAAGAAAATTCTAAATTTGAGTTCTAAGGAATTGAAAGTATGAAGAAATGAGTTAGATCTTAATCAAGTCCTAATTTTTCGTTAAAATGAGTCTTAGGGGTTAGAACTTTATCAAGAAATTAGTCATTAATTTACTTCATCAAAAACAATAACACCAATAAGTCGAAAAGAATTGTTATAAATGGGTATTTTTTGCTTAGTAATTTCCTTATATAAAATGTTTTTAGTTACGAACATAGACGGATAATAGCAGAATCGACTCTAAAACTATGCTTGCGGGAGCTCTTTGAACTGCAATGCATGCAAACAGATCCAAATTGGTCTAACTTTTTGTACGATGAGAAGTCCAAACGCCTGATGCTAATTGATTTTGGTGCGACGAGATTCTACCAAAAGGACTTTATTAAAAACTATCGTCATGTAAAAAGATTCGACTAATCGAAGCTTAAAATTCGATATACATTATGTATGCTTTTGTATTTGCAGGTTATAATGTGCGCAGCTAACAATGATCGAAAAGGAGTTTTAGATATGTCCCGTGAAATGGGTTTTCTTACAGGTTATGAATCAAGGCAAATGGACGAGGCACATGTTGATGCAGTTATGATTTTGGGAGAGATATTCAGATATGATGGGGAATTCGATTTTGGATCTCAGAATACAACACAAAGAATAGCTACGCTTGTACCTACAATGGTTGCACATCGATTGTGTCCACCACCAGAAGAGATATATTCAATTCATAGGAAGTTATCGGGTGTGTTTTTGTTGTGCTCGCGATTAAATGTTAAAATGAATTGTAAGCCATTCTATAAAGAAATAATTGAAGGAAGTGGGAGGAATTAAGTATGTTAACCTGTTGTGTGATTAGTGCAAAAAAGAAGAATAAAGTTTTTTTTTAAGTTTGGAAGTTATGAGAATGGAATTTATTAGAAATAAATCCTATTTCTTATTGATGCTTATTTTCTCGATACATATTTTTTTGCAATTTAATTTTGTTTCTCATATCTTATCATTATGACCACATAAAATCGTCTTAAAAAACTGTTGCTCCACTATTTTAGATTTTGGACCAACTTTGTGATAATCTTTGTTTGGGTTCAAAAAAAAAGTTAATCTAAAATTATTTAATTTGTATCCGCTGCTAAAAAAATATAAATATTTATAAATAATACTATTAGAAGTAAACCGACAATACTCATCGATTTTTGTAACAATGACAATAACGTTATAACAGTGAATATCGACTTAGAACTCAGTCGACCTTTTAGTAAGCAATTAAAAAGTTGACGTGACAACTGTGCGGCCAATCCGAAAACTTAAAAATGTAATTTTTTAAAAAATGTATTTTAATTTAATTTTGTTGTTGAATAACTTCGTTTATTTGGTTGTTTTGCTCAATTTGTTCTATCTCTTGTTTGTTGGCAATTTCAGTTTTCACATCAATCTATATCATTGTCATTTCAAAAGCGCATTTTGATTACTCCATCAAATAAATAAAATTTCGATGATGAATAAACAATAAACTAATTAATCATTTGAATTCAGATCATCATCGCTTTTATATCGTAACAGTTTATAATTTTTCACATCGCCTACAAATATATACATACATATATGTTATTTGCAATGTTTCATTAGACCAAAAATCCGAAGTCTAGAACAGTAATTTCGAGGTGGGAGCTATAATATTATATTATATGTATATACATATACTATATTATTAATTAATATTGATGAAAAAAAAGATTATGTTTTTGAGAGGGAGTGTATTGCAATGTAAAGATTTTTTTTTAAAGCTGTATCTTTTAAAAGCAAAAAAAATACGATGGTGGGCTGACAAGTCTAGGGCCAGTAGGTGAAATTTTGTGCTGTTATTTTATAGTGCCACCTATCTAGCTTATATACAAAAGTTCTAGTAATACTTTAACCAGTATTTGATTAACAGCCATTGCCATTTTCACGGAAATGTATTATCGTCTTTTATCATCTACACTTAAATGGAGGATTCATTAAATGCTTCTTTGCCAAATTTGGTTTCCGGCATGCAAGATCGCTAACTATTTTAACAATTTATTTGAAACACACAACAATTCTTGAAATGAATGAACGTCATTTAGAGGCAACTACAAAACAATAATGTAATTTATGAAGAGCAACCTAGGGGATTTTAGCTTATCGACGGGTTTTATTCCCCTTGCTTACACTAGAATGGAAATTTCGTGAAACTAAAGGCGAGAACCTTTATCATAAATTTAGAAAATGTTGAACTAATGAATGGGTTCTCGCAGTTTTATTGGAATTAGCAGTGTTTTAGCAAGAATCATCCATGTTTTAAGTGATGTTGGCCCTCATTATGGATAGCGAATCGAACTTAAAATCTTGCGAATTCGCTAGTTTCGTTTTATCAATAGCGATTCGCTCCAACTTAGCTCGCTTCAAATGTCAAAACCTTAGCGAATTTGAATATCGAGAGATTACAAATAGCGAATCTTCGCTCATTTAACACATGTAAGTGTGATATACTATCGAATCAAAATATTTAGTGATAACGTTAGCGAATTGTTGTGCCGGCGAACATTTTCTATTTATTGTTGTTGATAAAAGTTTCTAATTTTGTTGTATTAACCTGTAGCTAGTTATTTTTCGTAATGACCAACAAAAGAAAAACGTATTTATGTGCAATGCAAAGCAATTGCAAAACTAGTTACTTTGATGGTATCGAATCCGGACGTATGTAAAGGTATAGGTGTGTTTGGTTCTTCGAAGAAAAACCAAACAGATTATCGGGAACAATTTCCTGTCGAATTGAAATCTCTTGAGTCTCCCATTCGTGATGGAAAAGAGTTGCATACGTTAGTAAGAAAATGTTTTATTGTTTGCACCTAAGATTGTTTTTGTACAGAGGTTTGATTGGACTATAAGTTAAAGCTGAAACAAAAATTGCAGTTAAGTTAAAAATTTGACTGCTACTGCTGGCGGGCCAAATTTCGTTGTCGCCTGATACAGTTCACTGTGAAAGTCTCAAACCGAAATCATTGCCGACACGGTTTTGCCAGCAACTATTCCCAAGAAATCTCAATGTGCAAGCAAGTTTTATAAGAGATGGAACTGCATTGAAGCTCTTAGCTCTTTAACACATGCTTTATTTGGTTGGAGACATCCTTGTTCAATCAGAAGTACAAATTAAATCTAATGGAAGACAAAACATTGATTTTTTTGAAAAAATTATTTAATTTTGATGGCTTACAAATTGTTCGGTAGTTCTAAGGTATTAGAACTATAACGAATGCTTTTTGTCAGCCGGCACATGCTAATTTTTTCTTGCATTTTCGTTTCAAACTCAATCACCTCAAAAAATAAAATGTTGCTTAACATTAATTGTCTTTTTGTTAATTAAATCGTCGAAAAATACAAAATTAAGCACACAAAACAAAAATGCACAAAGAATTTAACGCAACACAAACAGCATTTGACATTGTTCAACTTATCGAATGTTCGATTCGCTATTCATAATGAGGGCCGTTATCTCTAGGTAGTGTGCAGCATTTGGAAATTTCCATATGTTCTATTAAGAATTAATTTTATGTAATTGTCAAGTTAGCTTCTGTTAGCTATGTGTATGCATGTAAGACCTAAGGTCTTTTTAAATGCAACCCGAATACAGGGCACTAGTTAGAAGGATAGGCACAGCAGATTGAGAATTAGGTGTTTATTATTTCATTATAACCCACGTGTGGTATGAAGTGGGTGCTCGAACCCACAAGTCTAAGTTAGTAGTCAAGGAGTATATTCAATGCACCATTGCCAGTAGGATTATCATATTCAAAACAATTTAACGTTATTGTGGATATCACTAGGCACTTTAAAGCGTTTTGATTTGAACAAAGCCCATTGAGTTTTGATCAGTCTAAAATTCGATTGAGAGCTCGTCCACCCCATTCTTCACTGGGAACTTTTCCGCAGCTGGACATCATCGGTATAAGCATGAACGAAGGAATATAATAGAAATAAAGTTCATCTCTGTTTTGTACATTCTGAATAGTAGAGGTCATAAAATGGAGCCCTGCTGAACCAGACTCTGAAAGGCAAAGAGTCAGAAACAAAATAATTAAAACCTAAGACTGCCTGAGAATGACAGGAACAAATATTTTCCGTATCATAAATCAAAGGTGAGAAGCAAGTTTTTCAGAATATTTTCTTGTTGAGCCCTGAAGTCAACCCAAGGACCAATTAAATAATTTTTTGTAAACAAAATTTTCGTTTTTTTTTTCTAAATAAAATGCAGGACTAGATAGCACTTACATACTCTTATGTTCGATTACATTGTATGTACAAAATCCTTAGTAGAAATGGCTAAATATATTTTTAAAGTCGTTTTTTACTAAATTTTTTAAATACAAAATTTCTTTCATTTTTTTCTGAATAAAATTTGGTATGGTAATTTTTTGTAATTAATAATGTAAGCTTAAAAATATAATTTCAAAAAAAAATCATCATACGTTTTCCAAATATTGAATTTTCAAAAATATATTTTTTTTCAAAAATCCAAAAAAAATATTTTTCGAAAATTTTTGTATGCAATATTGTTTAGAATTTGAAGAAAATCCGTCAATTTATTGAGAAAGTCGAAAATGAACAAAATAGTTGTATGGCAGGTACCGATAATAACAAAATATGTAAAAAAAAAATTTGGACCAAAATGTAGACTATACTCAAAATAAATCGCCCGGTTTTTTTTATCAAAATCGTTAGAGCCGTTTTCGAGATAATTAAGACGGTAGAAAAAATTGTATGGCAAGTATTTTTGGGGTTAAAAAGACGATTCAAAAATCTATTTGAAACAATCATCTAAAATGCTTAAGTACCAAGTTTGGAGAAAATCGGTTCAGCCGTTTAGGCCGAATTGCGGGACCACTTTTATCGTAATGTCAAGTTTGACTAAAATATCGAGTTCAATTTTTTTCCAAACGCAAAACTTGTACTATAGTACCTACCTATATCGCAAGTAAAAATGTTGGTATGGCATTTTTAAGTAGGTGAGAGTAGGGCTAGAAGTTACAGCCGCAAAAACTGGGTTTCTCTCCTCTTAGAATTTTTAAACTATTTTTGAAAACCGCACAATAAACCACGAGCATACCTCATGTAAGTAAAGTCCATCTCTGGAAGGTGATTGTGTGTATCTTTCAAAATTAATGAATTGAGCAAAGAAAGTTGAAGAGAGCTGTGCAGTAGAAATAATTAATTAAAAAAAAAACGGACCCCCTGTACAAACACTTTAATTGAAATCCGTTGAGCCGTTAATGAGAAAGTCGAAAATTAAAAAAAATGATTATTTGGCAGGTATCTATCTAAATTTAATAACATTTGATGACCAAAATAGTGCACCGATTTTATTTGTATCAAAATCGTTAGAGTCGTTTCCGTGATAATTAAAATTTACTTTACTTTTTTTTTGCTACAAAACAATGTATGGCATGTATCTACCGTTATTTTTGAGGTGAAAAAAAAAGATTTTATTCTGGGCAAGTAATTATGACGTTAAATTATACAAACTTTGAAGAAAATCGCTTCAGCGGCTTAGGGTGTAGATCGACCTATAGACAGAAAGAAGGAACTTAGTAGTCTACTTTAATGGTATACTCTATCTTTTTAATATTAAATGTGGTTAAAATCTGGAGTTCGTGACTTTTATTTCTTTCTCTTTTGTATTATGTAGTAACTAAATAATGCAGACCTTAATATTAATTTTAAAATAATTTTTAATATTTATTTTGTACTGATTTTAAATGTTAACTTTAAATCAAATTTATCATCCACATTCCACAAGATATATAACACATTAAACATTTTCTTCCGATGATTTCTTTTTTCGATTTTAATTGGCCACGTTCAGAAGACATAGCCGACTTAAATGCTATTCAAGTTTCTGGTTCTGATTGGCCAGCTGCCAAAAAAAAAATCCTTCAAATAAATGGAACCTTTACTGGAAAACTAGTCAAGAAATATCTATCTTCATCTCAAGTCAAGTGCATTTGTGTCAAAATTATCAGCTGTTTGTTAACTATCAGTTCAACTTATAGCGAGTTGTATTCAAGAAAAGATTGGATATTTTTGAATTTTCAAAGTTTCATTGCAACAAAAAAGCAGATCTAGATCAAATCTCAACACGAAAGATCAAGAAATCTTACGAGAAATATCTGATCGTTGATGGGTTGGCAGATTTGATCTGAATGCACACATACGTGTAAAAAGTCTTTTCTGTCAACAGTCAAATGGTAAATATTTTGTTCTTAATTTGTTGTGATCTAGTGCTAAAAAAAAATTAAAAAATGAAAAAATAATGGACATTAATAGATATTAATAATTTAGATTTTTTAAATTTAGTGGCGTTTTTGCTTTGTCTTTGTGTTCCTCGTCATCTGATGATGAAAAGATATGTTTTTGTTCGTCAGTCATTCACCAATGCTTCAACAAAATCTGGAAAAAAGTTTCATTGAAAAGATCAAATCTCAATTTTGAGCCGAGATCTTTGAAATTTGAATGAAACTAGCTATTAAATTAATTGTGTATGCAGTCAATTTTTAAAGCATAATATTTTCCTCAAACTACAACAGATTTTTTTCTATAATGTCGATGATTGTGAAGAAATCTTTGGACGTGTGTTTCGAATGGTAAGAAATTTGTACAATTTAATCAGGAAAGTAATATTGTATTACCAACAAATATTGGTGTTACTTTTTTACAAGTTGAACTAAGTGTACATTTTTGGAGTAAAGCTCCAAGTTTGAAAAGTGAACTAGTATTCTAGTCAAATTTTGCATTCAATGAATGCAGTATTGTCTGTATAGTCTCTTGTGTCTTCCTATATACCCACCTACACCGATATCAAAACAATATAAAGGGCTATCTATTTTGCAGTTTCAAAAGTATAGGGCTGGAATTCGACATCTGTCAAACTAAATTGTTAAACCAATTTTTTTTTCAGTTGAAAGTCTGACATTTACGAAAATGGATCGCTTAACTATCGCACAACGCATAAAAATTGTTAAAACAAAAATGGTGATTCTGCCACAGCCACATATCGTGCTTTAAGAGGAGATTATGGTTTACATAATCGTCCAACTACGCAAGCAATTGGCAAAATTGTGAAGAAAATTTGAAGAGACTGGATTGGTTACAGATATTGTAAGGCCTGTGCATCATCGTTTCGCTCGTACCACTGAAAATATACCTGCTGTGAGTGAACGTGTTGCTGAAGACCCGAACGTGTCGATTCCTCGTCGTTCTCAGGAATTAGGACTGTCTTACGGCACATTATGGCGTATTTTGCATTTGGATCTACAGCTACATCCATATAAGGTCCAGCTCACACAACAACTGAAGCCAGCTGACCATTCACAACGTCGTAGATACGTCGAATGGGTGCTTGAACAACAGGCGGTGGACGGTGGGTATGTTAATAAACAAAATTAACGTATTTGGGGTTCTGAGAATCCTGAAGTAATTGAAGAGAGGCCATTACATCCACAAAAAGTCACTGTTTGGGGCGCTCTTTGCTCCGGAGGTGTGATTGGACCTTACTTCTTCGAAAACGACGATGGAACGACTGTCACCGTCAATTCGGAACGTTATTTTCATATGATAACCGCCGTTTTGCCTGCTATTGAAGAATACGACTTGGAGAATATGTGGTTTCAACAAGACGGTGCCACATGACACACAACTCCAGCGAATGTGGCTTTATTGCAAGAGACATTTCCTGGCCGCGTAATTTCTCGTTGTAGCGATATCAACTGGCCACCAAGATCATGCGATTTGACACCGCTGTTTTTTTGTGGGGCTACGCGAAAGACCATGTTTATGCAGATAAACCTTTAACTCTTGATCACTTGAAAACCAACATTCGTGAAGTTATGTCTGAGATACCGCCCAAGTGGTCGAAAATTACCTCAAAATAATCGATGCTTGCAACAATTCGGGTGGTGGTCATTTAAATGATATAGTGTTTCACACATAATGTTAACGTTAAAACTTTTCAATAAAAAAGAAATATCATGAACAAAAATATTTTATGTATTTTATTTACGTTTAGTTTTCAAACCGAAAAATGGATAACCCATTATTATATATAGTAGGTCCCCGTCTATACCTACATTTCTGTCGTATTTATCTTAAATCATTAACGGCACTAATTATACGCTATAGAGCTTTATAATTTCTCATATATTTTTTAATAGGTACGAGGATTCACCTAAAGAATTGTGTAAGCAAACTTTTTGGATAAAATAACCTCTTACAAATACATTATTGTAAGCTGTCCTGTAGGTATAATTATTCAAGTCAAAGGTCAGATCCGTTTTTGCTCGCTTTTTGAAACTGAATACGCCTAAATGCTTTAATGCTTCCCATATATCTTTATTGTTTCGTGTTTCGTCAATAAGGTAATATATATAATATATTATGTATACATATCCTACACAGTAGGCGTGCGAATGGGACAGAATGTTTGTCTAAGAAAAGCTACATTGCCACAGGACAAAAGTTAATTATCCTGCTTTCACCCACAGTTGTTCTTGAAAACCGCAAATAGATCAATAAACAAACTCCTTACTCCTCTTGTTGTTTTGTAGATATTGTTTGCAACCTATAGATTCTATACCTTTCTTCAATCCCGTTGGCGTCTGATATACAAATTAAGAGTTCAAAGCATCAAAAGAAACATTTCACATCTCTTGTACTTTATAGAGGTTACGTATAGGCACTCTCTGATGTACCTATACCTTAACAACCCAAAAAACAAGTGAATTAGTCAAAAATCCGAATCCACCTTCAAAGCTGTTGTCAGAGCGATACCAGTTAATTTGGTATCTATAGATATGACGGGTGTGGGTGTTGGTACATAGAAATGGGACTCATTTACAAAACAAAATCAACAAACTTCCAGTGCCGCATTTTCGATAAAACTCACTTTAACTTGGTCCTTCGAGTTGGTAGCTATAAGGTACTTATATCTAATAAAGATGTAAAATATTTTCTAGGTACAAGTTTTGAAATTAAATTCGGTGTTTTTATATTTGTAATATTTTTGCATAGGTTCGTAGGAAAAACGTATTCATCTAATTAATCTCTACCACCCTGCATTTATACTTTACAAATTAAATCTTTATATTTGTTTTGTATTACGAACCTACTTTAGTATTCACCAATCATGTCTATATCGACTACAATTCACCTTCAATCATTTCTATTCTATATTTTTCAAAATCAAAAGCTTAAGAAGTTTCAAAGCTTCTATTCATATGGTCTAGTACTATCCGTGCGGATTCAGCTTTCTAGTTAATTCCCTTTCACATATATAATTTCACAAAATTATTCGGTTTCCGAAATTCGGTGTAGCTAGAATTACACGTTCAATGTAATTGGTCAACGAGTTGATTGTTTGACGAAAAAATGACGTAAAATCTGCCCAAATTGTGCAACGTCTCATAATTGGCCATTTTCAATAGACGTTTTCGACTTAAAAGCTAGTCAACTTTCTGAGTCAGGTGCCAAACAATAAGGAATTTCAAGTTGATTACATCCTTCTAAACGTGGTCATTTTTCAACGAAAAATGTTGACCATGCTTTTACCCGAATTTTTTTTATCAATGCTGCAACGTGGCCATAATCTTTATACATATCTTAGCTTTACCGGGCTTTATATCTCCCTTTTCCAACAATAACTAATCAGAACGCAAGAGTACCTTATTAATGATCCTAAGTCCTTTTATCCTTTTATCAGTTCGTCAATTACAAAAGAAATTCTGATGGTTATCCTTTCTCCCTCAATATCAATAATGAAAGTGATCCCCTTTTTCTCTTCCTTTTTTAAACCATAATTTTTTAGCGATGACTCTTGCTTCAGATTCTACATTATTTCGATTACTTACCGAAGTTCTAAGGGCCATTTCATCCACAAATCATTGGTCCTGATCCGATAGAGCATAAGCTAAATAAAATAAATGATGAATTTTCATCTGATAGTCTCCCTGCCATATATCTTAAAAAAATGTTCCGCGTACATCTTTACCCATCTCCCAAATCTTTAATTTATCTTTTTCTCAAGGTGAATTCTCTCAGTTATGGAAACCCGATTTTTTTTACCCCAATTCACAAAAAAGTCCCTAAATATGATATTAAAAACTAACGTCCAATTGCCATGCTTTCCCATTTTCTGGAAACATTTGAAAACTGCTTCGTTGTAAGTCTTTCATTTCCCCAAGGTAACACGGCTTTCAGAAATGTAAGTTTACAACGACTAACCTAGGCGAATTCGTGTCTTTTACCCACTTAACCTTAGAGAACGGAAAAGAAGTTGTCGTTATTTCTTCAGATTTTAGTAAGGCCTTTGACAAAATTTCCCACAGACTTATACTTTTCAAGCTATCCATCCTAGGCGTTGAACCTATCCTAATGGATATCTTATCTTACCTTGGCAACAGCGTTGTTACAACTTTCGCATCAGATCTGCTCTGTCCAGTCCTTTTCTAACTATGTACTTCTGGCGTCCCCCAAGGCAGCCACTTAGGTCCTCTCCTTTTTTTACAGTTAATGATTTCGGAATGGTAATACGATATTTCCATATTTCATTGTCCGCCGAAGATACCAAGTTTTTCAAGTTCATTTCATCGGTACATGACTCGACTTTCATTCAATTATATCTTGCTATTTTGCCAGGTGTCTAAAAAACTGGTTAGAACTAAATATGAGCAAATGCCCGTCAGTAAAATTTTCTAGGAAGCGCAATCAACCCATATCCGTTGTTGAATCTATTCGCAATCTTGGCTTATTATATGATCGGGAGCTTAACTTCCTGTCTCATAGAAAAGATTATTACTTAGAGCAAACTCAGCACTATAGGCTTTGTGAAACGATGGTCCAAAGAATTTTCTAACCGGCCACTCTACATTGCCTTTGTTCATCCACTCCTTGAATACGCCTCAATGCCTCTCTTCAAGTGTGGCACGTTTTTTCGATTTGCCCTTCGAGGATTACCGTGGCAAGATCCTTTGATCCCATAGCTTGAACCAAATCACTTGGCCAATAACTGTCGGTTGGGTAGAGAGAGGATTCAAGAGAACAAAAATGGTGCGCAAGAGATTTAATGAGTACAATGTCAGATATTAAATACTTTTTTGAAAACTGCACAATAAACCACGATCACACTTCTCATACCTCATGTAAATAGAGCCCATCCCTGGAACGTGAATAATGAGATGAACAAAGAAATGTGCAAAGTAGAAAGACCAAGTGAATTGGTTCAAGCTATAACGACTTATCGACTATAAGCTCCAACGATAAAGGGTATTTCAATTACGCGTTAAACATCGTGATCACCGTTTGAAAGCCTAAGTTTCTAAGGCCAATCATTTAGTCGTAGTTCAGTCTTCTTTAGGATTTTAATTTTAACCAGGTTTAACCTGAGTTCCACAGGAATGAATAATTGACTGTTATTAGACAATTGAACTCATGAACTATGATTCGAACCTTAGTTAATGCGCCCCGAAATCGAAGGTCAATAAACTCTTAACCAGAGGCTGAACCACGGTTCAAATGTTTGTACAACTCGCACGTAGATGAAAAGAAAATAATGACACAGACATGAAAATTGAAAGGTATAGTATAGCATAACTTCTTTGCTAAAGGCCTTTGCATGACTTAGTTCAGCCTTACAACTTCTCAATTTAACCCATACCACCCTCTTAGGTTTAATTAGTTTGTTTCTGACATTCCATAGGATTGTCGAGGACTTTTTTGTGTTTGCTTTCCTTGGTTTTATGGAGCAATAATTCATGGTCCCTGGGATGTGTCTTCGTTTGCACGTAGGTGTCCGTCAGACACAGAAATACCTATATATATGTACTATGGTGGCAGCACCGCAGCAGTAGCGATAGGTAAAAATCTTTGTCATCATTTTCAAGTAAAACATTAGACACGAGAGGTGGCAAATGGTTATGAAGGTGTTGGGTGCTAAGACAGGTATGGAAGATATAGAAGTATCCTTAATTAACTTTAAGAACCCTCATAGTTAATCTTGTACTTATATCCTCATTGTTTGTGTTATAGTTTAGCAGCAACCAGCAGGTGTAGCTATAGCAAAAGTAGTAAGTTTTAGAACTGTTTTCGTACGGCGCGCGCGGCACAGTGAGGATAGAGTGCCTTAAGGCTAAAGAAAAGGAATCAATTCTGGATGTGATGGAGTGATAATAGAGATAAAGCGAATAGTCCTATTTAAAATTAATTTCCATTCAATTAAACAAATTAAAGAAATAAATACCAGTTTGACAGATATGTAATAAAAAATTGTTTATTTTTCCAGACGAAGTCGTTTAGACAACCAAAGCTTATCAACCTTTAGAGGAACAAGAGATGTGTTTTTTCCACGAAAACTCGAAGAGTTACTGGTTAAAGCAATTTGTAAGTTAAATGCAACAGAAAATGCGGCCCATGGCATCGCTAATTTCCGGTGTAGTTTTGGTGCATTTTCATTTGGCTGCTTTTGCATAAGGCAAATTCGCCTGGGGATTTTAAAATACTTGGGTTAGAGACTTTGGGGCAGAATATATTGTTCAGGTTGAAAAATTGCAGAGATATCGCTCTTTTTTTTCTTTGTTATTTTCGTTAGGATGGGTTTTGCAGGTGAAGCGTTTAAGGAAACAACACAATCAGCTTTTAACATTTTAGAATTTGAAAATCTGATAAATAGAACAGTTTAAACGGTTTTTGCCAGAAAAGTGTTCAACTCCACTGGGAATCTTCGAATTTTGGCGACTTTACCCTATATGTATGTTCGGACAAAGTTAAATTCTATTAAATATCGTAGTGTTCAAAAGTATCCTTGCAACCGAAACGAGCTCAAAACACAAAAAAGGATTAAGAATCGACCTCTAGTACAAGCAGAAATCGAACAACGACGCAATTTTCATATCAACTTGGCTAAATTTTGCTCCAGGATCCAGTTTTCTTCAGGTAACAAATTTAAAAAAAATCCACGACTGGATCGCTCGTACTTGCCCTTTTGTTTGATCACATCTTAAGCACAAGATTTTTAGTAGAAACAGCTCAATATTTTTTATATGCAAAATTTCGTAATTCTTTTCAAAACATTTTGATTAGTATTACAATTTCATGTATTTAATAATGTAAATTAAAAAACTGAAATTAAAAAACAATCGTATACCCATTTTCGAAATATTGTAATGGGTTATCCATTTTGCGGTTTCAAAACTAAACGTAAATAAAACACATATAAAATATTTTTGTTCATGATATTTCTTTTTTATTGTAAAGTTTGAACGTTGACATTATGTGTAAAACACTACATCATTTAAATGACCACCACACGAATTGTTGCAATCATAGATTCTTTTGACCACTTTTTGACTCATATTGGGCGGTATCTCAGCCATAACTTGACGAATGTTGGTTTTCAAGTGCTCAAGAGTTAAATGTCTGCATAAACACGGTCTTTCGCGTAGCCCAACAAAAAAAATCCAGTTGTGTCAAATCGCATGATCTTGGTGGCCAGTTGATATCGCCACGACGAGAAATTACGCGGCCAGGAAATGTCTCTTGCAATAAAGCCATATTCCCTCGAGTTGTGTGGCATGTGGCACCATATTGTTGAAACCACATATTCTCCAAGTCGTATTCTTCAATAGCAGGCAAAAAAAAGTCGGTTATCATATGACAATAACGCTCCGAATTGACGGTGACAGTCGTTTCATCGTCGTTTTCGAAGAAGTAAGGTCCAATCACACCTCCGGACCAAAGAGCGCCCCAAACAGTGACTTTTTGTGGATGTAATGGCCTCTCTTCAATTACTTGAGGATTCTCAGAACCCCAAATACGACAATTTTGTTTATTAACATACCCAGCGAGTGAGAAATGTGCTTCGTCGCTGAAGAAAATTTTGTTCGATAAATCGCCGTCCACCGCCTGTTGCTCAAGCACCCATTTGACGTATCTACGACGTTGTGAATGGTCAGCTGGCTTCAGTTGTTGTGTGAGCCGGACTTTATATGGATCCATAATCTCATCTTAAAGCACGATATAGACTGTGGCAGAATCACCATTTTTGTAGTAGGTTCTAACAATTTGTATGCGTTGTGCGATAGTTACGCGATCCATTTTCGTAAATGTCAGACTTTCAACTGAAAAAAAATAGTGGTTAAAGAACTTAGTTTGACAGATGTCGAATTCCAGCCCTATACTTTTGAAACCGCAAAATGGATAAGCCTTTATTTAAAAAAAAATTGTTTTTTTAAATCCAAACAAGAATTTTTCGAAACTGTTGGTATGCAGTATTATTTAGAATTCAAAGGACCTCCTTCATGCGAATTTTATTCGAAATCCGTTGAGTTGTTTATGAGAATGTCCAAGATCAATAAAAATGATGGTATGACAGGTACCGTTTATAACAAAATATGTCGAAAAAAAACAGATAGACGGAATTAAGAGATCCTTTTTTTTGGTGGGTGTGGTTTATCATCGTAATGTCAAGTTTGACTAAAATCCAAATGCAAAATTAACCTATAGTACCTACATATGTCGCAGTAAGTCAGCATACCTACCACTATGAACTACGATAGCCACAGGTTTTTTCTTCCTATTTAACATGGTTACCTCATACTGTTTTTAACTGAATTTGGAGTTTTGCTTTGATTTTGTTGAGTAAATTATTCTCAAGTTTTAACCTTATTCTCGTGTTTTGATATCCTTTGCCTTTCCTTCTTCGTCTTTTGGTTTATTTTGAGTTTTCTTAGTACAGTTTACATACAGTAGTCTATAAATAGTCAAGTGTTCTTGTTGTTGCTTTTAGGATGCCGAATTAATTTTTACTTTCTGCAATGTAAGAAAAACAAAATATTTTAAATCCCGAAATTTTGTAATCCCGAAATCCTTTGATTGAAACGAATATTCCGGGAATGCAAACTCTAAATATAGAGTTGCATTTGGATAAAAATCGAACTCGAAATTTTAATCATACTTGAAATTAAGATTATAGAGAACCCAAAAAAGTGGGTCCCGCAATTTCGTCTGTTTGCCTGTAAGTCGACCTAGAGTCCAAGCCGCTAAAGCGATTTTTTTTTTCAAACTTGGTATTTAAGTTTCTTAGGTGTATGGCTTGAATCTTTTTCTTATCTTTTTTTAGTACCAAAAATAAAACTACCTGTCATTAAATTTTTCCAATAAAAAATTGTAATGTTAATGTTGTTAATTTAACATTTGCAGCTGCCAATTTTTCCCGTTCCATTTAATTTTTTATAAATAACGAAAAGACAACGAGGAGGATTAAAATCAAATGGCGATTTAGTTTCAATAAATAGGATTCGCTACTCTTTTGTCTTGTAACAAACGATTACGGATCGAATCCCTTTGTGTGACTTTGTGCAATGCTTGGGGCTTGGCAACTCTAAAAAAATAAATCTTCAATTCGTTAATGTATCATTATTTTGTTTTTGTTTTCTGATTCCGCCGCCGCCGCGGGGAAATTCATAAATACAATTGCACTTTTTTAATACCTATTTGTTTCCAAGAAGTTTTTAAAAATATTATAATTTTTTTATAATAATTTATTTTTTCTGTACACTGCCACAAAAAAAAACTTCATTGGGGACGTTCACTCAGTTATTCTCGGTAATCTGGAATGACTTTCTGTTGTTGTAATGCGTGCAAAAGCATATCTGATGGAATAACAACAGTTCTCATGAAAGCTATCTTGAGTAATCCGAAAAAATTGGAATAACTAGCTATCTGCTGTACAATTGTACAGAACAGCTGACTGCAAAATTCATTTGGTATGCGTTTTGTTCTAATTTTTTAACAGCTTTCAGGTAACCTATCTGATTCGTCTACAGATAACTCCGATAGCTCGGCATCCGAGATAACATATCTAATAAGTGAGTGAACGCACGCATTGACAACACAGCAATTGGAAACTTCAAAACAAATATTGTAGTGTGTGTAAGAATCTGTGTACAAATCCGTTTTGAATTCGTCTCGAAAAAGCCATTCAATACGGATCTGATTTTCAGAAAAAAATTGACGGCGGAACAAGGGCAGATCAATGTTTTTATTGAAATAAAATCGGCAAAAGATAATCCATTATTAGATCGCGAAACTGAGAACTACATAATAATACACAGAACCGTTATTCAGCCTGTTTGGAAAAGCCGCATATGAATACATCCAAAGTGCAAGTCTACCAAATTCATAATTTTACATCATCGATGGAATGAGGCACTTGCACAAGAACCTCTCCACATCAGGTGACTAACAAAGTAGCAAATCAATTCAAATATTTTTTTTCGAAAAATTATTCTATGCGATTTCAATCAATAATTTGTTTGATTTCAATTATTGAAAATAGCAAATGAACAATTAATTAAAACAAAATCGAACTGAAAATTTGGTAATTAAAACAAATCAATAACCATTGTTGAACTTAAAATCAGTTATAAATCCCAATTCGGCACAGGACAAAACTCAGAATTTCTCAAGCAAAATAATTGGTGAGTGAGAATGCATATTCCTAACTTGCATTGATATTTTATGTATGTATGTTTATAGTATTATTTTAATTTTTGTCTGGTTATGTGTGTAGTATTTAGGACACACATTTATTTGGTCTTATATCAAACATTTTAACATAAATGGTCGTTTCGGTGAAAAAGGAAATTTTAATGATTAGATCTACAGTGGCTCAAAGCTTATTTGATACAGTGCTTATTTTTTGTGCAAAATAACTTTATTTATTTGCCAATTTTTTTATAATAACATGCAAATTCAGAATTCTTAAAATATTGCAAAATTATATGCCACAGCTTATTTGATACAATCAATAAAAGCTGTGAATCGGCAATAATGTGTTTTTTTTTTAATATTTGGTGTGATAGCGTTTTGCCATGTCAAGAGCCTTGAGCCTGTTTGGGATTGAATCAACAAGCTTTTGTGTTATCTCAGGGTTAATTTTCTGCCATTCAACTAGTAACACCCTCTTTAACTGTTCTTGTTATGCTGACGAATCTTGTTGTCCAATAAAGACCACAGATTTTCAATTAAATTCATATCAGGTGACTGTGCCGTTGGTGTCATCAAATGGGGGCAGTTCCATATGAGCCAGGTCTACACAATTCCTGACTTGTGTTTCGGGTCGTTGTCTTGATAAAAACGGAATTTTTGGCGTATACCCAGTTTCACGGCCCTTTGGACCAAAATATTATGGTAACCATTTTATCAATGTCGCCTCAGTGAATTCTAAAATCCCCACGCCAGCTGCAGAATTACAGGCTCATACCATCACACTTCCTCCACTATGCTGTACAGTAGCTTTCAAATTCTCTTTTATAAGCTCTATATTTGGTTTCCGCCAGACGTAGGACATACCATCGGAACCAAATATGTTAAGCCTTGACTCGTCTGCAAAAATACCGTGTTCCAAAATTCATCACCTCTAGAAATATGCTCCCTAGCAAAGACAAGTCGATTTCGTTGATTTTATTGGTTGATGAACGGTTTGTTACGAGCCACTCGCCCATTAAAGATATGCTCGCGAAGCACATGGCGGATAGTTTCAGCACTGCATGACTTAACCAGTTCTGGCTGAACTTCAATAGCCAGTTTTGGAGCCGATAACTTCGAATTAACTTTTATTTTCCACACAATATATCGTTCAACAGGCGCGTTAAAGATTTTGTTTGGTGCATTTCTTTCTTTATTATTTTGAACCCAATTTTCATGCACAAAGCCGCTCAATTATGTGCTGCACTGTAAACGGACTTAGGTTCACAAATTCAGCAATTTTTCGAATTGATTTCCCGTTCTTATAATGGCTTATGACCAGTTTCCGCTGTTCGATACTAGTACGATGACCAATTTCATTTTTAATTGGCTAATCGACTTCCAAGAAATTTAAAATTAGTCAAACAAGACTGAAAACACAATTGAAATGACAGAAACGAAAAACAAACAACGTTCAACCCCAAAAATTAGGTGTTAAGATGCTCTGAAGTAACTGTATCAAATAAGCTGTGAAGTGTTTTTTGCTTAAATAAAAATGCTATTTTTCTTTTCGGGACGAGGTGGATATTATTAATAACTTTGTGCAACGGTTCTTAAAACCTGTTTAATGTTCGTCAATCAAATTTTGTTGATATCCTTCCTAAATGTGACAATGGCGCAGTGGATAAAGTGCTTGATTGCTAACTTAGACGTGTGGGTTCGATCCCCACGCTAGCCGCATTCTTTTCTATACCTCCAATTTTAATTGGATGCCGCCCATGGGTTAAAAATGAGACAGTCAATACCTGGTTCTCAAGTCCACTACGCCAAACTAGTGCCGTGCAATTCAGGTTGCATTTAAAAGACCTTAGATCTTACAGGCATATAGCTAAATTAAAAATTTAAAAAAAAGGGAAGCTAACGCTTTTTATTTGAAAAGGGACACTATCAAATAAGCTGTGATCCACTGTACATTATGGTGGTACTCATCTTGCCAACATTATAGTAAATGCCACATAGTTTTCTTTGTAGCTAGAAGCGACTTCCAAAAGTTTACCTCTCATACTTCAAAAAAATCTTCCAAAATACTGAATGCATCATATAGATGGGTAATATGCGTCAGTTGAATATCTTCGACACATAACATTAAATAAGTTTTCGCTTTATAATTTTTCATTCATAAAAAAAAAAAAATCTGCCTAATCATTTGAAACGGAGTGTATCGAAATAGCTGAAAACCACTAAAGGTTGTTGTGTTCTATTAATTTAATGTGGAAAATTTCCTTTTTTAAATTATGTCCAGTCACCTACTATCTACTATTTTGATCTTTATCTGCGTTTGTCATGTGTGATTTAATTTGTGAAATATCTACTGGTTTGTAAGCAGGCATATACATAAGACACACAGTTCTATAAATAAGGGGTAGTTTTCGTTCGTTAAAAACATCGTTTGATAAGCCGCACATTTGTTTTTGTTCACCGTGTGATATGTGCGTTTCAGTCGACTTTATTTGTTGGATAAAATACAACATCAATAAATGAAAGGAAATAAGTGATTTTTTAAGTTGATTTTGAATTGGTGGCATAACATATTATGTTTGTAGTTATGTTAGCTTCTTTAAATTGATGCGTTTCTGCAGATGATTTGATTGGAAGACATCTAGTCTTCAAAATGAACAGTATTAGTTTATTGGTGAAAACGAAATCGTGCTTCACTTTAGAATTCAAAAACACGATAACAGTTCTGCAGTTCTACACCTTCAGCGCCAATAAAACTTAAATCATTATTTTATTAAATTTAGGCATTTTTTTGTTGCAAAAACAACATTTCGTTGAAGATTTAATTTACATTTAATTTAATGTGGCAATACTGGTATATTAAACTTATGGACGTTGTACTTTTAGTTAAGCAGGGTAGATTCCTTCATGCTTCATCTCTTATCTAAGTTTACTCTACTATCTCGCTTTTATTTAATTCGCAGTTGGTGCGAGCGAGATTCACCAAAGAGTGCCTCAATTCCTTAAACAACAAAAGTTGATTAGTTAAATCTCTTCATAGTGTTGCCGTTGAGAATTTAAGAAAAAAAGAACACATACATTTAATTGAAGTCTCACAATAAAATAAATAAACATAAATATGACTTTGATTACAGAAATAAACGGCTGATCGGGGCATACTGACTAATCTTAGATTTCGCAAATAAGTGTTTAATTTTTCTGGCATGAAGTGGACTTCATTTGTTCATTTTGTTCGTTGAGCCCCAAAGTTATCTGGGATGACTAAAGGGTTTTCATAAAAACCTGAACTCACTCTGGTGAGCTAATTCTGTCGTTTTTGAGACATAGGATCGCCAAAGTAAATCAAGATTTTTAGCTGGGGCGAGTTGATGTAACGAATAAAATGTCAAAGTGACATGGTGCTTAAACAGGCGTTTTGTTGAAGATTCGCGTTTTGTATGCAATTTTTTTATTTTTGAAATTGAAATTAAAGGAATACTCAAATATGATTTAATAAATTGAAATAGAAAAGTTGTTGATTGTGCATAAGCCAATTCGTCTAAAATGGAAATTTAAACAAACTTTAAGTTTGAATTATCAGAGGACATTTTTCTAACACAATATAATTGACATCACTTGGTTGTTTTTTGAGAGCCGAAAAAAACCTGGGTCAACTCTGGGCTTAGTTCACCTAAGAAGTCTATTTTTTTTAATGATGGGGGTTTGTCTATTCTAAAATGAACAACCACATTATGTAGATGTTGCACAAAACAATACTCTTAATTATTTTTTAATTTAAATTTTAATGTTTATAAAATTGATGTAAAAACAAAATATTCGAAAAATTACTTTCTTAATCAATAAAAGTCTAATTTTGACCTAACAAATACTGAAAAGGCAACTAATTTCATTTTTGAAAACATTCAAATTTATTTTTGAAGTGTTCTTTTTAGTTTAATATAAGTTCCCAACCAAAAATGGTAGAAAGTGAAGAAGAGTGAACTCTCTTTGTATTTTTTTTTTGCGTGGGTAAGTGAAGAATCTTTAAAGACACTATGATCTCGCTACTCACAAGTCACAGTAGTGTTAGATTTCACTCACTAAGAAAATCTCGTTAAGAACAATACGCCAGTTCTTTGTCCATTCCGAAATATTGTTTAAGGTTCGTTGGAGCTTTTCCATAGCCATATAAATTAAATCGGATACTGAAAGTACATCCATGTCATCTTCAAATGTGGATGTTACGGTATTTTCTTCTTCGGGTATGTTGCGAGTATATAAAACGAACAAGATCGGATCAAGAACCTTTCCTTGGGGAACACCAGCATTTATTTCCTTAAATCACGAATATTCCCTGCCATGTTTAGCTCGAAATATCCTATTTTCGAGGTAGGTTTCGACGATGTGATATACTTGTTCTGGAAATACCTGTCGTAGTTTATACTTCAAGCAATCGTGCCGTACCTTGTCGAAGGCGCTAGAAATACGATGGAACACACATTTTTTCATCAGATTTTCTCAAATACCTAGGAGATCAGCGGCAAGAAAGAAATCGGACTATAAGATCTCTTTTCGTTCAGAGGTTTTCCCGGTTTTGGAACCATTATTACTTCTGCAAGTTTCCATTGACGTGGAATGTGTTATAGCTTTACTACCGTATTCATGAGGCATAAACGTTTGATTACTGCTTTTCTCTACAGTTCTTTAAGGATTTTGAAGACTTTTAATTGTCTGGTAAATCTCGGATAGCGAGATATTTCGAATATACAAGTTTTCACATAACGATTGAATCTCATCAAGTTCGCTTACTAATATTCCTGTCCGTCAAAAGGCTTAAACGTTACTGTAAGTTGTTCCGCAAATAAATCTGATTTAGCCTTATCTGTTTTAACCCAGTCACCATTATTTTTCCTGATTTGTGGTAAATGTAATTGAGACTTGTTAATGCCTTTTAAAGGTTACGGATAAGTAGAAATTACACTACATATTTTTAAAATCGCGGATTACCTCTTTGAGCTTACCGCAGGAGAGTTAATTTGAAATGATTTTGTGCTGGGGAGCATCCGTCGAGAAAAAGTTAACTCAACGAAAAAGTCTTCTCTTTATGGCGTTTTCCTTTCGTTAATTCAGATTCATGTATGCTCATAGTCTGAAATTCTATATCTTCCATGCGAATGGAGTACGATTTAAAATAGACTTTCAATCAGGGTATTATAGGATTATATTTATGTCTGTGGAGCTGTTAGAGCGGACAAAAATCGAACTCGATATTTTAATCAAATTTGACATACGATAACAGAGAAATCCAAAAAAGTGTGTCCTGTAGTTCTATCTGTTTGTCTGTAGGTTGCTCTACAGCCTAAACACCTAAAGCGATATCCTTCAATTTTGATAATTAAAGCGTTTTAGGTGCCTGCCTCGATGTTTTAAATCTTTTTTTTTTAGCTCTAAAAATGACGATACTTGCCACACAAATTCTTGGGGGCAAAAATGGTAAATCTCAATTATCTCGAAAATGGCTATAACGTTTTTGATAATAAAAATTCCGTGCCTCATTATAGGTATAGTATGCATTTTTGTTTATAACAATTTTTAATTGAGATGTTATTAATAGTACCTGCCATATAACAGATTTTTCTATTTTCGAATATATCATGAACGGCTTCAACGAATTTCGATCAACATTTTTTATACAGGGGTCCTTCAAGTTTTAAATGATACTGCATTCGAAAATTTTTGCAAAATTATATTTTTAAGTTATATTTTTAAATTTAAATTATTAAATACTTAAAATTGTCATTCCAATTTTTTTAATAAAAAGAAATTTTTCGTATAAAAAAAAAATTATTTAGAAAACGACTTAAAATATATTAGCAGTTTCTAACATAAGAGCAAGCACATGCGATCCAGTCGTGCACTTTATTTTTTATTACATTAATATGTGTGACCTCTGTGTAATTGTTATAGTTTATTTTTTTAGACCAAGGTAACAATAGTTCCGATATGTACCGATCCCAATCTCCAAACTGTAAAATATTCTTACACGAGAAACAATGAGAAGGTATAATCACATAATCGATTCTTGATAAGCTCCCGCTCTTCATTATTTCCTATGTGGAAATATTTGATCGTGTCGAAACTGATATCGGCAAAGGCACTATAGTATGGATCTGGAATTCAAGTTTCTATAACCTTATACATATATATTTGAAAAAAATTCAAATTCAGAACATCGTAAATCCTCATTAGGTATACTCTTTATAGTTTACATTTTTAACTTTTTGAAAAATATTGAATAAATATTTTTGCAAAAACTGGATTTTATATTTTTCAGTGATAGTATTTTAAATTCAAAATTTGTTGCTTATTGTTTTAAATCTGACATTAAAATTATACCCATTCAAATAAATTGAGATAGGTAGGACCTATTTTAAAAATTTAAATAAGAGTAACTAGCAGACACATCTTAAGAAGCACATTGGTAACGCTGCCACTATACGCCTCTTTACCACCAGTCCACCACCCCTCGCTTCTTAATATTTATTTTATTACTGCTGCAACCTGCACACACATTTACATTCTTGATCCAGTGCGAGTCGTCGCCGCCCGCGCGCCCGCAACCATCCGTCGTACTGGTAACCATATTCGTTTATTTTTGTTGTTGATATTACTTGCGACTTGCGTTTGTTGTTGGCTGCTGCTGCTGTTCACAGAGATCAGTGATCGTCGCCCGCTGATTCCGCTGGCACCAGCAGATACTTTTCTGCTTTTAATCCGTACGTTTGGTTCTTGTTCGTTGTCTGCCGTTTCAATGACATTTCGATTTTTATTTTTTACCAGCTACATATGTAATTCTAGTTTTGTATATTTAATATAATTTATTTGAATTTTGAATCATTTTATTATTGGCTTTTTTTTCTCTTATTTGATTTCGAGATATTGAAACCAAAATCGTGCGTGAGACGCCAACGTAAATCGTAAACACAGTCTGATTTAAAAAAGAAAAAAAAACATTTTAGCTTAATTTTATTTTTATGATTTATTCGAAGATCAACGGATTTTCGAAAATGGGATATTTTATTATTTCGAAGAAGCTGCTGCATACAAAGTGCAACAGGATTATCTCAATTCAATTGGTGCAGTCACATGTTGCTGAATAATTTGTTGATTGTTGCAGCTTCATGATGATAAGAAATTGAATTCTCCCAAAAATCAAGTGAACAAAATATTCGAATTATTTAAGAAAGAATTGTTGGGAATTAGATTTATCGATTATTTTATTTTGTGTATTAGTGTCGTAGGTGTTTTCTTTTTTATGTGTAAAAAAAAATCGACGTGTTTTTTGTTTTTAAATGACGAAAATTAAATATACCAACCTACCTACGAAAAATCCCAAACCCGATAAGAAAGAGAAAGAGAGAGACCCTCTTAATTTATTTGCAAATTTATAAATTCTTTTCAAGTGTTTTCTCTCTCCCTATATAACAACTTTAATCATATCAATGAATGGGTTGCCACTGAACGTTTGGAAAAAAGTATTTTTTTTTTGTAAGTGAACAAAATACTACCTAAGAAAATTTTAAGGAAATTAAGCAAATAATAAGGAAGTTATAATTGTTCAAAAAAATGTCCCTATATTAAAGTTGTGCAAAATCTAAATTTATACAATTTATCAAGTGTTGAAAGAGTGTCAAAAGAATAATAAATTTGGGGGAGGGCAACCCTGATTCGGCGATCGTTGATTGCGGTGTTTAGTGTAGATATTGTATTGTGCAACGCAAAACAGGCGACAACATTTTCTGTCTGTGAGAAAATTATTCAGTGATATTTAAGTGTTTTTTTTTGTTCTTAATTTCGTTTATCGTTTGATTCATTATTATTCCGGTAAAATTTGAGTGTATGCGAGTATTTGAGAGGGAGAGAATAATATCAGTTTAATTTGTTTTGTTGTGCTTGTGTTATCTCGAAAGACAAATTCTTGGTATTTTTACTATTTTTCCATTTGGAATTCTCTCTCACTCTCTCTGGCTCGGTGTTTACATTTTTCGCATTGTATATTGTTATCAGTTCTCCCCTGCTTGCGAACTTGATCTTTTTAGTGTAATTTTGTTTTTGTAAAAATGATAATAATCGAAATTATGTAGGTATTTACCGGTCCGGTTGTGGTGTCAGTGATAAAATAGTACCTATTTGGGCGAATAATAGCCACAAAAGAAAATTCCAAAGAAGGGGCGTGTGGAAGGTGAAATATTGAGACTGACAGATGTTATTTTGTCTTACGAGTATAATATGAACGGATATGGATATGGATTGTGTCACAAATATTGGGTAAGGTTCTAATTTGTTTTTTTTTTTTTTTTATTTTCATATTTTTTAATATTTTTGCATGTGATTCCTATTTAACATTATTTTGCATCTCTGTCCTGATTTATATTGATTTCCGAATTTATTCGAGTCTCGTTAGGATTTTATTGCAAGAAAATCTTTTACCTATGTACATAGCTGCCATTTTACATACAATGTCTATTTATGTACAGTGGCGACAAAATAAATAGCACAACTTTGTTAAGAAATTTGAAAAAGCCCTTGAATCATAAATTCATTTTTGAGTGTAAATTAATGATTTTAATAAAAGTTTCCGGCAAATATATTTGTTATGAAAAATTTTTTGATTTGTAACTTTTTTAAATCCAACAAAAAAATAAAATTTATTCACTTAAATAAAATATAAAAACAAAAATTTTTACGCAGCAATTAAAAGAAAGCTGCAAAACTGTGGATTACCTATAGTTTAAGTTTGCAAAAATAACACTTACTTAATAGGTATTTGGTTGACCATCCTTTTAATATTTTAATTCTTTTAAGCGATCTGGCATTGAATGTGTCAACTTTTTCAAATATTCATTTGAGACTTCTTACCATTTCGTTAGCAGTAAGGCTTTAAGCTGAGACTTCGATTTTATTACATGTTTTCGCAAACGTTTGTTCAAATGATCCCAAACATGTTCAATTGGGTTCAGGACTGGGAATCTGTGAACCAACCACATCTTCACAAGGCGAGCGACATGTTTGGGATCGTTGTCCTGTTGAAAGTAAAAATCTTCCAAGATCCCAATTTTGTGTGCACTCTTTAATAAATTTTGTTGCAAATTTTGTAAGTACACTTATAAGTACAACCAATTTACCAACACCTTGAGTGGACATACAGCCTCTCACCATAACATCACCACCGACCGACGTGCTTTACAATTTGCCGGGTGTTTTTTTGGATTTAGAGCTTCATTTGGTTTTCGCCATATCCTTGTACGCCCATCTGAGCCAAAATAATTAAATTTTGCCTCGTCTGAAAAAAATGACCATTAGCTCCATAATTGGAGTCAAAATCGGAAACTGTCTTTTGGGCAATCACTCAACGCGGATAGGAGCATTCTAAATGATTTTTTGCCGAAGCTGTATGGATGAAGAGGAGGAAGAATCGATTCTCATTTTTCTTGCACATGCTCCGCTTTATCCCAAACGCGAGAATTCATCTTGGTGATTTAATCTTCAATGATCCTTGTGATCTAGCAAACAACATAACTATAGTCTCGTTCTAGTAGGTGGGCAGAAAATCTTTATAGATCCATAGCAACACAATGGAGCAATATATTGTCTAAGTTTGTCAGCTGTTCTGCTGACAGCCACTTACCTAAATCCGTATTTGCTAAAGCTCGCATTATGATCAGGCATTTTATCAGTTCTTTCCTGCTTGGGTATTAGAAATCCTGCTTATATGCATGTAGCTCGTCTCAGTCTCTGTCCCAGTTTACACCGCGTCAAAAATGGGAAAATATTCCTATCGTTTTTTTTGGCGCTGCATTAATTGTTGGTAAAGATGCCAAGGTGAAACAACAAATCACAACTATTGTTTTGGTATTAGATTAAATTATTGAATCTCCCAGGGATTATCGTTTACCACGGAATGTTTTATTTATAACAAAAAATCGTATGTTTCCTACCCGATACCAAAGAAATTCCGAAGAGCACTTTTGACATTAATTCACGTTCCCTATACATTCGAGGGAGGGAAATATTTCCAGCAACATTTTTTTCACGATAACCCTCATTAGACAAAATATTCCAAAGAATGAAAAATTACGTTCTTAAATTTACAAAAACAATTTAATAAAAAAAGACACTTGCTCAAATAGTGCTCAGACATTATGTATCTGAAATGAAGATTAATATCTAGTTTGAAAAGTTGTCCTTGAATACATCATATTTTTACAATTCCACTTTAATAAATTCATTTTGGGATTTGATGTAGGTAACCTACAACCTACCTACTCGTGCAGTAATTTGTTGACAATATAATTCGACCTTAATGATATTTTATGGCACACGGCATATTATAGAAATCATAAAACAATTAAAACATATGGAATATTTTTTTCTCGATCTTAGATAACGACTATGATTCTATATTAGCTGATTGTTTCGTAGGATTGTGATATTACTTAATATTTTTGTATGTGAACATTATGATTATCGAAGGAAAGAAATTAATACTACAAGACGTATCGATTGGTGTTTTTAGTTGTTGTTAATTTTATTGATTTTGATACCTAAAAAGTATATAGCATAATCAAGATAAGTTCAACAAAATTAAAAAAGGTAAACAAAAAAAAAATTGGTGGGTTAGGAGTTTCCTATTAAATATTTTGTATGTACTGTGTTTTTGTAATTGACAAAATTGCACTTTAAATTACAAATTATTCAATTTGAGTTAACAAATTTACAGCCCTATTAATAAAAAACGCTTATTCCACCTTAGTCCAGGAAAATTATATAGAAAACTTACTTCGAATTCCGACAAACCTGAACTTTGGCGGATAGCATCATTTTCACGTTCTAAAGATTTCTAAAAGGTTGGTACCCCTAAATTTGGATCCGAGCAAACAATTTTAGTGATAGAGGAGAGGGCACAGAGAAAAAAAAATTAAAATTCTGTTTTTCTTTTCAAATTGATAGAATTCTTTTGAAAAAAATTTGTAGCTCATTCTGCACAACAAAGATTAAGATACTTTTTATCATACAATTGATACATTTAGAGAAAAACGGTCGAAAATATTAGTGGTGTACATTTAGTTCAAAAAATTTAATAAAATTATGGTTTTGAGTGGGGAAATTTTCTTTTTGTTTGCTATTTTTGGTAAAAATATTTTCTTTAAAAAAACATCAATTTTTAAGAGTGATACCGGAAGGTAAATGATTCCATCTTAAAAAAAAAAAATAATTTATTTTATTTTGTTTAATAACTCCCAAAAATTTATTAAAATGACTTAAGAAAGAACTTACGGATAGTACAAATATCTAGAAAATGACATACTAAGAACTTCTGTAAGTCAATTCGTTCTTAAGTTATAGCGGTTCAAAGTTCAATTTTTCGTCAAAATGGGTATATAGATATTATTCATTTGTTAAGGTAACCAGACTTAATAGAACTGTACAATTGAGCAATTTACCATAAACATTAATCTGATTACAACAGCATCTTTTACTAGTCTATCTCAAGGTACAAAAGTGGCTCCATAATGTGTTAAACCCTGAAGACTGAGTACGATAAAAAGTACGACAAAAAGTGTCTTAATCTTTTTTATAGTGAATTACATGAGCTACAATATGTAACGGGTTATCCATTTTGCTGTTTCAAAAGTAAACGTAAAGAAAACACATATAAAATATTTTTTTTCATGATATTTCTATTTTGTTATAAAGTTTGAAAGTTGACATTATGTGTGAAACACTACATCATTTAAATGACCACCACGCGAATTGTTCCAAGCATCGATTCCTTTGAGGTAATTTTCGACCACTTTTTGACACATATTGGGCGATATCTCAACCATAACTTGACGAATGTTGGTTTTCAAGTGCTCCAGATTTAAAGGTTTATCTGCATAAACACGGTATTTCGCGTAGCCCCACAAAAAAAAGTCCAGCAGTATCAAATCGCATGATCTTCGTGGCCAGTTGATATCGCCACGACGAGAAATTACGCGGCCAGGAAATGTCTCTTGCAGTAAAGCCATATTCGCCCGAGTTGTGTGGCATGTGGCACCGTCTTGTTGAAACCAGAAATTCTCCAAGTCGTATTCTTCAATAGCAGGCAAAAAAACTCGTTTACCATATGACCATAACGCTCCGAGTTGACGGTGACAGTCCTTCCATCGTCGTTTTCGAAGAAGTGAGGTACAATCACATCTTCGGACCAAAGAGCGCCCCCAACAGTGACTTTTTGTGGATGTAATGGCCTCTCTTCAATTACTTGAGGATTTTCAAAACGCCAAATACGACAATTTTGTTTATTAACATACCCACCGAGTGAGAAATGTGCTTCGTCGCTGAAGAAAATTTTGTTCGAAAAATCGCCGTCCACGCCTGTTGTTCAAGCACCCATTTGACGTATCTACGACGTTGTGAATGGTCAGCTGGCTTCAGTTGTTGTGTGAGCTGGGCTTTATATGGATGTAGGTGTTGATCCAAATGCAAAATACGCCGTAATGTGCCATAAGACAGTCCTAATTCCTGAGAACGAGGATAGTGCGATAGTTAAGCGATCCATTTTCGTATATGTCAGACTTTCAACTGCAAAAAAAAAAATTGGTTTTCCAGTCCTATACTTTTGAAACCGCAAAATTGACAACTTTCAATTTTTTTTTAAAAAAGAATATAGTTTTCTAGTAATGTGGAGAAAAAACTGAATTGTGCCCCCTCCCCAGTCGCCTAAAATTTTTTCCTCCGTTCCAAATTTAGGGGTACTTTTTAGGAAATGCTTAGGACGTAAAACTAAAGCTCAGCTTTGGCAGAATTTTTTCGAACTGAATGGATATCTTATTTTCCTTGACTACCTCTAACCCACGGCTTTATTAACCATATAATTTATTGAACCTAATCTGCGAGTTAAAATTTGTGATTAATACAAATAAATGGTCCGTCAGAAAATTCATGAAGAAAATCTAGTACAATAAAAATGAACTCTATCTTTTTTGTTGTTCAATTGTATTTCAAAGCCAGAATAAAGTTCTGAATGGTAGCTGAACATATACCAACAACTTGAACAGTAAGCGATTTAAATAACAAGTTTAACTTTGTAAATACTTATTTTTACCTCTCAGAATCTATTTGCCTATTAACCAAATAACCGTTCAAAAGAGTCTATAATTTTCAAACCACATCACAAATCATTGTGACGAAATTCTAAAGACAATATATTTAAACAAATTTATATTAACAACTCTATGCAAATACGTGCGACCTTATTGTGCACTTTAATAAAATTGCACAGAGTTAATAATCTAAGTTGGTTAATTTAGCGGCTTAATATTTATGTATAACAAAAAAAAAACAAATGATAAAATGTACAACAACTAGTCTTTAAAATTGTGTATATCGCATCACCTCTATAACGCCGTCCAAGTATAATAGGCTTTTCAGGGTTTGGCCTTGATTTTATTGACTCCAAGCACGCACACGCATCAAATTAAGGCATTTAGACGGAATTCAATTGCGAAAACTATCATGATACATTTTGTTTTCATTTGAAAATTCATACATTATGTAGATTGATTTCAACTATACTCTGTCACAGAAAAATAGACAGTACACGTCTTATGGAAAAAGTTTTCAAAAACAGTAGCGTGTCCTATTTTTGTTCCATAAAAATTGTTTGCACGCCCGTAAATATATAAAATAATGAAAAAAAATTTCATTGCATCGGACGCAGACCCAACGTCCTACTCCGACACGTCTGAGTGTCGATTGAATTACCTTTGCTGTGGCATGTGGCTGGTGCTTCAACACCCATTAAATATTGATGTGCTTTCAGAGTTACCCGAGTCCACTTCTTAACTCGATCGGCTTTTTCCCTTGCAGTTCTGTTGAGGTGATTTTGATTTGAGAGCTTTAAAAAAGGTTTTGAATGATGAGTGTTATCGAGGAGTGTTTTCATTTCTTGCACTTTTTTTAATGTGTGGAAAATACGTTAAAATTCAGGAACAAAATTTTTAGCTGTTTTCTTTGAAGAGGAACATCATTTGCGTAAATTTTAATTAATGTGAAGTAAAGTATTTTTGTATAAAATGTATTTATGTTTAAAAGTTGTATTTTAAAGTTTTGTGCAATTTTTATTTTTAACGAGGTGTGTGTTTCTTTTAAAGTTTTGTACAATCAGTTCGAAATGGCTTCGAGGATTTCAAAAGATTTAAGTGCCGAAAATTTTTATAAACAAAAGATTAAATAAAAAATTCATTCGAAAAAAAGATCGGTAACCCTACATACTATTCTTATTGGGTCCATTTAAAATACACACTATGAAAATCCTGTGAGAGCTTTATTGAGTTACAGATTTATGGAATCCACTGTAGCGAGAATGAGAGGCAAATGTCCTATCTTGCCTACACTGCCTATTTTTCTGGGACAGGGTATAATAATATTTGAAAAGATTGTGTGTAAACTATATTTGAAAAGTAGATAAATATTTGTTAAAGTAACTGAGTAAGAAAAAACGGCATGACTAATATTTGCACGGTAAATATTAGTCACCAACGACAATAGATAGATTTTGATTGTTTTTATGGTTGGCGTATTTCTGAAAACAATTGTTGAAATATTTTAATGGGAAGTTTAGAATCTCCAAAAAAAACAAACACAACCACTGGAATATTTTCTATCAGTATGTAATTTTATTGACAACAATAGTTTCTACTATTTTAAAGACTGCTCCGCAAATAGTAATTACTAAGGATGAACATAAACCAAAAACAGGATTTCTCAGGAAGAAGTTTACTCCATCTCCATACTCTAGAAAAATCTCAGTCTCAGATTTTGAGCAACAAAAGTGAGCAGTTTTGCTTCAGATTTATGATATGGATATTTTATCATTGCGTTCCTTCGAAAAAGTAAAGTTGAATCTTTTGTCATTTCTATTCCCTCTGGGTATTATCAATAACAATAAAACTTGCAAAATGTTCAAACAGTAACATTTCTGTTCTTTATCAATTTCAAATCATCTTCAAATTGGACACCTCTTTAGAATCGTAAATACTGTTTTTAATATGCAAATGATTTCTTATAAATAATACTGTCAAACATTGGCTGACAGCTAAATGCATTTCTCATCTGTTATTAATTGCAGAAAATCAAAAACGCAATAACTATTATATTTTTCAGTCGTCAAACTGTTGGCATCGAAATATCTACATATATGAATCATATACGGTCGATTACTTACATAATTTTCCGCACATCTTTCATATGTCATTTCAATATTGATTATGTAGATGTTGATGAAAATAAATTGAATCAAATTTAACACAGAAACAAGTAATTAAAAAAAAAATATAATTTTGCGCATCTGACAAAACGGCAATTTGCAATAATCAATCGATGATAAGATTTGTATGAAGCTATTAGGGTATTTACGTACAGGGTGTTTTGAATATAACATTTGTTAAAACGAATTGAATATTTGTATTATATGGAACTAAATATTAATGACATTAAATTTGCATTATACGAGTACGTGATCTAAATACATAATGTACACGTATTATATTTTTCAATACTAAATATTTCTGCAGTCGCTTAAGGAACACAGAATAGATTAGAATTTTTAAAGAAAAATTAAACCATAGTTCGATTATGACTAATTGTACCGCATGTGTCATACATTGTTATACAATACGAATGACAGTCGAACTATGTCAACCAAAACATTCCAAGCAATACGGTGAAGGATCAGATTGCAAATAAAACCAATACTGACTACTGACCAATCGTAGTGCAACTATGACAATTGTGACATATATATGTGGCATTATTGGACAAAACCTTCGTCCAAAAATATGGTAATACCAACAGTATTCTAGATTTTGGATTTCAGGATTACATGCATATATGTATGTAGGCATGTACAGTTGTACATGTCCGACAATCTTTGGAAATACACAAACCTTATATATTACATTATGTACATTCAACTATATTTATAAACTTTGTAAATTTACAATGCCGTTAATGGCGGAAATGTTATTAATAAAAATATGCAACGTTGATTAGAGGCAGTTTAACGTGCTTAGAGGGTGAATCCACTATTCAATTCACTTGAATTTTTAATTGGGGTACTTGTATGTATACTATAAGGCAAGTTTTGCCTTATAATTAAAAATTGACATTGCAATGATAGAGATCACAAAAACGTGGGTCTCACAATTCCGCCTACCTGTCTGTTGGTCTTGAAGTCGCTCTTAAAGCTAGCCGGCTGAAGCAATATCCTTCAAACTTGGTACTTAAGCGCTTTAGGTGATGGCTCCATTTTTTTTTCTATGTCCAAAAATAACAGTAGATAATTTTTTATGGCAAACATGGTAAGTCTCTATTATCTCGAAAACGGCATTAAGGATTTTGATAAAAAAAAATTCATATCACCAAATATAGTTTACATTTTGGTCAGTAAACATTTTTAAATGAAATGTAATTGACAATACCTGTCATATAACCGTTTTTTTTTTCGATTTTTGAGTATTTATTAAACGACTCATCGGATTTCAATCAAAATTTTTACCAACATTTTTTTTTTTGAAAATGCAATATTTTGAAATCGGATGGAAGATTTTTTTTTTGAAATTTAATTTTCAAGTTTGTTTTATTAAATAATTAAAATTGCAATACCAATTTTTTTCCTGAAAAAAATTAAAGAAATTTTGTAAAAATATAAATGATTTAAAAATATATTTAGCTTTTTCTACTAAGAATCTTGTGCTCATCGTAAGCATTAGAGCAAGTATGTGCGAACCAGTCGTTCATTTTATTTCAATTCACAATTAACCACAATGTTCTGATTTTTTTTGACAAACCTGGTTGCTTCATGATACATATAAACGTAGTAGATTTCTCTTTTTGTTACTTTTTTTTGACACAAGGGCATTGCAACTAAAGTAGGTTAAAAATTCTGAAAAGAATGATGAAAATTCTGATGTTCCATACTCTGTGTAAAAATAATTGATAGCAAACAATAAGGCGGTTGACATGACGAATTTGACCTTTATTTATTACGCATTATCGAAAATAAATATAAAAGGGTTCAATGGCAGCCATTTTAATAGATTATTTAACAAAATTATTCCAAAAACTTGATCGTGATTTTCAAAATCATAAGATAAAACTCATTAGTTAATTATTATTTTATGTGTTATACATGTTGAAAATTAATCTGAAAATTTTTAAATGTATAAATGTTTGTTTTTGTTTCATAACTCTATTTTTAATCGCTTTTCTAATTCCTATGGATGACATATATATAACATTTTAAACAAAAATCTACTTTTGAAAAACAACTACCAAACCACACTTAAAAAACTTTTGGCTTTTTCTTAAATCTTTCTATTCCTTCTAACTAGTGCCATGTAATTCAGGTTGCATTTAAAATAGCTTATGGGTCTTACAGGTATATATTTAAAATTATTGGCGCAAAATCTTAGTCGATTAAGTAATACGTTAAATCATTTTTAGTATGATACTAGGCTAATAAAAGGATTTTGCAAATTTTAAACCAGTTTAGTATCGTACTATTTTCTTAACATTTTACTAAAGTTAAGATCACAAAATGGCTACTTTATTTTGACTTGCGATTATAGGTAAGGCAAGTTATGTATTGGTAAAAAAAAAGTTTTTTCTAACAATAAAACATGACATTACTATCATAGAGAACACCAAAAAGTGGGTCCCGCAATTGCGTCTGTCTGTCTGTATGTCCGTTGTCTGTCTGTAGAACGATCTACAGCCTAAACTGCTGAACCGATTTGGTTCAAACTTGGTACTTAGGCGTTTTAGGTGATTGTCCAAAAAAGATTTTTGAATGGTTGTTTTACGCCCAAAAATAACGGTACTTGCCATACACATTTTTCTACCATCTTAATTATCTCAAAAACGGTTCTAACGATTTTGATAAAAATTGGTGTTTGGTTGGGTATGGTCTAAATTTCGGCCAAAAAAGTTTTAAAAATATTTTGTTATTAACGCTACCTGCCATACAACCATTTTATTGATTTTCGACTTTCTCATAAACGACTTAACGGATTTCGATAAAAAAATTTATACAGGAGCTCCTTCAAATTCTAAATAGTATTGCATTTTAAAAATTTTCGAAAAATATTTCGAAAACGGGTGGACAATTTTTTCTGAAATTTTGTTTTTGAAATTTATATTATTAAATATTTAAAATGTTCATACCAATTTGTTTTTAGATAAGGTTAAGAATTTTTATATATAAAAAATTAAGTGAAAAAACTTTAAAAATATATTTAGCCGTTTTATCAAGAATCTTTTGCATATAATGTGATCGAACATAGGAGCAAGTACGTGCGATCAAGTGGTGCATTTTATTTAGTATCTACTAAATCGATATGCCACTTTGACATTTACAAACGTCAAAAAGTTATGTTCGCTTACTTTTTTGCACTATTTTAGGCGTGTTTAATTGTAGTTTATTAAGAAAATAGATTTAGTATGGTGCTAGTTAAAAAAGTGTTTAAAATTAGGAAAATATTAGTAAAATCACTTTAGTATTAGCAAAATGTTAATTTGTATCATGCTAAGCCCTTAACATTAGGCTGTTTAAAATTTTGCGCCATTATTATTATTTTAAACGCTCATGCGTGCCAAACTATAAAGGTAGATGACATTTCTTGTTTGTAGATAGATTTCTGTCTATTTCAGAGGAATGCAAATAATATGTAGTCTCCGGCAAGGCAACTAAATTCTTACGAAAAAAGCGAAAAAATGTTTATGGAGTAAAAAATACAAAAACATTCAATATGGTAATGTTCAAATGCTAAAACAAAAATACACTAATAAAATGTCCGTTTTTCTAATAAATAAATCTGCAGATCGAATGTTTTTTGGTAATGAGTTTGTTGTGCCATTTTCGTGAGGCATTATTCATTTTGTATCAATTCATTAGCGTAATAGGGTTTAAACTGAATACAATTGTTTCCTCTTACCGCGGACTGTTGTAGATAACTTCAAATCTAACCATAATGATAACGTCCCTTTATTAGGAGATGGACCTAAGATAGCCGACTCACTGCAATGTTCGGGTCCCAATAGGGTTTCCTTGTCTTCAGTTAGTTTATTTATTATTGTTATCATTTTAAAATTTTATAGTCGCAGTGCGATAATGCTATGTGCCATATTATCTATCATGGAGAAAGTCTACGCGGACTACTATATCGGTGTGGTTTTTAATGACTGTGAAAAGAGCGATAGACTAAGAGAGGCGTGTGGAGATATCAACTGTAGTTAGATAATTCCAGTTCATGCCGATTCAAAGCGGTGTACATCTTGATTTTATACATATATATTCGAAATCGTTGCATATTTTTAATGAGCTGACAAAGTTCTAAGCCAACATCGTCAACTAAGCAATAAAAAGGAATTAGTTAGCAAGTGTTGAGGTAATTACTTTGATTAGTACGTATATGCATATACATACTCCAATAACATGCAATCTTTTTTTTTATTATTGATAATAATTCTTTTGCATTTTTTTTACGAAAATAATAAAACAAAACAGTCAACACAAAAAGTTAGTCAACACAATCGTTAAACTCAGACTCCATATCTTATACTTTTCCATAATCATAACAAATTTTTCAACTTTCTTACCGTTTAGTTAAAGAAAATATATTTGAAATTAGTCTAAAATTGACAGATGGGAAAAAAAGCAAAATAACATACCGAAACACAAAATTAAATATTATTAATAAATTAAAAAAAAAAATAACATACAAAATTTAAACCATAAAAAAGATAAAACGAAATATTTATATATGTTCTTTTTTGCTAAGCACTTTATCAATTTGGTGGGTATTAACTTTAAAATCGTTTTGCCACAATGTTGAACGATTCAAAATGGTCGATCGTTGATCTTTTTTTAAAGTTTTAATCTCAATTTTTTAAAAAATTGTTTTAATAAAAATACAAACTTTATCAATTTAACCACTCCCACTTAAAGGCTTCATTTTTCTTTGATAAAAACAACTTGTGTGTCAATCAATAGCTCCACCCATCTATTCACGTGCACTATATAAATCAAAAACATGTACTATGCTAAAAGAAACATTCTTATATTATTCGAGTTATCAGCGCCATCTATCACATATTTATAGCACTCTACTACAATGATGTGTGATTTCACTGTGTAATACCAAATCTCTTGCGACAATTTTGTCATTTTGGTGAAAAGACATAGCTGAATGCAATCATAAGATAGATTTTCGCAATACTATTTATCTATATGGATAAGCTTTGCTTTTGTGAAATGTTGAACTGCAAACAAAGTCTAAATTTTAAAAGTCTAATAAAATTGACAAAATGCGATATAATCTTCTTAATTATACTGGTTAAAATTGGAAAATATGATTTATCCTTAGAACCAACTAAAGCACTTTCTCCAAACAAATATGAAAGGTCTTAATGCACTGCGCCACAGTTGAATAGATTTTAGCGTTTTCCCCACGACGAGTTACTACACAATTTTTATTAGTTCTTTTAATTTTGCATTACCAAAATGAATGCAACACAATATACGCCATTGTCAGAGTTTAACTTGCAGAATAGATACTATAGGGCAAGTTTGGCATTAAAAGCAAAAAATCGATCTAAAGTCAAATTTGAACATTACTTTAATAGGGAACATTAAAATAGTGGGTAACGCCATTCCGTCTATCTGTCTGTTAAGCCCCAAAAATAACTGTAGCCATAATCTTTTGTAGCAAAAACTTTACCAATTTCTTTTTTTAAATTATTGTATATACAAAATTAGGTAAAAATGACTTTAAAATTATATTTATGTGGTTACGCTGTGATGGAACATAAGAGCAATTACATGTGTTCCAGCTGTGCATTATATTTATTTCAAACATTTGTCCTTAAAAAAACCGAGTTTTCTTCACCCTCTAATTAACGTCCAATTGCACTTGCGTCTCTTCTTTCCAAGGTCATTGTAGCGCTGATTAATTATCAGCTGAAACAATAGATCTTGAAGAACGAAAGCTCCTTAATGACTGGAAGTATTGCTTTCGTTTTTCGCAGCAATAGATCCACTGATGACAAGTTGTATTGGATTTTTTCAAGTCTGATATTCACACAAAATAAGTGCTGGTGTACCCCAGGGTTCTGTTTTGTCTCCTACTCTTTTTTCCATGTCCATCAATCATCTCTTATCTGAAATTTCTAATCCACTAAATTATTTTGGTGACGACCGTACTCACAGATTTTCATATTCGTTTTCAGATTCACGCACTTGAAATATTTGAGGCATCGACAGTAGTTTCTACTTGGTTTCGAATTCTTTTTTATGAAACTCCGTTGACCGAATGGCTGAAACATGAAATTCAAAGTTGTCATAATTGTATCCACTTTGGAAAAAATAATTTGTTAGATAGTTGGAAGCTAAATCTGAGCGATGTTTAACACACCAAATCTTCATTAATTGTATTTCAGAACCATTTTCAGAAATTCGTCTTTCCCAAATCGCCCACATGTCACCAGGTTCACCGCCACTTACATTGGATCCGTCAGTGTAAATTAAATAAAACTTTTTTCAAGATTTTTTTGAATTTCTTCTGAGCATTCCAGCCAGTTTTTTCTGTCAAGTCAGTTGTATTGTTCAGTTTTGAGTCACCTATTCCTCAAGTTTCCAAACGAATCTAAATGAATGCAATAATTTTTGGTTAACTTGAAATTTGTGTTTGACAACAGATGTTTAGTTCACCAGCTGTTGCGTTACAACAACACAAAAAGTGTGTTCGCGTACTTTGTGCATAAAAGTATGAAGACCAAGAGTGGGGCTAAAAATCTATCAGAAAGCAACAAAGCTGAGAACGCTTTGAACAACAATTTTAGCCATTTTTAAACGTCAAAATAAAAGCGCATTTTTGAAAATGTTTATTAAAGATTTACATGAAATTATTTCTTGATATAACCCATTTGATATCAAAAATTTGAATTTATTGCACGAATAAGCCAGGCCAGACAACAAATTCCATTATTTTCAACTTTTCAAACGATACACATATGACAACTGAAAGCCTATATATTGTTTTTTTCTGTTTTCCTTCATTTCACAGTCTTCATATTTTTGTCCAAACAAATTCCTTGCACTAAAATTCGCAGCATGGGGAAATATTTTACTCTCTCATAAACGCTCTCTTCTGTGAAAAACTACGAAAATTTGGAGTACTGTAACATGATTTGACTGTTTTTCGTAGAAATTCGTATAGATTTTCGCAGTTTTAGGGAGTACGGGAACGGACCTAAAGTTATCCGGATTAGTTTGGATATGCTATCGAATGTCCCAACTGTTTTCTTTGCTGTGAGAAGAATTTATTCGAGGACAAGACACAGATACAAGACACATGTTTCAGAACAAAATGATAGGTAGATGGTGTGTTAGCGCGAGCTGTTTATCTAGTAGAAATTTTTGTTCTCATTTTAGTTCTGTTTCTTCGGAAGTTTGCATTCGAATTAAGTAAAAGATGATATTATTTCAAGAAGAGCTAATTATAGGATGCAGTGCATCGTTATTACCAGAAACATAATTTAACATTACCAATTTCAAATAGTAATAACCAGAAAACATAACAATTATCACTTAAGTTTTAAATCAGCAAAGGCGCCTAGGTATGCTAAGGTAGACGTTTCTGATCAAAGCTGTTTAGCGAGTGCTTAATTATATACACACTTAATTTGGCTCAACACTTGTTTAAATAACTTACCATCTCTTCTGCAAATAAACAATACGATTATCTTACTAACTTTAAGATAAATGCATCCTTGCAACAATTTAAAGAGAGTGCAAAGTACGACGGTCATAAACTTTTGTGTTCTACGTCAGGGTCTTAATCATAATGCATATGTACAAAATAAAGTGTACCATCGGGGCGGGCGGTGCGGCGAGTAAGCCCGAGTGCATAAAACCTAATTATATGATCACCATCACGCTGTTAAAAGCCTGGTCGAATGAAGGAAGAGAGGAATAAAGATACACCAGAATAAAGAAGACAAGAAAAGAAGAAGTAATAAATATTCCTGGTCGATCTGAATTTTTTTTGTCTCCTGCTTGTGAATGATGGCGGCGTTGGTCGGCGACGCGACGCATGGTGTTCTATTATTAGCGCAAAAGACGAACCACCGCTGGACGTGAGGTCAAGATCGTTCGTTGCCCAGTTCTTGTCTTTCACTTCATATGGTTTCCCCATCTCTTCGGATGCATGGTATCGATCGAGATCTTTGCGATCTTAGAACGATCCAACAGTCTGAAATTGAATACTGTAGCATCCATCGTCATTATATGTAAATACCTAGAGGATGTGCAGTGTGCACTGTGCAGGAATAATTTTTTTTTTTTTTTGAAAAAAAAAAAACACGGAAGAAATAACCATCATACTCGTAGCAGCATTTCTGTGGAATCTAAAGAGGATGTCGACCTCGAGCGGCTGAAGCTGTTGCTGATGTTGTTACAGCAGCAAGACGTCAATCAAATTCCGTGCCAACCCCATTATTAATTTGCAATTTGGCACAAGAAAATAACACAGTGTCAGCTGATTTCACTTGATCTCTCAGATGGAGTTGCAAATGATCAGATTTCATTGCAATCTGTTGTGAATGTCAATCACAATAATGTCAGACTGGTTTTCTTATAGGTAGTTTGTGTTTTGTTTTTCTATTTTCATTGTGAATTAGAGCTTAAACTTTCGCTTAGGGAGGGTGTATAAATGGTGTACTTGAGATGAGCTTCTTATGTCATATATTTGTAAGTGAACCCCTTTTTTCCTTGTTCGCGTAATATATCTTTGGTTTTCATGTCACCACGCATAGTAAATGAGGTTGGGCTGTTCTTTGAAAAATCATTAAGAAATAAAACAAATTGTAATTGTAAATTGTAATTAGATTTAAATGTTTCAAACTTGTATGGATATGTATTTACATACTTATCCCACCATTTTGGTAAGAGAAGCAATTTTTTTTATTTACCGCTTTCATAGTATTTTTCTGATCGGAACCATTTTTCGTTATCGTTGTAATTAAGCTGATAGGCCAATCGGATACAGCTGAAATAAAAAATTGAAGTGCGTTGAAAATGTCAAATGTTGGATTTACATTCGTATGTAGATTAAATTTATACAGCAACGCCTGACAAATTTATGACGATATTATTTTTCTGATTTCCTTTTAATTTTAAAAATTTAGAAATGTAAAATTCCTGCAAATCTTTTAATACAATAACGTACAAATGCATCTCGAAGTCAATGAATTACATACGATGCTGCAAAACTCATATCAGCATTAAAACATCCACCACGTCAACATTATCTCCTAACCTGTACATACATCACTAGCCACAAAAACAGTCCTAGATTCACCCCGAAAATTTAAATTTTTAACCACAAAAATCATGCAAAAAGTTCTCTATTCCTCAAGTTCGATATTCTGTATTGTTTTTGTAAATATAAAGCATACGAGTTTTCCATCTCTATTTATGTGCCCGTAAAGTGTATTCTTACAGTCGCGAAAACAGTATTTTCTTACCACAAATTCTTCTTACATTTTTCTTCGATACAAATTTCTTGCCACAAGATCCTACACATTTCATTAACATTTTTTTGCAAGCGCATGATGCACAATGCATTCTAATCCGGCTCCTACACCAACACTGATCCTTTTTCACCAAAAGCAATTTTGTTGGTACGAGCACCCAATTTTGCACTAAATGCATTCTACAGCAGGCTCCCTCGATTTTGTAAGGATCAAAAATTTTACACTCAGCAGCACTCAATTATTGCTCAAGTCTGATATTCGAACTACTCGACTTGATATTTTTGTGCCAAAATTCCACGTCATTGGCTGGTATGCAGGAAGCTTTGCTCAGTCTTAAATCTCATATTTGCGTCATTTTTGTATGGAAAAAACTTAGAAAAATGAGACTTGAGACTGAGATAAAGATTCTTGCATACAAGCCATTAATTGTTCAGAGTCGAGCTGAACCTTTGCTTTGACCATTGAAGTTAATTTTCAAACGAAATACAATGATTGTTATGATTTTTAATATTTTTATTTTCATTTATTTCATATTTGGAGCCGATTTTTCAATCTCTTGATAAACTTCCTTGACAACCGGATAAAAACATCGAATTATTCAATCAAGAAGAAACAATCTATAGAATAATTTAATTTGAACGTCGCTTTTATTTCGAGTATCGACCTTTTCATAAAAATTTATTTTTGTTTAGCGTTTTTTTCAAAGCAATAATTTTTCAAAGAGTGACATCGAAAATTGCTATTTATTTTATTTAATTCCTCAGATTCTAAAATGAGCAGATAACTTTATTCCTAGATTAAGTTGTATCTGATTGTTGAAAAACTGATTTTTTATCTGTCTGGAGAATATGTACTAACTAATTGGTTAACTGACTATTGAAAAATTGGCCCTTAGATTGTCATCTTTGAAATTAAAAAAAAAACAGAATTTTAAGATGAGGATAATCGATGTTTTCAGTTTTTATTTGCTTTGCTATTCATTTTCATCAAAAAACATCTATTATGCTATAGACTCACATGATATTAGCTGTGTTATACAGGGTGTCCGCCGGGAAGGTATACTACTTTGTTTGTTTAAAATTTTTTACTTAATGAGAATTTAGAGAATTGATCTTGATAAATGTTTTATTTAATGTCGGCAATTATGAATGAAATACAATATCAGGTAAATGTCCGCCTCTGTTAGTCTCACAAATGCGAGCCCTTTTGAGCACATTTTTCATTATATTCTCACATATTTCACGCGGTATTTCATTTATTTCATCACCAATATTTTGTTTGAGTTGCTGAAGCTTTTCTGGTTTGTTTGCATAAACCTCGCTTTTCAGATTTCAACATCACCATATCTTGAAATAACTTGTTGTGGAAAGAGGTCTCGCAGTAAGTCCATTGTAATCCTGGCTGTATGCGGCACCGTCTTGTTGAACGAAAGCCCAAAGCATACAATTGTGGCGTTAAAAAGTTTTCAATCATATCACGATATCGCTCCCCATTCACAGTTACCGTTATACGCCGTTTTCATTTTCAAAGAAGTAAGATCCAATGATTCCTTCTGACCAAATTGCACACCAGACTATAACTTTTAATGGGTGGAAAGGTGACTGATTAATAATTTGAGAGCTTTCCATTGCCCAGGATCGACCATTCTGTTTATTCACATATCCATTCAAATGAAAATGTGCCTCGTCACTCATTATAATTTTTTCGTGAAAATCGGGGTTGTCATGGGCCAGCTGTAACATCCTATTGGCATATGTACGGCAATTGTAATCAGCTGGACGGTGTGCTACCAAACCACCGATACTATATCTTTTAAGCATTACATATTTTTCAGTCGCAACGTTATATCCGAGACTATTATGATTTGTAAGAATTTCTTTCTGTCTAGACGGATTAAATTCCCCTTTTGTCTGTTGATTGATTGTGGGTGAATGCATTTAAACAATTCCAATTCGTTTTGACGATGTTTGCAATTTCCTTTTTTTCTTTTTCTAATAAAAAAAAATAATTGGAAGTTCTTAGGCAAAGGATAATATGTTTTTTTTTGTTGTTGTGAAAAATAATATAAAAACACGTCGTTATCAATCAATTAAAAAAAATTGAGATTCTCCAAAGTATGTACATATCTACATATGAACGAGTAGAGATCAGTAATTTAGTTTTTGTTTGCATTTATACCTATAAAAAATTTAGAAAAAAAAATTAAATTTAATTTTAACAAGAATTATATTATTTCTTCTGGTAATTAATGAATCAAAGTAGTTAAACATCGCTGCACTGCCATCACCATCAGAAAAGTCATCGCCACCGTACAGAAATCAAATACTCATCGCCAACATCCGGTGGATTGTTTACTCTAAACAACGCGCGAGTCGCCCCCAGGCCTGATTAAATTCACAACAAAACTTTCCACATAAAGTCCGACAAAAAAACAACATCGACGATTGTGGCGACAAAATCCTACAACAACAACAACAAACAACACAAACAAAAAACAAAACTTGACATCAACAGCCGCTGGGCGCTACCTCCACGCTCTCAGTGCAAGCACTCGCATTCCACATGGATATGGCGCGTCTAGGCTAGCCGGCCAGAAAGCACCCAGCACTTTGCCCAGCCCAGTGCCCACCCTATAGATCTACTATAGGTGTGCGCACTTGGTACGCTGCGATATCGATTTTATTTTGTTTCATTAAAGTTGCAGTGGAAATAAAAACAAATTATATTATATTTGTTCCCTTCCGTTGCATCTTCTGTTCAAACCAGTGTTGCCAATATTTGAGAATAAATATTATGAGAATGACTATTTTGGTCGTTCACTTTATAATTATTTTGTATAGGCATTGAGACCTATGTTATTTGAAATCAAAAACCTCTTAGTAAGGGCCAAAGTGTATAAGCTAGGGTAAAAAGGGGTAAACAGGATCAAATTTCTAAACGATCACAATTATGTGCAATTTTTATCCCAAAATATTAACAAAACGTAATATAATAAAAATTAATAAATTGAATTAAATTATAAGTAGTTATGTATTTATTTATATGTGCGAAGAGGGTTTCCAGATCTTGTCGCAGCTAAGCCCGACAAATTAAACAAAATATCGAAATGTAAATTTTTTTTCCCGGGACAAAAAAAACTCATTATAAAATGTTAAAATAAATATATTTTCGTTATGTTACATTAGGGTGGATCATGAAATTATCAGAGGAAATTTTACGTAATGATATTTTGGCAGCCCATTCGTAATGGTTAGTGCGTTGGACTGTCACGTCAAAGGTCTGGGTTCGATTTCCAGCCACTTCCGCCTAAAATAAAAAAAGAAGTTATTTTTTCCAGAGCGACTCTTCAAGGAGTATTCTTGTTATAGAATAGTCCCGCTCACTTGTGTCGCAGTTCTTTATAGGTTGTTGCTGCACCAAATTTTGTTTTTGTTTTGGCAATTTGAGTATAATTCTCTATTTGGAAGTTTTGCAACCATGCAGTAGATGCATATGCCATTTAAATGTTTTTATTACATAAGTTCGCTACACCGGCAAAAGACAGTACTGCTTCAATAGATTATAAAAATAGGCCTAACGCCGCGTCTGGTGATCGACACAGGCGTATTTTTCGTTTTTTGTGTCTCGTATATCTTGGGGGTCTTGCCAGGTTGGTTTGGCATTATTCATGTTTATTTCTATGACTTCAAAATGTCCAAGATAAATAATTGTCAAAGTTCCAGTTTCACTAGATTTACAAATCCAGTCCACCTTGGTAAAATGTTCGCCTAGCTTCCCATAATTGTCGTAGGCAACAATGCCTGTCCGCAAATTTTGTCTAACCTACAGCCTTTGCGAACTACCATTTTATGATCTACTGAATTAAGGTGCTTCCCCTATCTACAAAACAACAAGCTATGATGCTGGACTTATTTGGCAAGGAACTTATCTTAACCTGCTGTGTTTGCCATGCAAGCAATTATCTTATAGACTCGTACGATAAAGATGCTTTGTATTTTCATAGAATTCACATATGCTTATATCACCAGTGTTCACCTTAGGTAAACTTTAGTACTTCTGGAGATCAGATCATCTTCATGTCTTAAATCGAATCGGCAATAACTAAAAAAGCTCGGTGCCTTATCTTATAAGGCACCGGCCGGGGGAGTCCTTCACTAGAATGTATCCGGCTGTTCTCGCACTGTGAAAACTTCGAGAGCCAAAAAAGCTCGAATAATAATCAAACAACTGAAAAAGCAGTAGATATTTTCCCGCAAAATGTACGTTTATCCATATCTCACATCATCTAAGAAGACCTGGATAACTGCTAACAGTTGAATTGAAGCAAAGACGAAATCACCAAAAACTCTCTAAAGAGATATATGCAAAAATCTCACCATCAAATTTTGTCCACCACCCAGGAGGCAAAATTTAAGCTCGGATATAAAACAAAAGCTTTAGAACTTATGCCAACGGTTGAAACGGTTGTCCCCATCACCCAAATGACTCTAAGTCGAACAATGTCTGCAAATCACCTCCTGGGGCCTATAACACAGAACAACAAGTCAACTAGTCAACAAATACTTGACCAACTATGTTTGTTCAACAAGTGAAAATCATTTCTGTAACACAATAAAAACCGTAACAATTGTCAATAGAAAAAATTTCACTTCACAAGTAAATCTACCAGAATGAATATTAAAATTTCCTAAGAAAAGAATGAGTACAAAAATGCGTTCGACATTATATCATCAGATGATGGACCACTCCGGATATCAACCCATTGCATTACAAGTTTTAGAACAAATAGCTTGCCTCATTCATCGTCATCACCACCTAAATATTGAGTCTTTGAATCGATTACTTGTCCGTGTTATCGACAGTAGCAGATATCTCTACATACATTTTAAAGCCTACTTAACTTTAAAACACCTTTGAACAACTATTTAGTACAAAATTCTCTTCTTTTCTCTCTTCTCTTCACACAATTTTCTAATTTAACCAACTTTGCATAGAGGACCCTTAACCTACATAAACGTTATACACAGCGTTTTACCCTGATTGATATGAATTGATATGTCAAAATATATTTATTTTGACATATCAATTTTCATCTTTTGAAGTCTGGAATATTTAATTAAAACGAACTATTATTTTATTTCATTTATAAACGACTTCACCGAACTGAATGTCTACAGTACCAGTCATGACTGCCAAAACCTTTGACCTCCGCCATCCTATCTTCTTTTTCCTATTTGTTTTTCAATGTTTTTCATCTTGTGTTCCTTTCGTTTTTTTGCGCTTTTTTTGTCTGCGAATATAAATGTTAAATCCAAACACTAGGAATTTCTTTAAAAAATGTTCTTATGGCAACGCTGTTTCCTGGTTTCTGTATCTGTTTATGAACAAAAAAAAAATAAAAACAACAATCTTCACCAGTATGCGTGCCATCAATTACTGTGGTATGCAGAGTCTCAATTAGCCATTTGGCTTTTGCTTTTGCTGCTTTTGGAGAGGACTTCGACCGCAGAACGGATGGAAGAATGAGCGCAATCGAACGCATTTTGTTGTACACACACGACCACTAGCCAGCTCTAATGTCCAGTGCACGCCATCATCAAGTCTCAGTAGCATATAGTTAGCACCAGTCAGCTAGCAGTTGGAAAGCCTGTTCCGCTGGTATGTCCAATCATGCAAAGCCAATGGACGGCACCGAACTTATTTAGCTAAAGAATGCAACAGGATTTCATGGATGCACTTTGGATGTTGTGGACTCTGCCTACTTGACTTTGCAGTGCAATGCATTGTGCAGTGCATATCCACACGAATACTCGGTGACGTTAGATATAAACACTAGCTTCGACAACAGGAAATTCGCTTGAACAAAGAAACCCCGGATCAAAAGAAGAATTCTCAGGAATAGAGATGGGGCATTCGCATTTTATTGTAAACTTTTCGCACTAAAATATATAGTTGCAATTGGAAGCGCGCAATACTTGTTTTTCATTGTTTACATTGTCGTTTTGTCAGAAGAAATATTTTGACTCCTGAATACAATGTGTTTCTATGGTATTTTGTATCTACGTTTCGAGGAAGATTAGACATATGAGTTGAAATAGGTATGTATGTACGTATAGATACTGGTTTTTTGGCTGCGTGATGCTGAGGCAGGTTCATAAATCAAATGCTCAAAATGATGAATAAGAGAATCGATAATATACAGTAGACGTTCGATTAAAAAAAAAACAGGCATGTTCACTATATTGTCAGCGGGAAGCCTGAAAGGTTTTCCCAAGTCGAATTCCGACGGGGAGTACCCATGATTTTTTTTTATAATTCTTTTAATCGAAAGCAATTAACTGATAAATGCACGCATTTTACTTATTATTTTTACTAAAGAAATACTCACTACAAATGTATAATTGTCCGAGAAATTAAAACAAGAATGACGTATGGTTGTCATGACGCAAAGCTTTAAAGCGCTGCATTCTAATTTATTCCTGAAAAAAAAATGTTTTCACTCTATAGGAGTTTTTTTTCACGATAGTAATTTGATAAACCCGTATATGAGATATAAGTGGGTGTGTCAATAGGCGTATTTTTGCAAAAAATTAATTAATGACGTTTTTCGTCAGCGAATTGACAGCATTTTTCGTTAACGTCAAATATTCGTATAGGGCAAATTTTGACGGCAATATGGTGAATACGTTGGACTTGAAAAATTCAGTTACATAATTGCCAGTGCAGTAGCTTCGAAGTCGTAATACTTCTAGTAGACGATTGACAAATATTGTCAAAGGATTATTCAATATTATGAAAAAATCAATGATAAAATCTTGAATCACCAAAGAAAAAAACTATCGTGAAGGTTATATACTTCGTTTTTGTTGATGATCAACTTCAATCAAAAGGTCACCGTATCCCTTGGAAAGTTTCATACAAAAAAAAGTAAACATTTCAATGTATTGTATGCATTGTGTATTGAGCTGACGCGATCGATGAACAGGGACTGTACTTTTTTTATTATTTTAAGTGAAATACTCGTTGGAATCATACCAAAATTTTCTATAAATAATTAACCTGTGATTGATTAAAAAATTGATAAATAACAATTTTTTGGATAACAAAAACACGATGTCAATCAAAAGAATAATTCACAATAGATCAACCATTGATCATTTTTCAAAAGAAATTATGTTTGATAACAATAATACTGAAATATCAATTTTGTGGATAAACATCAAATTTCGTTTTGATATTTGACAACCGTAATAGGGGTGCATTAATCCCATTCTCTGCATGTGTTGTTATCCTTCACTTTTTACACTTCAGTAGTTTCGTATTTTTTTTTAAATGGGCAATAATCTGTGAAAAATTATGAGGTTTGCAATATTTTTGTCAATTTTCTTAGAACATCTTTGGTCGGTTGACTCACACATTGTCTAAATTGTTGAGCATATTTTTTTCGTACCTGTAAACGGTTTCTTAAAGTTTTCTAAAAATATGACCTCCTATATTTTCCTTAGTCGAAATTAGTTTGTTTATTGTTATCGGTTTCCCCGATGGAACCACATTGTCAGGCAAATGCAGCGCCAATTACCTAGGCATAAACTTCAATGAACTGATGGAATTCAACCCTCACTTAAGGAATTTCCAAAAAAAAACCAACTTTGCCTTCCACCGCCTACACCCTTTGATGAAAAAGAGGAATGGACTAAGCCAGCAACCAACCATTTTAATTTATAAGCAGCGGCTAAGACCAGTCATCAGTTACAGTTTTCCAGTATGGTTAACCATTACCAAACGGCGATGAAGGAGCTCAACTGTTTGAGAAGAAAATCCTAAAGATCGGCACCGGCCTTCACTTTGATTACGAAAATGAGAACCTCTGTGCAGAAGTCAAGATAACTCCGCTCGACAAGTACCTCATATTGTCAGCAAAGAAGATGGTCACCAAACATTGACAATCATCCAAATAAGCTGATGATAAGGATAATATGTCAACCACGACATCCTAAACCAAGGGGGGGGGGGGGTGTTGAAGATAGCCTATGTGCTGTTCCAGACTATAATCTTTTTCCGTGCCAACATTTATCCAGATCCGTTCAGCCGTTCTGGTGTGATTTAGTAACAAACATCCATCCCTCCATTTATCCAAACGTTAACATTTATAATATTTGTAGTATTAGTTTTATATTAAAGACAAATTGTAAATAATGTTTTAAATAAATCGTCAATCGCTTAGAACTTACAAATTTGTACGTTTTATGCAGAGACAGCGCGCTTCATAGAGCAACATATTTCCTCTTCCTGACAGTTCTTTCCAATTTCTGCCCAATACATTTTTTAGGCAAATTGTGATCAAAAAGTTTCCAATTGCCAGTTTGACGTTTATCTTAAATGAAAAAAAACAGCACGTGCTTGTTCTGCCAAATGATGTGTTGCCCAAAATAAATTAGTTTGGTAGCACTAAACTACAAAATTTTTGTTTCAAGAGAAAATTAAATGCACGACTGGATCGCACAAACTTGCTCTTATGTTCGATAACATCGTATGCAAAAGTTTTCTATAAAAAATCTAAATATATTTTTAAAGTCGTTTTTAACTTAATTTTTTATATATACAAAATTTCTTTAATTTTTTTCTAAAAAAAATTGGTGTACAGACTGACAGACGGACAGAATTTTTAGACAATATTTTTTCGTGTTCACTATCATCGTAATGTCATGTTTGATTTTTATCTCATTCACTCTTTTTTTCGACGAATGCATAACTTGCCTTATAAATACATAGTACCTATAAACGCAAGTAAAAATGTGGATCTTAAACAAAATGTTGTGTATGTGTTGACGTTTAAAAAAATTGGCAGCAAATTGTGCTCAACCTTTAATTCTTTATGATATCCCTACTCCTTAACATTTGATAAGCTGCCAATTTCTGCCAAAAAAGTTTGGATCAGTCCAATAATTTCACGAGACTATTTTAGTTTTAATTTAAAACACATTCTAGGGCTTCATTTCGATCAGCCTTGAACCATTCCATAAATCAAGTCACTAACTTGAAGAGAAACAATTTCCAACCAATAATCTCAAATATACCAAAAAGCATCTCTTTTTTTTCGGCCAAATCTTTACGAATAGATTAAAATATTACAACCTGATTTAAACTTGAAACTTTAAATTGTGCGCCAAATCACCTTAAGATCGATATTCAACAAATACATCACTTATTTAGGAATACATTGCACGTTTGTATATTGTTCAACAGAGGATATTGTTAATATAAATACATGCATACATATTATACACCTCATATCTGTGCGAGATGAATTTAAATTATAAAATTAAGATAAAAAAGAAATAAATAATTATAGGAGATCCCCACGAAATTCACATCTCAATCTTAATATACTAAAGGATTGATTTATCTTCGTTCCTAAAATGGATCAAAAAACATAAAAAAAACATAATATTTTATATTGTTGCAAATTAAAACCATATAAGCAGAGACTAAAGTAACGTTACGTAATAGGTTTATGCAATGTGTGTGGTAGCCGTCAATTTTTTGACTGCAGTCGAATAGCTTTGCAAAACAATTAGCCTTCACTAACGTAGCGTTGATGTTATCTATAAACGAACAAAAGTTGAATAACGTCAATAATAATTATTGTTAATAAACAATTGAATTGTTCCCACAACCAATAAAATTAACATCAATGTTGGATTCTAACGAGCCGTCATAAAAGCTTTCTGCAAACAATTAATTTGATTCACAACAATAGCAATTAAACAAAAATTCAATCAAATTTGAATTGATAACGATTTGCGCCATTTGGTTTGTTTTAAAAACAAACAAAAACAAATTTTTTTGTGTCTCTCTAATTCTTTGGATGTGTGATTATAATCAAATGTCACGCGCTGGTGCGAGAGACTTCTAAGATTATGAGTATCATTTAACATTTAACTGTCATTTGAGTTGGCATCTGATTTTTAGACGTGAAAAAGGTAAAGATCTCGCCTGGGTGGCATTTATTTGCTTTCAACCGGATGATAACAATATGGGAGATTCAGTTTATAATATAACTGTTTATACAGCTTTTGTTTATATGACCTCTAGAGGGAGTTTTCTGATCCAGGGGCGGACTGGCGATCTAAAGACCCCGGTACTGAAATTTGTATTAATGGTTTATCGATTATATGAATTATTCAATTTAGCTTTCTTTTCCACACAGTTTTATAAAGGGTGTTTTTTTAGACGTGCATTTTTCAAGAAGAAATAAAACGCATATAATTTAATGTTATGGCCAAGAACTTAGCTTCATTATAAAGATTAGGGCTCCCATTATGTTTTAAAAATGACTTCGGGCAAGTGGCCGCCGCGGTTGGCTCGAATAAATTTCAGCCGAGAGGCTCAATTTACGACTATTTTTTGCAGCAATTGGGGCCGTATGTCAGAAATAACGCGCCGAATATTCTCTTCTGAGATGTCACTCGTCTCGGACTTATCTGCGTACACAAGCGACTTCCTTGTCCAGCGGAGTTAAATCGCACAATTTTGGAGGCCATGCCACAGGCCCATAACGCGAAATATTGCACTCACCAAAAAATTCCTTCAATAAATTGATTGTTTCGTTGGGTGTATGGCCTGTAGCGCAGTCCTGTTTGAACCAAATGTCGTCCACATCAACATCCTAAAATTCAGGCACGAAAAAGTCATTAATCATGGCTCTATAGCGTTCCCCATTGACTGTAACATTACGGCCGGCTTCATTTTTAAAGAAATATGGGCAAAAGGGGGCGTGGCATCCGCCCAATTTCTCAGAAATATTATTGATTACTTAGACAATTTCCTATTGCCGTAAAGTAATATCATTTGGTGGAGTTAAGTACTTAAAAAGATTTTTTTTTATTTTGCACAATTCGAAAGGTTTTAAAAAAACTTGACAAATTATCTCTTAATTTGTAGTTGCTTAAATATTATTCTTCTTTTAATATTTGGTATTAAAATTTCATGAAGTAAGAACTTGGTGTAATTTTTGTTCTCACTACTTTTTCACGGCTGACTTATTGCATAGAGGTTTTTGTATAAAACAACTTGGCTTTTTTTAACATTTATATTTTTGGTCTGATATAGACTTCTATAAAGCTCTTGAAAACATGTTGGTCCATCATTTGATTATTTTCACAATTGTTATCGCTACTTCTTTAGACAGTGTTCTACTAAAATAGCCAGTTGCAATCTTTCCCTTGAAGAATTCAACATTAATACTCACGCTTCTAGAAGTGCCCATGATTTTCACTAGAGCACAAATTCGGTGGTAACCTATCAGGTATAGAAATGCCTTCTTTAGTCACACTTCACGAATGTGGAATTCTTTACCCGGGCCTACTTTTTCCTCCCATATGACGATATTCGGACATTCGAATCTAATATACATCGTTATCCTATTAAAATCCTATTAAATCCTAGCATTTTCCTAATCGTTCTCACTGTGTTTAAATATTTTAAGTGCGTGCAAAATATTTAAAAAGAGTTGTCACCACTATTTAAATCAATAGCTTCCCACACCATCAGATACGTTTCCGCCTCAGGGTTTAGATGCTACGAAATGGTAGATTTAGGGTTGTTTGGTGTTTCGCACAACTAAACACACACCTGTTTTGTATCGACCTAAATATATAAAAATTCGACTTGTCACTCCAGGATACATTTTTCCAATGATTCATCTGTTTTCATAGATTGTTCCATTCCTTAGCAAACCCCATTCTACACTTTAACTTTCTTTTGTCGAAAAAAAACGACTTCTGTTATGCTTCTATTGTTCTGGAAATCACAGTGCTTTTGATGTAATTAACAACCATATTTTAATTTTATTAGAAGTCGTAAAAGTATCTCCGTATCAATTTGTATTCTCTTACGTGCGTCGGTTCTTTTTGCACAGGCAGCTCTCGCACATTTTTTCGTGGTTCCAAAGCCTTTAAATGACAAATTGCTTTGTAATTTCTGCTATTTCTGAATGCGTGTTTTCTTGAAATTTTTCTGTGCTGTATCTCCACGCACCGTAGTCCAAAATTAAAAACATTATTGTAACGGATGTTACAGAAAAGCCCTGAAATAAGATTCATCCTTGTATTTTTGTTGTTAATATTTTAACATTTTAGTATATTACGAACTCCTTCCCATACAACCAGACGACTGTGCAATTTTCTAGTGCTCAAGCCGAAAAACTGATAATTCCGAGCTATTCTGTATTTAATCATAAGTATCTCAGAGATTTTTCAAATTTCGAATTTGAAATGAAATTGTTATGTTATTTGTTCCCGTAGGAAACGTTATTGCTAGTATTTTAATAATAGACATACGTGCATATATTTACATAATCTTTTGAGCCCTCTTCCTTTTTAAAAATATAAGTATGCGTTAATACTTATTAACTTTGAATTTTTTTCTTCCAAACTAGAAATACCGTTACTCTTCTTTTCTTCTTTATAAAAACAAACTCTGAAATATTCATCCAAATAGTTAGAGTCGTTTCCGAGAAAGGTTATTAAGTAAAAATTTAAAAATGATTTGATACTGAGTTTTTTTCAAAAAGTTTTCTTGGTTAAATAAAAATAAAATAATTAGATTTAATTCAAATAGTTTTTAGGTCGAAAGACATTAGTTCTAAGAGTTATTGTTTAGTTTGGAGCGCCCGTAAAGGGCCAGTAAATTGGTTGTAAGTTATTGATAATTAGGCTAGTTTTAAACATTTTTGTCTAGCTTTAAGATAGTTATAAGTTAATATTAAATAAAAATGAATTTACAAAAAAAAAGTCGTTTCCGAGAAACTAAGAAATAATAAAAGTGGGCGTGGTACTAGGCAAACTTTACTAAAATCAATTTCTTTATTTTTGTCGTTCAAACAAAATAAAATATGGAAATTTCATTCAAATCACTTAAATCGTATTCGAAAAAGTTAGCCATAAGAACAGTGGGCGTGGCAGTGGCGAGGTTTTACTTAAAATATTATTTGAATATTTTTCTACCTTCTAAAAACAAACTGAAATTTTCATCAAAATCGTTAAAGTCGTTTCCCAGAAAACAAAAAATTGTGAAAGTAGGCGTGGTGGTAGGCGAATCAACCAGATTTATTTTGTCTATTTGCCATGGGTTAAGGCAAACTAGAAATAACATTACTCTCATTTTCTTCTTTAGAAAAACAAACTCTGAAATTTGCATCCAAATAGTTAGAGTCGTTTCCGAGAAACTAAGAAATTATAAAAGTGGGTGTGGCAGTAGGCAAACATTACTAAAATTAATTTCTTTATTTTTGTCGTTCACACAAAAAGACTATGAAAAATACATTCAAACTACTTAAATCGTATTCGAAAAACTAAGCAATATGAAAGGTGGGCGTGGCAGTGGGCGAATTTTACTTAAAATCTTTTTTGAATATTTTTCGTTGTTATAAAAACAAACTCTGATATTTTCATCAAAATCGTTTCCGAAAAAAGAAAAAAAATTATGAAAGTAGGCGTGGTGGTGGGCGGATTTACCAGATTTATTTGCTCTATCTGCCAGGGTTTAAGCCAAACTAGTAACTACCGTTACTCTAAATAATTTCACAAATACGCACCACGATATAAAAATTAAAATGCATGTATAATTTTGACAAAACGATAAATGTTACTATCAATATTTTCATGAATGCACAACTCGTCCCTAAAGTATCTCTTCATGTAAAACACCTATAACTGACATTGCATCTGCCTTTGTTTTTATTTAATTGAGCAGATTTGCAGGCAAAATGATCCACGAAATTGTCAAAGTAGCATTTGGTTATTCAGTCTAGTGGATGTGGTATATTCGTAGGTACGTATACAGATACAAAAATGAACATTTAATTTAAACAAAATATTTGCATAGGTACATACATACTATTTATATGACTTTGCAGATAAGCGAATACATATTTCAAGTTTAACTTTTATATCTCGTTCCTAGACAGGTTTATTTTGTTGATTGGAAAAGTAACTTTCAAGTTCGAGGTTAATGTTGAAATTTATTTTAATCCAATGATTTTTGGATAACGAATAATTTTAATAATTCTAAATTACTCGTATAAATTTCATAAAAAAAACTTTCCTGCATTATTGTTTAATCGAAACATGGCTGAAGAAATTCTGCTTTTCCGTCTAACTGACCTATGGATGTTTTAAAAATAAATCTCAAAGCTTAGGTATTGATTTTCCGCCTAGTACCTATCTAGATCTTTCTACTGGAAATTCCCCTCCTAAAGTTTCCTTGTCTGTTCAGTGGATTTTCTCCTTTAAGATAACGCCCTTGTAATAAAATACTCAGTTGCCGTATACTCCTTTATAATCACATACATATGGCATGTGCCTATATTCTATGTATCTTAATCCTCTAATCTCTTATCTCAGATAAATCTTTGGCAACAATTGTGTGGGTATCTTTATATTTTGTGTTCAGACTGACATCTGCCACGTTTCTTAGTTTAAAATCAAATACTTTAAGTATGAAATTGACTTATGTATATTTGTAAATCTTTTTTGAAGTTTTGAAATATAAATATTTTGATAGAAAGCTATAAAGTTGGAGTTGGAATTGCGTCGATTATCGTTGTAGTGGATTGCTTCTATTCATTCAAATTCGTTGATTTTGTTTTCTAACCTTCTAGTTGCAATAACTCCCCCTCGCAAAAAATGACATACAGTCAATTCAGTACGCTTATTATGAAATAAGAAACGAACGGCAGAAAAAAACGAAACCCAGAGAAACGATAGTCATTCCGTAGAGTGATTACGAACAACTAAAATGGTATCAAGAAAATGTTGCAGACAACACTAAAAAAATATATTTTTTTAAAATGCCTATTTACAAAAATGTCAAAATTTGAATGTTGGAACGACAGCTGAAAGGTACGTCTCGCTTCTCGTAATCGTAACATTAACAAATACTTTGTATTAAAAACGAGCGTTCGGCCCAGATGAGCTTGGTGGCCAATAGAGTTGGGAGTGGAGTTCTTTGAATATGGCCTGTGAATGAGCGCACTTGCTCTATCTACCTTAAACCTGACGGACTTGAAAGGGATTCGCTTGCGAATTAGTTTATGAAAAAAAATCCCTCAATACTTTCAAATACAGGTTCCCATTGACGGGAACATTTGCTGTTTTCTTCAAACAAATATGTCCCGACAAGGCCTCGCATACCTCACAGTGACTCCGCCTCATGGAATGCCTTTGGGTTGGAGCCACTCCATATTCGACAATTTATCTTGTAATAACTGCCGTTTTCGTAAAAATGAGCCTCATCAAACACGAGTGATTTAAGAATGGTTTTGCTGTTTCAACTATTTGTGTCATCTTCTGGCAAAATTCCAGACGAATTAGAATTCAAATCAACTTGCAAAATAGCCTGTAGTGACTGTCTGCCTGAAAACCCTGAGATTTGTCTGTATGGTAACAGCCACCGAAGTTATTTAAGTTTGAAATGATGGAACTTACTAGTAAGAGTAGAGAAATAAGTTCAAACAAGCTATAATATTCATACTCAACGACCCAAATGCTTACATGAACAAGAATTAAGCCAAAAAATACTACAATGTTTCAAGGGTTGTAAAAGTGTTCGAAATTTGGTTCCAACGCTAGTTTCCAATAATAACACTTCAGTGGTAAGCTCAGAAGGTAAAGAAAATTGTATAGCAGCACAGTTTGCTGTTAATTCTACGCTTCCATAAAGTGTAAACATTACTCGTACAGTTGCTAAAGTTCTTAAAGATCTTGACATACACAAATCTCCGCTGGTCCGGATAGTATCTCCCCTATTGTTCGGAAGAGGTGCTCATCACTGAAACATAATTTGTCCAGCCTGTCCCTAAACACCGAATCTTCTTCTTCAATTAAAATCCAATTGCACTTACTAGTTCATGGAAACGCTGATTAATTATTAGCTTAAGAAATATTTTGAAGAACGAAAACTGCTTAATGCCCGACAGTATGGATGTCGTAACTATAGGTCTACTGGTGATCTGATGTTATATCTCATCGAAGAGTAGCACAAATCTTTACATAGTTTTGGCGAAAGTAAGATTATTTTTGTTGATATTTCAAAAGCATTTGACAGAGTTTGATTTCAAGCTATCTTATCGAAATTGCGTGCATTTGTAATCGGCCTCTTCGTTGGATTAGAAATTACATTTCGGACCGCTCAATACAAGTCGTAAAATAATTGCTGGTGTGCCACAGGGCTCCCATCTGTCATCGACTCTCTTTCTTATATTCATAAATGATTTCTGGTCTGAAACCTCTAATCCAATATATTGTTTTGCTACCGACAGTACCCTCGGCTCTTTATATTTGTTTTGAGACTCACACCCATGTCTTTCGGATGTGGAACTTGATCATCAGCGTATGATAAGCTCATTAAAATCTGAAATTGACAGCATTGTCCAATGGGGAATAAAAAACTGCGTAGAATTTAATGATTCAAAAAACCCGATGCGTTCTATTATCGTCAAAGCGGGACCCTTCCCCAATGCTGTTGCCCATGAGCGGCACTTTCATCGAGGAAACCGAACAACTTTCAGTTCTCGGTGTGTGCATCACCGACCACGTTTTGTGGAACGACCACATATTCGATGTCTCTGAAAACGACGGTTTTCTGAGGCGATGCAACAAATATTTCTCCCCCTCTGATCTGCCTGTAATCTATAAAGACTACATTCGTGCAAAGTTTGAGTACAATTGTCATATGTGGACAGGTGCTCCGATAAATCATTTAAGTCTTTTGGACAGAATCCAAAAAAGAACTTTAAAAATGATAGCTGAGAGAACATTAATATGAAAGCTCTAGACTACATATTCATATCCTAATTTGTTGATTGTTCCAAGTGATTGTTACCCATTCAAATTAAGGTGATATTTTTTTTTTTCAATTGGAGAAAATTTCAGTCCTCCTGATCAAACTCAAGTGAGGATAATCCGAACTCAATTCCAGCGAATTAACTGGTCCTAACAGTTTAGCAGCCGGACCAGCCAATTTTAAATGACATACATCAATTTATTCCTATAATTTGGGCGGAACAGTGTATGCCTGATGAATGAAACATCCTCAGCCCTTGCCCGATCCAAAAGATAGGAGACCTCTTTTATTGCACCAATCTAATCTGTCCTTGATCGGCCCCAGATCGCCCAAGATCGGCCCCTATTATAATTAAAAGTAAACCATTTGAAGTAAAAAGGATAGTGAGATAAGTAATGATTTGAATTTGAATTTGAATTAAAATCTCCACTGAATTTTCTGTTTTAGTTTTCAGTGGAATTTATGTTTGAATTTTCAATTTATGACCAACAACAATTAACAAAAAAAAACTAACCACAGCCAGGCAGTACAGACATTCAAAATTTATAAATTACCATCTTCAAGATATGTATGTACAATGTAGGTACATAGATATTAAGGTCGTTTCTATAAAACTATTTGCATTTTATTGTCATTCATTAAGATGGCATTCAGTATCAATTAAGTTTTTGTTGACTTATAATCATCTTTTTCTTCATTTTTCATGTCCGAGTTTCAAGTACAAAAAAAAAATCTGTAAAGAAGTCGCAACTTCGACAAGCAAAAATGTAGACACGCTACATTAGAATAAATATACAAAGTCAACATTGCAATCGCACTCACTCATCACTGCCGGCAATTGTTTGGTTTCTTTTTTATTGTTAATTTTCTAAACATTTATAATTTTTTAATGAAAAAAAAAATAAGTGTAAAGTAGAATTTCGATGTATGGTTCAAAATACTACACAAGAAAAATGCTGATTTACGAGTAGCATCAACAGATGTGTTATTCCTTTTTCTTTTATCCCCTTTAATTGGGAGGAGAACATTTTTGCTTTACTTTTCTAGGTTTGTTTCTTGTCTGTTTGTTTCTTAACCTACAGTCTTAAGGTTTAGCCTAGCTGACGCAAATTTTCTTTAAACTTGGTACTTAGTGCCTTAGGCGATTCCCTAGTAAGGAAATTGATTGTCTTGCTGATGTCCAAAAATATTGGTTCCACATTTTGGTCAACAATATATTTAACATAATTTTCCAATCAATAAATCACTGTTGGAGCTATGAGGATCAGCAAAAAATCAAAACTATTGGGAATGACTAATTGGCAAACTTCCGGAAGTTGAAATCAAAGACTTAATATCTTTTCCCATCGCGACGAAAAGGGTGGAACTAGGTGTTTATAAAAATTCTTGGAGCCGTTTTCGAGAAATAATCTTTGTTCTTTACGGTTTGTTAACATTTGTATATGAGGTACTGTTGTTTCTTATTTTAGAAAAATAGTTTTTTCAAATATTCAAGATAATGTCAAAAAACCACCAAATACGAAGTTTTGAAAATATCTTTAGAGATGTTTTCGAAATTTTGAGTATTTCAAAAAAAAATTAATTTCCAAAAAAAAATTTTTTTGAAAAATTTTAGAATGCAATAGTGTTTAAATTCCCGGGGAGCTTCTGCGTTAAAAATTTCAAAAAAATCAAACTAACCGTTTCCGAGAAAATCGTAAACCAAAAAAATGGTTCTACTAGAGTACCAAAAATAACAAAAAAAATTATCAAAAAGTAGCCTTTCCCTTCGTTAATGAACTGATTTTTTTATATTTGGAGCCGTTTTTTGAGAAAAATAAGATTTTTGGGTTTTGCCAAAAAAAATGTATGGGAGCTACTGTTATATGTCGTCTTAAAAAAAAAAATTAAAAAAACGTGTGGGCATATTATCCAAAAAACAATATGTACCAAGTTTGAAGCAAATCTATCAAAGCGTTTAGGCTGTAGACTCGAGGACAGACAGACAGGTTGACAGAATGACATGTTGACAGAATGACATACAGACAGACAGACGGAATTGAGAGACCCACTTTTTTTTGCTAATACATAACTTGCCTTATAGTGCATATAATCGCAAGTAAAAATCAAATAAACAGTTATCTAAGCAATTTAAAAATATCACGAATTTTCTCTAATTACATCCATCTTTTAATATATTTAATTTAATTTGAAAAAAATCTCTTAATATTTTAATAAAATAAATGTCAACAGTACCTTTAAAATTGTCCATCTAAAATGTAGGTTTTTGTTTAGTTAATGTTTTGTTTACTTTTATGTTTTGATTTGATCCATTCACTGCACGAATAATAGTTTGAATGACTATATATAACGGGTGATTTTTTTGCTACTTGGTTTTTGACGTTTATATTTTTGACAGATCACACATGACAAATTCCACGAACATTTGACATTTCGATTCAGTATTGTTTGCCATTTCATCATGAATAGACTTACGCCTGAACAACATTTGCAAATTATTGAAATTTATTATCAAAATTCGTGCTCTGTGAAAAATGTGTTTCGCAAGCTACGTCCGTTTTTTTTCCGCTCATTTTTGGCTAATTGGATACGTGAATAAGCAGAATTGCCGTATTTGGAGTGAAGAGCAGCCAGAGGCAATTCAGCAGCTACCAATGCATCCCGAAAAATGCACTGTTTGGTGCGGTTTATGGGCAGGCGGCATCATTGGGCCGTACTTCTTCAAGGACGATGAAGGCCGCAGGGTAACGGTCAATGAAGAAAGGTACCGTTCGATGATAACAGATTTTTTTTTGCCGAAAATGCAAGAATTGAACTCGGTCGACATGTGGTTCCAACAGGACGGTGCCACATGCCACACTGCACGCGAAACCATGCATCAATTGAGAGGCGAATTTGGTGAGCAGTTGATCCCACATTTTGGCGCAGTCAATTGGCCACCAAGATCATGTGATTTGACCCCGTTAGACTATTTTTTGTGGGGCTATGTTAAGTCTATCGTCTATGGGGACAAGCCAAACACGATTGCTGCCTTGGAAGCCAACATTGAACGCGTCATTGGTGAGATTCCGGCCGAAATGTGTGAAAAAGTTTGCCAAAATTGGACCTTCAGAATGGACCACCTGAAGCGTAGCCGCGGGCAACATTTAAGTGAAATTATTTTTAAAAAGTAAATGGCAGAAATTGATTTATCGATCCAAATAAAAATTTCATTCACTTTTTACAAGTTTCTGTGTTTTTCTGAATTTTCAAAAACCAAGCTCTTAAAAAATCACCGTTTACATACATATATGATGCCATATTATAATATATGTGTGTATACATATTCGCATTGTTTTGGATAAGCAACTTTTTGCATACCGGTCATCGGCAAGCAATTCAAATATTTAAATTCAGAATGGCCACGATTAACGAAGCTGTTCTCAATTCCATTCCAACTATCGTTTGCTATGCTGGAACTTGGAACATACCCAAATGAGGATTGACATAGGAATTGCAAACAGCATTTCTTCTAACATCATTTACCTTCCGGCATCAGTTTGGCTTTGGTTCGGTTTGGTTGAAGTTCAATTCAATACTATGGTCCATTTGGTTATGAAGAAGTTGGAATGTTAAATTTATTTCTCCTTATTTGGAAGCTGTACGATTCCATTTTTGCTTTCTTTATACATACATAGAATAGACCGATGGATATTGGTTCGATGCCTTTTGGAATGTGTTTTGACAGAAATAACAAATGATGATTTCGATGAGAACGATGCTAGAGTAGCTAGTATTTCATTATTTTAGTCTTTTTGCTTATGAAAAAGTTTCATTCCTTCTGACGACGCACGATGAGGATGATGATGGACACATTCCTTAATAATAATTGTTTTGAACGTGTAGCCAGCTAGGATACAAACAATAGTTGTTTTTCCCTAAAAGCAAGATATAGTTGAATTTGGACATAATGTATTGTGATATTACGTTCTTTAAAAGTTTTTGTATCTAAAAAGTTTTTGTCGTTACTTACTAATTTTCATATGGCTTTTTATATATGAATGTATAGTATATGTATATATGTACGTCAGGGTATAGTTGTGAGCAAGCTTTGATTTCCGATTTTTTTTTAGTAATGTATGTATACCCTGGAAAAAAATCCCATTTTACTTCTCTACTCTCTCATGTTAGTTTTGGATCATGCTCGAAAAAATAACAAGGTCACACCATTGACAGCTTACATTTTTTTCGTGGGCGAAGTCTGGTCAATGCGAAGTGAAATCAAAATCAAAGTGAAATATCAGAAGATCGTGCGTTAAAACTTTTACCAAAAAAAAAAATATAAATTTCATGGTATGTTTGGTAGACGTATGTACATATGATTTTTGTTTCGAAACAAATTGTTCTGGCCGTTAAATCAATTAATTTTTTTAAATGTTTCAACCTTGCTTGGATGTATAAACTAGGCTCAACGAAAAAAACCGATTAGTTGAAAATGAGTGTTTTTCTAGTATTTCATGATTAAGGCTACATTTCTTTAAAACTGATTGAAGGAGTTTTTTTTTAACGAATATTTTGTAGTACTACTTTTTAATTAGGCCTGATAATACCCGCCCATTACCCGGTTACCTTCTATCTGACTACCCGATCACCTTGTACACGAGTAAGCTCACAGAAAATAATAAAATGCGTGATTGCGTCAGACGTACTTTCTCCTACATTCGAAAACATACAAAAATTTCTTTAATTTTTTTATAAAAAAATGTCAAGATATAGGTAAAATAATATAAATAAAAAAAAATAATTTAAAAGAAATTGCGAAGTCGTTGAAAAAATCCAGAAAATATTTTTTTTCGAAAATTTTGTTATTCAGAACTAAAATTACCTCCTTTATATTTTGAAAATATTTTTCGTCATGACAAATTCGGATTAAGAGAATCCTTGATAATGGAGTTTAAATTGCACATAATTGACAAATTTGTGTGTGTCAAAAGTTCATACTAACGACATTGATCTAGAACTAGATAAACTAAATCGTAAGTGTCCCACAATCAACTCTACTCGTATCTCAGTATTTTCAATAACATCGAATGGTAGTGAAAATAAAATGCACGACTGGATCGCACGAAATTATGTTCGATCACATCGTATGCAAAAGATTTTTATTAAAAATCTAAATCTAAAGTCATTTTTAACTTTATTTTTTATATATACAAAGTTTCTTTAATTTTTTTCTAAAAAAAATTGGTATGACAATCTTAAATATTTAATAATAAAAACTTAAAAACAAAAGATTAAATCGGCTTAATCACAGAAAAATAATTCAAAATTCTGAAATAAATACTTAAACTAATTTGAGCTCAAAAAAAAGTACGCCATTTTATTTCTTGTATGAACTTAAACTTATGAGAAAAAAATTTTAAAAATCTGTGGAGTGGTTTTTAAGAAAAAAGTTTTGTTTTGAAACCTTTTTGAAAAAAATTAAAAACACTAATTCATAGGTGTTCAGCAAATACATATAACTAAAATTTTTGAAAAAAAATTTAAGTAGCAGTTTTCAAAATATAAATTTAAAAAAAAAATTTTAAATGCTTTTGAAAATACAAAAAAAAATATTAATTAAACATTTTGGAACGCAGTATAAATTGGGTAACCTAAATTTATATATGTGTGAAATTTCGAAAGAATCGGTGTAGCCATTTATGAGATAGTCGAACGAAACCAAAAAAACGGTCCTATGGAAACTAACGTTTTTAGACATTTTTTTAATTTTTTAAATTTTTTTTCAACCATATGATCGGTCGTGCCTAAAAAGCTGCACTGATTTTTTTAAATCAAAATCGTGTCCGAGCAAAATAGGCTTTAACGTAACGGTATTTTTTGAGCTAAAAAAAATATTTCAATTTCTCCTCTGTACAATACCTAAAAAAAACTCTATATACCAAGTTTGAAGCAATTCGACCTACCGTTTGGGCTGTAGGTGTCTATACATACATACAGACAGACTGACAGAATTTTTAGACCATCTTATTCGTCTTCGCTATCATCGCAATGTCATGTTTGATTGTTATCTCAAACATTTTTTTCGACGATTGCATAACTTGCCTTATAGTACCTATAATCGCAAGTAAAAAGAAAATTCTGTTGGTCAGAAGTTACCGTTTTTAATGTCGGAAACGCAGTCTTCTTCATCAAATAGAAGACTATGGGGCTGGATAATATTCATACTGACTTTGTAGAACTCCTTTTTCGGGAAATATGTTTTACAACAAAAGTATGACATTTCTACAGTTCTCTACAGAAAACATCATATAAAATTATTCCCACTCGAAAAAAAGGTACTGATTCAGAATACAGACCCATTCACCATCCTTCCCTTATTGTCTACATTATTTGGATTCCTTATTAGGAAACCCATAAAAGATTTTATCAATCAATATCAATTTTATTCAATCAGCTTTTTAAGACTCGGTGCGTGAAGTGTTCAGAACTTCATTTAGATATCAATTTTTATTTGTTTTTTAATATTATAATAGTTTCACTCACTGGTAGTGCTAGGCCCAGGTCAAAATCAAAGCTACAAAATTTAAGGGACTGAGCCAAAAACTGCGAAACATCTAGCTAGTGCACCTCGTACCCAGCAGTATGTTCCTAGGCACTTCCCTTATGTACTCTAGATTGGTACATGTAAGACTCAAGTAAGAAGTCCATGCCTTTTCCATACAAATGTTACTATGTCTTAATATATTTGCAGCAACAAGAAAGTGTGAATTGCAAGAATGCAGAAAAATTCATCTCATATGAATCAAAATGATGTTTGACTTGATAATGATGTTCTGCTTTTACTATAATTCGTATGGTCACGCGTCTGCACACTGACGATGCTTTGCATATCTGCTCTTTGAGGGTTATAGCTTCTGATTTTGAAAATTCAATTGAAGCCTATGAATTCGATGTGTGGTGAAAATTGGAATGTCGATTGTTTGCTAAGGTTGAATTTGTAACTTCCTTACAGAACGCAATGGTCTTAAATTTAACCCTGACAAAACTAAAATAATATCAATATCAACCGCATTTTGATATTGATTTTTCCCTTATCATTTTAAACTCCCGCCAAGTTGAGCACGTGCGCCACGCAAACAATCTTGGCATAATATTTAATAATAAACTTAAGGTCATCTGTCCACCAGGCAGCGTGAGAATTAAAGCTTCTTTCTTCAGAAAAATGTAATTTTATTTTTAGTCATCATTCAAGATCAATTTTTTCAACTTCGCGGGTTTTAAAAAAATAATAAATTATATCAAAAGCACATTTGAAGATTATATAATTTTTGACAGCCAGATTGCTCAAATGCGCCTGTGTCAGCCAGACGATGCAATATCAAGCACATAGTACATACATACGTATACATTTTTTGGTCTAACAACGCAATAAATTAAAAAGAAAAACAATTAACTTTTAAATCGAAATACTTACATCGTATAATGTTTGTGTCTTTAACATTTTTAAAACGAGCACCAGGGCGTATACTTATTAAAACAAGCAGTGAGTTAATTTTGTTTCGAATATACATAAAAGTACATTCAAGCATATGATTATACACTGCTGAACAAAGAGCTTAAATATTTTTGTTGGAGGTTGGCAGAATAAACTTTACAAATATTAAGTTAGTTGAAAAAATATCAAAATCTTCTTACTTGAGAGAGTCGAATTCAACTTGTTACAAAAGATTATCCTACTTAGGTCTTTTAATTGCTGAAAGTCATGGTTAATTTTATAATTTTTTTTATTTTATAAATAATATTTTATGCAGAATTGTAGTTGACATTGTTGTCACCTTTAACTTTAAAAAAGAAAAATTCATCAATTTGACTTAACATGTGTTTGAATTCAGATCGAATACTTTCGATAATTGTGTATCATTACTGAGTAAAATAGTTCGTCTGAGCAGAAAAAAGCTAAAAAAAAGTTAAAATGATTGCAATCATTTTCCAGAAATCGATTAGGATCTTTCGAGTATTCAAAAGAATGCTAAATGTGCATGAATTGTTTTCACAAGATTGCGATCAATTGAATGCCTTATATTTATGTAATGAACGGGAATCAAATTTGTTATTCCATTCTCAAAGTAAATTGAATGAATTTAATCTTTAAATTAAAGTCATTAAAGATTGTTTCAAAAAGGACATAATTCTTTTACAATCCTGCTATAAATATATCACTTAGTTTATTGGTGAATATTTTTTTAAATATATAAAAAACAATCTATTCAACTATTCATATTCCTTTAAACGCTTTTGTTCTTGAAGAGCATACCTATGGCAGTAGACTTAGAAATATTTGATTTTCATAAAGCAATCTGCAGTGCACATTTCACTGCACTTCCTTAAGCTTTGTATTTATTAGTTCAACATTTCCTAATAAAAAAAACTCATTGATTATGGTTTTACAATCAGAAACAGCAATCAAATCAATTTTCCAATGGTAAATCAATCAGATCCTACGAAAAAATGCATATCTTTCATCTTTTGTCCAGAATCCATTTATCTACCTATCTATTTTCATGTCCTTGCTGGAAGTAAAGAGAAATCAATTAAATTTTATTTCCTTTACAATGGTGATGCATTACAGTGTAGCTTATTTAGATATGGTCACTATGTTTATTTTCATAAATTTAAATTTTTTATCAAACAATCATGGTACAAAAAAACGTATGAAAACAACATGCTCTGATGAATTTCGTTGCAATGCCTTCTATTGGAAAAATTTAAAAAATGTTATTGGATCACAAGAAACCCATAAGTAGCGCCATACTTAGGACCTGGAATGTTAGTTTATACTATTTGTTGCATGGCTTACTGCTTACTTTTTCGGATGCGTGACTACGAGGTAAAATGAGGAGTCTTGAACCGCATAGAATTCAGTGTCTCCTACATACATACTCGTATTATCATGATCTGTCGCTGAAAAATAGGAATCCACAAGTTGCCATCAATGCAATGGCTTTGGAAGAACACATATTTGGAAGAACACATATTTGAAATCGCAAAAATGTTGGTAGTTGATGCTTTTTTCACGCACTACTCTTCAAGCAAGAATGCCATCAGCAACTCTCCTTTGGTCATACTTCGGATGTACCCTAAAATAAAGTTATTTGTTTTTTAGCCGCACCGCACGTATGCAGAATATCTCACTCAAACACGACATTTTCCAATCATCAACAGCTTTACTGCATTCCAAATCAATGTTCATCGATTTAAAACTCCATTTTTCCTAATAGTACGCCCTATGTTTAAACATAATATTTATGAAAAACAAATTTAATATTTTATTTTTACTAAAATTGGTGAGTAATTAATGTTTTGGTAATGGCACAAAAATCTAAATGAAATAAAATAAGAAAAAAATCAGAGATCTATTCAAATGAACCGCACTGTACAAATAAAATAAAATAAAAGATATTTTTTGGGATGTTTTTTGCTGTGAAACAAATTTCGTTGTTGTTGTTGTGATTTTCCGTAGAGAAATTGAGAATTAACCGTGATTGTGGGTTTCACACCCGATCACGTAACATGTGACACACGTCTCCAGAGATGAGCTAATAGGTATATAGGGTTAGTGCATGTGGGCGGACAGGCGAATGATGATGATGCTGATGATGTGCAGTGCATACGTAGGCATACCACAGAAGCAGAAGCTAGTAGACTTACGATGACGACGACGCCAGAAATATTATCGAATGCATCTTTGCTCCTCATCCTGGTTGAACCGATGGGAATACATCAGGACACACCATATCAACGTAAACTCGCTTCGGTTCGAGATGTTATGTATGTGTACGTACATGCCGTGTCGGCGTGTGGTTAACAACTGCCTGATAGAAAGGTATATGACTGTGATGATGCTGCTGTAGCTGCTTCTCAATGATGACAACAATGAAGATGTATGTTGAAAAGTGGTTGCTGTTGTGGATATTTGTATGCATTTCGAAGTGGTCAAGGTAATTCTAAACAGATGTTGAGGGTCTCCAGGCATATTGAAATCGATTTTATCAAATCTTTCGGTTCATCTGTTCCTAAGTACTCATTTCGTATTTTTTTTTCTTCTAACCATTGAATACTCTGTCTGAGTTTATTTTTCTCTTATTAAATACCCAAGTCAAAATGAATTCTTGAATGAGCTGTGACGACAGAGTAAATTGGGCAGAGGAAATTGGAAGAGACATCAATCAACAGAAATGGCATTGGATTGGTGCAAAATAATTTGAAGCAACCACTTCACCGCAATTCGAAACAGTCAACAGGATATAATGTCCAGAGTGAAATATGAACAAGAGTGTGGAAACCGAGAAGAACATGAAGGTCGGAAGTCCGTATGTTTGTATGTTCATACAGTTAGAATTAGTACTATGTATGTAGACTTGCCAGCTTTGCCATGGACACAAATTCGGTTGGGTAACTTGTCGTTGTCAAAATCTCCAGTATAAATCAAAATAAACATAATGTACGTTTATACTTGTACAGTGCGGTTCACTTTTGTATGAACATCTGTTTTTTTTCAAAACTCTTAATGTTGCTTGTTAGTACAACGTGATGTTAATCAGTTACCCGATTATGCCGATTGATTTTGAATGTCTGCATAGCGAAAAATTTGGCTGCGTAATACATTCCACATTCGTGTAGTACGGAAAAAGAATGTATCTTTATCTGAAAGTACGTCTAAAGATGGGCTCAAAAGTACACTGCGAGTTTTGGGATTAAATTGTTTTAGAGGAGGAATGCAACTACTGACTATTTCACAAGAAAATTGTTTATAAAAATAGCTAGAAAATAATAAAAAATAAAATGCACGACTCGATCGCACGTACTTGCTCTTATGTTCGATCACATCGTATGCTAAATATTGTTAATACATAGAAACGGCTAAATATCTTTTTAACTATTTTTTTTTTTGTATATACAAAATTTTTTCTAAAAAAAAATTGGTATGGAAATTTTAAATATTTAATAATATAAATTTAAAAAACCAGATTTAAAAAAATCATCCACCTGTTTCTTAAATATTGAATTCAATTTTAGTTTTTGTTTTCAAAAATCCAAAAAAGTATTTATCCAAATTTTTGGTATGCAGTATTATTTATCATTCGAAGGACCTCCGATATAAAAATGTTGATCGAAATCCGTATAGCCGTTTATGAGAAAGTCGAAAATCAAAACAAATGGTTGTATGGTAGGCACCGTTAATAACAAATTATCTAAAAAAAATGTTGACTAAAATGTAGACTATACCTAACGCACTTTTATTTATCAAAATTAATAGAGCCGTTTTCGAGATAATTAATATGGTAGTCAAATTTGTATGGCAAGTACCATTATGTTTGGGGCTAAAACACGATTCATTTATTTTATAGGAACCTTAAAGGCTTAAGTACCAAGTTTGAAGAATATCCCTTGAACCGTTTAGGCTGTAGATCGTTTTGCAGACAGATATAGACAGGCATAGACAGGCGGAATTGCGGGACTCATTTTTTGGTGCTCTCTATAATCGAAATGTCAGATTTTTTCCATGTACATAAATGCTTAAGTAATAGTGCTATTACCTATCATTTTAAGAGCTCCATTTTTATCCAAAAGTTTCGAGTGAGCTTTAGGAGCTGTTGCTCATTAAAATTATAATCGGGTGTTGTACGAATGTAGAATACATCAGATCAGAATGTAAGAAGAATTTTGTCCACCTTTGAAGCTAAACCTTTAGCACAATTTTTTGCAACATAGTACATGTGTTCATTCAAAACAAGTCAGACAATGATCCTAATAACAAAAACTGCAAGACATTCAGTTTCTTCAATGCACGTGCCGCTCATAGATTACGGAATTTGACATGTATTGTGCTTTAGAGAGAGGAGTTAGCAATTCGTATTTTTAAGGATTAAATCTGGGAGGATGTTGTCGAGATCAACATTTTTGAGCTTATCATACTCTGCCGTTTCAGTTCCACATGTCACATCCGAAGAGTAAGGAGGTGAATCGAATATAAGAAACTGAGAGTACTGTCTTCAGCAAAACAGAAGTTCCAGATAAGAGATCAAATTTTGAAAATGACAAAAAGAGTTGATGACAAAAAGAGTTGGATACAAAACGGAGCCCTGAGGCACACTAGCTTTTATTTTAGAAATACCAGATTTGAAACCGCCCAATAGAACTTTTATTCAGCGGTCCGAAAAGTAATTTCTAATCCAACAAATAAGGCATTCATCGTTACCAAATGTACGTATTTTCGATAAGTTAGCTATATGCTTACATTCTCCAAATCGATGTTAACATTAACTTTTCGGTGAGATAAACTATCGCTCATCAGATCACCATAGTGGACCTATTGTCACGAAAGCCATATTGCCGACCATTAGGGAGCTTTCGCTCTTGAAGATATTTCTTGATCAGCGTTTCCATGACCTTGGATAGAAAGGCGGTTTCAGTGCATTGAACGGAAGTTATAGGATGAATAATTTTCGCCTTCTTCAAGGACAGGCTGAACTGACTGTTTTCTAACCATTGATACCAATAGTGTAGGACAGATAAAAAAGGTTACGCAATGGTTTTGCCAGCATTGATGAACATCTCTTTGGGACGATATGAGGGAAAGTATCCGACCGACGGATTTGTGTATATCAAGGTCTTTTAAAGGACTCTAGCAACTGGATGAGTGTGAAGAAAAATATTCGTGTAATGAAATCATTTACCCTCTCAAGTACTGCAGGACTTAAAACATTTTCTGGCAACGCGGAATTAACAGCGCACTGCACCAATTGGAAACAGGGTTTCCCAATGGTTAATAAGAACAACAAATGACCAACAATTTATATTATACCTTCGGGAGATATTGTTACACTATTTTGCCTTAATTTTTAGTCATGCAAACATTTATTGGTTATCTGGATATGACTGCCGCAACTCTTTTTAGCTTGTTTGAACTTATTCCTGTTTTTTTCATCAATGAGGAATAATTTTTCTACAGATTTTGGGGTAAAATAACTCATCCCGTTAAGACTTAAAATCTTTATCATTTCTGCGGCTGAGTCTATACCAGTATATCAAGGAAGCATAGTGACCAGTTAAGGTTCCTGAAGAATTCATCCAGTTGGCTTTCTTATATTGCCAAATGGTTCTCTTTTGGAATTCTTCTTTATCTGTGTTGGCATCAGAAATTTAAACATATGACGTCATGGTCATAAACATATTTATATATAATATAGGTACTTATATTTTGTATTTATCATGGTCAGATGCTGAAGAAAGGTATTCAAGTCGGCTCACCAACAAGTTGCTTCAGTTGGCTTAGCTCAGTAAGGACCTAAACATACCTTCCTCAAGTCTTTTTCTGACTCGAAAAGCGGAGCCAAATACATAAACAGTGTGCATTGAAATCGGTCGTAATGACGATTTCAGTGTAAGGATAATGCAAAACAATTTTTTGGCCCAGAATCGGGCAGAGCATCAAATTTGTTAAAATCTGTATTTCTGTCCAAATTTTGGATCAGATAAATAAACCAAGTAATGATATTGTTGGCCGATAATTTAAACACTATTAATTTAAAATTATATGATAAAACAATATGATATTGTAATACAGTGGAACCCGCATAAGTGAAAGCACGCATAACTGATAAAAATCTCTTCAAATTTCCTATTTTTCTGTAGAAAATAACTCGGTTAAGTGAAAAATTAAAAATCAAACAAACAAAAATTATTTTTTTATACGTTCACCTCAACTTCCTTGCACAATTGGCACATGTAAATGCTAAGTTTTATTACCTTACGGAAATTGCATAATTGTGTTAATACACAGTTTGTTTTTCAGCTGTTTAAGTTCGATTATGTAGGTAATTGTTGCAAGCATCGATTCTTTTGAGGTAATTTTCGATCACTTTTTGACACATATTGGGCGGTATCTCAGCCATAACTTGACGAATGTTGGTTTTCAAGTGCTCAAGAGTTAAAGGTTTTTCTGCATAAACACGGTCTTTCGCGTAGCCCCACAAAAAATGTCCAGCGGTGTCAAATCGCATGATCTTGGTGGCCAGTTGATATCGCCACGACGAGAAATTACGCGGCCAGGAAATGTCTCTTGCAATAAAGTCATATTCGCTCGAGTTGAGTGGCATATGGCACCGTCTTGTTGAAACCACATATTCTCCAAGTCGTATTCTTCAATAGCAGGCAAAAAAAGTCGGTTATCATATGACCATAACGCTCCGAGTTGACGGTGACAGTCGTTCCATCGTCGTTTTCGAAGAAGTGAGGTACTATCACACCTTCGGACCAAAGAGCGCCCCAAACAGTGACTTTTTGTGGATGTAATGGCCTCTCTTCAATTACTTGAGGATTCTCAGAACCCCAAATACTACAATTTTGTTTATTAACATACCTACCGAGTGAGAAATGTGCTTCGTCGCTGAAGAAAATTTTGTTCGAAAAATCGCCGTCCACCGCCTGTTGTTCATGCACCCATTCGACGTATCTACGACGTTGTGAATGGTCAGCTGGCTTCTGTTGTTGTGTAAGCTGGACTTTATGTGGATGTAGGTGTAGATCCAAATGCAAAATACGCCATAATGTGCCGTAAGACTGTCCTAATTCCTGAGAACGACGAGGAATCGACACATTCGGGTCTTCGGCAACACTTTCACTTACAGCAGCGATAGTTTCAGTGGTACGAGTGAAACGATGATGCACAGGCCTTACAATATCTGTAACCAACCCAGTCTCTTCAAATTTCTTCACAATTTTGCCAATTGCTTGCGTAGTTGGACGATTATGTAAACCATAATCTCCTCTTAAGGCACGATATGTGGCTGTGGCAGAATCACCATTTTTGTAGTAGGTTTTAACAATTTTTATGTAAATGTCAGACTTTCAACTAAAAAAAAATAAATTGAGTTACCAACTTAGTTTGTAAGATGTCGAATTCCAGCCCTATACTTTTGAAACCGCAAAGTGGATAACCCTTTAGTAAAAATTGTTGCGTAACACAAAGTCTGCTTTACTTAAATATTTCTTCAGTTATACCAGACCCGTTTAAGTGAAATATATTTTTCTTCGTTTCCTTTAAGCGGCTTTCACTGTATTTCGATATTTTAAATTAAGAGTGGATATAACTGATATTAATTTAAAGATAACAAACATTTAATTCTAAATTCAATGTGCCAAAAACTGCAATTCATATTGCATTTAAAAAAACCTTAGGTCTTACAGACATTTAGTTCAGATTATAATTAATTATTAATTTATTATATTAACCATTTTACACATATTTCTGTGTCTTTTTAATATTTAATGTTGACAAGTGTTTTCTACAAATACTGAATCTTTTTCGCAATAATTAGTTTGTTCAAGAAATTTCCGTTAAGACCATATTTTTGAAATGACTTGTGGCAAGTTATCACATTATTTCTGTAATTTTTTACTGTATCTACGATACTATAATATTACAGAAGAGCAGATGATGATGATACACATTTTGGGTATCCATTTTGATCTTAAAACATTTCAATGACTTATTGAACGTAAATTTAAACTTCCATTTCATATATAAGGTTATTTTTGTCGTACATATTTCTTAAACTACGAGTACTGGGGATCATTCATGGTTTATTATTCCATATGAGTACGACAACGGTAGACCGTGATTACACAAAATGAAATTCCGCTCAAATGAATTTAAATTGATTATAATTAACTTATCCGTGATGTTGGTTTGCGATTTGTTGTCTGGCGCGCGCGTTTATGTCGCTTAGAGGTGTCTCTAGCCATCGATAACATATGTTATGCGCAAAGCGAACAATATAACGATGAACGAAATGTCAGCATATGTACATGTGTTCGTAAAACAATAATTATTCGATCCACAGGCAAATCTATCTAACATGGGAGAAAAGAGATGAGTTTCCTTCAAACCTGATGTGTTTACTTTAATACAAATTCGATAATAGAGTACCTACAATCTACATACTTATCATTGAATAGATATCCAGTGGCGCCGATGACAGTTGCTATCAATAAATAACTTTCAACTTTGTATAACAATTAAACAAAAAAAAATATTGAAATCTAAGCAACTTGGCAATTAAGAGTTTTTGAGATTGATATTTCTTTGTATTTAATCATTCCGAGAGTTGAGTGTTTGCAAAACAACAACTTGATGAGTCCTATTGAATTCAAAACCAATTAAATTTAATTAGAATGAAATGAGCTACTGTTTGCTTAGACAAAATGATGCATACACGGTAAACAAATTGGAATTTTAATCTTTAAATTGTTCTGAATAAAATATTTTTTTTTACATTTTCATTAATATGTAAATTATAGATTTATGTGTGTAACAGTCTAGTCTTAATGATTTTTTTTAATCTGTATTTATGTCTAATAGAAAATCAATCGTATAATATTCGTTGTTCAAGTTTTCTAATTCTGTGTTCGACTTTTTTTTTGTTCAAACGGTGTCGTCGGCAGCGTAGTTCGTGGACGTTAATTTTCTAATCGGTTTCCGAACTTTGGTGTTTGATTTTTTTTTAAATAGGTACAAGATTCAAATGTTAAATTAAAGAAGGTATTCGAGAAAGGAATGGGGGTGGCCGTGGCGCGATAGTTGTGTGCTCGCCTGTCAACCTCGTGGTTGCGGGTTCGATTCCTGCCGTTGTCTATGGCTTCTTATATTGCATTAAAAACCAATTCTAAAAATTGTCATAAAATAAGTTGCTACTTTGCTCATTACATGCTGTTTAGGCATAACACTAACAACATGTGATTGAGTAAACTAGCATACCCATAAAATATGACACAGAAATAAATAAAACAATGCGAATTATAAGGGACATAAATAAATAAAACACTGTAATTCCCTCTGCATTAGTTCAGGCGCCATCACTGGAGATAAATCTGAGACAACAACCCGCTCTAGTTCCAGAATATCGCGCCACACATCTTTCCTATCCTTCTTTCTCTTCTTCCACCGGATGCCCGCGCTGTGTTAACATACAAAAGGGTTTTCATAATCCCTTAAGCGCGTGCAAAGTTATAAAAAAAAAAAAAAAAAAACGGCGATAAATTTCTTGATATTAAGTTTAATGGACGAATTTATGAATTTTCGGCCATTTTAATTTTTCCTTCAAATGACTTCTTTATTCGTCACGAATGACGTTTTATAATTGGTAATTTTTGAGGATATTTTTGAAGTAAGTTGCGCGTGAAAATTTATTCGTTGAAGTGTGGATGGTATGGGGAACGAGTTTTTTTTTTAATCATATCGGTTAATACAAATCGGTTAATACATGTACTTTTTTTTTACTTGCGATAAAATCTAACTCGAGATTTTAATCAATGTTGATATTTCGATGATAGAGAACACCAAAAAAGTGGGTCCCGCGATTCCGCCTGTCTGTCTGTAGAACGATCTACAGCCTAAACGGCTGAACCGATTTTGTTCAATCTTTTAGGTGATTGTCCAAAATAGATTTTTGAATCGTTGTTTTAGACCCAAAAGTAGCGGTACTTGCCATACAAATTTATCTACCATCTTAATATCTCGAAAGCGGCTCTAATGATTTTGATAAAAATTGGTGTGTGTATTATTTTGGGTATGATCTACATTTTGGCCAAATTTTTTATTTAAAATATTTTATTAATAACGGTACCTGTCATACAACCATTTTATTGATTTTCGACTTTCTCATAAGCGGCTCAACGGATTTCAAAATTTGTATACAGGAGATCCTTCAAATTCTAAATAATACTGCATTTCAAAATTTTTGAAAAATAGTTTTATTTGGATTTTTTGCTGAAAATTCAATATTTCGAAAACGGGTGGACGATTGTTTCTGAAATTTTTTGTTTGATTTTATATTATTAAATATTTAACATGTTCATACCATTTTTTTTTTTATTAAAAAATATATTTTTATATATAAAAAATTAAGTGGAAAACGACTTTAAAAATACAGTTAGACGTTTCTATTAATAATCTTTTTTTTCTTTTTGGGATTTTTGAATTTCAGGAGTCCGCAATTGATAGACCTTAAAACCGTATAAATGTTCCATAGAGGACTCAAACATTTTCTTAATCAACATAACTTGTCTGGTTAGCTTTGCTCGTTTTAAGGAATTAAAATAATTTTTTTGTCCCACGAAATTCGCTAAGAATTCGAATAAGAATTCGCCAGGCATTTAACAGTTATCTTGGACAGCACTTCTTTCTTCGTCACCTCTAGCATATATCAACTTTGCTGCTGGAATATGTAACGATCCAATAGAAAACAGTTTGATTTATTTAAAAGTAGCGATTCGGGATTCTTAAATTTGGCCATGTCTCTTTCCCTATATATGAATAAGTGGAGATGCCTTAAAGCGTCTTAAAAGAAAAAAAATATACGGGAAACTTTTGGCGCTGTCTGCATAGACTGTGATACTGTATAATAACACTGACGTAGCAAAAAACTTAAAATACGGCAGCGATGGCTTGCTCATGTTCGGTGAATAATACAATAACCCGGCCTGAAAATTCTTGAAATCAACCTCTTTGGGACCGCGCAGTAAAACTAAACATTAACCAACTTGGTATGCTAAACTCGAGACAGTTTGCTAGGGACCTAGCTGCCTGGCTGAAGGAGGCTTGGTCGTTAAACCCCTGGGTCATACTGGACTGTATCACCAGCTGAAGTTTGAAGCATTTTTTTTTTAGAATTATTGCCATTTTTGCTAGCGACAGCCTTGTCAAATTTGTTTAAATGGTTTTGTTCCAAAAATAGGTTCACCCAAATATGTGTTTTTTTTTGTCGATGGTTCTTTTTTGTAATTTTTCAATGTATGCCATGAAATGACCTCCCAAAAAAATCTGACAGTGCTTCTGCTGACTACTTTCTGCATGTGCTATAAATTGGTCAACAGTAGATTCGCCTGTTCTGCTCTTCTGTTGTTCCCCAAGGGAATAAAATTCAGTGAGTGAACAATTTTTAGAAAAAAAGCAATGTTTTTGTGTCATTTTAATATTTTAAAGGTTTAAACAGTTTTATTTATTTTGCCTCCTATACAAAAAGAAGTCTTGTTCTGTAGTACACACCAGCATCAAAATATATTAAAAAATATTTTAATTTTCTTGGCACTCTTTTCTATCAAGACACCGCTACAGAAACAATTCACACAAACCAAATTTGAATACAACACAAATATCGTCACAAGTACTGTGTGTATGGGCCACTTTATGACGGGACTTAAGACATTTTGCCAGAGGGCGTAATGGCCTCAACTTTTAAATTTTTCAAAATTACTGCTATCCAAACTATACAAAGAAGACAATTTCCATCCTCTGTCCATGAGGAGAGGGCAAGTCCCACGATGTTATAAGCACACCATAAGACGGAAATTAAATTAAATCTAAACGACTGTCGTTTATGCTTATCCCTCTATAGCTTTCTCTCTGTCTTATCCGCATCTTTAATATATACTACATCGTTTTCGTTTCTCCTCACTAACAATTGACATCTATGTGCAGCACAAATCTTCTCTCCAGACAAACCATAAATAGCTAACTAAGTGCTTGTCCTCTTTATGTGCGCCCTATTACTGCTACTGTGCTGCCTGAGTGCCTGCTGCTGCTTCTACTCCACTTCTGCTACGCCATGTTGATTGTTTTCATTAAGCGCATTTTCCTTTAATCACAATATTAGTTTTAATATTTAATTGAGCGATCACACATATTGTACACAGTACACAGACACAAATAAATAGTTATAAAAGAATTCTTTAGGGACTAAGAGGATTCAAGTTAGGAAAATATCTATAACACTTATGTTGTCAAACCAAGAAAGATGTGGACTTATAGACTTTATGTGATGATAAACCACACCAATGCACCGCTAAGAGAATCTAATTAAATATAAATTCATTACTGGTATTAATTAAACTAGGTAAGTACCATGGATGGTCGTCACCCCCTTCCAATTGGGGCTCTTAATTGAGAATGCTGTGCTAACTAGGTTGATTTGACAGAAACACCATGGGAGTTTAAATTTATGTACATACATTACATATCCTGTGTAAATAAGGTCTTGTCCAATGCTAATTATAAGGGAATGGGTTTTGCACCAGAATCTCAATCTCAATAACTTTCGTAATTAGGTTTATTGAATTTAAATTGTCAAAAAGTGGCTATGCCAATAACAACTTAGGATACAGTAGCCGATGATAGCTATGCATGTATGCAGATGAATAAAGGGCTTTTAGGCCGGGCGCCGCCCACTTGGGAACTTTAATTTCTCCCTCTGGAAACTTTTTAAGTGTGTCCTAAATTTCCAGAATCGTTAAGGCAGTTAAAATTCGGCAGTACTGAAATAACAATAAATCGATTTATGACTTGAGACAGATCCCACACTTTATTGTTGCTTCTGGAAGAGTAACATGCCAACTATAACTTCCAGGATGACACTGTTTTTCTTTTATCCTTTTTCCTTCGATTTGCTCTAAGATAGGAGTTCATGGGGATTTGTTAGGAGTCAAAATCAACCCTATCTTATTGTTAGAGAGTGGCATAGATTGACCAAACAAATATCTTCAGATTTTGGAAAAAACCACTTTCAAAAAAAAAAAAAAAAACAGAAAATCGTAAAAAGGACCTGTGTCAATACGAAAATATTTAATTGATAAGTTAGTAAAAATGTAACCTTCCCTTTTGGCATCTATAACTTTGGGAAGTCGTCTTGGAATTGATTTGACAAGTTTTTAAAACATTTCCTGAGGGATTTCTTTCCAAAGTAATCCCGTCCTTTCTGCGAGTCAATGATGAATCGCACAGAATTTCGATGATATTTAGATTGGGGTGGCCAGCTAAGAGTTTCCAACTTAATATTCTTTAAAAAAAAACTTTATGATAATTTAGCTTTTGTAACATGGGACATTAACATGTTGAAAAATTAAAGAGCTTCCAATGAGCATACCTCCAGAAGGAAATTCGTTGGAAGAGATGGCGGTGACGAGCACCTTCGTGCGTCGAGCAGTCAGAGCAGGAAAGTCGTTTTTTCATTCCATTCCGCGGATACGACTCGAGTTCAACAACACTCTGTGTTTAGTAGTTGTCATGGTGAAGGTGCATCTTGTGCTGAGTTGTTACTCAGTGGCATTAGGACTGAATCCATGATGAGAATAGGTACTTATGTGGGGTATGGTGTGCCTGAGTATGTTTGCTGGGAAGTCTCGATCATGCACCAATAGGTGCATCGATCAGGGGGAAGGGCTGTAAAATGAGCTATCATCACCCAGCTCTTGACGGGGGCACAATAGATCTCAAGGTCGCAGTGCAACTAGCCCATAGTAATATTACTATTACTATATTCATTCACTCATCGATCAGGGGGGACATAGCGGCTGCAGTGACATGTGGACTGACCAGTGGCATAGTGGTAGTAGTTTTGTGTGTCCTTGTTGTAGTTTTGGCCAATTTGTCGTCATTTTCGGGGGGCTCACGGCAAGAATGAGCGCATGCGTTATGTGTACTCGTATGTTCTCTCCTCCTGGAGAGTGATCTCTGTTCTAGTGTAGAACGACTTAGTTAATCCTAGCCCTAGGTTCGCGAGTTATTTTTGCGTTTGCTTTAATAGGGCTTAGGTGGGTAGGTACATATTATGTGCTCTCAGGCATCATCAACTACCTCGGTAGGTTGGTTGGGTGCACATATCTGAGATTGTCAGGGTTCGAGTTTTAAGGAACTCAGCTGGAAGTGACCTTCACGGTTGCGAAGCTCCACTGGAAGCTATGTTCTAGTACCACGGGACACAAGAGCCCCGGGTTATGTTCGTTTTTCAGATGTTTGTAGGCACCAGACGTCTTGATGCCGACCTGTGATCGTGGTAACTATAGTTGCGAATGTAGGAACATTAAAAATTCTACGAGCCTTGGATGTTAGATGTGTTAAATATGCCTCGCCCTTAGCAAGGGGAAATGGATATTCCTTAACCATCCATTTGTACCGGGGCACAACATTGTATGCCCTGGGGCGCTGGTCAACGCTTTTCTTGACTCCGACAGTGCGATACAAGCGTTAACACGCAGGCGCCCGCCTTAAAGCAAAACTTCATTCTGCAACTTGCTAAGCTAGGCTAATTGATACTTTGCCCAAGTCGCATAAGATCTGATCCCGTGGGATGATCATCTAGTTTCAGTTAGCCTTCCTGTGCCCTCTCAGCAAGACATGTCACCACTAGAGGTAGTACCACATTCAACTGGATCGCAATCCGCACCTGAGAACCAACCACAATGTGCCAAACTAGACATCTTATTGATTGGTACTGAAGCGAACACCGACCCAACTGCTTGAAAGACCAGAAGTTCGACGGAGTAGATGGTGGAAAAGAAGCCGAAATCAACCCTAACATACATTTCCTTCCGTTGATGAATGAAATCAAGTATTGATCTTCACTTCAGAAAGTACGTTAAGGTCAAGAAATTTCTTACCAAACGATTGGGTTCTAATCCTGTTTGGTGTTTCTTTTCTTCTCGACAACTTCCTCGCCAATTTGTTCTTGTGCCTTCTGACGCCCTTTTTGCAGCGTTTTCCGCATTTTCAGGTGAACCATTCAACATCGTTATTCTGTCAGGACTCACATATTGCCATATTCGCTATTTCCGGTACATTCGATTCGCAATTCATCCTTTCGTTGAGAGTCTGTTCTCCTCTGTTACTCTTTGGATATTCAGGAATTTCGAACCTCTTGCTCGCGTCTGCACATTTCCTGACCCAACCCTCATACAAAAATTCTTTCAAAAATCTAATAATGCCGAATTTTCTATTTACACAACTTTGAAATACGGAATTATGTTTATGCAGAATTTTCGTTGCATTTTCACAATTTTTCTAATACAGAATGTTATCCCTTTTAAATTCCGTATACAATAATTAAAAACAAAACGATTAATTTTATAACTATTATAAACTCTGTTTAATTTGTGTCGACTTTTAAGATTCATTTAAAATGAAATTTTAGATGGCTAACATAGCAGCCAACTTTTGATTGTTTGAATCATTGTTTTGATTGATTCTTAGACATTTCAATGAGATGAAAAGAATATAATTAATTAAATGACTGCAACAATGTGCTTGGTCTGATTTTTGCATTTTCAACAATATTTCATTGCAGTAACTTTTACCGACGACGAGACGAATGTTTGCATTTGTTTTTAGTCCTTATCATCCATTAAATTTATTATGCCATTTAAATTTATTTTGAAGTCCAATATATACCTAGGTACATAATTAAACTGAAAAATGTCTTCTTTACGATTAGGTTCCAAATAACGGTCTGATATGTTTTTAACGAGTGCCTTAAAAGTTAAACACCATTGTAAAAATATATACTCATTTCAAGATGCATTAAGAATAAAATGAAGAAATCAAAATCTTTTGAAAAAGGTTAAAATACATATTCAAAGAATATGTCCTAAAATACATCCATCCATCAATGGTATTTTTTTTTAGTTGACACGAATAAAGGTCGAAAGGAGACATTCTTATTGCGATAATATTGTATTTTCCAGTGCCACCATATAGGAGTAATACTTAACTAGTTAGGTACCTAATATAAGTGTTCTTTATTCTGAATGGTAACACAGGGTGTTTTTTTTTATGATGACCCTTATTTATTTGTGTTCAATATAGATTTCATTTGACCTCGGCACATGTTTTTCGAAAGTTTATTTTCAGTTCGTCAAATTGTCGGAATAGACTTTAGCAACTAAACGTTACAAATAATCATCAAATCACAATATTGATCAATTGATTGCTTCTTTGCTATGTGGATATGACACCTAGCGCCATCTCGCTGGAATTTCATCGTTTTCACATTAATGCCATTAATGAAAAGTCATTACTTATAGCTCTATAGTGAAGATTGTTGAACGAAAAAAAAAAATGAAAATGAATTTTTCAGAAAAGACAAGGGATGTAGATATAGTCTTTGTATATTGACATATCCATTGAACAAAAAATCATCTAATCGCTGAAAACAATTTTTTGAGAATATTTGATAGTAATTCGGTTTCAATTCTTTCACCTTTAAGCCTACACAACGTTTTCTTAGAATCTCAGATAAATTTACAAGACGAAGCTATTTTTTTTATAATCTTACACGCGCTCAAGGGATTATGATTTGATTACCCTTTATATGTCTTTAACACAGCGCGGGCGTCATGCGAAAGAAGAGAAAGAACGATAGGAAAGATGTGTGGCGCCAGGTGGTTGTTGTATCAGATTTATCTCCAGGGATGGCGGCTGAGCTAATGCGGAGAAAATTACCGTGTCTGATTTGTTTATATCTCTTCTAATTCGCATTATTTCCTTGTCATATTTATGGGTATACTAGTTTTCTCAATCACATGTTGTTAGTGTTATGCCTGAACAACATGTAATGAGCAAACCAGCAACTCGTTTTATGACAATTTTTAGAATTGGTTTTTAATGCAAAATAAGACGACATAGACAACGGCAGGAATCGGACCACGAGGTTGACAGGCGAGCACACAACTATTGCGCCACGGCCACCCCCAGCTATTCCAAATGACGCACGTCAAATTGGTTACTTTGGATCCTTGGTTACTTTGGATACGGATACAATATTTTCTTCTGTTTAAGATTGAAGTACAAAAACGTATTTTTCTATGAAATTTTTGAAGCCTATATAACTGTTTTCGAAATCGTCAAATCAAAGTCACCATCATAAGATCGCCAATTGTGACGCAAGTGCATTTGACGTTTTCAGATACTGGTCTTGTCTTTGATTATTCCAGTAAAAAAGATTATTGTTAAAATTCTAATTTGAAACCTTTCGGGAACTTTTAAAGATATGTGCAAAATTGTAATAAATAATCAAGCATCCAATAAAATCAAGTTGTCAATTTCAATCGTTCTTCATCAATGTCTCTCTTCTTTTTGCTGCCTTTGTTGTCACCTCGATTTTAGGTACTGCTTATCATAATTCCGAACATATGAATTGCAATCTGAATTACCAAAAACAAAGCTATAATGCAGTTACAATTTGCATTTTCTTTTCGAACAAAAGACTTTCAGTTTGTGTCTAATAACATTTTTAAACTGTAGATTTGCGAATAAAAAATCTGAAATTTGGTTTGACGTACAAAAATTCTGTGGTTAATGTTGAGTTTACAAAAAAAAAAACACCCGCTAACCTATGCCCAGCTCTTATAGGACATTTTTATTCGATGTCGATGTTGAGTATTGAATATGTATTATGTTTCTTTCAAGAGAGCTCAGAATTGATATTTTTATGGTTGCGTTCAATTTTATTAAAGCACTGGGCTAATTGATGACAGAATTTAATATGACATTTCTGTTGTTTGCGACTCTTAAAATTAATTCCATCATCATCAGATTTGAAAACACAACAGAACAAAAAAAAAAAAATATGAAAAAATAAATAGCACTTTAGAATTTTGCGGCGGGAAGTGAAATTGATACTATATTATTTTTATATTTTCAATTGAATTTTTTTAAGGCTGGTATCTTCAAGGGCAAAGATCCGACCACTCCGAGGAGTATATGTATTCATAATGTATTTGATCCTATCAATTATATGAGTTTTCTTTTTCTGAAGGCAATCGATAATACACAACTTGGCTCTTTTTGAGGAAGTCACCCTATCCAAATTCTATTTTTATTATTTTTTCAAAACCAGAAGGCAAATATCAAATATTAAGTCTCAACTTACTCGTTGATATTCTAAATGGTAAAAAAGCCAATTACTATGACAGTCGGTGTATCTTTTTTTTTTTCAAAGAAGGTGGGATTAATTTTGAACAACACTTAAAAATCTGGTATGTATATTCTTATAGGTAGAGAGGCAACTGACAATGTGAACAATATTTTCGACTAAAATTAGGCTTCAAAGTTAGTGCTTTTGTAAGCAAAACATAAGAACATTAAAAATTAGACAAATACGTTAAATGATAACGATGCATTGTATAATGAAGTGGAAAGTATTTAGCTAGAGTGTAGGTTGTTTGTAAGCAAGACAAAATCTGATAGAAGATGGCGTCTTTTAACTCTGCTTAGGGGCAGTTTTCTAAAAAAAATATAATGAAACACACTCTTCGAGTATTATGCTATTTTGTTTTCAAATCCAAAAATTTGTTTTAATTTTAAATATTAATGTGTATTACCGTGAGGTCAAACGAGCCACTACTAGCTATCCAATCTCAATGCAATCAAATGTTTTTACAAACCACACAAACTTCAGCAACTTTTTCGTCTATTGGCGTGTCTTTTTATTCCAGTGAGGACGAAGTAATTTGACAGAACTTGAAAAGATGAATTTTGACATGCTAAAGACAGAATGACTTAAGCTACATTTAGATAGTAACCCTAAATGTTCAAGGACGTACAAATTACGTCAAATTATGTCCTTATTGTGCAACGAAAAATGTTGTCAATGCGTTGATGAGAACGTTAACACCTGCGCTAAATCGAAACTGAGGACAACCCACTGAGGGCCCACGTTAATGACCATGTAATGATTTTGTTAACGTTATAAGGACGCGTTAACAAAGACATTAGGACTATTCGTCATCGCAATTACTTTATTTAAACATTGACATGCCACAACTATATACTTGGTCAACGTTGTCTCGGGAATTTAGTTGGCACATCGTTTTTGTTTTGTATAATTTGAGGGAATTCCATTATGGGCTGGTCGTTGTTCGAAAAAAACGAAGCATTTTGGGAGGTATGAACGAAATATTTAAAATGTTTGAAAGGTATGGCATTATGTTTGAAATAAATGTTCGCTGTCGCTATGAACGCTGACAATGGGTTCAATTTTTAATAAATTTGCCACATGGGTTAGGTAAACTTTCTATGCAATCATCGATTGTGGCATAAAACTTTCTAACGAAATCAAATCCCATGGTCTCGGTAGCAAGTTTGGCGATATCGATATCGTTTAACTTGGGCCAACAGAAATTGGTTATAATTGTGTTTATCGAAGAATATCGGACCAGTAACTCACCAACTAAAATTCGCACCAAACAGTAAAGGATGTATCGCATTAAACTATAGAACTTTTCTTTCGCATAAAGCAAAGGGAGCTTTTATCCGACTGTGTATAGTTTCTTGCTTACTTACTTACTTATTTAGGTTTCGCTACAATTCGGGGCGAACCTGGGCCTCAACCAGCATGCCTCTCCAGCTACCTCGGTCTTTGCCAGTTTTGCTCCAGGTTCAAGTTGGTTAGAGACATCTTTTACTTGAGCGCGCCACCTTTGCCGAGGTCTTCCGTGACTGCGTCTTCCATCTAAGTTATAGTCGAAGATCCTGCGGGCAGAAGCATTTTTTTTTATACGTTGTACGTGAATCAGCCATCTTGAACGTCATATACTTATTTTTTTACCAGGTCAATGTCGCTGTACAGCTCGTATAGTTTGTGGTTGAACCTTCTGCTCCAAAGCCCGTTAACGCAGAAGAATCTTGCGCTTTAAACGACTAAGTATATCTTCATCCACTTTCGATAGAGTCCATGTCTCCGCGCCATAGAGCAGGACTAGGATGATAAGAGTATTATAAAAGGAATCCTTTGTTTTTCGAGAGAGCGATTTACTACTCAATTGCTTCTCTAGCCAATAGAAACTGCAATTGGCAAGAGTTATTCTTCACTTTATTTCTAACGAGATGTAATTGTTAGATGTTATAGCGGATCCGAGGTAGACAAAGTCCCTAACTACCTCAAAGTTGTACTTGTCTATTGTGACGTTTTGTCCAATCCTCCGCGCCGCGCCGGTGTTGTGTGTCCCTTTTTGTGGACAACAGGTACTTCGTTGTGGCCTCTTTGGCTGCTAGTCCCATCTTAGCTGCTTCAGTTTAGATATAAGCAAACGCTCCACTGACAACTCGCTGGGTTCACCCCATGATGTCTATGTCATCAGCGTATGCTTGCAATCGCACAGACTTGAATAAAATTATGAAAAACGTTTCCTATTTAAGTTGAACAAAATATACGAAAAAATGCTTGAGAGTTCGAAATCCTTAGGCAATGTACTGCAAATGTACTGCAAATATCCCAAAATATTTTTTTTAAATAATTTTATTGTTAAAAAAATAGAAGCAACAATTAAAATTCAATTTAGAATCAGAAGTTATTAATAAATCTAAATTTAATCAAACATCAAGATTTATAACTTTCTACCCTGCACCATTCTGTTAACCTAAATAATATCTCATTGTAAAGATTAACAGTCGAAAACTTACCATCATCAACATAAATAAGAGAAGATTTCTTTAAGACAAAATCATTTAAAAAAAATTAAATAAATAATATTGGGCCTAAATGGCTGCCCTGTAGAACCACTGAATTTAAGTAATTTTTTTAATAATAAGATACAATTAACTTTAATAAATACCTTTATTTAAATAAATGAATACGTGCCATTTAATAGCGACGTAATTTTTAGCAAAAAGAAAAAAACCGGTATAAATTTTTGAAAAAAAAAATAAAATCTACAAAATGACTTTATGGTTTGTATGTGCATAAGAGCACATATGTTTTTTATTTGCATAGCTTGTTAGTTCAAGTGTGTGAAATTAATCAAAAAAAGATTGTTTGTGCTCTTCAATCGGATTTAACTGTTTTACAATCGAGAGAAACCCCTTATGAATTTAGACAATTAAATTAATTTTAGTCTTCCGCTTCCACCACAAAAAGCAACGACTTTTATTGATTTGAGTCTAATTGAGTTAGATCAATGTTTATGTTTTTTTGTTTGTAATATTCATGTCTTAAACATAAGTATTCATTATCGGTTATAATATTTGTATAATTGATTTGCAATCAAAATTTAGATAGAATTTAGAAAATCAAACTTATTTTGTTAAATGTTAAATGGCGGACAGATTTACGTCGCGCGCATATCATTTTACCACTTAACAAATGCAAATATACTTTAATTTATTTGGCTAACAAAAGATACGATAAATGAAAAAGAAAAAAAAATTAATTGAGAAGGTAAATATCTCAACTTAAGTGTGTATAACTTTGTTCAGGCATCATAATTGCTGCAATTATTATAGCTTGGAATTTGTTGACATGAAGTTTATTTATTATTATTATTATTTTTTTTTTGAATTTCTTAAATAAACCATCTGAATAAGTGACAGGGTTTCATTACAAAAACCACCTATTTGCCACATGTGCTAGATAATAACAAATTTGTTTGATGTTTTTTTAAATATATATAAACTAGCTGACCCTGCGAACTTTTACCGCCTAACAGTCAATGAACGTAGTGACAACTTTTAGTATTTTCTAAATTCGGAAATTGTAATTCAAATAGCATTTCGGTTGGAACAATCGGAATCCTTGGATTCCACCAAACGCGTTCCATTGCATACATTTCGTTGGCTTATATTTCGGGTCGAACCGCTAGTTGTATGTGGTTGTAAGTTAAACACATCCAAGAAACTTAAAAATGAGTTTGGATAGTTTGTTGCTGTGGCTTCGGTTGTTACACAGTCAATCGATTTAAATGAATGCAGAATAAAAAGCTTAAGTCATGCACATCTTTATTCTAAGCCGCTAAAACTACTCGCCCACTCAACCACTCCTTATTTTTGTGGTTAAGAATTATGTTCGGAAATACTTCGTTGATGAGCTCGTCTTTCGTAGAAAATGAAATCAATCCGCTCAATTTTCAATCTTGAGCAAATGGATCGTTCAGTAATGCAACTCTCATATTAGATGTGAGCTGAGGTTTTTTTTTCACCTAGCGCCATAGATTTGATGATTTGAGGCAAGTGTTTAGTTGATCTTGGAATGACTGGCAATGTGTTTTGGAAATCGCTAAAGATTAAAACCATTGCGTCTTCAAGGCATCTTGAGTCATTGCGCAGATCTTTCAATATTCTTTCTTCCAATGCTCTTTTATGCGCCTATGTGCTTTTGTCGCAGATGATGATTTTAGATGCTACTACTACTACTACTTCGCAACATTACATGTCGGTTGTTCAATAGCTTGAAGGCTTAACGACTATTGTATGGCTGAATAAGCCGTACGACATCCATCAGAAGTAACTCCTTTCGCAGTATTGCGCGCGTAAATATTATGGCATTTTTTTTAGAATTGAGTTTTAATGGAAAATCAGACGACAGGAATCGAACCTGCGACCACGAGGTTGACAGGCGAGCACACAATTATCGCGCAACAGCCACCCCCTATCAATTTGTTAATTGATAAACACTGAAATTTGGTTTTAAAACATCGGCTTATATAAAAACTGCACAACTATTCAATGGTAATTAACGATTTTCTTGTAATTCACTATGGTCTGCATCATTCTCAATTACCAAAACTCTTATCAATGAGGTTATTTAATATTAAATTTCAGTATTTATCAACCATCAATTTGCAATTGACAATCATAATAGGGGTGACTATTTTCATCATAAATTGTCATTTTCGAAAACGCCGAATTGAATTCAATTGGACCAGCAAATGATCGTAATTTCTGACATAGAAATTGCAATCGTCCTGTTCTCAGGAAAGCTTTTTGATGAACATAATGTTCTTGATGTTTTCGAAAAATTACTAATAGAAAATCAATTTTAAATATTATTATCGCAGATAAAACTTTGATATACCAGATGAAAAATTTCAGAGAAGTAAAATTGTATGGAAAAATCAATTTTTGAAAATATCATTTGCTTCAAAAATGCGATAAAATTGACTTGCAATCGCCGTTTTCCGAAAATGGAATAAATTATCTAGCATGTTCAAGTTCACTATTGATCGACTGCATAATTCATGCTATAGATGATCTTGTTTTTTTCAGGGCTTTGTTCTTATCTTGCAGAACTGCACTGTATATAATGTTTTCGGACATGCGACTTCTGCTAACTGCATTTTCGTTTTTGAACATAACAATTTATTTTTACGGTTTCGAACAAAAAAACTTATGTTCAAGAACATTTTCCAACTAATGCAGATGACGTTTTCAAAAATGTCTAATCCAAATGCGCATATTAACTTCACAAGGCGCCATCTCAATCCGGACAATGGAACTATTGAACTTTGAAAATTCTTCTTTAATTTCGGAAAGTTAAGAATTATTCTTTTATTTATTTATTTTTATTAGATTGCGAACAAAATATTAATTAAGTGACCGGGCACCTTTATTGGGGAGACATAAGTGTGGTCTTCTCTGACAGGCCCTTGCGTCGTATTGACCAGCTTTTCAAACGATATAACTGCTTTTTGTTCGAATGTCTATTTAAGGTCTTCTAGGGTCTTTGGCATTTAGACTAGATTTTTTTTTTAGGTTTTAAAACTATTTTTAAATTTAAGAAGTGGTATTGTTGATAATTTTGACTAGTCGCACGAGCTAACCGAACTTACATTCATACTACTTTTAATCTAATGCACCACTATTTCGACGCGGAGAGTATATCTATTTTTACTAGAAATCTATAGAGTTGTTCTCCGGTAACTTCTTATGTTCATACATATTTCACTGTCTTATATGTCAAGTTTCGGTGTCGAGAACTGTTTGGAATCTTCTTGCTGTATTTTAATTTCAAATAGACACGCACCTTAAGAGTTGAGTTTATATTTTCTCAGAATTCTTGCGTGATTCATTTGCATTTTTTTTGTTTTAGTTTTGAAAATGAGAGTAATTAAATAATGGTGTAGTTCTCGACTCTCGTATCCAGCTAATTTATTTTCACTGTTTGTTTAATCATTGAGCAAATAAAAGTAAACGCATTCGACACAGTCGTGCATTTTATGTGTTTTTTTATCATTTTTCTTCCATTAGGCAAACTAACGACAATGGCTAATAAAGCATCATCGCAACCATTAAGTATTTTAGATCCCAAGCTAATAGACGGTTTCATTCTGGGTTAAGGTTATTCGTTGTGTCTCTATCGTCTTGAATGAATGAGTTGCAAACATTCTACCTATCGGAAACATTGTCTACATTGTACCTTTATTCATAGTTTTAGTCATTGGAGATGGATCATCATTGTTGTTTAACGTGTGGTTTTAAGAAACATGGGCCACATCGGTTACATGTAACTTGAAGAAAAATCTAACTTATACACAAACTATACTCATACGTATGCATATATCTGATTGAAGGTTATTCCCAGCATTAGCTTGGCAATGTTTATAATTTGTTTCCTCAGAACTGAATGGGAAATACAATTATTTTCAAAGTAAGACTCATTTTCCATGCATTTGTTCAAGGTCATTTGGAAGATAATTGCAATGGTTTTCAAAGGAAAATATTCCTATTAAAAAAATAAAGCGCTTTACTGGATATTATATTTTTTCCTCAATAAAAAACTAACTTTTTTTTTTTGTAATGTGCGAAGCCACTTGGGAATCCACGGGGGGGGGGGGGGGGGGTCGACATATAGTTTCTTTTCGATCAATGTTTGGTAAGTTATTCGTTGACCATTATATCTATGATATATGTTTTTCCACTTTATGTTGACATTCATTAAAATTAAAACAACATTTTCGCGCCACTTGAATAGAAAATGCATTTAGTTTGATTGTCATCTTTGACACGCGGACTCATATTTTTCGTTGATCAATCTTTTTTGTTAATTTCGACAATTTGGTAAAAAAAAAACAACCTAAAATGGGTCGAGGAAAAGCATTTACTTTGGCAGAAAAATGACAGGGTAAATCTTATAAGGACGCTACACTGGCATATCTATTGCCAAAATAGCTAAAAAGAAATCGACAGGAGCCGAACACTTATATCCAGATTTTTAAGTAATGAGTTTAAGTATGGAAAAATATGAAAGGCCGCACATACAGTGTGCTTACTAATGCGGAAAGAACTTATATTAAGAAAAGCGTCAAATTCTCACGAGACTTTAGCAAAAATCAAAAAATGTGGTACTAAGTCAAGTCTCAAACTATGCGTCGTGTTATTTCAGAAGCAAAGTATATAAAAAGATTTAAAATCAAGAATAAACCACCACTTAACCCGGTTTAAAAAATGCAACGCCCCAATGTTTGTCGGGCACATCTGACCTGTACTTCGGAGTAGCATCGCGTGGTCTTCTTCGACGAAAAAAAAAATTATTTGGAAGGCCCGATGGCTATATGTAGGTACTATTTTCATAACCTCCGCAAGAAAATTCATTATATGGACCAGCTGCAAAGCAGATTTGGAGGTGTGATGGTGTGGGCGGCAATTTCCCATTATGACACCTGGAAACTTCAATTTTTGTCCACTACAATGAATGCATTGACTGACAGTGGTATACTAAAAGATGTTTTTCTATACTTTCATACACTTTTTGGACCTTTGCCGTGGACTTATCAACATGATAACTTGCCAATACATACAGACCGGGCAGTTAAAACCTAGAGGGCCAGAATGTGGAACTATTAAGCTGGCCGACCTACTTATCTTGAAAATATTTGGGGATGGGTGACACGTCAAATATATAGATCAGGACAACAATATTCGAGTATACACGAAATAACCCAAGCCATCGAACTAGCTTGGAGCTTGATTTCGTCAAATTATTGGCCAATTTGTATGCATCGATTCCAAACCGGATGTTTGAAGTTCTGGAGCAGAAATGTGGTTCAACACACTCTAAAAAAATTGTTGTTTAATCAAAAATACCTTTAAAACGTTAAATTTAAATAATGTTTGAAACAAAAATAATCAAAATTCTCTCAAATGAACCTCCTAATCACGGTTCTTAGTAAATAATTTTCAGCGACAGGCACCAGTGTGTCTGAAAATATAAATTGAACAGAGCATAGCATGCACCGTTTTCTTCAAAGAAGTATGGCCCGACAATACACCTTGATGAAACTGCGCACCACACAGTGACTCGTTCTGGGTGCAGTTCCGTCTCATGGAGCATTTCTGGATTAGATTCACTCCATATACGGCAATTTTGCTTGTTAACTTTGCCGTTTAAGTCAAAATGGGCCTCATCATACATGAAAAAACAATTTATCAATGTTTTGTCTTCTTCGGCCATTGCAATCATTTTTCAGCAAAATTCCAGGCGAACAGGCAAATACTGAGGAGGGTTTAAGCTTATAATTTGGACTTTGTACGGAAACAAGCTTAAGTCATCCTGAAGTATCCGTTGTAATGACCGTCTGCTAACTCCAATTTGGCCCGATAAGTTTCGAGTCGAAACACTTGGATTTGCCTGTATTGCCGATGCAACAGCCACGATTGTATCCTGAACCCGAACATTGGGATCTCGATGATACGGTCTTCGTTCGATGCTTCCAGATTCGGCAAACATGTTCTACGGGGGGGAGTACTGCCAAACTCCAGCCTAAATTCCTTTTGGACTGAAATGACGGACTGCACAGAATGTTATTGCTGCACTATTCAAATCCTTTTTTCAGTATCCCAAGCATTCATTTTCTAAATCTAAAATCTAATAGTATCCTATAAAATAAAAAAAATAAGCCGATTTCTCACACTGAAAAAAAATTATTACGTTTTATTTTTGTAGCACGATTCGTGTGCCACCCTGTATTTGCTTTGCTGAAAATAATGAAAATTGCAGTTAGGCCACTATTGTACTCACGGGCTCATATGTACATGCACACATATACATATATCGCAAGCAAAAATAATTTATCACTGACTAATAAATTGATAAATAACAATTTCTTTTAAAACTATAATACATACCATTCACAATTTATCCAAACAAAAAAACTGATGTTTAATAACGATTATTCAGAAACATACATTTTTTTGATAAACGTCAAATATCTTATTGATTGATATTGATATTGGACAACAGTAAAAAGGATATTGTGAAGTTATTGACTAATTGGTTGAATTATTACAGGTGGTTAAGATTTAAAAAATATATCTCTTTTGGCTGTTTTGGTCATCATATCGACGTTTGGACGGTGGTTGCCATCTTCCTTAGGGAATTTTTTAACATTTATAATGGCGATAATCTAAAAATGTGACAGCAAAATATTAGCTCGTATTTTCTGAATTGTATGACTTTACAAATTATGCTTTTAAAATTAAATGAGATTTAAACGAGTTTTTATTTTATTAATGTCTTAGGTGTTAAGTGTTATAATTTTAGAATGTTGTTCAGAAATTCGGCAATAAATATCTTGCTGATTTCTTTATTAATCCCAACTCATCGAATTCATAATTTTGATGAGAGCTATTGCAGTGAATTTCTATATTTATTAAATTAAAAATATAAAAATCGCATAAAATCTCTTTTATATATTTTAATTAAATTTCCTAAGTTTTGAACTTTCATTAAAAATTTGCCTTTTTGTTTTACTTTACAGTCAATATCATCGAATACGTCATCGAAATGTATCTACGCAATATTTATTCATCAACGTCAATGGCCATTTATTTTGAAATTACAAACAAAGTAAGTTTATTATCTCCCACTATTATTTTAATTTAATTTATTTACATTACAAGTTCATACATAATAATACCACGAGCTTGTGTGGCATACAATGATAATGTTTTAAATTCCATTAACATGGATATCTAATCAGTATGAACGTTTTTTCTCTTATTTTATGAGTACCTTCAATGTTATGAATTAGTAAGACTTACGTTTGAAATATGAAGTACATAGTTTCAATACAAAAAAAATATGATAAAACTAATATAATTACAAAATGTAATACTCTTGATAGACTAATTTTAATAGGAAATTTCGATATGATATAGTAGTAATCGATAGGGTGTTTTTTACTTGCGAAAAAGGTACTAAATGGCAAGTTTTGCATTTAAAAAAAAATCGAACTAAAAATCGTCTGTCTGTATGTCAATCTACGGCCTTCTGGAAAACGACCCTAACAGTTTTGATTTAAAAAATCCACCATTATATGAGTAAAGCCGTTTTACTGATTTGTTTACTTTCTCAATAACAACTCAAAAGATTTCGATTCAAATGTCCTTCAAATTCTAAGTAATACTGCGTACCAAAATATTTGAAAAATATGTTTTTTAGATTAAAAAAAACAATCATTTTTTTTTGAAAATTCAATATATCGAATTTATCAAAATAATATAATGTTAAATTTATATTTTTAGTACCTGAAATTTGCATACATTTTTTTTTCTTAAAAAAAAACTTACGATGTGATCAAACAAAAGCGCAAGTTCGTCTATCCAATCGTGATTTTTTTTTATATTCCTGGGGCATATTTCATCAACTAGAAATTACAACCAGAAATTTGGTTGTGTATTGTGATTCAAAAATAAAAAGTACGATTAAATTCAGTGCAATATAATCCTTATTTTGAATAGCATTGACTGTAGTACTTATCCTTTACTTGCCTTCCTTCTTTCATTATGTTCTTTCAATTCATTAGAAAATAACAAATGACACTTGAAATGACATAATTTTTCAATTGCTTGCTAAAATCTCTCACAAATGTATACCTTACTCTTGGATCATAAATTACCGAGTACATATTTGTCATATCATTAATATCAGATTGTTTTCCTTTATTAAATCTGAGGTCCCAGTAGGTAGTCACATTGGCCCTATTGTTTTTACCTTGATGACATGAACATTACTATATATATTTTTTTTACTATAGAGGTGCCTTACGTCTCCTATATTTCGCAATTTCTGGTTAGTCATTCGAGTCCGAAGTAAACAATTGTAAATTTATAACCTATCTAGGTGATTTGTTCGTGAGTGTAAAGACTCCGACAAACTCTAAATGTGCCTTATCCGCAAAACCCAGCAAAACGTCTAGGACTATGGAAAGTGTGGAACGAAGCTTGACAACAGTTTCAATTATGAAAAGGGCGACTTCTTCACGCCTTTCTCAAAACTACATACAGTACCTATACCTGAAATTCAAAAACCAGAAGGATTTAAACCATACACAATTCAAATGCCGGAAGAACTAAAAGAAAATTAATTTAACTTGCGAAAAGCTTTAGCGAAGTAATTGCATCATGTAACTAATTTACATATATTACGGCACATACAAATATTTCCTCTACTTTGAAAAAAAAGGACGATGATTGAAAACTTTAGATTTTCCTAATCCTTTTCTGTCCATTTTGTAACAAAATTATGATTGTTAGACTATTACGAGTATTATCGTCAAATTGCAAGACAAAAGTCCAACAGAACCAATCAAAATTTTCATTTTTCAAATCACGTATTTTGCGGATACCCATCTTATTTAGAAAATATAGAACCAATTACTCTGGAATAACACAATCGATATTGTTCTTCAATTCAAAGCACACATCACCAATTCAACCTTCCTGTAGATATCTGTTCTGAACAAACAAAAATTATATATAGAACACGATGAGTGCCAAACCAACCAGGCCAGTACCTTGAAAAGTCAGACTAAACATACCTCGCAGTTTTCTCGAATTCTCGTACTCCTTGGTCCTCGTACTCGTATTCAGCTGCCTTCAGGGTAGCTGTGCATTTTGCCTTTATAAATATGTATGTACATATGTATTTTCTAACAGGGGGGTATATGTTTGTGGAAAACAATATCTGGAATAAAGCTCTAGGTCGAATTAAACGTAACAATATTGTTCCGCTGCAATGACATAGGGGTGCATTGTATACGGTATAATATACAATGTGAATATGGTAAAGACTAGCCTTCAATGTTAGCTCCTGCATTCTGCCACACTACGGCATGTTGCATACAAGAACGATATACTTAACAAATTCATTTTTTTATTCGTTTTAGTCATCTGAATGAAATCCATTCCATTTTCATTTGGTCGATTTGATAACCTCTGATATTATAATAAATTTTCCAATATTTTTCTCAAATGGTATTCATTGGCACATTATGCTTATTTGAGTACCAAGTATGTACGTATATTTTATTAGTTAAAATGCTTTTTTCTCCTGCCTAAACTACTTGAAATCACTTTCACACTGATGTGACAATCCATTTTCCAATTTAAACATAAGCCGTAAGACAGTGATTTGGCGAAGGATTGAAGATGCACGATAACGATTTAATCCTGTATTGATACTGCTTATTGGTAATATCTACCACGAAGAGGGATTTCACTCGTTAAATGTTCGGTGTTCCAATACTGCTACCAAAAGCATCTGAGACGAGACTTAATGGTCACTTTGCGGTATCTGCCAAAAAAAAAATTAAAATTTAATGTTGAGTTAACTCTAGGTTGATATTTCTTCCAAAAATTTCAAACGGAACTAGGACACCAATACTGAAACGATACTCACATTTTTCTTCGATTTCAAGAAGACAAGGACCTGGAACTTTGCAAAAGTATCGTCTTCTCTTATCTCGTTTGGTTGCCAGTAATTTGTATCTGGAAGTGTAATAAAAAGGTGCAAAGTAAAAAGTATTAAAATACTCATAAAAATGTTTAATAACATTTTCAAAGGCAATGTTCCTTAGTAACATTTCAAAGTCCTAGCCCTAAGAAATTGTGATACAGCAGCCACACGTTTTAGATTATCTAAGCTCAAAATTCGAATTCCTTCCTTATCAAAATGCATTGAAATACAAATTTGTTTAACCCATGCATCACAGGTAAGCAATAGACAAATATATCTACCAACATTTCAGCTTTTATAAGACTTCGGTAAAGTCTTATCGAAGCTAAAATGACTTACCGAAGCCTTATCGAAGCTGAATTCTGTTTGTTGGGTATATCTCATTTTCTATAGAAAATATTGGTTAGTTGCGATATCAGACAATCTGAAATGCATTTCCTATTCGTTTGGCCATCAACAAGTCCCTATGAAGCGTTTAAGGCTGTCTGTTCTAATATTACCTAGATTTCTTGGATCGTTATAGTGTGATTCTTCCAGATGAAGTATACGTCCTTGGGATAAGGCAGGAAATTTGCATAAATATGAATTGTTTCCTAAGAGACCAAGCCTTCTGAAATGTCCTTTAGTGGCAGTTTGCTTACTAATATGGTTTCTATTCATAAAACACAAAATTGACATTTGATTTGAAATATTGTATCAATGAATCAATTTTGTAGATCCTTATTTTTATGACATACGCCTTTTTTTTATTAACGCAGGTATAATTGACAGCTGTCAGTTTGACAAGTTGTTATTTTCATTAATTTATTTTACTAGAGAAAGAAATTACCAGAGTTTTTAACAAAATACAAACTAATGCCATACAAAAAAAACAATCGAATCAATTGCATCCGAAAAAAATCAAATTGACCATGAAATTTTAATTGTATGTCAAATTTTGTATTGGAAAAAAAATCGTACTAGAGATTTTAATTAAACTTGACGTTCTGTCTGTTTGTCTGTCTATCTGTACAACGCTCTACAGCATAAACGGCTGAAGCGATTTTTTTCAAACGTTTTAGGTGATTGTCGAAGATATATTTTTGAATCGTTTTTTGAGGTCCAAAACTAACGGTGCCTTTCATACAATTTTGTCTACCATCTCTACCTTAATTTTCTACCAGCTCTAACGATTAAGGTATACTCTACATTTTGTCCAAAAACTTTTTTTTTAATATTTTGTTATTACCGGTAGGACTTGCGGTACAACAATTTTTGTATTTGGGACTCCCATAAACGGCGCGACGGATTTCGATCAAAATTTTTATATGAGAGGTCCTTCGTCTTATAAATAATTTTTTTTTTAAATTATAAAAATTTTTTTTTCTTATATCGAAATCGGTTGACGATTTTTTTTTTCGAAATTATATTTTTAAGCTTGAATTCATAAAATTGATATACCTAACAAATTTTTTTTAGAAAAAAATTATGATCTTTTGGTATATGTATAAAAAATATAGTAAAAACCTACTTTAAGAATATATTTAGCAGTTCCTACTACGAATCTTGTGCATACGATGTGATCGAACATATGAACAAGTGCGAGCCATACAGTCGTGCATTTTATTTTAATAAGTTAGGATGCTTTTCATATATCGTTATATCAACATTGTCTGAATTGAACTCTTTGCCTCTGGGTACGTTATCAGTTCATTCAATACGAAGTCACTAATGCTTGTCAGCATTTGACCAAACAGTTCACCAGGAAATCTATCTGACTGAGTGTAAATGCGACTGCAGATGTGACGATGTTGTTAAAAGCTCCCCCTATGTTTAAAATGGAGGAGAAGTTCGATGATACCTACATACTAAAATATGAAAGAAATTTTTTCACCGACTTCTCTTGTTATAATCAAATGGGATTTTAATTTTACGTATATCAAAATTTAGATAAGCAAAATACGATATTACACCAATACAGAATTTATGTCGAAACTACTTTTTGAACTTATTACTTTATCATCGTAATATCAGTTTCGATAAAATCATTTTATTTTAGACGAAACCTAATACTAGTCTTTTACAAATTGTGCTTTCTTCAATTAAGTCAAGAGAAGGTCGTAAGAAAAAAATATACATGTATGTGTGTATTTCAATTTTTTAAATTCAACATGAAGCAAACCTATATCATGCATGTAATCTTCCCTGTACCGCACAGTTTAAAAATAAAAATAGGAAATTTATTCTAAAGAATCAAGAAGAACATAATTTTAAAAATCTGCATTAGCTTATACATTGTGCGTATGTACATAATGTAGTACATTATCCTTGAGAAAGTATCCAAATTGCCTTTGTACCTGAAATACTAACGCATTATTCACCCTTGTATTAAATTTTGAATGAACTTGAAATACTTTTGTTGTTAAATTCCGTTCTTGCTTTTTTATTTGGTGCTCGTCCTCGGTACTTGATGAATCAGATAAGAGATGAGTTCCTCAAAAGTTTTCTTTTTTTTTTCTTATAACTTATAAATGAATTGAGGCTGAGTGTTTAGAACATACATTTGTACAATTTTGGGTACATAATGACACAAGAAACTGTTTAACTTTGAGCATATTCTTCCAGGAGAAGTTTTATTTAATGTAATTTTTGAGCTGTTTTTATTCTTCTTTTCAATGGGGTGTGAAAATTCTTCTTCTCAAATTTACATACATACATATCTTATCGAACGTCGCGATTTAAAGAAAATGGTATGGTATGATAAATGTATTTTTTCACGGGTACATGTTTGTGCGAGGGAGTGCAAAATCCTCAAAGAATATCGTCCTTTAACTTTGCCGTTTGAATCCTGTAGAAATCTGTAAGTCATGTCCATTACTGTCGAATGCGGTCCCAGGAATTGCAGGTACTGTTTCGCCGAAAACTTTTGAGCCAGTTGCTGTGGAGAAGTCCTTGATACTTAATAGCTTTCTTAGCCCAAGGAAGGCAAGAATTATTGATTCTTGAATTTAAATTCTTGATACTTGAGCTTTGTGCTAACGATTATGTCAATTTCAGCGGTATTTGCCTTCCAAAATTTGTATCCATCTCCAGCGGGGGAGTTGTTATACATTTTTTAAGAACAATTTTAATTTTAAATAAATCGCATGAAAGGACATTGCCTTGTTTAAAACCTTCCTTGTCGATTCATCATAGTCTGCGATTCTACTACGATGTTTCTTCCTTCCACGGGGCCGGAGGCGCGGCTGGCGGGGCGTGTCGTTAAAACCCTATACCAGTAGAAAATCTTAAGACGTTATTTCAAATTTTCTTGGTAAAATTTCGGTGTTAGAGATTCTCCAACTCTACATGCTGTTTTTGTTTTGAAAAGCTCTTGTCTCTCTTGTGAGAAGTTTTGGTTATTTTCTGCAGTGTCACTTTATAAATTTGACTGCATCAACGCATTTGCCTTACTTATCGTAAAATCAGGAGTTGTAAACGAAACAAAATTTTAGCCACTGGTCCTCTACTTTTTAAGAGATTATTGAAGACTCGATCTGGAAAGGACCTGAAGATTCTTGGCGATAACAGTCGTTCGAAGCCAACGTCAATTTTTCATTCAGAATTCACTTTTCATTATTTTAAATGTGGGCACAGCCACAGCGAGTTACTGGTTCAAGTAAATTTTTGCTGCTCCGACAATACGGACATTCATGATTCTTTTTTGAGGACTGTCTTAAGACATTCAATATAGTTTTTCTTCTTTTTTTAAATAATATTTGTTTTTAAGCATCGAGCTCTTACACTCATCCCTAACCAGTAGGTTTTTTGTCCTTTGTCATATTTTTTTTTTGGAAACTATCCTGTATAATTATTTTTACTTATGGTGTAGTCGTTGGTACTAGGGCAAGTCTGGCATTTGGAAAAAAATCGAACTGGAGATTTTAATCAAACCTAACAGCGCGACGGTTGCGATTTTTTTCAAACTTGGTACTTAAGCGTTTTCGGTGATTGCCTCGACTAGATTTAGTTTTTGTTTTTTTAGCGCCAAAAATGTGGGTGGCAATGGCGCAGTGGATAAAGTGGTTGATTGCTAACTAGGACGTGTGGTTTCGATCCCCACGCTAGGCGTATTCTTTTCTATGCCTCGCAATTTTAATTGGATGCCGCCCATGGGTTAAAATGAGACAATCAATACCTGGTTCTCAATTCCACTGTGCCAAACTAGTGCCGTGCAATTCAGGTTGCATTTAAAAGACCTAAGGTCTTACAGGCATATAGTTAAATTTAAAAAAAATAATAACGGTACATGCCATACACTTTTTAAATCAAGAAATATCTCGAAAACTGCTATTAACTATTTTGATAAAAAAAGAAAATATCAGAGCACTATTATGGGTACATTTTGTTTTAGAAAATGTTTAGATAAAATTTTATTAACGGTAACTGCCATAGAAAGGATTTTTTGATTTCCACACTCTCATTAACGATTCAACGGATTTCAATAAAATAAATATTTTTAATTAAAAAAAAAATCAATTGTTCAAAAACTTAATATTTCCTGAAGTGGAATATTGTTTTTAACATTATGGTATTAAATACTTGAAATTGTCATTAAATTTTTTTTAGAAAAAAAATTAAAGAAATTTTATATATATAACAAAATTAATTAAAAAACACCTACTCGTATAAAAATATAATTACTTAGCCGTTTCTACTAAGAATATTGTTTTACGATGTGATCGAACATTCATAAGAGCAAGTACGTACGATCCAGTGTTGCATTTTACTTAAATCGATCTTGACTTCATTTAAGAAAAATAATAGCTATAGCACTTTATGACTCACAGTGATTGCTACACCAAAAAGTATGCACCATAATTGACATAAAATGTTTCTAATTTATTTGTCACAAAATAAGAATTTCAAATTAAGTTCCACAGAAATTGTCGTTCGTTAGACATTTCACACATAAAGCAATTTATTAACTCAACTAAAACACATATATACACTTGTGAACTCCTTCAGATAGTATTTAGGTAGGGTACCTACTCTGCTTTTTGCTTACAAGCTCATTAGAACTACCATATATGACCTCAAACAAGAAAGCAAAACATATCACGAGTAATTTCCCAAGCCACCGATGATATATTTTCAAAACACCCAAGGCACCCAAAGGCACTCTCTGGTTTGTGGGTGAAAAGTTCAAGGGATGCCCCAAAGTTTTTGGCATCAGAAAAGCTTAGTATAGCAAAGGACGCGAACAGAAATAAAAAAAGATCATAACAATAATTAATTTTTTTATATTTGCCTTCACGTTTAACTGCGAATTGCACAAACTGGCTTCCATAACACCACAGAAGCTGTTTTAACGTCAATTGCTTAAAGGACCTTAGCCCCTGAATTTATATCTCATATATTGTAGAAGAGTGTCGTTTGGGTTTTATATTATCATTCTACTCCTTCTGACTGTGTGTTGTTGGTGACGGCGCGTGGGTGTTTTTTTTTTTTTTTTTTTTTTTTTTTGAAAGCATACTCAAGGATGCATATCTATACAAAAAAACTGATTATAATGTACTTTTAATGCGCTGGAAATTATTCTTGCGCAAAGGAAGAAACTAGAGCAAGAACAAGAATGCAAATACTTATCTTAATATTTAAATAAAAATATATAATACTACGGAAGTAGTAGGTACCTGAAAGGCAAGTTCCCTGACGGACAAGAACAATGGGAATTTAAATTTCAAATTATATTCCTACATGGAGAGCCTTCTATTTGTAATGAGATTAATGATTCCTCACGGCCGGTTGTGGACTAAGATGTTCCATTTGACCATTGGAGAAGTGGGGCCCTATGAATTTACAAATTTTAAAAAAAGTTTAAATGTTTTAATGAATTTCCAAATTATGTTCTGTGAAATACATATTTTTAGTTGTCGAAAAAGAATTTCGAAATATGTACAATATTAACAGTTTGAACTTATTAAAAAAGTTTTAATAATTTTAACATCTTACAACTTATAAACATTTTACGATTTTACAATTTGTAGAATTTTTCAATTTTTCAATTTTAACAATTTTTAAAGTTCTCCAACTTTAAAATTTGTATCAATTTTAACAATTTTTTTACAATTTTAACAATTTTTTTTACAATTTTAACAATTTTTACAATGTTCATAAGATTCAGAAATTTTGTAATTTCCAGATAAATTAATATTATAATATTAAGTTGAATGGGCAATATTACTTTTCAAGATTTTTCCGTATCATCTTTTACGTTGTCTTCCAACTCTCCTCTTTCTTTCCATTCAGTGGCTTTGTGTGTCCAACAATTATCTTCTAATCGTCATTTTTTAAGTACAATATCCAAAGTTTGTAATAGTTTTAGTAATTTGGAATTTTCATAAAACAAAATTAAACTAAAAATAGATATTAAAATTGTGATAAAAATAAAAAAAAGGACTAATATTTAAATTTCAACTTTACAAAAAAATTATATATTTAAGGGATTTTCCAAGCGCCCGAACTTTAAAACCATTTAATCCGCCACTGACCATGCTGTCTTCCTTCAAACTGGGATTTGAAGATCTACTAATATCTTCATTTTTTTTGTATTTTCTTTTTCTTAACTAAGTAAGTGTGGCAGATTGTCTGAGTTAATTTCCGGTCCATTAAATTAGAACTACCTTTGCTTAGTGTTGGTATTATTCGTTCATTTTGTTTAGCTGACAACGTTCCATGGTATGGTTTGTAAGCAGAAAATTTACTACTGCTATTTATATGCGGAGCGAATGAAATAAGCATGAAAACGGAAAGTGATTGTCATTCTGTTTCATTATACTCTTACTCAACAACTGGCGACCGAATATCGCTCATTTTCAATAAACTTTATTGCGACAGTTTTCGATTACAATTAAGGACTATCAATCTATTGTTAATGGCTTCTTCTGTTCGATAATAAGAATCTATGTCTATCTATGTGTTGTCTCGGAGTATAAAATGGCTGCAAAACTTTTTTTATTAGCTTACTTATTTTGAAGTAAGAACAAGATGCTCGTGCTATAAATATCTATGTTTGGAGAGAGATTAAGGGAGGAGAGTTTATTAAGGGTATAGGTTGATGTTATAACGGCTTCTACGACGAAAATTGATTGACCTTTGGGATAGTGTTTGGTGTAAAAGAAAAATTTATAGCTAGTTTTGTTTTTAATTTTATTTTCTTGTAAGTTATAGTTCTGGATTTCGGAAGTAAATAAATCTGTTTTAATTATAAAAAGTGGACGGTGTTGGAAAATTGGGAGATTGAAATTATTCGTCAAGAAAAAAAAAATAAAAATATACTTCATTCAATATTTTTGTTTTTATTTATTTGTTTCATTAGTTGTTTCGAATAATGTGCACATATGTACATGCACCAAACTTTATTGTTATTTCGAACAGTCGATCCTTATAAGAGATTAATAAAGTGCTGATGTTACAAGTCATTCAAATTTGGAACTCCAATAACCGAGGTTAACTTAACCACCGAACATTGTCATCAGCACACTATCTCAGCAACTAAGATGGTGGTTAATATGTTTGTGCTACCCTCTCACACAACTTCAAATCAGTAAGTGAAGTCAAAACCGACCTTTTGTAGTAGGAAATCTTCTTATACAAGTATAGAGTAGAGAGATAAAGAGAGATGGAGAGATGGAGAGCGAGAGATATAGTGCCTAGAAAATGGCAGTTCAAACACCGAACTATTTGGCGAAGGTCACCAGCCAAATTAGAAATATTTCGTTCGCTGTTTCTCAGTTCACACTACCATTTGGGAAGAAATATTATAAAGAGTTGTTGGATATGAAAACAATTCTAAACTTATAGAGTCGTATTTTTTATTGTAAATATATTTAGATACCACTCTCTCAAGCCCCGTGTTTTTTTTTTAATAAATCAAGCATAACGAGTAATATAATCACTTGACACTTCTTCTGTACATATTTTTGACATTTGGTGTAAAGCAAGTATTGATTATGTGTGAAAAAAATGTTACGTTGATGAAAAAGCCCGTCGTGCGCCTGTGTGTCTGCTTATTTGCGCATTTGTGCACAGCTTTTGGGGATCTAGAGCCATTTCTCCAAAGGATCAAATGCTCTACGAAGCGGTAATGGAAAATAATTGCGATTTTCATTCGACTGGCAACCCGACTTACTGGCCGACTGATCCATCGAAAATACCTGACCTTATTGATTTTTTTGTGGTCAAAGGAATACCCTCAAATAAAATTAGCTTTGATCTTTTCTCAGATCATTCTGCTGTTATTCTCACTATGAGCGAAAATCTTGTTAAAAATGAAAAACCAGCCACGCTAACCAATGGGAAAACCAACTGGGAAGGTTTTAAGAAAGATATAGAGGATAACGTTGAATTAAGGGTTTCACTACAAACGCTTCTACTAGAGATGAGTTAGACTGTGAAATTGCGTTCACAGCAAGAACTTTAAATATGTAAATTTAAACTATTAATTCTGTAAGTCCCCATCTCCAAAATGGAGCAAATTCCAAATGGGTGCACTGGTTAACTTAAAACTTGATACACATCGTTTTTATGAAATTCTCTCCGTTCAATTGCCCGCCAACCCGCAGAGAGTTTTTTAGGTGGCGCCAGATGTCCAATGGTCGACACATAGATCAGCCTCAATTACCAACAAAGCATGCGTTGGGTCCACTTTGAGGCACAATTCGTTATCGGTTTATTATTCTATTGACATATACCTACGGCTCAAGAAAACCCAACACGAAAAAGTCAACTCGCATGATCTCATTCTTCAATCCGTAATGTCATTTCAGATTTTTGAAAAAATGGGATTCAACAATATCTGAATAGGCCCTGATGCGCATTTGGATTCTTCACAGGCTTCGGTATAAGCAATCGGATGTGTGTGTACCTTTTGACGTGAAATTTTGTCACAATACTTCTTCATTTGTTGAGGTCTTTTGAATATCAGCATCTATATCTTGGCTACAATAATTAAGTTCCCGATATTTGCCTCTCGTAATTTGCGGATATTCAGAGGCGTGTCTTGCGTTGATTGCAACCCGATAAATTTAGTTGACGGTGCGTTGATCTGGAGACCGTCATGTCCGCTTATAAATATTAAGGTATGTATGCTAGTCCATTGGAAACCGCCGCGCCGTATCATGTAGGCTATGCCTATCACCAATCGTCATACCAAACTTGGCCCCCTTCCTATTTGGGCATTCAAATCGACGAATATGATTTCTAGTCGCCGAACTAGATTTCCTTTTACATTGTATTGCCTGAATGACGGTAATAATCTACAGTATAATATTCTATGGCATCCTCTAGGTGTAGGTACGTGTCCTGTTCTGAGCCCGAATTTTTATGTGCAAATCCGAAAATCGTTGTCACATCCCCTAACTTGGAGGACCTGATCCTTAATATAACTCAATGGACAAGGAGGTGGATTAACAGCTCCTACCAGGCACGAAGTCCAAAATATGTCGTAGCAGAGCGTATAATAAAGGGTTATCTACTTTGCGGTATCAAAAGTAAAGGGCTGGAATTCGACATCTGTCAAACTAAGTTTTTAAACCAATTTTTTTTTTCAGTTGAAAGTCTGACATTTACGAAAATGGATCGCTTAACTATCGCACAAGGCATAAAAATTGTTAAAACCTACTACAAAAATGGTGATTCTGCCACAGCCACATATCGTGCTTTAAGAGGAGATTATGGCTTACATAATCGTCCAACTACTTAAGCAATTGGCAAAATTGTGAAGAAATTTGAAGAGACTGGATTGTTTACAGATATTGTAAGACCTGTGCATCATCGTTTCGCTCGTACCACTGACAGTATCGCTGCTGTAAGTGAAAGTGTTGCCGATGACCCGAATGTGTCGATTCCTTGTCCTTCTCATTTGGATCTATGCCTACATCCATAAAAAGTCCAGCTCACACAACAACTGAAGCCAGCTGACCATTCACAACGTCGTAGATACGTCGAATGGGTGCTTGAACAACAGGCGGTTTACGTCGATTTTTCGAACAAAATTTCCTTCAGCGACGAAGCATATTTCTCACTCCGTGGGTATGTTAATATACAAAATTGTCGTTTTTGGGGTTCTGAGAATCCTCAAGTAATTGAAGAGGCCATTACATCCACAAAAAGTCACTGGTTGGGGCGCTCTTTGGTCAGGGGGTGTGATTGGACCTTACTTCTTCGAAAACGACGATGGAACGACTGTCACCGTCAATTCGGAGGGTTATGGTCGTATGATAATCGCCTTTTTTTTGCCTGCTATTGAAGAATACGGCTTGGAGAATATGTGGTTTCAACAAGACGGTACCACATGCCACACAACTCGAGCGAATATGGCTTTATTGCAAGAGACATTTCCTGGCCGCGATATCAACTGGCCACCAAGATCATGCGATTTGACACATCGCTGGACTTTTTTTTGTGGGGCTACTCGAAAGACCGTGTTTATGCAGATATACCATACCTTTAACTCTTGGGCACTTGAAAACCAACATTCGTCAAGTTATGGCTGAGATACCGCCCAATGTGTGTCAAAAAGTGTCGAAAATGACCTTAAGTAGTGTTTCACACATAATGTCAACGTTCAAACTTTATAAAAAAAAAAATATGAAAAAAAAATATTTTATATTTACGTTTACTTTCGAAACCGCAAAATGAATAACCCATTATGTTAACAAATAGTCCAACTTAATTGGAACTGTATCCACTGCCATTTCATGTTATGAAGAAGCCTTGGATGATTCTTTTTTCGTAGCAGCGTTTCTTGAGAATCGAATTTTGCGATCGCATAGCTCTAGGTTTGACCATATGACACATCGTAATATCCAATGCAACCAACGTCAAAGTGAACCGTATGAGTAGGATGACTTATAAATATTTTTTCTTTTTTATTATTAGGAGTGAATTAGCCCTGCTTCCTGAGTATCTCGTATCTTTTCCGTACTTTGTGGCTACATCTAAATATTTCAAACATTATGATGGAGGTCTACAGCTTTAGCACAATTTGCTGCATTCGTGAATTTTATTTTATTTGTCTTGGCTTTGGGTAGGCAAAAACCATTAGTACCACTTCTTGTTGACAAAAATATTTTTTTTTTTTAATTCATGTGTTTCCATCAACCGAGGATCAGCAATTCAAAAAGTAGGTAAGCTCTGATTTAGATGTTCACCACAAAGGTTACCACATGTGGGTTGATATTAAAAAAAAGTAAAATTAGAATAAAATAATAGTGCACTGGACCTCATTAAAAAAATATATTACTGGAAATTGTTGGAAATTGTTTTACCGTAGCAAAATTAAATTAAAAACTTATTCTGCTTTGAATATTTAATTAATTTTTTTACTGCTTCTGTTTTAGAACCATCGCAACGGCATAACTCAGCATTACATATTTTTCATTGAATTCTTGTTCCTCCTACTGGTGGATGTTGTGCATAATATTGAAACTGAATTTCCAGATATTTTAATAGATGCTCTGGTTATGTTTTTTTTTGTTTAAATAATAATAAGGTTTAAAAAAAAGTAATTGCATGGTTATTAAAAAAAATCAATACCCAACACATTTTCATATACATATACATAATTTACCTTCAAGGTGTACAAAAGCCATCCTTGGAAATGCATCAGTACCGGTCTTGTATGCATAGCTTATAATTATTTGCATTCTTTCTTTATGACCTACCATCATCATCGTAAAAACGACCATTAATGGAGATGCAAATACAAAAGATATTAAATTCAATTTTGTTTTGTTGTGAATGGTGTATTCTTCGTCTGTGTTTTACAGGATTATCCTTTTATATATACAAAAAAAAAAAAAAACTAAGTGTAGATCCTGTATGAAAATGTGAAAAGTGAATCATGTTATTGTCCTCTCTGGATAGCAGTACTGATGTGCAGTGCATCGTATAACCAAAGTAGTCAAAGTTCTTTGTATAAGTTTAAGTACGCAAGAGATAATACTTATTTAGCATGGTTTCACAATGTCATCTTGCATCTATGAAGTTCTAAAAGGATTGATAATAGAGCTATATCTACTCGAAGAACATTCTTGTGAATTTTAAAGTAATGCTAGATCCTTTAGTCCCTTTTGTTTTCATGATAAGTGTAAAGGTATACATTTATCTTTTAAATTTTAAAGGACTTATGTATGACCATATATTTAATAGGAGTCTTTCTTAAAGTAAAAATTGTAGTCCGCTTTCCCATAAGCAAATGTTTTTTTAAATCGTGCTTTTAGCTTCAAACCTATGTTTTTAGAAACATATAGATATCTTCTTACCAACAAAACTGTAATTATAGTATTCGGTTCAGATCAATCCTCTCCAGTTCTTTCTTTCATGCCTCAGGGGTTCCACAAGACAGCGACTTGGGTCCACTCTTTTTTATTCATGCTATTAACGATATTTTATAACGATTTACCCTATGTCTAGCCTTAAAATGGGCGCTGGTGCACGCGAACATTGCAACCCTTTGTGGAGAAGCATACCAATTTTTCAAAATTTCTTAAAACTAAATATTGCTTTTATGTATACGCTCATAGATCATATTCCCGCGTAAACGTATGAAGTCCGAACGCCCTCTTTACATTATGCATTCTCAACTCCCTATCCACAGTTGGAACGGCTGGTGGCCTTGTCGTATTGTTATTGACCAAGAGTTTAATATCCTGACACATTGACGATACAATACTGGTCGTAGATTACTGTTCTTATATTTACTAAATTACTGGCTAATTTATAGACACTAGATTTTGACTGTGTGGGACGGGGCTTCAGAGATTTCTTATCAACCCCTTTGTTAAACAGTTTTCTTCTGTTACAAAGAGTACAAATTTGCTGCCGATCTATTATGTGTGGAGAATAAAATTAAGATCCAATATCTCGACTCTCGCTTTGAAAATTGTACTTATTATTTCAGCAGAATAGCAGGTCTTGAAGTAATTGTTTTCGGTTATCAATTGATGAGTTGAATTTGTATAAAAATAACGATCTGATAATAATAATCTGAGGAGCGTTCTCGTGAGATGTGTTGATTGTATATTTGAATGTCAACTTTAGCAATCACTCTTTCGAGTAATTACTCCATTCCGAGCAGACATCGGCATGATGAGGTCGTGTGATAAGGCCATATGGTTCCATTCCCTCAATGGAAAGGCTGTTTCCATTCCTTTGAATTACTCTGATAAGAGAGTCCGAGTGGGCTATAAGATTTCGCCCATTGATTCAACACGAATGCCATACATTGGGGTAGAATTAGGTAGTCTGAACAATCGCTTAAAAAATACTTTTGCACATTTTCAAATTCCTCAAACAAACTTTTAGGATACACCCAAAAGCATGCACTCAGTAATACAAGAATGTATTCACAATGACATCAAATATTCTATATTTAGAAGCGAGATCAATGTCAATATTTGCGAAAAATTCGGCCACATCATAATTGAGAGCATGCTTAGCATCTCGACTTTTTTCTTTGGCATGGGTAAGTTGAGATATGAAGTAAGAATTATACCGAGATACTTAAAGTTCCGGACTACTTCAATTCTTTCAATGCCAATAGTCCAATGTTCTTCTCGGAGTCTAGCTTAAATACGGCTTGACAAAATCATAATTTTTATTTTCGCACCAAAGTCTTACAGAATGATTGCAGTGACAGTCAATTGGAGTTGTAGCGAAATGGGGTTGTCTGCATCAAGTCATCTGCATAGAGTAGCACTGTATTTGATGTCTGGCAAAGCTGACACTAATGGGAAGAATATCTGTAATACCATCGATATATAATGCAAAAAGCAAAGGGCTGAGTATACATTCCTGCCGAACTCTAGCAGAGGTGATGAACCATTTGGATAGTTTGGAATCATGTCATAAAGCCGCACTTGCAGAATTGGTAAGTTTCGAGTACACTAGCAAGAACTTCCTTGGTATACCCAGTGATGCCATTTTTTTAAATGAGTGCTTGTCTGTTAACTGTGTCAAACGCTTATTTGAAGTCGACATCTTTTATTCTTTTCGATTAATTTTCTTGCAATGCGAAAAAATATGGTCAGTTATCGAAAATCCAGAATTTTCATTGGCTGCCAATACAATTTTAAAATTAGTTGCTAGAGTTTCAGCTTCGAAAGAAATCTTCATTCTTTGGATACTAGGACCAAACTGAAACAGGTTATGCAAGAACTATTCGGAATTTTTAATTTTGATTGCCATACTTTAGGCTGGGGCTAGAATTAGATGATGCGGAAATGCGGATAACTTTTGCAATATTTTCCTCAATTTCTTCGATTTCGTTCGCGTCTTGAAACGTGAGAAAACTGCAGTGTTGATTCAAGAGAGTATACCTCTCTGCTTTGTTTTCAATTTGTGTATACCGCTGAAGTTGGCCTGCTGAACTTCTTCTCAGAAATGCGCTCAACCAACTAGCTGAAAGTGTCCTGAGTAATTGGCAGCGAGAACCTCAAAATCATCACCAGATTTCATACATTCACCTGCTATTGCGCGTAAGTCTATTATTGACTGTTTCTGCTCTTGTCCGCTTTATATAAACTTGTTGATCGTTTTTGTCACCTTTGATAACGCCATTCACCACGAATAAGCCAAAGACCTCGAAAAGTTCCGTTCAGTCAGAAGTCTACTATTACTATTTATAACCTTCATCTGAATGCCGAAATTCCTAGAATTTTTGCTGGAGTTATACATACATACAATATGAACATAACCTTTGGTCGTCACTTCCTTGAATACGCCAGTGTGTGGCCCCTCAGAATAAAGGATGTTCAACTGATATTCCGCTACCTCGATAACTTTCAAGCTATTTTGATTGTACAACTCCATCTTCTGCCACACTAAAGCCTATAATCTAAGAAATGGGTGCCTATTGCAGCTGCTTACCGCCATCGCAATTCATATGGCTTAAACGAACATATTAGTTGTATACTGCGAAGTATAAATTTAAATGTTATGTATTTAAACCTTTCGTAAGACTCTTTCTTCTACTTCACCTCATATAATCCATCACAACCTACCCTAGCTATTATTTGTTTTAAGGTGAAATATGTAACTATCTTGTTGTTTATAAGCTTAAAAATATATATGTAGCTTGCATTAAATAATAAACAAAATGGTGTTTAGCCCTAACAAAAATAAAGAGAAATCCCGTTCTGTCCGCTATTTTCTATATTAAAAATAATTCTATCCTTCTTTTCCCGGGAAATATGAATTCATCCACAGTTCCCTGTTTTTACTCACGCTCATCTGTGAATTTATCAGCAATAATAACTATTGTTTGTGCTTATGCTCATTAAGATGAAACAATTCGGGTTCACAAACATCATAATTCTTGCAAACATTAATATTCATTTCTGCAACCCTTGAATGCATATATATTTACCAACCCGTATGTTTAACAAGGAAAACGATTTTTCATAAATATGCTCCCAGAATGACTAATGTACATACACACACCTATATATATATATGTTTTACACATTTGTCGAATTTTTTTTGACAAAGTTTAATTTTTTAATAAAATAGTGACAGGTCACAAATGTAACTGTCAAATAATGAAAATCCATTGTTATCAAATTTTAACATTTTTACAAAATAATTTTTGACTGGCTCATATTCAAATTATTTTTTTAAAGAAAATTTTTCACAATGCAAACAACACAAACAACATTCTTGAAGCGAATAATTTCAGCAGGTCAGTGAATTTTTACCATCAGACTGCAGAAATGTTGCCAGATTTCAGACAACTGCCTGGAGGCAAATTTAATCTATAAAAAAAGACAATGGCGCAAAATTTCAAACAACCCATTGTTAAGGGCTTAACATTTTACTAGTTAGCAATTTCCCAAGTGCTTATTGATTGAATAACTATTTCAAAATTTTTAAACCTTTTCTAAACTAGTAAATTGCTAATTAGGCAGAAAGCTGAGCATTTGTAGTGTTTGAATTTTGATGAACACAAATATTGTTGTTATGCGTTGTAAATTAATTATATGTTGATTAAAACCCAACATGTGCTCTAAAAGGGTACTAGTTATTTCTATTTTAATCATTTTAACTTAAAATTTACAAAAAAAAAAACAAAAAAAATTGTGCACCAGCAGGACTCGAACCTGGGCAGCCCGCGTGCAAGACTGATATACTATCATTTTCCATAATGGATTTAGCAGATTGCTAAAAGTTAAAGAAGCCATTCCGTGACTCTAACTTTAGTAAAATGTTAAAATCGCTTAAAATTAGCTCAATCATCTTTTTAGCTTAGTTAATTGCTAAAAGTGGCTTTAACATTTTACTAAATCATTTAAAATTTTGCGCCAATATCATCGTTGGATTATTATGCTCATTTTTTTTTATAATTTTGCACGCGCTCAAGGGATTATGAATACCCTTTATATGTTTTTAACACAGCGCGGGCATCTGGTGAAAGAAGAGAAAGAAGGATAGGAAAGATGTGTGGCGCGATGTTCTGAGACTAGGGCTGGTTGTTGTCTCAAATGTATCTCCAGGGATGGCGGCTGAACTAATGCGGAGAAAATTACCGTCTCTTATTTATTTATGTCTCTTATAATTCGCATTAGTATTTGTCATATTTATGAGTATACTAGTTTCCTCAATCACATGTTGTTAGTATTATGCTTGAACAATGAGTAAGGCAGCAACTCATTTTCTCATTTTATGACAATTTTTGGAATTGGTTTTTAATGGAATATAAGAGGACATAGACAACGGCAGGAATCGAACCTGCGACCACGAGGTTGACAGGCGAGCACACAACTATCGCGCCACGGCCACCCCCAATTTGCCAAAATATCGTTATTAAAATTCGAACCAAATGTAACATATAAAAGTTTCTATTTTATTATTTTTATAATGAGTTTTTATTTTCCCCTGAAAAAGTTTAATTATAATTTAAATATATTTTTGAAATAGTTTCGCTTAGCTGTTAAACAATTTGGCAACCCTAATGTTACGTCGAACCGTCAATTGGTAACTAAATTCAAGCTAGTATAATGCAGAAAGAAGTTCGGTTTTAGTTTGGTTTGTAGTTGTATATGTCCAAATTATAGAGTATTTTCTAGTGGTGTGTGTTTAGCAAAATTGTTAAAATTGTTGGCGCAAAAATTTAACGCGTGTAGCGTTCTTTTGGCGGGTGGCACTATTCACTACTCGTAGGGTTTTACTAATCAATTTCAATGCAACGTTACAGCTTTGCAAACATGTTACCAGCTCATCTTGTCGTTAGTTCTTGCCATGAAATCATTATTATTGATTTGTTGTTGATTTTAGGATGGGAGTGATTTTTTTTTAATTTATTGGCTTTAAAGTCTAAATTCTTCAAAAGTTCTAAACAAAATGACAGACAAATAATTTATAGTTATATTTACATATACTCAGATACTTAAATTTTCGATGTAACTGCGAAAACTATTTCATAAACATTGACAAGTGACAATTTTAAAAAATTTTCACACTTGCCTGGAAAATGTTCATTAATATTAAATTGTCAGGACAAATTTGTCAAAACAGAAATAGAAAGTTTCAAAAAAATTCCTGACAATTTTTTATGATCCTCAAACTTGACAATAATAACTAATTATCTCCCACAAATATTTGGGAAATTATGTTAAATTATGAAAAAAATTGCGATTATTGTCAAGTTTTGGGAACCTAAAAATATGTTAAGTATTTTTTGAAAAATTCCACATATACTTATGTGTCTGTTTTGACAAATTTGTACTAACAATTTAATAATAATTTATGAAATGAAAATTTGCCAGGCAAGTATAAAATATTTAAAAAATAGAACCTTGATTGTTACAAATTGTCAAACTGAACTGTACGCATGCCACACACTATCTACACTGCAACTAATAATTTTTTCGGGCGTGTAAACTATTACTTATAAAACGTCATTCGCTACGATTAAGAGAAAGCCATGTAAACAAAATCTGTACACATGAACAAATATTCGTTAATTGGTGAATCTGGGTCGCACGTACTTGTTCTTAAGTTCGATCACATCGTATGCAAAAAAATTTTAATAGAAACGGATAAATATATTTTTAAAGTCGTTTCTTAATTTTGTATATACAAAACTATCTTTCATTTTTTTTAAATGTTTAATAATATAAATTTAAAAAAAATTCAAAAAAATCATTCACCCGTTTTCGAAATATTGAATTGTCCATAAATCCAAAAAAATATTTTTTTTTTGAACATTTGGTATGGAGTATTATTTATAATTCGAAAGACCTCCAATATAAACATTTTGATCAAAATCCGTAGACCGTTTATGAGAAAATCGAAAATGTAAAAAATGGTTGTCACAAGTACCGCTAATAAAAAAAATATTAAAAAACAAAATCTGACCAAGATGTAGACTATATCTAAATTAGTGCAAACACTTTCTTCTATCAAAATCGTTAGAGCCCACTTATTTGGTGTTCTCCATCAACGTAATGTCAACTTTGATTAAAATATCGAGTTCGATTTTTTTTCCAAATGCAAAACTTACCGTATACCTAGTACCTATGTCGCAAGTGAAAAGTATTTCAACTCAAACTTATCAACAATTGATATTATTGTCAATAAAATACTAAATTATTATTCTCAATGTCTGTCCGATAAACAAATTGTCAGTACACGTGTTTCAGAACGTTTCTCGAAAAATTCCTGACAGTCCTTGTCGCACAACTGTCGGATATTTGAATGAGGAATGAAAATTTTATAAAATGCCAAACTGTCACCTGTCAATTTTTGGATATAGGACCCTGAATAAAATTTTAACAAAATTTTCTGAGAAAGTCATACTTACACACATATGAGTAATTTGTTGGCTTAATCAGGAAAATGGATTTAAATATTTTTGAGATTTGGACATTCTCTTAGCCATCTGTTAATATTTGTATGTACATATCGACTTTTGCCTAAACACTTCACTATGGGGAAGTAGTTTTGTCATAAAATTCGTAATGTCTCTTTTATTTGGATGTAAAGTCAATTCCAATGAGTTAAGCGCCTTATGGTTGAGATTTAAAATTGACCCATTTGCAAATCAATATTTCCAGTGCTTCCGATTCCGCAAAATAATGGCTGAAAATTTTGCCTACGGGATGGCAATGGTGAATAACGTTTTACCAAGAGAGCACTCAAAGGCTTTTGTTTGGTTAACAGATTGGGAACAGATACATTTACATACCAACATACATAGCTTGTGTATTTCATTTCGGCAAAAGTATATTCGACTATAGCCCTGCAGTTGGTCAACACTGATAAGATATGTATGAACATGAAAATAAGATGAAAATCGTAAAATATATATTTGTTTTCTTTCTTTGTTGAATTGAAAGTTAGTTTCTGCAATTCATTACTTTTGAGTGAATATTATACTTCCTTTTAGTTATGTATACATAAGACTTAATAACTTTCAAGGCCTCTTCGGATTTGGATATAATTTACCAATAAAACATATACTATACGTCCACAGCTGAAGTACAACTCCCACATCTGGGCTTGTGCACCTGCAACTTCATTTTCAGAAACACATCTTTACATACATCTTTTGAACACTGCGGCCCGTAAAGTTTCATGTATTTCCTTGTTGTACGGTTATTTTTACGGCCGGTGATCTAGTGATAGATTCAGTGGCATTCCTGCACTTTGAAAATTGGCACTCAGTTTTCCTTGGGTATGAAGTACAGAGATTAATTTTCCCTGCTGAGGCATGGGCTTCCTCTATCCAGTATTCTACTACGTAAAGCAAGTCTGTCTGTATGAGTGTTTTGTAGAGCCTGATGTTAGTCTTTGTTAACCCTTTAGCTACCTCGAAATTACTAAGAAATTATATTTTCTCCTAAGCGGTAGTCAGATGCTTCTTTGTTGTTTAGTCTTGTCCTCGTTTTTTTTTTTTCCTAAAGCCACATTGATATTTGCCGATTAAAGTGTTGCAGAACATTTTAATATCCCCACACAATACGCTAGATAGGATTTTGTTTACGAAGTAAGATATAGTACCGCCTCTGTATTTGAAGAATTCCACTGGTATTCCATCAGTACCGTAATTCCATCGCTCTAATTTTCTATCCACTTCTGCAGTATCATTTCATCTTCTCGTGGAAAGCCTCTGGGCTAGGCACTCTTTGTAAATTCGGAAACTCCAAGTGTGCTACAGTTGAGGCGGTAAATTTCGAAAATCTTCTTGTGATCAGTTCTCCTTTTCTATGGTTTTAATAGTAGAGTTATGAATTTTGTCGCAACTAGGAAACATTCAGAGTCTACGTTTTTCCCTCGAAATGTTTCCACGTCTAGTTGATGGATGGATACAAACTGTTCGGCGATTATTGCTCGTTAAATTTGGTTGGTTGTTCGGCCACCTGGAGACCGCTTGGTTGTTTTGTGCATTCCTAATCCTGGAAACCTAGTGCTACTTATCACAAAAGTACGAGCTGCTGCGATTTTTTTTCGACTTTAGCATTGAAGTCCCCGAGTACAACCTTGACAACGTTCTCCGAATATCATTAAAATCCTCCTTGTTCGAGGGTTCAGCCATGTAACATACTAAAGTTCTAGAGTAGCACCAGAAGCGAAGAGTGTTTTCCCATTCCATGTACATAACCACAAATAATTATTTTTTCATTCAGAATCTGGTTGCGATTTGAGGGTAATTTATATCCGAGGTTCCTCGTGTCTCTTTTAACTGTTGAGTTAGGGAAGTAAGTCATTATTTTATTTTAGGACCGCAGGCCGGATAAACCGATACCAGTAATCAACTAGTGGGATCCCCGAGCTGTCCTTGTCCTATAGAGGATGCGTAATCACTTTTTGAATACTTAGTACTAAAAATAATTACTGACCTCAGCTCCACCAAAGCAAATCATGTAACGTCTCTGTCATCTTGACAGTGGCACAGTTAGTTACGTAAATGGAATTGAACTGGTCCGACGTCACCATACTTTTCATGGGCTTGTCGAATAATTCAGCTTATCAGCCTGCCATTTCCAACAGAGTATTATAGTGCAGATAATTTTCTCTGGTCAATCCTGGCGATAAAATACGTTTAGCAAGCCAAGTCAGGATGAACAAGGCTAGCACAGGGTGGTACTGTAATGGCGCTAGCCATCGCATTTTCCGCATTTAGCCGATTATTTACAAATGAAGTTTCAATTTACAAATTTTTCGGAGGCTCCCGGAAATTAGAATTTTATTTACAAAAAACGCCAGAAATTTTTTCTGGCTCAAAATTGGAAAAAAGAGCAGAAGTTTATTTGAAAAACAAACCCGAAATATTGGCAATTATGCCAGATAGGTGTGGAAAAATAGCCTGAAAGCAAAAGGGAAATTAATTCAGAACATTTTCAAAGGTAAACAATAAATTTTAAATAGGTCGTTGCTTGGCCCAATATAGGATTTGGGGTGGGTCCAAGTTTGGGTATATCCAAATTTTTTTTTGTGAATTTTTTAAATAAACAAAAATGTGCATATACCCAAGCTTGTACTACCCTAAATCCTATGTTGGGTCAAGCAGGGGGTTCGGAGGAGGGCAGCATCCCCCCCCACCCCCCTTACGCGCCGAGCTTTTTGTACGCCGTGAACATAAATGCAAAAAACACCTGTGCGACGTGCCCGAATTTTTTCCTTGCTTTTTTCCAATTTTTTTTGGAAAAATGTCCAGTAGTTGGGTGGCAATGGCGCAGTGGATAAAGTGCTTGATTGCTAACTATGACGTGTGGGTTCGATCCCCACGCTAGGCGCATTCTTTTCTATACCTCCAATTTTAATTGGATGCCGCCCATGGGTTAAAAATGAGACAGTCAATACCTGGTTCTCAAATCCACTGTGCCAAACTAGTGCCGTGCAATTGAGGTTGCATTTAAAAGACCTTAGGTCTTACAGGCATATACGAGTAGTTAAAAAAAAAAAATTGGGAAAGATTATCAGAAAACTTTGAATTTTTGAACATGAATTTTGTATGAAGAATTTTTTGGCGTTTCTTCCAAAAACATTCTAGCGTAATTTCCGGGAGCCCTTTTCGGACACTACACAAATAAATATATGCAATGGATAATTAAGGCAAAATATAGAAAAATAAACTTAACGTTGTAATTTATAAAGTACGAGTACATGTTGGTGGAGCAAAAGCAAAAAGATAAAAAAAAATATTATAAGACATTAATGGGAAAAACTAAAATTTATTGTACGTACCATATTTGTCAATTATTTGGAACGAGACTGTGCATCTGATTTTTTGCCTGGTTTTTAATTTTTATCTTTAATCGATTTTCCGTCAACGTCGTCTATGTCGGTCCGATGTTCTTTTTTCCTATTTTCCAATTTCCATTGGTTGTCAGTGGGGTTTCTAACCCCAACAACAAACACCCCTTCGAATTTATACGAGAAACTTGTTGATATTAACGTTCGCGTGTAACTCCCTTATATACATATGTATGTTTGTATATATATCTGGGAAACAAACGTATAAGCACGAAAGTAATTTACGTTCTAAAAAAGAAAGGAGACTTGTGTAGGATGATGACGACAAAAAAAAAGGAAGAAAATGTAATTTACCACCCTTTTGCACACTCACAAAGTCAATTCGGTAGGGCTGTCGTTTTAGGTTCATTGTATTCCTTGGTAAAACTTTGCGCCACATTTCATATGGCTTTTCATCCCTAAATTCGCGTGCTAAAAGATACCTCTGCCAACCAAGTCACTATGGGGGTTCTTCTTCACTCAACGTAAACAACACCAAAGAACCACCACCAGCAGTATCACCATAACCATGCCACCATCATCGTCGCCACTTGTGTGCGGCTGTTGTGAAATTTCCTGTGCTTGGAAAATTGTCGAGCAAAAATGATTATTTATTCATTTTAGGAGCAAAAAAGTAAAATTCTCAGGTGGATGTGGATGGTGAAAGTCAGGAGATGCGTAATGAATAGAAATTTACCGGCACGGCACCACTTGGAAGGCTACAAGTTCGCAAAAAAAGCCTTCTCTAGTGGCTATAGATGGTGATGGCGCCGTTAAATTTCTTCATCCATATTATTGAAGCACCTACATTATACTACACCTAAGTACCTATCTTCCATATCTATCAAGTGGTTTACTTTGATTTCAATCACGTTTCATTTATTTTTTTTTTGTTTCGTTAAGAACGTTTACTTATGAATCGTTTTTAAATGTAAAACCAATTAGAACAATTTGAAGGAATATTAATGAAATGTATACCTACTGCGAAACAACAAATCAATGAACCACAATTCAGACCAAGCAAGCATTCAGAACTTGAGGCTCTCTTTTTCTCAGTTTTTAATTTCGAAGAGATTTGAAAGCTTTTTTTCAGTATGCAGTATGATAGATGGTATAGGAACTCTTTGGAAATGATGTCAATGAAAAAGCTCAATTCGTCAGTAATTTTTGCTCAAGGTTTCATTTAACCTGATAAAACGGTGATATGTATCTTGAAGTTCTGGAGTAATTTAATGGTGGGTTAAATTATAAAATTGATTAGTTTGAATAATAGGTGAGAAAAAAAATAACATGAAAACTTATCTAATGATAACATAGTAATGGTTCAATGATCGATAGTATAATCTTCCTTATATGTACTGTACACATAAACCTACCGGTACCACCGACCGGGGCTAGAAATTAAAAGGCTCGTAGTTGCAGAGGTTTAAGCTTCGTGACTTTTTGAGAGTTACGACTCCAACTGCAATAATAAAATTCACGACTGCATCGCACTAACTTCCTGATGCGGATAGAGATTGGTTTGTAATGACAGTAGAGAGGGAATGGGAAAAAATACAAATACATATGCAATTTTCAACAAAAAAAATATCACCAACCCATCACACACCAGAGCCGAACTTACAACTAGAAAATCACTAGATAAAGTCCAAAGGCTCGGATGTATGTTCATCCGCACCAATGGATGTTATAGAAAGGGATGCATTATGCGATTGCCAAGGAAAGGAGTGGAATCTATCTCTCCTGGTCTACAACATCATATGTTCTTGATACTGCTAGAAATAGCATGATCTAAATATATAATTTTTTTTTCTAAAATTTCTACAAGTTGCAAAAAAAATGAATAGATGAAGCGCTGAAAGATGAAGCTACACTCTCGAAGCAAAACCTATCATTATCATATGACTTGTGAATTTTTGATGGGACTCGTGCAGGAATTTGTAGACATAACCATTTTCCAAGTGAAACTAATCGCTATAGCGAAATGTGCATAAAAAGAAATCTTGGAAGAAATTACCGGAAGCAAAACATTGCAAACTTGCCAGATGCACTAAGATCTCAAAATCCCTATCACAAACTAGAATAAATTTGTGAGTAGGTTAAATAAATTCGACAAGAAAAATAATGTCCGGCATTCCTATAGGTGCCCAGAAGGCTGACTAACTTTCAAAAATAAGAACAAAAACGTACTTGGAGGGCTAAACACTATTGTGGTATAGGAAACAACGTGATAACAATTGTAGCGAAACAGAGGAGAAATTTTAAAATATCACAATATTGTAAAGAACTATCGAAGCTGTGACAGACTATTGCTAGATTATAGCCTAAAACGGTTCGCATCCTCTATAAGATTGGAGAGGAAAAACTTAGGAAACCTTCTGACTGGTCATATTCTTGGCTTAGCGGGAATTGCTAAGTACAGCTTCTTCCTATGGAAACAGTGACCAATTAGGTAGATGCCTTATACTTATGCAAGAAAAATATACCTTGGTAAGCATCACACTGAGGAGAGTGAACGTATACTCCAAATACATTACATTTTTCTTAAAGAAACAAACTGGAAACAAGATCTGTAGGACGAGCAATTTCATTCATTTCTTGGGGAACCCCTCTACCTCTCAAACACTATTAATTCATTCAGATTTCAGAGATTTCTTTACCATGTCTCCCGGAATGGCTTCCAGGGAACTTCTTCTTCTTTTGATCCATATCATACATTTCTTAATGTAAACTATCGGATAAATTATGGAGTGTTTTCTTTATTAAATAAAATATTTAAATTGAATTATAAATTGAAAAATAAAATAAAAATTTGCTTGGCCAGATTGTATAGTTGTAAAGTAAATTTAAATCTACATTTTTTTTAATTACAGCATTTCCTCTAAAATTCCACTGATACCAAACTAGTTTTGAAAAAGCTCAAAATTGTTTAACACTTGTCAACACTCCAGTTTCAATAAAACACATATTATGATTTTTTTTTTGTTTTTGGTTGATGGAAAAAATATTGGACCCAGCAAAAACCCTGAGGAACATCGCTTTTTAGCTTAAGCACGCAATTAGTTAATTCTATAATCTACATTGTCTTTATAAAGTTGGAAATGGGTTACTTTAATTGATGGATCTCTTTACTTGATGTTTGTTTTTAATTGGCAAAGGTAGGATTTTGTGTCTTTGAATTAAATTTTAACAATTTTAAGAATAAAACCTTTACGAACAAACCAATCAACAGATGTCGTAATATCATATTAAGCTCCTATTTGAAATAGTTTTGAAGATTGTAACATCATCCGCATACATAAGGCAACATAGGAAATACTTCACTAAAAATCAAAATAAAAGCATAGGATATAAATGGCTACCCTGTGGTATTCCAGTATTGACTTTTTTGATTCACACCCGTTGAAAAGTACTGCATCTATTAAGTATGAAATGACCTTAGCCAAATCACAAAATGCTTTATAAATCCCAGTTTCCTTAATTTACATAGATATAGCAAAACTCGGGTTGAAAGTACATCGAACTCCTTAGGTTAGGTTATGTTAGGAGGAGCGTGAATTGCAAAGGCTAACAAGTATGCATAGTTTGTATAAAAACCCAGTTCTTAAACTCAGACTTACAAAGAGTAATGTTGTGGGATCCCCCTTTAAGTTTCTTTGAAGCCTGTGTGCCTATCACAGTTTTCTAAGCGGCAAAATTTAAAGCAATGTTCGTACCAAATATTAATATCTTTCCCCGATTAAAGCACAATGTCTAATGTCTAAGCCGGTAGACCGTTGTTGCACAGAGTAAAGGCTGCTGAGTGCAACAAATCCATTATGTTAGGTTAGGTTACAGTGGCTGTTAAAAATAACTAACTAACACACTTGGTCAAAAAAGAAAGTACCATTATGATACTACAGGATTTGGGGTGTTTACTCCAAAAAGAGCTTAAAACCAATTTGAACTTTTTATGAAGCGGAGGAGGGAATCAATGTCTAAGAGCCAGTTTCACACTTTATCCCTCAGTGCCAACTGCCCCCTTAATTTCACTCAGGGTAAGATTTCAATTTCACACAACCCAAGTTGAAGTGGTTGGGCCTTAAGTGGCCATTGCTGGGGCACTTAAGAGCTACTTAAATATTTGAAATCCCTGTCGTCATTGCCTTGTCAATTTTTGTTTGAGGTTCCATAAAGTGATCTTTTATTGTCAGCCGCCCACTTTTTAAGGTCCCTTTTGAGGTGTTCATATTTTTTTTTTCATTCCGGTGACCCAAAAACTAACTACGGGTATTGAATTCGTCCTTTATTTCTTTTCAAGCGCTTAGTTGTGCTTCGTTGGTAACTGCGTCCGTTTTTTTTATCTCTATTATATTTTTTCCAATTCAATTAGAAAATTTATTTCATTTTCAAGAAAATTTTGGGTACGCCGCTTGCTTCCCATTTTTAATAAAGGTTTAAATATCACCGTTATTCATGCTTTTGAGTGAAGTAATTTTAACCGACTATGAAACAGAAAAGTAACCTAAGTACCAATTATCGTTTGAAGTTTACTCAAGCTGAGGGCGAACTTAAGTGTGCACTCTGAAACTGGCCCTAAGTGTGCTAGTTCATTAATATCACCGAAATGGAAGTCTCACAAAAGAAGTCTTCGTCTGTTAGAGAGCGCAGGGCATGCACAGAGAATATGAAGAATAGTTTCCGCCTCATCCAAACAGCTTCTGCAGAAGTCGTTTTCTAGCACCCCGAATCTTGCAGCATGTCTACCTATGAGGCAGTGTCCTGTAATGACGCCTATAGTGGAGCTAATGTATAATTTGTCGAGTTCGTCGGCCATGGAGCTCTCTGGAATATCTCTGTGCCCTGGCAAATCAACAAATCCATTTCTCTTCGATAAACTGGGAGTCATTTCTGATCCGAACCAAACCGAGAGAAAAGAGTTAAACAAACCAAACATTACTCAACATATTGTCAACAAATTGTCAACAATTGACAATTCTCAGGTTTGAAAAATCTATTGCCCCATCTTTCTAACAATTAAATAGAAAATTCAATTAAGCTAATAATTTCTCAGCTATATCTCTTGGTTGAAAGCGTTAATGTTTCCAACTCAATGGGATCATATTATACTGGCCTAGTTGCCAATGTGAAGAGAACATCTAATTTCCTTTATGAATGTTTTAGCTCAGATTAGAAAATTATCCCTAGAAGAATAACCAATCTCGAGTTATTGAGCTTGTCACGAAGGAACTCCTTGAAATTCATTCACAATTCGGAACGAAAACATCTAAACTTCAACGCTTTTCTTACATCTCCTTATATATCTACCTGTCTTTATCAAATTGAAATCCGAGTGATGAACCTATCCCAACCTAAGCTTATGTTGAGCAGGCATGAGCTTTTTTCGCGTAAACAAAAATGCGATTCATAAGCTTCTTCCATTAAGTAATTACTCTGTTATCATCTCAAAATTAAAATGTTTAATGACGAGTTTCAAACATAGACAAGACTGGAATCTTCTAATAGCTCATTAAAAAAAACAAGCACAGATAAATTCAACCACAATGTAAATATACATTATGTACACAATACAAACAACCTACGAGCAAACCATTTTTAACAAACACAATTTACGCTTCTTGGACGTAAACTGCTGATAAAGTTATGAGAATTCTCATTTGGCAACATTAATCGCCAGAAGCTTTTCCACCCTCTTCTATGGCAATTGCAACGAAACGACCATTTTCTTGCAAGTTATTGCCCCTGAAAACTTTTATGAGAGCCCATCTTCTTCATATCGGTTGCATTTCAGCTGATGCCTTTGACAGGTATATGGTTAGGGGCTAGAAGAGTGTGCACAATATATCTACTAAAATATAAACTTTTTGAGCTAACAAAAATGTCGTAGTCGTAGGACAGGGGTTGCTCTCTCTCTCTCTCTTTCGTTCTGTATCTCACTCTCTGCTCAACTCTCCCTGTACTGTATGTAAGTGCTCTCTTTTAGCCCGAACCAAGTTTTCCCTTCATAAACACGCAGAATTCTTAGCCTTCCATCATAGCTTTTTGGCTTTTTCCCAGTTTGATTTTACCTACGAAGTTGTTCGGATTAAACTAACGGATGTCGAAATCTATAATCGGTTAGCAAAATTATATATACAAAAAGCAAAAAACAAAAGAAATAGCCTTAAATTATAATTGGTCTTCAAAAAGAAAAAATATATATATACATAGGATACACGCTTTTCTTGACAAAAATAGTCCCATAGTCCTGTGTTTTATGCATTTGTGGGCCTTCTGTCTATAATTCATGCCAAACTAGGGCAACTAAATCGTTAAATAAAAAGCAAAAAAAAAGGATAAATGTAGCCTAGCCGATTTTAATCCGCTTTACTTTCTTTACTCTTGTCGAGAGTGGTGCTGTATAGTTGATGTGATTGTGAATGTGTGTTCGTGTCGGTATCAACATTGTAAATTGTTATGTGTTTGTATTTTGTCAATTAGATGAAAAGGTGTGCTAAATAACAACAAAGCAGAGCAGTGAAAGGAGCTAAAAAAAGGATACCTAGGTACAAAAACAGGGACTAAATTTGTGAAAATATTATATTTGAATGTTTGAATTATCGGCAAAGTTTATTGGATTGGCGTCTGTGTGTGCGTGTGCAGTTTATTCCCTTACAAAGAAAGAGTCCTTTGTTTGAACAAGGAAGTTTTTTTTTTGAATATATATGTATGTATGTGAATGAAGGAAAAAAATATTCAGAGTGAAGTGCGATAGTATTACAGTGAAATCCGCATTGTGGAACAAATAAAACGCAAAATAAAATTGAATAAAAAAAAAATAGGATACAGCTTCATAGCCACCATATTAGGAGGGGGAAAGTTTTACTGTTGGGTAAGTTTATTTTTTATGATTCCTTCTAAATGCTATTTATTTGTTTTATTAAATTGTACCTATAAATTGTTTAAATTTCTAGAGCATATAAATACAACTTCCGCCACCAAAAAAAAAAAGATGGTTTAAGGGGGACGAAACTTCTTCCCGGGGACCTGTTGCAAGAATAGTATTTTTGTATTCATGTCCTCGATTTTATATATATATATATGTATGTATGTGTATTTTGAAGAGATGTGTGAAATTGCTACCTACCTGTTTTCTGTAACTGCATAAATCTGTTTTATAATTTTTAAGCTTTCACATTGGATGTGGCGGTGTTTATTTTGTCCTTTAGGGGTTCATATTTCCAAATACTTATATTTCTACAAAATTTATGATTTCTGTTTTTTTTGAGGGGGGGGGGACTCGTTTCCATTTATTTTTTTTCTTTCTGTAGATAAAGGATATGACCTAGAATAATAAATGGATCTAAAAGGGCAAACAGAATTTGCGGCTCCTTCCTAGGAAAGGCTGGTCTGCTTAATCCTTTGATTTTTTTACTTTAATTTACTGATTATAGATTACGGAACATTTTACCTCTGCGGAGTTGTAGGACCTCTTTTGCTCTGTTTTTCCCAGTCTATCTTGTTCCACATTTAAGTTTGACAGAAGTAAAGAAGGTACTTTAGGTATGGATTGGATGTAATATAATATGTATATGGACTGGTATGCAGGCATTTCACACACTTGGTACATTTGAATGTGGCAAAAGTAATTAGGGCCCTCTCCGCCGGATTTTGCAATCGGTGAGAAAATTTGTTTTTATATTTTTCAAAATATGTTAATTATTAAATTTCTGATTTCTGATGAAAATAATTTTTGTTTGGCTTGTCACCAAAGGTCCTCGTATGTTGAAAGTTGAATTTACTGCCCTATTGTAATTTTTAGCTATATTTCTTTAATTCTGATGATAGATCGGGCCCTAACTTTGAAGTACTGGTGGACTAGCTTAAGGGAAGAATGCGCAAGCCTATTTCGCTGGAGCATTACTTGTAAAAATAGCCACAAAATAATGAAAGCCCAGAAATATTGCGACGGTGTTCAAGTGTTCTTTCACTTTTCATTTTTAAATACTGCAGGGTTTTTATCGACATCGAATAATTATATGTATGTGGTGATTCCACAAAAAGTTGTCGGTGATGCACATACTATAAACTGAAAGTTGTTCGGTTTTGTCCACCCAACTCAGGGAAAGCGGCTGAATAAAACTTAGCCACAGGAGACAGCAGTGATCTATCGAACAACTTAGCTTTATGCCAACAAAATCAAGCGCAATAATTTAACTTTTTCTAAAACGATGTTAAGATTGGTACTATGGGATCATCAGTGGAGTGAAGAAGGGACTTCAGTGTTATTGATAGTTAGAGGGGTAAGAAGATTCATCTTTTATAGGGTGAGGCTGTTTTCCATCCACTCGGAAAGAGAACAGAACAGTAGGGAAGATAGTAGAACTTACACAGTGGTTTTTTCACCGTAGAAGAATACCTCGTCAGGACAAGAGAATAGACCCCAACGGATTAGTTAATTTTGAGAGCTTTAAGAACTCTAGCAACTGGTCGAGTACGATTTGTTATCATTGATTCTTTGCTGTAGAAGAGTTATTAATGTCACTAAAAGGTATCCTGTTTTGTTGAGAGATTTCTGAAGAGTTTGTAAGAAAACCTGAATGAACAGAACAGGGACGAAATGTAGTTCATGCAAGATATCCTTATCTATTAGCACCAACATTGATTCCGACAATTGAAGTCACCTCTCACGGAATCCGACTGATAAACAAGTTAATCTAATGATATCACTTCTAAGAAAGGTCTTTGTTCTTTTCTCGTACTTTCGACCTGGGCTGATTATTTTCGGTGATAATTTCAACATCAATCGCTCTGATTACATTGACACATGGTACCTATCTATTGAATGTAAAAACTGTTTTAGATCAATTGTCATTCCACCACGCATGCATATCCAGAACTTGCCTACCCAACCTGTAGCAACGGTCGTTAAAATGAGAGAACAACAATTTAAGGAAAATTGTGATTGATAGGTTCCCTCCTAGAATATCTATAGTTGAAGTTGTTCCTTGAAATTCTACTCAGTAGGCTTCGACGGCTAGGGCACAGAGAATTCGTCGATTTCGGGGATACTTCTTTCAAAAGGATTTTTTTGACAAATGGGACGTAATTCGTGTCAAGTTTCCATGAGTTTTCTAATTTAGTATTGATTGACTGACCTTCTGTGGCATTATCGTTTCAGTGAATGGGCTCTCGAGAAACTTGCTGAAGATCCACTGTTATCGACCAACATTTTGTTTAACGATGACGCCCATTTCTGGCTTAACACTAATTATGGCCGAATATGCTCGAATGCGTCATCGAAAATTGTAAATTCCGCATAGACGAGCTACGGCGCAGTTGCGGCTCACATTTGAAAGGCATTATCGTTAAAAAGTGAATGTCAAGAATGGTTTTTTAGATTAAAATAAAGATTTCACAATATATTTGAATATATCTGGCAACGAGACGAGGCGAGACTTTTGTTAGTCACGTCAAAATCGAAAAAATTTCAGTCTCGGTCTCGCCTAACCAAGTCTCGTGTATGTCTTCGTCTCATCCTTAGTCTCGGTTTCTTTAGTATTTTTTCGTGTGTGTTAACAATAGGCTGCAAAGTAACGTTATCAGACACCTTTGAAGGAAGAGTGGTATTTCTAAGATAAAATTTGAATAATTTTTTAGAGGTTTTTTAATCCATTTATATCGGAGCCATGCCTCAATCGATTTTGACAGTTTATGGCTTGACATTTAGGCAACATACTATATTTTGACTTTTGGGTAATATTTTGTTTCCAAATTTCACCCTTTATCGCTAATTTGATGGAAGAGTGGAATAACACAAACAATTACGATTGGGTGAAATATTTTTCGTCCTTATTTTTGTAGAGCATCATACATCGATATCTCATCACATCATCTCAATTTCCACACTCGCCAGTTTTTTGCCTTTGCGCTGCTACAAAAGTTCTTCTATGGCTTTTTCGTAAATACGAAATTTTTAATTTCATTTATTTTGAAACATGAATCCTTGAAAGAAAGTCTCTTGTTAAAACATGAGCGATATTAATTTCCAAACAAAACAGAAAAACGATCTGAACTTAATTTGTCAAAAGCCTCAGGCAGAATGGAAAATTAAAGGGTATTGCTTTCAAATACATATATTTATGTGAATACCATTTTAAATGTAAAGACATATATGTATGGGACTGTATTAGTTGTACCAACGTTGAATAAATCGCAGTAGATTAAGTAACCAATAATGCAAACAAAACTTTTTTTTTGCCAGCGGCATAAAAAGGATTAAAAAAACTGTAAAATTAAAAAAAATTTAAAAATTTAAATGACATGAAATTTTTGTAAACATTATGCACCGAATAAGGAATATTTGGAAAGAATTTAATTAATCTCTCAATTTTTTTAATAGTTTCAAAATGATTAACGCCCTTAAAAATGATGTTTACAATTATTTAAAATTAAAATGGTTCTTTGATAGATTATTGCAGCTTAATTGGAATTTAGCAAGTCAGAATTGGTTGTCAGTTAAAAGCGCCATCACGCATTAATGGTTTATTATCGCATACTTTTCATAATGAAAAGTTTGTTATCGAAACTGTTTTTTTTGTTCATCAACCCTTCAAAATTTGTTTTATCATTTTTTATTACATTAATTATTCAACAAAATGTACGACGATATCGGACATTTATCTCTTGAAAGCAAACTATAATCTGGATACCTTTAAAGGATTCATTTATTAGTCTAGTTACATTATTAAACAAAAAACTGTAAAATAACTAAAAACCAATTTCTCCTTAAATTTATTTTCTTTCATAATAACATATAAGTTCTAAATTTTAGAACTCATTTTATGATTATTTATAAGTAGTATATGTATATCAAAATTTGAAAAAAAAAACGAGCCGAGTTTTATACAAATCGTTCGAGCCATTTTCTAGAAAAATAAAAAAAGAAATCGCCTTATACAGGGTGTCCGCTAGGAAGGTATACTACTTTGTTTGTTTATAATTTTTGATTAAATGAAAGAGAATGGATCTTGATAAATGTGTTATTTAATGTCGGCTATTATGTATGAAGCACAATATCAGGTAAATGTCCGCCTCTGTCAGTCTCACAAATGCAAGGCCTTTTGAGCACATTTTTCATTACATTCTCACACATTTCATGCCGTATTTCATTAGATTCATCACGAATATTTTGTTTGAGTTGCTCAAGCGTTTCTGGTTTGTTTGCATAAACCTTGCTTCTTAGATATCCCCACAAAAAGAAGTCCGGAGCAGTCAAATCAGGCGACCGTGGAGGTCAATCAACATCACCATTTCTTGAAATAACTTGTTGTGGAAAGAGGTGCCGCAGTAATTCCATTGTAATCCTGGCACATGTTAATCAAGCCCAAAGCCTGCAGTTGTGGCGTTTAAAAATGTTCAATCATATCACGATATCGCTCCCCATTCACAGTTACTGTTACGCCGTTTTCATTTTCAAAGACGTAAAGTCTAATGATTCTTGCTGACCAAATTGCACACCAGACTGTAACTTTTAATGGATGCAAAGGTGGCTGATGAATAATTTGAGGGTTTTCCATTGCCCAGAACTGACTATTCTTTCTTATTCACATATCCATTCAAATGAAAGTGTGCCTCGTCACTCATTATGATTTTTTCATGAAAATCGGGGTTGTCATGGGCTAGCTGTAACATCCTGTTGACATATGTACGGCAGCGTAAATGGTCTTGTAGAAGAAGACTCTAGTGTCAACTGAATCTTAAATGGAAACAAATGCAAATCCTTGTGCAAAATTATGAGGGTGGCCGTGGCGCGAGAGTTGTGTGCTCGCCTGTCAACCTCGTAGTCGCAGGTTCGATTCCTGCTGTTGTCTATGGCTGCTTATATTCCTTTAAAAATCAATTCTAAAAATTGTCATAAAATGAGTAGCTGGTTTACTCATTACATGCTGTTAAGGCATAACACTAACAACATGTGATTGAGTAAACTAGCATAACCATAAAATATGACAACGAAATAAATAAAATAATGCGAATTATAAGAGTCATAGATAAATAAGTCACGGTAATTTTCTCCGCATTAGTTCAGCCGCCATCCCTGGAGATAAATCTGAGACAACAACCAGCTCTAGTCTCAGAACATTGCGCCACACATCTTTCCTTTCATTCTTCCCCTTCTTTCACCGGATGCCCGCGCTGTGTTAAAAAAACATATAAAGGGTATTCATAATCCCTTAAGCGCGTGCAAAATTATAAAAAAAAACAAATATATTTTCAGCCGATCTTGCAGTACGTTGTGGTTCATTCTTGGGCCTATCACCTACAGACCCTCTTTTTGTTGTTTCTCATAAAAATTTCACGTAACTTTCTAATCGTGACCAGTAATCGATGATTGACTTTGATAAAATGTTTCAACGGTTCAAACTCGTTGGTTTATCGAATATTTTTCCATAATAAATTTGACACGTGTCTACTTCACGACTGCCAAATATGAACTGTCAAGACTAATGTTTATCAAAATGGCGGCAAAACAAAGTAGTATACCTTGCCGGCGGACACCCTGTATTATCCAGTCGCTCAACAAAATATTCGACCTTAAATGATCTATACATCAAAAGAACTCATAAATCGACGCCACACACGCGATGAACTATTTGACATACTTTTCTGGCTTCTTCATTTTTTTTTACACAGGTTGCATTTACCTAAAAAGAACATAGGTCTTACAGGAATATAGTTAAAATTATTAAACAAAAAATAAAACAATAGTTTGTAGTATTGCACAGCAATATTAATATTTTTTTTATTTTTATTTAATAAAATGATAAATCGATATAATTAAACAATTTTTATGTGGAGAAATGTGAGGATTGTTTCCCCTTTTAATTATTTGTTAATATATTTAATTGTTAATTCATTTTAATTTACAGTATTAAAGAAATTATTTAAAAAAAAAAGATTTTCTATTGAACATAAAACAAAATAATCTTTGAATAGAATTATTACATATGGATACTCTACACAGTTTGACAAATGCTAAAAAAAAGGCTCGATTTGTATAACCACTCGAACTTGTCTCTTATTATTATTAAAATATTGTTTTAATTTTTTTTGTAGTCTTGTGCATCTAGTAGCTATGTTTAATCTCAAACAAAAATAATCAAAAACAAATAGCAATTTTGTATTTTGTTAAGCTTATGACTTCATTAACCCAAACAACCAAAGAAATTTGATAACTTCTTCATTTTTATAACTTCCACTGACAAATATGAATTTTAATGAGCATAATTTTTTAATATGTGAAAAATGTCGCTGCAACTTAGAAATGAAGATGAATGCAAATAACGAGTTCGAAGAAAAAGGATTAAAAAATAAATTTCTGAAATTGAGGGCTTTACTGATTGTGGGCTTGAGGCTTGTCGATTGATGATTTTTAATTTCATTGAAAGTTTGTGCATTCAGGCAATTTTCGTATTGCCCAAAAATTGATTTGGGTTAAGGAACGGTATCGGTACGCATTTATGTTTGATTGAGTTTTTATTTTTAAAAGTAATATTTTTTTATAGCTTTGAGTATCTTATATGAATATCTGTTAGATTTCCTGATAAAACCAAATTTCATGCTAAATTTGAACTACCTCCAGGCATGGAAATTTATTATAGTTTTGTTTATAAAAGTACGTTTAATGCTATCCCGTAGGGTAAAGAAAGCATTTTCTACCCAAAAATTAGTTTTTCCATTCTTCCCCTAACCTCCCCAATTAGATATACATATATGTACGTTTTTTTTTCACAGTAGCGGACATGAATGTATCACATAAGCGAATTGGAAAACAAAATTGAAGATAGACACCAAAGGGTTAAAATAAAAAACTATACTTAGTGAAATCTTGTATATCAAAATCGGTGTTCCACAGGACTCTGTACTGGTCCCTTGTCTTTTTCTTGTTTTCAGAAACTTTGTTTTTGATTTAAGTTGTTCAAAAATTGGGTTTGCTAATATAGTGTGTTCTTATTCTTTTTAAATCTGTACTATATTTGGTAGCGGATAAATAAATGATGATTTGGATATTCAAAAACAATAGTTTTAATATGTATAAACTTGTCAAAGTGACAAATTTGAGGTTGTTGTTTTTAACTTGGCCACTTTTTCCCTTCAGTCAAAGAAGTTTTTTTTTCGTAGTATGTACTAATTGCTAAGCTCTTTGTAAACATTATTAAACTTTAATTTTTAAGGTTAATATTCAATGCTTTCTAAACTCCCGACAAAATACTGCACATTTTTGAGCAATGATAAGTAATGAGCATATATCAATTTCCATCTAATTTTTTTTTATATTAATTTACAAACGTACTACTTTGTATTAATATTTAATGTAAATGAAATTAAAAATTAAATAGCTTCTAATTTATTCAATAAGGGTTTCGAATTTTTGTCCACAAATATTTGATTACAAAATTATTCTATAAATTAAAGTTTTGCAGTAACGTACTTATCTTTTCGTATAATTAAGGTCAATCAATTGAACAATTCCATTCTGTAGTTGCAGAAATATTTCTCGTTTGCAATAATTAACTTACACTAAATTGAATGTTAATATAATCATACAAATTAATAGATTTCTCAGTAATAATTTTTAATTATTAAATTATGCGAAATGTCTTTTGATTTGATTTGTTTCTATTAAAAAAAACACGGTGTTGAATTCTAATATTAATTTATACCTCTGAAACCATTTAGATTGCTGAAAACAAATTTGAGAAGAAAAAAATAGCAACACTAATCAATATTACCGATATCGTCTCGTTTTTTCGACAACTATCGTTTTCTCACTCGTTTTTCAAATGACATTCCAACTAAAATATTTCAATAATAATAATATTTAATATTTATAAACTAAAATATTTCCGTGCTTAGAGCCATTGCAACTTTACGCAGTCTCTAAAATGTGTTCACGAAAAAGGCTGGAACTATGATAAGTGTTGAAATGATGAGGGCGATACGTGTTTGTTTCTTTTTTGACGGTTCTACAGCTTCAAGTTGATGTGAGCCCTTCGAAACTTCACTTTTCAACTTCAGCAAAACTTCATTCTGGGTTCAAAACGTTTGATTTTAAATAGTGAAGTGTTTGCAGGCTAATTTTATATTGAAGTACATATCATGATAAATTCATCAAGGGTTTTGGTAGTAAAATAGGCAACAACGAAATTACCCCTGGTAATGCTAACTTGACTGTGAAGTTAGCATTACCAGAGGTTACTTTTAAAAAAACAAACGCGACGAATTTTTGTCTTTCACGACAAATTTACGACAAATAATCCAATAAGAGTTTGTTTAAAATTTTGAAGTGGTAGTGCTAACTTGAGACATATATTTTTCGCTTGAGTTGAATTGTGAATTATTTGTTTCTTTTTTTTTGAATTTCAAGTCAACCCAAAACTGATAAAAGCAAACATTTGTTAATTGATTTTATGTATTTTTTTTTGTCGTGCCCAAATTTTTTAACTGGAGTTGAAGTATATTTTGTTCCTCATCGTCGTTTTTTTTCATCTTTGGGAAAGTAGAACGCACGACCTCTCTAGGTATAATCGATAACCAAACAAGTGTATAGCTTCCGACTTCGGTAGATGATTTAAAGCGCCATCACCACATAAAATAGATGACCTCTCCAAATCCTTATTATTATTTATTGCTTTTTGCGAACCACGTCCTGTATATTGAACATTGTGATTCGATTTCAAAATGACATCTATTGAACTTAAGCTTTTGACCGGAGAATGATTATTTTTTTTGGCCACGTTGAGAAGGGCAATAATTATGGAATGAATGAGAGTGCCATGCTGTGAGCTCTCTAATATCTATTTTCTACTAAAAAAATACTACAGTTGAGCGACGAAGGAATTTTCGTAAGAAAAACATTAATTCTTTATTCAGTTCATACAAGATTTTTCGGAATTTAGTTAAAAAGGAGATCAAGAAACGCTTTATCACAAACATTTTGGCGAAACACTAAACCCCTTGGCATAACCATAAAAAGACTGATATTATTGGTGACGAATGTGATGCTAATGAGCTCAACAAATTGTTTGCTGACGCACCCTAGGTTCTGCAGTTCCTTACTTCAATTACATCCTTAATCCAATTTTAACCACATCTTCTTGGAAAGTTTCCAAAGTAATCCCAATTCAAAAAAAAATCTAGCTCACCAGTTGATTGATTTCAATTCTGCTTTTTTGCTGTAAAGTCTTTAAAAGAATAACCGAGTCAATAAATGTCATTTTTTTTTATCAGCTAACAAGTTACTTTCTCCGATACAAGCTGGGTTTATACCACACTATAGTTTCTCCACAGGTCTCTTAAAGTGTGTTGATGACATTCGCCAAGAAATTGATAAAGAATACGCATCTACACGGGTGTTTCTTGATTTTTCGAAGGTTTTCGTCTTAGTTCCGCATGATATTTTCCTGAATAAAATAAGTCCCTCTTTGAAAGAACTGCAGCAACTCTCATTCAAAAATATCTATTAACTCCCACATTTTTTCAGACTTTATTCCAATGAATAATGGTGTCCCTCAGGGCTCTATCATTGGACCATTGCTTTTCTGTTTATTCATTACTGATCTTTCTGAGATTCTCAAATGTTTCACGATATTAATGTACGCCGAAGATGTGCAGATAAAGTATGTGGAACTCATTACTTTCCGATTTGGGGGGAATAAAACCTTTGATAGATTTTAAATGGCTCTAGAAGATCATATTTTTCATCTTTATCTTTTCTTTTCCTTTTTAAGAAAAATTGTGTATATTATTTTGTATATAAACTAGCGTGGTCTAATTTAATTTAAAATAATGTATATGCTATAAAGATATTAATTCAAAAATGTTAACCACTTTTAAACTAAGTATTAGTTCAAAAAGCATTGTGTTTTTAATATACCCATGTATCTTATTAATAAAAATAAATATCAACTATTTTGTTTAAGAATAATGTTAGCGTGCTAGGACTACTGAAGTGGCAATTCACATTATTAATTAGATTTGAAAAATAATAAGGCGAGAGATCAATATTCTTGATCTTTTATTTATTATTCTCTCAGCGACAAGAAATACTACCTAATATTATTCAGTAAGTACGTCACCGACAATAACGTTTTTGGTGTTGACTTTCTTATCGATGAATGTTTAAAAGAAGACTGCTAACCGAAATTGAATTTGAAATAGGTACGTTGTGACATTTTCTCGAGGAAAATCAGTAATAGTGTTTTTAAATGTCAAGATCCTTCCTTAAATAATATGTCGACGGTAAGACTGGCTCAGAGCTCACTCGCTTACGCTCACAGATGTAATAAAAAAATGTATTGCTAGCAAATTCCACTAATGAGGAAGTAAATATAAGAAGGAGCTTGATAATTTGCCAACTGATTGGTACGAACTGTCAAACTTTATTCGCGTTCCACATACCATCCACACTTCCAAGAATAAATTGTTCTACACATCCAAATATTCCACGAATATTCGTTGGTCTCTCTCTCACTATGCCGACAAAAAAACACTGTTTGCTATTAGTTATTAGTTATTGATAGTTTAAAACAAATGTCAATTTTTTTCAAACTAGAATCCGTTAATTTTATTTCCCGTGGCTTCTAAAAAAAAAACAAACACGGCCATTAATTCAATTTACTAAATTAAGATCTCCCCTGGCGATATGGCCAACCACCGTCGAAATGTGTCGTGGAAAAGAAAATGAAATATTTTTTTCATTTAATCATCAAAACGACCAACAAAGCCGACGAGAATAAGCTTTGATAATTCACCGATTATTTTTTTCTTAAATTCTACCTCATTTTGTCACGGTCATAAATTTTAATGAATTTAGAAGTCGAATTTGAAGACATTTTGTGGTAGCAATTTGATTAATTTGCACACATTAACATCAGTCTCTAGATTATGGTGGCTTAGTACATAGAATTCATTCTGGGCTTAAATAATTTTAATATAAAAAAAAACATGAAATTGAAATAAATTTGAATACATTTAGTCTCATCCAACACAAGGTGTCATTTTAAATTTCTCGCCATTTTTAACCTGTCAACTTTCAACTATCAATGTGATGATTTTTGATAAGTACAAATTGGGAGGATATTAATTATTAATCATACTCGCCGCACAATGTGATGAAACTCATTTAAATAAGGATAAGCAAAAAAAAAAACAACTGTCGTATTTGCAACTCCGGACTCCCAAGAGAAATAATAGATTCAGGACTCCATAAATACATTTTTATTTATTTAAAATTTAAAAGGAAACACTTACCTCCCTTATAAATGAATGAATGAATGAATGGGGGTTTTATGCACTGCGACCTAAGGATCGATTGTGCCTCCCTTGCCTAGAGCTGGTTGGGGTTTCTCATTTACAGCTCTCCCTCCAGATTAATATCTCTTAAGAATTTTAGTGTTTGGATATTATTTATAGAGGATAGCTTGCTTTCCTCTACCTGGTAATGACCTAGGTGTTTTTTCCTGTGGTGCATTAGTACACCGAATCTGCCTAGGAAGTGATCTGGAGTTTCGTTCTCTTCCTGGCAGAATCTACAAGTGGCACTATCTACTAGGCCAACAATACTTAGATGTCTTCTGAGTTTACAGTGACCGGGGAGGAAGCCCGTTATGACCCTTAAGTTTATTTCTAGCTAAGCGGATGCAGTCCAAGTTTGTCCAAGCATTATTTGTTATTTTGATAATCCCATAATGACAGAAATATCATTATAACTGTCTATAGATAAATTGAAAAGGCTTATCAAACTGTGTTACATGAATATTCGATAGAAGACAGATATTTTGAATCAATTACCAAACTGTCAGTAAAAAAACACGTTTTCATTATTATTACTTAAATTCCGAGACGTAAAACTAAATACCACTTTAAGACGTTAAAGCCAATTTTTGGTCATATTTCTGGACCCAATACACTATCAATTCATAGTCTAGTTCTAGTCGACATATTTGAGTCTACATGGTTGTTGCTGGATGTTCCATGCCGATTCTACGGTTAATTTTTCGAAAGAATCTTGGCCTGCACTCTTCTAATATGTAGTTTACTCTGTATGCTGTGGTTTAATGCCATTCGTCATTCGTCAATGGAGATCACTCCACAAATGTTGGAACGTTATTTCGATCCGAGTATGACAATTACATCAACTAGACATTTTTGATAGTATAAGTTTCAACTAGACTGTGCCAAAAGTCATTCAGCGGGTGCAATCGACTTATTGAAAACTCAATTCGATGAACGTGTTATATCGAGAAATGGTGCTTCAATTTGCTGCCTAGCTCGCAATAAGGAGCATTTTGTCTAAAAAAAATTATTTAAAATGATTGTTCTTTGGGAAATATTAGAATTGCTTGAGCGAGTATTAATAAAGGAAATCTTTGACTAAACAAAAAAAATTAGATAACATAATAAGGTATGGTTTTTGCTTTATCTTTTTCATCAGAATGGTTCAATCTTATTGCTCTTTCATTTCTTCGTTTCTGCGTGGTTCGATTATTCTGGCTCGAAAATCTCTAAAGTCTTACTTAAAAAGGGTTGGCTTTTCCTGCGTTTTCGTTTAAGACTAGAACATACCTAACCTGGGTCAGATGTGAGAAGAAGCTAGAGCTGGCAACGAGACCGAGACTAATCTCGGTCTAGTCTCTAGACTTCTTTAAAAGCACCCGAGACGTGACCGTAGTTTTCGGTACCGAAATTTACCGAGAGTCTCGCTGGTCTCGGTGCTTTGGTTTGGGTCTTCGCTAGAAGAAATATTTTTTCATTTAATTATATTTTAATATTCATGTTCAATGTTTATAATATCTATTCATAAGTTTTTTTTTTATGCGAAATATTCTATGCGCGGTGAAATATCAAACCACAAATGTACATAGTTATACTAAGATAGATGGACTGTGAAAATCCAGAGAAGAATACATACGTACTATGTATGCATGACGTTGGAATAGAAATCGCTCATTTTTGAGACTTTGGAAAAAAATATTTTCGATACGTCAAAATGTAGTTTATTGCCTACCTATCAAGCCATGAACTGTCAAAATCCATTGGAGGATGGCTCTGATTTAAATGGATTAAAAACGTCTACAAAACTCAAATTTTACCTCAGAAACTTCGAAATTTTTCTGACTAAGGATAAGACCGAGACCGATACGAGTTTACACATTAAAGTCTCTCCTATGGTCTCGTCTCTTTACCAACCCAGAAGCGAAGCATATTTAAAACATCTTGATTGCAGTCAATCCTTGAAAACTTTCTTGCGAAACCCGTGATTTCGGCGGGGTCAGCGAAGAATCTTCTAGATGTATTGCCCAAGTTTGAATTTCCAAATCCAGGTTTTGGCATATCTGTTATAAGTGTGGTCCTTTCCTTATATTCCCTTTGAATTCTTTCTTTTTAATTTCTTTTACCAGTATTTTATCTTTCGAATTTGGAGCTTGCCATTTTTTAGAGGAAGCTTGTTAGAAAAGTGTAGTACCGTTTAAAAAAATGGATTCTAGCATGAAAAATTGACAAGTCGAATCTTAAAGACTAGGGATCTTCTACATTTGTGATTTCAAAGACCCTAACATTTGCACCTCACAACATGCACCAGTTGTTGTATTTCAAACCTTTGCGTCAACCATGGTTGGAAGCAATAATGTATGTCACGCGAAAGTGGCCATGTTCATCTACGTGGTCTTGTATATATTTCATTTCTTTTTGTGTAATATCAAACGTTTCGTAGAGACATCGAATTTGGATTAGACGGAAAAAACGAGTGGAAGATTGTGTAGGATTCTGTCAAAATACGTTTTTTTTTCTGTCTTCAATAAGTGATTGCAATCTTAAATATACAAATAAACTTTATGAAAGATGTTGGAGTCGTCCTGAGAGGGATCTGTAAACTTTTGTTGGTATGATATCTAATAAGAGCCTCTTTTTAAAATAAGTTCCAGGTTTTTTAAGTTTTCTTCCTCAAAGTTTATGAGAACATTTTCAAGGTAAAGACGAAGTCTTCTAGTTAGAAGACTTTGTGACAGAGTAAGTCCTGAAGCACAACCTCGGTACTCCTCTCCGTAGCTTGAACTGGCTCTGGTTTCGGATAACAAAGTTTTTTTTCACTTATCTAATAAGAGTATTACAAGGGAAAGTAAGTACGATAGCTGCGAAAGTAAGCTCTTGAACAGGTACTTGCTCACGGATTACTTTTGTCCTTCGTCGTTTACGTCGAATCTGTACGCTTACTGCGATCTGTAAGTTCATAGAAGTCCTTCTTTGGGTGCCCCGGGTTTGTATTCGATGTCCAGTTATGTACAAGTATAGAAGCATTGAACTATTCTCTGTTTCTTGTTATGAAGCTCACTTCAATATAATTGGATTATGTCCGTCTCTTCAAATCAGATTTGAAATGCCTCAAATTGTGGCTAAAAGTTGGATATTCGTTGTATGGACATTTCGTCATTTTTCGAAGCTTATGTCCCATAGATGATACCTTGTCATTTAGGCCAGCTGATACGTATCACAAATATTTATGTTCAACTTAAAACGCTTATGGAGTACTTTTTCCTCTGCATAAGCTGTCACATAAGTTCTTAAGTAGAACTTAAATGCTTAAGTTGTGTATTAGCGAACTGGCCTTAATTTCCTTGCTGTACTTTGAAAGTTAACTTAAAAAGTAAAATTTTTAGGCATCTGGATCACATTTGCTGTTAAATAGAAAAAGAAACAATAAAAGGTATGGAAAATGTTTTCAACTTTAACCCTAGAAATCTAACGTGTCTGGACTGTGGACTGCAATGAAAAGCTAATCATTCGACTTTTTGACGAACATTACATTTTTTTGGAATAAGTTATTATTTTTTATTAAAGGCGATGATAATTATACAAATTAAAGTAAAAATAAACATTTACTTCAGTTTTACATTTACATTTTTCATAGCACATGTTTTTTTTTTTTTTTTTTTTTTTTTTTGAGATCAGAAAGTTATTGTCATACTAAGATTTTGTTAGGAAATATTATTAAAAATGACGAGTAAATTGTACATATACAATAAACAATGACACTTACAAGAAAAACGCGAGAAAAACCCACCGACGGCTGAGATGGCATGAAAGGAAGGGAGAAGGAAATATTTGATCGATGTGTGCTATTGCGACGAAGGTTAGCTTTTTAGGGTTAAAGCGGAAGATGCAGAAAGATGTAGAAAAAACATGGTATTTGTATTAAATATAAATATAAAACAGTGTTCCTTTGATAGTTAATGCTCAATGAAGAAACGAACATAAAGTTATTTTCCGAAAACATTTATTCTAACCTCAAAATATCCTCGTCTTCTAAAATAATGGTATACGCATTTAAGTTTTCAAATGTTTCGAGCTATAAAATAAAAATAACTATAGCCTGTCTTGTACGGCTTCCATCCATAATCTATATATATGTATATATATATATTTTTTGTAGGTTTATGATCCCTTGCAGGTGTCTTAAACTTGTTCAACTATTAAAAAAGCCTTCATTTTCAAAGCGTTTTACAAAATATTAAAACAAAAAAAAATGCCTCGCTGCCTGTTGAAAAACAATCTCATTCACCTAATAAATTAGCTTTTTAATGAGCCTCATTAAATTCTCTAAGTATCCTTGAATTTATCGTAGGGCACCGCATACATTATCACAATTATTTTTCTAGGTAGTACTCGTAAAAAAAAGCAAGCAAACAATAATAAAAAAAAAGTATAAAGCCTATCAAAGGCAAACCACAAGCGTTGAATGTTTTTTGGCGCCCCAAATCTAATCAATATAATTTTTGTTTTAATATTAGTGTGAAGGCCCTTCGAACATGAAAGTGTTCCTTATTGTTTTTTTTTTTTTGCTCATTTACATTATTTGTTATTGTTGGTATTATGTATTTGGTCATAAGACCTTATTAATCATCATCAATAGAATAAAGGACCCTTATGAACCAAATTACTGGTGCGTTTACGGTCTGTAGGTAAGCTTGCATTTCAAGTCGAGGAATTTAAAGTTCTAACGAACCTCATCGGGTAAGGTCGATCACCCAATTAGACGAATGAATAATTGTTTGACGAATTTTCTTTTTCTTTTGTTTTGGTTTTTCTTTCGAGTTGGACTCTTGGTAATTTGTTTCAAAAAAAGATTTCGGAAACAACTCTTGTGACTTTGATGAAAATGGAACTTGTGTTTGTCGATAATGTAATTGAATAAAATATTTCGCTTGGCTTAACCTAAAGGCAAATTACATATATATTTGGTTCAACATTTTAAAACATAATATGTTTTTTCACTACGTTTTTTGGCTTCATTTAATTCCAAGTGTTCCAATTAGAAAACACACTTACGTTTTGTAAAGTTCAATCACACGCAAGCACAAGATTCTTAGTAGATATAGGTAAATATAGTTTTAATGCCATCATGTACTTAATTTTTTCCTGTCGAAATTTCTATAATAAGCACTATTATTTAACGTTCAATTATTTAAGAATCCTTCTTCCTACTATCCTACTTTAAATTCTATTTTATAAATTGAAAGTTTGGATGGATGGATGTTTGTTGCTCAATCACACTAAAACGGCTAAACGGATCTGAATGAAATTTGGAAGACAGATAGATTAAAGTCTGGAATAGCACATAGGGTAATTCTTATCCCGGTAAATGTATGGTTCCCTTTGGATGAATTTGTTTTAATTTTGCAAAGAGTACATATAACTAGGTAGTCTGATCGTTCTACAAATAGCCAACATAGTTTTTATCCACAACGACTGAACGGTTTTTAATTAAATTTTGTAGGTGCATATATGATGTCATTGGATTCCCGTGGAATAGTCCTTATCATCGCACGGGTGTCGGCTAGTATAATAAAATTATAATAAAATATAATTTTTAAAAACAAATAGTAAACCCCTTTTAGAAATATTGAATTTTTTAAAATGCTCCAATTAAATATGAAATAAAATGTTCAACAAATGACCCTCGCGGCTCTGATGACAGGCCATTGCTCGTTTTATAAAATTTTCGACGACTTTTTGAAATCTTATGATTTGAGTCTTACCAATGGCGTGTGGATGCATTTGATTTCATGGATCGTGCATGGTTCTTGATGCGCTTCATTGGTGAATATGACATTTTCGAAAAAACGGTATTCACTTCACTTTGCTCCATAACACATTTTTTAAATTCCCGCGTAAAGAGAAACTTATACACTCGTAAAAGGCTTAGGTTTTTTCTTAAAATTCGCTGCGTAGTGCTTCGTGAAAGTTGAAGTTTTTGAGAACAATGCCGGGTTTTGGGTGTTTACGTCGCGTCGATGCAAAGGACCGATCGACCGATAATCGGCGTTCTTCCCTTGCATAACGTTCTATTTTTAATAATCAGGATAATCATAGCTAACGTCTTCCGAATTTCAGAGCTGCCACTTGTATGGCAAAAACAAAATGACACAAAATTTAAATAGTTCACTATTACTGCGACACCCTATGGACGCTCAAGAAGGACATGTTTCGAATTTGAAAAAAAAATCGAGCTAGAGATTTTGATTAAACTTGACCATAATAGATAGCACGAAATAAGATGGGTCCAGGAATTGCGTTTATCTGTAAGTGTGTACGTCGATCTACGGCATAAACCGTTGAAGCCATTTCGAAGTAAGAGTCTTACTTGTAGGTGCTTCCCTAGACGAGACATTACAATGGCTTTTTTAGCCTCAACATTATCGGCACCTGCCACACAAACAGTATAGAAAAACTGTAATTATCTCGAACGGGTCTGTGTATCATTGCTGGAATGTAAAAAAAAATTGCAAAAAATGATTTTACGTAAAATTTCAATATTACGTGCTATAGATCCGTTGTTTTATTTTCCACTTTTTCTTTACCGAATTCGATCAAAATTTTGTATAGGAATGCTCCACAAATTATGCATATTAAAAAAGTTCAAAATTAAAAATAAATCAAAGAAATTTTGCATCTTAATAAGTAAATAATATAAAATGTACGACTGGAGACTGGATCGTACGAAATTGCTCTAATGTTTGATCACATCGTATGCAAAAGGCTTCTTTTAAGAATCCTTTTGCATTTTCACAAATGCAAACAAATATTTTTCGAAAATTTTTGTATGCAGTATTATTTATAATTTGAATCAACTCCTATATAAAAATTTTGATCTTAATCCGTCTAGCCGTTTATGAGAAAGTTCATAATCAAAAAAATGGTTGTATGGCAGATACCATTAGTTTTTAACCTAAAAAACGATTCAAAAATCTATTTTAGACAATCACCGAAAACGCTCAAATACAAAGTTTGAAGAAAATCGCTTCAGCCGTTAAGGCTGTAGAGCGTTGTACAGACCGACAGACGGAATTGCGGGGTCCATTATTTTGGTGTTCTATCATCGTAATGTTAAGTTTGATTAAAATCTCGAGTTCGATTTTTTTTTTCAAATGCAAAATTGGCCCTATAGTACCTATATACCGCAAGTAAAAAGGATTTAAAATATTTACCAAAAGTTACTAAAAGCACGTATACGTTTTACACAGTCGTGCTTTTTATTTTTGTTGTTGTTGAGAAAAAGGTTTAAAAACATACAATTTTGTATAAAGAAAATATTTTGTACTTTCCTTCGATGAAATAAAAAAATCCTTAAAAGTCATCCAGGAAACGCAAAAATGTTATCGGAGATTATGCTTTCATCTAAAATCTAGTTTTAGAAAAAGGTCAAGACCCTAAGCGAATATCTTCAGCGAGATATTTTGATTCTTTTTTTTTATTATAAAAACCGTACATATGTACATACACTTAGGTATGTAATTATTGATGGTAAAATGAATTTCTCAATTAAATTGAAACATTTGGAGAATGTTGTCTTTCATCGTCTTTTACATTGTTCCCAATAGATATGTATTCATCCCCTAACTATTGTTCATTAATATTCTTTTGATTTATTATCATTGGTGTGTTCTGTTTTTCTTGAAGAATTTAAGCTTCAGTTCAGATTTTTCAGATTTCTTATTCCGCGTCCGGTTCAACTTTGATAGCGTTTTACAGTTCTGAGGCGGTGTACAAAGGCATTTCACAACGTAATCGAAAATAATTTGTTTGAGTTTTACGTAAATTAAAAATAAATAAATAAATCTATTCACACATAAAAGTCAAAAGAAATCAACTTTATCAAAGAATAATAAATTGTTGTTGGGAAAGAGCAAAAAAATAGGTATAAAAATGTACTTAAGTCCAAGGGCATGATGTCGTGTAAATGTTTTCAAAAGATTTCCCCCCTTTGCGATAGATATATGTGTATACAATACATATATGTAAATATATAAGTGAAGTACAGTTCGTTGTAAGTGTTTATTTGTATTTGTTTTTTATAACACCACTCGTATTATCTTATCGAAAAGAAACCTTTTTCTCTCTTATCGTACTGTGATTTATTTTACTACTCAAGAAAAAAAAATAAACGAATCAAAGAAATTTAAATGGAAAGTGTCAGCACTCGTTTCGAATGTGGGGTGTAGTACAAGGCATTAGTTTTTTTTTTGTATTGTTCAAATATGTATTTATTTATTTGAACTTTATTGTATAGTAATTATTGTTGATAGGACTTACATACCATACATACAGTTGCGTTGAAAATTATTGTAGTGAAAGTAAAATAATTGTAAAGCTCCCATTTTACCTTTTCATTATTGCCTTAATTAGTAAAAAGTTGTATACACTTTGACAAAATAAAAATTTAGCAGCCCCTTTGTTGATATTACAAATAAACAACCGCTCTATTAATCAAAGGTGCTAATTCTTCTGGTTAGCAAAATAGTATTCTATCGGCTAGTGCGAAAAAAACCCTTTCCCCACTTATTTCAAGACAATATTGGGATAGACAGTTTTGAAAATGTTGCTTTTAGCTTTTCATTAGATCTTCATAGATTTTATTGAAAATTTCGTACGATATTCATCAGAAGGAAATACTAACATATAGTCGGTAGTTCAAAACCTAATTGGATGCTCATAACTTGACAATGTCTTATAGACAAACACGCAAAGCGCCTTGGAATATCGCAAACTATTTTTGCAGAAGCTGTACGCGCGTACACTGGATCGCACGTACTTGCTCTTATTTTCGATCACATCTTAAGCAAAAGATTTTTAGTAGAAACATCTCCAATATGTTTTTAGTCTTTTTTACTTAATTATCTTAACTCAAATTAAACTTAATTTTCTTACTTAATTGTAAAATTTAATTTCGTAAATTTTTTTTGTAATTTAATTTTATGTATTTAATAATATAAATTTAAAAACTAAATTACAAAAAAAAACAAAATCGTCCACTCATTTTCGAAATATTGAATTTTCCAAAAAAAAAATATTTTTTTTTTTCAAAATTCCAAAAAAATATTTTTTGAAAATTTTGGTATGCAGTATTATTTAGAATCAAAAGGACCTCCTATAAAAAAATTTTGATCGAAATCCTTTGAGCCGTTCATGAGAAAGTCCAAAATCAAAAAAATGTTTAATAACAAAATTTGTAAATTTTTTGTTTGCGTAGGCTTTACCCATAATGGTGCACATATTTTTTTTAATCGAAACCGTAAGAGCCGTTTTCGAGATATGTATTTAAGATGGTAGAAATGATTGCATGGCACGTACCGTTAGTTTTGGGCCTAAAAAAATGATGCAAAAATCAATTTTAGATAATCGCCTAAAACGCTTATATACGAAGTTTGAAGAAAATCGCCTTAGCCGCTTAGGCTGTGGAGCGTTGTACAGACAGACAGCCAGACAGACGGAATTAAAGGACCCACTTTTTTGGTGTTCTCTATCATCGTAATGTCAAGTTTGATTAAAATCTCCAGTTCGATTTTTTTTTCAAATGCAAAACTTGCCCTATATTACCATATCGCAAGTAAAGAGGAAGAATCGATTCCTCATCTGCTCTGCACATACAGTGCTCTATCAGAAAGATGCAGGCTTCTTCAACAATGATCGAAGTGATCTAATAAACACAGACATTAGTAGTCTCGAGTGCTTTATAAGCACCTCCAACTGGCGTTAACGAGTTAGGAGGTAATTTCCAGAGTCAAGTGGTATTGCAATGGACCAACTTATGGTCTAAGTGTGTGAGTGTCTTTTTGCGGGAAGCCACTTCAACCTCAAGGCTAATTAGATGCTCAACAACTGCACCAAGAAATTGCTTAATTTACTTGCCACCTTGACTATGCCTGCGTCAACGTTGCAAGAAGAAATATTCAGTGCTCAGACGTGTCTATGATAGTTTTGTATGGTGGAACGTGGAAAGGGTTCTAATTAATATATCGGACAACCTCCGAATACATAATGTTGCGATCTTAGTTTCAGTGTAAGTCCTAATAAATACGGAGGATAAAGCATAATATAATGGGCATTTTATCATTCTACGTTGCTTGTTCCATTCAAGGCATTATTGTCGATCAACATTTCTATTGAAAAATCATGGAGGAGCTAAATTTGCCATACTGCTAAAATGAGTCTTTAAGCATTGCAACGACCCAAAACCATACGAGTAAACCGTCCTACATATGTCTTTTCTCTGCTACTTTTATTGAAACATAACACAAAATAAATATTTAATTAAAATTAAGTAATGTGTCATTGTCAAAGAATATCCCTTAAACTTAATTCGTTGTACGTCATCAGTACTGCATAAATCAAACATTTGTTACGTTGTCTTATTCCTTTGACTTGTTTCACCTAAAGATACTGTGAAATATCACCTTGTCACAGTCATCATTTAGGGTGGTGTTAGTTGTAAGTAAATAATTAGTAATTACGCTTCAACAACTACCACAAAAATGAGACACAAAAATACACAACTATGGAAAAATAAGATTCAGCTATGAATAGGTAAATAGCACAATCATGGGTTTTATTAGAAAAAGTATAGGTTATTTCCATCTTTATAAATTAAATATTTTTATTTCTATATAGAAAAAATTTAATTTATTTTCTTCGGGTTGAAATTCAAAAAAAATATTTTAGTAACTTTCATGTCATTCCTGTAGTATCTTCATAGTACTTAAAAACTCCACATGCTTCCTGAGCTCCAGCTGAAACCTCTTCCAAATGTATGACCTTTCTGCCCAAAATTAATTTTTACATGGTTCCATAAGTTTTCAATCTGGTTAAAATCAGGAATATACATGGACAGCTCAAAACATCAATAGGCGTTTTTTTTTTTAGTTCAGAGCAGAGTCTGAGTTGTCAAAAAAGTTGTTTGGGTTTCTTTTTAACTCAGAGTATTAAGAGCTACAAACGTATGATTCTTTTTTTCGTTCTGAACATATGTAGATCGCACCTTGTGTGTCATATGAAATAATATATAAAGAAAAAAATAATCAGGTACAAAAAGTTGGCGAAAAAATTTGATCGCTTGTTGATTGTCTGTATCTGGTGTGTATCTGTGTACAGAACCGGGTAGGTCTTGTGTTATATTGCTTTTTATGGTTAAAACGAAAATGTATTCTGATTTGTGTGATTCAAGTGTGCTTAAAAAACATATCAGTGTTCAGAGCTCGCTCTGTTTGGAACAAGTTCAGTGCATAATCTATGTGTTTGAACTCTGTTCAGTGCTCTGCTCTGAACGAAAGAAGAAAAACGCCTAATGTGGTCCTCAGTGAATCAATCCTTGTCCACCCTGGCTGCATGTTTTGCATCATTGTTATGCATACTGCATGTTGACTATCATTGGGTTAAAGAAGAACGGTTCCATTGAATTTTTAAATGCAAAGCTTTAACATTTATCTATCCTTTCATCTATTCTTACACCATCATGCTTTCTTCACCGTTCGTCATTGGTTTTGAATTGAATGTTGTCTTTGTTATTATTTGCTTTATCACTCCTGGAGTATCCTAAGTGTTTTGAAGTAAAACTTCTTTAGAATCGTTATGATTTGAAACTCTATGAAACGAAAATGCGTCACGGTAAAGAAACAAACACACAAATTTATTGGATTCAGGTGGTGAGAAAATGAGATAGAATACATTACACAGTATCTTATATTCTCGGTCTCCTCTTTTGGCGATGCTTCGTAGCTTCCCCCCTCTCGTCTACTAGTGCCGGTCGTCCACTAGGCGTTCAACGCACAAATTTCGAGTTCAACACACTCAAGTCTGATGTACGATGTCCTCAATTCCATCCAACCAACGAGTTTAATGAGGTTGGAGATCGTTGATCAACGAATTGTTCAACAAGTGTACGGCTAGTGTACGAGCTCGTGTTGTTCGTTTAAAAGGGTGGTTCAACGCGTTGAGCAACGTTTTCAAGATAATGTGTTCCACATTAATGGTTCAACTCATTGATCAACTTTTTCAATTTTGTTTGGTGTTGGTTGCCGTTGACCTGAAAATATTTGTTGTGCGTTGCGTTGTGTATTAAAGCGGGGATGTATTGATGTAAGTACCGGCCGGTATCAAAAAATGTCAACTTGGAAATTTAAATATGTTGTAGCTGACACAGAATTATGAACGAACAAAATTCAAATTAGGGAAGTTTTACTTCTAGAGCGCGTGTACATAAGTACAGTAACTCCTATTTCTTTTATTATGGTTTTCAAATCTTAGAAAAACCTTATGTTTTGTTGAAAGTATAAATGCAAAGGCAGGTGGCAGTGGAAACTTTAGCCGCTTGATTATGATTAAGTATTCGTTGAAAATCATCAGTATAGTATCATCGAATAAGTATACATCTTACCTTTCACTTTGCCACTGATTTTGTTTTTTTTTTTAATTTTAAGCTAACTCGATTTACTCCCTTCTGATTCTTATGCCTGGAAAGCTGATCATACAAATAATTCCTCATCAATAAGGTGATTTTTCCCTGCCTAACCAAAGGTTAATTAAGATGTACCTTAAGTAAAGTAAGCTATGTATATTCAAATCTGTCCAAAAGAATATAAGTATGTATATTAGTATCGCTTGAATGAAATCACATTTTGGTATCCGCCATACAAAATGTTAAATTAAAATCTCAAAAGAAAAATCATTTAATTACTTCCATTTAATCTTTAAGTAGGTTTAAGCTTAAAATTTGTTGTAAATTTTTCTATTTGTCTTTATTGCGCACATGTATATATTTTTAATAATTATGACAGAAATAAAAAATGTTCTTTCTTCTTTCTTCATAAAATATTATCAACATTTTTGGACTTTTAAACGTTTTCACAATATTGCAATTAAAAAGAAAAACATTTAAAATTCGGAAATCAATACAAAAAAATCTGCAATACTATAGCCATAATTCCATTTAACGATAGTATTATCAAAAACTTATTTTATTGTTATCATATGTATGCCAAATTTTACCTTGCATATCTCTACAATTTAAAAACTAGTTACCGTATGGCCCTCTTACACTTTCTTAATGGCCTCTGAATTTGATTAATTTGTCTACGTCAGCAACAACTTTATAATTCAGATAAACAGTACTAAACACATCACAATATCAAAACGCGATCTTAATGTTCTAAGCGTTTTCAACCTTACCTGCCGCGCCCCGCCGCCGGTTTTTGCCACCACAATACGTAAACAAATATTAAAAAAAAAAATAAATATACATATACAAACGTACACATGTATATAAAAAAGATAGATTCCAAATATCAAATAAACAAACTGAAAAATTGAAACCACCATAAACAATCTTTTCTCTAATTGAGATAGTTCAATGGTGCTACAAAAACAAAACCAGCCACCTATCTCTGAATATTGAAAGTATACGGAGGCCACAGTCTATCTGTGAAAAAAAACAACAAATATTTTTGAAAATTGTGGCATTTTTATGGGATTGGCTTTGCTATTTCGACGCTATTTTCTCTTAGTCAGCCTGGCTGGGAGTCACATGGGAAAATTAAAATCGCCATCATATTTAGTGATGGTCGGAATCCGGCAGGGGTTGCGCGGCGGCGTCTCCACCAACGCAATCGAATTGTTTTTTTGTCTTCTTTTTTTTTCAAAACTAAAATAAACATTTTTGATAATTTAACTTTGAAATAATATGACTTCGATGAGAGAGTTTAAGCAGAAAAAGAGGCCCGCATCTTTGTCGACGATATTTGAAAATTCTTTGCTAAACTACTTACAGTGTTGTGAATATTTTTCGTAAAACAATTTCAATTCCTTTTTTTTTGTAGATATTTATACAAATAATAAGTGTGTAAATGGTTTGTAATAAGACAACATCTTTTGTTCAATAAAAATTGAAATAATAACTTTGAATGACCAACAACAATTTGAGTGTGATACCACCAAGTTTTCTTTTCTCAATTATTTTTGGTTGGAATTATAGCTATTTCACTACTTGCCAAGGTCGATCATCAGATTCCTTTGCTCTAGTGGTGCTGGTCTACTTTTTAATTTTAATTGAAAAACTTCTTGTGCCTTCATCGTGTATTGAACCATGACAAAGATTAGCTTAGAAGACAACGCACTACGCATCACGCCACCGAGCCCTCATGATAAGATCCAACCCAATGCAGGTTTTTGTGTTTATCAATTGGATTGAAACGACTAACGCTTTTATTAGCCACACAAGTTTGTTGTTGTTCATTCGGGTTCGTTCTTATTTTCTCCTTACAACAAAAATGTTGGTTTATAAACGAGCTTCTATGCAAAGTTTTCTGCATGTGGGTCAAGCTATATCATTTCGTAATGTGAATCTGTATGGGAAATTAGCTGTAAAAACCAGGTGAAAAATTGAACAGTGCTTAACTTCCTTTAAAAGTGTCCCGGCTAAGATTCCAACCCTTGGAAGAGCTTTTCTTTTCTGATCTAAAAGAGCTGTCTGATACAAAAGTTAAAAACTTTATCTCTTTCCTCAACGGATCGAAATGGATCCTGCGAGGCTGCGCTTGAATGATTCCCTCTCCTTTTCGCTTAAAATCTTATTATTCAGGTCCATACGAGTTCTTTTGTATTAAAACGGCCGGCGCTTTCCAGCACTACTTGGGTCTAGATGCGAGTTTGCTCTGAACGCCATTTTACCTACCTATCTACATAGGGAAATTAAGGAAAAGATTTTAGAAATTTTCAACGAAATTAGCTTTAATGGGTGATTGTGTAAAAGTCTTAACTTTTTATTGACTGAAAAATTGATAAATAACAATTTTTTTGACAGCGATAATTCCAAGTATATTATGAGAGTAATATTCACAATAGATCTTAACTACTGTGAATACGGTGTAAAATTTTATAAAAAAACGATGTACGTGTGATAATGGCAATACTGACACATCAATTTTGTTGATAAACATCAAACATATCGTTCTGGAATTTTGAAATCCTAATATGATGTGGTGAACAGGTGGAATAGATATCTGTTATATATTTTAGATATTTTAAATTTTAAAACACAAAATTTAAGAAAGATCTTAAGCCGTTGTTTATTAAACTAATTAATCGCCTAAAAATCTGTTTACGGTGAAAGTTGTTAATATTCTTAAACAAAAATAAAATAAAGTGTAGATGTGATAAAAATAATTAATTGATAAACAATATCCTTTTCTAAAGAAATGATTAGATGCTGTTCTCAGTTGACAAAATGTTTTTAAAATTAAAAAAAAGTAAACCGGAATTAAGAAATTTTTTGCACATCACTGTTGACTATAGGTATAATGTTTTTTTTTCTTAAAACTTTCTTTCATTTATTTGCAAATAATTGTTTGACTCTTCGTTGCGTAGGAGTTCAAAAAGTGTTGCAACAAATTATATTTGATAGTGTGGGTAGATTGTAATTGCATACAGTCGAGCAGATTGGACAAATCAAGAGGAAGTAGGTGGGTTGAGTGATAGCGGAATAGTACTAATGTAAACTAATTGGTGCATCAGTGAAAATTTCGTAGCACTAAAGGAAGAAATTTATGTCTTAAAATTATGAAATTTTGGTCGAAAAAGTGCCTAGCGTCTAACAATTATGAATGAAAATACATAATTGAATAATTATGCAAATGCTTGTTGGTTGAGTGCGTTTTGGAATTCATCATTATGTGGATGACTAATGGATGCCTGTCTGTCTATACAACGAGCTACAGTCTAAACGGCTGAACCGATTTTCTTCAAACTTGGTATTTAAGCGTTATTGTCTAAAATAGATTTTTGAATCGTTTTTTTCAGGCCCAAAACTAATAGTACATGCTATACAATTTGCTCTGCCATCTTAATTATCTCGAAAACGGCTTTAACGATTTTGATAAAAATAAGTGTGCCCACTACATAATGTATAGTCTACATTTTGGTTTTTTGGTCAAAAAAATGTTTGAGAGATTTTGTTAGATATTAACGGTACCTGTCATACGATCATTTTTTTGCATATGATGTGATCGAACAAATAAAATCCAACTAGCTAATATCCCCACAGACATAATACCTATTTAAAAAAAACGCCAACGAAAACAATCTTTCCTGCCAAAATCCTCGGAATCTCCAAATCCCAAGTGTCCGTTTCATGCAATTCTGCCTTAAGTACACGTAGTTTTCTGATAAGAAATTATGAAATATAAATTATACCAAATATCCCCAAAACAAATATGCGCGATTTCATCGCACAGGATTATCATAATTTAAAGTAATTTAATCTTATGTCGAGCGAAGTTAGTGGGGTCAGTTAGTTTTCTATAAAAATAATAGTAATACCTTTGAGCCCATTTTCATACGTACTCTAAGATACATATAGAGATTGTTCCCTTAGCAGTTCAACACGAATGTGGAATACTATGCCTGGCTCTGTTTTCCCTTCCATTTTAAAATCCTTCCCTCCTTTTCTAGCACTGTGTTTGATCATTTTAGGTGGAGTCAAAACCTATTTAGCGCGCGCTTTAACATATACAAAAAAAAATCATATTTTTGAAGATTAAATTCAGTTTCTACATCAACACACCAATATAATTTCAAGATTTTGTACAATTTTAATTATATTGAAAGCGATGATTATTCAATTTAAGGAAACGTTTATAAAATCAAAGCTTTCCCCACAACATTTGCATTTTTAATCCAAACAAAAATCATAAAATCTACAAAGAAAAATCGCTTACCACTATGAATTAATTATGAATAAACCAAGTACCACAATTCTTAAACAACCCCCGAAAGCCAACAACAAAATGTGTTCATATGCTTCAGATACCTGCTATAAAGCAATCATATCCCTAAATTTTAATGGTGTTCTTTTATTCAAACAATTTCGCCCACAATTATAGCACTTTGTTGAATTTATTATTAAAAAAAAAAAACCATCAGCAATGATTGGAAAACAAATTAGATTTTCATAAATGGAAAAGGTTTTACAAAAACAAAATATATACATACGTATTGGTTTATAAATTTCTACCTTCCAGTCTAATTAATTTACGAACAAATTTCCAACAAAAACAATATTGTGATGTGGTCACACAACCACACAATAACCTTTTGAGCTTCCGTGCGCTGGCCGCGCCGACCGTTTATATTATTTTAACTTTGTTTGCAATTCGAATAGATATTTCCGTTCGCACACATAATATAACTCAGCTTCCAATAAATAAAATACTTGTTTTCATACAAAAAATGAAATATTCTGCTCTGCAGGATGTGATTTTGAAATTCAAACAAATATCCACAAATATCCCAAATACAGAGGAAAATATAATTTAAATAGTTTGTTATTAAATATGCGGCTACAAAATGATATCCATTTAATTGAGTTTACTTAACGCTGCTGGCAGCTGTGCGGTATGCTACTGAAACTGTGTGAAGGATTATTACGGTCGTTTTTTTTTTATTCGTTTAGTATTAAGCTTAGACAAACAAAAAAACATTTAATACTTTAATGTAAGTATTTGGGGCATTTTAAGTCGAAATGTACAGTATACACTCTGTTTCATTTGCTTAAGGACAAATAGTTCTACCTGTCAGCTATTTTACTATTTGTAAATATTTTGCTCTGCAATATTTTAATAGGTTCATGTTTTAAAACAATAGAATTTATCCTTCAATGTGGTTTTTGCCTTAATCGAATTTAAATCGATAATCGAAATCCTGAAAGAAAGAAATTATTAAAGTTGGCTAATTGAAATTCGTTCTTAGCGGCCAACTTATATTAGTGTCCTAAGTCTCCTCCTTTTGAATGAAAGCGAGTAGATAAAGAGGGTGTACTAGTCTTTACTAGGCTTTATATTACCAACCCTTACTCACATATTCAATTATACAATTATACCAACGTCTGTATTCCCCTCAATTTGGAAATGTGCTAAAGTAATTTCTATAATTAAAAAAAAGGATATTCCCAATCACTTCCAGAATATAGACCAATTTCAATTTTACCTTTTCTGTCGAAAGTCTTAGAAAAACTAATTCACAAGCAAATACTAAGTCATCTACAAAGAATAGAATTTATTTGTATCAACCAATCCGGCTTTCAGCTCTTCTAAAAGTAACCGACAACATCCGTACTGCCATTGACAAAGACTTTGTTACATTATTAACCCTATTAGATTTTTCCAAAGCATTTGACATGGTTACCCACAGTTTACTTCTACAAAAGCTGAAGAAATTTTGTGGTTTTTCAATTTCTGCTCAAAGATTAATTAAATCATATTTGTCAAATAGAAGGCAGCTAGTTCAGGTTAAAAACAAAAAGTCTGAATTCATGCATACTTCAGTAGGAGTTCCACAAGGATCAATTGTAGGTCCACTTTTATTCTTAGTCTTTATAAATTATCTTCCTAAAATAGTGAAATATTCATCAGTAGACTTGTATGCTGATGATGTACAATTATATTTAAGCAACGAAATTGGAATGCGGGAAGATACAGTTCACCGATTAAATGAAGATCTAAAAGGAATTGCCCTGTGGGCCCAAACAAATTGCCCAAATAAATTCAACTGTTTAGTAATATACAAATCCGAGCTTGACTTAAATGGTTTTCCGCAAGTATACCTAGGTGACTCAGTTCTTGAGTTTATAGAAAAAAGTAAGAATCAAGGCATTTGGTTTGACAGAACCCTAAAGTGGAATGTACATATTCAATCGGTCATTGGGAAGTTATATGGTCGTCTAAGAAATCTTTCTATGTCAAAGCGTTTTACACCCAAAGCAACAAAACTAATAATAGGAAAGTCTTGTATTATACCAATACTTACTTATGGGTGCCAAATTTTTGTAGCACATAAAAGAAAGCTTGAAGTTGCATTCAATAATATAGTTCGCTATGTCTTTGATCTAAAGAGCTATGATCATATTTCACCATATGTAAAAAAGATAGTTGGATGCACGTTAAATTGTCACCCTAACTTTATTTCAATAAGTTTCTTAAATAGAATCATTAAAAGCAAACAACCCAAGTATTTATTCGAAAAAAATTAACTTTCCGGTTTCAACACCCTCTTTCTACATCATACAACCTCGTTTTACATATTTAACATCTGAACGTCAGTTTCTCGTTCATGCAGCTAGCTCCTGGAACTCGTTGCCCATTAGCATTAGGAAATTGTACTCCGACAATAAATTTGATGTTATTTTGTTTAAATATTTGGCTGAAAATTAGCTTAAAATAAAAGTTTTCTTTCAATTATTTAAATACTTAAATCGTTTTATGATTATTGTTAGTAGGAGATACACAGTTTAAAACAATTTTTTTTTTAATTTTTCATTTTCTGTTCTACTTCTAAATTATAATTTCATAGATAACTCTTACTAAGTAAAGATTGATGCAATCTATTGTAAAAGATACACACAATAAATGAATAAATAAATAAGTCTCACCATCCATTAGGTTAGGAGGGGCTTGCACAGCACAGCGTAAAGGCTGCTGCGTACATGGTGGCATATTGGTCCGTTGTGATCCCTTTTCACACAGAGATGCCCGTAACAAATGTTTCATGAAGACTGGTTTATTTACTATTGATACCTGCACTAGGTCGTTTGGTTCACCAACAAACCTTTTTCTGAATTGTCGGAGTCGATTTGTTTGAAGATTTGCACAGTCGCAGAGCAGGTGTTTAATTGTTTCTATTTCAACAACATCTTGACAGCTCCTACAAAAATCGCGTGCCATTACTCCTAATCTAGTGGCCATTATACTTATAGCACAATGTCCTGTTAGTGCACCTATCAAGGTTTTAATGTTCTTTTTAGTCAGTGATAAAATATATTGGATTTTCTTTTCGGTAATTCTAGTCCGTTAATTTCTAGAGATGACACAGCGTTCCTGGATATCCAGGATTTATTTATTTGCTCTTTCATTTGTATGTCTATCTTCCTTTTCAATACGCCAATCGGGTCTTCAGGACCCATATACAGAACAAGTTGCTGTTGTCCTACTATTTGACCCTTCCTTGCCATTTCATCTGCTATATCGTTCCCCTCTACATTGCTATGTCCAGGAACCCACCAGAGTTTGACTTGGTTAGAGTTACCGATGATACTCAGTGCGCATCGGCACTTTGCCACTGCCTTAGATCTTATTGTCTCACTGGATAGTGCTTTGATAGCTGCATGGCTGTCTAAGAAAAATGTGATCTATGATAACATCAGTTTTCTCCTATGAATCATTTCGTCTGCTTTCTCAATAGCGTAAGTCTCAGCCTTAAAGGCACTACATTCATCTAGAAACGCATATGATTCCATAATATCAAGAGTTTCACAAAACACCACGGCTCCTGTTTTTTCTTCCATTTTAGACCCTTCAGTGTAGATGGGAATACACGGTACTCTTAATAGTGAGCTAGATTCCTTTAAGTCGAAGTGCACTTTTTGGCTGCTGCTATAAGCTCTGTGTTTCGTTTTCAAGTTAGATTCGAGTCTAGTATTACACCCAGATATTATTAACAGAGTTTTAATTCCTTTGTTGTTAAATCTAATAAGAATATTGTTTCCTACAAGGACCCAAGGGAGAGGTGAGATTACTTCTCCTTCTGTTTTGCTTCTTGTAATTTGTAACTGATTTCTCAACAAAAGTGTACCCAAACTGTGAGCTTATGATCCTACCATTGACCATGGAATATATCAAGCCTACAATGGCTGAAGGCTGATGGACTCCGTTTTTACGTCGTTAAACTCTCCATCGATGACCAAACATGCTGCCAGGGTGTGTTCTTTGTGCTCGGGACTTTTCTCTATTTTTGAAACGACTTCGTCTCTATTTTTATGAATGTTTGCTAGATTTTTAAATAAACTGAAAGCTTACGAGGGAACTGGAGTGTAAATGTAATTAGCCAGCATTTAAATTTGGTTGACCACTTTATTGTAAGGTCCCTAAAAATATTGAATCAAGAGCTTTGTTTTTTTTTGCGTGTGTGTTTTATTTTTTTGGTTTAGTTAAAATGTTTTTTGCCCGGTGCTTTGTGTAATTACTATTTATTTACAATTTTACTTGCTTTGCAAACAAAAAAATAAATCGCTTTTAATATAATGCATTCAGTTGGGGTTTTTAACATGGTTTTTATACATACAAATATACATAGTTTTTTTTTTGAGAAAAAAGAACTGGGATATACATATGTATGTACATATATGAACCTAAGGTTTTTTTATTTTATTCAACAGTTTTATGCATTTTATTATAAACAGCGCAACAATTGGAATAGGAAGATACATTTTTAATAATCTAAAAATTCGTACTAATAATGCGTCACCACAAATAGATAAATAATGAATAGTGAATCACCAGCATTTAGGTTACATTTTTGTCTAAAAAAAACGAGGTTAATTTAAATGATGTCCTTTTTTATCATAAAATATTTTTTGCATTTGGTCTAAACAGCTTAACATAAGCAGCTAAATATATTTTTAGTGTTTTTTTACTTATTTTTTTATAAACAAAAATTCATTAATTTTTTTTATAAAAAAATATGGGTTTGCTAATTAAAAAATTTTAACAATATACCTACATACATTTACAAACATAACAAAAAAAATCGAGCACCAGTTTTCGAAATATTGAATTTTCAAAAAAAAATATTTTTCGAAAACTTAAGTATTCCTATTAGCTATTTAGAATTATGAATGTATACAAAAAGTTTTGATAGAAATCCGTTTAGCGGTTTATGAGAAAGTCGAAAATCAAAAAATGGTTAAATGTCACATACATTTAATAACCAAATATGTAAAGAAAAAAATATTTGACCCAAATGCAGACTATACCGGAAGTAGTGCACATACTTTTAACTTGCGATTTATAAGAAGGTACTATATGGCAAGTCATGGATTCGTAAAAAAAATCGAAATCGAAATTTTGATGAAAGTTCACATTATGACAATAGCGAAGAGGAAAAAAGATGGTCCCTCAATTCCGTCTGTCTGCCTGTCCTCGAGCCCACAGGTTTTCCATTTTCTGGAAAACGGTTCATTTGTTTTTTTGACAATTTTTTTGCAAAAGCTACTAGAAAGCTCAAACACTAATGTAAGCCAAAATTTTTCAATTTTTTTAAATTAAAAAATAAAATTTGAAAACTCAAAATTTCGAAAACAACTCAATGGATTTATTTGAAACTTCGTATTTTGACATTAACTATCTTGCATAGTAAAAAAAAAAACTATTTTCCTAAAATACCTACATATGTTAAAAAAAAACATTAAGACAAAAATTTATTTCTCGAAAACGTCTCAAAGAATTTCGATAAAAAAATGTGTGTTCGTAACTTAAAGCAGTCCACTTTTAAGTTTAAAAAAATATTTTACTTTGCGAACTTATTAACAGTATTTCCCATAGAACTACTTTTTATATTTTCGACTTTCTTATTGGCTGCCGATTAAATTTTTTTTTTATGCAAGTGTTCCCTAATGTGGTAATAAAACTGCATTCTCTAATTTAAAAAACATTTGGTTTTTCGATTTTTAAAAAATAAATACATTTTTTTTTGAAAATCGATTTTTCAAAAACAAGTCACTGATATTTTTTTTAGAAATGGCGTTCTTAAAAATAATTCTTCAAAACCCGCTCAAACAATTTTTGAATTTTTTAAAAATATATGTACATATTCTTATTTGTCAACGAATTCCAATGGCATGTATTTTTTAGTTGTTACCTACAAGAGAAAGTTCGTACGGATCGTACGATCCGAATTAAAAATAAAATTCACGACTGGATCAGTCGTTGATTTTCTTTTTAATTAAAATTCTTAGACCCGTTTTCGAAATAATTAAGATGGTAGATATTTGTATGGCAAGTACCATTACTTTTAGGGCTATTTTGGTCTCCAAATTCATTAGAGACAATCACCTAAAACGCTTAAGAATCAAATTTTAAGGTAATGCCTTAAGCCCTTTAGGCTGTAGATCGATCTACAGACATACAGAGACGCGGAATTGCGGGCCCCAATTTGTTCGTGTCCTCTATCATCCTTATGTCAAATTTGATTAAAATTTCGATTTCGATTTATACATACATATAACGCAAGTAAAAAAATTGTATTCAATTGTAGTTCAATTGTATTCAATGTAAATAGGCATAATCTAAGTCAAGCCTTAAGGACATTTTAGCTGTCAGTAGTTTGCTAAATAAAATACATAGATAAGTTGTGAGGTTCTAAACTCTAAACATGGAATTGTGAGTCTCTAAATTGTGAATATTGATGGCAAAATTTAGTTGATGTACAAGAATTTCAAAAAACCACAACCTAACTGTTGGTATAAAGGATATCAGTGCCTCTTGGTCTGTAAGCTCTTTAGCTTACCATTTACAGATGAGTGTATTATACAAAATAAGCAATAAAACAATTTTTCACACATAAACATTTTCGAGTTTAAAAAAAAACACCTTTAATATCTGACTTCCGTAATAATATTCGTACACCCCCAAAAACATACACATCATTTTCTGAAATCCTTTTATACTACGTCGAAATCTACACTAAAATCAACAAACACAAAAAGAAAAACTTGCTTAATTAAACTTATTGTTTTAACTTTCCACGCCCGCCACATCACCCCCAGTCTTTGACCCTTAACCAACGTGCTCTAGTTCCTGGAAAAAAAAGGCTTAGTAAAAAACACATACTGCCTAAGTACCTCATGCTCTTAATTACTTTCTTTCATCACAGCACAAGCTGCATATAAGTATGTATGGTAGATATACATACACTAAATGTAATATATGTATGAGTATCGGTCATCGAAAGGAGAATTAACAACCATATAAGAATATTGAACGACTTTTCAACTGTCGTTGTCGGTCCTTCATATTCCCAGCTCACTTGTTCATACTCACTTCGTCATCGTGACACGGCACCCATCATCACCATGTCATTCAACCCCCATGACATAAATGCATTTTAATTAACGCTCAACCAGCACCACATCGCTCCGCCTCAACCTCAACCACTAACTACTGCTGCTGATGTTAGTATATATAATGTGTTGCAACTGGGACTGGGACAGAGACTGGGAATGAATGAGAAGCTAACTTTTACTAAATAATGAGGTCTTTCAGCACTAAAGCTTAAACCTCAAACCTCAAAATAGGAAATGTTCTACTTTTCTAATATTTTGCTTTAACAAAATTTTTGGATTTTTTGTTTTGCTTCAAATTGATAAGAACTCGCAACCGTATAACCACAATGTTTGTAGATACATAATCAAATTAAAAAAAAAAAAAAATGACAACGACAACGACAAGTCGTCTGCCCAATAAACAACTTCAAATAAAAGGAATGACTTTAGCAGGTCTTTGGTTAATTTGATATTTTGACGCACGGCCACCTGGTGTAGCTTATAATTTAATACCTTTCCACTCGCTCCGGTAGTAAAAACGTGTCCGTCTCCGTCACGATTTCCGGTCTTTTCAGAAGGTGTGTTTAGTCAATTGTGATTTCTCACTATCCACCTCTGTCGTGTGGCATTTGAGGTAAATAAATTAACTAATTTTATTGAAACCGTAAATTAATTTTAATTAAATACTGTGTTTTGATTTTGCGTCCAAAATTTTGAATTAAATGTTTCCATTATGTAAAAATCTGTTGTTGATATTTTGAACTTGATTTACAATTCTGAGAAAAAGACCAGCCGAAGTATAAAAAGCTATAATTACTTTAAAATTATTGAAATTATAAAGGTCACAAAACTTAGTTATTAAATCATTTGCTTAGCTTTTTTCATAAATACATTTAAATAAATATATTATATACATAATACATATTTTAATAACTATAGTAGATATCATTCATTTGGAGTTCTGTTATATTTTATTTGGTTTGTGTGGATACAGTACAACACAGATATAAGAAATTGAAAATCCAATAAGAACTTCTGTAACTGAGTTGGAGTTTAAATTGAACACACATGCTAAGACCCTTGTAATTAATTAATCATCATGTTGACCTGTATTAGTTTCTACTTGCGATATTACAGATACTATAAGTATGTCAAGTTCTGGAATCGAGAAAAAAATCGAACTCCAGATTTTGATCAAACTTGACATTACCATGATAGCGAAGACAAAAAAAAGTCAGTCGCAAAATTCTGTCCGTCAGTCTGTCCGCCAGTATTCAGCCTAAACGCATTAATGGATTTTCTTCGAACTTGATATGTATGTTTTTATGGGTACCATTCCAACACTTTTTTGTTCATTTTTTTAAGACGAAAAATAACGGTACATTCCATAACTTTTTTTTTGGCAAAGGAAATAACACTTATATTTCTCAAAAATGGTTCCAACGATTTTTATTAAAAAGAGGTATATTAATGAAGGGAAAATGTGCATTTTGGTAATTTTTTTTTTGTCAACAAATGTGGTTATTTTTGGTACCTCTAGTGTTTAGTAGAACCATTTATTTGGTTTTTGATATTCTAGAAAACGGTTCATTTAATTTTTTTTGGAAAATTCTATTAAAAAGTTTAAAGAGCATTGTAAAGCAATTTTTTTTCAAAGAAAATGTGTTTTGAAATAAAAAAAAATTATTTGAAAGTTCAATATTTCGAAAACGATTCAATCAATTTTTGTCTTGCATTAAAAAAATATTTTCCTAAAGTAAAAAAAAGCAAAGGTAGCTCCTATACAAATATTAAAAAATACCGTCAATAAAACAATAATTTCTGTTCTCAAAAACTGGTCCAAGAATTTTGATAAAAAAATGCGTGCGTTCTTGAATTAGTTAATTTTCAAATAAAAACTAATTTTATTTTGCGTTCTTGTTAATCACTTTTAATATTTCGACTTTTTCATTATTGGATGAACCGATTAAAATTATGTTTTTATGAAAATTCTCCCTAAAATTATAATTAATATTGCATATTCAAAAAAATGTTTTTTTTCGATTTTTGAAAAATAAATATTTTTTTTTTTGAAAAATCGATTTTTCAAAAACGAGTCGTTGAATTTTTTTGAAATAAAAATTTTAGACGTATAATAATAATCTCTTTAAATTGGCGTTTCAATTTTGTTTCCTAAAAATGTTTTCAAAATTTTATACACACACATTTTTTTTAAACCGCCGACTTTTGATTTTTTGATATATTTGTTCAAGAATTCAAATGGCATATTTTTTAGAATACTACTTTAGATAAATTCAAAATACAAAGTACCACTATTTTTTAAAATTAATAATAACTTTTTGATGTGTAAACACCTAAGCTCTCCACAGCGGTAAAGTCGAAAATTGCGTTACGGAAGTAACGCACGCTACTTTGTTTAATATGGTTGGAGAATTTGATAAGGGATTTAGAATTAAATTCCTTATTTTTTTTTACATGTTTGGGAAATTAGATTTTTTTAAAAGGTTCTAGAATTTAAGAGGGACTTTTTTACCTTTTATAATATCCCCCACCAAATTCCCCAACCATTTTTAAAAAATGTACGAAGTAAATGCACGAACCATTAACGTAAAACCGAACCCGATCAGACTGTTATTATACTTTGCAATTTGAGCCTGTGATTTTTAAGCACGTGCTGGGATTGAAGAAATTGCAATTATCGTTTTTCTTTTATGTGATTTTTCACATAGTTTAGTGAACTCTTGTTCATTTATCTGGAGTAAGGAAAGCGGACATATTATTCCTCTCACTTGGACAAAGTTAACTTTTGTTAAAAATCACATTCGTGTAAAAGCATTCTTAGAACCGAAAAGTTAACAAAAAAAATCATCGTTTTTTTTATTGTTTCAGATTTTGAGAATAAATGGAACCGTCTAAGTACCAAAATTGAAGTAAATCCCTTCAGCGGCTTAGGCTGTAGATCGAGGAAATGGAGGACCCGCTCTTTTCATTATGTTTATTGTAATGTCTAGTTTGATCAAAATTTTCAATTATCGAACAAATGCAAGCGGGGTGTATCCTAATTCGTACATTCAATTTTGGGAATGATTCATTCTAAGGGTAAAATTAAATGGGTCAAACATTCTGTTTCAATTTCAGAAAAATCGACTTAAAATAGGGGGAATGATTTTTACACCTGGTACTCATTTTTTGATAGTGGCACTTAATAACGCAAAGTTTTGAAAGGGGAACCAATCAACTTGGAGTAAAACATTTACAGATTTTTTTTTAATACATTTTTCTTTAGGGGCCTTGATGGATTCCATCATGAAGCTTCGCTGTGAACTCTTAAGTCGTTATAAGCAATAAAGTGACTTCAACCAAATACTAATAAATTTTCTTTTAATTTTTATCAAAATTTTGTACCTTGTCCCAATTTTGTTGTTTACTGCTATTTTTTTTTTTACCTTGAAGACATTTTTTTTATTTATTCGATAAACCAAACTTTTTGCTGTTATTATTATTATGTATGGATTATAATTAGTTTATAATAAGTATTTTATTGAATATTTTTTGTATATTACGGCAACAGCTGTATTCATATATAAAGTTAACAATTTCAATGAAATTCCTTCCCTCAAATAAAACATATTTTCCAAATATGAGTGGAAAAAATTTGCTTATAGAAAATGGCCACTGGCATGAAAATAAAGCAACATTTTATGTAAGATGTTCATAAATTCCAATTACTCATCCTTTTCGTTTGGACGAATTGCTTAAGATTAAATTTTAATTCAAATTGGATCTTATTTTCCTTAAACGAGATTATAAGTAAATAAATGAAAACATAAAAGATTGATAAGAATGTAGATACAAATTTACTTGTGGCCCAACTCACATTATATTTTAATACTAATTGAATTCATTTTCTCGATTGAATACAAACAAATGGCTGTTTAATGGAATGTCATGTGTTTTGTTTTTCAATAAAAGTTGGAAATTGGTTAAAAAACACCCTGCACACGTAGTTTATTATTTATACATATATAATATAGCCTCACTTAGATTTTTTACATACAAAATTTAACATTGTTTTCTTTTCTTTTCATTTCAGATAAAGTGAGTAGCAATATTAATTTTAAGGATAATGTAAGTACCTATAATACATTCATTTTATGGTCTTTACAGATTAAAACATTCCATTAATTTCATAAAGATTTGGTAATTCAACGTTTAAAATATTCCTGCTGCCATATATCCTAGTATAAATTTACACCACAGTTTGCAAGTAGGCAAGGTCCTTAGGTGAATTGAGCTCGTTACCACTTAGATCAAAATAGATCAATTGTGGTACCCCGAAGTGTTGTAACTTCTAATTGTATAATCTATAAGTCTTATAGATAATCATTATCGAGCCACTTCAAGATTTTTATGGAGTTCAACAGACGTATTTTGCCTGATAGATTCGAGAGCTTTTCTAAATCGTTGAAGAAATAGCTGACCAAAAATGTGTTCCTTATATGTGCCACAGTGCTGAAAATGAGAGTATCCTCGTGTTCATATTCATCATTGCAACCTCTGCATAGGTTATTATTACTAATCCCCATTTTCTATTTATGGTAGCCCAGCAAATTGTGTCTGATGCGTAAGCTTGAAGGAAATTCTTGCTTAAGTAAATAATCCCTTCTGTCATTTTCTTATGGAAATCCTATCCTACTAATATTATAAATGTGAAAATTTGGATGGATGGATGGATGTTTGTTGCTCAATCATGCCAGAACGGCTGCACGGATCAGGATGAAATTCGGCCCATAGATGGATAATAGTCTGGAATAGCACATGGGCTTCTTTTTATCCCGAAAAAAATTGACGGTCCCCAGTTATATAATTGGTCGTATGTTCCCTATTCACACCTCAATCATTGAATGGATTTTAAGCAGATGGATGAGAAATTGGATTATCCTACAAATCTTGTCGAATCAAATGGTAGAGTTTAGGTGTCATTGGATTCCCGTCGGATAGAGAGCCTGTAGCATCGCACGAGTATCTGCTAGCTGGACAATATTCCCCTTATTGCTGTCGAGTGAATTCCACCTATCGTTGGGTTTTTTTTTTAAATAAATCTTCTTTCCAATGTTCTGTTTATTAACACGGAGTGTTGGGATAGGGTCAAGTGTTGAACCCTTTCTCGCCATCTCATCAGTTATCTCAATGCCCGGTACATCACTGTGACCCGGGACCCAAGTCTAATTTTATGCTGCATGGCAAGAATCCTCAGCTTAATACCATATACTTGCAAGGTGAGGCTTAAGTAATACCGTATAATTTAAATTGGTAGACATTTTAATTTGGGTAATTTGAAATTGGTACCAAACCTCAGACGTATATTCAAGGATGGTTCGGACAAATGCAATGACAAGAGATTTAGCAATGTACGGATCAGAGAACTCTTTTGACCGCCCGGCCGCCGGCGCTTAATAAAGTCAATTGTTGAATTAGCTTTATTTATAAATATGTCAATCGAAAGTTAAGCTCCTTATCATAAATGACTCTTAAATAGCATTTGCAGATATTAAGTTCAAGGAGGTTTTTTTTTACACCATAAGGGAAATTTATCAAGATTATCTTGTAAAGAATAAATATCAGCAGCTATCGAAATGCGTTTAAAGTTTTTCATGTCATCCGCATATATTGTAAGCCCCAATCGATACGTTGAGCTGCATAGTTAATTGCTAAGATGAATGAAGAGAATTGGACCAAGATGTCTGCCTTGTGGTGCACCTGAAGGAGCATTTAAATGAAGGACGACATATTGACTATTAGTCAAATATGATTTCAACTACAATATAAAGAGTGAGGTGGAGAGAATTGCATTCGAGTAATGAAATCTTTGCAAAGACGTTCTCAAAAAAAAAAATCAGTTGAAGCATTTGAGAAAATTTGATGGCCTTAGTGAGAATTTAATTTTAATTTGGATTCTGCCACTTCTTGGGTTACAAAGAGATTCAAGTTTTTATACCAAAGTGGAGAATTGGAAAAGGTTTTACATAGTACAAACAACGCACGATTTTAATAATTGTTAATATGTATAACAAAAAGTTTTCAGAGAATTATCTTAATATGTTTATTATGATAAAAGGATATATGACAATTATGTCCGAAGCAAAGTATCGGCCAAATGCTCGCCACGGCTTCGGTGGCATACCACTATCCGATGGTCTATATTTTCAATGACTCTGAAATAAAATTGTCGTTAATGTATGCGAATTATCTCATTCTTTAGGTCTTGAATTGTTATTGGCTTATGACCGTACAATTTTTCTTTGAAATATTCCCAAAGAAAGGAGTCCAACGGTACCAAATCACATGTTCGTGGCGGCCAAATAACATCGCCACGACGGACGATGTGAGATAACACCGCCATTGTATTTCTCGAGAAAAAGAGCCATTGTTTATTTGGTTGAACATCATTCACGGCAACTGCTTGGCCGACCTCATTTTTGAAAAAGTACGGCCCGATGACGCCGCCGCCAACTCATAAACCGCACCAAACAGTCACTCTTTGTATTCATCGGCTTTTCAACAATCACTCGTGGATTCTCATTTGTCCAAATACGGCAATTCTTGTTAACGAGTTCACTGAGGTGAAAGTCTCCCCCATCGCTGAAGATGATTTTCTTTGTAAAGTCACCATTCACTTCTCCCTGTTCAACAAACCATTCAGGGCATTGACGACGCTTGAAATGTTGAAACTTGTAAGCATGTAAATGCATATCTTTATTCCAAATTCGCATCAGTGATGTTCGTGAGATGTTCAGTTGTTGGGCACGACGACGCGACGAGTCAAGGTTGGCGGATGTTCTGCCACACTATCGCGAACACAAGCAATGCTTTTCCGCAGAATGAACTAGGCGAGCATGGACAGGTGTTTTCACATTTCCTACAGACCCGGTTTGTTGAAACTTGGGCACAATTCTACCGATTGTGGACAATTTTGGTCGCAATGCATTTTGATTTGAACGTTTTTTTTTTCAATTTTCGTAAAAGGTTTCATGAATGTTAACGCTCTGCCCAATTGTGTACCTCTCCATGGTTGGATTTGTCAAACACTGAAACAAAGAAATGTCAAGTTGGGCAAAAAACTTGACGTTAAAGTTGTGACTCACAATTAACATCGTCCATTATGGTTGGACCACCCTTCATAATGACTTCAAAGTCTGTTGATTGAGAAGACTTGAAAAAAAGAGGTAACAAGGTGGTTATTGACTGCTAATATAGAACTCGCCGACCATCAGATAAATCGATGTCATGTCTTCATTAATAACTTTAGGTCGAAAAGTGTTAAAATCTGCTGTGAATAATTCACTACTGAGAAATTCTGGAGTAAGATTAGTATCCGTTGAAGCAAAAATATCGTAGGGTAAATTTTGTGAGTTAATGAAAATGGTAGATATTTTAGTAAGCAACCTTCTTACATTTTTGATAATAAATATTGTGAAACATACCAAATTGCCCTATACTGAAGACTGCGGTCCTGTGGCCGTATCGTATATTCACTTGTATAAAAAGAACTGATATAAATTGGCATGTCTAGAGTCATTCTCATTATTTATATTTAAATCATCTGCTCTTTATTTCATCTAATTAATACAAAGAAGCCATTCCATTTAGCTTGTGAAATATTTTACTACCTGTAGTCAATAATTCAAATGATTTATCACAAAGTCCGTATTATAATTTATTTTTCATTACCTCTACTACAAATAGCATTTCTCGATTGTGCTGAAATGGAATGTAATAAATTAAATATTAATCCCCCATTCCCGCGCTACAATTCTACACCATCTGTCGGTTGTCAATTCAGAATGATTGTGACTTATGTATGTATATAGCTAAGGTATAGGTATATACCGTTAAACATTCCCATCATTTATCGTTGATACCTATACTGATGAATATCAGGAGTCAGTACTTTGAATCGACCTGGCTGAGTCGACCCGAGCCGGGCCGGGTCGTTCATTTTATAATTGAAGAGCGAAAATTTGTTAATAATGCCTCCATGGCCTCTCACATACAAATAAATAGAGAATACATTTTCATTAAAAATTCCTTGGGTTTTGTCCTATTCTCCCCCAAAAGTAATTTTGCTCAAGTAGTTATTTTAATTTATAAACCAAAAATCATGAATCTCTTGTGAAAAGAATTGAAAATGAGAAAAAAATGTTTTTTGCATATAAATAAGGAATGCCTAGATAGCTATCTTCTGTTTTTTCGTACAACATATATGAGACTGTTCTATCTCCCGACTGATTCCTTTATGAAATATTCATTTGAATAGAAATGAATGGATAGGTTCCGGGACAAAAAAGGAAGAAAACAAAAGGTACGCCTGTTCCTGGTTGAACTTTCACAGTTTGAGGTGGGTATTAGTAGGTAGGTACTAAATATGTCGGTGTATGTTTTTTCCCTACTCTCAACTTTTCAAGGATCAAATTGAATATAATAAAATATAACTAAGGGTAATAACACAAGGCTCTTTGTCGACCTTTCAATCATTTTTATGTTGTTGCTACATTCAAGAACAGAATCGCTTTCAATTCTAGTTTTATTCTATTTATGATTCTCGGAGACGGGATAGTCTGGTTGTATTATAACTTTTTGAAATTATATAATTTCACTGGGTAGTTGTGTTTTTTTTTTATTATTTGTGTCAGAGAATTCACCATAGGTATCCGTATCTTCTATCTTTTGAAGGAGATGTAAGTTAAAAGGATTCTTTTTTTTTACGAATATTGTTTTTGTAAAAGTACATATTTTGTATCCTTTTCTGTCTGTAGTCTTTATACACTCCGATAAGAAAATGAAAATGGCTCAAAATTCTGAGAATTTTTTTTTTTTGAAAATAATTTTTTAAGATAAATAAATGAGGAATAGTGTAGTGAATAGAAGATTGAGGTATCTACTTGCAAATTTTTGGAATTTAATCAAATGAAAGGAGGAAAGAAGGGTTTTGTATTAAGTACGGTTTTCACTTTGACAAATTTTGTTTTTATCCTTATTCAGATGATCTAAGAAAAAGGTTAAAGATGAATTATAAATACGGTAAATGGTGAATATCTCGAAAGGGAAATGAAAATCCGTTTACAGCGAAGACGAAAGTCAAAGTCAGTCCTGCAATTCTGTGTGTTCATTATATAAGTAGAGGTAAGGGTTGGTTAAATAAAATCAACCTTTTTTCTTGAATCCATGAAAAGCTTGTTGTCTGGAACCTTAAGAAGGGACCTCAATTCAGTTGTTTCTACAAATTGTCAAAATAAAAAAAAAATTAAAACTTAGCCTTAACGTGAAATATTTGTATTTCCATATAATTTCAAAACCTATGTGGGTCTTTATCTCTTCTTTAATTCTTTAGTATATTCTCAACGGTGTTGAACGATTGTCAAAGCCCCTTTAGTGTGAACATAATTATATTTAAAATTCACGACTGGATGAACTTGCTCTTGTAAATATATTCTTAAAGCGCCAACAAAAAATTATTTAATATATTTCTATTCCTAACTAGTGCCGTGCAATTCAGGTTGTATTTAAAAGACCTTAGGTTTTACAGGCATATAGTTAAAAATTATTATTATTGTTAAAGTCAGTTTTTACTCAATTTTTTATATACAAAATTTCTTTAATTTTTTTAAAATTGTTATGACAATTTTAAATACAGTCGAACTTCGATAGCGGCAACCATCATTTGCCAAGAAAATAATTCGAGTTATCAACTAAAACAGAAAATTAATATAAATTGCGTAATATTTATTTGCGAATAAAAAAAGTACAGTTGTTGTGATTATTTAAAATATTCTGTTATACTTGACTGACGAATGGATTTGCCGGAATGCTATGTTTAATAGCCACATCCTTCATTCTTAACCCACTCTCCACCTCTTTTATTTGGGGGTGGCCGTGGCGCGATGGTTGTGTGCTCGCCTGTCAACCTCGTGGTGCAGGTTCGATTCCTGCCGTTGTCTATGTCTTCTTATATTCCATTATAAACCAATTCTAAAAATTGTCATAAAATAAGTTGCTGCTTTGCTCATGACATGCTGTTTAGGCATAACACTAACAACATGTGATTGAGTAAACTAGCATACCCATAAAATATGACAACGAAATAAATAATATAATGCGAATTATAAGGGACATAAGTAAATAAGACACGGTAATTCTCTCCGCATTAGTTCAGCCGTCATCCCTGGAGATAAATCTGAGACAACAACCAGCTCTAGTCTCAGAACATCGCGCCACACATCTTTCCTATCCTTCTTTCTCTTCTTCCACCGTATGCCCACGCTGTGTTAAGAAAAACATATAAAGGGTGTTCATAATCCCTTGAGCGCGTGCAAAGTTATAAAAAAAAAAACCTCTTTTATTAATTTTTAAAATAGGACTTTGAATTCGTATTATAATACTTACGTATATCAACCTAATAATGTGTGTTCTAACACCGGGACATGAAAGCTTTTACTCACACTTAAGAGAATCAACAATTTTCAATACACACATATGTATACAAGGTCATAGAACATACAAACACAGTGGCCACAAACGCAATGCATTATGAAATGAACTTGTAAAATTCCACAGAATTTGATAATTTCCCTAAAAAATTCGACTTATCGCGACATTCGAGTTATAGAATTTCGAGTTATCAAACAAAAATTACATGTTAACTTAAGGCTTCGCGCTATTGCCAACCAATTTCATTCGAGTTATCAAATATTCGATTTATTTAATAATATCAACTTAAAAACCAAATTTCAGAAAAAATCATCCACCCGTTTTCTAAATATTTAATTTACAAAAAAAAATACAAAAATATTTTTTTTTTCAAAAATCTAAAAAAATATTTATCGAACATTTTGGTATGCAGTATTATTTATATTCCAAAGGGCCTCCTATGTAAAATTTTTTATCGAAATCCGTTAAGCTGTATGAGAAAGTCGAAAATCAACAAAATATGTAAAAAAATGAATACTAAAGTATTTTAATCAAACTTGACATGACGATTATGGAGAACACCAATAAAGTGGATCCGGCAATTCCGTCTGTCTGTCTGTCTGTCTGTAGAACGACCTACAGAATTAAAGCAGGAACGATTTTCTGCAAACTTTATACTTAAGCATTTAAGGTGATAGTCTCAAATAGATTTTAGAATCGTTTTTTTCTAACGATATTTGCCATACCATTTTTTCTACCATCGTAATTATCTCGAAAACATCTTCAACGATCTTAATTTAAAAAAAACAACTGTGCACTACTATATGTATTGTATAGTCTACAATTTGGTTCTTTTTTTTTTAAATATTTGTCATTTTATTCGACTTTATTATAAACAACTAGACGGATTTCGATCAAATTTGTATATTCGTGGTTGTTTGAATTCTAAATAATACTAGATACCAAAATGTGGGAAAAATTATTTTATTTTGATTTTTGAAACAAAAAATTAAAATTCAATATTTCTTTGGACGATTTTTTTAAAATTAAGTTTTTAAATTTATTTTATTAAATACTTAAAATTATCATGAATAAAAAAATTGTTTAGAATAAAATTTTTGAAATTTTGTATGTAGGTACAAGATTAAGTTAAAAAAACTAAAAATATATTGATCAGTTTCTACTAAGTACGTGCGATCCAGTCGTGCATATTATTTTAAAAGGAATAATGAATAAAATAATACTTAATAGAAGTAATATTTAAAAAAAATTAAATCATCTAATATTATTAAATAAATGTTCGTATACCGTGTGTGAAATTGAAGAACTCGAACGGAAACTGTTAATAATGTCCGCGCTCCCAACTAGCCCGCCCTGGACACTCCTTCACCATGAAGTATTAGTCCTTTAAATCTCTTATAAAACTGCTTTAAAGTCAAATAAAAATAAAACTTCTTGTCAAAACTCGTATTTCATTTGTTCATTTCCAAAACTCAGTTTAATCGGTTTTTCTTTTTGTAAAAATATATTTCGACCTAAGTACTAAGGTAAGCGAAAATTTACAATTATCCTTATCACATTAAAAAAAAATTGTTTGCACATTTTAGACAATTTGAACCTTGCAAAGTGTTTATCACCATAATGGAAAAGTAATAAATTCTAATTGGGTGATAATCAAGTTTGTCAAGGAGTACAAAGCTATGTTTTTCCTCAATTCTGTAACACAGATTTCTTAAATCAGTGAAGCAGCACATAGATTTCTAAATCTTCCAGAAATCTCTATAGGTTATCTCAAGGGTTTATGTTTTTTTTTTGTTTTAGGTAAATACTTTAAGGGTACGTAATTAAATTGAAAAATTATTTTAGTTCAAGATTTAAATTCTTTAAAAAAAATTGTTAACCTTATAGTAACGTATTGAAGTCAGATAAAATTTCATGGATTCGACAAGAATGATTTTACTGAAAGTGATTTTGTAGCAGAACCCTTAGAATAAAAGAACGAATTCTTATCCTTTCGGCACAAATTCCTTTTGATTTTTACGCAATTTCGATATGTTTCATAGTAATTGTGTTTCAAATTAAAATACTATTTTCAAATTCTGAATTAAAATATATTTTATGAAGGCAGAATGTTGTAATTTTTATAGTTTGTGTAGGAAAGATCGTTATTTATTTAAAAAGAATTATTTTTTAAATTTTATATTCTATTGACTATAAAAACAAAAGTATACGACCCAGTCGTGTACCTACTTTTCAGGTAACTTGCAATTTTTGTGTGTGATGCTGCCTACACCTAAGAGGTAAATATTTTGTGTTTGTTTGAGGAAGAGAGAAATTCTCGTTATTGTAAGGAGCGTGTGCTTTTCTTAGAATAATAATTTGTGTCTGAATTTTGTCTCCCCTCTAAATGTGATCCCCTTCTTATTGTTGAAACAATGGTGGCTTAGTATACCTACTCCGGGCAAAAAATAGAAAAGAAAAAAAAAACTTTCTTTATATTTTGTATGGAGTATTTCTTAAGGGTATAGGTCTAAAAAGAAACGTGAGGATTTGTTGGCAATATTTTTTACTCGAAACTCATTTCCTCGTGGTACCTAATGATAGCATTTCGCAGAGATTTGCAACCTTTTAACACATGGCAACAAGAAAAAAAAACAGAAAATTATCAAGGGAAATAAAAATTATTGGCAAGGTCTCATGAAATCCTACAATCTCTACATAGAAAAAAAGAAGATTGAGCTTTGGCTAAATTTTCAAATGAATAACCATATAAAGTTTCATTTTTGGAAGTATATAATTTGTGTATAAATATTTTATATCTTTAGCATCAAACCATGCGAAATGTATTCACGTTATCACATTTACATATTCAAAGTATCTTTAGGGCCATTTTCCTTACAACAAGTTGAACTCAACTTGAAGCTTTTTATTCTCAACTTGCTATTTTGTTTTTCTTCACTCAAAGTTGACAGTTTCAACTTTCGATTCTCAACACGCGAGTGGATCAACTTCCGAAAATAGTAGAAGTTGATAGAGCAAACTTGAGAGTTTTCTGTCAAATGCAAATTTGTAAAACATTTTGCTGCGTCTTTTGTCAAAAATTAATCTGATATGAAGAATAAACTATACATTTTACCACTATCAATAATTATGGTTTCACCGATTCATTCAAATAAAGTATAAAGAGATTAATTTAAACCGCCGAAGCAAAAATATCTAAATTGCAGAAAATTGAATTTCAATAAAGGATACCAGATAAAAAAAGTTTTCACTAGAGTTAACTTGGCAAACAGACCACATCAACAATGACAGACCGAAAAGCACCATACGTTTTACCGAATCCATATAAGATATGATACCTATTCCCAGGTAAGAGTTTGGTTCAATGTTAGCCTTAATTTTTATTTTTTTAAATTTTAAGTATATGCCTGTAAGACCTAAATTCAGGTTGCATTTAAAAGACCTTAGGTCTTACAGGCATATAGTTAATAAATAAATAAATAAATAAAGTCTTTTAAATGTAAACTGAATTACTCGGCACTAGTTTGGCACAGTGGATTTGAGAACCAGGTATTGACTGTCTCATTTTAACCCATGGGCGGCATCCAATTAAAATTGGAGGTATAGAAAATAATGCGCCTAGCGAGGGGATCGAATCCATACGTCTAAGTTAGCAATCAAGCACTTTATCCACTGTGCAATTGCCACCCGTTTATTCGTTTCTTATGTACTCCACTGTATAGTCACCTAATATAATTCGCGACACAAAAATCTGCATAGAATTTTAAAGAACTGAATAAATCTCCTTTGCCTAATATGATAAAAGGAACAGCTGCAATTTTAAAAGAAATCTTACGTATATTTCGACCTAAAGTAAAGAAAACTCATGGTTTCGACTCCGTCGGTCCCAAAATCATATGCTTTGCCGAAATAAATTCAAATCTCACAAATTAAATTCAAATCTAAAATTGAAACATGCGTACCTGTCAAAAATTGCCCAGGGGAATTTTCAAAACCAAAGTTGGTTAACTTTTAAATTTCAACTCTCGAGTTGTGATTTAAAATAGTGAAGAAAAACAAATTTCACCTTGTCACTCAACTCTCAAGCTTGTGTCAACTTTCGAGTTGGCCGACTTGAGAGTTTGAATTGTGAAGAAAATGACTCTTAAAATACACAAGCTATGAAGTCCTTGTAACTCTTCATAGGGTTATTTAGTATGTATACTAAATAACCGATAAATTGAGTTACTCGCATAATTGATCTTAAAAAATGCGGCAAAAAAAACTAAAAACAAGTACATTTTCCAGTGAATTGTCCCAACAAAAAGTATATTATTAAAAAATTTAAACAAATTGTATACCTAGTACCTGCTCACACTGCATGTCAAATGACCGACAAAGACCCTCAATTACAGAAAACTTCGGCTGTAATTTACTCACTATAAACTCGAAAAACAGCAAATACTTACATTTTTGCAAAATGAGTATGTATTTTTCGTCAGATTTTTCCGAAGGTTCCCACTTTACCCTAAACGCGTATAGTGATTTTTTTAGATGAATAATAATAATAAATATAATAATAATATTTATTTAATTGGTCGAATAAACTGTTCAATTTATATTTTCAATACAGGCCTTAGGTGGAAGCTTCGTGTCGCTGAAATTCCCACTGAAAATAACCACAGAGTTACATACAAATTGTTTCTGTAATCTTGTTAAAACCAGCGTATATCCCACCATGAACTACTTACTGCACATCCAAGTACACTACGCAAAACACTGCTTTGTGTACTTCACCAACACTCAACCCTCATTGTATGCTTTTAAAATAAACATTAAATCAGAGTTACCAATGCTACGGTTGTGGTTATTTAGTATGCTTACTACTGCAACCCTGTGACCCTGTGAGAGCTTTAAAACAGTACGAACTTATTGGTATCTATTACAGTCAGAGTGAAAGGCAAATATCCTATCTTCTTTGATCCAGGGCTTATGATTCGTGGATATACTCGTAGAATTACACCTTCCCGTATTCTTAAACAAACAAATAGCTACCGATAAGTCAAATCGCACGAACGCGGTAACCATTTCACAAGTCATGTAAGTTATTGTTATATTCGCCAAATTTTATCAAATTTTATTAATTTTTATGATGTTATATTGCATTTTGAAAGGTAATTTTTCATCCATTGTTTTACTTTTATCAAGTGAAAGTACTTGGGAAATAAAATTTTTAAATCAAAGTTTTAAAAAAAAAATGTCATTCAAGTTGATTTTTTTTTCAAACTGTTACTCAATGCTCTTATCAATTTTTAGTCGAGTATTGGAGACCAAATGTAATAAAATTCTTAGTTTTTGAAAAAGCGAAACAAAACGTTTTTTTTTTTAAATTTCAAAACGTAAGCTCTTTTATACGAGTAGAATAACGGTCCCTTACATCTGGTTTTAAGTACTTTAGTACGAATTGATAAAAATATGGAATTTAATTTCTCAAAAACTATTAATTTCAGCAACTTAAATTAAACTTAACAAATTAAGGAACAGAAAATTAGCTTTCTGAAAAGGTGTATCACATCATTGTAAAGAAAATCGGACTCAAAACTGAACCGTGAGGTACACCGATATTCGACTCCAGTTCATGACTTAAAAATCATTAAGTTGAATTCCTTATGTAATCAGCCCCCCGGCATTGATACTGAAGACAGTGGGTTCATGAAAATTTGCATTTGTGTTAGGCCCTTGTTTTCAAGGATTATGTCATTACAATGTTGATAGAAATGCAGTGATACGGTAAAACAATCTCACAAGTTCCATTAAAATTAATTTTAAAGTCACTGCATTTCAGCAAAACCACAATAACAATTCTTATTGAAGTGTTTACTATCAAAATATTGTTAAACTCGATATATGTATATCTTTATGATTTATAATTTAGCGCAATGAAATATATTTGCTCATAAATGAAGTGACGAAGTGTCAGAATTTTGTAGTTTATACAGTTGGGTGTTGCTTGTAGAATTGTCTGCTGAATTTCATAAATTGTTACGACTTTCAAAAATTGCAATACATTTTATCAGTCACTTCTCTGCATTTACCCAACAGAATATTTAAAAAAATCATATTAAATATTTAAATCGCTATTTTTCGTCATCGGAATTTATTTAATGAACTTTCTAATGGTCAACCATACATCAATCTTCCATATATTTTGATTTTTTTTTAAATTTTCCTAAGCGCAATTCCAATTAAAGCTAAATGCTTCCAGAGATTCTTCATTGACAGTTAAACTTGTCAGAATTAAAATCATTAAAAAAAACACATCCCATCATCATCAAAGACAATACTTCATTTTCCCATTTGTGATTTGTCCTTTTCACATTTCAATTTATCTAATCTAATCACAAAACCAAAGAATCGCATCGCAGACTATAAAAGAATCACATAGTTGAAAATGAAAACATTGTGAGTAGATTTGCTGCCATTTAATCAACACAACATCAATGGCACAGCCAAAAGCCTATTGAATATCGATCTATCCTTGTTTTGTCCAACAGTCAGACGGATGTGGATACGGTTACAGTTTCCATTCGAAGTCAATTTCTACTTTGTTTTCATGCATCGCCATTGTTTTCTCGTCTGAATATGGATTCGTTTTTTTTTTCATTCCAAAGTGATGTAGAGAACGAAACCCCACATTAGAAATAGCGAATTGTTAACTATCTATCGATGTGCCATACAAATTTCGAAGCGCAATTCCAATCCAAGTCATACACTGAGGAAATTTTGTTTTACTAAAAAAAAAAACCGTCTATAAGTTAAACAATACAGGTTAAGCCCCGATTTTTGCATTCTGCATTTAAATTCTATCTCGAATGCCATTTTTAATGGCGACTTTAAATTTAATGCAGATTGAATACATTAAGCATTAGGGAACAAATTAAATAAAGCGACAATTTTTCGACATCAAAAACCAAGTGGATTGACGTTGCCAAAGAAATGTAACTTCTAAAGAAAAGCCGAATTATAAAAAGATGCATATAACAGTAATACAATTTCAGCTTTCGGTTTTAAGGTAAAATCTTACATTACTTAAATTCATATTGCACCAAATTTAAAGTTAATTCTGGTGTACCGCAGGGAAGTCGCCTTGGTCCGTAGCTGCTTTTTTTGCACATTAAATGGATTTTCTATTGCGGATGGCGTAATTAACTTCATAGCTGATTGTAAAATAATAATAATCATTTGTTTGATAAAAATTGACAAATTTAGTTTACATATTTATGAATAGCTATCTGTTGAATTCGTCACATTTGTGTATTCATTTTTTTTGTAAAATAATATGAGTTGGAACTAGTTTAATAAAAATGTTCCTCCTTTGATTTTTTAGTAGACCAACTATCAGAATTTTCTATCTCTTAAAACTAGGTGTAAGGAAAAATAAGAAATCGATGTATTCAAATTTTATTTGTTCAGCAAGTTCTAACGCCTTAAAACTCGAATTTAAAACCTTCTTTGAGTTAGAACTTTGATAAATGTAAACCCTCAATATTGGTGGTCTGGAATGATAGAAATAGCTTTAAGCATGATTACTTTTGTGGTATGTATTTTCAACACAAAAACCACAAGCAAAATCATACTTAAACCGATTTCTATCATGCCTGATCACCAATATTGTGGGTTTAGTTGGACAATAACAGCAATAAATAAGTCAGTAATCGAATCGGAAATTTTCGTTGCACTGCATAGCAACATACAAGCAAAACATGACTGTTATCTACTCGTATATAATCTTTTCAGTAAAAATGTCTGTCGGGGCTAGCACATCTGATGTACAATGCTTTACTTTGCCAGAAAATGCCTTTAAATCCAAAAGAATTCAGGGTAGTCGCCGTACTTTTTTATAAGATATCCCAATTTTCGCGTGCAATCGGTGCTATTGAGAGCACTCCCTTAAAAATAGAACGACGAATTAACAAAGAACAATGTGTTTTGAAATCGAATAGTTTGGGTTTCATCTGCCGATCTATTGGTTTTATACATCCTTGCGCGTTGGGCAGGGTCAGTCTATGATCGATTTTTTTTTTCAAAAGTCAACTATGCTATGCGAATTCAAAGATGTAGAATGGGCCATACGTTTGAGCCGATGGTTCAGGTTTCGGGATAGCCATAGACGGCAGGCAATCCAATCTCGTACGATTCGGATGTGTAATGTCGTTAAACGTCAATACGGAGTGTGACGTGCATAGCGTCTGTATAGGTAAACCAGCATATGAAATGCACATTTTAACCGAAACTGTCTGTTCTGCGATAGGCTCGTAATTATTATGCTTTGACAGAAGTGATCAAATCCGAATATTTATTATTAGACGATGTTGATATTGATAAACCGCTCGGGAAGAAATTTTTAGAAATTTTTCAGTTGCAGTGAAAATTCATTGGTTATATCACTTGTTAATTACCACGTTCAACGTAGAAATTGCTTAATATATTTTTTTCAATTTAATTTGACAAAAGAGTGAGAACAAATATTTATCAGTAAAAAAATGGATTCTTCAAAATTTCAACAAAAAAATTAAAACTCTGTTTCACTGAATCTAGATTTAAAGTATTTCAATCTCAAAAATTATTGTAGGTCAAGTTTTTGAGGGCGTAGAAATGGCCGAATTCTAAATGTTTTTAAAATCGAGACTCTGAGAAAGTACAAGAAAAACTTTATCGAGAAATCGGATATTTACCCATTAAATACTTAGCACCTTAGAAATAAAGATAAATGAAAAACCCTTTAAAATCCTGTTTAATGAGTTATGTTAATGACTAAAAATACAAAGTTTTTAAAAATATTTGTTTAAGTTTAGTATTTAGAGGGGTGTACTCAAACGAGTACAATGGTCAGATATGAGTGCATTCATTGCCTAATTGGGAAATATTTTCCAACACACATAGTTAGCACCATATGTCACATATTCATCGAGCTGTGACATATCCGGCATCTTAGTACATTTTAATTTTGTTTTGGTGAAATTTCCTCCTTTAATGTGAATCAAAGTGTTTGGCAAATTTTGTATTATTTGGTGCTTTTGCTGACAGACCTGATTGTATATATGAAAGTAGATTGAGATTTTCTTTGGTTTGCTAACAATGGATCGGCCAAGCATTTATCGCATTTCTTTCTTCAATTGACACGAACCGTAATCATTTGCACGAAATCCTTTTTTTTGCGTCAAGTAGCTGTTAGATAATGGCTGATAAAATAATTGTCAAAAAATACGCTGTGCTCACTTGGCTTTTTTACAATATCCAGTTAGTCAATCACCACTCAAGATCCAAGTGGTAAAAACTAATTGCTTGGACTTACATTTTTGGCACCGCAGTATATGTCAAAGTTATAGCAATATCCATCACAACTGCAAAACATCCACTCCGTATAGACAAACCGAACAGGCTTTCCACGGATATACTGCTTTGCAGAATGATAGCCAAAGTATTTGACAATCGCCTCATCAATGCTTGCATGAAAAAAAAAACCAAAAATTTTCACCAAAGGTCGAACCTTCGCCATTTTATCAGCCTTATTGAGGTTTGATTTCTTTAAATAGAGTCTAGGACATGGAGTTAGTTACCAAAGGCAATTCTGTCTTCGTCTAAGCAGCAATACAATGTACAATGACTCTTGAGGTAAAGTGTGATATCCCGAAAAAAAAACATTATACCAACAAATAATTTCATTACCTCATCATCGAAAAACCGTTAAAATATTTTAACTTCGCTTTCCGATTCTATCTTTTCTTTTACTTTGGATAAGTTTTCCAAATAGTGAAAAGTTTCGTCTACTTTAGTAAAATAAACCAAATGCGTTGACCATTTTGGAGCATTATCCTGAGACTCACCTCTGGCTGAGCTTTCTTTCCTTAGATAAGCAAGTGAAATATCGTCTTTGCTTTCATATCCATCGTTGACTTTGACATCTAATGCTCCTGGAATGCTCAAGCAAGTCATCTTCACATAAATTCTCCCCGTCTATTTGAATATCAACATCCGGAGGAATAACAACTATATCCTTCATTTCTTTCATTTCCGTTAGAATTTCACGCATTGAAATTTATAGTTGCTATTCGAAACTGTTTTCTTCTTCTATTAAAATTTTTGTCGTTAATGATTTGTCATGATACTTGATTTGATAGTTTCATTGCAGCAAACTTTCTTCACTAGTTGCAAAAATTGCCTCATCTCAACATAAATAGTAAATTTAAACATATAGGGACTGAACCCACAACCTTGAGGCACACCGATTCTTGCCTTCATTTTACTATGTAGTTGCCGACAGGCTTAAGGTTAATCGTTAATACATAGATTAAAAACATGGATGTCCGTAAAATCGACAAGAAAAAATCCTCAGTTTTAGTATACAATGTTGCTGATGGGAAATATTTAGGGAAAATTTAAATATGACGATACTTCTTCTGTCTCCAGCATTTAAGTTTTTGCCTGTCTACATAAGTTTGCGGTTGCCTTGAAATTGAAATATCTAATAGGAATTCTTTTTCTCTCTGTGTATAATGTATGGAGATAGGTACTATTTACATAGCTATGTATATATTTATAAATGAGAAAAATGTTTCCCCGTTCGAGTTCGGATTTGCATCCATTCGCTACTTTCTGTCGTGTAATCGATAAAATAAAATGAAATATTTACAAAAGTTACGAGTTTTAAGTGTCAGCTTGTATTAGGTGGAAGTTACGGTATAGACCGGAGGGGTAGAGTTGAAGAACAGTACTTAGTCTAATATCGTCACATGTGACAGGGGATGTAAATACGAGGATGCAAGCGGAGAAGACAAACGGGAAGAAACAACAATGAAAAGGTTAAGTGGTATTAAAATTTTATAAATCCTCTGTTTGGCAATCTGACTGACTTGGAGTAGTAATGGGATGGGTTTGGGGTCATTCAACTTTGTTGCCAAGCAATCTACTAGGGAAATGGAACTTTGCCAACTGAATTGTATTTATTTTTTTTTTGTTCTTATTCTGAGTGGAATGTATCTAGAAACTAACGACAACGCGACCAACCGTCAACGACGACGACGGACAGGATATACTTTTCTCATTCTCACAATACAGGGAGTAAAGATGGAAAAGTTCTTTGTGTAATTCCATTTTGCTGATGGTGGTAGTTTGTGTTTTTTTTTGTATGTACCTACATTAAATTTGCTGACTGGGTGAATTTTTCAGTCATAGCAAAAGAAGTTAAGTTTTTGCGGGGGAGGATGTTAATTCTTATGAAAAAAAAATAAAATGCAAATAAATAAGTACCTATCTACTCTAATACAAATTTACTAAAGTATATACGACTTAAGAGTATAGATAAAAAGGATTTAGTTCTAATTTCCCTAAGTAAGTTGAGGGACATTTTTATTAGAATTAAGTTGTTGGCTAGGTAGGTATCGATTTTTTGAAACTGTTGTTGTCACTGCTGAGAAGTCGAATCCTTGCAGTTAGTTATAATTTTTCTAACAATTTAGGAGTGTTGGCTATTTGAAAAAAGGCAGCTGTCTTGGAATATTGGAATTGATTAATAAATTCTGTCAATTCACTAAATATACCGGAAGACAACTTTTCTCGGCAGCAGCAATGGTGGTTTTAAAAACATCCTTAAAAGTTGATTGAAAAATTTGTATTTTAATTTGTTTAAAATTTCAACCTATGTAAGCGTAAAATTCCATTAGCTTTTGAATATGATATTAGACACGTGCAATTGTCAATGGATGACCATCCTGTTAACTTGTGTTCAATTATTTTGGCTTGAACTTCAAATGACGGATTTTTTACGGATTCCGCTGAGTCAGTCCTGTGCATTGACATACTAGATATGGACTGCCATGAGCCAACTTCAGGATGGTTCCTTTTGAACAAAGCATTCCCAGCGACCATTTCCGTCCTTGTGGTGATCACGAATTTTATGAAGTCAAACCAGTGCTTAAGTGATTTTTTTTTCAATGAAATCCCTACACGAATCGAAAAATTTCTTTTGCTCTATTTTCTACAGAAAACAATAAACAACTACATATATTATTAAATTGGTAAAAAAATGAATTTAAGTTTTTTTGGCTGAACTTCATTTAAACAAGTATACTCGTATTATTGTTATTGGGGGATGAACGAAATACGATTAATTGGCTGAACAGAATGGACGTCCGGTCGTTCGCTGACAACATTATATGGCAGAGCTTCTTATACAATATACCAATAGATGTCTCTAGTTTCTTTGCTTTAAAATCGTAGAAATGTTATATCGACAACAGATGGTTCTCAATTTGTTTTTTTTCTTTTCGCCGGTTGACCTGAAATAGTCGCTAAAAGCATGGAACCATATTTTTCGCAAATTTTGTATGGAAATGAAGACTAGCAGTCCATATCTAGTGTGCCAATGATCCTGTAGTTATATGGTTATTCTCATCGATCCGGATTCCAAACATTGAAACCAGATGACTGTTTCTGACGTTCATCGGCGAACACTTAAGCCATTCTTGGTCTATAGTGGTCTTAAGTCCAATTGTAAAGTAATGGAATATTTCGAGGAGTTTTACATATTAAATTACCCTTCATCCAGTGATATATGTACTTCAATTACAAGAATTTTTGTACTAATAGCATTTAGAATAAAACGTGAAAGAAATTTCGATATTTTTGTGCCTGAATAACTGAATGTGGAATTTCAAAATGAAATTGAACAATTTTGGCTCTTTGTTCATAAAATTCCAAAGTTTTTCAAATAAAAAAATACGTAAGCAAATTTATTATTCAAAATAATTTAAATCATGACGTTACTTATGCACCACATTGCATAGCATAGGTATACTAGACTTAAATAGAAACTTTGTTTCGGCCTTATTTTCCCCTGACCAAAGTCTACTATATTTCGGTAGTTTGTCAAAAATACAAAAGCTGTGTGCTTTTTCCAAAATGGTCTTTTGTGGTCCCCAGATTTAATTCTATTTTATATTGTCTGCAAATATTTTGCATAGTGCCCAGATTGTCTGTTGTATTCTTAAAGGCGTCTGTCGAATTTGGTTTGTGTGTCTAGGTTTTTTAGCATTGTGTTCGTAATCTTTTTTTATAGTTCTTTGTCAATCTTTTTCAATCACGACTGCTTTAAAGTTCGTATCGAAAAAATTCTTAGCTGTCATCAATAAACCTCCATCACATTCTTTGTTAAATATCAGTTTTAAGAGTTTTATGATTCTTTTTTTTTGTATAATCTACACGCGCTCAAGTAATTATGAATACCCTTTAAATGTTCAATACAGCGCGGGCGTGAGGGTGAGGTTAAGGAAGGGAAAGAATGATAGGAAAGATGTGTGGCGCGATATTCGGAGACTGTAGGTGGTTGTTGTCTCAGATTTTATCTCCAGGGATGGCGGCTGAACTAATGCGGAGAAATTTCCATGTATTATTTATCGATGTCCCTTATAATTCGCATTCATTTTTTTATACTTTCTCATATTTTATCGGTATACTAGTTTTACTCAATCACATGTTGTTAGTTTTATGCCTAAACAGCATGTAATGAGTAAACCAGCAACTCATTGTATGACATTTATTTTTAGAATTGTTTTTTAATGGAAAAATAAGAAGACATAGACTACGGCAGAGATCGAACCTGTGACCATGAGGTTGACAGGCGAACACACAACTATCGCGCCACGGCCACCCCCTGATTACTTATTTTTTTTGTTCATACCCACTTAGTTGCACAATTCAATTTTTTTTGGAGAATCATAATCAAAAGATGAAGAGGTAGTATTATCACTATACGTTTACCTAGCCGTGAAAATTCTTTGATATTTAAAGCTGCTGTCGCGTCATAATAACTTTACTTTAAAATTTTCAAGGAGTTAATTTCTGGAAATTCCTTCACACTTAAATTTACCCTATTATCCCAGCCACCAAAGCATAATCACTTCTCTAGTTTGTCTGGATATTGAGTGGTATGAATAAACGGAAGCACTTCCTAAAAATAAAAGGTAATGGTAATGGGATTTTCCATTAGTCGTCCTTCTGAACCACTCACGTTAACAGCTCTATTCTTCTAAAAAGAGTGGGCATCTTTCTGGATTTTATGACGAAACTGGACGACCAATAGAAAACGAAATAATAGCTTAGTAAAGTGTTAAGCTTACAGTTTACTTTAAATTAATTTTATGAATATACTTTCTGTCAAATAGTTTCAGTATATAATGTTAATAGTTTTGATATAAAAATGCAAACAAAAGTTGACAGAATCTTTTGTGTTCTTCAGGTGTGTATCGCTCCATTACTTGCAGTCAACTAATTCTCTCTCTGTTTTACCGATGCGTGTAACCTTTTTGTTGTCGGTAGTTTGTTTCCGCTCTGTTTCATGCAATATGAGAGGGTGATTTCGTTAGAGAACACACAAAATATGGGTCCTACAATTCAGTCTGTCTGTAGGTCGATCCACATCCAAAACGGCTGAAGCGATTTTCTAAATACTTGGTAGATACGCGTTTTAGGTGATTGGCTTGATTATTTTGTTTGTATTTTTTTTTAACAATAAACATAATAGTACTTGGCAAATAATTGTTTGTACTAAAAATGATAAACCCTAATTATATTGAAACGATTTTGATAAAATTTCACTGCACTATTATTTATGTAGTCTACATTTGTGATTTGCCTACATACCTGCCATAGAAGGTTTTTTTTGATTTTCTACTTTCACATAAAGGGCTCAACGGATTTCGCCAAATATTTTTTTGGATTTTTGAAAAAAAAAGAGAAAAAGTAAGAATCGATTCGAATGATTAGGAAATTTCTGAATTGATAATTTTGATGTTGATAAAAAAACAGGGTGAGATTAAAGATGTTACCCATCATAATGCACTGCAAGGCTCCTTCGTTTTTGTATTCAATTCAGTTGTCTTTGTTTTCGACCAATTATTTTCGGGCTTTACATTGGAAAATCAATTTTGTTTTTTGGAACTTTTGCTTCGCTTTTATCAGCAAGCATTTTGGCAGTTTGTGAATGCAAGATTATCATTGGAAAAATATTTTAAAGTCGTTTTTTCCTTAATTTCTTGTATCTTTAATTCCTTTAACTTTTTTCTAAAAAAAAAATTGGCATCACAGTTTTAATCATTTAATAATATTAATTTAAAAACGAAATTTCAAAACAAATCACCCAAAATATTTTTTTTCTTCAAAAAATCTAAAAAAATATTTTTCGAAAATATTGGTATGCAGTATTCCTTATCATTTGAAGATCTTTCTATATAAACATTTTGATCGAAATCCGTAGAACCGTTTATGATAAAATCGAAATTAAAAAAATGCTTGTATGGTAGGCGGCTACCGTTAATAACAAAATATGTAAACAAAAAACTTGACTAATTTTTATCAAAATCTTTAGAGCCGTTTTCGAGATAATTAAGATGGTAGAAAAAATTATATGGCACGTACCGTTATTTTTGGGGCCACAAAATTGATTGAGACAATCAACTAAAACGCTTAAGTACCAAGTTTAAAGAAAATCGATTTAGCCGTTTAGGCTGTAGATCGTTCTACAGACAGACAGAAATATAGGCGGAATTGCTGGACTAACTTGTTGGTGTTCTCCATCATCGTAATGTCAAGTTTGATCAAAATTTCGAGTTCAATTTTTTTCCAAATTCAAAACTTTCCCTATAGTGAAATATGGCAACGTGAACTGGATCACACGTACATGCTCTTAATGTTCGATCACATCGTATGCAAAAGATTTCTATTAAAAATCTAAATATATTGTTAAAGTCGTTTTGTACTGAATTTTTTATATATACAAAATTTTTTTCTAAAAAAAATTGGTAATTTTAAATATTTAATAATATAAACTTAAAAACAGAAGATTAACGGCTTAACCAAAGAAGAAATAAATAATTCAAAATTCTGAAATAAATACCTAAACTAATTTGAGCTCAAAACAGTACGCCATGTTATTTCTTGAATAAATTTGAATTTATGAGCGGTTTTCAAACAAAAAAATGTTTTTTTTATTAAACTGTTTGAAATTTGTTTTTTTAAATTTCAAAAACGCCAATTCATAAGTATTCAGCAAATATATAATGGGTTATCCATTTTGCGGTTTTAAAAGTAAACGTAAATAAAACACATATAAAATATTTTTTTTCATGATATTTCGTTTCTATTATAAAGTTTGAAAGTTGACATTATGTGTGAAACACTACATCATTTAAATGACCACCACGCGAATTGTTGCAAGCATCGATTCTTTTAAGGTAATTTTCGACCACTTTTTCACACATATTGGGCGGTATCTCAGCCATAACATGACGAATGTTGGTTTTCAAGTGCTCGAGAGTTAAAGGTTTATCTGCATAAACACGGTCTTTCGCGTAGCCCCACACAAAAAAGTCCAGCGATGTCAAATCGCATGATCTTGGTGGCCAGTTGATATTGCCATGACGAGAAATTATGCCGCCAGGAAATATCTCTTAAAGCCATATTCGCTCGAGTTGTGTGGCATGTGGCACCGTCTTGTTGAAACCACATATTCTCCAAGTCGTATTCTTCAATAGCAGGCAAAAAAAAGTCGGTTATCATATGACCATAACGCTCCGAGTTGACGGTGACAGTCGTTCAATCGTCGTTTTCGAAGAAGTAAGGTCCAATCACACCCCCTGACCAAAGAGCGCCCCAAACAGTGACTTTGTGGATGTAATGACCTATCTTCAATAACTTGAGGATTCTCAGAACCCCAAATACGACAATTTTGTTTATTAACATACCCATCGAGTGAGAAATGTGCTTCGTCGCTGAAGAAAATTTTGTTCGAAAAATCGACGTCCACCGCCTGTTGTTAAAGCACCCATTCGACGTATCTACGACGTTGTGAATGGTCAGCTGGCTTCAGTTGTTGTGTGAGCTGGACTTTATATGGATGCAGGTGTAGATCCAAACGCAAAATTCGGAATAATGTGCCGTAAAACAGTCCTAATTCCTGAGAACGACGAGGAATCGACAGATTTGGGTCTTCGGCAACACTTTCACTTACATTAGCGATATTTTCAGTGGTACGAGCGAAGCGATGATGCACAGGCCTTACAATATCTGTAACCAACCCAGTATCTTCAAATTTCTTCACAATTTTGCCAAATGCTTTCGTAGTTGGACGATTATGTAAACCATAATCTTCTCTTAAAGCACGATATGTGGCTGTGGCAGAATCACCATTTTTGTAGTAGATAAAGTTTTAACAATTTTTATGCGTTGTGCGATGTTAACCGATCCATTTTCGTAAATGTCAGACTTTCAACAGAAAAAAAAAATTGGTTTAACAACTTAGTTTGACAGATGTCGAATTCCAGCCCTATACTTTTGAAACCGCAAAATGGATAACCCTTTATAACTGTAATTTAAAAAAAAAATTAATGAGCAGTTTTCAAAATATAAATTTTTTTCTTATAAATGCTTTTAAAAATTCAAAAAAATATATTAATTAGAAATATCGGTACGCAGTATAAATTGGGTAACCTAAACCTATATATGTTTGAAATTTCGAAAGAATCGATTAAACCATTTATGAGATAGTCGAAAGTAAAAAAAACGGTCTATGGAAAACATAGTTTTTAGACATTTTTTATTTTTTAAATTTTTTTTTCAACCAAATTATCGGTCGTGCCTAAAAAGCTGCAGTGATTTTTTTAAATCAAAATCGTTAGAGCTGTTTGCGGAAAAATAGGCTTTTACGTAACGGTTATATGGCAGGTACCGTTATTTTTTGAGCTAAACCAAAATTCCAATTTCCCTTCTGTACAATACCTAAGAACTCTACAAATATGTACCAAATTTGAAGCAATTCGGCCCAGCCGTTTGGGGTGTAGATGTCTATACATACATACAGACAGACTGACAGAATTTTTAGACCATCTTTTTTCGTCTTCGCTTTCATCGTAATGTCATGTTTTATTATTATCCCACAACTTTTTTTTCGACGAATGCATAAAGTGCCTTATGGTACTTATAATCGTAAGTAATAAGACCTAACGAAAAACGAGTATATCATTATGCTTAACGAAAATATTAGAACAGAACAGAATTGTTCAATAGAAATGTATCTTTTTTAATTTTTGTTCAACAGAAAAGTGGAAAAATCAAATGAGAACAATTCAGAAAAGGACTTTCCTCACTGAACATCAAAACATTTTACATTTCTGTTCCTGTTCCCCGGACAAGACCAACATAGATGAACATATCTTACATGTATAAACAGAAGTGATTCCGTTCAAAATGGAGCTTCAGATTCTTTTACCAAGAGTTTTTTTTTTTTTTTTTGAAAAGAAAAATACAACAGTGATGGGAATTCCGAAATTCCTCCGAAGTTTGTAAGTTCAATCAATATGGTTGTTTCATTTCTTTAAGGTATTTGGTATCTTTTTAAGAGAGTTTAAAAATTACTAGAAAATTAATTTATTCAGCCTTGAACCATTGCTTTCAAAGGAAATTGTTTGTTGATTATTGCCGTCGTTGCTGATATTTTAAAAATATGTTTCAAGAATTTCAGAGAAAGCCCTGGTATATAAATTGCGTGTGTTAATAATACACACTCTTGTCTTTCATATTTTCCTGTTAACCATAATTATGTAAGACGTTAAAGGAAACTGACTCTGTCTTCTAAGAAGTAAGGGGTAATGAACTCGCTTTGATACTGATAATTATTTTAACTATTTAATCAATCAAATATTTAATTCCAAAAACGACGTGAAGCAGTATTTTCAAGAAATAGAACATTCTAAATAATTAATGACTCGACACCAGTCCAAAACAAGGCTGGCGATAAAAAAATAAATGACATATCTAAAACTTTTAAATCTTATATCATATCACTTGTAAATAGGTTATTTTGTGTATCCACAAAAATATTAAAATCCTTAGAAAAAAATTAATTAATTTCAAACTTATTCTTGACTTGTTATTTTTTTGTGCGCGAATTCGAAATGTCTGTCCTTCATTTATTGTGGTCGTGTTCAATTGTGTGCTTGTCACAAAACCATCACTCTTTCTCTTCACTCCAATTAATTAATTGACATAATTAAACGCAGAAAACAAACTAATTAGATCAACTTTTTAATTGCTTTATCTGCTAATTACTTCTGGTTGGTAGGTATGTACCTTCAAAAAAAAAAAAAAAAACATCTTCACATTGCAGATTAAAGTTTTATCTCCAAGGCAACTCTATATAGTAGAATAATTCTTAATTCATCAGCGTCAGCGCAAAATGGATAAATTGCCGTAAAATCAAAAGGCTCTTTGCCGTTTCAGTATATTAATTCATTGTTCGAGGATTCGATTAAAATAAATGAAAATAATTTCATTTATTCCATCATATACATATTTTTGAATGCCTTGATGATTTAGAATCAAATTTATTCAAGTGTTTTGTACTTTGCATTCTTGATAGATCGGTTTCATCCTTGTGCCTGTCGTGTCGGTCGTTGTTGTCGTTGTCTCATCATAGTCCTGTATAGTCATCATCGACGTCAATTTAGGTTAAGTTATATAAAATTATTATTATCATCCCCTTGACGACTGAGTAATGTTGAATACCTACCAAAAAACCGAATCCGTCCCACATCCTTTATGATGGTGGTGGAACTTTTCATATAACCATCATCAACGTCGCCGTGCGTCGTCGACATCGTCATCGTCATCATAGCCATCGTCGTCATATCGACTTCATAAAGCATTTGCCTGGCATCAAAGCCCAATCTAATTAAGGCCGGTATACGCGTTGGGTGTATTGAGTACGCGTCGGTGCTTCAATGCTTCAGTACTTCAGCTTCCTCTCACGACAACGACACGATGTTGATGACTAGGGCGCTGAAAGAAATAGGCACCTATACGGAACATTAGATTCAAGTCAAGCGCGGGGATGAGGGAATACGTTCCGCATCATGATATCAGGTTGCTATGCATCAATATGTTGCTCTTAACGAGCATCTATCGATCAAATCTAACATGTTATGGTTTCAGACGGGTTTTCATTGTGCAATTCTATCGGAATAGAATTATAATTGGATTGACGCCAGTGACAGGATAGAGATTTGCTATCAGAGTCATCAGAATAAAGTTCGCGGCAGAGGTATCCAAACATTCTGGTGTAAAAGAACAACCACACTGTGACTCATTTAACCTTGATTGAAATAAATGAATTGCTTAGTCATCCATTATAACTGTTGATTCATATTGTTTTATAATATGGTTGATAATCACTAAGCGGGTAATGTGATTTCGGTGGTAAATGCCATTTTCATCATTAGTTTAAGCCAAACTATGTTTATCGAAAGTCCTATGGTAAAGGCACCAGATGTCTCTAGTCTAGCTATTGTTCACTTTTTACTTGCGATGTACCAAAGGGTAAATTTTGCATTTAAAAACAATCGAACTCCAGATTTTATCGGAACTTGACGATGATTTCGTGTGTCTGTATGTCTGTTAATCGATCTAAACAGCTACCGCCGGAATTGTACCCTGGACCCCAAAGTATTGGATCAAACAAATTTACCTGCACATTATGGTTCATCGATTTGGAGGAGTACCGCCAAATGCCAGCCTCAACTCTTTTTGCACCGAAATTACGGAGCTCGAAGCGTGACTATCCAAATCCTAGTTTGATCAAAATTTTGACAATCATATTTAACAACCTGTAAAATTCAAAATGACTTACCTCACGAAACAATGGGGCATATTCCTAGTCGCTCATAAACCCAGGTTTCACAAAACTACAGTTTAGGACAATTTTGGCTCAATGAATACACACCTATTTTACTTACAAATTGTTGGTTTTATATTTTTATATGATAATTAACTTGCTTTACTACACAAATAGCTTCAAATATTTTGGAATGATAAAGTTAAAAAATAGAATCAACATCCGAAAATTCAACTAAACCTAGGTTTCACTTAGATACTGTTAAAAAATGACTATGAATACACCCCAATATTTTGTTAAAATCGAGAGCTTTAGCGGCCTCGATAGAAAACAAATCAAAATGTTTAAGTAATTTTCACGTTAATTATGACTCTCAATTGACAATTGATAAATATTTATATTAAATAATCAAATTGTGAAAAGTTTTGATTATTGAAAAAAATGTGGAACCTTTGTGAAATACAAGAAAATGTATCGGTTTTTTTAACAGATGTTTAAAATACCAAATATCAGTACTTATCAATTATCAATTGAAAACATTTTTCAAAAAAAAAATTAAAAACGCCAATTCATAGGTATTCGGGAAATACATATAACTATAATTATTGAAAAAAAATTAATGAACAGTTTTCAAAATATAAATTTTTGAATTAAAAAAAAAATGCTTTTAAAAATACAAAAAAATATTAATTATAAATATTGGTACGCAGTATAAATTGGGCAACCTAACCCTATATATGTATGAAATTTCGAAAGAATCGGTTAAACCATTTAAGAGATAGTCGAAAGCAAAAAAAATGGTCCCATGGAAAGTACCGTTTCTGGACATTTTTTTAAAATTTGTTTTTCAACCGTTTAATCGGTCGTACCGAAAAAGCTGCAATGATTTTTTAAATCAAAATCGTTAGGGCCGTTTCCGAGAAAAATAGGTTTTAAAGTAACAGTCATATGGCAGGTTCCGTTATTTTTTGAGCTAAAAAATTCAATTTCAAAAGTTTGAAGCAATTCGGCCCACCCGTTTGGGCTGTAGGTGTCTATACATACATACAGGCAGACTGACAGACTAACAGACTGACAGACTGACAGACTGACAGACTGACAGACTGACAGACTGACAGACTGACAGACTGACAGACTGACAGACTGACAGACTGACAGACTGACAGACTGACAGACTGACAGACTGACAGACTGACAGACTGACAGACTTACAGACTGACAGATTGACAGACTGACAGACTGACAGACTGACAGACTGACAGACTGACAGACTGACAGACTGACAGACTGACAGACTGACAGACTGACAGACTGACAGACTGACAGACTGACAGACTGACAGACTGACAGACTGACAGACTGACAAGCTGACAGACTGACAGACTGACAGACTGACAGACTGACAGACTGACAGACTGACAGACTGACAGACTGACAGACTGACAGACTGACAGACTGACAGACTGACAGACTGACAGACTGACAAACTGACAAACTGACTCACTGACAGACTGACAGACTGACAGACTGACAGACTGACAGACTGACAGACTGACAGACTGACAGACTGACAAACTGACTCACTGACAGACTGACAGTTTTTTTTTCGACGAATGCATAACTTGCATTATAGTACCTATAATCGCAAGTAAAAATACATTTAGTAATTTCTATTAAGAATATCTTGCATCTAATGTAATCGTAAATAGGAGCAAGTACGTGCGATCCAGTTGTGCATTTTAATTTTTTTTGGATAAGGCACTTTAAAATAAAAATCCTCGCCGTCATTCGAACAGTATAATGTGGAATAACAGCTTTCCATATTAATCGTTCATAGCAAGATAGAGAGAGAGAGAGAGAATTCTCGCAATAAAATAATATTATCTATTAAATAGCCAATTTCATGAATATTAAGAACACTTGTCTCCTTTAGAACTAGACGTCTTATAAAAATATTGTTCTGAAATTAAAATTCATTCAATCAATAAAAAAAAATGTTCATCCAGAAACAGATCAAAACGGACGTGACCTATTATCTTCCCTTTCCAAATATATGACAATATACAATAAGTATTCATATTCAATCCTTGCTTTCATTCATAATAGTACCTACTTGGGATTATTCATAGTGATGTATAGAATATATAATCAGTTTTTTATTAACACAACTTTTCCTGCAATCTACAGTAATAAATTCCCTATCCTCTAATTGAAATATGTTCATAATAGTTTATTTGATTCTTATTTGAAAAATTCCTATAATTAAAGTGTGTAGTTGCGAAAAATGTATATCTCAAACATTGGATATCTCAAACCGACAAAGTTTGCCGGTATGAGTTATACAATAAATTCATGCTCAAATGAACCGTTAGTATGTATTTCAAAAATTAAAAATAAATCGAATTTTTTTTTCGACTGAACAATTATCCGAGATATTCCAAATCGCAATTTGTCCTTGTAGTTTGAATCTACTCAACCGTTAACAATGTATATCCAGGGGCCAATCAAATCTACGACCCGATTAGTTCTGCTCTCTACACCATTTGCTATCGTTCACACCGGCGCACACACACTCCATATATGTATAGTTCCATTGAACCCGATAAGAGGATTTCCTCGATTTGAAAATTTAATCGATTTCGCTGTTGCCAAACATATATCCCCCCTAAAACCATATTCCTTCTCTACATAGATGAGTTGTGTTGAATAAGACTTCCAGAAACACAAATAAAAAAAAAATTATAACCAGTCAAATAAAGTCGTCCATTTCATTCAAAAGTGAATTTTTCATGTGCGAGTATTTGCGGCTGTCGGAGCAAGACTAGCTAGTGAATAATTCCCATCGGAATCCTTGGAGCGAAATAATTACTTCGATTTTGGGCCTGATTCTGTGTGTGGCAACAATTTTCCCAGTCAACAACAAAAAGCTGCACATCGAATAGAATAAAAAAATAGCCAAACATTAAATTTTTAATGGGAAGGTATGCATGGATATTTCCACACATACATGAATGTGTAAATGATTTCATTTTGGTTCGCCAAAATAAATATTTTTAATACGAGTATCCACAAAAGACTTTCTATTAATAAAATTTATATGGAGAGACCGATGTTGAAGATTTGGAATGAATTTGTTTTAGGGAAGGACACATCAAAACGTGACCGACCCGACCGCTCTTCGGAGGATCATTTTGTTTATCCAGCAAAGGAAGTGCGTCTGTTTGCCTTTCATCTAAATGAGCATGACAACATCGTCAAATATTGTATAATGTGTACATTCGATATTCGAGAACACTTTCGAAATTTGGGATAAATTTTCAAATTATAATTGAGATAGGAAGTCATTTGTTTGCTAACGGCAGACCATACATAAATGTATATTATACTCGTACGTAGAACTGTTTAGGACAATATAGTCATCATCAACTGAGAATAGACTAATGGAGAATGTGTATTAGCTCAACAACAGAATAGTCCAGGGAACGATTTGTGTTTGGACAAGATTGCTGTCATTGATTGGATTTGCGATAATTTTTTGCTAATGATATTGTCTGTACTGGCAGTTGTGGGATTTTGAGAGCACTATTACGTATGATTTACTGTGGAACAATTTTGTGTCATTAGTTATAAAACAAATATTGAAACAATTATTGTCAAACTGTCTGTCAAGGAGAATAAGGAAGGACGTGTCCGCAAAATACACTGGTGGGGAAAAGTATTTGCGTGAACGTACATTAATACCAATATGTTTAGCATTTACAGCATGAATTCTTACTGTAGTGGTACTAAATCGAGAATGATATGGCTGAGGAAAATAAACAAAGTACTTCCGGTGTCGGTGCTCTAAGTGACGCAGGCAAATGATCTGATTTCTTGGGAGGACTCGAAATGTCATGGAATAACTGTCCGATACCCTTGTTCATTCAGGCCGATGAACAACTCATTGTATTCAGAATAACGAGTACTGAAAGAAAGTACTGTCTTACAGTCGCGGCTCTACCGCCAGACACCTGCAAGTCAGGCATCGATATTTTGGCAACTACACTAGTCAAATGACATCCTGTTTCTGAGATTAAATGTCTTGAAGCCCTAGTTGAAAAAGCAGATATAGGAGATCGCAAACCTTGCAGGTACTGCGTTCAATGAAAATGCTATGTCGAAGTACATGTCTCCAAGTTATCCCAACTCGCAGATAAAATATACGAAGCATCTCAAACTGCAAACATTTCAAGCATTTCTTCAGCTCAAGTTGGTAATCAGCTAAACAGTAACAATTCAAACATACACTCTCTTAAAAATAGAATATACAAAATAGAAACCATGATTGAAGAACTCACCATTCGCCCTTCTCGTTTTCGAACGCGATCGGGGAAAATTTATAAAACAAACGCAAAATTATGTAGAAATCGTTCACGAGCTCGCTCAAAGCGACTATCGAACACCAATGTTTGCTGGTTTCACCGCCGGCATGGGAAAAATGTGGGAAAATGTGAAAAGCCGTGTAATTTCTTCGGCAAGAACCAATCCAGAACCGAACCGATTCCCCAAACAAATAAATCCAGGACCATAATAGTCACCGCTTCTTCATAAAAAATATGACAAAAAAAGGATAATCAAAACCTCTTTAGTACGCGCATCCGTTAAAAAAAAATATGACAAACAATTCATATAAGTCTTCCCCCATAAACATAATAAGTCACAATCACAACCATCCATTATCACTTTTCCTTGTTATCAGCGTTGATAAGCTTATCATATGCTGCCGTTGCAGTTCCACAATCGAAGGACAAGAAGGTGAATCTGAAACCGGCTATGAAAACTAAGGAGTAATAACGCCAGCAAAACAGTTAAGTGGATTAGAAGTTTCAGACAAGATATCATTGATGAATATGAGAAAGAGAGTCGGAGACCAGCGTTTTTATGACATTTTAAAGAAGCGATGCAACTGCAATTGGACGTTAATTAAAGGGTGAAGAAGATTGGTCGTATTTTAGGGACAGGCTGGACAAATGGTGTTTTCCATGCACTCGGAAAGAGACCGATAGATAGAACAGTGCTGCAGAACACCTCTTCAGAACGATGCGATGGATACTATCCGGACCGATAGAGATTTTAACTTTCGTAAAGCTGACTTCGGTACACTAACTGATCTTATTGGAAATATAAACTTTGATTTTATCTCTGACAGTAAGATTGATACCTCTTATGCTCAGATTCAAAAAGGATTTTTTTAATCAAGTCCGATGGTTACCCTTTAATTCTAAAACACAAAGTTGCTTATCAACTGATCTTAAAGTTGTCGAACCATTTCGATTTCTTTGGTTAAGTATATTTTCCGTTTTAGTCCTTGCAGTTAAACCCAATTTTGTCAACATCTTGGGTTCCTCAGGGAAGCAATTTAGGCACTCCGTTTTTTACTTGCGATATAGGTAATATAGGGCAAGTTTTGCATTTGGAAAACAAATCTAACCCGAGATTTTAATCAAAGTTAACATTACGATGATAGAGAACACCAAAAAAGTTTGTCCAGTCTGTCTGTATGTCTGTCTGTAGAACGATCTACAGCCTGAACGGCTGAACCGATTTTGTTCAAACTTTGCGGTTAGGCGTTTTAGGTGATTGTACAAAATAGATTTTTGGATCATTGTTTTAGCCCCAAAAATAACGGTACTTACGATAAAATTTTGTCTACCATCTTAATTATCTCGAAAACGGCTCTAAGGATTTTGACAAAAATTGGTGTGAGTACTGACTTGGGTATGGTCTACATTTTGGTCGACAAAAATTTTAAAATATTTTGTTATTAACGGTACCTGCCATACAACCATTTTAATGAATTTCGACTTTCTCATAAACGGCTCCACGGATTTTAATCAAAATTTGTACACAGGATCTCCTTCAAATTCTTAATAATACGCAAAATTTCAAAATTTTCAAGAAATAGTTTTTTTTGGATATTTGAAGAAAAAATATATTTTTTTTTTGAAAATTCAGTATTTCGAAAAACTAATTTTTCTGAAATTTTGTTTTTAAATTTATATTATTAAATATTTTAAATGTTCGTACCAATTTTTTTTTGTTAAAAAAATTAAGAACTTTTATATATAAGAAATTAAGTGAAAAACGATTTTAAAAATACATTTAGCCGTTTCTATTAAAAAATCTTTTGCATATAATGTGATCGAACATAGGAGCAAGTACGTGCGATCCAGTCGTGCATTTTATTCTTATTAACTATTAAGATTACAACATCAGAGAACTACGCTGATGATATGCATTTTTCTAAAGATTGAAAGAAATGTATGGCTGATACTTAAATACTTCAAACTGTAGTAAGCAATTTCTACACCTAGTGCCAACTTTCTTGATCTAAACGCCTACCGTTATCACAGCGTCAATACTTCATTAATAATGGCTTTCTTTCAATTCCATTCGCGATCTAAGTGTTATACGAGAATGTAATAACAAAATCATTTTTCGTGGAAATATTATCGACAGAGTTAATTCTAGTCTATGTAGGATTCGTCAAACGCTGGTCCAAAGAATTTGCAAATTCATAAGTTATTAAGGCCTCTTCTTGAGTAAGTGCATTATGTGCTCACCTTACCATCATATCCGCATATAAAAGCCGTTAAACGAAGATTCATAGTCTCAAACTATTAAGTTACTTATAAGTAAACTTCGTGATACGCTTTGGACTGGTTGCATCCACAACATCACCAAAATCAATCTACTTGACAAATGTAAACTTAACACAAGAAATAGTCGTCTGAAGTCTATAACAATTTTCAGTATCCTTTTTCACCGTTACTGAATATGACCAAATTGAACAAATTACTACAATGCTTCGGGAATTATATAATATAATAACTCTTAAGTTAGCAGTAAAGCAGTATATTCACTGCGTCATTGCCCATTTGCAGGAAACAGACTGTATTATTTAAAAAAAAAATCTGGTTGAATAATAAAATTCTATAAAGGATATTAAAGTAAATTAAAATGAATTCTTTATCGCTCTATATCCTGACTTTTTCAATTAATGATTTAACAACATTTCCAAACATTAATTGCCTAACATATCAAACAAAAAATCATCCCAAGCTTTATTGAGTCTTAAAAATAAATCTCTGTAACGCTTTTTGATTAATGCCTTCCAAATGACGCCCTTAAAATCCCCTGTGATTTATGTCCTTTAGCAGAATCAAAGAAATTTATACTACACAATTTCTACCGAAACCCTGAAGGGACCACAGAAGCTATTCATTGACAACATACATATGTACATGTGTATATCCAATTTAACCCATATGACGGATAGGCTGGTATAAGCATAAAACCCAATATATAGAATAAACACCGCCATTTTACAAGTTCGCAGAATAAAATTTGTTTTAACGATTTTTTAATAAAAACAAAATAACAGCTCCATGCAGTGTGCTCACACTCATTTCCATTTTTTGCCTCCCACTGTATGATTTACCGAAGCGACCTACTTTTTGGCGGCGGCAAAGGGAAAGACCCTTTTATGCCACATACCCATATATATTATTATGCCCCTACTGTTACCAACAGCAACAAAAACAACAAGGGCTTGTGAAAATTCCCATTAACAACCACAACATGCGTTCCAAATAAAAACATTTACTGAAAGTCTGACACCAAGATCAGTAAGGTATGCCGTATGCTGTTTCCTTGGCCAACATAAAGACCTATTGACACAACCGTGTGAGGGTGGAAGGAAAATAAGAAATAAATATCCATGGCGAATATTACTTTTCAACGCATACTCACTCTGGCAAGGTAATAACAATTTAATAATAGAGTATCCTAGAGTATCCGCTATACTAAGTCCCAAAGATGCTGGTGGGAAATTTTCTTTTGCAGAGGGAAGCACAAGGTGTATACAAATACATCGATAAGTAAACAAATCGATTTAAGGGAAATATTTTCCCTTTTCATTGAATCAACCCCTCCGCCCTAAGATGTCAATAAAAAGTTAATCGAAATGTTGGAAAAAGTCCACATGGAAAATTGTTGTATTGACACCGATACCTATAGTCAAAACATATCCTGAATGGAGGACCTTAAGCCTAATTAAACCGATTCGCTTTAATCTTTGAGACAGAGATCAACAATAAATATTAACCTTATATATTAATATTATGTATCTAAAAAGAAATGGGCCAAAAGAGCACATTAAGAGATATTACTTTTTTCTTCGAAAACAGCTTTTAAGATTTCGATTAAACTTGTGTTTCGGTTATTTGATTTCAGATGTTTTTTTTATGAAATGGGAGCATTTTTAAATGGACGACACTGGTATCCAGCGTTTAATGGAATATAAAAAAAGCTTTAGGTATATGTTTTAAATTGCTGACCGTAATATGACCAGGCATAAAAGTATCCTTGTGGATTTTGCGTTTTTTACACCCAACGATGGCCTGTGCAATATTGTAAATTTTTATTTTACAATCAATTAAAGTGCCTACTGCGTCCGCAAAAAGTGGTCACTTGATTTTTGAATATGGATTCTGAATCTCGATTGTGAAAACACAAATTAAATTTAGTTCAAAATTTTAAAAATATTAAATATTAAATCATATAAGAATTAGAAGTATGTAATTTCATTTACATGGATGTATGTTTAAGCTCAGTAGTTGTGTGCATTAATTGCTACTAGCTGCTATTCGAACTTATTTCTTGTTGATAATGTCTGGCAACGAATTACACGTGTTAAACTTTTTTTTTTGCTTTCATGTGATAAACCCTTCGACGAAAATTTTGGTTTTGACTTGAAATTATTTCATAATCGCCTTCCAACATTTTTTTAATACTTTGTTTTTGTGTTGAAATATTTAAAATCTTGAGTCATTTCTACTTAACCGTCAGTCCATACCCACAAACAGAGATATCTTATTAGTAATATAGAACGAGATTTTTAAAATATCGATTCGAGGATTATCAACTCAAAAATTTGGAAATTTATATTTAAGTTATTCCTTAAAAAATTTTATTTTAAGGAAATATTTTTTGGATGTTTGAAAAAAAAAAATGAAAATTCAACATTTCAAAAACGTAGATGATTTTTTTTTTTGAAATTTTGTTTTTATATTTATTATTAAATATTTAAAATTTTCGTACAAATTTTGTACCCTGTTTTTTTTGGGATATAAAAAATTATGTAAAAAAACGACTTTAAAATGTTTTTTTTTTATTTTAATTATAATTAAATTACATATTAACTTAAATTATAAAGCTTTAGCCACCAGGCTTTCAGCTAGTTTTTAAAATGTGAAATTAAATCAAATTTTCTAGTTGAAGAGAATTTATTATAGGCTATAAATAAGTTTAATGTTTAACTCTGTGAGGTATTTTAGTATATCACATAATTAGTGTTATTGAAAATGGCTGTTGAAGTATATTTAATCTTTGGACAGTCACATATTGCGTCTTGAATTGTAAGTTGTGAGTTGTTATGGCAAAAATGACAGTTCGGTGGGTTTTCTTTGCTGATGAGATAGCTGTTTGTTTTTAAAAATATATTTAGCCATTTCTATTAAAAATCTTTTGCATACGATCGATCGCACATAAGAGCAAGTACGTGCGATCCAGTCGCGCATTTTATTTTTTTTTTAAGTTGCAATCTTATAACAAATTAAACAAAATTATTGAATTAAAAAAAATGGACGACTGAACCGCACGTTCCAGATCTTATGTTCCATAACATCTAAAGCACAAGATTCTTAATAGAAACTGCTAGATATATATATTTTTAAAGTCGTGTTTTAATTAATTCTTTTTATACATTTTTTAAAAAATTTTTCTAAAAGAGAATTGGTTTGGCAATTTTAAGTATTTAATGATATAAATTTAAAAACATATTTTCAAACAAAAAAATCTTTCACCCGTTTTCGAAATATTGAATTGAAAAATATAAAATATTTTTTTATCAAAAAATCCAAAAACATATTTTTTCGAAAATTTTGGTATGAAGTATCATTAAGAATTTTATGGACCACTTTTATAAAACTTTTGATCGAAATACGTTAAGCCCTTCATGAAATAGTCGAAAATCAAAAAAAAAAAACGTTATAACATTTCAATTAAAAATTTGTACTCACCAAAATGTTGACTACTCGTATAACCTACAATGGTGAGCTGAATTTTTTTTTAACAAAAGTGTTCCATTTTCAAAATAATTGAGATTTACCATTTTTGCTCCAAAAATTTGTATGGCAGGTACCGTTATGTTTGCATGTAAAAAAAAGGTTTTAAAAAAATCGAACGCTTAAGAACAAAGTTTGAAGTAAATCGATTCAGCCGTATAGGATGTAGAGCCTGTACAGCCAGACAGATAGACGAATGAATTTGCCCTCTTTTTTGGTATTCTCTATCATATCAAGTTTGATTAAGATTTCGATTTCTAGTTTTTTCCAAATGCAAAATTTGTAGTTTGTAGGTATATCGCAAGTAAAAATATAGTTGGAAAACAAACTTTGTCAAAAATGAATTTAAAAAAAAAGTTTTAAAATCGAATGTTCGAAATGCAGCAAAACTGTAATTTATTCAAAAAACAAATTCAAAATACAAAACATTTACATTATTCATAATTGCATAAAGTGAATTCGCACAATTAAAATTTTGCTATATTACATAGCAATACAATATTATTTTTATCCAATTCAGAAATTCCTAATTTCCTGCTTATGAATATAGATGTTCTCAGTAATTGAGCTTTTCGATCTAATTGACCTAGTCGAACTGTAGTACCTACCGTTCATAAAAGTCAAAATATCGTCAGCCTGGAGAAAATTGCGCAGCCATAATTTTTGTTTGGCTTCAGAAGGATTGCAAATGCAAGTAAAATGTTTTACTTTGTTTGTAAAATTTAATTAATTTTTTTAATTGGAAAGGAATACGTTGGGAACAAAATTGTCGCAATTATAGTTTTTGTTTCCTTTTTCCGTGAGCCAATCAACAATTGAAGACCGGATATAATGTGTGTCTCGGCCATTTTGACGTTTATAAATGAACACATGAGTTATAATTAAACAGGCGTTCTTGTTGACTGTACATATTTTGCAGTGTAAATGCCTTCAACTATGCATAAGAAAAGCAATGTATAAGAAAAGCAATACGATTGGAAACACCATATATAAAATCTATCTGCTCTTACCTACCTATAAACACACCTAATTTCAAATATTGTTTTCAATACCATTAATTTCTTTAATAACCTCAAATTGTAATAATTTTGAAATCGTAATAAATGTTATCCAATAAACCCATAAATTGAAGCTATAAAATCTTAAGGCTGTAGCATCTCTAACCATATGGACTTTAGACATCCCATTCTAATACCGATATTAATGTTATTACCAAGAAACATTAACATTACTGAAAACACACATATAATTGCCTTGGACATTGTAATTATATATGACTACACACAAATGATAAATAATTTTACCATATTGCATGCCACCTCCAACTTGGAAACAATTTACCCATTCTGGAACAACACAACATCAATTATCCCAAACATTCAGTACGCATCACACCTACCCGGTGGGGGTGCAATCCTTTTGGCACCACTTCAATTGGATCCAGCTGAGGCTTATATGCGTTGTTCTTACTATAGTATCGGCCTCTTAACCACAACCAAGAAATAACACGACCACATAATTGCAATGACTATTAATTTAGAGGAAACTCATCTCTCTCTTTCTTTATGCATGTCGGGCGTCGCGTCGTAGTCGGTCGGTCGGTTGGTCGGGTAGTGGAGGCTTTCGTCCTTTGTAGTGTTTAAAGTGGTTTTCTAACAAGTCAAGTCGAATCATGCTGGTTTTGTTATTAAATTATTTTGTTGTTCACCAAAAAGTCACACAAAACCGATATTGGAATTTTGATAGAGGAAATTCTTATCTACATGCCAAGTCCATTATAACGAATATCCCATAATGTCAAATTTCCGACATAACGATTGATTTTCTTGGTCGCATTTATTATATAGTTATTATTTTGGGTTACTTTGGCGTTTGAAATTTGAATTGAATCTTTGCGTTTAATATTGTTTCAATATGAAGCAGTTGTCTACTATGCAGCCGAAAATTGGAAATTTCGACGGAAAAATGAAAGAAAGTGCATATGTTCAGGGTTTTGATTCTAAAAAACTTCAAATGGCGGTGGCCGTGGAGCGATAGTTGTGTGTTCGCCTGTCAATCTCATGGTCAGAGGTTCGATTCCTGCCGTAGTCTATGTCCTATTATTTTTCCATTAAAAACCAATTCTAAAATAAATGCCATACAATGAATTGCTGGTTTACTCATCACATGCTGTTTAGGCATAGCACTAACAACATGTGTTTGAGTAAAACTAGTATACCAATGAATATGGCAACGAATAAAAAAATGATGCAAATTATAAGGGACATAGATAAGGTGGCGCGCTCAGGTGGAAGATGACCTCAACCAACTTGGAGTGCGTAACTGGAGGCAGCTAGCCAAAGACCGAGCTAACTGGGTGGCATGTTGGTTGAGGCCCAGGTTCGTCCCGAACTGTAGCGCCACCTAAGAAAGAAGTAAGAATGGCCCGACAATACACCTTGATGAAACTGCTCACCACACAGTGACTCGTTCTGGGTGCAGTTCCGTCTCATTAAGCATTTCTGGATTAGATTCACTCCATATACGGCAATTTGACTTGTTAACATTGCCGTTTAAGTCAAAATGGGCCTCATCAGACATGAACAAACAATTTATCAATGTGTTGTCTTCTTCGGCCATTGCACCATTTTTCAGCAAAATTCCAGACGAACAGGCAAATTCTGCGGGCTTAACTTGTTTGTAATTTGGACTTTGTACGGAAAAAGTTTAAGTCATCATGAAGTATCCGTTGTAATGACCGTCTGCTAACTCCAATTTGGCCCAATATGTTTCGAGTCGAAACATGGATTTGCCTGTATTGCCGATACAATAGCCACGATTGTATCCTGAACCCGAACATTGGGATCTCGATGATACGGTCTTCGTTCGATGCTTCCAGATTCGGCAAACATGTTCACCAGTCTCATAATGGTCCATCTACTCGGGGGAGTACCGCCAAACTACAGCCTAAATTCCCTTTGGACGGAAATGACGGACTGCAAAGAATGGTATCGCTGCACTATCCAAATCCTTTTTTCAGTGTCCCAAGCATTTATTTTGATAAATCTAAATAGAAGCCTATAAAATAAAAAAAATAAGCCGATTAATCACACTGAAAAAAAGTTATTACGTTTTATTTTTTTAGCACGATTCGTGCGCCACCCTGTATAAATGGTATGCATATCTTCTTACAAATGAGGTGAGAATGAGTCGCAACTTCGGTCGAGACAACACTAATATTTAACTACTGATATTACATTTGTCAGTGGAAGAATTAATGCAGATATAAATTGAGCTTAATCAAGGCGATTATTTTTTTAGAACATTCACATGGATAGCTGATAAATTCTAGCTTCAAAAAAAAAAATAAATAAACGTGATACTTTCATTATAATTCACGACTCGTCTTTGTACATGTGTATATTATTTTTTTACATAATGTTACCGTAAGGTTTAATACGTTGAATGGCTTGATGTACCTAATGGCAACCGGACACTTTTCTCCCTTTTTTATATTATCGAGGATACTCTCGAAAGTCTATACGGAAATTTCATGAAAAGAAGTTCTAAATGACTCGTTGCTTACTTTTGTGCCCGCACATAATTTGGTGCCAGGAATTGGACATTTTAACAAAACACAGCACCATCTCAGGACACGTGTAACACAACAACTTTTACATCATCACGTTCCGTAGTTCATTTCTTCGCATTCTTATTCACCAAACTCGAATCCGGTAGACATCTTCATTATGTTACACGGTGTTGTAGGTTTATGTATTAACAAAAGAAAGCATTGAAATCATACCCTTTTTTCGGGAAAAAAATTCAGAAATAAAGAAGCTATAGTGTCCCAAATACGTGTATGTACATGTAAATAATAAGTGTAGATCAAAATTGTTTAAATTTTCTGAATTCGGAGTATCGAATAAATTACTGTCGCGCATATGGATAAGAAATAAAATGCACGACTGGATCGTACGAACTTGCTCTTGTAGCTAACAATTTTAATGTGGCTAACCATTGAGCATTGGGCCTACATTGTATTCAGTATTCAGTGCCCTACGCAAAAATTCGTAAAAAGGGAATAATAATAATGTAGAAATAAATTAATAATACACATACTTATATGTTTTTATATTGCTTAGTCGTTATAGTTTGAGGGAAAACAAAGATGCCATTTGAATTCATGGATAAATAAGAATATATAAAAAAAAATTCAAAAATCGGTGGAGATGTTTTTAATAAATTAATTTTTTATGTATAAAATTTTTAAAACATTTTTAGAAAAAAAACTTGAAACGTCATTTTGAAGATATTATTAGTATACATATAAAATTAAAATTTCAAAAATATTCTGTGACTGGTTTTTGAAAAATCGATTTTTCAAAAAAAAAATTATTATTTATTTTTTAAAAATCGAAAAACTTTTTTTCTGAAAATTTTCGTATGCAGTTTTATTAACAATTTTAGCCACCATTTGTATAAAATTTTTATTTTAATCGGTTCATCCAATGTTGAGAAAGTCGAAAATATGAAAAGTGGTTCTATGGGAAGTACCGTTTATAAGTACGCAAACAAATATTTTTATACTTAAAAGTGGACTGTACTAATTTAGGAACACACACTAATTTAGGAACACAATTTTGTTCCAAAACAAAAATTACTAAAATGTTCCCTTTTTCTTCATTAATGAACTGATTTTTTTTTTATAAAAATCGTTGGAGCCGTTTTCGATAAAAATAAGTTGTTTATTTTTGGCCAGTAAAAAATGTATGGGAGCTACTGTTTTTGTCGTCTTAAAAAAGAATTAAAAATACATGTGGGCATATTACTGAACAAACATTACATACCAAGTTTGAAGCAAATTCATCCAACCATTTAGGCTGCAAACTCGCGGACAGACAAACAGACAGACGGAATTGGGGGACCCACTTTTTTTTTGGGTTCTCTATGATCGTAATGTCATGTTTGATTGTTAGATTTTTTTTTTGCACGAATCCATTATTTGCCTTATAGTACCTATAATCTCAAGTAAAAATAATTTTGTACAGTATTTATAATGTTTTAGTAGTACTTCTTTTCGGTTGTTCATGGACGAAGTCTAATTTATTCAATTTTACTGATGCAACTGAAGCAGATTTTATTCTAGCCTTGTGGGAAATTAAGCCCTGTCCTATGAACACATGTGAAATACTCCTTAAATTCTTTGAATAATTAAACCACTTCAGTTTTACCAGAAGCCTGGAAGTCAATAATGTTTTATCCCATACCAAACAAAATTCGACCTAATATGAAGTGTAAAAGCGTCCGTCGTATCAACTACCCTGATTAAATATCGTAGCTGAAACTCAGCATTGTTAAAAATTAAAGACGACATTTGGGAACGTCTTAATTAGAGGTTACGTATTTGAGTCTGTACGATTTTTCAACATGGTTCATAACAAACTTGTTGCACAATATGGATCTACCCCATGCTCAGCCTGATTTATACAGAATTCTTCCATTTATCTTGTTGTATTACACAGGAGTCCATACTAGGGCCATTGCTGTTTTCGATCGTGTTAATAATTGTATCGTCTGAAATTGTAAATTCTTTGATATTCATGTGTGTGTTCACGATATCAAAATACAAGTTGAACATTCGGCGGCAGCAGTATATAAGTTGGATAGGGTTTTTTTTGCTTTGGAATTGGAACATATAAAACTTATTAAGTAGCATTTAAATTAGCATTTGGTTGAAATAGTTTATTGGGAAAAAGGTCCTCATAAAAGAGGTCCTCATTTAGAGATGGTATATGGCGGCCTTACAGAATGTTGACATAGCAGAGTTGTTTACTCCTTTCATTATTTGTTTGTGATTAGTTTAAATTGTTGTCAGAACTTTCGCAAGGTGGTGTCTGCTCATGATAGCCCTGTTTATTCGAAAATCTATCGGCAGTTGAATTACAACCGATAAAAAACCAAAGTAAAGTCGTACCGCTGGTCGAATTTTGACATTTATGTTTCATCGAGATAGATAGATTTTTTAAGGGCTTTAGTAAGTACATTTTTGAGAAAAATATAATATTTGTAGGAAACACGATAAAACCCCCAATACAAACAAAAAATTAAATATTAGGTATAACTTAATTCTAATGACTAGAAAAAATAAAAATAATTACAAAAGTTTGAAATTAAAATAAAGCGGAATAAATAGTTTGAACCCTTTCAGGAATTAATTAACATGAAAAATGTATTTTAACAAAAAGACATTTAGATAGCAGATAGAAAACATAGAAAGACTGTATAAATAAAATACATAACAAAATAAATCAATAACTGAAAAGAAAAAATTATAAATGTTAAACAAATAATATAATAAATATGTAAATAAATAAATATACAAAAGAAAATAAATAACACAAAAATATATAAATAAATAAGCAGATAAATAAAAACACAAAATAATAAATAAACGCATGAATAAACATAAGTATAAATAATCATTTATAAAAATATATAATATTCACAGTTTTATAATCATGGTACGATTAATTCGGCAGTTAGCTTATGCGAATATTCTCTGCGAGATCAAGGCGATTAAAAATTGAGCTAGTAAATTTTTGAATTCCGTCCGACACCAATTCACATTCGAGTGATGCCATGGGAGGTCAAGCATCATTTAGTGAGTTTGATGAGAAGTTTGTTTGAGAAATTTGCAACTTTTGAATGTAACATTTGGCTAAATTTTTCAAAACAGGATAGACATACAAGCAAAGTGCCTGAACAATTACTTTAGGGATATTAATCTTATTATCGTTTGACAGTAAGGATTTTTTATTGATGAACGGGAATAACATCCTTTTAGCAATGTTGACTTTTTTTATAGTTTGTGTTATATCGTATGGTGGTCGAAAGTTAGTTTGGAGTCAAGAAGTATACCAAGGTATCTTACATAACGTTCCCAAGAAACTGTTTTTCCAAGCATTTGTAACTGGTTGCTTGGCATATAGCAAGTTTTTCACTTTCATGTAAAAAAGATTGCTTGCACTTTTTCAGCATTTAGTTTGATTTTCCATTTATTGTAATATTGTTCCAATACTGTATTCGCATTCTGGATATTAAAACCAAACTCATGCGAAGGAAGCATGACTTTGTCATCAGCAAAAATCGCTGCTTCACAATGTGTAATTTTGTGGAAGACAGCTGTATACAAATTACACAAAATTGGTCGCAGGACGGAACCTTGAGGTACACCAAAATTAAAACATTTCAATTCAGAGACAAAACTATTTACGTGAAAAGACCTACCGGACAGGAAACTTTGCACAATTTTATACAAATAAGTAGGAAAATTAAAAAACAACATTTTGCATATCACGCCATCGTGCCAGACAGAATCAAAAGCCTTTTCGATGTCTCCTAAGATCATTCCTGTGGATTTCCCTTGAAAACGATTGATTTTAACATGACGGATATTCGAAGCACTTGATGTGAAGTGGTGTGGAATCTTCTTAAACCGAATTGCTCGTCTGGGTATAAACAATTGTCAGCTATAATAATAAGGATTATTTCTATTATTATTATATTATCATACATTTTGCTGATACTGCTGAGCAAACTAATTGGTCTCCATCTTTTTACTTGCCCGCTTTGAAAATAGGTACAATCTTAGCCATTTTCCAGGCAGCAGGAAAATATTGCATATTAATTCCATTGGGCAGAAAAATGTTTTTTTTAATTTTTTTTTCAATTTAAGATACTTCCCACAAATACGTACTTACAAAAGTTTTAGGCATTTTCTGACTAATAATGAGGAACAATTGTTCCCAATCTTTGCTGTCTTCTGTCTCACGAAACCCAATTAGAAAAAGAGGAAATGAAAAGATTTCTGTTTATATTTCCTTCTTATGCTCTTTCAAAGTGACGGGGAAAAAATTATAAAGTCTAGGCTTAGATCACGTAACACTAATATGGTAATTACGATATCATTGCATAACAATTGGAAGAAAGAAGAAATGTCAGAAGTTAGTCCCTGAAATTTTTCCCACTTCCCACGACATACAAAGAGTTTGATTATTGCCCTAATTTTCCGAACGCATTATATTTGAAAAGACTTTCAGCTAAAAAGTCATCGTGTCAGACTAAGTTCCCAGAACTATAAAATCTGTTTTTGGGTTCTTGCATGTCTTGCGTCTTCAATGGGCATGAACGACACGACACGTCCAAGATCTAAGGCATAATATAATCAGCAATCTGATTTGTATAATAAATACGTTATTTGACTGCATTCCATAAATATACAAAAAATATTGAAAAGCAATTCCATCGTGTTTTATTATCTTAACCTATAGTTTGCTTTCAATAAGAAGCTACTTAGAAATTACCAGTAATGACCAAAATTGCTTCATTTAAGAAAGCAATGATGAAATTGTTTAAAATATTATAGATACATATACATATTTATTCAACTGAAAACATTAATTTATTTAAACAATACAATTTCTAAAGGTTACGATTTTTTAAACAATGCTAACTGCGTTCAATTGTTGTGCATGTCAATCAGTCACAACAATCTCACTTCAGGTGTTCATTAAAAAGTCTGTGTAGTTAAATTACATACATATCTACGAACGAATTGTATTTGTCAATTGTAAATATGTGCACGCATATATATGATTCGTCAATGTCATTAAGCAGCCGAACAAGTAGTGAGTGAACAGAACATTTTTTTTTTAATTCCTTCTCACCCTTAGGATTTATCAGTCGCTCAATCTCTTTCACCCTTGTAAATTAATTTTGCGAAACATTGACATACATTTGCCCTCATTCATCACAAATAGTTACGCCCTCATTTTTTATGATTAATCAGTAACATTAAATCGAAAGTACTTATATGCATCAGGCTTCGGGCTATGTATGTTGAGTACTTCTAACTGAGTTGAATGATGCACTTGTACATGGTACATACTCGTATATATTGTGACGTCAATATAGTCTTACATGAATTCCCCCATTAATGTGCATACATACATCTGTTTTACCTATTTGAACAAGAAAAAAAAACTTGCATTCCATCGAAAACAAAAAAGCATTACGAATTTACTTCATTCTCGAAACGCAGCTTAAAACTTCCTGTCAATAAAACCGGATGATAATGGCTGTGAGCAGGAAGACATTTTGTATCGGTGCCAATTTCCGTTTTTTTGATATCCTATCTTGAAATTCTATCATGCGTCATCTTCAATTCACTTGACATAAGCGACGACACGATTTACATACATATGCACTGTAAAATCTCAAACTTTTGGTTGCTTTAGTACGATTTATTACATTTAGTACATTTGGGTACAGGGTGTCCGCCGGGAAGGTATACTACTTTGTTTGTTTGTAATTTTTGATTAAATTAAAGAGAATGGATCTTGATAAATGTTTTATTTAATGTCGGCAATTATGTATGAAATACAATATCAGGTAAATATCCGCCTCTGTTAGTCTCACATGTGCGAGCCCTTTTGAGAAAATTTTCATTACATTCTCACACATTTTACGCGGTATTTCATTAATTTCATCACGAATATTTTGTTTGAGTTGCTCAAACAAAATAACCTTGCTTTTCAGATATCCCCACCAAAAGAAGTCCGGAGTAGTCAAATCAGGCGACCGTGGAGGCCAATCAACTTCACCATTTTTTAAAATAACTTGTGGTGGAAAGAGGTCTCGCAGTAATTCCTCCATGGTAATCCTGGTTGTATGCGATGTGGCACCGTCTTGTTGATACCACATGCAAATCATGCAGTTGTGGCGTTAAAAAGTTTTCAATCATATCACGATATCGCTACCCATTCACACTTACCGTTATACGCCGTTTTCATTTTCAAAGGAGTAAGGTCCAATGATTCCTTCTGACCAAATTGCACACCAGACTGTAACTTTTAATGGATGCAAAGGTGACTGATACAAACTTGAGGGCTTTCCATTGTCCAGAACCCACTATTACGTTTATTCACATATCCATTCAAATGAAAATGTGCCTCGTCACTCATTATGATTTTTTCATGAAAATCGGGGGCTAGCTGTAACATCCTATTGGCATATGTACGGCGACGTAAATGGTCTTGTGGAAGAAGGCTCTTGTGTCAACTGAATCATAAATGGAAACAAATGCAAATCCTTGTGCAAAATTGTGGCCAAAATTGTTCTTTGAAGACCAAGCTCCTGAGCACGGCGTCGAATTGAGATTGATGATTGTTTTGAAGACTTCCTTGAGCAGCAGTAATGTTTTCAGCAGATCTTGCATTACGTTGTGGTCCATGCTTGTGGCCTATCACCTACAGACCCACATTTTGTTGTTTCTCCCAAAAATTTCACGTAACTTTCTCATCGTCACAGTAATCGATGATTGATTTTGATAAAATGTTGTAACTCGTTGGTTTATCGAATATTTTTCCATAATAAATTTGCACGTGTTTACTTCACGACTGCCAAATATGAACTGTCAAGACTAATTTTTAACAAAATGGCGCCAAAACAAAGTAGTATACCTTCCAGGCGGACACCCTGTATTTAATACAGTACATTCTTTGCATATGACATTTGGACATTTATAAATGCATATATCCAAAAAATGTGCGTGTTTGCTGAATTTTCAACGCACGAACTGTCATTGTTGCGGGCGTGTTCAGTTGCAGTTTATTAAACTTAAAGTTATAGGCAAACACTAGTCAAAGAGTGTTAAGAAGTACCTGCTTACACTTTAGCATTAGGTTGTTTGAAATTTTGCGCCATTTTGTAAATAATGTTTTGAAATAATTGTGAATATGTTGGCAATGTTTAATTTTGTATAATGTTGCTAAATTTATTTATTTATTAATTCTGGACTTTGAGTAAGATGTACTGTGTGACTATAATCTGTCCCAGAAAAATAGGCAGTGTAAGCAAGATAGGACGTTTGCCTCTCATTCTCGCTATAGTGGATTGCATAAATCTGTCACTCAATAAAGCTCTCACAGGGTTTTCGTAGTGTGTATTTTAAATGGATCCAAATATGAAAGAATAGTATGTAGGGTTACCGCCCTTTTTTCGATAGGAATTTTTAATTAATCGTTTTGTTTATAAAAAATTAAAACACATTTATATATTCCACACCACCATGAGGCTTGCCTAATTTTTAGAAACAGTACGATTAAATAAAAATTCCTATCGAAAAAAGGGCGGTAACCCTTTATTATCTTAGATAAAAGGTTCGTTTTTGAAGGCCTAATCTCTTTTAAATAAAAAAGAAGCAAAAATAAAAAAATGTATTCATTATTAGATTTGTTTTTCATTGGTGGTGAGTTATGGCCTTTGGAACTGTTTTCGTTAAGAAGTCTGTAAGCTGTTCCTTCACCTACAGGAAAAATATCAGCTACTTGCTTCACAGCTTCTGTCTTATTTTGCAAATTCTTATGATTTTTTTTATCGCTTTTGAAATCCTCAAAGCATTTCGAACTAATTCTACAACACTTTAAAAAACACTCCATTTTCAAAATACACGAGTTAAAAAAACAAATTGCACACCAATTTAAAATAAATATACCTTTTAAATATACACTTTACACAACAATACTTTACTTCACATTAATTAACCGCGGGTTATAACTGAAGTTTAACGTACATATTGTCCACACATTAAGAAAAGCGCACAAAATTAAAACACTACACGTTAACACTCATCATTCAAAACTTTGTTTAAAGCTCCCAAATCGAAAGCACCTCAACAGAATATATTTTTAGGGGCGGGCAAACATTTATTATGGAAAAGTTCTTTCAATTTAGTATAGTTAAAAAAATATGACACGCTACTGATTTTGAAAAAGCTTTCCCATAAAACGTGTAGGTGTACTGCCAATTTCTGGGACAGAGTATATCCAGTTACACGTGCACTGATATCATGTCAAATAGGCAGTGGGGTAACCATAGATTTGAGAAATCTCAGGGGCCCGACTAAAATGCCACATTGTAATTATTGATCCTGTTTACTTTTATCTGTTTTTAATTGTGTATTGAACTGAACACTATTAAAAAATCAACAAAACATTGCCAGATTCAATTTTTTGGCATCATTCCACAAATTTGGTACTGATTTGTCTCTGCCGAATTGGTGTTCATAAAGAATAATCCTCGCATCACAAATTGAAGCCAGTTCCACCATTTTGTAGTACGTACTCTTCCCTCCCATACAAATATAGAAGAAAAATAGAGAGAACTGTGCATATAACTCTCTCGTAATCTACTAGAAAATGGCGGCCAACTTCACTTTTTCTGCAATGCAAAGTGTATGAGTTCGGTATCTAGCTATATTATGAACATCTCGTATCTACATCTCGTGAATTTTCAATGTGAAAGAGAAACAGTCTATTTTTATGAAGCGAAATCAATTAAATTAAAATTTCCCTTAGATTGACGAAACATAGAATAGTTAATGGTCGGAGAAATTAAGGAGAACTTAAGTTGAATGCGTTCTTAGTGTATACTTATCAAATTGAGCATTATAATACTCTATCCATCACAAATTTAATGGCTCGCAATTTAAACTTTGATGACGTCATTGACATATTCGAAAAAAAGCTAAGTAAGATGTTTACTAAAATTAAATCTGTTTTAGTATGGTTATTGTTTTTTTTAATATTAACGGAGAGAGAGAGAGCACCTTTCCATCTGGTGGATTTGCCATGGGTCGTAACGGGTGTAGTTACGTCACTGTAAAAATCGACAACATTTTAATTTTGAATAAAAGGAGGCACTGTACACTGATATACATAATTGACTGTTACATGATGTGGATGTCTTTCATTTTAACAATAAAAAGGCATGAATATTGATCGAAAATAATGCCTCAAAATTCAAATGAGCATGTTTAAAATTCCAAAAGTTTTCAAATTAATTTAAAAAACAACACTTGATTCTACATCGTCGAGTGAGCACGTTCTATAGTATGTTGTGCATATGTATGTATATATCCTTACAAGCGCAACATATGCCAATATATTTCAATTTTTATGAATCAAACCAAAAAGGATCAATAGCAATTTCAATGCAAGGAATACAAAAACCCATCTCTTAAAACCACACCACACCCACAGGCAGTAAGGAATTTGGAAAAGTCATTATGACGGGTTGATTTCATTGATTTATAAATAAGATAAAATGGATCGATTGAAAGGATTTCACATTTGCATATAATGTAAAATTTACTTTGCCGCAAAATCAATTGAGGAAAGTTAAGGCTAAAGTTTTCAAATGCGAATTGGTTATAAAAAAAAAAAACAGTTGGTAAATTTTTGAAGAGACTACGTGTGAAAATGCTTTTGTTCAAAATTGGCTCCTTAAATGTAAGTGTGCCTTTTGTGCTGTGCAAAAAAGGGTAAAAAGTTCTGTTCTTTATAAAAGTACCTCCCATTGATTAGTTTCGTAGCATAATCCTTATACAAATCAGCTGGGATTTTCTTTTTAAAAAAATTTCTGCTAAACAAATAAGTTTTTTTGTGTAACTTTTGATTTTTAGTAAAATTCGTTAGGTACATAAAAAATACTGACTTTACAAACCAAATTAACTATCTATGTATAACTACATTATGTATATAAATCAATAACTATGTAATATATTCTAAAAAAATCAGATGATATTTCATCACTTTAGAACGGCTAGCCCGATTTGGCTGATATTTTCTTTTGTTGTGTTCGTTATTTCTAATTTGCCCGAAAAAATCGGAGAACACCTATGATGCGTTTTAGGAGTTTGACAGTTCTGCGGTCATATTTGTTAATTACAACAACAAATACCGCATTGAATATTATTAATTTACAAACAAAATTAAATTGGAAGCGATAGTACAATTGGTTTCCTATGGGGATCAGTCCTTTGGTGTGATGCTAATATTGACTAACTCCTTTTGCAAGAATTCCATGAGTTCATAGTTGAAATATCGGGTTTTCAATTTTGGGCGAAAAGTTTTTAACTGAAATCGCGTGAATTATTGTGTACCAAAGGTCAAATTACCACAGTTGGCATCGACAATAGTTTCACAGGCATCATTGGTTTCTGCCCAAGAACTGTTGTTCGAAGCATTTCTTGCAGTATTAGAAAATGGCAACGGAAAAATTAAAGTTTTTCAACGGGCGTCAATTCGCTTTCGTTAAATTTTCATCAATTTACTTCGTTGCTGTCGAAAAAAGAATAGATCACGAATGTATTTCGGAATATTAATACAAATTAGGAAATGCATGTTTAGAAGTCGTTAATTATGTAAGTGATTTCCTAGATTTCATTGTTTTTGCCAGAAATTCCGTGCGTCGTACTGCTTGCAGCTCGAGGTCGGCTAGGTGATAATCATTTTCGGAACAAACCCGCTGTTGTTAAGCAAAAGAACAATCTGAATGGAGTTGATGATGACTAATAAATCGCAGGCCAATCGTTGAAATTGTATGTGAAATGCTAGATAATAAAAGTTATTGGCCATTACAATCGGGTACGATAGGTTAAAGATTTAATCGGCATATCCACTCCAATTAATTTGGATTTAAATAAGAGCTTCTATCAGCTTTTCGAAAGTTCAATGAAAATTAACTGAGGTATAAGTAGATACATTTATAATCAGCAATTGCTACAATTCCAGTAAAAGCCCAAATCCTTGGCAATTTCTGCCGTTTCAAAAAATTGCAGGCTAAGCTGGTTCTCGAATTGGAATTAATTTATTGTTTTCAACACAAGGTAGATCTGACTGTACTTCACAAAACAAACCTTATACATCATAAATCCTAGTTTGATATTGTATGAGTGAAATTGTAGCAGACTTGTTGAGATGTAGCCTTATAATTTGAATACCTACCAAAATTGATACTCTGTTGCAGAGTTAAAAGTATTTTTCTACGAATATTAGGGGAAACATTTCTAAGAAGACGAAGCATTTGGACTCTATTTCAGTTACCTGGTTTTTAATTTTCTTTTTTCGTGGAAATATCAGTTTTGTATCCATTGGTTTGTGTTTTTGGGAGTCATAATTGCTGCAGAGAAAATGGACATCAACTTAAGAGATAATATTCTGCATGGTAGAACCAGGTTTCACAGAAAATGTCTTACAAAAATAAAGTTGCTCGATTGTGGCATGGAATTAAAACGATGATTTCAACCCTTGGTCAACAGTTTCTTCAACAAGACGTAAATGAATTTGCATTGTATTACTCGTATCTTTAGTGAAAATTAAATCAGCAAATGAAATCACAAAATATATCAACTGATTCTGATAGCGATGTTGTAGAAATATTTGACTTCCAAAAACCCATCAGTGGAACAAGAATTTCCAGCAATTCATACCAAACAACTCAGTGTTGTAAAACGTGAACTTGTAGAAAAAGGTAGGGGAGGCCGGAGCTAGAAGTAACAGGGGTAAAAGTTATCAGCTAAAAATGAAAGGGTTCCCCTGAAAATTAAGAAACGCGGGGACGAAAAATTGTTAGTCTACTTCAAAGCTAGCGTTAAGTGTACTTTAGCTGTGAATAGGACATCCTAAAGAAAAGTTTTAAGGGTAGTGCCCAAAATTGATACGTTTGTAACATTATTTTTTCTTTGTATTTTGGATATTCTTCTTCACTCGGAGAGATATATGTAGTTCTAGTTTTTTTTTTTTAATATTTATTTATGTTTTGGTTAAGCTTATGAAAGTAGTTGAGCAACGAATGGTTTTCCATTTTTTAAATTGAGTGATATCTGTTAAATTTGATAGTGGGCTAGTTGTAACATTTTTGTGGGGTAAGTTGTAACAAATAAAAACAGACTTCGTTCATATTTTCAAACCAATTTTTGGAGTCCAAGACGATGGAAATGGTATTCTTTGTTTATATTACGTTTTGTATAATTTTTTTCTTTATTTTTTTATAAAAAGAAAAAAGTGCTTTTGATGTAGATATATCCTTGTCAACAAAAGGTTGAAGAGATCGCTCATGTGTTTTCATGGCTAATTTGTATGTGACTAAATTCAGTTTTTTTTTAGTTAATATTGATTTCGTTTTTTCTAGGATTATTAAAAATTAATTAAATAATTAAATTTGTGAATAAATATAATACCAAGGTGTTTTTTTTTATAATACAATTCTATATACTACTGAAATTACTCAGCCAAGTAGAAGACTTGGCATTATATTTAATTGGACTTGTCGAATTATTGATTCAAAATAGCTTTTAACGGCCTTTAGTCCACAAAATTTGCGTTTCGTCCCGGCAATCTCACTTGGACTCATCAGTTGGTTAGTGAGCGCCTTACCAATACGCAATTTTTGTAAAGCTCAAAAAATTCATGTAAGTTGAACTGAACTTAACAAAAATTGCGTATTGGTAAGGCGCTCACTAACCAACTGATGAGTCCAAGTGAGATTGCTGGGACGAATCGCAAATTTTGTGGACTAAAGGCCGGTAAAAGCTATTTTGAATTAAATATAATACCTTTTAATTTTTCATTTTTAATTTTCAAGTTTAATCCACAAAAATAAACCACTTTTTGCCTCTTGCCAGACTTTCTCAATCATTGAATACTCTTTGTTTTTTCAACAAATACCAAAATGATATGCATGCTTTTTTGTAAACTTGGGAGGAATTGGGGGAAAAACTGTCATATCTGGAATTAGTTACGGGATTATAGGAACAAAATAAGCTATGGATATCAAATTGGATATTGCATTCGCTGCACTTATCTAAGTTGTTTTTGTATTTAACATGTAAATTGTGTAGTGAATAGCTAGATTTTTACTTGCGACATAGGTACTATAGGGCAAGTTTTGCATTTGGAAAAAAATCGAACTCGAGGTTTTAATCAAAGTTGACATTACGATGATAGAGAAAACCAAAAAAGTGGGTCCGGCAATTCCGTCTGTCTGTCTATCTGTAGAACGATCTACAGCCTAAACGGCTTAACCGATTTTGTTCAAACTTGGTGCTTAGGCGTTTTAGCTGATTGTCCAAAATAGATTTTTGAATCGTTGTTTTAGCCCCAAAAATAACGGTACCTGCCATACAAATTGTTCTGCCATCTTAATTATCTCGAAAGAAGCTCTAAGGATTTTGACAAAAATTGGTGTGAGTACTGACTTGGGTATGGTGTACATTTTGGCCGAAAAAAATTTTAAAATATTTTGTTATTAACGGTACCAGCCATACAAACATTTTTATTGATTTTCGACTTTCGCATAAACGGTTCGACCGATTTCGATCAAAATTTTTATACAAGATCTCATTTGAATTCTAAATAATACTGCATTTAATTTTGTTTTTCAATCAATATTTCAAAAACGGGGGGATGATTTTTTCTTAAATTTTATTTTTAAATTTATATTTTTTAATATTTAAAATTTTCTTACCATTTTTTTTTTTAGAAAAGAATTTTTATGCTCGTATATACAAAATTAAGTGAAAAACGACTTTAAAAATACATTTAGCAGTTTCGATTAATAATCTTTTGCATATAATGTGATCGAATATAGGAGCAAGTACGTGCGATCCAGTCGTGCATTTTATTTACTTAGCAAACATAGTATAATAGTTCGAATTCCCAAAACTTTTAATATAATAGGATGCTGTTTGCTTTTCTAATAAGTTTCTGTAGGCTTTTTTTGACGATTTTTAGTTGAATGAAAATAAAGCAAGTTTACTCAATCTTTTCCATTGATTTTAATTTTTTCCCATTTGTGAACAAACAACAAAAAATATCACTGTAGTGTATGCAGTTACTTATTGAATTGCTTCGCATCAATAGAGTCTTCAGTTAAGCTTTCTTTACACCTACAAGGTAGGATTAAATGTATTGTACTGATTTGAAAAACAAAATTTGCTGTTCGAAAATAAAGTAAAAGCGCAACTTCTTCAATGTCTCAGAGTGTTGGCTTTTGTCAAAACATCCATTATCGCACCCTCATCTATATAGATATTCCGATAGTTTGCTATTTTGACAATGCTCCACTCTCCTTAAGAGCATTTCGTCAAAGAATCAAAATCATCTTTCTCAATTAGTCCAGGGAGTGTTTAATAAATTAAGATAGACAAAAATTCTTGTCCAGAGTATATTTCGCCATTTACATCAATTTGGTAAAAATAAAATTATTGGACTTGTCATTTCAAAAGGATTTGGCAGATTTTGGCATCAAGCTTTCTGGGCGAAAATGTGGTAATTTTGTTTTGATAAATTTTTGATTCATGGGAATAGAAACCTTTTGTATGCAGGTATACCACAGGGCTCTGTATTATCTCTAAACTTTTTTTTTATTGTCTAAAACTCCTAAACGACTTCATTGCTTACCTGTCTACAATACTCTCAATTCTCTCATTCGTTTCCAGTCTTCTGACGTGAAACTTTAATTTCTATGTGCTAACCTCATTAAATTATAATCTGGGCAGCATTGTTCGATGGAGAAATGATAACCGAATAGACTCGAATGATTAAAAAACCCAACGATGCCTTCTGCCGCTAAGCGAAAATTATTCCCATTCCGTCTATCAATGAACTTTCAGTTCTGAACTTTCCTATGGATTTATGTATGGATCACATTGAATAAATCAGCGTATGTGGCTTGACAGTTGCACAATAAAACATGAATGCACATCTGCTAAAAGCTCGAAAACAAATCCTACATTCATATGGTCATATGGACAGGCGCTTCACAAATATCGTTGCATCTACTGCAAAGAATACAAAGTAAAGCCGATAAATTGTAGGGTGCCATTTTGCCAGAGTATGAAATTGACTGGTGCTGTAGAGGAAACCTTTCGAATACAACTCAAACTCGGACTGTACCTAATGTAACCGAAACTGTGTGAAACGAGTGAATAAATAAGTTGACCATACCCAACATTTAAATTTTATAAAAGCAGTTTCCGAAAAAGGATCCCGTTTGCACAGAATCCTGCGATTCATACAATAAATTATGATTTATATGGCTCTGGGGCTTTTGGAAATTAAAGAAAATCCCAATCAATAAATTCTCAACCCTCATTACAAAAACAGCTGTGGCAAAATTAAATATTAAAATCCTGATTTTTTTTTTGTTTATTTCACAGGAAACCAGGACACCTGTTCGTAACTGTTTGACGAACATATGAATAATATCTTCATCCGTTTGTTTTGTCGGAAGTAAAAGAGGAAATCTGCAAAGGGATCATCGGGTAATTATTTCCGCTCAAGTTTTGTTGCAATTATCTTTGAATCCAAACAAAAAGGAAGACGTTTCGTTATCAGTTGATTTTTTTCACTCAGTCTGAATGAAATCATTCAAGTGAAATCATAAGGAAGGAACGAAACGAATTGGCAACGTTTTGATGAAAAGAAAAAAAGCTCGGGCGATATAATACAGGAGGATAGTTATGCAAAGTTCAATGAATATTTTATTCATTTGTGGAAAACACACCTTGGCTTTATTGTGTGGATAATAATGCCGTGGCACATTGCCCCAATCGTTTTATAGTACCTATACACTGCAAGCATACTTTTTCAATGTGTCACACTCTCCATCGTTAGACAAAAAAAAAAAAAAAACCATATTGAAACCCGATCACAACAGGATTTTATTTTAAATTATTTTAGTCAACAGTTCATCCTGCCATATGTACAAGGATAATTGCAAATCACCATCCATACCAAATGACGATAGTGACGACGATTCCTCCACCGGCAGCGTCTGCACGGACGTTCAATTAATCCGCAAAATTGGATATATCTCTTCGCGCGTTCGGTACCTCAGCGAGATATATGCTAATTTTAAATTGACGAATCCTTACAGTGACTTAGCAAGTGTGCCATCATACAGCTCGGCCGAGAGCCTCGGCAGTACGGCTACTACGACAACTGTGGACGCCCAGCAGAGCGGCGAACACGACCTTTATCAATCGCTAGACTCTGCCGATGCTAAATTACGTCAGCGAATCCTTGAGAATTTATTAGTACAAATTTATGAGGATCATCAGACGGTGACCGTGATACGCGAAACGAGAGGCAACTCGAGCAAGGATCACTGTTTCTACATAATGAATAGCAACAGTACGACCAGCAGTAGTGTTGAGCGTCTGCTGCAAGCCAATGATGACGAAGACGAGAGCAATGATAACACTTTGCGAAAAAACTTCCTTAATGTGACCACCACCACAACGGGTTCTAGTCAACGAGAAGGTACAGGACGAGGCACAACGATGGTGTCCTTTGCGACTAGTACTGGTCGGCGCGGCAGTGATAACGCCCTAATTGATTGCCGACGGCGTGGCAGTGGAACTGAGACCATGGACCAGCTTAATGTGACTAATTGTCAACAGCTCGTGCCAGCTTCTTCGAAACCCTTACATCGAGGAAGTTGTGGTGCAACCGGCGAACACCTACTGGCTGTCAATTCTATTGCGAAAAAATCGACAATTATTTTAAGTAAATCGTGTAATAATGTTGACGCGGGCAATGGAGCTGGCAACGGGTGTGCATCGCTCTATCCCCGACAAGGTGCTCTCAATGGCGAAGGATCCAATGTTGCCATATTGCCAGATAGTACTGGTGGAAGTGTTGTCGGCGGCAACACTGGCAATAATGGAAATAGCGAATTTAGCGTTGTGCAGATGAACAATACAATCATTCAGTGCCACTTTAGCGATGATGACTTTAGAGCATTAGTTAAGGATTTGAAGCGAAAAGTAGAATACACCGAGCGGACGAATTGGCTATGTAAGTTATTTTTTTTATATTAGTTAATTCCTTATATATACGATAGTTTAAAAATTATATATTATCTTAATTTATATATAATTCGACCTAAAAAACCCTTTGAAACAATTTTGACTTAAGTTAATCGCCCCGTTTAAATTTCCATTATTTGTTAAAACTTAATATTTTTAATACTTCATAAGCCCGAATATCTGTAATTAGTAATCCATATCGAAAAAGTTTTTTTGGAGCAAGAACGAAATTCGAAGTCTTATTTAAGTATACAAATGTTTCAAAACTCAGCTGGATGTGAGAAAGAATCAGTGTTGGAATTGGAAGTCGGACACGATTTCAGTTGTATGGGATGTTTCTTGACGATTGTTTAACACGATCAAATTTAAATGCATTAACAGCTTAAGCTTAGTGTACACGATTGGTAGATCTTACAATATTTAAGGATCTGTCAGTGACAAAAATATGCTTACAATGTCTTACAACTGTGTTAACTTACAATAAATTTGTTTACGAGTAAGATCATTGTCTGACAATTAATTGTAACAAATCCTACAATCGTATGTACGCTAGCTGACAATCGTGTTATCTTACAATTATTTGTCAGAAATTCTATCTGACAATTAAATGTATGACGTAAAATTGTATAGTATCTGATAATCGTGTACACACACAATTTGTAGCCAGGCTTCACAATTTTTATCGTTGTCTGACGTTTCTGACAACGAAAATATTGTAAGATGTAGTTTTTTTTTGCATCATACAATTTTTTTAATTTCAGACAATTTAAAGTAATTTTGGACATCGCGCAGTGTTGCGAGCAGATAAAAATTTTTATCAAAAATACTCGGACTCAAAGTCTTTGAATTATTGTTGTTTTTTTTTTTGTTAAAATGAATAGTTATAGAAAAATGATTCTGATAATAAGAAAATATATGTTTATAGTTATTTTTTCAGTTAAATGATACAAAAAGCGTTCTAAAGTTTTGCTTTTTTAGTTTTCATGCATATTTTATTAATATTATATATTAACTTCTATTATTATAATCCAATTTCGGCTTTTACTTTCTGAAAAACCAACTGAGAATAGTTTATAAAGCCTGACAATTAATTATGTGTGTACACGGTTGGTGTTTTGTTTGGGTCGATATAATAATAAAATGCACGACTAGATCGTAAGCACTTTTTCTTATACTACGTTTCCGCCGAACTTTAATCTCTTGTAGATTTACTAATCTCAAAAAGTGTTTCCACCGCTCCAAAAGTAGGTTAATTTTGAGTGGATGGAAAACAGCATTTGTCCAGCCTGTTCCTAAAAAAGTCGAATCTTCTTCACCCTCTTACAACCGTCCAATTGCACTTACGTCCCTTCTTTCCAAGGTCATGGAAACGCTGAATAATTATCAGCTTAAGAAATATCTTGAAGAACGAAAGCTCCTTAATGACCGACAGTATGGCTTTCGTAGCAATAGGTCCACTGGTGAGCTGATGGTATATCTCACCGAACAGAGGCACAAATCTTTACATGGTTTTGAAGAAAGAAAGATTATTGCGCTTGATATTTCAAAAGCATTTGATAGTTTGGCATCAGGCTCTTATCGAAAATGCGTGCATTGGGTATCGAAGAATCTCTCCTTCGTTGGATTAGAAATTACCTTTCGGATCGATCAATACAAGTTGTATTGGACGGTTTCAAGTCTGATATTCATAAAATAAATGCTCGTGTGCCCCAGGGCTCCGTTCTGTCTCCGACTCTCTTTCTTATTTTCATCAATGATCTCTTGTCTGAAACTTCTTATCCAGTATACTGTTTTGCTGACGACAGTACCCTCAGCTTTTCATACTCGTTTTTAGATTCTCATCCATGTCCTTCGGATGTGGAACTTAAACGGCAGTGTATGATTAGCTCATTATATTCTGATCTAGACAGCATTGTCTAATGGGGAATAAAAAACAACGTAGAATTTAATGCTTCAAAAACCGAATGCTGTCTTTTGTCGATAAAGCGGGAGCCTCTCCCAATGGCGTTGTCCATTGGCGGCGCTTGCATCGAGGAAACCGAACACCTTTCAGTTCTCGGTATGTGCATCACTGACCACCTTTTGTGGAATGAACACATATTCGATGTCGCCAAAAATGCTGCAAGATATTTGGATTTTCTGAGACGATGTAAGAAATATTTCTCCCCTTCTGATCTGGCTGTAATCTATAAAGCCTTCATTCATCCAAAGCTTGAATACAATAGTCATATTTGGGCAGGTCCGCCCAAAACGCACTAAGTCTCCTGGACTGAATCCAAAAAAGAGCTTTAAAAATGATAGGTGATGAAACAATAATTAAAAGAATTGAGCCTCTCTCGCACTCGCACCGTCGCAATGTTTCATGCCTTTCATTATTCTATCAGTATTATTATAGACAGTGTTCTAGTGAAATAGCCAGTTGCATTCCTCCCCTTAAACTATTCAACCGTAACACTCGAGCTTCTAGGAATGCCCATCAGTTTACCCTTGAGCCCAACTTCGCATGTACTGTCAAGTATAGAGATTCTTTCTTTAGCCGCACAACACGAATGTGGAATGCTTTACCCGACCGAATTTTTGCCTCCCATTGCGGTAATCAGGCATTTAAAACCAATGTACGTCGGTATCTCCTATCTTATCCTATCCTATTTTCCTAATCGCTCGCAGTGAGTATAAACATTTTAAGGGTATTCATAACCCCTTAAGTGCGCGCATAATTAAAAAAACAATGACAAAATGATTTTGTTAACAAAATAATCACCATAGTTCGATTCAAAAATTCGATTCGATTGAATTTTGATTTTCGACTTTCTCATAAACTACTTGACAGATTTCGATAAAAATTTTTATGTAGGAGCCCATTAAAATTCTAAACAATATACCTACCGCATACCAACATTTTCGCAAAATATTTTTTTGGATCTTTGAATAAAAAAAATTATCTTATTTCGCAAACGGATGAAGATGGATACCAAATTTTTTTTACAAAAAAACTGAAAGAATATAAGAACAAGGACGTGCGATCCATCAGTCGTGCATTTTAGTTTATACTTATGCACATAATGTAGGTAAATACGAGTACGAATAAGTTTCGTTGCCCTGTGAATGTAACTCACAATGGATAGCACCACCAGTCAAAATCTATATATGTAAAAGCATCTAACCATGCGCTTCCTCTCTAAGTTAAAAATTATAAAATTAGACAACTTAATTAACGAGTTACTTAAGTGTAACTCACTTACTTTTATTGATTCTTCTACAGATTAAGTTTTCTTATTGAATTCATCACGTCTTCGTTAACCACGGCGTTACACGTTCTTAGCATTTCTAAAACACAGCCTTCTGTTTTCTTGTTCCGAAATAATCCTTTTTCAAGAGGTTACCCAAATTGAATACCAACTCTCATCCTCTCTATTTGTATTTCAAACAAGTCTACAAAAAAAAAAAAATATAGCTATACCTTCCACTCAAAAGCATCCCCCCACAAGTATCTGTTCAATTAATCTGAAGCACGTATAGTAATCCTTTGCTTCTCCTCAAGGAAGTATGTCGGTGTATTTAATTAAGGATATTTGATTCGTACATACGTACATACATCCAAAAACGCAGGCACTTACATATGATCATACTTAATTTTCGCTTTTATATCGATTTTTCTGCGCTTACATATTTCATACTTTATCGCGAACGGAACATTAGCGTTTAAAAGTATTCATCCACTCATTAAACAAACCATTGGAAATATTTCATTCAAACCACATTCGAGATGCGATTCGCCTGTTTTTGCCACAGAACTACGAGTACCAAAAGGCCCTCAATATCAAAATATCCCAGGATTAATTCTACATCAGGATATTTACCTCACCCAACGGATTAACCACATACATACGTTCATATACATATGTATATGGTATAGAAGCTGGTTGGTAAAGAGGGGTTGTTCGAGCACCATACAGTTCACGGAGCTTTTCACTGCTGGCAGTACTTTTAACGATGCAATATAGTTGTTGGATCCATTTCCAATTAAATTGCAAGAAAGTTCTATTCTTACACTACATACCCTACGATGTGGTTCTGTGTGAATTTTATTTTTATTACCAACATACTTTTGCTCAGTTTACAATCATACCTCCTCTTTAGGATCATGTAGCATTAATAGCATTAAATCATAAATATAAATGCGTGGGTTCCGAGCTGTTTTGAAGAAGGTGCAAGCTGCAGGAGGGGTGATATTTGCTTTTGGGGATTTGTATTTATATAGTTATAGATACTTTTAATAATTTTTTCAGGTCAAGAGAGTACGCTCTTGTGTTTTTCTAATTTGAAATAATGTACGCGAACCCTCGACTTTTAATACCAGCGATGATGGTTGGCAATGATGGTGATTTTGTATGAAGAGGTATACGAGTATGTTGTTGCAATGTATATAAAATGTGTATACAGTGAACACAGACAAAAAATATTGCTATGAAATTTTAGTGAAAAATTTAAGTCTTTTTGAGGTTTCCTCCTCTTTGCAAACAAATTCCCATTTAAAAATGGTGAACTCTTGTACTTAAACATATGGAATTTCAAGTTCGATTTGAAAACTTTATCTTATCTAGTTTGGAAAAGCTACAAAAGTTCAAATGTGGATCTCGTGAATATTTAGTGGTGTTAATTTTCTAAATTTAAATTCAACTTGTTTTGAGTGTTGAGAATATTTCGGTTGAAATCATTGAGCCTTGCTTAATTTAATTTTAAAAATTTCGTTTATCTAAAACAGTTTAGGTATTAAATATAATGTTTTTCTTTATTTCGGATTTGTATATTAAAATCATAGTGATCTTCAGCGGATCATAACTCTCCCATTTGCTTGGGTTCGTCGGGTTGAATTGTGAAAGAGATGACAAACCTCCCTGTTTCGGATTGTTCCACTTATGAGACCAACAAAATGCCGGTATGGTGCAGTTTTAAGCCATATCGGAACTTTGCACAGTAGAGTAGTCTAAATGGACAAGTCGAAATTAATGGAAATCATAAAACAAGAAGTATTAATTCTTTTTTTTTCGTTTGAAAAAAAAGTAATAAAAAGCTGGGGGATTAAATAGCAGTTTCATTCTTGAAAATAACCTTACAATTTTGTATAAACATGGAATCACTATATGTTTAGATACGTAATTTATTATTTTAATATCAAAAAATTGAGGGTTGGGTCGTAATTCTAGTTTTAAAAATTATGTATGGATTCGAAAATTTAGTTGTTTTCTTTTTTAAATTCTGGCTGAATAAATTTCTGCATGACCAAAATTCTTGCACACTTTCTCGTATTATCAAAGCGATTTTTTATTTTTAAAAACATACTTTTATAATGCCGAATTTTTCATTTGAATTTTGAATAATAGAATTTTGAAAAGCAGCATTTCGACCGCCCACGCCCGTGCCATTTAAAAATATTTACATATATTATTTTTAATTATTATTTTTTTTTTATTTTATTTTTTATATAAAGTAATTTTCAAACTATTATTTTTTATTTTTTTTATCAATACTTAACGTTAAAGGAATGTACTTCCAATACCTATTCCAAAACTTTTATGAAATTTTAGTTTAACACGAGGAAACAGATAGAAAAATTCATGACATATCTGCTTGTTTCAATTATCTCGTCAACGAATTGACAACACTTTTTGTTGAGAAACACGACGCGACACATTTTTATGGCAGGCGGTCAATACGATGACCATTAGCATTTACCATCTAACTTAAGTTTATAAGGCTCTTAGATATTTTAAAGTCATTATTCGGGCATTAGTACCTCTAATAATAATTGTTAAAAAAAATGGTTTGCGCATGCGCATTCGTCTGGTATCTAGTGTTAAACTTGGAGTACGACAAAAAAATTGTGAATTTTTTTCTACCTCCGATCAGTTTTCAGCACTTTGTTTAGGGAAGAACACATGAGCCTCGACTCGAGAGCCTTTTCAATTAATTACGAACTCCATACTTATTTCCATCGAATTTTGCACGGCATCTTGGAGACGGTCTTCCTTAACTGCGTTTTTCCTCTTAGTTAGGCTCGTAGTTCGACATTCAAAATACTGAAAGCTTATATTGTGTCGATTGCAATTATGATCAATTTGATTGTTCTGACCGGCCGCCAGTAGGTTCTGCTTTTTATCAGATAAGGGCCTGTGCTAGCTTTTTTTCTTTATTATGTACCCTGATGTTGAACTTTTTTTTCATAATTTCAGCTAAATAACTGTAACCCCTAGGGCCATTAAAATTTCAACCAATATGCACGTCATTAGTTGTTGCCATAGTATAATCTATTGGTGACATCCAGTTAAAACTGGATATACGTAATAGAAGAGAATTCTGTCTAGACAGGGCTCGAACTGCATGTCTAAGTTATCTATCAAGCACTATAGGATCCACTGTACCATTATCACCGAAAAAACATTTATATCAGAAGTGGGTTATAGTTGTATCTATTTGTCATCAGAAGCGTTGAGAAAAGGTGGGTTAGGGCCTGAAATTCTAATTATATCCGAATAACTCATGTAGGGTCTTCATCAAGACGAGAGAAGGTAAACATTATCTCTTACTAAATCTAATGTTTATTTTTTCAAAAATAAATATGCTTTTTAAAATTCTCCTTTTAACTTGCGATATAGGTACTATAGGTCAAGTTTTGCATTTGGAAAAAAAATCGAACTCGAGGTTTTAATCAAAGTTGACGATGTAAAAGAACACCAAAAAAGTGGGTCCGGCAATTCCGCCTGTCTGTCTGTAGAACGATCTATAACCTAAACGGCTGGACCGATTTTGTTCAAACTTGGTGCTTAAGCATTTTAGGTGATTGTCCAAAACGTATTTTTGAATCGCTGTTTTAGCCCCAAGAAGAACGGTAATTTTTTACCATCTTAGTTATGTCGAAAACGGCTCTAACGATTTTAATAAAAATTATTGTCAGTACTGTCTTTAGTATAATCTACATTTTGGCCGAAAAAAAATTAAAAATATTTTGTTATTAAGGGTACCTGCCATACAACAATTTTATTGATTTTCGACTTTCTCATAAACGGCTTCACGGATTTCGATCAAAATTTGTATACAGGATCTCATATGCATATGCTATGGCATTTCTCATGCGATTCAAGAGAAGTTTTTCGAATAGCTTGAGATTTGTTTTTTGGTTTGTGAGCAACGGTGTTCTTAGACGGGATTGCAATAATACCAACCTATCTGAATAAATATGATTGTTTTCTGAATGCGATACAATTTTGGCAAAACTATGCATCATAAATGTCAAAGAGTATTCAAATATGTTTTGGGCGCAGCGTTGTATGCAGCGATGCGTGCAGACATGCTGCACATATGTTTTAGCCATAAGAGAGTTTTGAAAGCTGAATTTTGTAAAGCAAACATTTAAAAACAAACATTTTATTCATGCAGAATTTCGTCCCCAACCAAATAAGATGGCACAAATTATTAAGTTACCCTAATGCCAACGTATCTACCTAATTAATTGACAACTTTAGTCATATATAAATCGAATTTTAGTTAGGTAAAATATTTTAAATGAACGTCACTCAGAAAAAAAATCCACAAACCTACAATTAGAAGGTCAAAGTTCCCGTTGAATATCTGACGTAAGAATAACGTCAAAATGTTATAATTATATTTCGGCTAGCGTTTGTCAACGAAAAATGATGTCAATCACACGGTCTCGTCAAACTTATTATGCATTGACATTTTGAACTTTGAAGGTGCGGCGACAGATTTAATATTGATTTTATGGTGACGTCAGAAGAGGCAGTCTAATTTTATCATAACAACTTAATAATTTTTGTGTTAGAAACTCTATCACTATAGCCAAATTTGTCCTTACAAAGTCCTTTTCCTTATACGCTACACTTCATGTTCTAATTAGATAAGCTATTATTATTATTATAATTTTAGCAATGTGTAAAGGAATCAAATCAAACAAATATAGGGTTGTGAAAATGTTTTTACGAAAGTTGGCCTTTGGTTGGAAATATACACCCACTTTCATAATTTTTTTTACCACACCTTCCTAATACTCGTAGTTTCACAAATAAGAATTCTCATTTGTATCATTTAAATTGGCATTGACAAATTGTGGATGCTGCAATTTTTTCCCATTCTCAAGTCTCTTTCTCTAAGAACCACTTTCAAACAATTCCCCATGAAAGTTGTTCACTAAGAACCCTTGTGTTAAGTAACTAGTTTCTTACATCTGAATCCACTACAAAAGTAATAACTTTTTAATTGATTGGTGACTTTTTTTCGCTAAAGGTATGTACGTATATAAAACTATAAGCCAAATACGACGTAGCTTTCAATTACAGAATTTATCAGCAATTTTTACGTCCATATAAAGCAAATGCAAGGAAATTAAAATTTTGCTCACTCTGCGAGTTTAATTGCCAGGGAATATTTGCTCGGAGTATCTTTAAAATTTAATGTATTCACACCTATAAAACTTAAAATTTCCCGCCCCATAAAAAGATGCTAGAAATCAATAATTTCTCTCATAAAATCAAAATGTCGTCCCTCTGCAGTTTCTCAAAGGCACAATTCTATATTCATTTTTTTTTATTATTTTCCTTTCAAACCATGGCGGTCGGTCGTTTAAATTTATCTTGCGTTTTATTGCTCGGCCATTATTCAATGGACACAACTACTTCCTATGTGTTATCTTGAATGGTTTTCATTTGTCGTTGTCTTCCTGTGACTATGTAGAATCTAAAAGCTTGTCATTTGCAAAATATGTGCTTTAGAATGTCTTAAATGCACCACGTCGTTTGCATATTTTTACTTTTTCACTGCGCCGTATAACTACAAACACATTCTGTGTTTTCTTTGAATGACATTTATTTGCACCCATTTTCCTTTGGTTACATTATTAAAATCGCAATCACTTTGCATACACATATTTGTCACATTCAATTTGTTGCAAAAATGTACAGTACATACATACTTACATTATCACAAAAAGGAAACGGAAATGGTCATAGTCCAGGCATTTCTCTATTACGATTTGTCCGTTCTCTGTCTGCGAACTGATTTATGACTCTTGTCAGACATCATAAATAGTCATTCTGAAATAAAAAAAATCAAATTAAATTTGATTGCAAAGAGGACTTTCTTTAATACGACCACGCGTTGCGTTTGGCGAGGATATAAAAATAGGAATATCCTTATATAGTGTTAATTTCTTGTCAACTTTCTTTCGGGATAACTTTTTGCAAATTGAGGCCATTATATTGAATGGTATATATCTACACTCCAGTTGCAATTACACTCTCGAGTATCATATCATTTCGTATTTCACCAAAGAACTTAAAATGAATTACATTCCCAGGATGATAAATGTGTCCTTGAAGTGAAGCAGCAAATAATGAAAAATAATTCTCCATTAGCGATAGCATAATTTATTTTCGTCACTTTGGAGGAAACTTTGTCAAGTCTTCTCCACTGGTATTGTTTTCCCAATTCAAATTACATCGAAAATATTACGTCTCTGTTTTATTTTTTAATATATGTAGGTAAATCCGTATATACGTATATACTACGCAGTGAAAAAATATCTGTATGGGACTGAATTTCTTAAAAGAGAACAGTTTGTTTTGCGCGTTTTGCCTTGGTATTGGTTTCGACTAAGGTGTGGACTGCAACATAAACTTTCAAAAAGAATTGCCAGCACATGTCAGATATAGAATACTCGCTTCTCACTCTGACTGTAGTGAATTTTAATAAGCCGTCGCAGTTTCAAAGCTCTCTTAGTATGCTATATAAACAGGAATCAATCACTTTTTTTTTGTCTTATTTTATTGACGTCACCAGAGATCAAAATTCATTAATCCACATCGGACAAACAACAACAATTTAACTATTTTTGATCTCTGGTGAAGTCACAATAAAATAAGACGAATCAAAGAAAATAAACATATTGAGTTAAAAGGCGACAACTTGATTTAAAAAAAAAATATATATATAAATTTGTTTGATTTGTTTTAAAAAATTCAGAAAATAAAAACAAAATATTCTACTTTTTATGAATGACGTTTAAATATTTATAATCATATATGAAACTAGGAGTTCAATTTTTGTTTTAACCAAGTACTTTTAAATTTAACATATGTACTTTTAAAAACGCCTTTGAAAACTGACATTTAAGTGGCATTTAAATGACATTTAAGATCCATGCAACAATTTAGAAAATGGTATATTTTCTGTTACATTTTCACTTTTTACAAGTTTTGTATTTGAAAAAAAAATTGAAGTCGAGATTTTAATCAAACTTTAACAGTTTAACCTACGATGGTGCAGAACACGGAAACTTTTGTCCCGCAATTCCGTCTGTTTGCATTTAGGTCAATCTATTGAATAAACCACTGAAGCGATTTCCTTCAAAGTTGGTACTTAAGCTTTTTAGGTGATTATTTTTTCTAATCTTTTTTTTTTTGAGCTTCAAAACTAATGGTAGAATTTTTTGGGAGCAAAATGGTAAATCTTAGTTATCTGGAAAACGGTTCTAACGATTTTAATAAATAAAATACATACGATTTTTAGTAGAAACTTACTTACTTACTTAGGTGGCGCTACAGTTCGGGGCGAACCTGGGCCTCAACCAACATACCTCTCCAGCTAGCTCGGTCTTTGGCTAGCTACCTCCAGTTACGCACTCCAAGTTGGTAGAGGTCATATTCCACTTGAGCGCGCCACCTTAGGCGAGGTCTTCCTTGACTGCGTCTTCCCTCTGGGTTGGAATCGAAGATCCTGCGAGCCGGAGCATTGTTGTCCATACGCTCTACATGACCTAGCCATCTTAAACGTGATATACGTATTTTTTCATCCTACAGATGCGGATGAGTTTTGTGGGGATGCCAAAACCAGACATGTTTCTGTATAGCTCGTCTCTATAAATGCTATCGTACGCGGCCTTAAAATCGATAAAGAGATGGTGGGTATCGATTTGGAGTTCTTGGGTAGTTTCCAGGATCTGCCGTAGCGTGAACATTTGATCGATTAGTAGAATTTAGTAGAAACAGCTTAATATATTTTTAGTCTTTTTTACTTAATTTGTTATACAAGGTGTCCCTTAATTCGTCAAGAATATTTTAAGGTGTGATTCTGGGATATATTCTAAAAAAAAATGTTCTACAGTAAGGCCCTATTTCCAATTTTGACATCTCTTATAGGGGATTTAAGAAAACCCTACTTTGGTGTACCCTGACCCCATATTAACGGTAATTGCGCTGTAAGTTCTTATGATACAAACTTTGTTTAGGCTTTTATTTTAGAAGAAATACCAACCATTATAACTACCTTTAAATCAATTTGATATCTGATCTCAATCTGAAGATATTCAGTTTTTACCCTGTTCCATTTTTCCTGCCCGTTAAAATTTGTTGTCTTCAGGGTCCATTTTCTTTAGAAAATGCGTAATAAACGTAACGGCTTACTATTTTTTTTTTGAATGAACGTAACAATAATAAAAATAAAAATCAACTACAAGTTTGCGGAAAAACCCATATATTTTAGAATACTTGGGGAAACCTGGAAGAGGTTAAATTAAAAAAATGTTTTCTTGCCTTACGCTTCAAAGATGATGATTAAAAACTGATTTTGTGTGGTCTTAGATAATTTGAATTTTATTTGTGTACTAAATCAATTACAATAAGTGTCCAAAGTGTCCTCCTTGATTTTGGATGAATGCTAGATCCCGTTTTTGGATTTCACTGCCCATACTCATTGATTCTAACTGATGTTGCAGTTTTGATGATGCTTCGAGGATACGTCCTTATAATTCGTTAAATTTGTTATTTCGGTTAAATAAACAAGTTCTTTCATTCTTCCCCATACAAAAAATCGAAAACTGTAAGGTCAGGAGATCTTGCATGCCAGTGAACCGGTTCATTTCGTCCTATCCAAATATTGAATTTTCAAAATCGAAAAAATGTTTTTCGAAAATTTTAGTAAGTTATATTATTTAGAATTTGAAGTATATATCTCATATACAAACATTTTGATCAAAATCCGTGTTACATATTTTCGCCTTTCTCATAAACGGCTGGACGGTTTTCGATCAACATTGTTGTATGAGTTCCTTCGAATTATAAATAATACCCCAGCCCAAAATTTTCGAAAAATATTTTTTTTGAAAATTCAATTAATATTTCGAAAACAGGGGGACGATTTTTTTTAGGAATTATGTTTTTAAATTTATATATTTAAATTGCCAAATAAATATTTTAATATTTAACACTTTTAAGAGTAAAAAACTCTTAAAAATTGGCATTTTTCTAGTGGCATCCTTAAAATAAAGCAACAAAGAATTAAACCGCTTTCAAGTTCGAAATAAGAGTTATCTTACACCTTTATAACATTCTGTTTAAAATTTAGCTGTAATGAAGCAAAAACATTGAAATTCCCGTGTTGATTTTTTTGTGGAATTTTATAAACTCATTTTATGATAAAATGTGGATACAAAATATTTTCATAAATTAGTTTCAAAAGGTGGGCAAGAAAATTTATCGTATTTCATCCTCCACATATCCGTTAAAAAATGCATTAATTAAATTCCATTCCGATAAAGTTCATCAAGATGCGATGAGGGTGAATTAAAAAAATTAAACCTTTCTACCATCATATAAAGTATACTTGTATCCATATAACACGATGCGTCGGCATCGACATCGGCGTCAGATGAAACTTCAATCACGCGTTCAGAATCATCTACTAATTAACGTAGAAATCATTTAATATACACGCGTTCAAGTACCGGAAAATAACATTTTCATAAAGTTAATTTGAATCTGATTTCTGGCGTTACTGTTACTGATACTCTCGTATTTAAAATTTACGTTTATTACATCGAGTTTAAAACGGGTCGTTGGTTTTAATTTAATTATCATTTTAACTCAGGCCAGGTATAGTTTATGATTTTTTTCAGAAAATAAATAGACTCAAACATTGTTCTTCTATACATAAAATAAAACGCACGACTGGATCGCACGTACTTGCTCTTATGTTCGATTACATTATAAGCACACTATGATAAGTAGAACTAGCTCAATATATTTTTATTTTTTTTTTTATTTTGGAGATTTAATTTTTTTCTAAACAAATTTTTGCTATGACAATTGTAAGTATTTAATAATATAAATGTAAAAAAACTTAATTTAAAAAAAAATTATCCACCTGTTTTCGAAATACTGAATTATTAAAACAATTTTTTTTTTTTTCAAAAATCCAATAAAAAATAATTTTTCGCAAGTATTATTTAGATTTTGAACAATATCCTTTATACAAATTTTTATAGAAAACCGTATAGTCGTTTTTGAGAAAGTCGAATATCAAAAAAAGTTGTATGGCAGGTGCCAGCAAAAGCTGTAGGTATGATGTTTAAGTGTTTGATTTCAAGTTTGGTAAAATTTACTCACACAAATCATGGGAGCATGTTCTGTAAAATAAATGTACGTTTTTTTTTTTGCAAAACTGACAATCAAAGAAGCTACAATTCCTTGCTTAATTATTACAAAAGAGCTGAGCTCTTTCTCTTTAATCTTACTTCTCTTTTTGTTTCACAAATTTGTCTCCATCTCAGTTTAGCCAGTTTTTATTTATTGTTGTTGAACCAGTATTAGTGTTTTTTTTTTTGGTATTTGGTAGAAGAAGCTTGGATATTTTTTTCACGAAATTTAAAATCGCATACCTACTGTTTTTCCTGCGCGCCTGGTTGATGCATTTTTTTCGAATTCCGGCACTAACTAGAAAATCAATTTTTTTCTTTATACCAGCCGACCATGAACAGCTGCACGTGGTTATTTTTTTGGATTTTCGCAGAATTTACCCACACATTCAAAAAATGTCTTCAGACAATACTTCCAACACAAGCAACCATACCTGTTTCTTTTTTATCTCATTAAATTTACATTCCAACTCAAATACACTTTGCCGATCATGCTATGGCGAAGGTCTGTCTTGCTCTTTTTATTTTTATATTTTCCCACTCTACATTAAGAATACCTACCCACTTTTTGTTTACTGCTAGAATGAAGAGAAGTAACTAAATCAACAAAATGTCAGCCCAGGCTTACGTAAAGGGGAAATTATTTAAAAAAGAAATATTTTGGCATAATTTTAATTTATTTTGATTTTATTTTATTAAGTTTTGATGTACGAGTATGTTGTATTTTTATTGTTGGAAACTAAGTAAGAAAGCATGAATAAAACTAAGATCTTCCCTTACTCTCTTTGTTATTGCTTCATACGAGAGAGCGAGTGCAGATGGAAGCAAACATTTTTATTTTGTTTTCTAAACTAACAGTTAATTTCCAGACATAGACACGGTGAAGGGTGGAATTTATATATTTTGTTTAAGTGTATTGAAGAATAAATTTGTGGAATTAAAATCCCATACATACTGCTTTGCGCAAGCCTGGCTTTGTATCTTTTTTAAAGTCTTACTTCTCAATTTTAACCGACCGGGTGCATAATGCTTAGCATCAGAAATGTGTTTACTGTTTAAGAATTTGGCTTTTTTAGTTTTGGAAAAATTGCAAGGTGGGCGCCTAGCCTTATTTTCCTGCATTCAAAGTAAACTCATGCCATCTTGGCGAAGGCAGTATATGGAGAGTTCTGTGAGTGCAAAGTGTACTAAAATAAAAATTATGGTATGTAGTTTTTTTTTTAATTGTAAATCATATTTTTGTTTTCCAAATTTGCAAGTTCGCAAATAATTGCGTAAAATTAGTTTTACTTTTTTTATTATTTTTCAAATGTTTGGCTTTGAAATTAAATTTTTCAAAGAAAAAAAAACCAAAACATTTTACTTTCAAAGAAGAGATTTCTGTCATTTTTAATGTTACCGTTGTTTTTTAAATATTTTGTCTGTTTTATGTCATGTTCTTAGAAAATTTCCCTCTAGCACGGCGGAAGATACCCATCCTCCTTACTTGTTTTTCTTTTCTCGACCTAACCTACACGGTCTAGTTTTTTGTCACACCTTACGCAGTTCACCCTTTGTAGAAGTTAAACGATAATTTTGATACAAAATGATTTGCATTTTTAGCACATTCAAAATTTGTTAATAACAGAATTAATAATAATTTTAACTATATGCCTGTAAGCCCTAAGACCTTTTAAATGCAACCAGAATTGCACGCTACAAGTTAGAAGGAATAGAAAGATATGAAAGATTTTTTTGTTGGCACAGTGGATTCCAGAATTAGATATTTACTATCTCATTTTAACCCAAAGCGGAATCAAAATAAAATTGGAGGTAAAAAAAAATAATGAATGCTGAGCCTGGGGCTCGAACCAACACGACTAAGTTAGCAAGCACTATATCCACTGCGCCCTTGCCACCCCTATTTAAGGGGTAGTAACTTAAGAGGCTTGTCCTAATTTCCCTAGGTACTGATACCATAATTATTTTGTTAGATATTTTTTAATATTAAAATGTATTAATTACTTACATTATTTAACAATTTAAATAATCTATCCAACTTATTTCGTTTTATAAATTTCTTCATTTCCTTGACATTCTGTTTTCGATTTTACCATCAATCTAGAAATGGACTCAAAATTAACATAAGAAAAAATCTAATAAGACTCAAATGTCTTTAAAAAAAAAAAGCATATTTATTTTAGTAATTTCAATCTCAATAAATAATGTTCAAAAAGAAAAACATGACAATTTTCCATACCAAATGTCTCCAACTCACTGAAGATGCTGATCCGTCTGTATATATACCTAATTTTTGTAACACGGGCGTTTTTGTTGGTTGACAAGAAATCTATTGGAATATTGGATGAGTTTTGTCCCTTTCAATTCAATCTATCGAAAATACAATTTGCAATAAAAAACATTCTACATTTCTTGGGCACCATCTGCATATTGGTATTGTATGCATATTCAATAGAATTTCAAAACAGTTTCGATTTTCTTTCATTAATAAAAAATACAATAATGAACAAAAATCGAGTTATTTAATGGAGAATTGATTTTAGCTTTACTGATTAAGAATACTTGCTTGTGAAATTAATTTTTGTTAAAAGATGAATAAAAGATTAATAGAATACAAATATATATTTATGATTTGAAATCTAGTATTTATGATTTGATGTAAGGAAGAACACTTAATGTCAGATAAAATATGTTCGATACACAGCAACTTGTATCTGTTCCCCAAGTCGTACGTCTTATTTCTTTCAGAACTGGCATATCACCGGCAGATCTGTATGTGGTATGAAGTTCAGAGCAAAAAGTTCTCCCCTTGCTTTAAAATTATATGGTATCTTCGAATTTATGGTTACTATGAAAGTAATTGTTTTCCTGTGGGTCGTATTTCAGCTGATTGTAATAGTTCCTGTAGATAGAAAATTGTGATCGAAATTTTTCATCTAATTTTTGAAGGAGTTGATATAGTTGAATTTTCAAACTGGCTATATTCTTTAGTAATAGGTCCAAATTATGGATACAGAAATCTGCTAATTGAATCCATCTTTTGATCCAAAAGGATCAGTTCTTGATTGTGCATTCTACGGTAGGCCAGTTTCAAGGTTAAGCATTTAATTTGATTTGAACTGTGGAGGTGTAAAAAGTCGTTTGAAAAAAAAGGCCACAGTGCTCCATAACAAAGCATCGATTTTGCAGTAGTTCGAAAACTGTGTACTTGGTGTTTAGCGGTACTAGTATATTTGTCATTTCTCTTTCGAAAAAATCATTGCTTTAGATTTACAGTTTTCTGCTATGGGCGGATGCTGCCATGATGGCGATGTAATCAGCGTACAGAAGTGATTTAAATTTAATGTCTGCAAAGGAAATTGCTGCTGGTACAACATTGCATCAATCGCCCATAAACAAAGCGACTATTTTAAGTCCTGCTGCCCAAATACTAGACATTTGTACAATATACCGCAACTTAGCAGCTTATAAAATATGCCACTACGATCAACTGTGTCAAAAGCAGCCTTGAAATCTACAAAACACGCAAAAAGTTTCTTGCTACTTTCTATGAGTGTGAGTAGACAATATTTGATTAGGATAAGATATGTTCTAAAGTTCAGTATGCTTCACGAAATCCAGCCCTGACCTCGCTCAGCACTTCTTTTTCTCTGATCCATTTGTTTACTGCAAATGCGTGCAGTTTTGATGTGAATGTTTGACGAAAAGTTTGGAAAAAAAATTAATTTATATTTGCTTTTTTATGCAATGGATAAATTATGGGTTTATTGAAAGTTCTTGGGGCTTTACCTTTTTCAAAAATTACGTTACAATCCCTTGTAAAAGTCTTCAAAAATTTATCAGTAGAATATCTGAAGTGTTCTGTTGGCATTCTGTCAGTTCCAGCCGCTTTGTTGCTTATGCATTTTGATAATACTTGATCCATTTCTTCTTCAGTTACTTTTGTATCTAAGATACCATCTTTAAAACAAGATGGAACATATAAAATTGTTGGAAGATGAGTGGTTGGTTCAGTGGAATTTCAAAATGGTTTTAAGGGTATCTATATTAATAGTACAACTGATTCGTTGACTGCTGTTTAACCTTCAAAAAATTGTTTTGAATTTCGACAACAAGCAAATCGTTTGACTTCTTTTGTAGATTCTGGATACCACATTCGAAGAAAAGTTCCTCCGAATCTTCTAAGGATCTATAAAGCGAATATAATTCTCACATCTTTGCTGGTTCTCCTATGAATATTTAAATAATAAGTTGATAGAGACGAACTCTTGTTTTGTGGGAAATCCTATTAGCTTAGCAACTTCACAGATTTAAATCCACGTAAAATGTTTTCGACTTCCAGGGACTGCTGTACCTCTGAGCCTCAGTAAAAAAAAAATAAAGTTAAATTTCCATCCAGAAAGAAGTGGATTGATGACTCCGTGACGAAAATCTTCAACACAGCTATATTTTTTGATGACTCATAGCTGGAGTACGGCGTTGCTTCAGAAATCTTTTCTTAGTCGCTAAATGTGGACTTGCCTGCTGCCCGACTTGTGTAAATCAAAGCTGAGTTACTGGGAAGCATTCTAGGTACTTAAACAAAATCCGAACTAGAACCGAAATACTGCTATTTTCCTAGATATTCAGGCGCGAGTAAATGCATATTATCATCCTCTACATTGGCAATGCCTACAGAAGCTCTTGAGCCTAAATATTAACCTCAGGGTCTTTTTTGTCTAGGTTCCGACCACAAGTGGCATTGATAGGATTGAACGGGCTAACGACACGCAGAGGAGCGTGTTTCTTCGGTATGTCCCTAAGTTTATTGTTCAATCTTACACGCATACCACAAGTATAGCCAACTCTAGTCGAAATTGTACCAAGGAATATGTTTGCTCATACAAGCGGTGTAGTACTTCCTCTAGTGGCAACATGTCATGCTGCGAGCGCAGAAGGCGGGCTCACATTCGAACATGCCCACAGACACACACAATCTAGGGCCTATAAAGGTTACATAAAGTGCTTGTTGAACAAGTGAAATTCAACAACTTTTTAAAAATTGTGTAACACAGAACGACAAGCCTAGGAGAACTATAACAATATTGTTTTGGCTTCATTCAACAAGTGGGAAATTTCACTATTCCAGCGTTTCTGTAACTGGAAACAACAAGAGTTTAAAAAAAAAGGGAATAAACTTGTTAAATAGTTGATAAATTTCAACCGACCGACGGTTCCGTATAAGTTCAAAGGCAACAAGTTAGAAATAAACACTTGCAGTAGTGTTAACTAAGTGATTACATCGGACGGATCTTGAGAATTGATTTAGTGGCCTAGAGTTTTGTGATTTTTTTTTTTTTTTTTTTGATTCTGAATCGGACAGTGATAGTGAGAGCCAAGGACAAGCAAAAGTGTTCGAGGAAAGAATAAACTTCGAAATAGAATCCCTAAAATTTCGTTTGCCGTAGAAGTTGTTGACTATATTACCGAAAGTCTCTCCCACAAATTATGTTCCCCCACTAATAAAAGTAAAGCAGTAAGTGGTAAGGCAGAAAATGTTGATCGCCATATATTAGAACTGGATCTCAATACCATGTTATAGGAGATGTTCATTGTGTTCACAAAAAGGCAGTTTGTCGATGTTTTAAACAAGTCACATTTTCAAAAAATTCGTATTTCTTCTCTTCGGAAATTTTAATATTCATCTTGGTAGATTAACTTGTTAAACTCATTCAACAAGTGAAGGGAAATTTTTTCTATTGATAATTGTTACGGTTTTTATTGTTTTACGGAAATGATTTGCACTTGTTGAACAAACATAGTTGAACAAGTAATTGTTGACTAGTTGACTTGTTGTTCTGTGTTATACGCCCTTGATTGATCTAACTGATCTAACTAAACATATTTCATTCGAACTCAAGGCGTAGGCTATAATTCACTGGGCGGTCTATCCACATCCGCTTTCACTCGCAGGTCAAACGAGTTATGTATTAAAACGGCCGGCGTATTCCCGCCCTAAAATGGCCATCGAGCGAGGTTCCTAGTTGCCTCCATCTTTCCATCTAATAGAGGTAGCGCACTCTAGGGATTTTTTATCGGCCGTTAGTTTGCTCGACCTCTTCATAAGCACAAAGATATTAGAGTTCGTACACAACTTAATTAAACATTTTGTCAGCTTAAGACTTAACAGTCTTTAAATCATCGGACGACTCCTTCACTACCATAACACACTATAAGCTTGCTCACTAAGACTGGCCATGATCATTCTGTAAAAGGCGAATAGCTTTTTTTGGAAAATTTAATAATGTAAATGGGTGCAGTAAAATGTTCCCCACAAAAATCTGTCCCAATATATTGGTTGTTCGCAACATTTTCGCGTTGTTTTATCAGTAATTTTCCTCTTCTTCCGGCCATTTATTACAATCCGCCCTTTAATATTCAGCCAGTTTACACTTAGCTATTCAAAATATAACAACCAGGGATTCGATTTAAAAAAACAACTTAACTATAAAAACTACTACATAACACAAATACATAGCGCAAGCAAGTAACAATGTTGCTCATACGCCCCAGTAACCCAACTCCTAATAATTGTAATATGTGTGTTTTGGTTTACTATAGGAATTTTTACTTAAATAGAAGTTCATAGATACAAAATGTATCTATGAACGGTGTATGCATGCATTTGCCAATTTATATTGAATGCAAATTTAAAATTCATTTATTTGTAGCCCAAGGCGAAAAATAAATTGTTGCACATTTTCTACTTTTACAGGAACTTTAATTTTTTGCCATACAAAGTAAAGCTGAACTGCGAGAACTTTAATTCACTTTAACTTTAAAACATTAATCCAGGACATTTTATTTTTTCGTTTCTGTGTTCAAATGGCGATTTTCTCAATATTTGTTTTGAAAAACATGGTACAACACTTGTTTTTTTTTTTCAAAGTTTGTTTCAATAGCTTTTAGAATGATAAATAAATATTACGTGTTGTCAACAACGATAACAAGGTTTAAGTGTTCTTTAGCAAGAGCGCAATGTGCGGTGAGAGAATAATAAAGTTTTACGCATCACGTAGTGTCAAATCAATGCTGAAAAACACATTTTAGCGATTCATCTTAACGGTAGCATCATAACTGGCCTCTAGAACATAAAAATATTGCCAAATTTACAGCGATTTTGTTAAATAAAAAACATACAAATTTAGCTTTAAGTACTAATTTAAAGCATTGTGAAGCCTATGAAGCTTATCTTAACCTTCCTATTCGAAACTAAGATAAGCCCTCTGCTCCAGTGCTGCCGTTTCTACTGTTACGACAGTAGACTACTCTTTTTTCGCTCCAAGAATTTCAAATTTCTACTGTTTCCACATTTTTTTCCGATTTGTCTTACTATTACAATTATATGCTTCTTAATAAAAAAAATATTACTTTCAAAAGTGTATGTAACTTCTTAAAACATTATGCGTTATCTTTAACTCCAAGAAAAAATGTTAAGTCCTTCCCCGATTTATTCCCTGTTTTGAAGAAAATTATTGCAGTTTACAGCTGATTTAGAATTTGGACTAACAAAAATATATAAAATTATTTTTAGTCTGATTAGTTAAGGTTGGCAAAACGAACGTTCGATTTTTTAGAAAACTTTAAACGTTATTCAATTCAGAAGAAAACTTGGTGCAAAAATCAATTATATTTGATTTTAAATGATTTCCAATAAAAAGATTGAGAGCGCTTTGGAAGGTTGACTAAGAAATTTGAGTTCAATTAAACTTTCGATTCGCTCGTCGTAATAGGTCGTTTTATGTAACAATTGGACAGGAAATCTCTTGTTTTTCCATAATCCTTGGACGCACCACTGCAGGGCTCCCTATTTTTCATGAAAAGTTATTCTCGGACGTAAGGGACGGAATCCAATTTTGTTTCCAATAACATTTTCCTTGTAATTGTTAATGAAAGAATGATGGGAGACTATATATGGGGTCTTTACTAATATTTCCGTTAACTCAATAATATAATTTTAATTTTAAAAAAAACTTGAGAAGTCCGAATTCATCATTTCAACTAAAACTTGTTAAACAAAAAAACATGATTTATTCAATGCAATCTCCTTGATAAATAATTATCGTATTTTCTATTTCCTTTTTATAACTGAATTTTATACACAAATGTTGTTTAATCTTTTTGAGAATACTTTTCAATTCATATCTCTTCTCTGATACTACAAAAAAAATAAAATGTGCAAACCTTTAAAAAATGTTCTCAAGTATCAATTTTATCAATTTACCATTACTTTCTTCATTCATCATAATTATTCAAGTAGGTATCTCAAAATCATCTCTGATATAAGGATCGAATATCTTCAGGCAGAAACATTGAAATTCTAAGAATGTGTCTTGTCCGTCAGATGAATTTTAATATTATGTACATTGTGCATACGTATACTTGTGTGTCATTTAATAAAAGTGCTTCCTTATCTTGGTAATTACTCATACTTTAAATGTAAAAGTCTTACTCAAGTTGTTCAACTAACAAATTGATACTAGAATATTTTATTAAATATTAATCTGAATCAAATTAAATGAGAAGGAACCATTAAGGTTTTATTTCAAATTTAAATAATAATATGAAGATGATTTGTAGGAACTTCTGAAATACCAGAAGAGTCCTTCTTGAGATGCCTCCCTTAATTTTCAAAAAGTAAAACAAATATACTTTTGTGTATATGCACGATTTGATCGAATCGCATGAGCTTTTAAGGATATTAAGTGTGTTCAATATACAGTATTCACCCGAACGTTTCGCCACAAATTAGATTGAGCGTTGCCACGTTGTTGGTAAATCATTAAATCAATATCCTTGTTAGTGTTAAGCGGTATTTGGATCGACCGTGAAGAGTTGATGACGGGATCGTACGTTTGTGACAGCTTGAAACTTTCATGTCGATTGAAATTTTTGTGATATTTAATTTTTCAATCGCTTGGTGAACCAGGCTAAAATCTTAGTTTTTTCGGAGTGTATTCCATGTTGTTCATCTGCCTGATGGATGACAGGAATACACATCTGCTTTTTGCTTACAGATATAATGTATTCTTTTAAATGCTTCTTAGGATGAATTGGTCTTTCTCCGGTGTTGTTTTTTTTTTTCATATTAAAAATCAGAAACATTTATTAGATCACGTTTAGTGCCTCGGCAACTTCAAGGGTCTCACTGATCTTTACCTTTTTTTTATACACTATCAGAATTGGTCGAAGAGAGCTTATAGCAAGCTCTGTCTTGCGACCAATGGTTTGACAACACAGAAAACCTTCTTGGTGATAACAGACTTGCAATAGCTTTTTGGCCATATTCACTTGTTCGAGCAACTTAGATACATAATACTCCTTGGCACAACAAAACGTGACAAATGGCGGTTTCGACGTAGTCGTTACATGTATCTGCGGATTGAATCTTTATCTTATCAACTTCATCGAGTTTGTACGAGATCACCATACCAGGAACCACGGATGGTCAATCCTCCGGTCAATTTATAAAATGGCGTCTCAGTTTAAACGATGGTAAATAGACTGCATGAAACTACTTTTTCAGCATAGAGTTCGATGAGACCCGCGTTAAAGTGTAAACGCTCCTTGACTATTGCAGCGATCGCTCAAGACTTGTTGGATTTTGATAGCTATGATTTTGGTAAGCGGTAGAATAACACGGAACTCAACACCGGATTAACCATCTTCAGCGAGTAGGAACTCATTAAGTTCAGCCTTGAAACGTACGTATGTGTTAGGACCATTTATATTAGTTTTAGAGGACGAGGCTCGAATAATGCTAATTTATAAAAGTTATTAGTCATTGGAAATGTAAACTATTCACAACGCTCAGGCTTTTTAGGAGCGGATGGTGACAACAACCAACTCGTGGAAGTTGAATGCCCTTTTGAACCTTCAAGGTTGTGTACACAGTACCTAAAGGGTCCGCCAAATAACTTCTTTTTTTTTGAAAATGCTATAAAAAAAAACTACTGAATATTTTCTCAAATTTCTTTCTTTATTTGAAAGTACAATCCTTCCGGTTAATAATGGAAAATAATTTAATTCAAATAGCTGCCTCGGCTGATCATGCAGTAGCCTACACGATCGGTCCAATTTTTAAGCACATTATCGATTGTGTGCAGCTGTATTTCAGCAATGGCTTCACGAATATTGTCCTTTAAGGCGTCAATTGTCTCTGGCTTGTCGGCGTAACACTTATCTTTTACGGCACCCCACATATAATAGTCCAACGGTGTCAAATCGCAGCTGCGAGGTGGCCAAACGACATCAGCTCTGCGGCTGAGAATGCGATCTTCAAAAACAGAGCGCAAAGTATCGAGTGTAGCTTCGGCTGTGTGGCACGTAGCGACGTCCTGTTGAAACCAAATATTGCCAATATCCTCCTCTTCAATTTTTGTGAACAAAAATTCGTTCAACATGGCCCGATAACGATCACCATTGACTGTAACGGCCACTCCTTGCTAATTTTCTAAGAAAAATGGCCCAATTACGCCTCTGGACCAAAATCCGCACCAAACAGTGACTCGTTTTTGGTGTATCGGCTTTTCAATTTATGCGTGCGGGTTTTCTGTGCCCCAAATGCGACAATTTTTTACATACCAGCCAAGATCAAAATGAGCTTCATCTGAAAATATGATTTTTTTTGGCAAAATCGGCATCTTCTCTAAGTCGATCGCAGGCCCACTTAGCGAAGCGAAAACGCATTGGATGGTCAGTTGGCTTCAACTCCTGAACCAATTGGACTTTGTATGGCGTCATACCAAGGTCTATATGCAAAATTCGTCTCAATGATGTCTCCGAAATGTTCAATTGTTGAGAACGTCGGTGAATTGATGTTGATGGCGCTTCACGCACACTTTCTGCCACAGCAGCAATATTCTCGGGTGAACGAACTGTTTTTGGCTTTTCACGCTTTGGTTTATCGATGAGGATGCCAGTTTCTTTCACTTTTTTCACAAGATAACGATCATACGGATAACGAACTGACGGTGCTTCTCTTCTTCTAAAATCCGTACGCAATTTTCGCACACATTCTGCAACATTACCATGATTTTCAAAGTAATGTCGCAATATTTCCCAGCGTTGTTCAAGCGTATATACAACCATATTCGTTCAGCGGAAGGATAAAACTAATTATCTGTCAAATCAGATATGAGCTAAGTGTTACCATTCACGAAATAAGCACTAGTTGAAAAAAAAACGTTAGATGGCGGACCCTTTACTTTTATAAACAGAATTGTTATAAATATTAAATAAGCAATGATGGAGAGACTTGCTTTTTAAAAAAAGTATCAGTTTTTAAAAGTATAACCTGCATACCTACCTACATTATAATACAAAATGGATTTGTGTCTTTTAAAACTACATTATGTCCTTCGAGATATATAATTCTTATAATTACCGTCAAATTAGACAATGCAAAAGGTATCTGAAGTAAAACGCATGGTCTCCAAATTGTGTCCATACATTTTTGGAGTCTACTAGTTATAACCGACAAATTTAGAACTAACAGAACAATTTATAAAGCAATCTGGTTTATTCCGAATTAAAAATACTGGATATCAAAAATAGAACATGTCAACAATTTCAAAATAGTCTTCAATAATATGTATTTATGTAACATAAAACAAGTCCATTTGAAATAAAGCCTAATTTCAATATTTAATTCAAATTCAAAATCATATCCAATTCCCCACATCAGTTTCTCACCTCATCCAATTACGATACCATACCCCAGACAACACACACAATTGCATTGTTGTTTTGTTCCCTGCAAGTTCAGTTATTTTAATTCGGAGTTGAGAGAATCCCAGTCTCAGTGGTGCAATCGTACATTTCATGTTGGTTTCGTTGTCGCTTCTCGATTTCATTCTTAAAAATATTTATTTTGTGTAGTTAATTATCAATATGTGTCCTAAATTTGTGAAAAAAATATTGTTTTAAAGTTTTCCTTCCTAAAAAGTGCATTTTCGTACGAAATAATGTTCGATTTAATTTCTATTTTCTTTATTTTTTTTTTCAATAATGCGGTCTGTGTTCGGTCGGTGCTTTTGTGTTTGTCAGGGTTGGTGGCGATGGCGATCATGTTTTGTCTTGTTCGGCAGTTAGAAAAATGTTAAACTCAAATTAAAAATAAATAGTCGGTTCGGGTAAAAAGTGTTGTGCTCTTAAAGCAAGTGTTTTAATTTTTGTGTTAGAGCAGTCAAGTGTTTTTAAAAATTTAATGAAGCTTCTTCTGTCATTTTTAAAATTAAATTGTGTTTTATTAGTTTTTTTTTTTAAATGTCTTAAGAAAATTCAAGGTTATAAAGTGTTCATTTTGTTTGGGTTAGAAAAATTGTGAAGTTTAGTTTTGTGAATCTTTATTTTGTCAAGAGTTTTGAAATGCGTACCTAACTATTAGAAGAAATGAATTCATATAATTGGTAAGTCATTTGTTGAATTATTTATTGAATTTAATTTCATACCTATGAATATATTGGCGCAAAATTTTAAACAAGCCATTGTTAAGGGCTTAACATTTTACTGGTTAGCAATTTCCTAAGTGCTTATTGATTGAATAACTATTTCAAAAAATGTTTAAGCCTTTTCTAAACTAGTAAATTTCTAATTAGGCAGAAAACTGAGCATTTGTACGATTTGAATTTTGATGAACACAATTATTATTGTTATGCGTTGTAAATTAATTATATTGTGATGAAAACCCAACATGTGCTCTAAAAAGGTATTAGTTATTTCTATTTTCATCATTTTAACTTAAAATTTACAAAAAAAAAAAAAAAAAATTGTGCACCTGCAGGATTCGAACCTGGGCACCCCCGTGCAAGACTGATATACTATCATTTTCCATATTGTATTTAGCAAATTGCTAAAAGTTAAAGTAGCCATTCCGTGATTTTAACTTTAGTAAAATATCAAAATCGTTTAAAATTAGCTCAATCATCGTTTTAGCTTAGTAAATTGCTAAAAGTAGCTTTAGCATTTTACTAAATCGTTTAAAATTTTGCGCCATTTTTGTTTTTGCATTTACTGAGGGTAAGAGCTTTTACCTACTACAATTTTTGTGAAGAAAATATTTAAAAAATTAAGGTAGAAACTAATGTTTGGGTCTCTGGGTGCACAAATACAGCTGTTTGGTTTCTTCTTACAAATATTTACATGCATGATTTTGTATGCACGCCTACCAGGTTAATGTTTGTTTTGGTAAAGCTTAGTAGGCACGCTGCTAGCGTTAAATTTGCCCAGTTTCGTCTAATTGAGTTTTCGTTTAATAAATTTATATTTTGATCTATAAATTTATTTTTTTTTCGTAACGAATCGAATACATTTTCAGATTGATTTTTATTTGATATAGTATTGGTATATGTATGCAGTGAGCGTAAAAAAAGTGCACCTATAAACTTTATTTTTGCATCTCTGTTATTAAAAGTGGGGTTGATATTTAAGTAAAATATTTATCTTCTGTTTTAAGGCGATTCATTTGCAATGAATTGGCATATAAAAATTAACAAAATATATAACACAAAAAATAACAAAAACAAAAATACTTCATTTTTATGGCTCCAAAAAAAATGTACACCTTCTTCCTAAGGCCGGCAATTCATGACACAAAATAACTGCGCAAACTGACATTTCACTCTAGTCGGTTTCTGCAAAACACGATACAAGTAAACTGCATAAAAGTTTTCATTCAGTAAGCATGTGTTCAAAATTAGCTCTCTATCAGGGTTACCTTTTGGGACTCCTTTGCGTCATTTTGGCTCCTTTTTAAGGTCTGGACCCCAGCACGCGACTTTTGTAAAATAGTCGAAAATTGACTTCTTTTAAAAATTCAGGACTCTTTTAACAATTTAAATAATTTTGTTAATACTAAATCTTCGTTAAAAACTTCTGAATTTGCTCGGATTCTTCTCTGAATTCAGCCCTTTGTTAACTCATTCAAATCTTTGTCTACTTTAATCTACATCTACAATACTATACTAATACTAACCTACAATTAGTCTACAAATAATTTTTCTAACAATCAAACATGACATAACGATCATAGAGAACACCAAAAAAAGTAGGCCCCCAATTCCTTCTCTCTGTCATTCTGTCAGTCTGTCCTCGAGTTTACAGCTACAGCCTAAACGGTTGGATAGATTTGCGCCCACACGTTTTTTTTCCTTTTTTTTTAAGATGACAAATAACAGTAGCTCCCATACATTCTTTTGGGCCAAAAACAAAAATCTTATTTTTCTCAAAAACGGCTCCAACGATTTTTATAAAAAAAATCAATTCATTAATGAAGGGAAAGGCTACCTTTGGACATTTTTTTTTTGGAAAAAAATTGCTATGTTTAGTACCTTTAGTAGAGCCATTTTTTTTTTGTTTTCGATTTTCTCGGAAACGGTTAATTTAATTTTTTTGAATTTTTTTCCGCAGAAGCTCCAAGAGAATGTAAAAATTTTTCAAACAAATTTTTTTTAGGAAACTAATTTTTTTTTTTTTGAAAACTCAAAATTTCGAAAACGACTCAATAGATTTTTTCAAAACTTCGTTTTTTTGATATTATCTTGAATAGTTAAAAAAACTATTTTTCTAAATAAAAAGTAACGGTACCTCCCATACAAATAATAAAAAACCGTTAAGAAAAAAATGTATTTCTCGAAAAGGACTCCAAGAATTTTTATAAAAAATATGTGTGTTCTTAAATTAATACAGTTCACTTTTAGGTATAAAAATATTTTTTTTGCGTACTAATTAACGGTACTTCCCATAGAACCATTTTTTATATTTTCGACTTTCTCAATATTGGATGAACCGATTAAAATAAATTTTTTTGCGCAAATACTCCCTAAAATTGTTAATAAGAATGCGTACTCAAATTTTCAAAAAAGAAGTTTTTCGATTTTTAAAAAATAAATACATTTTTTTCTTGAAAAATCGATTTTTCAAAAACCAGTCACAGAATTTTTTTTTTAATTTTCAATTTTATATGTATATTAATAATATCTTCAAAATGGCGTTTCAATTTTTTTTTCTAAAAATGTTTTCAAAATTGTATACATATAAAATTAATTTATTAAAAAATCGCTCCAACGATTTTTAAATTTTTATTTGATATATTCCTATTTATCAATGAATTCAAAGCTATATAAAAACATTTAAGTATGTGTATTATCCATTTATTTCTACCTTATTATTATTTCTTTTTTACGAGTTTTTGCTTACGTCACTGAATACTGAACACAATGTAGGCCCTCATACATTTATATATAGATATGTGTCTTTAAAAATCACATGAATCTTATGTATGCATATTGCACCTAAATTATGAAGTTCTATGTTGTAGCTACCTATTCACCTACATCTTTCATTTTCATTATTATATGTGCATGTTTACATACTTAGGTTCCATCAGATAGATACATTTTACTCTCCTTACTTACATAATTGAAATCCATAACTTAGATTTAAATATACATTTGTAGGTAAGAACCTATGTAACTATTCCTTGAATCATCCATTCCACAATTCATTATATTTACTAAGAATCAAGTTAATCTTACCTACATAGGCTTTAAACCTGCATAGGATAACTACACCTAACTTACTAAACCTCAATGGTTAGCTACATTAAAGTTGTTAGCTACAAGAGCAATTTCTTTATAATTTTGTATCACAATCTTTTATTTTATTTTATTTTATGTTATCTTATATCATAATAAAAAAAAAATAAAATAAACTCACAGAACTCTTCATGTTGTGCTAAAATAATTTGTTTTTTTTTCTTCTGCAAGATGGCGCCTCAGCTTCCCTTTTTATATTCAAATTGATTATTCAATATCACACACGAAGGACCAAAAAATAATTATTCAAAACAAACTAAAAACATATCAATTTATTTACAATGAATTAAAATAAAAAAAAAACCTTGTGAATACACAAAATATATTGCACTATTCGCAAGGCATCTCCTAGTCCGATCTCAAACCACAAATTGCTAAAAGTTCTTGCACGCTAAAAAAATATAAGCCAAGGACTTTGTCCAAGTGCAAGACAGAAGAATGTTTTACATATTGATTTTATTAACTCTTTTTTATGTCAAGTGCAAGTGACATTCTCTGGTCCTTGTGGCCAAAAGCACAGAGAGTAGATGGCCAGCAAAAACGAATTAATTAGTTTTGATGTGGTTTTGATTCTAGTAATTTATTCTTTATTGTTTTCGTGTATATTCGTTTTCAGTAGTAAACATCAAATGCAAATACTATTTTAATTAAATTTTATATAAATAAGAAAGTCCTTAATTCCAATGATAAATAAACGATTTAAAGTTACAATTCAAACAAAATTAAAACTCTGCGCTGTGATTGTATTAAATTTGAAGTTTTTCAACTGAAAGACTTACTTAAAAGTTTAAAGAGTTATTTCTTTCCTCCGAACAATTTCTAAGTATTAAAAAAAAAAGTTCAAGAATTACCCTTGATTCTATATCACAAGACAATTCGAAGGATATAACTTTGTTATCTCGAGAAAACACCTCTTTGACTGCAAACTTACGGATTATATCATACAAGTTTTTTTTTTTTTCAAACTCCTGACGTGGGTCTATATAATCCTTGTTAGAAACTTTTACTTCAACATGCATATTATGGTACATATAGATATTTTATCGATAGCACGTGTGCGTACATCGCATTGTATGGACACTGAAAAATTTGTAGACACTATAAAAGTAAACCAAGTAAAACCGACTTGGAAAATTCAATAAATCAAGAGAGCAAAATACGAGAATTGCCAAAAAGATGTTAACAATAATTTGAAACTAGAATTCTCTTCTTATAAGAAACTTCAAAAATCATAAAGATGTGAAATTTCCTTCTTGGAAAATATCTTGAAAATTACAAGTTTTTTTTTTGAAAAAATGCGACAGTGTAGCATACTCGCATTGTTACATGAACAATTTTATTTCGTGCAGTCAATATCAATAGATTATTACAAATAAATTTAATTAAAGCACATTTTACTTGCTATATGCATAGGTTAGAGCAAGTTTTGATTTTGGAAAACAAAAATCGAACTTGAGATTTTAATCAGACTTTGACATTACGATGATGGAGAACAGTGGGTCCCGCAATTCCGTCTGTGTGCTTTTCTGTCTTCAGATCGATGTACAGCCTGAACGGCTGACGCGATTTTGTGCAAACTTAGTACTTGAACGTCTTAGGTATTTGTCTCCAATAGATTTTTGAATCATACAATTTTTTCTACCATCTTAATTATGACGGAAACGGCTCTAACGATTTTGTTAAAAAAAAGTGTGTGTACTACTTTATGTATAGTCTACATTTTGTAGGGCTGGCAACGAGAAGAGACCAGGCGAAACTTTTGTTATTCTCGTCTCGGTCTGGTCAAAATCGAAAAATGTCAGTCTGGTCTCGTCTCGGTCTCAGTCTCGCCTAACCATGTCTCGTCTCGATATTGGTCTCGCCTTTTTCTTGTGAAAATTTTAATATGCAGTGTCGTTTCGGTATCGTTCTTGGTATCATTCTTAGTTTTGGTTGCTTTCCTGTTTTTTGGTAGTAAAAAGGTGTACGATAAGACGATTGAAAAGATAGAGTACGGTATCTCAGCAGTTTTTTGGTCAGAAAAATGTGGAATACGGAGTCTTGTGTGAAGCAAATAATAAAATAGAAACATTTCGATTTTTCTTATCTAAAATTTGAATTCTGTAGAAGTTTTTTAATCTATTTAAATCGGAACAATCCCTTAATCGATTTTGACAGTTTATGGCTTGATAGGCAGGCAACATACTATATTTTGACGTTCCGATAATATTTTTCCAAGTGTCATCTAAAATTGACCTTTTTCCGAAGGGGCAAACAGAGTCTGAAAAATGAGAGATTTCTATTCCATCAAAATGCATACATAAATCCTTCTCTGGATTTTCGCAGTACGCCTATTGAGTATAACTATATACATACATTATATGGTTTGATATTTTAACGCGCATAAATTATTTCGCAAACAAAAAAAGGGAATATTATACAAATTGAAATTGAGCATTAAAAAAACGGATCCACGAATTTCGATCAAAATTTTTATATTAGAGGTTTTTTGAATTCTAAATAATACTGCACACCAAAATTTTCGAAAAATAATTTTTTGGATTTTTTGAAAAAAAAATATAAATTGAAAATTCAATATTTCGAAAACGGGTGAAAGATTTTTGTTTTTGAAATTAGGTTTTTAAGTTTATAATATTAAATACTTAAAATTTCCATACCAATTTTTTTTTAGAAAAAATTAATTAATAATGGACTTTTTAAAATATATTTAGCCATTTCTACTAAGAATCGAACATAAAGCAATACGTTCGGCCAAGTCATTCATTTTATTTATTAAGGCATATTCTTGGATACATCTTCTCATTATAAAAACTAAACGCTTAGAGTGTCAGGAGTTAAGAAGGGCCAACATTTTGAAAATTTAACTATTTTTTTTTTTTTTTGATAAACTCGCTGGAATCTCATCTTAACAAAATAAGCTCGGTAGTAAAACTTGTGGATGATCAAGCTGTCAATATTTTGCCTCAATTATAAATAATAATTTAAATTATAGGCATGTAAGGCCAAGTGTCTCTTAAATGCAAGCAGAACTGCACGGCACTAGTTGGAAGGAATAGAAAGACATGAAAGAATTTTATTGGCACAATGGATTTGAGAATTAGGTCTTCACTTTCTCATTATTAGGTATTGAAAATAATGGGATCGAACCCACACATCAAGCGCTATATTCACTGCTCCATTGACACCCGCCTTAAAGATTAATAATTTTGTAGTGATCTGAAAAGTCGAACTTTCCACTAACTTTTAAAGCTCGCTAACGCCTCAGCAATTTAGTCAGGATTAAATCACATCAAATGGGGAGAATAATTTCTTGCATCATTGAGACTTGCAAACGAGTGTTTTCGGCAAAGTCGAGTATGTTAAATTTACAAATGGTTGTTTGTGATGCAGATAGCGAGAACTCCAAGTCATTTGATTTTCTCGAATCAAGTTTCGTTACAGAACAGGATTGTAAGTAAACTTTTGTATCCATTAATGTTCCATATATACCCCATTGTTAATCAAAGTTAAAATAGAATAGAGGACCAAACTGAGCCCTGTGGAACACCAGCAAACATGATGTAGCTTCCTTTGAGGTAAATCCAATGTTAGAAGCGTTTTAGAGACTGCACAAAGTTACATTACCTCAAATAACTTTCCCCTGCCAATTTGTTTTGAACTATTTTCCATATAAATTTTGACACTTCATTGACAAAATGGTAAACTTATCTTGTAACACATCATTGGTTCTTGTTCAAAAAACGGTTCCAAATACAGTTTTTGGGGTAAATACTGAATTTTATTTATTAATTGTACATGAATTTTTATGTTTTAGACAACACAATTTTGAAGATTTAAAAAAAGTTCAAAAGTCATCGAGCTTACATAATTTATTACAAATATAAAAAAAACCTATTAAGTAGCCAACCTCAAAATATTGAATTGTATTATCTTAATTTATTTATACCCCTAGTGTGAATTTACTTAATTTTTCTTGAATGATTTCGTAAAGTAATCAATTGTGTCCCATTTTTTAAATTATGATTTCCAAAAAATTATTTAATGAATTACTCTTTTACTATGATGCAATATTTTGTATTTAGATACTGAATTGTCCTTTAAGTCCCTAAGGTATAGAAACACCATACAATTAAATTCAATAAAAAAAACACACAACTCGCCTCAAAAAGATAAGTAAACTGAACTAAATTTAAACATTTTGTTGATTCACTGAATCATTATATTAGCTAAATTGGTATAATTAAAAACTCAGAAAAAGGTGTAACTCATCGTTTAACCGTAATTAATTGCCGACCATACAATTTTAAATATATGTAAATAAGGAGTAACTACTATTATCAATTTAAAAAGGTCACGCCACACCTTTTCTGATAATAGGTAATTTATGTACATATAGCAACTAGGTATTTATTATTTTTGGATACGAATGTTTTATGCATCAAATATCGATTAATCGTAGTACAATGAGCAGCTAAAATGTATTCATAAAATATCAATAACATGAATAAAGTCGTTTTTGAAACAAATCGTTGATCCCTATCGCAGGATTATCTAAAGATATATACTTAATTCGAGATTGTTGTAAGTGGGTTGTACGAACAAAGAATTAAGTCAGTTGGGAATAAGTTCGAAGTTTTACTCCTTGCAATGAATTGAATTCTTATATGTATTTTGGATTTTTTTTATTAATTATATCGTTGAGATTTAATTATAATAAATAATATAGAAGTACATTCTTTTGTGAATCAATTCATTAATGAAAAGTATTATGCCATACTCATAATATAGGGTGTCCGCCGGGAAGGTACGAGTATACACACATTTTCATTTGAATGGTTATGTGAATAAACAGAATAGTCGGTTCTGGGCAATAGAAAATCCTCAAATTATTCATCAGTCACCTTTGCATTTATTAAAAGTTACAGTCTGGTGTGCAATTTGGCCAGGAGGAATCATTGGATCTTACTTCTTTGGAAACGAAAATGGCGTAACTGTAACTGTGAATGGGGAGCGATATCGTGATATGATTGAAAACTTTTTAACTGCATGCTTTGTGCTAGATTTACATGTGGTATCAACAAGACGGTGCCACATCGCGTACAGCCAGGATTACAATGGAATTACTGCGAGACCTCTTTCCACAACAAGTTATTTCAAGAAATGGTGATGTTGATTGGCCTCCACAGTCGCCTGATTTGACTGCTGCGAACTTCTTTTTGTGGGGATATCTGAAAAGCAAGATTTATGCAAACAAACCCAAAACGCTTGAGCAATATAAGATCCATTCTCTTTCATTTAATAAAAATAATAAACAAACAAAGTAGTATACCTTCCCGTTGGACGCCTTGTATTAGAGCCTTAAACTACCCAGCGATTATACATCAGAAGCTGAAGAAAGGATTATTATTATTTAAAGCTTTTATTGTTGAAATTAATTTAGTTAGATTTAATAAAATAAATAATTACATTTACATAAACAAAATTAAATACTTAACCAAATAGATTAATTATTCTGTTTTAAGAACATAAAATATGCTACATTATTTTGAAATATAGTTTCATAAGCTTTTTCATTCGTCGTAAGACTCCACAATTGATGTACATAGATCCCTGTTTTTTGCGTCGCTTCACCGTTGATGGTTAACTTTATCTTCTTTGGTCGTCTATTGAGTCTTTTTCCATAGTTTTGTCCATCGTTGATCTTAAATTCTGGAGATGTTACCTTTGTTTTTTTTTTCACTAAATCGATTATATCTGTTTGTTCCTTGTGATAGTCTTATATCGACCATTATGCGTTCTATTTTCGTCTGACATTTTCATAGTTTTCAAGTAAGTTTGTAGTTGTTTAAAATCTATAAAATCTATTACATTATTTATCCGAAAACTCTTATTCTTATAATTGGCAACACATTGCAATTTTCAATTCATCTTGTTCAAACTCAAATCAAAATGTCAATTGTCAAATAACCCCCGTCAGTTAAATCACGTTTACAGCATACCACATCGGGTTTAGATCGTTCTTCCAAATTCTCTTCTAAAATTTGATAATGTCTAGAGCAGTAAAGCTATGCTATAAGAAATTATATCACCAGTAGATGAGGACTGTAGAACGGAATATATAGCTGAAGCTTCTGGTTCAATATTTAGAACAACATACAGTAGACTCAATCACAATCTTGCAGAGAAAAACTACTTCTGTGATTCAAATAGTATTCAGGTGATTGCTACCATGGTCAAGCTTCGAAGCGAATTATTAAGCCTGAATTTCATACCACATAGGAGTGACTTACCTCTTGAATGTAGTATCTGCAACTTACGAGAAAGAGAGAATATCATTCATTTTATCGGTAGTTGCCCAACGTTAAGAGAGACTAGGATTAGTATTTTTGGAAATGAATTTTTAACAGAAGAAGAAGTTATTAATATATTGAATGAGATGGATGTCGCTAAATTATATGAATTTTGCAAAATAGCAATGAAATATAGATATAGAATAATCAATGAAGATTTTTGATGTGTCAATGTGTGCTTAGTTCAATTTTGTTAAATTATAAATATTGTTACTTAAATACTTTTTAATCGGAAGCGTTATTATATATGTACATTTAATTTATTTTAGTTGTCGGACGGCAGACGACAAGTGCCATGCTATACTGATTATTGTAATTTATGTTAGCTTAAATTAATTTATTATGGAATAAAATTCAATATTACTACTACTACTACTCTTCTAAAATTTCGTTTAAATAAATCAATAAAATTTCTTACAATTTAACTCTGATTTTCCTTTGAATTTATAATTTTCCATTTTTTTTTTCTTTTATCGAGCTATCGAACAGTAGTTATTCCCCTGATTCCAGTATTGTTTCCAACTATTTCTTCTTTATTTTTGAAAAATTTAATTTCTCCCAAATAAATATAATTTTCGCCATATTCAATTTCTTCGCAGTTTATTAGAAGTATTGGATTTTTTGGAAGATTATTTTCAGCACTGCTGCAAATAGAGGTGGTGACACTGGGTCTCCTTGGCTCACTCCAAGTTTGAGTTGAATCCACATCCTATCTTGTCAGTCTTTAAAAAGGTTAGGAGCCATTTATATAATAATTTCACTTAGCTAATTTATAATATTACTAAATCAACTCTAATCGTTTTTATAAACAAATCAGCTAGCAAAAAAGTCACCAATTACGTCACGCCTTTGACAATATTTGATTACCATTTTAATCTGCACCTTAAATTATATTAAAATTAATTCGAGATTTAAAAGCAGACAGACGGAATTAATATATGAAATTATAATTTTTAATAGTACGAGTATCTTTAAAGTAAACGTGCTGCGTTATGTATTCTATCCGATGATGTTCGTGCATGAGTATGTCAAAAATTTCAAAAATTAAATCAAGTTGTAGCTATAGAATTCATTCATGGAATAAGCTATTAAAGTCCAAAAATTATTAAAATATATGCATACAATACTATACTCCTAGCCCAAACCCCATATACCCTCTATGGTTCTCTTTTCCATATGCTACGGAATTTCAGCGCTTATGGTTTAAATTATTTGATTCATAGACTATCGGTTTTGATTGAAGCATTAAATTCAAAATATTTGTTATCAATAACCACAGTACACATATTACAAGGTATGCTGAGTGGTCTTATTTGATACACATTTGACACATCGACATAAGAATAGGGATGGGTCAATATGTCAGTAAAGGGTTTTCAGTAACAGGTTACAGAAGATCAAAAATACATGTTATTAAAATAACATTTAATATTTCAAAATTTTAATTTTTATTGAACCCAATAGCTGAATATTTATAGATGATAAAGTTATGAATAAATCATTTGTAAAAATGTAATATAAAATATTTTATTAAAATTGTTATTTTAGTGATAATTTTAAATCTATACTTATATTTCAGTAACAGTTATTTATAACTGTTATATAAAAGTAGCAATAACCGATATTGCAACTAGCTGTTTGGGCCATACCTATGTCTATGTTCTTGCCATGTGTTACAGAATGGTGTCTAAGTTTTGACTTATGCGCGAACTTGAACGAAAATTTAACTCGAATATAACTGTGGACTGTGCTCACTCACAACTCAATCAAAATATTCACGTAGCTACATTTTCTACACTACTAGTAATTGCAGGAGTTTAATGGTCGCAAAATAATGTCCGATTCCTAATGGAGGACAAAATAGAAACAGTTCAACATTTTGCAAATTATGACAGTCGTGTAAATTCAGAGTTATCAAATATTCATCTAGATGTTGACTTTTTTATGAAAATATCTTTATTGGAAGTGTGAAGCTTTCGTTCTTCAAGATATTTTTTTTTGCACACATTATTACCACCTGCTTCCACATGGAGATACAGATAGGCGCTTTTGTGACTAGACCATCAGCAATAATTTCGCTATCCTAACGGACTGCTAGCATTGCATTGACAGCCATCACCACGAACACAGTTAGACCGGCAGTCGAGTAGGAGAGATGGAAAATCTTACGTTGTGGTCTTGCCAGCTTAAAAGAGCACCTTTTCAGAACAATTGATTAACTCCCCAATCTGGACTGGACCAACGGGTTTGTGTTTTTTTTTCGAGATTTTAAAGAAGTGACAACAGTATGAATACATCCCATGCAACTATTCTAAACTACAGGAGGCGTCATATCACTTTGTGGAATGATCGGCAGATCAAAATGACGAGTTAGTTATTTTGTTATGTAAAGCTAACCACCTAATCTAAAATGTTGATTCAAAATAGCCTTTTATCGTGCTTTAAGAGGAGATTATTGTTTACATAATCGTCCAACTACGCAAGCAATTGGCAAAATTGTGAAAAAATTTGAAGAGATTGGATTGGTTACAGATATTGTAAGGCCTGTGCATCATCGTTCCGCTCGTACCACTGAAAATATCGATGCTGTAAGTGAAAGTGTTGCCGAAGACCCGAATGTGTCGATTCCTCGTCGTTCTCAGGAATTAGGACTGTCTTACGACACATTATGGCGATTTTGCATTTGGTTCTACACCTGCATCCATATAAAGTCCAGCTCACACAACAACTGAAGTCAGCTGACCATTCACAACGTCGTAAATATGTCAAATGGGTACTTGAACAACAGGCGGTGGACGGCGATTTTTCGAACAAAATTTTCTTCAGCGACGAAGCACATTTCTCACTCGGTGGGTATGTTAATAAACAAAATTGTCGTATTTGGGGTTCTGAGAATCCTCAAGTAATTGAAGAGAGGCCATTACATGCACAAAGTCACTGTTTGGGGCGCTCTTTGGTCCGGGGGTTTGATTGGACATTTCTTCGAAAACGACGATGGAACGACTGTCACCGTCAATTCGGAGCGTTATGGTCATATGATAACCGACTTTTTTTTGCCTGCTATTAAAGAATACGACTTGGAGAATATGTGGCTTCAACAAGGCGGTGCCACATGCCACACAACTCGAGTGAATATGGCTTTATTGCAAGAGACATTTCCTGGCCGCGTAATTTCTGGTCGTGGCGATATCAACTCGCCACCAAGATCATGCGATTTGACACCGATGGACTTTTTTTATGGGGCTACGCGAAAGACCGTGCTTATGCAGTTAAACCTTTAACTCTTGAGCACTTGAAAACCAACATTCGTCAAGTTATGGTTGAGATACCGCCCAATATGTTTCAAAACGTGGTCGGAAATTACCTCAAAAGAATCGATGCTTGCAACAATTCGCGTGGTGGTCATTTAAATGATGTAGTGTTTCACACATAATGTCAATGTTCAAACTTTATAATAAAAAAGAAATATCATGAAAAAAAGTATTTTAAATGTGTTTTATTTACGTTTACTTTTGATACCGCAAAATGGATAACCCGTTATTATAAAAACCTTCCTAAACTAAAATTTTATAAAATACTAGATTAAAAAACGTACTTAAGCAATGTTCAAGTAGTTTATAAAAAATAAAAATTTGACAAATTTTGTAGATTAAACGACTTTATATTTTCTGTTAGATGTTCTATTTTAATAATTCATTATTATAAAATTAAGTTACATTATGTTATCTCTTTTCTTGCAGGTAAGTTAACACACAAGGAAATGCATAGTAAGTCATAGAAATAATGCTCCTTTAGCCTTTTGATATTTGTAGAATTTATTTTAATTTTTGTCTATGCCTATACGTATTCTTTAATCCTGAAAAAATATTCCCTCTTTCTTATTTCATATGTAAATACATACATACATACATATATATGTGTATGGTTCAATATGCGTGACATTTTTTCTAACATACGGGTATACCACGAAAAATATGATTTCCTTGATCCTAAAAAAAAAAAAACAAAAGCGCATAACTATACGTCCTTCGAGAAAAAATGTTGCCTTGTTTTTATTAAATTAATAAATCCATTTCGTTTATTCGACCCAATATTTGTGCACCTACGAATGAAAAGTACTCCTCCTGACATCAGAATTCAAAGAAAAAACAATTCAAGTTTTCTTTTAAAGCTTTTCTCCTCTGAAGACTTACGAGTTGGAAATACTTTACTTATCAGCACCAATTCCCTAAATAAAAAAAATCACAAACCAGGCATTAGGTGTATTAAGAAAACAAGTTTTGTTTATTTACAACTCAAACTTCAACGCCCTGAACAAACAAATAACCAGAAGTTTACGCGTGAAACCAGGAGGTGGATTGTAATTGTTTTTGTTTTTATTACATTATAAGCTTTTTGATTGTTTTAATTATTAGATAGTATTTAATTCTTTGACTGGTCCATTTATTCTTCTACAACTCGATGCACAGTGGAACTGAACACCGATAAATTTGGTATCGACTCAACTACAGAGCTATAGGAGTTTGAAAGTTTGTAAAAATAATAATGACCAGAGACACCGGGATCTATCAAATTTCGAATTTGACATAAAAGCGTTATTTTATTTTGTTCCCGTAGAAGAAGTTAATTACTTGTATTTTATTATTTACATACTCTGTAAGTGTAAGGAAAATATGAGCATGGGTTAATACTTATAAAACCACTAATGTTATTTATCGAAATTCTAAAATTTTGTATCAACTTTTACATTCTTAAAAAATCAAATCAAATTGATAACACGTTTACCTTCTCCTTGAGTGTAATAGGTTTTACTCATCCTTAATATTTTGTGACATTTCTTCTAAATTTAAGGAAAGCCTTCAAGACCAAAAGCTTCTAATTAAAACCCAAAAATTGCTTGAAACGTATATAAATTTCCACATACAAAATAACATCGCCTATAAAATTAGTCGCGTCAGTTAACGGATTTTGCTTAATCTACTTCTCATTTATTTCTCGATCATTAGAGCAAACTAAATTTCATTGAAATCATTAGAACCATTTCAAGAAACAAAAAAAAATAAATGGTACAAAAGTGGGTGGGTTTAACTAAATTAAAATTATATTTTTTTTTCGTTTATTAAATAAACTGCAAATTTTTAAAAATGGCTTAAGTCGGTTCCGAGACACCACGAAAAGATAAAAGTAGGCGTAGCAGTAGGCGGACTTTATTAAAACCAATTTCTTATTTTTTATCGTTCAAACTAATAAATCACAAAAATTTCATTAAAATCATTTGAGTCGTATTCGAAAAACTAAGCACTAAGAAATGTGGGCGTGGCAGTGGGTGGATCTCGCTTAAAATTGTTTTTGAATTTTTTTTCTTGCTGGAAAAACAGACTGAAATTTATATCCAAACCGTTAGTCATTTTCGAAAAAAAAAAAAAAAAAACCATGTATGTAAGTAGGCGTGGTGATGGGCGTATATTACTGAAATATTTTTTTTCCTTTTTTCCTTGCTCAAAAGAGCAAACTCTGAAAAGTCATCCCAATCACTTGAGTAGTCTTTACGAAATCAAGCCATTTCGGGCGAAATATGAAATGAAATAGTGGAAATAGTGGGCGTGCTAATGGGTGGATTTAAATAAATCAATTTTTTTTTATATCTTTAACAAGTTTTATAGGACAAAAGCACCTTGACTGGCTTCCTTCTTCGCGGGTTATTTTTGGTTATGTGTTGATATACTATGCATATTTATTGTATAGAGATTTTCTCGTAAAGAATGGTCCAAACTAAAACTCAGAACTGGTAATTTCTTTTTAAAGAATCTTGATGTTTTTTTTTTTTGAAATTGTGGAAATTATGAAGTAAAAATCTAAGTTTAATCAAGTATCGCGCTAATTTTCAGTAAAATGGTACAGGAAAGCTAAAATATTTAAATGACAAAATTTTGTCCAACCATTAGCCAGCGTTTAAGTCAACAAAAAAAAAAAAGATTTACGAAGTATAAAAAAATCGCCATTACTCCAAAAACCGTAAGCATCATCATTTTTCGAGGTTATTCTAGATTTTAGCGCATTCTAGATTTTTTATAATTTTTTGGCTTTTGAAATGAAAACAAAATAAATAAAAAACAAAATCAAATGTCTGTTCTGGCACCACAGGCGATTTTCGACCCCATCTATCTTCAGTACCAATGAAGTCAGTAACTTCAAGATCCGAATAGCTGCTAAGCTAGTCAAGCACAGGCAGGCGCCTTATCAAATTTAAACTTTATCGCATAAGTGGTTCCTGAGATATAAGGCATCAAAAATAACAAAAACCGGAACTTCCTCACTTACTGACAGATCATCAAACTTATGGAGCACTTCCCGACATCGTAAATCTTGTAATTGTAATTGTAATTGTACGGCTCGTCTTGTAACTATATATAGAAAATCAGAGGTTTTTTGCACTAAATGGTGTGTTATCCGCCCACTTTTTTCCGAAATGTTATCAATAATAATACCACTTCCGATTGCTGTAGGGTGATAAAATTTGATGGAGTGGTAGGCCTTAAAGTGCATAAAAAGAGGAAAATATAAAATTTGAGGTTTATGTTTATGAGGCGTGGCATCCACCCACTTTCTGAAAAAGATTTAATTTTCAGTATGTTTCGAAATTTTGACATGGCAAAACTATTAAAATCTTTGCAAAAAGGAGTGAGATCAGACCAAAAACATAAATGTTAAAAAAAGAGCCAAGTTCTTCTCTACAAAAACCTCTATGTAACAAGTCACCCGTGAAGAGTAGTGATATCTAATAGTACGCCAAGTTCTTACTTCATATAGTCTTAATACCAAATATTTAAACTGTAGAATAATATTGAAACAGCCACAAATTTAGAGATACATTTTATTATTTAATGAAAACTGACTAAATTTTAGTGGGTTAACATGTGGCGGGTGGCAATGGCGCTCTGGATATAGTGCTTGACTGTTAAGTTAGCCGCGTGGGTTCGATCCCCACGCTAGGCAGCATTCTTTTCTATACCTCCAAATTTAATTGGATGCCGCCCGTGGTTAAAATGAGATAGGAAATACCTGATTCTCAAATCCACTGTGCCAATAAAAAAAATCTTTCCTCTCTTTATATTCCTTCTAACTAGTGCCGTTCAGTTGCATTTAAAAGACCTTAAGGTCTTACAGGCATATAGTTAAAATTATTAGTATTATTTATTATTATTATTATTTAACTTGACAAGTTTTCTTTTTATTATGCCCAATTCGAAAAGTTTTAAGGACTTGAATTGCAAAAAAAACGATAGCACATTTATATAATCACATCACTTTAACGTGTATATGGAGTTTGAAATTATTACATAATATATTTCATGCATAAATCCCATGTTTTATAATGCTTCTTACTAATTCCTTCCAGATTCGGATAGTGCGTTCGTGAATCGTGATACAATATTTACGATATCTCCTTTGTACATTGAGCTATCGTTTCAACCCATTAACTTTCGGAAGAAGTTCAAACCGCTGTAGGCTTTGTATGTCTTGTCAAATATAGCCAAACGTTGAAGTCCATCCAATTATAAGGCAATGTTCCTTTAGGTTTTCTTTAATTAATTGAAATGTTCGTTGATTCCCTGAGAAGGTATCAGAATTAAAAGCTTAAAACAATTTACTTACATAGGTATTAATCTTTTATTCAAGGGACAATTTAATTTCTCTCTATCCTCCTTCTTTTATGAAGACACTCAAAAAGGAAACTCTCCTCAATATGAAGTGTACTTAACAATTTGATTTTTTCATATCGAAGCCCCGAATGTAAAACAATTTCACTCAAAGTACCCGCTTGAGTACTCTTAATATCAAAAACCACATTAAACCGCACTTATATCACCCTCTTGACGGAAAGAAGAATGTGGTAAGGCATCCAGAATACGTGAGAAGTTATGAATTTTTTTTTTTTTGTAAATTACATGAATATCATTTAGCAGTTGATCGGGCGTTCTCCTTTTGTGTTTTTATTTTGTTTGGGGGAAAGTACAAAATTTATGTAAATGGGCAGAGTTTTCTAAGGAAACTTTGGTGAAATGAAATAATACAAAAAAAAAACCATATGTTAATCCGAAAAAGCATGTGCGTTATAAAAACTATAAGCTCTTTCCTTTTTACGGATCGGAGTGTTGGAGGTGGCAGGACATGCATATTATGCTGAGCATCGCCATTGTTCCTTTCATATATAAGAATGTATAGTGTATTGTGTGTGAATAATGATGAACAATTTTAAATTGCAAAACAGCTTAGATACGGATAAACCACACAAAAAAAATTGCTAACTTGAAAATCCTTGAAATGGATGTCAACGAACGTGTACCAAAATGGTTCGGCCTTTCAAAGGACTATAGAGATTAAAAAGAATTTATACTTTATTTAGCTTCATGCCATCGTAAATCGGTCAACCACTTACCTATAGAAATCTAATTTTTTTTTTTTATTTGTTGAGTTTTGAATTTTTTTTTTGCAGATACCCTCTTAAACTTTTTTTAAAAGCAAAAAAGAAAGACAGGTTTGGGTGACATTTATGAAGACAACATGTAGAAATTTTCATCCGTCGCGTCGTATGCAATTTAAAAGTTTTCATCTTCTACTTAAGGCTATTTCATGAATTTTAATCGAGTTGTGTAGGAAGAATTTTGTAACAAAAAAGTATCGTTTATAAAGTCGGAAATAAGAGTTGGGAATTGAGCTCTAGGCGTTAAAAGTTTGTCCTTAAGTTATTGCCGAATTGAAGGTCCATAATATAGCATAGGGAATAGAAGGACATAATGGCAAAACTTTAAAAGTGTTCTTTTTTATATTAGAGAAAAATAAACAGAAATGTTAATAGGTTTTTTGTTTTGAAATGAAAATGACGTCAAAATTCAAAAGTCACCTGCAAAGCTAGTCAACGTGAGTATAGTAAACTTCTCCACAGCTAGGTACATGTGGAATTTTAAGTTACATTTTCAAAAAAAAATCAAACACGAGATTTTAATGAAACTTGATATTACATGATAGAAAACACGATTGAGGTGTGGAGAGTTTTAACTGTTGGATAGATTTTCTTCAATCTTGGTACATTTTCTTTTTTGGGGTAATATGCTACCAAAATTAAGGCTACAAAATTTGAACCTGGATATTATGCTCCTAAATGCGAAAGCCTTAATAGGCGAACTCTGTAACTCTTAACGCCAATGCATTTAAAAATACGCTATCCTTCTTTTCAATATGTACCAATTGTAAATATAATGCTTAGTATATTCAAGATAACATAGAATTGGTCTCATTGTACTTATCATGTTCATAAATAAAAAGAACAGTAATTTATTGAAATTTTTTGAAACGAAACACGTGTAAAATACACTCCGTTTCAGCTGTAAATGAACAGGTGATTTTATTTTTATCAATGCATTTCCCTTGGTAAGTTCGGTATTGGAGATGAGTCGAATCTCAAGTGTCAACTCAAAGACGAAAGCCAAATACTTTTAATTTCAATTTGATGATTTTATAAGAGACCTTATCAAAAGCTCTGTAGACAACATACAGTTCAGAATACTTGATCCTCTTGGGGCCCTGATTCTTAGTCATTATTTCGTTGAATAATTTTTAATTAAAATGTGGCAACAAAGGAGACTTGTTCCATGTATGGTGAGTCTTAGATTCGCAAAAAAATATCCAACTTGACATATGTAACGATCCAACGATGGTAGCGAACACGAAAAATGTGGGTCCCGCAATTCCATATGCATGTCTGTCTGTCCACGAGTCTACATCCTATACGGGTGAATAAATTTTCTTCAAACTTGGCCGATATTGTTTTTTTTGTGTAATATGCCCACACGTTTTATTAATTTTTTAAGGCCAAAAATAACGGTAAAAAACAAACATTTTTTTAGCCAAGAAAGTAAATCTTTTTCTTCCCGAAAACGGCTCCAACGATTTTTATAAACAAAATCAGTGCATTAAAGAGAGCAAAATATACTCTTTGATATTTCTGGTTTGGTAAAAAATTGTTATTTTTGGAACCGCTTGTAGAATATTTTTTGTTCGTGCAGTTTCGCTGGAAAACGGTACATTTGTTTTTCTTTTTAAATTTTTTGAAGAAGCTCCTAAAAAGTTTTGTAAACCAAAATTTTTCAAAACCATTTTGTTTATAAATAAAAAAAAAACAAGTTTTCAATATTTCAAATATAACTCAATCTATTTCTTGGAAAATTTGTATTTAGTACTTTTTTGACATTATCTTGAATACTTAAAAAAAACAATTCTCCTAAAATAAAAAAAACAACGGTTTCCACACAAATGTTAAAAACCGTGAAGAAAAGATGTGTTTCTCAAGAATTTTGACAAAAAAATATAATGTATTCTTTGATTAGTGCACTTCACTTTTAAATAAAATAAAATGCATGACTGGATCCCACGCACTTGCTCTTATGTTCGATCACATCTTATGTACAAGATTCTTAGTAGAAATGGCTAAACATATTTATAAAGTCGTTTTGTACTTAATTTTTATAAACAAAAGTTTTATTAAAAAATTAGTATGACAATTTTAATTATTTAATAATATAAAATTAAAAACAAAATTTCAAAAAAAAATTCTCCATCGAACTATTAAATTTTCAAAACAAAAATCGAACATTTTGGAAATCGAACAATTCGAAGGGCCTTCTATATAAATATTTTAATCGAAATCCGTGGAGCCGCTTATGAGAAAGTCGAAAATAAATAAATGGTTGTATGGCAGGTACCGTTAATAATAAAATATGTAAATAATAATGTTTGGCCAAAATGTAGACTATACCTAAAATATTGCACTTACTTTTTTTCAAAATCGTTAGAGCTGTTTTCCAGATAATTAAGATGATAGATAAAATTGTATGGCAAGTACCGTTATTCTTGGGGCGAAAACAATACACTATTCAAAAATCAATTTGAGACAATCAACTACAACAGTTAAACACCAAGTTTGAAGAAAATCCCTTCATTGGGACCCATTTTTTTAATGTTCTCCATCATCGCAATGTCCAAGTTTGATTTAAATCTCGAGTTCGATTTTTTTTTCTAAATGCAAAACCTATATCGCGCGTAAAAAAAACTATTTTGATATTTCGCCTTTCTCACAATTGGATGAACCCATAAGAATTATATTGTCTACGTAAATGCTTTCCAGAGGCACAAATAATGAATAAAGTTTATTTTTTTGGAATTTAAATTTTAAACGTAGGTATAATTTATTTAAAATAATTATTTTAAATTGGAGTTTCAATTTTTTTGCCTAAAAAAGTTTTCAAAATTGTATGGATAAAAAATAATTAAAAAAACAAAAACCACTCCAATGATGTTTGAATTTTTTTATTTTGATATAATCGTATCTGTCCAAGAATTCAAATATCACCTTTTTTTCTCTCAAACTATAACTAAATAGAAAGCATTCTACAAATATTTTATTATGTGTATTATCCATTTATTTTTACAAAATTATATATTTCATTTTTACGTATTTTTACAACAATCGTTATGTTATGCATGAGAACTTTCGAAAGTTAATTTCTACACGTAGTCTCCACTAATAAGTCAAAATGACGCTATATTCTGAACTGTCAATGAGTTTACTCTCTCTTTAGCACGCTCTAGGTCAATGCGATTATAGGTACTATAAGGCAAGTTATACAATCAAACATGACATTACGATCATAGAGATTACCAACAAAGTGGGTCCCGCAATTCTGTCTGTCTGTCTGTCTGTCTGTAGAACGATCTACAGCCTAAACCGCTGAACCGATTTTGTTCAAACCTGGTGCTTAGGCGTTTTAGGTGATTGTCCAAAGTAGATTTTTGAATCGTCGTTTTAGCCCCAAAAATAGCGGTACTTACCATAAAAATTTTTCTACCATCTTAATTATCTCGAAAACGGCTCAAACGATCTTAATAAAAATTGGTGTGTGTACTACTTCGGATATGGTCTACATTTTGGCTAAACATTTTTTTCAAATATTTTGTTCCCTGCCATACAACCATTTTATAGATTTTCGAATTTCTCATAAACGGCTCAACGGATTTCGATAAAAAATTTTATACAGGAGTTACTTCAAATTCTAAACAATACTGCATTTCAAAATTTTCGAAAAATAGTTTTTTTTTTATTTTTGAAAAAAACTTATTTTTTTTTGAAAATTCAAAATTCTGAAAACGGGGGACGTTTTTTTTCTGAAATTTTGTCTTTGAATTTATATTATTAAATATTTAAAATTTCTATACGAATTTTTTTTTTGGAAAAAATTTTAGAAATTTTAAGTATAAAAAATTAAGTGAAAAACGACTTTAAAAACACATTTAGCCGTTTCTATTAAGAATCTTTTGCATATAATGTGATCGAAAGTAGGAGCAAGTACGTGCGATCCAGCCGTGCATTTTATTTTAAAGTGCAATGCATTATTCACAACACATTACTACTACCAACCTTTTAGAAACAAATATTTTTCTTACCTCGAATTAAACGTCATCTAAACACTCTCTGATTGCTAACCATAATAAATTATATTCACTCTTGATTGTTCTCAAAAACCACGGCTATTGTTGTTGTTATCTTATTTTTAAATTTACTCCTAAGAGCTAAGTTTTGCTTTGAGGAAAATCTTCCTGGGAGAGTTCGGAGAACATTCATTCCCTAGATTAATTGCTTGAGATAGATTATGTTGAATGCCGTGTAATAAATATATTCCTGAAGCTGCGTAGATCTTTTTTCCGTATACTAACCATTTTCTAGGTTTTTTTTTACAAAAGAGAACTCCAAATAGTCCGAGAAATTTCCTTGGACAAAACTATGGAGATTGTTAAGTGGAAGCAAACAAAAACAAACCCTCCATGTGCAAGTCTTGTAGCTTTTATAACTTAACTTACATATTTGAAAAAAAAAAAAAAACTAATACTGAAGCGTTGGAAACAGTCTTTTATATAAACTTGTATGTATTTTTAAATCAAAAAGTTAACTATAGACTGATATTTGCTTCTCACTTTTCTGCGAAGTAAAAAACCTTTTATCTGCCCGCGTTCAAGTGTAGGTATTAAACTACATTTGTGCATTGAGTATTTAAAACTTTTATTAAAATGCATGGGTTTGAGGTTTTTTTTTAATTTTTGACTTTGTCCTCCCAACTTCCCATGTTATACCTAAAAAAAAATTGGATAAATTTAACTTTTACCAGGATTTGTTAGTAAACGTGCATTCATCTATTACCATGGTTACGACCAACGCAACGGCTCTCATTAAAACTTATTTTGAACGTCATTCAAAACCAGTGGGTAAAATGAGGACTTATATCCTGGGCACATACCTATTTTTATATCTAATTAGAAGTATGCATATTTATATCAAGGGAATTTGGTTACACATGCATAATTTTATTTACGTTACGCATCATTAGAATGAGTCAACTTGTCGTGCAGTTTTGTAAATTTATCTGTTAATTTTGATTTGTGCAACATAGGTATATATATTTAAAAAAAATTGTTCACAATGCACATTGTTGACATGTCGACCCCGAAAGACACGCATTGCTGCATAACCCGGATAAGTAAACACATACGAATTCGAGTGAGCTCAGCGTTAGTTCTTTTTCGGTAAGGCATTTTTTTCCGCCCAAATTGACAAATTGATGTTGATAACAACTAAGGGAACGTTTGCATTCCACAAATGTTCTATAATACCATTAAAATTGATTTCGACATTTTTGGGTAACGCTTTAGAGATTTTTACTTGCATTTCAAAAAAAAACTCGAATCCGAGATTTGAATCAAACTTGACATTATAGATTCCGTTTGTCTGTCTTATGTACATGGATCTACAGTCTAAAACCTGGTACTTAAGTGTGTTAGGTGGTTGTCTCAAAAAGATTTTTGAATCGATTTTTTTGCCCCAAAAAATAACGGTACTTGCCATACAATTTGTCTACCATCTTAATTATCTGGAAAACGGATCTATCGATTCTAATAAAAATAAAATGCACGACTGGATCGCATGTACTTGCTCTTATGTTCGATCACATTATAGGCAAAAGATTCTTAATGGAAACGGCTAAAAGTATTTTTAAATTCGTTGTTCACTTAATTTTTTATATATAAAAATTCTTAATTTTTTTCTAAAAAAAAAATTAGTATGAACATTTTAAATATTTAATAAATATAAACTTAAAAATAAAATTTCAGAAAAATTCGCCCACCCGTTTTCGAAATATTGAATTTTCAAAAAAAAAAAAAATATTTTTTTTTTCAAAAATTAAAAAAAATATTTTTCGAAAATTTTGAAATGCAATACTATTTAGAATTTGAAGGAGCTCCTGTAAAAATTTTTGTATCTAAATCCGTTGAGCCGTTTATGGGATAGTCGAAAATCAATAAACTGGTTGTATGGCAGGTAAATATTTTAAAAACATTTTTGGGCGAAATGTTGACCATACCCAAAGTAGTACGCACACGAATTTTTATCAATTATTATTTTTGAGATAATTAAGATGGTAGAAAAATTTGTATACAAGCACCGTTATTTTTGGGCCTAACGATTCAAAAATCTATTTTTGACAATCACCTAAAACGCCCAAGTACCAAGTTTGAACCAATTCGGTTCAGCCGTTTAGGGTGTAGATCGTTCTACAGACAGACAGATGGAATTGCGGGGCCCACTTTTTTGGTGTTCTCTATGATAGTAATGTCATGTTTGATTTATTTTTATAAAAAACTTTTATATATACAAATTAAGTAAAAAACGGTTTAGAAAAATATGTTTGGCCGTTTCTACGAAGAATCTTGTTCGATGAAGTATACGTGCGATCAAGTCGTGCATGTTAATTTTTATTTTCGGGCCATTAATTATATAAATTGTACTTGTTCTTAAAATTTTATTACGAATACTGCATACATTATACAAAAACTTTATTTATTATAATAATCTAATCCACTATTTTTAAACTAACAACTTTACATCGCATAAGACATTAATAAACTGTCGCGGAGTGTAGAATCTAGATCCATAAAAAAAGATTATTTTTTCTGCATATGCTTGGAATTTTAGCTTTGCCTTAGCGTGTGCAGACATGGAATGGTGGATGACTTTACCTTATTCAGAATGCTAACACGCGCGTACTAACATCAGAATATTCTCCATTCAACTGAGTGTCACAACCAACACAACTTGAATTCTTTGCAAAAGGCGAGGGTGTGTTAAAAGCAACTCTACTTTCCACTTCACATCAAGGAAGGAAACTATTTCCAAGCAATTTAACTCGAGGATAAAATCTTCTTATCCTTAGAAAATCCTTGCCAACTTTCCGTTGAATATTTATAAAAAAAAAAAAAAAACTTTAAAGGGTAGCTTGTCGAAAACAGAGATTTTTCAAGAAATTCATAAACCTAAGAGAGATAGTTTAAACTGTATTTTACTCTTTAATCATATTTTCCGATATTAATTAACTCGGATTTTCTTCGAAAAGCCAAATGTAAATTTAATATTGTACAAGTGCTCGCAAACTACATGCCTCGAATTCTTAATTTCACATCAGTTTTGCCTCATATATCGACATACATATAGTATAAAAACTCCAAATAAATATACAAGACCTTTGTCCTTTTGTCTAATTAAGCAGAAAGCACGGAATCAATTTTACCTTTGTTATCCTTTGCAAATAACTGCGAGCTACACAGACCGTTCTTTGTTTTTTCTCCTTTCTTTTTTTGCAGACATGTATTTTTGGTGTTTCAGAAGCGTTGTTCGAATTTATTGTTGTTGTAGTAATTTCATTCACTTTTCGCTCTCTTTTATTTCACATAAAGGACTCCAAGAATTCCTTAAAATAGTCCTTTGTCAATGTGATTCCATATTATCTTGTATACATCAACCGAATGAAAATTTCTTGGGTTCATTTGGATCGAGAGACAGAGAGAGGTTCTATTCTGATTGTGGTTGGATTTCATTTCAATGAAAGCAAAAAAGGACTTCAATATTATACCAGATTTGTATATCTAGTATGTATCATACATACATTGGAGTGTCCTTTTTTCCAATTCAGTTGAACAATCTTTATGGTTAGGCGCCTTTATTTGAAGGAATTTATTTAATTTAACTTCGATTAGGCTGGGATTTACTCAGTCATTCAATGAATGTGTTGCTATACGCCCAAATAGTTTTGCAGGGATGATAACGTTCTTATACTCAGAGGCATGATGATTGTGGCAAGGCGGTAAACCCCTTCTAAGCTCTTTAATTAAAGGTCCAAACCGTAAATGAGGGATAACAAAGATGAAATTGTAAAATAGAATTGCCCATATTGTGGGCTTAATAATGTGGATTATGCATACTCATGCATTATGATTTGAACGCACTAATGGCAGTTTATTCTTAGCTACCGATAGTCTTCAGCGTCAATCGCACTAATGGCAGTTTATTCTTAGCTACCGATAGTCTTCAGCGTCAATCTTCTCTAGGGATCTATATCCCTTAGACCATAGGCTGACATCTAGCTCTTAGAAATCGATTTCAAAAACGATTCTAAATTAATTTATTGTAGCCCATGAAGAAATGGTTAGTGCGTTGGACTATTACGCCAACGGCCTGAGGTTCGAATCCAAGTGTAAGTCATACTAAAAAAAACTGCCTCAAGCGAGGAAGTGTGAAAGTATGTTTGTTATCTTCGTTTTTGACATTCGCAAAATATGCTCTAAATGTGACACGTCATGTGATTGCCAACGAAAACCTTTGCCAATTGGCTGACGGGATCCTTGACATATGAGTTGAAACGATTTGTTCGAAGCCAACATTATCGTTGGTCACATTAGAAAGTAAACTCCATGCCTAATTACTAATTGTTTTAATATTTGTTCAGCATTAACATTCTGTAATATTAATTGGATACTTGAAAAAATAAATTGCACGACTGGATCGTACGAACTTGCTCTTATGTTCGATCACATCGTATGCAAAAGGTTTCTATTAAGAATCTAAATATATTTTCAAAGTCGTTTTTTACTTAATTTTTTATATACAAAATTATTTTAATATTAAAAAAAGAACTTGGTATGACAATTTTAAATAATTAATAATATAAACTTAAAAAACAAAAGTTTACAAAAAAAAAAAATCATCCACCCGTTTTCGAAAATCCAAAAAAATATTTTTCGAAAATTTTGGTACGCAGTGGGTCCCCCAATTCCGTCTGTCTGTCTGTACAACGCTCTTAACCCTAAGCGGATAAAGCGGTTTTCTTCAAACTTGGTATTTAAGCGTTTTAGAAGATTGTCTAAAATACATTTTTGAATCCTTTTTTTTAGGTCCAAAACTAATGGTACCTGCCATACAATTTCTTCTACCATCTCAATTATCTCGAAAACGGCTCTAACGATTTTGATAAAAAAAAAAGTGTGTGCACTATTTTAGACATGCGCTACATCTTGGTCAATTTTTTTTAAATATTTTTTAATTAACGGTACCTGCCATACAACTATTATTTTGATTTTGAAATTTGTCATAAACGGCTAGACGGATTTCGATAAAAAAAATTTTGTAGCAGCTCCTTCAAATTATTACTAATACTGCATACAAAAAATTTATTTTATTAATAATTATTTTGGATTTTTTTTTTTAATTTTGTTTTTAAGTTTATATTATTAAATATTTGAAATTGTCGTACCAAGTTAAAAAAAAAAATTGAAATGTTGTATATAAGAAATTAATTTAAAAAGGACTTTTGAAAATATATTTAGATTCTTAATAGAAACATTTTGCATACGATGTAAACGAACGTAAGAGCAAGTTCTTGTGATCCAGTCGTGCATTTTATTTTAACCCGAATTTAGACCCGCGGTGTTCTTGAACCATATCGTCTCACGTGTTCTAAGGTCAATAACGTATTTTGGAAGGTTTTTATTAGGTTTCGTAAAGTTATATTCATTTTGTGGTAAAATTATAATTTACTATACAAATTATTCTCTGTCAATGTCAACAACTTTAGTGACGTACACGTACGAGTATAGAAGTCATAGTCACTGAACCCCCCTTTAAAAATCGCGGCTATTCGAGTACACAAATTAAATACCTTGAACATTATATTTTCAATATTAAAGACAATTTTGACATCTTTCGTTTCCATTCATTTGGGAAAATAGGTACTAAATTAAAAAGTCTACAACACTTTGTGCCAGGTTATGATTTAAGGTTTTAAATCATAATCCCACAGAACTGCCCTACTTAAAAAAAACAACGTTTAAGGCTACAACAGATATAAATTTTCTCGGCCAAACATAAAAGACCTTTTTGATTGCAATGTTACCACTACCCTGTGGCAAAGATCATACCATCCTTCTTTTTTTTCTAGTTCAAGAAGGATCAGACAAAGGGACAATTTGTCGTTTTGCAATGAAAATGTCGACACTAAAGTGTTGTGTTGTGGTGTCATTATAGTTATCGCATACACATATTTCTGTATGAATGTAGTTGTATAGGTAGACTATGTCGGCTGAACATTTATTTTGATTTGTTTTTTATAGAATTCAAAGAAACTTCCGAAGACAATCGTACATACATATGAATATACTATATACATCTAGGTACTAGAACTGAAAGGAAGAAATAAAAATAATAGAAATATGCAAAAGAATTTCCGCCATCAAAGGAAAAAGTATATTATTAATATGCGTCAGCAAATCATGTTGGATATTTTACTGCGTATACACAAAACAATCGCCTTGTGTTTGTTGGGCTTGTAAAAAAAAAATATTCCAGGCTTGGGGCCAGAGGTGGAGTCGGCAAGGACTTATGGCTATAATGTATGTAAAGGAGGTGGATTCTTGGGAAAAAATGGAAGGAATGTTTATTGGGTCAAAGAGGCAAACGGAAAGTTTATTTTTTATAAATATTCATATTGTTTTATTAAAAAACACAACCATCAACGAGATTTTACAGGAGGTTCTTTTAAGGATGGATAAAATATCTAAGAAATGGGACTTTTAATTTTGTTTTGCTTTTATGTTCTTAATTAATTAAAGAAAAAAAAAGAATTATAATTGAAAATTATCGGATGGACTGGGATATGAATCAGGAATTTTGTTCTGTGTTTAAAATTTAACGTAAACGGTTAATAGAAAATTTAAATGCTAATTGACGTTCGTTTTCCGGAAAGTGTTCCACAGCTAAAAATATTTTGGGGGAAACCAAAATGAGGATAATACGCGAACATTTTTTGTCAATCACGCTTTTGAAAATTTTAAAACAATACCTTCTCTAATAAAAACCATGTTCAGTACAACACTGGCTTAATGGAATGGGGTTGTAGTAAAATCCTTCTCTTAACGATTATATTGAAATTTGTCTAGGGTTTACCTCATGCATAAGCCGACAATGAATATAGAATTAAAATGAAAATTTTGACTGACCTAAAGATATCAATATTTTTCCAATAAATCGTAGGTTTTCTATCAAACGGGATTGCGTCGGTGTGTACGAAATAATAGGTGGGCAGTATAATGCTTAAAAAGTCTTATTCCATCTAAGGAGTATGAAATGAAAGAAAATCCATTGATATTCCGCAATTTTCTCTATGTAAAAAAATATGTGTATTACTGTATTGTTGACTCTCTGACGTTACCACAGAATTTAGTTTCACTCTGTCACCACACCGTCAATGCCCCGATCAAAATATTCTTGTCAACGCAGTTGTTGATGCTCTCGTCAACAAATTGACAATATTTTTCGATAATATGAATATCATCCGCGAAAATAATAACCTAAAATCTCATGTTGTTTAATTTGTATGGATTTTAACGTCATTTTTACGTCAGGGAGTAAATGCGTTGACCGGTTACACAAACCGTGTAATTCTAGCTATAGTAGGGAAAAGAAATTAAAAAAATAAAATGCACAATTTTTGTGTAGCTAACATTCCTGAGGTTAATTGCAATATATCGGTCATAAACGCCTTGAAATGGACTAGTCATCAAAAAATACGAGTAAAGCTAAGGACGACTATAGCTATAGGTAGTCAGGTCTGTTAAGGAGCATCCATTTGTAAAATTAACTGGGACATAACCCTTGATTTAACACTTGCACTATTCGGAGAAGGTTGCTCGAAACTAAACTGCCCGCTAGAATTCCCAGGAAGTGCTCTTTATTCACTATTCAGCATAGATACATACGGAAATACTTTGGACAGCACTTTCTTTTCTGTAGTAACGAAAACTGGAGGAATATTTTATGTTCTGGCAAGTCCTATACCAATTTAATTGGGACAGATGGTGGTGGAAGGAGGTTTTTCCCTGCAGGACACGATTAAGACGATCAAACATAGGCAGAAATGTAAGATGCTTCTCTGGTTCTGTTTTGCTCCCATTTTTGTTGGATTAAGGAACTAATGAACTTTGAAAAATGCGGTGATGAAATGTCTATTCGATGGACATTCCAACAAGCTAATGGTCCAAAAACAAACTTCAAATGCGAAAACGATGTAGTTCTTACGAAATAAGATGGATTTTTTAGAGTGACCGGCTCAATTTTCTGATCTAAATCACATTCAGGCTACAAGTTTTAACTATTCGTCAGTAACATAACTCTGCAAAACGAATTGAATTGTTTTGCTCTTGAACAACTTTGGGAAATATTCGAAGTTTATTTGAAAAGTGAATTGTGTGGTCCAAACAGTGTGTTGTTAAAAAATTGCGTTTGGCTGAATTGGAATTGGAACACTCATGCGGTCTCTTTCCACGCACCATGCTACCGAAGAGAATTTGGTGCTGTTTCTGAAAGTTTTTCAAGTCAATGCTGGAATGTCAAAAATGCTGCTCGAAACACCATTTCGGTGAGCCATTATTGATGAATTTTTTTGGGTTGAAATTGAAGATATGGATTACTTGGGCAATCTTTGGTTTCAGCAGGATGGAGCACCGCGTCAAACAATTATTCATTTGCGTAATTGTGTTATTATCCGTATTGGCGAGGTCAATTGGTCTCTGCGGAGATGTGTAACAACCCAGAAACGATACAAGCCCTTGAAGCTAATATATCGTACGAACCATGTCAGAAAGAGCCAGGAACAGTCAACTAGGTCTTGAAAAATTGAGCTGACAGAATGCGCTATACTGCAAAGCCGGTGGAGGCAGCGGCTAAATTATTATATTCCATAAATAATGAGAATGTACTTTTTAATAAAGGCATAACTAATTTTTAAATATATACATACATGTTTCTTTTAAAATAGCCACTCACCTGGTAGACTTGTTCTTTTTTTTCCGAAAATCTATCAAACGCTCATATGTTTTTGGGACATAAGTAGAGATTATTTTTCAAGAACCTTAAATTAAAATCTTACTTCATAAAGTAGGCCTTTGCTTAAGAAGCAAATAATTTATATTTATATTTACTAATCTAAAAGATAAAATTGTACTCTCTACGAAAGTCTATTGTTATGTAAATGAGTACATCAAATCACAAAAACAAAGTTCACTCAAATGTACTTCATGATAATTTGATCCCTATTTCAGCTCTTGTCATTTCATAATATTTAATATTTTATAAATCTACTTGCTTCAAAATCGCTCCGATTTAAAATCCTTAAAATAAATTATGTATGATCCCTTATTCTTAATCGTCCATTTTCAACAAACACAAATTCCACTTTAATCTTTAACCAATACAACTTAATCTCGAGCCTTATTCAATTAGTTAAGTCATCAAGTATTTAGGTAACTGTCACATTTGATTCTTTCTCTTTTATATTCACAAAGGCTTTATTCTTGAATGTAGCTGAAGGAATTGAGGCGGACACGATTCTGTTCTTTCACATTATATTTAAATGGCTGATGGCATTTGTGATTCTCAATATTTAAGTCACGTTGCTATCATTCAAAAGAGGGATTGAATCATGTGTTTTTCGCATTAGCCTTATTGTTTGTTCAAAAGAAAGGTACCAATTTACAAAAAAAAAAATCGTAGATATACCACGTCTGACCTGAAGTTTGGGGGTGTCATAACATGATAGTAATACTCAATGGCAATAAAAAAAATCCATTAAACAGAATATCTGTATTAAAATAATCCTGTTCGAAAATATACATGTAGACATTTGTTAACTATACGGGGACAGAGTAAGAATTTGTCTTAACTTTGGCAAATGGCTTCGTGAGAATGTCAAATTAAATCGCCTGACAAAATAATAAACGTAGAACATTTGTTTAGGATGTAAACCACATTTTAAATAGAAGTGACTACGAAGAACAGGCTTATTTAAATATATGGATTCGCTTCCAATGCCAGGACCTTATTTCACCAACCAATTTTCAACAAAATATCCTGTAAATTAAAACTGCGAAGTGTTTTACACTGAATTGCATAGCAGCCACAATTGTACTATTAGCCAGAAAGTATATTTAGCAGTTAATAATCATGCGCAACATTTTTGTTTGTTAAAAAACCTGCACCTTAAGCTTGAGATTAAGTATGAATTAAAAGTCGTCCAGTTTCACTGTGTAATCCTAAATTCAGTAAGGTAGCTTAACAAAATTTTATGAATTAAAATTGGCACATAGTAGGTCCGTGATTTTTAAGTTATGTGATCTAATGTTGGCGGCAAAAATCCTCCCAGATAATAGTGTTACTTTGTAAATCCTTGCAAGTGGAGTATCGGGTTGTTATTCTTACTTAAAAACTTAGTGAACTATAGCAACAAATTGGAAGGATTGAGAAACGATTTAGAGGATGAATATTTATTAAGGGTAATAGTAGGACTACAGTCGAGCATTCCGAATTGACACTCAGCAGAATGGGCGTAATGATTTATGTGGATCCATAGGAGAATAGGTGGCTGTGGCAGAGAGAATAGACGGTTTTTTTTTTAAATCACTTACGTGGGTTACTGATATAATAAATATATAGTTATAGGGTTTTGGACAATCAAAAAAATCTAAAAGAAGGCGGTAAATAAACAGAATATCAGCTATTTCTCTGACTTATTCCAGAGTTTTCAGGTTAATAAATTGAATGCGGTCTTGATAAGGATGTTGGATTAAAGTGTCGTACCGCGGTGGGCCTCAAAGGGAAAATCGAGCAATCGTCGTAGAACACGAAATTGTACCCGTGATTTTGAAATAAAGGATCCAATGTTAACTACATGAACCCCTGACGAATTCAGTTTTATGAAAAACTAGCCAGATACCCGTGCGATGCTACGCACAGGGATCTAATGACATCATATACATATCCACCTACAAAACGTCATTAAAAACAGTTCAGTCATTGTGCCGTAAAAGCGGAACAAATACACAAACTCTCCCATTGGAATTGATAAATTTGTAGGATTATCCAGTTTATCATCCAACTGCTTACCAAATTTCATTAATTCAATGGTTGAATGTATATTGTCATCCTTAAGATTCCCCCATAGTAATTCTTAATTTTTGTCGGGATAAAAATGATCTATGTGATATTTCAGTGCCCCATTAATCTACCTATCAGATTTCATCCAAATTCGTTAAGTCGTTGATGCGTTATTGAGGATCAAACAGCCAAGAATAGCTGCATGTTATGTGTGTATGCTTTTTGGCTTCTTGTGAACAAAGAGCTCTATGCAAAATTAAAACAAATATATCCCACGGGAACCATATATTTTACCGGGATAAAGAGTACTCTGTATGCTATTCCAGACTACAATCTATCTTTGTGCCAAATTTCATCCAGATCCGTTCAGCTGTTCTTGCATCATTGAGCAACAAACATCCATCCATTCAAACTTTCACATTTATAATGTTAGTAGAATTTTAACCTTAGGATAACTGAAGGTTACAAACCGTAGGCAGTGCTCTTGTTTTGTTTCTGACCCAATTTATTGCCGGAAGCCAACCGCCTAATTTCCCGGCAGCCGATTGCAGCAGATTGAACTGATACTTATTTTAAAATGGTAAACATAAAAAGCCCTATTAATAAAAAATGCTTAGTCGACCACTAATCCATGAAATCACTAAATCATAGAATAAAAGTTAGACTGCTGACTAAAACTTTCAATTAATAGAAAATCGAAAATCCACGACCAAATCTACTACAATAAGTATCAACTCAATCTCTTTTTATTCAATGTCCATGTAAATGTTTTTCTTAATGTCAATTGTTAGTCCTTCACTAAACCACCGTCTTCGATGTTCTAGCGAAGGACTAAGTTTGTAAATTTCAAATAACAGAAATTCTGTTTCCGCAGAATAAGTCTTAAACCTTCCCTAGGCCATGTTTATATTAATTTGGGTGAAAAAGACTATTTGGGGACTGACTTAAATGCCAGATAAATACCTCAGCACCGTTCAAGACTATGGATTAAGAAAAGTCTATGACGAAACCTGATATTGGATTGAAAGCATTTTTTGGGGGAAGTTACTACTTGTTTGACTCTGAGATGATCTTCCTCAACTTCGGTCTTTTAAACTTAGTCACTTTCTCAAATTTCACAATTGAAATCTGAATTCGGATAATCATTTGGTAACCAATAGTTAGTCATAATTTCATTTGAAAAAGCATCGCTACCAAAACAGTTCAATCTTAATATTTAAACATTTTGTGTAAGCCAATATCTTTGTTTTATATTTTATTTAAAATTTAGTAGACCAATTAGCGCCAATGAAATTTCTACCAGTGTATATAAATTACACACGCAAAAGCATAGCATTGCGAAATAAACATTATTCCTGTAATTTGGATACAAGTCAGCTAACGATATGCAAATTAAAGTGTCACCCACTCCATAGATTAGCAGCGTAAACGATGTAACAACTAACATAAAGCAATTAATTAACGAGCCTTATCTGGCCAATAATGTTGTGCTAATAACTCATTAGCTTTTCCAGATACACAATCTCTGTTATCCCATGACTGCCTCTATGAGGCAGCATCACCATTCAAAGTGTATGATTGATGGAATGGTGGGTAATAGCATTTTCCGTCTCGAAACATTTAATCCTGGTGTATTCAGCCTCTTTAATTCCAAAATTGCGTACCGTAAAAAGAACTCCTGATGTCTTTTTTCTGCTTGGATTCAAATTCCACGTTCGATTTTCAATCGCACAGATCACTTTGAAGGGAGATACTCGTACTTCATCAAGTGGAATTCCTTTGGATGTGCGTATTTTGCATTATCTCCCTAATCCCATCCTTCTTCAATTCAATGGTTCGTCTCTGTTTGTATGGGATTATATATTTCCTTTGTAAATCTGAGCGATTCGAGTATAGCATCATCCTTTATTTCATTCACACGTCTTCTCTCACTTTCATTCCTGACTCGCTAAATCAATTTCGCATGTGAAGGACTCTTTCAGGATACACAGAAATTCCACAATTTGAATATCTAACTACGTGTGGCTGATGGTGTTGATGCTGAAGATTGTAAAATCTTGATATCCGGATCCGGAATGAAAGTAATTCTCAGATGGATTTGTTTTTTTGTTCGTCAAAGCAAATGGCTTTGAATGGTGCATTGTTTGCAGTAGAATTCATCACAAAATGGTTTTTATTTTAAATGAATGATATGTACATGTTATTTTACTTGCGATATAGGTACTTAAGGGCAAGTTTGGCATTTGGGAAAATATATCGAACTTGAGATTTTAACCAAACTTGACATTACGATGATAGCGAATTCAAAAAAAGTGGGTTATTAAAGTTATTAGCTACAAGAGCTAGTTCTTACGATCCAGTCGTCCGTTTTATTTTGTATGTGTGGGTAGTGAAGAATATTTATAGACGTGAGATTTTTGTTCACTAAAAAAATCTCCTTTAATTTATTTGTTCGACTACGAGTAATCTGTCTTATAAAGAAGTTTAAATTTCAATGAGAGGACCTGCAGGTACCGCGGATAATTCTTATTGCACTGACTCGTACGGTCTTGTTCTGCGACCGATTAGCTTAGTTCACTGCCTGCCAGCGAAAACTGTTAATTCATCTTCAACAGTTTGTATACATAAGTTCATGTATAAGTACCCAGGAGCATTTACGATTTTTCTGTCAAGATGGTAATGTTTGTCTATTGCTTGTTTTGCTTTAACGGACGCTCAAACTTGTGTAACTTGTGTAGTAATCAAGGATGCGTTATATGTGTGCCGGAAATACGTGTCGTAGTTTATACTTTAAAGGCCATTGAGCCAGACCTTATCAAAGAATTGGTAGACATTGAGCAAAAAAACACACACACATTTATTCTTCCAAAGACTTCTTAATTTCATTAGTAATTCTATAGACCTGATCAATTATTGATTGGATTTTCCGGAAACATTTGAATGAAACAATATTTTATATTTAACCGGATTGTTTTCTCTTTATTTATTTAATTCATTTTAGTAGATAACGATGAAACTGATAATTATTGTTCACTTCCATTGAAATCTAACGACAGACATTGTTTTATTTTGCGTTATAATGTTTAAATTGGCTGTTTTGAAGTACTTGCGTGCTTCCCATTAAAAGCCGTCCAGAAACATGAACGTACAAATTAATTTTTCTTAAGTTGATTAGTTCAGTGTTAAGGTGCGGACATCGGACATAGCAAAATATTTTTAAATATCAAATAAGCCATTAAGTAAATGAAAACTAGATTCTCATTGAGAAGTATCTATACTTAGTTAGAACATTGAAAATACGATATTGGAAAAATTAATTGTTGCACATTCATGCATTAAGGATTATTGGACGCTGGCTATATGATGCTTTGTATTGATTTTATTGCATATTATTAATGATGATACCAGTTCCGTGATTTCAGATCAGATAAAATCAATCCGTTGGCTTTAATACTTATTGTCAACGGCATTAATATAATTGCAAGTAAGTGCTGAATAATTTGGAGACGAAATTTAGAATACACCCTTACCCTTTACTATGCAAATGTAGTAATATAGAAACAATTAATATAGTCACTGTAGGTCGGAGGTCTTGACATTTTTAAGATATACATTTTGGAACAGGGTCTTAAGTCCAAAATTCCAAAGTCACAGTTGTTTTTGGAATTATTAAAAGACCCAACAAACATTTCAACGTCGATAAGGCTTCGATAAATAATTTTAGTTTCGATAAGACCTTACAGAAATTGAAGTGTTAATAATTGCATACTTTTGGACTGTATATTTATGTCTCGGATAACTAATCAGAACTTTTTAATCAGAAGTTGTGAACCAGGCCCTATATATTAAATAATTTAATTTTTTTTCACATTTTTCGGGGAAAATATTTCAGAAAAATTTTTGTTTCCTTACCAACCAAATAAATTTCATAATGCAATCCTGCTGAATGGTGAAGCATTTTAAAAACATCTGTTGTATTTTACAATACGATCGACTTTCAAACTATTATATCTTGTTAATTGAACTTTACGAAAAATACGTAACCAGTCTTTCATCTTCCGTTAAAAATACTATTTTACGATGCTTAAAACTGCAGGTGCCCCCGCATAAAATTTCCATTTTTTCTTTACTAATCCTTGACAACTGACAACCTTATTCATAAACGTGTTATAGCGACTAAGAAGACTATGTTCCCACTCTAAATTCGAATATCGTATTTATAGCATATTTTACGTTTTTAATATCGTAACGTAAAATATGTAAACTGAACGAACGCGTTTGGAGATTGTATAGCATTGATTGAAGGATTTTTTGGCAAGGCCCATTTCACATCACATCCAAGATTTAATTGTCAAGCATAGCTCAGTTAATGGAACCAAAAGCTAACGGTAGTTCAGTTTTTGTTTTTTTTTTATGGAAATCAACTCACAGCCATATTATTATAATTGTTAAATGTAATTTTTTTTCGTCGTTTCGCTAAATATAATATATCACACTATTCATTCCCTTAGCGAATTCTAATGAATACATCTGTTACAGTCCCAGCTGTACAAAGGTGACTAAGATGAATTTATTTTTTTATATGTATTTAAAAAAACATAATCAAAATGAAATTATTTATATTTTCCAGAAGATTTTTGTGTCAATATTTAATCGAAGTCGGGCTAAATTTAACCAAAGAAAATTGTAAGATATATTTTCACTTTCAGAAGATATCTAACAATGATGTCATTTTCCATTTTTTTTTAAACGACTTTAACGATTTTTTATTAAACTTCGTACCTGCATTCATTTCAGGTTTTTTCTTACATCTTTTTCTATCAAACGTTTTCCTAATTTTGTGCTCATTTTGAAAACACGTCCTTTTAGGTTTTTCTGAAAATATTATATTTAAAAAAGAAAATCAACTTTCTCACCTCATTGCATCACTACTATACATCTTCCGTATTGTACACGTTATACGAATACTTTTGAGAGCTATAAGAGCAAGTTCCTGTAACCGCGTCGTGTGTTTTATTTAATTAAACTTAATTAAATGCACAATCTCATAAGTACTCTTATACCTAATACTTTCAATGTCATTATATTTTACTCAATTTTCGGAAAAAAAATACTGTGTCTGATTTTTTTTCTCGAGGCAATAATTAATTGGATTATTCCAACCTAAAGGTATAAATTCGTTTGAAAATTTTAAGATGGCCGCTATTACCATTGCAAATAAACAATGTTCTACCTTTCCCAAATTAATCTGCAAAAAGGAATAATGTCTTACTGTCTCGATATGATTTCAGGCGTAATTCTATTTTGTGAAATTGGCATTTGTATGTCATTATAGCGAAGAAAATATCTACCTCTACGTCGTAAGGATAATTCTTCATTTGGTGTTTCGTTTGACAAGAATTAAATATGACAGATATTTTAGCGTGGGGAAAGATCTAATAAGTTCAACATCATCATGTCAGGCAACGCAAAAGACGTTCTTAATGACATCTTCTCTCGCATACATTTCTACAAAAGAGGAAATTGTGTTGATTGGTGTATTTAGATTCCATTTCCGTCATAATAATGTAACTTCTGGAATATTGTAAAATAATGTTTATCGCCGGAATTTTCAGTCAAAACGAATTTTGAAATTCTATCTATCACATATAGAAACATAAGGCAAGCGTGTACTAACTTTTCTGGGTGATTATATACACTGCACTTCAACTAAATAGGTTTTATAGGGTCAAGTTTCATACTATCACAAAACGTAATACAACTACTCACATTTCAGCTTCTATAAAGCTTCGGTAAGTTCTTGTCGAAGATAAAATGACTTACTGAAGCCAAATGGAAGCTTAAATTTTAGTTGAGAATAAGTTTATGTTATAAATGATAAAAACGGACCGCGGATATAGACATCTTGCCGCGTTTATTGAAATACACATATCTCGCGATACAAGTAGGTATGTACTTGCTCTTAGAACTTACTGACAATAAAGATCAAACAAATACCATTTAAATTTTAAGCCTCGCGAATTGTATTGCATTCAAACCAGATCCTTTTTTTTTCAAAATAAAATTGTCTATGTCCTCGTATACCAAAACGTCTGTCTGCACAACGGTCTACAGCCTAAACGGCTGAAGCGATTTTCTTCAAACTTGTCTTTTTACCACCAAAAATTGCCATACAATTATTATAATTTATATGTATATTTTGTTATTAACGATACCTGCCATACAACCACTATTTTTACATTCACTTTCTCATACACTGCGCGACGTATTTCAATCAAATTTTTTAAGTAAAATTATAAATAATAACAAAAATTTCGAAAAATATTTTTTTTTGATCTTTGAATAAAAAATATTATTATTTTTTTTTTTTTTTGAAAATTGAATATTTCTAAAAAATTTTGTTTTTAAGTTTATATAATTAAACATATTAAATTTTTATACTAATTTTTGTTAAAAAAAAAAGAAATTTTGTGCAAATTTAAAAATTAATAAAAAAACGACTTATATTTTTAGTCTTTTGCATACGATACGAGTATGATCGAACATAAGTACGTGCGATCCAGTCGTGCATTTTATTTTTAACTTGAAATTTTCCATTTCCTTTCATTCATTTAAATAAAAATGATGCCTATCTTTAATACTTCTCATTCTTTATTTAAGTCTTTTATTAAATTAACTCAAATTAAAAACAATACCAAAGCCTGTGGCTATTTTATCGATTAGGAGTGTATACAAAACCATATTATCGTAACTTTAACCAAGAACGAATGTGTCTTGTAGAAATATCAAATAAATTTTCATTACTATACAAGATAACATGGTTTCGTCGTGTAAAGTTTGACCTCTTTAGAAAAAAGAAAATAAATATTCCAGTGGGGAAAACTTTTGGTCATTACGTGCGCCATCGCATGATTTATGATTTTCTGTAGAGCTTTGGGCAATTTGTCATCTCAAGAGCCTTCCTCTAGTCCTCAATAATAAATTATGATTTAATTTCATTTGCATTAAATAATGAATTTACTTTTAATTTCAGTTTGTATGGCTTTTCATGAAGTAGTCTGTTATGATACTATGTAAACACTGCCATTTTTGTTTAGTTTTCTTTCAATACAAATGTATGTATACCATATGTAGCTTAAGGTTTTCTCAGAGTTTTCTTTCGAATCGAATACATAGTTCACCATGGACAAATTTAATGGGAGTCGTTATATTGTCCTTATATACTGTTGATTTTTGTATAAAACAAAAATGTTTAATGCAATCAAACCTGTAATAACAAATTAGGGAATTCTAAGAACCGATTTGACAATAAGAAATTCTTGAATGTATTGCTAGATTCCTTCTTTAGCCGTACTACACGAATGTGGAATGCTTTGCTCCGAAAAGTAAGTCAGTCTAAATAAATAGCCATCAAAACATCACCATTTGCAGCTCAGAGTTAGACACGTCCTCTTGCAGTGTTGAATTTGACCACAAAACGTTGCGCGTCCTTTGGTTTTGGTAAATGTTGCTAACGTAAATGTTGGTTGAAGTAGCTGTTGCTAATAGTGAAGATTTACTGCCAGGCAATTAGAATTCATGATCTAGGAGCTTAATTCATAAAAAAAATCATTTTAAGTCACGCACCATACCTACGCAAGGACACTGCCACACAGGTTTTATCTATCCCTTATTTGTAATTTGTGCTTGTGTGTAATAGATACATATACATACCAGAGGGAAAAAGGAGCGATGCCAACGTCTATGCTAGGTTGGTTGGTATTGAAAGTTTTGCATTTGACCAGGATTGAAAAAATGAGAAACTATGGTGACCGGTGGCTACTGGCTAATACGTATTCTTGGATACAAATTGAATACTATCATGCAGACAACAAGCTCCTTCTTGTGGGTTGGGACAAAAACTTTTTCTGGTCAATTTTAAGCATAGCGCAAACGAAAGACTACCTTTTAGTGAAAGGAGATAGTTGAAAGGATGTGTTTTTTTTAATGGAGCCGGTAGTAGTTATTTTTCCGATGAACTCATTAGACGTGGAAAATAAGTACCGGGCACTGCTCAGTCTTGTTTCTTAATTATCAGCAATTTCTTTCGAATTGATCTTCTCTACAAATTCACCTTTTATAACACGAAATGTCAGAGCTCAACCTTTAAATTATTTATCTGTATACTTTTTAAACTTTAACTTTTAAAATGTTTGGAGTGAAATGAAAAACTTTCTGTAGCTTATTTTATGGTTATTATGTTAAAATGCGTTTGTTTATGGGTTTACCCAAGGAAAGCACAAACTTTGATTAAGAGAGTCAAAAAGTTTTTTTTTCTGATTTAATAATAGTAATTATTATTTATTTATTTCTCAAACAAGTACAATATCTTATCTTATCTCAAGTGTAGATACTTCTTCAAAATGATGGGAACATCCTGTGACATTATCTATAGGATTATTTGCTCCGTAATTAGTAGAGTTTCTTGCTATATAAAAGAATGCGTTCTGTCTTTCTCTCAGCGAACGAAATTGAAAAATAATTGTAAATGCGAACTGTTAATGTGACCACAAACTACGAGTATATCCCTATACTCTGTCCAACAAAAATAATTCAGTACAGGGAATATAGGGCATATGCATCTAACTATGGTTGCATTGGTTTTCATAAACCTATATCAATCTAAAGCTCTCATAGGGTTTCCGTACTTATCATTATAAGTGGCCGCAAATATGAGATAAATGTGTGTAAAGCTTACCATCTGTTTATTTAAAACAATGGACATTTTTTAGTAATTTTTTTTTAAGTTACACCTATAATATCACTTCACTATTTATTTAACTCAATTTTAATGCACTATTAAACAAACTTTTGATAAAATAAAATTTTAATCTATAAAAGCTTTTGTAATGAATATTCACATAATTTGCATTGAACGTTTCGATACTCTGTACAAATAACTTTTTCTGCAAAAACAGCGAAAACGAAAAAAATTAACTGCATTTAGAAATACAACCTAATAAAAAGGAGAAAATCAAAGCGACAACACTTCTCCTCCTCATCTTCCTAAATTTTGTTCTCAAAAGCTTAAAAACAGAAAGCTCTATGGTAAAAGAAACACCACAAAAGCTCTTTTGCATTGCATTCAGTGGTCATTGATAACTCTGTTGGAATGTCAATGAGGATGGTCATGGTGGGGTGTACTTAATTTTGCAGGAAATTACCACAACAATTTGTATAACAGTGCGTAGAATATTCCGTGTGGTGACAGTACACAGGCACCACTGGTTTAAAAAAAAGCTCGCCCATAAGCCCTGTACTGACTACTTTTGTTGGACACATTATGGGTATAGGAAAAATGTTAAAATACTAAACTGTTCTTTTATGCAGAGGTAATAATCCAATCAGCCATTAACGCAGCCCTTAGTCGTTTAAAAGTAAAGTGTACTTAATTAAGTCTTACTAAACTGGGGTTCAAGTTTGTTCAAACAAAGCTGAAGTTTCAGTTCATAGGACATAGGTTAGGTTAGGTTAGATAGATGGGCTACCATACCAAAATAGATCTATTGTGATACCCAGAAGTTTTGTAACTTCTAATTGTATAACCTATGATTTATACAGATAATCATTTTCATGCCATTTACAGGCTTTTATGAAGCTCAACAGGCTACTGCCCAAGAATTTGTTCCCTATATGGCAAAGTGCTGGACAATGACAAAGGAAATGAGAAGTATCCTCGTGTTCATTTTTCGTCATTGCAACCTCCGCATAGGTCATCAGTACTAAGCTCCATTTTTTTTGTATGGTAGCCCAGCGGATTGTGGCTGGTGAGTACACTTATAAAAGTTCGAAGGGAATTCTTGTTTAAGTGTATAATCCGTTCTGTTCTTTTCTTATCTAATTTGGGCCATAGTTTCCTTGTTTTTGACTTCCGTTGATTCTAGTTTCCGTTGGTTTTAAAAAGAATCTTTCCAACGTTCTCTAAAGGAGGCAAACGTCCTATCTTGCCTACACTGCATATTTTTCTGGGGCGGAGTATAGTATGTATCTTAAGTGAATTGTAGGCTTATCACCGACTTCGATACTAAATTCTACAAAATGCCTGATAGCTGAATTCAATTTGTCATCACCCTTTCATAGTTTCAAGAAATGCTTCACCAACATTGAATGTGAATATATCGTGATATTTTATATATTATTCGGCTTGCAAACTTCGACAAAATATCTACTACAAATCGCCTCAAAGAAGATGTGACTATTTTCTAAGCTTTAACATCATTTAAAAGCATTGATTGAAATTCTTTCCAGTACGCACTCCTTTTTTATCAAAATTGTGCTAATGTCTTGAAGCTTCAATTTAAGGCAAAATTCTCAATGGGTCTACTTTGACTAATACTCTCGAATTCTTTTGAATTTCTCGAGATGACTTTTAATTGTATTGTGTGAAATTCACAAGTAGAAAATTTTATTTTTAAACTTAGGTTTTATTTCTTGTCAATTTTATACATTCTATCATGAAATGTTGTTTCTTGAAAAATCAATATATGTTTGTATATGTAGGAGTATATCCGTAAATTTAATAAATTGCCCTTAGCATTACCTGTCACTTTTTGATTAATGGACGTTAAATCTCCCATTTCACCTTTTAAACCTGCAACTCTCTCTAATTGAACAAACACGCTGTTATTTCTGGTAAATATTTGTCCTGTCATCTTATACGTACTCGTCGACGTTATATGTATACCTATAGTATATTTAAAATACATTATGTTTTCAACCAGCAGCAACCGTTATAAGTTATAACTAATTCAGCTTCAAATGAAATATAACACAAATATGAGGAATCCCCCACCAGAGAGAGAGTGACGGCGCGGCGGAACAATGAGGACAAAAATGTGATAGGTGAAAGTTCAAACAGGCAGAAAGAATTCCACAAGATCTTAAAAAATTCGCCCACGGTGCATTCATTCACCATTCGTATTCGCAGCACAGCAGTCTCGAAATAAAAATGTAGGAGTGAAATAAAATTTAATAATACATTTAGAAAAGATTGATATCATGTCTTTCAATCTGTATCATTTGACATGGCAACGAGTCTCCGGAAGGAGTTCTTTTCCAAATTCCTCTGCTCTCGTACTTCCGTTTGCCGTCAACGGGCCGCGCCGCGCCGTCCGTCGTCTGATGTGGGCGGCAACTTATGTAATATCATGCAATATAGAATTCTATCATCCGTGCTAAAACTGTTTTCCTCATCGGATACCGGAAAAGGACATGTACGTGCACAACTCCTATTATTTATTCACTCAATTTTGTGTGAACAATAGTTTGGGTATGACGTACATATGTGCGTGTGTATGGTAGATGGAACGTGTGCAGTGCAGATATGTTCCAGTGACGTGTCACTTCTTAAGACGATTGGGAGCATTTTCGACAAGACTTCCTTTGCCGTTCTTGTCTTTCGGCAAGTTTTCCGCCCGCCTGTCCATACCATCCACAGAATTGATGAAAATTCAATTTTTCCCTGAGGCGGCACTATAAGCTGGATTGTTGTGTTTTGCGGCGACGACGACGACTAAGTGTGTGCATTTTTATTCCTTTCGCAACTACATATACATATGTATATAGTTTGGAATGCAGATGTTTCAACTGTCACGTAAGATGGGGATACAAATTGCATTTCGGGAGACAGCAAAGCTTTTAAGTGAAAATAGGAAAACTATAGGTATAGTCGATGGCACACAAAGCACGATGGCATAATATGAAAAACACATTCAACGGGTGGTATAAATGAAGGATCAGGATAAGTGCTGTCGAAGAGTATACTCGTACTTGGAACTTTTTGATAGCCGTCAGATAGATTGAGTTTTGTCCCTAGAGTTATATATATGCACTGTATTTCAGATCCAAGTCTTGATCGCAGTTGGGTATTTTTAGTTCGCTGCTCTTCCCAAAACCGAAAGACTCTCGAAGCAGAATCATTCTTGATTTCTTGAGTTTTTGCAAAAAAAATATTTGGCATTTGATAGTATTTTTTTTTTAAAGGAGGGTTATGTTCCCTTTGTATGCTTGTGCAGGGCGTTTCGCATAAGGTGTGAAAAAAACCTGGAGCGTTTTATTTTATTAATTTTCAGAACTTAACATTTTTATTATATGTCTCCTTAAGTTTTAAAGTTTAAAGCTCTTCTGGCCTATTTAACGTGGTTCCCATTTCTCTAAAATTCCTCCTATTATTTTCAGTGAAATGTTGAAAAACACACAAATCATGAAATTTCTAAAATAATAAAGCTTGACGGGTATGTTTCTTATAGACAGAGGTCTAATGTTGGTTCCCTAGAATAATTTTTCAAATTGAGTTTACTTTCTGACAGTATATGGCATTTGCTGAGAATGTGATAAATTGTTTCTGCCTCTTACTCATCCATATAGGACTCGGTTAAAATCAGTTACCAATTCTGAGAGATCATGAAGTACCATATCACCAGTTTCAGTTTAAACCATTCATTACAGGAAGCTATGTATACGTTACTAAGGTATAAAACTATTATGTCAAAATCTCGCAAATGAAAATACCGTCATCTATATTAGTCTGTGACAACGCAAACGCATTACTCCTATAAATAATTAAACCTGTCATAATATAACTGTTTTCTGATTTTCGACTTTCTAATTAAATTATTCACCAATTTCGATAAACAAAAAAAATTAACAGGATGTCTTTTAAATTCTAATTATTCTGCATATTAAGATTTTCGAAATATTTTTTTTGTTTAGATTTTTGAAAAAAAAAAATCTTTTTAAAATTAAATATTTCGAAAACGGAAAAAGATCAAACAACATAAAAAAAACAGAAGTGATAACTTAAACTAACCTAGGTTGAACTATTTATAATTGAAATTGTTTAACTTGAGAAAAGCTTCAATTTGATTAATTTCAAAAGTTCTCCGTATGCGTTAGAGAAAGGGAAACCAGACAGACTGGCGCCGTAACGCGTTACGTAACAAATCGGCTTATCCCATAAGAAGTTATCACTTCAAAAAATATTTTTTTTCCCGAAAAACTTTTTTTCAAATATTTTGGAATGCAGCATTATTTAGAATTTTAAGTACCTCCTATATAATTCTTTTTTATCGAAATGCGTTGAGACGCTTACGAGAAAATCAAAAACAAAAATTGTAAATGGTTGTATCGCAGGTACCGTTAATAAAAAAATATGTAAACAAATTTATATACCAAAATGTAGATTTGGGTTTCTTTTTTCTTGTTCGCGATCTTGTTGGAACTTTGTAAGATATTACTTTTTTGACGGGGTTCTCCGGATTTCTCGTTCCAACATGACAATACCAACTGCACCGGTCGTGCACTATTTTTTGCTAGATGGTATTTTTGACGTTAAGGCTTCCACGGATCTTAGTAGTTCTAATTGGATCAAGCTTATTCCCTTCCGCTGTCATAAGAAGCATCTTCATTTCAGTTACCGTCAAATTACTCTCATACTTTTTTTTACACTTTTAGCTTAAGGGGCGTTTTTCGGTCACAGAAGATAGCGGAGTTTTCAGTCCACTTCATCCATCCTACGCTTATTCGATTATTGATAGTGCCATCGCAAGTTTCCTTACTTTTGATAATAGATCCCAGATATTTAAACTTTTCGCACTTGGGAAGCATATTTCCGTTCAAATAAATGTCTGAAATATACATTTCCTGGTCAGAAAATGGTCAGCACAAGCATTCAGTCTTTTTCGGACTGATGTGGCTACGAATTCCTTCTACCCAAATGCCAAGTGCTCGTTGCAGAGATGTTGGATTCTCGCTTATGATGGCTCCATCGGCGTTGACTGTAATTAATAGCACAGGACTTAATACGCATCCTTGGTGTACACTTAAAGTGACTTGGAATTCTTCTGTGGCTCCAGCTGGACATCTAACCCTAGTAACTGCTTCTTTGTATGTATCAATGATCATACGCTCGTAGGGTTTCGGCACTGCTCGTTGTCTGGGGGCCACCCATATCAGATCTCGTGGTTGTCGATCGAAGGAATCCAAGAAATCACTGTGCTTTTCCATTAAGGTCCTTACACTTTGGATTGCGTCTGTTATTGACTTACCAACGACAAACCCGCATTAGTCATCAGATAGCCATAATATTTTTCGCAATCGGCTACCCAATGCACGCTCAACGATCTTCAAAGTGTGGGACATCAGACTTATCGAACAGCATTGGTAGAAGATAACTTTCCCCCCATTGGTGTTAGCCAGACTATCATCTCCTATAAGCTTTGAGATGAGAATCTTGAGCCATCTAAACCTGATGTCTCCCATCTTTTTCCAAAACGCATATGGTATTTCGTGTCGGTCCCAGCACCATTGCCTTTTTTGGAGTTCTTAACTGCCTCGCTAACTTCTTCAACTGTGATGTCGGGTACTTCCTTTATGTTAGGATAAGCTGTCCAAAAGTGCTTTCGAGGAAAATCTCCGTTCAAAAGTCTATCAAATACTGTCGTTACCTGTAAAGAATTTTGTCGTCATCCACAAGAAGCTGACCTTGAAATTTTTCAAATTAAAACTCATATTTATATTTTATTTGTATATATTACTGAGAAATGTATACATATTTAAAAAGGAACAGAAACCGTTAATGCAGGTTTCTTAAATTAATCTAATAAATTAATGTAAAATTTTTTAGTCAATCAGGCACATGACAAAAGCCATGCAAAATTGATAAAAAAAAATAATATTTTAACGCTAAATCTATCTTATCTATCAATTTTCTCAAATGATTTTCGAAATACATATTAATCGTTGAATTAGGAAGCACAATACAACAACACCTAAACTAATAAAACTGGTACTTACTAATTGTCACATTTAATCATGACCTACATAATTTTACGACATAATTTACCTTATTGTAATAAACACTAACTGCATCTCGCCACGCAGCGTCGCCAGTGCCGTCCTCTTAAAATGTCTGATATCCAGCTGGGTTCCTCTTCTGCTCTATTACTCCCACATAATACCATTATCCCTGTGGTACTTAAATAAAATCAACATGACAGCTATTTAAATAACATAATCTTTAAGTGCTGGCAAGTACCTTCCAAAGCACCCGTCTAGGAAATAAAACCAAAATCATGCAATTTAACTTGGTATAGGTAGCTATTTAATACCTTTCTTGAAATAAATTACGCAGAAAACTCTTGTCGGCAGACAGAAAGGAATCCTTTTAATTATTCACTTCGTAGAGGTGCAAACACTATTATTATACACCTACCAATTTAAAATCTGAATTATCACCTTAAGCACTCGCTGTTAAGGTTGTTCTGCAAACCTAATAACTAAACGACCATTGCCAGGATGTACAAGTACATATAGTTGATTATTCCTTTTTCGAAATTGGGCTTTATTACTCACCAACACCAATCCCAACTTAAATACACTTAAATAAAACTCTGATTACCATTTGTATCCCCACAACATTCAACCCACTCCTTTTATCCTAATTGAATTTTTATTTAGATTAGCTGTTATGTGATAGGTACTCCTGTTTTTCTAACCAAAAACTTTTTTATTATTTTGCAGGTTTATCGAAACGTCCTATGGGGCCACCACACCGAAAAAGTAGTTTACCAAAGCACACCGAAGTTAAGAAACGCTTTTTGGAGATATGTGATACAACGTTCTCGGACGAGGTGAAAGCTGCACTACGTTTGCCCTCGTTTGATTCATACGATTGGAGTGATTCAGATGTCATTCATTTGATGCAGACCATGTTCATCGAATTGGGATTCACCCACAAGTTCCACATACCTATGGACACGTTACGCGAATGGCTTTATGAGGTCTATAAGCACTATAACGAAGTTCCGTTCCATAATTTTCGCCACTGCTTTTGTGTAGCACAAATGGTGAGTAAAGATATTTCCAAAAATAAAAAAAAAAACAATCCTTCGACATATCAACGTGTTACATGTCAATCTAATAGTTACGAGTTGACTATACAATCATTTTGGGGGGTGATCCTGGTATAGGTATAGGGATTTTTTTACTGACAGTTTTTATAGACTTTTTTATGCCTCTTTATCATGTCGGACGGACTACGACACTGACAAGCGTGTAATGGTGATGAACATCGACTTTTATCAAAACTGACACATTGTGTATAATATGCTCTTCGTTGGCGTGCGTAGGTATACAGCAATATGGGGGTGAGGAGAAATGGATGAGCCTTCTTTCGCCGTCACTGTGCATTTTATCGTTTGTCAGACTTATAGGCTGTCAAGGATTTAAAGGAATGATTTTTGGTTTACATATCGTGTGGAACTAATTGGATAGTTATGTATAATTAGAAATAATTGAACAGGAATGAGTTGCGAGTGTATAGTGAATGTAATTGAGCAGATGATGCTGCAGATGCCGTGATGATGGAAATTCAGCTATAACTTTAGGTTATTTCTCATGTAAAATTTCCTTGGTTGCTCTGGCTACTGAATATTTCATGCAGATTACGGAATTTCCAATTCGATTCGTTTTTAGTTTCATAAAACAAAAACAAAAACATTCGCTGATGCAAATTTGAAAAGTCTCACACAACTGGGGATAAAAATGATTTATCGAATTTTAATCAAATTGAAGAATTTACTTGGTTGGTCTACTTGGCAAGCTTTTATTTCAAAATTGAGTAATAAGGTCATAAAAGAAAACTTGCCAAGTAAACCAACACAATTAAAGTCAGTAATCATTAAATAACAGAATTCCCCGATAATTTTGAGGTTCTTCTTATTACTCTACTTAAAATAATTGATATTTAACATTAATAAACTTAGAACTTGACATACTTTTAGGTAAAATAACTTGGCTACTTTTTAACATTCACGTTTTTGGTGAGTTCTTTTTTTTTAATTGTAGCAATTGGCCATTTCATTAGAGCACTGTATATAAAAATACCGATACAACAATGAAAGGCATGAAACGTTGCGACGGTGTTCGACAGTTATTGTTCTATCCCCTATACTATTTAAAGCTCTCCAGCAGACTAAAGTGAGTTATAGGATCTCCTGCCCATATATGACATTTGTACTCAAGCTTTGGATGAATGTAGGCTTTATAAATTACTGCCAGATCAGAAGTGGAGAAATATTTCTTGCATCGTCTCAGAAAACCCAAACACCTTGCAGCAATTTTGGCGATTTCACTACTTTTTGAAAAGATTCTATTTATGAAAAAAGGTAGTTGAAAATGTGCAGCTGACACGCCCCTAAATGGATCATTTAAAATCTTCTAATATCTCCTTTTATTAACCACATGATCTACCAGTTAGCCAAATCTTTATTACTCATACACAATCCGAAGTGACCCATATAATCAATAACAATTCTTAGAAAATGGGAGGGGATGCCACGCCCCTGAATGTTAAATATCAAATTTAAAATTTAGCTTTTGTTTGCCATTGAAGTCCTAACGCTCTACCAATTTTCATCAATCTACGACATATAATTGATATAAATTCTACGAAAATGGGCGGATGCCACGCCCATGAATGTCAAATATTAAACTTAAATATGTTGCCTTTACCTGCACTTTGATCCCTACTGCTGTACCCAATTTCATCATTCTACTAAAATCAGAAGTGCTCCAAACAATTAATATCAATTTTATGAAAATGGGCGGTTAACACGCCCCCTGAATGAAAAAGTCTACAACGCGAAATTATAATATTCTACGATTTCGGAAGTGCTCGATAATTTTGATGATCTGTCAGTGAGTCAGTCAGTTACGTTTTCTTGCAATTATTGCAGTCTTCTATCCCGGCAGCCACTAATGGTTAAGTATTAAAATTTGGTAAGCAGCTTAAGCCTAGTGAGCTTAGCAAATGCTTCGAGTTTCTGACTTTGTTGGTACTGAAGTTAGAGACGGTCGAAAATTGACTGAGTTTGATCCTGTAAAAAGGGTGTAATTCCAGAACTTGGCTGGGCACTACCGTGCACATTGATAGGGCTTGTAAATAGTAAAAGCACCTATGCTATTCCCTGCGGATTGATGATAAGTGGGTTTGAAAATATTTGTTTGTAGATTTAGGACAAGAACCATAAATAGCTAAAACGTAGTCAATCTTACTTAGTAATAAAGTTTTGGTCATACAGCAAAGAGTATTGTAATGTACACTGCTTATTTTGAAGATAAATACTTAATAATATTTAGTCTTGATGCTAACCCCGCTTACCTAAAAACATTCAAATATTCCCATGTATATTTACATACAAACTATATTATATATATTCACTTAACTTAAACTAGCCTAAGTGAAAACTCGCATAACTGAAAAAAATACCTTTAAATTTTCAATTGTATTTTTATAGAAAACAACTCGGCTAAGTGAAAAATTAAAGGTAGAACCAAAAAAAATAAGCGGTTGCTGCTGACTTGTTTAATTTTTTTGTACGTTCACCTCCACTTCCATTCATTTAACATAATGTAAATGCTAAGTTTTATAACCGTACAGAAATTACAGTTAATACCCGTTGTTTTGCAGCAGTTCGTTATATGAAGTAAAAATTGTTTTGTAACACTAAGTCTGTTTTATTTAAATATGTCTTCAGTTATCCGAGACCCGTTTAAGTGTGATATATGTACATATTTTTCACATATCAGAGATCAGCTTAATAGATTTTTTTTTCAGTTATTCGAGGTAAGTGAAAACTCGGCTTAACTGAACAAAAATTGCTGATTTTTTTGTAGTTTCACTTAAGCGGCTTCACTATATTCAGATATTAAAATGCATAGGCTCGTCAAAAGAATCGTTTTTCTACAATTTTTATTTATTTTCTAGCAGGCACGCATGCGAAAGCAGTAGATACAAAATTTGAATTGCTCAAATTTATTCATCCATAATCATACTCATACAAAATATATCAAAGATCCACGTACCTCCATGTCTATGAATAACTCAAAAATAATGTTAGGAAACCGATTCAACAAACACGTGCTTGCACCTGCACTCGCCCGCTCGCTCAAAACTCTTTTATTTATTAAAGAAAGTAAGCAGAGAGAGGTCTTAGTTTTGTTCTTGGTCTTTCTGTCTTACCTTGTTGTAAGATAACGTTACAACTGTTAAATTAAAAAGCCGCCATTCAAACATAATGGCCCAAAATTTTAAACAACCCATTATTAAGGGCTTAATATTTTACTAGTAAGCAATTTCCTAAGTGCTTATTGATTGAATAAATATTTCAAAATTTTTAAACCTTTTCTAAACTAGTAAATTGCTAATTAAGCAAAAAGCTGAGCATTTGTAGGGTTTGAATTTTGATGAACACAATTATTGTTGTTATGCGTTGTAAATTAAGTATATGTTGATGAAAACCCAACATGTGCTGTAAAAATGTATTAGTTATTTCTATTTTCATCATTTAACTTCATTATTTACAAAAAAAAAACAAAAAAAAATTGTGCATCAGGAGGACTCGAACCTAGGCACCCCGCGTGCAAGGCTGATATACTATCAGATTCCATAATGGATTTAGCAAATTGCTAAAAGTTAAAGTAGCCATTCCGTCATTTTAACTTTAGTAAAATGTTAAAATCGTTTGAAATTAGCTCAATCATCTTTTTAGCTTAGTAAATTGCTAAAAGTGGCTTTAACATTTTACTAAATCGTTTAAAATTTTGCGCCAATGTATTTGAATTTCAAAACGTAATAAAATACATAAAATCAAAACAAATTTGCAATGAAAAAAATTAATTATATATGTCGAAATATTTTGTTTTGTTTTTCTCCCACACAGCAGTATAATCTAAGCTTGTATATTTCTTTTTCTAGTTATTTCTCTTTCTAGCATTAAACAAAGTGGGTATGGGTTTTTATTGGTGTTAAATATGTTGACTGCTAAGCAGTAAATATAAAAACAAAGAGTGAGATGGTTACAATGTGTATAAAATGAATAATATAAAGAAAGAAGTCAGTCTTTGATTGTGTAAGTACTGCGAAATTCGAAAAGAAGCACTTGTCTACAACTTTTCATGCTCGCCTGGTAATTTATTTTAAAATTGTCTACCACCATTTATTTTTTTTTTTGAAGTAATTCGAAATTAAATGAATCTATTAGGCGATCAGCAAAAGCAGTAGGTATGAGATTTAAGTATTTGCTTTCAAGTTTGGTAAAATTTACTCACACATGGGAGCATGTTTTGTAGAATGTACGTTTTTTTTTGTTGCAAAACTGACACAACCAAAGACGCTACAAATAAAATTACGTAATCATAACAAAAGAGCTGAGCTCTTTCTCCTTAATCTTGCTTCTCTTTTTGTTTCACAAATTTGTCTTCAGCTTGGCTTAACCATAAACCAGTTCTTATTTATTTTTGTTGAACCAGAATTAGTGTTTCTTTATGTGTGCATGAGTAAATGTCACGAAATTTAAAAATCGCCTGCCTACTTACTGTTTTTCCTGCGCGCTTGGTTGATGCATTTTATTTCAAATGGTCGCACAATGGAATTTTTTCTTTAGAAAATCTAAACTACCAGGCGACCATGCAAAGATGCACGTGTTATTTTTTGGAATTTTCGGAGAACTTACCCACAAATTCAAAGAATGTCTTCAGACAATGCTTCCAAACCAAAACAACCAAACCTGTTTTTTGTTTGTCTCATTAAATTTATGTTGGAACGCCAATACACTTAAGCGACCATGCTATGCCGAAGGTATTTCTTACTCTTTTTATTTTTATATTTTCCCACACCGCTACATTAAGAAGAGCTACCCACTTTTTGTTTACTGCTAGAATGAGGAGAAATAACTAGATCAACAAAATGTCCGCTCAGGCTGAGGTTTTTCTAAGAGGATAATTATTAAAAAAAAATATTTTCGCATAATTTTAATTTATTTTGATTTTATTTTATTAAGTTTTGATGTAGGTATGTTAGATTGTTAATGTTACTGTTTCTTTAAGCTTGGACCTTACAAAATAATTTGTATATTACCTTAAAACTAAGTTTAAGACAGCAGGAATAAAACTAAGATCTTCTCTCACAAAAATTTTTGTTTTGTTAACTAACTTTTTTTTCTGCATTTGGATATGGAGCATATTTTGTGTGATATAAGTAAATTGTGTAAGTAAATTTCTATTTCAAAACCCATTATTAGATACTGCTTTCTTTCGCATGCGTGCCTTGTGGCTTCTTTGGACTTGCACTTAAAAATCCCCTGGCGAAATTCTAGGTGCTTAAGTAATAATATAATAGTTACCCTATCTCATTGTGTCAGTGCTGTCGAATAGTATTGTATGTACTTGGTTAAGCGAATATTACAAAGTACAGGGGGGAATCTCTCGCGAACTTTGAAATTTCGAGAGATGATGACGTTGTGCGACATCGGCACTTGATCACACTACATTATTCAACATTAAGGGAATCCTTTTCTTTGATGAAAAAATAAAACAACAAAAACCATCAAACAAGGGACAAAAATTATAACTTCAGTTCTAATGTTCCTTAAAGGTTATGAACGTATTATTTTTGATAATTTCCTGAAGATTTGTCGATGGGTCATTTTAGGACATCTCTTTAAGCAACCCAGAAAAAAAACTTATAAAGTTTTTTGAAAGAATTGAAGAAAACTCGATGTCGATTTTAAGTTGTGATAAAGGTACTATAGGGCAAGTTTTGCATTTGCCAAAAAAATCGAACTCGAGATTTTAATCAAACTTGACATTACGATGGAAAAGAGCACCAAAAATGTGAGGTTTTTCTACCATCTTGATTATCTCGAAATCGGCTCCAACGATTTTGATAAGAAAAAGTGTGCGCATTAACATGGGTATAGTCGAAATTTTATTTACATATTTTGTTATTAGCGATAACTACCGTTTGGATTTAAAAAAAAATTATTTTTGAAAAATCAATATGTAAAGACTGAACATATATTTAGCCGTTTCTATTAAGAATCCTGTGCATACAATGTGATCGCACTGGGTGCGACCCAGTCATGCATTTTATTTCTTTCTTATTATAGGTGTTCGAGATTTAAAATATATCTCTTTCGGCTGTTTTGGTCGTAATATTTTTTAATGAAACAATTTCATTTCCTTTCCCGACGTTTCGACGGTGGTTTCCGTCTTCTTCAGGGGATCTTTTATTTACAAAAGTAAATTAAACATATTATACACAAAAGAACGTTTAGTGTAAAATTTTGGCAAACTTATATTTAGTAGGTATTACAAATAAACATAAATAATACAATGAACGAGAAATATAAGGCAATATTTAAAAAAAAATGTATGATATAAAAAGACACTTCGATTGAAGTTTAGTCGGCTATAAATTGTCACGGATTCTGCCTAGTCACCAAAGAGCAGTAAACTTATGAAATGTTCTGGCTGTCTGGTTTACGATTCATATTTTTTTTTTTTGTTAATAATATGAAGCGTTTCTAGAGTATACCGCTTGGAGACATGTTTTTCCCTTTCCAAGATTTCCACTCTGTTAAAATCTGGTTTGTGTCCACGCTCAATGGAGTTTAAGGCTAATGATGTCTTCCCAGTGCTCTTTAAATTAATGTCGGATTTGTGGTTGGAAATTCTTTCTTGGAAATATTTCTTTCGACACTAATTTTGATTTTCTTTTAATGGGCCATACTCTTCATGTCAATTTTGAAATTCGGAACACTAAAATATCTGTAAATAAAATAAAACAAATAAATACAAATTTCAAGAATTGTATTTGATAAACAATAAATTATCCAACAGCAAACTTTTAGTGATCAGCTTAATTGATGGTCAGTATAACGGGTCATATAGTGATGCAGATTGATTAAAATTACAGATTGTTTTAATATTGAGTATGTTCATCGGGAGGTTTAGAAAAAAAAATCATGTTATATTTCTAACTCCAAAATAATGCTTATGACTTAATTATTATTTCTAGCCAAAACATTTTGTTGCAACCTTTTAGAGAAAAGTGATTTTAAATTAGCTTTGTTCAGTGACTTGTTCTAAATTGTTCAATTAGGAATTTTCTGTTCTGATGATTTACTTTGATTTGAAATTCATTGGAGTGCTCTAGAGAGCAGGATTTTTCATTCAAGTTTTAAGTAAAATTATTTGTTATTTGGTATTTAGTTGTTTCCTTTTAATTTATGGTTAGAGTTAATAGACTCCTCTTTTGTTTAAATAATGTTTTATTGACTGGTATGCAAGAAGCTTCATCTTAGTCTGAAATCTCACTTTTCTAGAGGGTTTCCAAACAAAAATGACACAAAAATGAGATTTGAGACTGAGACAAAGCTTCCTGCATACCATCCATTGTTATTAGTAATAAAATCAAAAATTTGTAGGGCTTATCGCTGTGGGGTTTAGTGCAATATACCTGAATTTATAAAATTTCACAATCTAGTTAAAGTGCTTAATGCATTCGGTGACCATCCGTCCTCTTCTTTAGGTAACATTCCTTATTTCGATATCGTGTCCTTTTTTGTTATTCCTAAGGAGGACAATAATTGTCCTGTTTTTTAAGACTAAATTACTTAAACATATAATGAAGACAGCACAGGTTTGAATTATTCAGTTCTGTCATCTGGGCTTTGCTATTGCGAATGATCATCCAAGTCCATTTTTCAAACTTTCATTTTGAGATTTTAAGACTTATAAGAATTCGGGATGACATAAAAAAATACACTGTGAAGTAAAATGCAAAAACTAACTGTTTTTTTTTTTTAGTTGAACTCTTAAATTAAGTACTTAAGTTTTATTAATATTTTTTATTGTCTGTTATAAGCATTTTTATTATTGTTTTTGAAACTGAAAATGTGTGTAATCTGAAGTACAAGTATTTTGAATAAATATGGTTTGTACCTAAGCTTGTTTAAGTTAATTAAAGGCTGTCCTTAAAACTGACAGCTGGCAATTAGTTTAACAGAAATAATTTTTTTACATTATAAATAAAAGTATTTCTACTAACTTCACTCCATATAACGTTCGACAGCACTGGTAGAAAAACACCCAACGTGTGTGTTTCGAGTTTCATTTTTACCGATAACTAACGGCATTCAAATTTAAGAGATTTTGTTTTCTGAACATTAAAAGCATGTGCAAAAAATCAATGAACTGGAGAATAATGTCATTCGAAGTATACCTCCCAGGTACAATCTCCGACACTGCTACAATATTTCCACACTTTTCTTTAACAATATGATTTCAAAAGAACAAAGCCTTGCTGCTATGATAAAAAAGCAAAAACAAAAAAAAAAACAAGCCAAGAACACAAAATATGTCACAAGGACATTCTGTCAACAAACTCACACAGTACATACACAATATACACTAGATACATGAGATACAATGTCCTTGTACGAGTATCTTTTGATGCAGGAGCTATCAACATAAACTTTACTTATCCGTTTATTCGTTCGGTAGATGGTTTTATTCACAAAAAGTTCTCCTGTCCTTTGTCTATTTTGTACTATTTTTTTTGTTTGTATCCCAAAATATTTGTGGATGTATACGTGTGTATTTATTTTTATATTCGCACTTAAAAGAAACTCGAGCACTTCTATAAAAAAAAAGAAAATTTGTTATTTTGGATTCAACTTAAAAGTCCTTAAAACATTTGTATATATACTCACACACACACATACATACATACATACTATATAGCCGTATGTAGCTAAGTTTCAAATTAAAACGATAAAAGGTCCTGTGCGATTTTAAGTGGTACACGTCATGTATCCCTTGCTCCTTTGGCTAGCAATGGAAAACATTGCATTGTCCATCGTGTTGTACATTGTCCGTTCTTTTATCTCTGTCCAATCGATAGAGATGTGCACACACTGCACAGTACATTGAACAGAAAAGTATATGTAATGCATTGGAGGATACCATTGTTGTACTAGGAAAAAATGAAACAATTGTTATGCGAGCATTATGATGTTCCCTTTCTTCTCCCTCTTCTCAAACGGACATACTTTACATTTATGTATGTCGGCATGTTTGTGAAAACTAAAATGGCCATAGTGCTAAAAATTTTAAGAAGGAAAATCGACACATAAAAAATTTCAAAATCTCTGCATCACTTAAGGACCGACCGAAGGATATTACAACAATTTTCATTTATTTTTAGCGCTTGCATTTGTTTTTTTTTTTTTTCTTTTTTAATAACAATAAAGCTTTATACCGACATACATATACATACGACATTTTGTCTTTAAGTGAATTTTCTAAACACATGTATTTAAGACTGTTCTGAAAATAGAAATAAGGATCTATAGATGGGTACTGTTGCCTTACGGCAAAGGATATTTTTGGATCACTTTGATGCCAACAATGGTGGCTGTATTTATTTTCAGTTCACTTGGCTTATTTTAAGAAATATTTAAAGTGTGCTTTCCTTGATATGAAGTGCAAATACATGTGCATCTTTATGAATAGAAATGTAAGAGACACATAATGACTTATAATTACATTTATTAGTTTTCTATTATAATCAATTGGTAATAGTTTTTGTTTTAATTGCCTCGCTCTAATATTTAACCATTTTTGTTCCGTCAAAAGTGGCCAGTACCTGTTATGGGGGCAAATTATGTTGGCTCTCTCTTTGACAGCAAAATGTCTCAGTGAGGAATACTTTTTTCTGTGTTATTTCAGTTACAGACCAACTATAGGTTTACACATCACTGGTTTTGGATTTTATTGCTTATCAATGTCTAAAGCATGAAGCTACAATAAGATGGTGAACGTGAATAGTCAACAATCTGTCCCAATGTTGTCAAGTCGTATAATGGCCATATTGAAAACCCTCGACATTTTAAGACACACTGACAGATTTATATCGGCCGGCCCTTCTACGAGTTGTCCAAGAACCACCATTGACTAGAAATACTTTTCTACCGTGTCATCATATCTGGCTATGGAATTCTGTTGTGCTTTTTGCGTCCAGCCGAGGCTTTGCTCGCCAGTTAGCCAGGGTCGTGATGAATAAAACACAAAACTCTACATGAAAAGTCTTTTAAAACCTTTTAACAAATTCTTTATTAAAAAAAACACTCATTAATTCACAACAATCAATATTTAGTTCAAATAATTTCTGGTTACGGCAAATCTTCAGTCTGACCTACTGGTACTGTGGTTACTAAACGGCAATGAAGGTACTTCCTATTTAAGGTGTATTCATATTCTGGCTTTAAGTAGTTCTTGGTGCTGCTTCTAGATCTGGTACTGCCTTTGGATATTCTGGCTTCTGATGACGTTTCGAGTGCAGTATCCTATCATGTCCTGGCCTGTCAGGTCTAGTAACCTGCTGATCAGCAGGTATTAAGGCCCTGGTGGCACTCGATACAGCAGGCCGAAGCTCTGGTAGATCAGCAGGTACCTGGTAAACCCTGGCGCTAATAACCTAACTTTGCAACGAAACCAATAGAGGGGGATGCTTTAAGCAATAAAGCTATAATAACAAGATCGACTTAACTAGTCCAAGGCTAGATGAATAAAATCAGAACTAATATCACCAAAAGACTTTAAGTGTGGTGAAAGGGGCCATGATTTTCGCTTGTCATTGCAGTCCACAAGTAATGCTTTTGATAAGAACCAAGTGTGAACTCTAAGATGGTGAACAAAGCTCGCAACCTTAGTTGATTGGTGACGCCATTTGAGTTGACAATCAAATCGTAGCTTTAGAAATTGGCGCATTTAATTTCTTTTTCGAATTTCATTGAATTACAATACTTTGATTTACTAAACAAACTCGAAAAAAAAAAAAACATTTTTTTGCACGTTTCTTTCTTGTATCTTTTAGGGCATAACAACACAGAATCAGTTTAATTTTTTCATGGCTAGGTAATTAACTTTAATGAAGTTTCTTGTAAACATCCCTATTCTAAATCGTAACCCATAAGGACACTTTTTGAATCGGTGTTGCTACGATGGTTAGTGCGTTCGACTATTGGACTCGAATGTTAGCCAATTTGTATTTCCGAACAACAACACAAACACATAAATAGGCAAGAATGTAAATAACTATGATTCGATTCCTCAAGAGCTTCTGCACCACCATAAAATTTTCTTGTTTATGTACAATTACCTATACTTTATTGTAAAATCATGGTTCACGTGGGCGTATGCGTACTTTTTTGTGCAAATATTTTTTGGTTGAATTTTTTGCTTGGCGAATACTTTTAGCAGCATCAAGGTTCAAAGAATATTCATAGAGTTCTTTCAGTAATTTAAAGCGACTTATACATACGTGTATTTTTTACAAAAATCAAATTAATAACACATTTACCATCTCCTTAAGTTTGATGGCCTTATCTTTCCTCAATAACTTGCATATGTAGCCTAAAATTTTGTCTACATTTAATGAAAACGTTGAAGATCGAAAGCGTCTAATCGAAAAATAAACATTTCTTGGCAACCCCTGTATTCGGCTTTCAATAATACCTACTTAGATGAACTTGAAATGTAAAATATTTTTTCAAACAAAATTAAATCTCCTATAGTGTTATTTCAAAAGATGCTAAGGAATAATGGAATAATGCATTTTAGCTAGCGCATTTTACTTTTCCTAGTTTTAAATTTTTCTCTCGATCTTAACAGCAAACTAAATTTCAGTCAAAATTTCCAAAAAAAAAAAAACAAGAAATATGTTGAAAAAATTTTGCTTAATTAACGTTATTAATTGTTTTTGTTTATTTTAAATAAACTCTGAAAAATTCTTTTAAATCGGGTGAGTCGTTTCCAAGAAACTTAGAAATAAGATAACTTACTTAACATATTTTTGAAATTTTGTTCTTGCCCACAAAAACAAACTCTTATGGGTATGTTCATCCAAATCGGTTAGAGCCGTGCCCAAGAAACCAAGAAATGATAAAAGTGGGCGCGGAAGTAGGCGAACTGTACTAAAACCAAAATCTTACTTTTTGTCTTTCAAACAAATTATCTATACAAATGTCATTAAAACCAGTTGAGTTGCATTGGAAAAATTAAGCAATTATAAATGTGGGCATGGTAGTGGGCGGATATCACTTAAAATATTTTTTTTTAATTTTGTTCATCCAAATCGTTACGAGTCGTTTTAGAGAAACCAAGAAATGATAAAAGTAGGCATGGAGGCGCCTGGAAATTACGCCTGGATTTTTTTTGGAAAAAACGCCAGATGAAATTCTTGCCTTTTTTCCTAGTTTTCTGATATTTTTTTCCTAAATTTCTGGAATTTTTCCAAAAAAAAAAAATCTGTCGTTTTTGACGAAATGAAAAAAAATGGCGTACAAAATCGGATCGGATTTGAAAATTTCTTTTTAAAAAGTTTCAAAAAAAAATTGCATATACCCAAGCTTGTACCCGCCCCAAATAATATATTATGCCAAGCAAGGGGGTTGCAGGGGATCAGCATGCCCCCTTACGGGTCAAGCTTTTTGTACGCCCGTGGACCTAATTGCAAAAAAAAAACTTCACACAAGCCCGAATTTTGTTTTCTAGCTTTTTAAATTTTTTTGTTTACATTTAAAATCTATTTGATGTTTTAAATAAAGATTTCACAATATGTCATGTGATATTTTAGAAGTCTTGACCAAGTTGGTTCTTATGTGGACTTTGGAGGAATGTCATGTGACACCACCCCGTCCGGACGCGCAATCCACTCCCTTCGATTGTTTGATAATACCTTAAAACATTTTATGGCCTTTCTTGCAAAACGTTATTTGGAAATTAATAAATAATTAGTAATTTCCATTTAGCTCTCAGGCTCTTTTGCCACACCTATCTGGCATAATTTCCAATATTTCTGACTTATTTTCCAAAACAAAATACTGCTCTTTTTCCCAATTTTAAGTCAGAACAAAATTCTTGCATTTTTTCCAATTTCAATTTCAATTCCTCTGGCGTAATTTCCCCGAGCCGTGGTGGGCGGATTTTACTAAACTATTGTTTTTTCTATTTTTCTTTTGCAGAAAAGAACAAACTCTGAAAATGCCATCTAAATCATTTACGTGGTTTGCAAGACATTGAGCCATTTTCGAGATACCGTGTAGGTGGAATTAAATAAATATATTTTTTTTATTTATTTTTTTGTATCGCTCACAGAAGCAAACTGTCAAAATTTCATCTAAATCGTTAGATCAGTTTCCGAGAACTCGGTTATATATGAATATACGTATACATACTAATATACTACATACGTATGTGTTTAAGTTTAACTCATTTTCAATAATTTTTGAGCAGTCATATACATATTCCAACGGTTTAAGAATGTACGTCCTTGGAAAAAACACATTAACTTCGATTATTGTACCTTGGTTGTTTGAGCTCCCTGTAACCAACATAACATTTTTGTTAGAGAGTCAAAATTCATATGAAATCTGCGGCAAGCTTTCTGGGCCCTTAAATCAACAATAACTATATGCCAATTGTAATTGACATCAGGCGGGAATCATGGTATCTGCAGCTATCTTGAGTCTTTTTCATCTTGGAAGCGCTAAGGCTTTCTGAAGAGCACATTCTAAATCGCTAAAGTGCTGCAGGGTCTAAGTGAATACAACTGCCTTCTATAAGTGTCACAACAATAAACATTTTTGTTGACTTGATTTTGATGCCACAAAAATCAGGGTAGTTCAAATTCCACCCCACACCATGACGGAATACGAAATTGGGGTTTCAATAATCTCGTTGACTAGTTCCTGTCATTTTAACAATTGTGTTTGTGTACTTGTGCAACACAAGTTTCTTGTCGCGTCCCATCCCGGAATAAGCATCCAATAAGTGTGTGTATTCATATTAAGAATGGCAATTTTGAAAGCCTCTTGAATTTTCGTGCAATTCACTAGCTTCACTTGCCAATTTTCTTCAAGTATTTTTAAAAGTAATTAAAAGAAGATTTACTACAGAAATGGTCCTTTAAATTTCAATATTGTTTATCTATAAAATTTATTCTATACACAGAATTTTATCATCACCTCCACTTACTTTGCTTACTCCTGCCCCAAATATATCCTTTTTTGTATGTCCAAATAAAAACTTTTTTTAACTAATGAATAAAGGCAAATTAATATCCCTTAAATTAAAATATTCAAAACGCATATAGGAAGAGTTTTACATAATTGGCTTCTGTGAATTTTATTTTTGTCTGTTTAATTTTTAAACTTACAGCCCAAAACCTGATACAAAGCAAAACTTTTACCACAAAAATAACTCATCTTCGGCAACATTGCCATCAACAATTTAGGTACATTATTTTTAGAATTAATTTTCTCGGATATATCAAGTTAGCTACTTGAGTGATTTGCTTTTAGTGAACTATTTAAATGTTAATCGGATTTATCTGAAGCTAAAGTACATAGTCCAACAATTAAATCATCAGTCTATGCTCTTGCACGCCCTTATCCATCAATAAGCTTCAATTATGAACTTGTATAAGCTTTGCAAAACTAATTAACAAAACCCTCAATACAAATTAATTTTACTAAAGCCCCCCTCACTACTATCAAATACCATTTAAGACCTACCGCAATCAGACACATTTTCACTCATTCTCGCAACCCTCTAGGGTGATACCTGTTTCAATTCAAGGTATAGAACCATTAAAAATTCAGATTCCTCATTCAAAAACAAAACCTCAACATTTTCAGAGGGCACATTCAATTCTGTAAGCTATTCTCGTTCTCATTCTATTTTTATATTTTTTCATTGCTCTGTCTTTTTCTTTAAAATTGTGAGTATCTTTTTTATTCGGCACTAAAAATGAGAGAATAAAAAATAAAAAGCAATATGAAATGCTGCCATCACAAATTTAAGGAGACTACTTCCATTAAGAGCTGTTTGCCGATGTTACATGTACGTATATGTATATGTATCAAGCTGCTGATGCTATAGTTGTTGCAAGGATATTTTTAGTTTAGCCTCTTCAGGTTTATCCATGTATAAGTAGGTGTATGTGTACATATAGAAATATATTTGTACTGATGTGACCTGCATTCGCAATTAGTTTTCTGAACACAAATACGATAACAAAAGGATAATAACTTCAAACCGAAGAAAAGAAGGAAAAAAATAACTACGATGACAAGGAGAGCAGTTTGAAGGTAACAAGAATCTTTAAAAGCACTTAAGTCGACCGTTTTTCCTACAGTATTTTTTTTTATTCCTCGTGCATTATTTTGTCGAACGTGGTTTTTTCTTCGTTTCCGTTTCGTTGTTACTGCAAGGACATTTAACTTAAAGCTCTTAAACACTTTCATGCATGCTAACACAATTATGTGAAATTAACACGCCGTCATTTTTGCATCCTTTTTTTTTTATTTACAGATGTATGCAATTACACGACAAGCCAATCTGATATCACGCCTTGGGGAATTGGAATGTTTGATTCTTTTAGTCTCCTGCATATGTCACGATCTCGATCATCCTGGATATAATAATATTTATCAAATAAATGCACGCACAGAGCTGGCTCTCAGGTAAGACTTAATTTGTATTTAAAAAAAAAAATTATATCTATTTTAATGTTTTTTTTTGTCTTGTACGATCTTTTAAGGTATAACGACATTTCACCTTTGGAAAACCATCATTGTTCAATCGCATTTCGTTTGCTGGAACATCCGCAATGCAATATATTCAAACACTTCAGTAGAGACACATTTAAGTAAGCTATTTTTTTTATTACTATTCTTACAAATATGTACATACATAAATATTTTTTTTAGTTCTTAAAGTAGGTCACTGAACTCAGGTATCAGTGCCTCTATCGACCAGTTTTTTTTTTCATTGATTTTAGTCTACATGCCTTGATTTTTTTCGGCAGGAGTTCCGATAACTTCTTTGTGTCTTTTAGATTTCAAAATAGAGTTCTAATAATGAAAGCCGATAGAACTATAATGGAAACATTTACATCTCTAGAACGCCGCCGAAATGTTATAAAACTTTCATATCACAATCTTTTAGAAACAATGTTCGGAAATAGCCAGTTGCATTACTCCCCTTTAACAAATTAACCTAATACTCTCGCTTCTACGAATGTTCGTCAGTTTACCATTGAGCCCAACTTCGGAATATTTTTTCCTCCCATTTTAATATTTTGAATTTCAAAACCACTGTGAATCGGTATCTCCTTTTAAATCCTTCTCTTTCTTCCAAACGCCAAAACTATGCTTGATCATTTTAAGGATACACAAAACTCCCTTTTTTGCGCGCATCATTATAAAAAAATTTCTTTAAAGAAATGTCAAATTGAATGAATATTCATTCCTTGGCCTGTCGTTGGTCGCTCGTATGTGAAAAGCCCCTTTAAGCCAATGTAATCGTTCGTTAACTCCTGAAGAAGCCCTAGCGTTTCTTGAAAAACGAACATACCCTGGTAGGCAAATTCGAAATTCTTTGAGACCAAGTATTCTCCTAGACTCGCTCCGGTAACCACTAATAAGCTGCCAAAGTCACAAGATATGTGAAGCATTTGTTTTGTTGTGGATTTGTATTTTTAAATACTCTTTTTTCACATTTAATTTTATAATTTATGTTTTTTTTTTTCGTTAAAGTAAGTGCACAATGCATACATGATATTCATTGTTGGCGTTTGTTGTCTAAAAAAAAATTGCTATTGCAATTTAAAAGTATTTAATAATTTAAACTTGAAAACATAATTTCAAAAAAAAATCTTTCATCCGTATTTGAAATATTGAATTTTCAAAAAAAACTAAATTGAAGAATTCAAAAAATCCCCAAAAAATATTTTTCGAAAATTTTGGTATTCAGTATCATTCAGAATAAAAAATGCCCTCTGTTAAAAATTTTGTTTGAAATCCGTTGTTTGATCCGTTCATGAGATAGTCGAAAATTGAAATAATGGTTATATGGCAAGTACCGTTAACAACATTTCAAATAAAAACATATATTAAACAAAATGTAGACAATTTATATAATGGGGCACTAATTTTTTTGTATCAAAATGGTTAGAGGCGTTTTCGAGATAATTTAGATTTACTGTTTTTGCTCCAAAAATTTGTATGCAGGTAGTTTGACCTATGCTGATTGACATGGAAGAAGAGGGGTATAAGGTTAAAGCATATAGTGGCTGTTAGCTGTTAAAGATAACTAACTAACACACTTAGTCCAAGAAGAAAGGACCATTGTGGTACCACAGGAGTTAGGTTTTTTGCCCCAAAAGAAAGAACTTAAAACCATTTTGAGCTTCTTATGAAGCGGAGGAGAGAACTAATGTCTAAGTGTGCTACATCACTAATGTCGCTGAAGAAGAAGTCTTCGTCTGTTAGCCAGTGCAGGGCATGTACATAGGAGATGAAGAACAGTTTCCTCCTCCTCCTCATCTCTACAGCTTCTGCAAAAGTCGTTTGCGAGCACGCCGAGTCTTGCAGCATGTCTACCTATGAGGCAGTGTCCTGTGATGACACCTATAGTGGAGCTAATGTGCCGTCTGCATAGACAGGTCAAAGCCTTAGAGCGTTTAAGATCCAGCTTTGGCCAAATCTTTTTTGTCGCTAGTCCACCTAAGATTTGTCCTCTCCATAGCATTTAGCCTTAGCATCAATTTACATGTAGCGATTGGAATACCCAGGTTGATGTAGTCAGTTGAAATGGGTAGTGTTGTTCCTTCTTTGGCGAGTTCGTCGGCCCTGCAGTTTCCCGGAATATCGGTCGTTAGACCGATACTTACTTATAGGGTAGCAGTATGGTGGACTGTATTGGACAAAGTCACATATTGTGACAAATTAAGTAATTAATTAAATGTGGGTGGCGATGGCGCAGTGGATAAATTACTAACTAGGACGTATGTGTTCGATCCCCACGCTAGACTCATTCTTTTCTATACCTCCAATTTTAATTGGATGCCGCCCATGGGTTAAAATGAGACAGTCAATACCTGGTTCTCAAATCAACGGTGCCAAACTAGTGCCGTACAATTCAGGTTACATTTAAAAGACCTTAGGTCTTACAGGCATAAGTTAAATTAAAAAAAAAATAAGTTCCAAGGCTCAGCCAGCTTATGTATCAGTGGAGCACTCTGCTCCACACCCTCGGCTGCCCTTGACATACTACTTAACCCTACACCCCTCGATATTTTTAGCAAACAAGTGGCTGCGAGTACAGCTATTCGCCTCAAAGCCATCTCTCAATGGATTAGCAATTCGATAGGCCATTCTAATATTCCGAACAAGGTCGGAACAAAACTAGGACGATCCGACTACACCACACACCAGCTTACCTTCGACAAGAACTTCCATTACCATACCACCTAGATCAGATTTGGAGGATGAGAGGTTCTTAAAAGATGAACCAGCCCACTTTTATACGGACGGTTCGAAAACCGAAGAGGAAGTTTGCGGTGGTGTGTACTCAGACAGACTAAATCTTAGACTCCCTTTCCGTCTCCCTGACCATTGTAGAGTATTCCAAGCGGAAATTCTGGCGATTAAAAAGGTGTTATCCTGGCTAAGGGAAAACGTGATATCTACATCGGATATCCGCATATTCTCTGATAGCCAAGCAGCCCTCAAATCACTTGGCGATGTTTTCACAAACTCTATAACTGCCCGCAACTGTCGATCACCTCTCAGGGATATGGCAGAACAGTTTAACATTCATCTGATTTGGGTTTTTTTGGGAAACTGCAAAGCCGACGAACTCGCCAGGAAAGGAACCCAAATACCTATTGTACCGAAAATGGAAGAAATCGGTATGCCTATCGCTACAAGCAAACTCTTGTTACATCAAAACTCCATAAAACTCAACCAGACAAATCTGGCCAGTAATATACCCAAGACGCTCAAAAAGTTTACTCTCTTTGAGCAGGAAACATCTTGGCTCCGTAATAGGTGTTGTAACTGGACACTGTTTAATTGGTAGACACGCCAAAAGATTTGGCGTTTTCTCCAATGACTTTTGCAGAAGCTGCATGGACGAGGAGGAAGAAGAGACTATCTCACACCTTCTTTTTTCATGTCCTGCTCTCTCCCAAGGACGAAGATTACACCTAGGGGAATACTTTTTCGACGACACCAGTGATCTTAGACACATTGAGATTCACCGACTTCACCGCTTCATTCGAGTCTCCAACTGGTTTGATTAAATAGTAAATTTCTCTTCATGTGGTATCACAATGGACCTGTCTAAGGTCTAAGTGTGTCAGCTGTTTTCCTGGCGACCACTTCAACCTTACCTAACCTAGGTTGACCTGCAGCCAGATGGTTTGTGTAGATGCCTTAATAGTAACATTTTTTATAAACAACATTTTTTATTTTTTTTAAACTTGGTACGACAATTTTAAATATTAAATAATCTAAACTTAAAACCAAAATTTACAAAAAATTTATTATTTTAATTATTTTTTTTTTTTCAAAAATCCAAAAAAATATTGTTCGAAAACTTTGGTTGGTATACAGTATTATTAATAATTTGAATTAGCTCCAACATTAATTTTTCTATCGAAATCCGTCGAGCCGCTTATGAGAAATTTTAAAATAAAAAAAATGGTTGTATGGCAGGTACCGTTAATAACAAAATATTTTTTTAAAAAATTCACCCATGTACCGTTAGTTTTGGACCTAAAAAATGATTCAAAAATCTATTTTAGACAATCACCTAAAACGCTTGAATACCAAGTTTGAACAAAATCGCTTCAGTCGTTTAGGCTGTAGAGAGTTCTACTGACAGACACACAGACGGAATTGCAAAATACTCTATATTCAAAATCAACCGTTATAAAATCTCGCAAATTTATAATTCTCGCATAGTAAAACTGTCACTCACCAAAAATTATAAATTTTGAGATTTTGATAATATCTCTTATTTTATGTGCGAGCTTTTAAAAACGAGATTTTAAAATACGGTCCATCTTGCCCAACACAATTATCTGGTTTCTCAGATGTATGCTAGTTTTCCGTCGTTGCGTAAATACTCTTAAGTCTCATTTAGATAATGCAGGAGCCTGGTTACAGAATTGCGTATATATCGAATGAATATTCAAGGAATGGTAAAATAACTAAATAGTTTCTTTCATTCAATTCCTAATGCTAATGAGACATAGAAAATGTTTAGGTATGTGAAATATACCCAGGCGTAAACCAATTAATAATAATCACTTATAGGGTTTTACCCAAGCAACTAATATTCTCTTTTTGTCTTTTTGTTTTGAAGTTAAGTTAACCTAGTTAAATAATTAATGTAACCCCATCCAAAAAACAAAGCGTTTCTTCCTCTAATTCTGAATTTCCTATTTGTCAAAATTATTTTAAAATACTCTTGGGAAAAAATAAACTTTATGATAAGATTAACCTTTGAAAAATATGTTTCATATTTGTCTTTGAATTTTGTCTTCATATACCCTAGTAGTCTACCTACCTAAATTCTTCAAATCAAACAAAATATGCGTCATATTTCAAAATTGTAATTCCAAAGATAAAAGTAATTAAGCTATATAAACAATTGGTTTTATTGTCCCAATCAAAAATAACTTCTTCGAAACCATTGATCCAGCAACGCGTTTAAGAAAGCATTACACACGCACCCACTAATTAAGAATTTTGTGGTTCAGTAAATCCTTGTGACAGGCAAGAAGATAATAATAAAGATACAATTTTGCCTAGACACAAATAAATCTAAATACAAGAGCGTACAACAGAATTCGATCGAAATACAGAGACATTTATCTTAATTTAGCACTACAATAAAAAAAAGTCCCTTTCATTTGTAATTTTTTTTCCTTTTGTTTTACTTGGAGTGCCTTTGTGATTCTGTAATTTTGTTCATCTATCCATCTCTGTGCGTCCATCTGTTCATCGAGTTTGATCCCGGATGAACAGATTTGTTTCATTTGTATGTAATTTCTAAACCAGAAATTGAGTTTTTTTTTTTTGTTGAGCTCATCTAGGACGGTTACCTGCTACCTCCCACATTTTTTTATTTAAAACGGGTTTTTGGTATAGATTAAACTTCATACCCTCCACTCCATATACAAAATATTCCAAATAAAATGAATTTTAAATGTTTCCATATATTTCCAAACATATAACAGAAATAGTGTACCTATGCATGAGGTTTTTTGTCATTTTCACTTACAAGTTTTGATTTCGTAAAAAAATCAAACTCGAGATATGGATTATGGAAATGACATTACGATGATAGCGAAGGCGAAAAAAGATGGTCTAAAAATTCTCTCCGTCTGTATGTCTATCTGTCAGTCTGTCTGTATGTATGTACATATATAAGCCTACAGCCCAAACGGGTGAGCCGAATTGCTTCAAACTTGGTATATAGAGTTTTTTTAGGTATTGTACAGAGGGGAAATTGAAATTTTTTTTTAGCTCAAAAAATAATGGTACCTGCCACATAACCGTTACGTTCAAATCTATTTTACTCGGAAATGGCTCTAACGATTTTGATAAAAAAAATCTGTGCGGCTTTTTAGCTATCGCCGATCATATGGTTGAAAAAAAAAACAATTAGAAAAATGTCTGAAAACGTTACTTTCCATAACCGCGTAACAATATTTTTAATTAATATTTTTTTGTATTTTTAAGATCATTAAAAAAAAAAAATTTAAAATTATATTTCGAAAACTGCTCATTAATTTTTTTCAAAAATTATATTTATATGTATTTTCTGAATGCCTACGAATTGTCGTTTTTGAATTTTTTTTTTTAAATATTTTCAAAAAGTTTTAAAAAAAAACTTTTTTCTGAAAAACCGCTTCACAGATTCTTAAATTTTTTTTTTCGTAGATTCGAATTTATCCAAGAAATAAAATGAGATACTTTTTTTGAGCTCAAATTAGTTTAAGTATTTATTTAATTAATTTATAATTTATAATAATTAAACTGATTTAATTTTTTGTTTTAAAGTTTATATTATTAAATATTTAATATTGTCATACCAATTTATCTTAGAACAAAATTGTGTATGTATATACAAAATTGAGTTAAAAATGACATCAAAAATATATTTAGATTTTTAATAGTGCAGTATTTTTTTGTCCAGTCGTGCATTAATTTTTTTGATTTTTTAGACCAAAAATACCGGTATACCTGTCAAGACTTTTTTAATCACAAATATTAATGTTTTTCCTCAAAAAAGGCTACAAAATTTCATATAAAAAAATCAATTAATTAAATAAATTTGTTTGGTTAAGACATTTTTAGTTTTCTGGAATACGATTCAGTTGATTAAAAAAATTGTATTAGAAGCGCTTAAAACTTTTAAATAGTATTGGAAACAAACATTTTTAACAAACTTTTTTTTATTATTTTTTTTTTTTTTGAAAACTCAATATTTTATTTCGAAAACGACTTAATCGCTTTCTTTAAAACTTTTGTATATAGTAGTTTTTGACATAATTTTGAACTTTCGAAATACTATTTAACTGAAACAAAACAAATGTTACCAAGCATGAAAATGTTCAAAAACCGTAGAAGATATTTTTTTTATTCTCAAATACAATTCTAAAAATTTGGATACAAAATGTATTTTCTTAAATTAGTGCAAAACACTTTCAGAAAAAAAAAATATTTTGCGTTCTTAATAAAGTTCGGATTTTAACTACCTAACTAAAGTACAATGTAGTCCTAACAGAATATTTTTCTTAATTAGCATTTATTTTGTACATGCGTAATTTTAATATTTTGCAACAGGTAAGCAATTTTTAATTGCGATAGAAATAAATATATGTAATATATAGGGCAAGTCTTGCATTTGGAACAAAATCGAACTCGAGATTTTAATCAAACTTGACATTACGAAGATAGAGAACAACAAAAAGATGGATCGCGCAAGCCCATCTGTCTGCTTGTCGGTACAACGATCTACATCCTAAACGGCTAAAGCGATTTTTTCAAACTTAGTATTTAAGGCCCGTTTGCTGATTCGAATCATAAATCCTGCTAGCTTAGGCCCGTTTGCGGATATGAATCATAAATATTTATGTTCAACTTAAAACGCTTAGTGGATACTTTTCCCACTGCGTAAACTGTCACATAAGTGCTTAAGTAGAACTTAAATGCTTAAATTGTGTATTAGCAAACGTGCCTAAGTTCCACATAACTTTTAAGTTATACATAAATTTATTATTAGCAAAGTAATACATCTAAGTTCACTTCCAACTATGCGAGATGTCAAAATTTGAAGATATTACATAAAATTTAAAATTAAAAAGTTGAAATTGTGTATTTTTGTTTAAAAAAACTGTCGGTATTTCCGCTTTACACAAATTTACGCTTCCATCCGCTCGCATCTTGTAGTCGTCTGTTGGCAATCACGACTTATTGGTGAAGGCCACCGGTGTTGGTGGCGAAGCAGCTGGTACTTTCGGAACAGTTGGGGAAACCGCAACTTGTACAGCTTCTGGATTGACAACTGTCATTGCAGCTTGCAGTTGAAGCGAGGTAGATGGTGTAACGAGACAAACACAATTTCTTCGAACTTAGTGTCAATTTCTTCGAATTTAGTGTCAATTTCTTCGAATTTAGTGTCAATTTCTTCTTCAGACAGTTTCTTCGAGTAATTCTTTAATTTGTTTACTATCCAGTGCTCCATATATGTAATGCTTACCAGTTTTTTCATCAAAGGCGAAGATATCTTCGGTATCTGGCCTTCTTCACCACCACCTCCACCGCTATCTTTGTCTTCCAATACAGCAAGTTGTATAGCGGCAATGTGGTCGCCGATACTTTCATCCTGAATTACGGCGCCAACTTCCATTCGAATATGATGGAATTTTTGTTTTCGTTTGGGCAGATTTTTTTTTTGCGACGTCGCGTAGGCTTATGTTTAATGGAAAATGCCTTCGCAAAGCGAGGTTTGCGAAAATTAGCAATTTGCACAAGCATCAGTAAATGCTGAGATCACAAGAGAACAAGCGAGAAACGTCGCAAAATAGTTCCACTTTAATTGCGCAAATCCTTTTTCTTGAATTTTATGCTTGTCTCTGGATTTAGATTTGAACACGATGTTCGTAGAGCGCGGTTTTATATAATCGAAGTTCAATCAGTTATTTATTATTCACTATTCTTTTGTAAAAAGAAAGGGCATCAAATAAATAAAAATATTTATTTATCTCGTATATTTCACGAAGGATTCTAACTTCTGAAATTTTAAGGATTTCCACATCCATGAAATTTAAAACCCATTTTTATTTATTTTGAATTGTTAAATTCGTTGATAACTAAAAACCAAATATCCAAACATTTTTTAATACTGTGCTTAAATAATGTATGTCCTACTTTTTCTAAAACATAAACAATGTTCCACATAACGACTTTTATGTGGAACATAAACTCTTAAGTTTCGTATCAGCAAACGGACCTAAGAGTTTTAGGTGATTGTCTCAAATAGATTTTCAATGGTTTTTTTTTATCACCAAAAGTAACGGTACCTGCCATACAAGATTTTTTTTATTATCGACTTTCTAATAAAGTTCTCGACGGATTTCGGATTTTATGTTAATACTTTTTTTTTGTTTTTTAAAAAACATTTTTTTTTTCAAAAATTCAATGTTTCGAAAACAGGTAGATGATTTTTTTTCTAAAATTATGGTTTTAAATTTATATTGTTAAATACTAAATATTACCATACCAATTATATTTTTGATAAAAAAGATGTACCTAAAAAATAAAATATAAAGCGATTTTAAAATATATTTAGCCCTATTTTCTGCTAAGAACCTTATGCTTTACGATGTGATCTAGCATAATAGCAAGTACGTGCGACGCAGTCGTGTATTTTATTTTTTATTAAACTGCCAGAAATATATTTAATTTTTACTGTAAAATTTGTTAGTCACATTTTTGCAACAAATATTTTTAACCAATTAAAAAGAATACTGATCACAATTTTAAATATTCATAAATAAAAAAAAATATATTATTGCTTTTACTCTCCCTTTTTATTTTGTGGTCACATTATATATTACAACAATATTTTGTATTTAGAATAATTTGATGCGAAACTTATACATGAGGGATTATTGGTCCTTATTTTTCCAATCGGTCAATGCTGATCTATATTTGTGAAAAATTGACGAGCTTTTGACACAGAAGTGCATCTATTCTCCGCGGAATAAAAAATAGGATACTCTACATACATACATCTGTAGTTCCAATATAGAATCGTGAGAGTAATTTTACCCCATAAAGTAGATCAGAAAACGCCTAGAAAGACTTAATCCGACTACCACGGTCAAATATTTCACGCTCTAAAACAAAAGGCTTCGGTTGTTCACAAACTAAGAAGTCCGATTGTAACACTGCAGGTTCAGAGGAATGAAAGCTATTTGTTTATAAGGCATTAAACTCGTTTTTAATTATTTAAAACAGGATCTTCTGTTCTTTTTAACATTAAACTTGAAAAATTTCGGCTGGGTGCCCTTTAGTTTAATTTAATTTTGTAGTTGTTTCAAAGGCTTTACTAATTTACATAGGTCAAAGAACATACTTGAAACACACTGTCGACTTAACCACAAACGGCAAACCATTTCTTGTCAATTAATTTACTTATTTGAATGCATATGTTTCTTCAGGCAAAATGTATTTGAATGTATAAAGGGTCTCAAGGTTCTCAACAAAATATGTTGCACAATTTAATACTAAATTCTTTTCCGTTTATTTTAAAAATGGAAAACTTTTTTTTTTGTTCAGAGAAAATAAATTGCAGGATTAGTACGCAGGAAGCAAGAACATCCTATTCTTTCAGAATTCCATTGTTGCATTGTATGCCCTTAAGAGGTTACTTTCCTTGTTCTATTGTTTATGATTTGATTGTGAACGGTTGCAGAAATTGTTATTACCACACAATCTTTTGTTGGGTCATTTTACAAGAAACTTGACCTAAAATTTAAAAGAAAAAAAAGAAACACACAAAGCAGCACTAGAAATTTATACTTATGAAAAATTAAAGCAACAAAAGATCTTCTATTACTGACTATGGCTTAAACTGCGAAGTGAAATAAGTGTTAGCTGCAATAAGGCATGTTAAGAGTTTTTGGTTGACAAATAAACAGGTGTTAAACTTAAGTGTGGTCTTAAATATATTGAAAATTACTTAGGGTTAATTTATTCCACATGCATCCATTAAATTGAAATGTGATGCTATAAAAAAGGGGAAAACCCTTAAAATTTCATATAGGTACTTTTACGAGTAAATGTCTTTGGAAATTGTGGATGGTTTATGTTATATTTTTCACCTAAGTGTTGATATGTAAAAGTTTCCAAATTATTTAAAAAGAGGGGAAGTTATTCCTTTTTTAAGAAAGGCAACTTTAAACATGTAGCTGATTATAGGTCTATCTCGTTGTTTCTAACGTTTTCGAAATGATGACGAAATGAAATGACATTTAAGTGTGGATTGATTTTATTATCATTACCATCATATCTTCAAAACCCTTCAACACTTCAAAAATATTTGGTTGTAGAAAATTGTCAAAAATACTTCTAACATGATTTATCAAACAAATATACAAACTTCTAACTTTTTCACTGTCACTCAAAGAATCGAAGCCACCAATTTTGGAACAGATTCCTAGAATTTTGTCCTCAAATACTGTATAAGGAATTATATTTCCTAGTCCTCGTTTGTCTTGTATAGATCTTACCGCTTCGCAGCTGCCATTTTTGTGGCGTTTTTAAAATGTTTACTAGCGATTATAGGTACTATAAGGCAAGTTATGCATTCGTCGAAAAAAAAAGTTGTGAGATAACAATCAAACATGACATTACGATGATAGCGAAGACGAAAAAAGATGATATACAAATTCTGTCCGTCTGTCAGTCTGTCTGTCTGTCTGTATATATGTATAGACACCTACAGCCCAAACGGGTGGGCCGAATTGCTTCAAACTTGGTATATAGAGTTTTTTTAGGTATTGTACAGAGGGGATATTGAAATTTTTTTTAGCTCAAAATATAACGGTACCGTTGCGTTCCAACCTATTTTCCTCGGAAACGGCTCTAACGATTCTGATAAAAAAAAAATCAGTGTGGATTTTTAGTTACGATCGATCATATAGTTGAAAAAAAAATTTAAAAAAAAATATTAAAAACGGTACTTTTCCATAGGACCGTTTTTTTGCTTTCAACTATCTCATAAATGGCTCAACCGATTCTTTCGAAATTTCACAAATATATAGGTTTAGGTTGCCCAAATTATACCGCCTACCAATATTTTTAATTAATATTTTTTTGTATTTTTAAAATCATTTTTAAGAAAAAAATTTTTTTAATTTATTATTCGAAAACTGCTCATTAAATTTTTTTCAAAAATTATATTTATTTGTATTTTCTGAATATCAATGAATTGGCGTTTTTGAATTTTTTTTTTAATATTTTCAAAAAGTTTAAAAAAAAACTTTTTTTCTCAAAAACTTTTTTTCTCCACAGATTTTTTTAAATTTTTTGTTCATAAATTCAAATTTATCCAAGAAATAAAATGGCGTACTTTTTTTTGAGCTCAAATTAGCTTAAGTATTTATTTCAGAATTTTGAATTATTTTTTTTTAATAATTTTTTAAGTTTATATTATTAAATATTTAATATTGTCATACCAATTTATTTTAGAACAAAATTAATGAAATTTTGTATATGCATATACAAAATTGAGTTAAAAATGACTTTAAAAATATATTTAGATTTTTAATAGAAATCTTTTGCATACGATGTGATCGAACATAAGAGCAAGTTCGTGCGATCCAGTCGTGCATTTGTATTTGTTTGGAGTTCTTATAAAAAAAGCCTCACTAGCTGCGTTTAAAAGTAGATAAATTTCATTCCAGGCTGCTATTTTTTCTTTATTAGTCACCGTGTCAGTCTTCTTATTTTCAGTAACACCTTTGATCCTATAGACTATATCTATCAAACAGCGCGTTTCAAATGAAGAAAAGCCATTGTTCGGATTGGGAATGTCGCTTACGTTTGGCAGAGTACTGCTGAATCTGTACATGGATACCACAGCTGCAGCTAGGGATAGTAAAAATTTATCGAAGTGCTTCCAGACAAAGTCAGGAGTCAAGCCGGGTTGTGCACTAAGCCCACGTTTATTTGAACTATTAGTCGATGACATTACAAGAGCATTGACAGAAGATTTAGATTAAATAGGAGTTGTAATCAAGCACTGCTTTTTCAGATGACATTGTGCTGTTTGCATACACTCCGTCATCGCTGCAGTTTATCAGCTTATGATAAACAAGTTTTGTGAAAATTGCACGAAGACGAAACCATGTTCTGCAATTCAGGCGATAACTTTTCCTCACTTAACGCCTCTGAAAAAATAGGTTTCTGTAAGTTGAGGCGATACCTTAAATTGTTAATTTAATTGATTGGGGTTTTCCAATGGATGGCGATAAAACAAACATTTTTTTTTGTTTCTTGACTATTTTTATCGATTCGGAAGTTGCTAACTTGAATAAGTCGAAGGTGATGATATTCAAAAAAAAGTGGCAGACTATCGAAAACGGCTCTAACGAATTTGATACAAAAATAGCTCGACGCATTTCGATCAAAATTCTTATATAGGAGTCTCCTCGAATTTTAAATAATAGGTACTGCAAAAAATTATTTTGCTTGGATTTTCGAAAAACAAAATATTTTTTTTTTTTGAAAATTCAATATTTCGAAAACGGGTGGTCGATTTTTTTTTGCAATTCTCTTTTTAACGTTATATTGTTAAATACTTAAAATTATCATACCAACATTTTTTTTTTCAAAAAAAAATTAAGAAATTTTGTATATAAAAAAATATAAACAACGAGATTAAAAATATATTTAGGCGTTACTACTAAGAATCTTGTGCTTACATGTGACCGAGCATAAGGCCAAGTACGTGTCATCCAGTCGGGGATTTTATTTTCCAAATCAAATCTTGTTTAAAAATTTTATTACGAAAAATTCATTTTCCTTCTCGTAATGGCATCGCCATTTCGTATTTGAATCTTAGTTAAAAGTTAAGCAAACCAAAAATTTCACGCAATTATAAAATTGACCATGACACCTAAATGTCAGGAACCGCTTTCTAGATTATTTTTTATCATGCTATATATTTGTCTCCATCGCATCTTATGTGAATTACTTATTGTATAATGTGGTAAATTCATATATCTACTTAGGGTAAAAATGTATTTATTTATTAAAATATTGTTGCCATTTTTCCCCACTGAAATTATCTCCTTTAAATTCCAAAGTCTCTTACAACAAAAAGATACACCTTTCTAGAAAACCACAATCAAATTAAATTTTTCTACAGAAAATTATTTTCCAAAAAAAAAATATAATAAAAGAACTAAAGTCTTATGGTTCACTTGACAATTTTCCAAATCCATGCTACAAAAACCGAAAACAGACGACACAATCTGCGATATGAAGAAGGGATTTTTGCGGTGTTCTTTGTCATTATTTTAATCTTTTTGTTCTCAATTAAATTAAATGCAAATAATTAGATATTTTGTTGAAAATGCTTTTCCTCAAAATAACTAGCAATGGTCTTGGGCATGATGTTTATCATAAAAGCTTACAATTAATCCTTTTCATTTCAAATTTGTCTTTCTCTTTTATTTAGAAAATTAGAAATTGTTAACGAAATATTATGCTTCAAGGATAAAGACTGAGTTTATTTATGGGTTTTTTTTGCTTGAGAAAACAGTTTCAAATGAAGTAATTTGGGATACAAATTAAAGACTCGGAGTATTGTGTAAATACCCCTAAAATGAAATATGTTTTTTTTTTTATAATTTTGTTGTGGCTTAAGGACATTTATAATTCATTAATCAACAAATAAAAAGTTTAAAGTTAATAACACTTTTCTGGCTACCTAGCAAGTGCCTAAAGGCATTCCAATGTCTCAAAATCGATTTTATCATTCTACCATAAAATCAGTCGAAAATGGAATTTGTGCCAGAAGTCGCATAATACAAATCCGTTAACTATTTGTTATATCTTAAAAATTTGACAAAACCAATAAATTTTTAAATGAGGATTTATTGTACACACAAATCAAAGCCAATCAATGATATTATAAGCTTGCAATAAAGGTATGTTGGCTACCCATGTTACGTCCTCAAAATAGAGGAATCAATAGAGCCTAATTTCTTGGAAATAAAAGTACGTCCAAAGTTGGGGCTGGTTAAAAAAGCGTTTACAGAACTGTTTATAAAAATAGCGATCCATTAATGAGAAACATAAATTACCGCGACTGGGACCCATAGATGCAAATGTGTCCCACGTAGTTGCTTACAAGGTAAAGGATTAGTTCCACAAATACAATTCGATAATATTCATACCTACTATGAGATAATAATTGGCTTATTATTAGGAACGCCGTACTAGGGTATGTAAAGTCGGCCATGACTAAAACTTGATCGACTTTTTTTTACCAGCTTTAGATAGCCACCAGAACTGATTCTCTTACTTCGTCTTCCTATCCATTCGGTCCTGATCGGACACAGTCCTACTGAGCCGAAGGCGCTCTTCCCTACCTTGGGCGATGAAGTCTCGATCATATAAAAGTCGGCTATCTACAGTTGTTCGGCAGACGTGGTAGATTAGCGGAACCGCCTTCAATCCTGTATCAGCTCTCGACTGTATTAAAAGAGGAATTCTTTGGGAGGGATGTAGCTACTTAGCTGCACATTCTCGTAGTATTGGTTGTTGGGATAATAAGCCCCAAAAATTAAGATGTTGGTTGAACACATCTTGCAATGTATCTCATCTGTTTATGTTAGATCTGTTTTATAGAACCCGTTTGTACTCCGACTCTGGTGTTCTGTGTAATCCAAGGTCTAAGATACTGCCTCTCAAACGCCCGAACATTTTCCATTTGAGATGTGCAACGTTGAACCACGCCGGACATCCACAGGCAATCATCGGCCTGATGAGGGCGATGTAGCAAATTACCTTCACCTTGCTGTCAAGACGGCTGCTTAAAACAAACGGTTTGTCAGAGCAAAAGCTCGCCTAGCCCTGGTCACAGCAGCACCTACATATCTGTGGAAATACAAGTACTGATCCAACCAGATGCCAAAGATATTTTACTTGCCAGTTGATGTCTATGGGGCCCTGCGATCACCACCTTTCTCGTATCCCTAAGGGTGCTAGGCAACGGATTCCTCAACAGAATTGTTTCTGATTTTTGGAAGTTGATTTCCAGCTTCCAGTCATCACAATATCTCTGAATCTCGTCGAAGTCACGATACAAAAGAATTCTGATGACCTCAATTGTGGAACTGTCTCTCAATTAAAATTAATAATTAACAGGGAACTGTTCCCATTTCGATCGGGGATTATGGCGTTTGCCAAATGTTCATCATTAAATACGTTAAAACAAAGCCTCGCAGACCGTCATTGCGTTATATCGTTCCGGAGGTAAAAGTGGTGAAGCAGATCTCTGCTCTCCAGGTCATTTTTCAGGCTGGAAAGCAGCCCCCACAGCATCCACCTAATCCTGCCGATTTTCGATTATATAAAGGTCATCGTCCAAGACGACCGGCGTAGTGTCAGAAGTACGTCTCTGTTTTTTGTCGTCCTCTGGAGCTTAAGACACGGAAGATCGTTTCTTTGATTTTTTTCATTCCTCCTAAATATATTCTTAATTTTTGGGAACATACTCTGGTCGCTAAGGGCCCGGATTCTGTTGTCCCAAGCTTATCACAGTTTTCCTGTAGTTATACATTTCAATCAAACTTGACCTTACGAATAACGATGATAGAGAACACCAAAAACGAAGGTCCAACAATTCCGTTCATCTGTCTGTCTCTCCTTGGGTCGATATACAGCCGTAATCGCCGAACCGATTTTCTTCAAACTTACTACTTAAGCTTCTTAGGCGATTGGCTGGATTTTTTTTAGCCCCAAAAATAACGGTACGTTTCATACAACTTTTTGTAGCAAAAATGGGAAATTATAATTATCCTGATTTTGATAGAAAAGATTCAGCACTATTATAGGGGCAGTCTACATTTTGGGTTAAATTTTATTTGTTTAAAAAATTTGATTCTATGGCAGGTCATAGAACCATTCTTTGACTTTCGACTTTCTCATTAATGGCTCTACGGATTTCGCTCAAAATGTTTTTAATATTTAAAAAAAATACTGCATACTAAAATTTTCGAAAAATATTTTTGGAAAATTCAATATTTTACAAACGGGTGACGATTTTTTTTTCCATATTATGTTTTTAAATTTACATTATTGAATACTTAAAATTATCATACTAACTTTTTTTAGAAAAAAATTAAAGCAATTTTTTTATAAAAAGAAATTATGTGAAAAACGACTTTAAAAATATATTCAGCAGTTTCCTACTTAGAATCTTGTGCTTACGATGTAATCGAACTTAAGAGCAAGTACGTACCATCCAGTCGTGTATTTTATTTTATTCGTCAATGTTCATGTGTTTACATTGCTTATCAATTTTCCAATAAAGTTATTTTGAAAAATAAAGTCATTTGCAACCCACAAGCCCTCAACCATAGCAAACTCTTTAATTAATATAGTTAGAGAAAACTTTTTCGCAACCGGAAAAGTTCTTATTTTATAACTTTTATCGACCAAGAAAAAAATGTTTTCTTTTTTTTTTTTAATGTGAATAAATAAAGGAATAGAGGGACATTTCGAAAAGAAACGATCAAAGCAACTTTTCCTGCCAAAACCTTAGTGCATCTATGAAAGAAATCGACAAGGATCCAGCCGTTTTGTATTTGTATCCTTGTCTTTTTCCATTTTATTTTAAGAATCATAGGTTTATAGTTGATGATGATGGTGGTGGCCAAGTTAAAATGAGAAAACTAAGTTTTATTTATCTTAGTTTCCTTCGCTATCAGAACTAGGTTTACCCCGAGGCTATTTCTTAGTTTTCGCCTGTTGATGGGTTTATAGGTGGAAAATGAAAACATTCACTCCTTCCTCGAAGTTTTTTTTGCACTCAAGGACATAATTGTCGCGCTATGGATGCGTGTAAACATTTTTTTGTGCATCTTCTTTTACGTACTCCTAGACCGGAAGGTTATCATTTTACAGTAACATTTTAATTTAATCTTGACAGAGTAAATAGAGCCAGAGTGTAGTTAAAGTTTTCTAATTGGACTTTTATTTGTGTTGGTTGGTTGCACAAATGAAAACGAATTGTAGATACGCGTATAAGGAAACTCTGTTGACATAGACTGACTGGCAACATAGAATTGCATTTCTATGAAGAGTAATATTTAAAAAAAAAAAAAAAAGACAGTGACCCTAAAGCCTTTAGCGAAATCACTTTACAGAAACATTTCTGAAAAGTAATTAAAAAGTAACACCGTTGGGAAATCATTTTTAAATAGAATGTTTTTCCATTTTATTTCTTTCATGCTGTAATGTCCGTTTTTGAATTGGAAGGAGCTCCGATGCAACAGAAGAAGAAAAAAACATTTGTCCACTCAAGTTAGTAGATTTTATGTCTTTATTTATGAAAAAGTACTTTCAAAACAAAGCTAAGGTTATAGTGGATGTGTATTCTTATGAATACTATATTTTTATGACAACGACAACAGTGCAAGCGATATGTTCGGCAGAGCTTTGCAGTATTCTTTAGAACTATCCATTAACACAACTTTTAATACATAAATCAAACCAGTCAGTCAATTAGCCAGCTATGAATGTAAGCATAGGCTTCTGACGACATTTCGAACAGATTTGCAGGAATACGGTTCCATTAGAAAGAAAATCTTCTTCATCTACAGAGCAAAAGTTCCGAAAAAGAAATACAAGGCTTATCTTGATTAGTTCGATTGATTAAGTATAAGGAATCCATATACCACAAATCCTAGATAAAGATCATACAAGAGATGTATACAAATTTTCCAAAAACTTGCGTTTTCGCATGGTCTTCATGGAATGACAAAGTATTCTCAAGATCTTTTTGGCTTTAATCTTTGTGTAGATGGAAATAGTTGTTTTAAAACCAGCATAATTCATTGATAATAAGAATAAAGAGAAGTGGCCCTAGGTGACTGCCTCGTGGGATACCGGATAAGGCTTGTATTTGGCAACATATATTTCAAGTTTTCACATATTGCTTTTAATTCAACTAAGAAGTGCGGAGTTAAATTTAAGCAGTCCAGGTTGCACTGCACTAGTTCATTGGATACATAGAGATTTGACCCGCTCTTATGTTCGATCATATCATAAGCACACGAATTTTAGTAGAAACGGCAAAATATATTTTTTAAGGTATTTTTTTAAATAATTTTTTATATACAAAATTTAAAGTATTTAACAATACAAATATAAAAACAGAATTAGAAAAAAATATTTTGCACCTGATTTCGAAATACAGTCAACTTCGAAAACTCGAACCATCACTTACAAAAAAAGTAATTCGAGTTATCAAGACTTCGGGTTATCAAATAAAACACAAAATTAATATAAAGTGCGTGATATTTATTTGCGAATAAAAAGTAGTGTTGTTGTAATTATTTAAATTATTCTGTTATACTTGACTGACGAGTGAATTGACGGAATGCTATACTCAATAGCACCATCTTTCTTTCTGGACACACTCTTCACTTCTTATTAATTTAAATTTATATATTTCAACCGATAATCTTTTTAATGTTCGCTTTAGCTACATGTCAACGTTAGCTTTACTTTTAATAAGAACTACATACTGCATTGTTAATATCTACGTCAAACACTTTTTATTTCTTATTTTTTTTTTAATTTTTACTACAACTATGTTTTTTTTTCAAAATAAGACTTTGAATTCCTATTGTAATACATATTTCAACCTAATAATGAGCATGACAGCTATTACTCACACTTAAAGGAATTACAATTTTAAACACAATGTATACAAGGTCATAGAACATACAAACACAGTGTCCACAAATGCAATGCATTATGAAATGAACTTGTATAAATCAACAGAATTCGAGAATTCCTCCAAAAAATTCGACTTATCGAAGGTGACGCCAAATAATATCTTCGAGTTATCGAGACATTCGAGTTATAGAATTACGTGTTATCGAACAAAATTACATGTAAACTTTTGGCTTCGGGATATTGCCAATCAATTTCATTCGAGTTATCAAATATTCGAGTTATCGAAGTTCGACTTATCGAAGTTCCACTGTATTGATTTTCCAAAAACAAAAAATCAAAACAAAAGGAGTTTTTCCAACAATCCAAGAAATTTTTTTTTTCTAAAATGTTCGTATATAGTATTATTTAGAATTCGAAGGGCCCCCTTTATTTACATTTTTTATCGAAATCTATCGAGCCGTTTATGATAAAGTCGAAAATAAAAAAATGGTTGTATGGCAGATACCCTTATTTATGAGACTACAAAAGCGATTTAAAAATCTATTTGGGGCAATCATTGCACGCAAAAAAAATCATTTTTTTAAACTCCATATTTCGAAAATGACTCAATCGTATTTTTGAAATTTTGTATTCAATAGGTTTTTGACGTTATCAGGAAAGGTGGCAACCCTACAAATGTTCAAAAACCGTTAAGGAAATAAAAGTTTTTTCTCAAAACGGCTCCATGATTTTTGATAAAAAATGTGTGTATTTTTAAATTAATTCGGTCCACTTTTAAATAAAAACAAATTTTATGTTGCGTTCATAAGAATAATAACGGTGCTTCCCATAGAACCACTTTTAATATTTTCGATTTTCTCATTATGGATGAACCGATTACAATTAATTTTTATCCAAACTCCCTAAAGTATAAATAATATTGCATATTAAAATTTTTATTTTTTCGACTTTTGAAAAAATACAAAACTTTTTTTTCTTGAAAAATCGATTTCACATGTTGTACATTGCAGATTTCATCTAAAATCTATATATTTTTGTATTCAAAAGATAGCCAACCTAAAATGTAGTTATTTTTTTGTTAGCAAAAATATTGAGTTGTGAAATATTTTTTCACTCATTAAAAGTGTGAATTTCACGCGTTTGGCCATCTAGTCAATCAAACAACTGAATTCCGGAAGTCGAATGCCCTTCTGTTCCTTCCCTGCGAGACTGCAAAACTGTTCTGTTATGAAGAGAACTGTTATAAATTGGCATGTCTATTTTATTTTTATTTTTACCTTTGACAAAAACGATATTTAGGAAAAAACTGTTAATATAAGAAACTGACAAACAAAGAATGAAAAACATTTTTTTAGGTAAAATTAAAATGCACACATTTTTGGTTTCACGGCAATTAGCTGTGTGTGTTTTTTTTTGTACTTCCTGAGTCTTACCTTAATCTGAATTTATATTGTGAAGTGTACAACCGAAAATAGTTGTTTAAATAAAATATATAGAAACAGTATTTGTATGACAATACCGATTCTCCCCATTATCACCTCACTGTAAATAGGGTAAGTTCTATATGTTCACAACTAAGCTATGAATATATATGTGTTTCCTAACCCTATTTTCAAACTTTTCCCTTACTTTTGCCTGCTCCTTTAAAAAGTTTATGTTTGTCTGCAAGTTGTTATTTTTTAAACAAACATTCATCTGAACTTTACGTGTCACCAACATGCATGACTGCTAAAATATCATCGTAAAACTTAAAATCGAACTCAAGCACAAGCTTCTTGAAGTTTTCATGCAACTTTTGCGTGCAAACTCCCTAGATTCTAAGATCCCCCACATCATTGGTAATTTTTTTTTTTTTTTGCTTCCACACATTTGTTAGAATATGAAATTTTTCGCAACATAAACTTTTCGCTCCGAACACTAACACATTTTCGAGTATAAGTCTATTGTAATACTTTTAAATCATAGTGGACGGAAACAAGGACGATGAAGAGGATGAATGAATTTGGAATGGGAATTGCAAAGAACGCGGGAGTAAGTGTACTAGTTTTTATTAGAACATTGTGCTGGTTCTTCACTTTTCTCATACATATTCCCTCGCTTGTGCTTGATACATTTCACAATTTATTTGGATGCGGAGGCGGTAGTAGTTGAGCTATTTATGTGGGTTTTGTTCTGGGGAGAAAGAAAGTAAACACACATGTCACAATGACACACAACTGCTATCAGTCTTTGCCATTACTCATATTACTGTTTGAAGAATGTAATTCATTTTCTTCGTCCTCTTTTCTGGCGCGTTGTTGCTGTGCATTTTGCTAGAAAAGTTTTGTACTTGCATGCAGCATGAGGATGTTGATGATGATGGTTAAGAACTTCGGAGGAGTTAGTTTAGAACTTTGTTGGTTGCTAGTGACCTCTGTTGCCCTTGTTGTATAAACAATTAGAATAGTCTAACATTTTTTCATATACATATGTATGTACACAGACATAGTAGATTTGTATATACAGTTAAATTTTCTTTTGCCGCGATATGCACATATATAAAGATTTCAAATCTTGTTAAAACTATACAAGAGCTCTTGTAGATAACAGGAGTAATATGTGAGCACAGTTTTGATTTGCTTTAGAAGCTAAAATCTACCCAATTTCCTTGAGAGTTTTCAGATTCGTTTCCAAACCCAAATAAATAAAATGCACGACTGGATTCGATCGTACGAACTTGCTTCTATAGCGAAAAACTTTATAGACTAAGAGCCCTCAGCAATTTTTGTGTGTGATTGATAACAAAAAATAATTAGTATAATTAGATAGTACTTAAGTAGTTATTTACAAATGTTGGTGTCTTGTATTCTCAAGGGGAGCAATAGTAAATCAAATATGCAGTTGTTTTAAATTATTGATAATTGTGATAAGAACTTTACCATAACATCAAAATGTAGAGCTGAGCTCTCTGATTGCCAATATGGTGGTCCAAGACGTTTTACTGGCGGCCTTATGCCTACAAGACGTGATCAAAGTAAGCGCTACTTACCCTCTCTGCCTCTGTTTTTTATTCTGGCCCGGGCCAACAAGAAATGGCCCGCATATCTCATTTTTTTTAAATATTTGTTTAAGTAATCTATAAAATTTCATCACAAAAATTGTCAATGTGTTCCCTCCATTACCAAGTTCCCATATTAGGTGTTTATCTTTTGAAGCTCAGAGCAGAGAACTAAGCTGTCAAAAAAAGATCTATTTTTCATTTGTAGCCTGTGTGGTTTTCCATTGGTAAATCCAGTTTTCAATCTAGATTTTGATTTTTCGAGCCCAACGGAACGTGACTTTAGATTTAATTTTCGTTCTTATTGTATTTCTGCAATGTCGTCTCTGTGAATATGTAGCTGTCTAAATTTGTTTATTTGACAAGTGAGAAAAAGAATTAATAATGGATGGTTATAAAAGCCATGAGTCCAGTACAACGCATAAAGTGTCAAGCTGTCAGCAGAAAATTGTAATTGTATTAGTACAAACATGGGTAAATGTGTCGAAAAATATATATTTACAAAAATGTAATAATATATATTTATTATTTTAATATTTTGCCAGTTCAGTGCTCTAGTGCGTTTCATAAATAAATCGGAGAGCTGTGATCAAACTCTGCTAACTCAAAGCGTACTTGACATGTTCAAGCTCTGCTCAGTTCTCTGCTCAGAGCTCAAAAGAAAAACGAGCAGTGAATTCATTCATTCAGCCTCACGTTATTATAAGAATAAATATTTATGTTGCCTAATGATTGCCACTAACAAAAATAAATAAATTCAGGAATATTTAATTTTTAATGTAATTATTTTTCTACAAATTCAAATAATACATGTGTATCTTATACGAGTATAATAATCTCGGTTCTTATAGTCGGATCATCAAATGGTGTAAAAATGCCAGAAAAAAATTTTTAAGAGGGTAAAATCATTTTTTTTATAAGATGAGTCATCATTTCTTTTAGAAACGTGTAAATAAAATTTGAGAAGGGGCAAACATATTAATTTAAGTTGAAAATCTGTAAATGTGTAGAAATTTATATTTTCGGTACTGAAATTCACGGTTTGTAAACTTAATTTTTAAACTCACAAAAAACGTTTTGTAATCAATAAGCAACTTAGCATTAAACAAAAAACATAAAAAAAAGATGGAGTAAACTTTTTTTGTGTGATATGACACATGCAAATGGGAAATAAACAAACACTTAAAAGTGGGGATTGATACGCGCCGCCGGTTGCTCTTCCTCTGTAGGTAAATTATATTTAATATTTTATTATTTTGCCAGTTCAGTGCTCCACCAGTTTGTTTCATAAGTAAATCGTAGAGCTCTGATCAAACTCTGCTCAGAGTGTACTTGGCATGTTCAAGCTCTGCTCAGAGCTCAAAAAGAAAAACGCGCACTGAATTCATTCATTCAGACTGACGTGACTATATGAATATATATAAATATTTATGTTGCCTAATAATTGTTAGTTTTTTTTTTCAAAAAAAAAGAAATATTTCTGACGAGTATTGGCCCTAACTTTTTGGAAATGGCCCTCAGAAATGCCCTCAAAATTCTTGTCTTTGTGGCACCTCTGCATGGCATCACAAAGATTTTGCACTGCATATCTTGGTCTGCTAACTTGTTAGTTACCTGCATTCTGATCCACAAACTTCTTTGTAGCAGTAAACCTATTAACTCACGATTCTAGTTAAAGAAGTCGTTTATTTCCGGGTCCTTAAATATATAACTTTTTTTCGCAATTTTAAGCTCTTTAAAAACCTCTTCTAACTTATATGGATTCCGCAACAACGTAGCAAGTTTAGTCTGTAAGTTAAACACACATATAAAACAACTTTGAAACAAATATTTTTTTGCCTAAGAAAATAAATTTTACAAAATATGCTATGTACTAAATGATTTAAAAAAAAATTAATTTTCTTGTTCCTCTCCAGTGGGATTTTTTTTTGTAGATTTGCACAGATTTATACCAGTTCAAATTTCTGCGAAACCATTTTGGTTATTTTTTTTTCGATGTGAAATGACTAAGAGTTAAAGAAGCATTTAGCTGCTTTTAAAGTTTAACGACCTCTTTAACGTTAAAGTCTAATTTTTGTCGTTCAAAATTATCAAAAAGTCCACTTTCATTTTAAAACTCATTTATAGAGTTGACTTCCATCTTAAAACTGATTTAGAGTAGGTTTTAAATGTTTAAAATTTTGCGCCGTTCTATTTGCCCATCATTTGTATTGTAAAAATCGATTCAAAATTAACGTTACGATAGTTTTGGTTTTGCCTCTTTACTTACTACTAAAACAGAAAAAGACGTCGAAAGTATGCCCTCTTGGGGCATTTTTCTTGCAAATGTGTTTTTTCGAACGAAAAGAAAATTAACCGAATTAGAACATTTTCTTAAGTGGACATTAAGAACAACAATCGTAAGCACTCAAAGAATTACATACTTTAAATGTTTTCAAAACATCAGCATTGCCGTATTTCATTTGCCGTCTTACTCCCTTGATATATGTATATATATAGGGTATGTATGTATGTATATATATGGGGGTGGCCGTGGCGCGATAGTTGTGTGTTCGCCTGTGAACCTCATGGTCACAGGTTCGATCCCTGCCGTAGTCTATGCCGTCTTATTTTTCCATTAAAAACCAATTCTAAAAATAAATGTCATACAATGAGTTGCTGGGTTACTCATTACATGCTGTTTAGGCATAGAACTAACAACATGTGATTGAGTCAGACTAGTATACCGATAAAATATGACAAATAATAAAAAAAATTAATGCGAATTATAAGGGACATAGATAAATAAGACACGGAAATTTCTCCTCATTAGTTCAGCCGCCATCCCTGGAGATAAAATCTGAGACAACAACCACCTACAGTTTCCGAATATCGCGCCACACATCTTTCCTATCATTCTTTCTCTTCCTTAACCTCACCCTCACGCCCGCGCTGTGTTGAAACATTTAAAGGGTATTCATAATCCCTTGAGCGCGTGTAGATTATAAACAAAAAAAAATGTATATCCCACTGAGAATAGGAAATCTGATCAACCTTTATAAAGAAACTTAAGAGGTTTGTAAATCCATTTCAAATATGTACAACCACATATTTAAAAAAAAAAACCCTTATTTCAAGTACATATTTTGCAATAAAAATATGGTTGTTTTAAATTATGTTAACGACCATTTAAGTTCAATTTGCAAATTCGTTTTTTTTTTCTTTTAGACAACGAAACTTCAATTTTAATTGAATTTCAATAGCAGTAAATTTGACACGAAACCTAAAAAATCAAACTAAATTGGGAAAGTCTACATAAGGTATAAAATGAAGCTAAGAAACAACTATTCTGAAATAGTTTTTAATTACTTGCACGCAACTATGTTATGTATAGATATAGAAACATTTATTTTCACAGCCGTACTTTCTTACCCATTTAATAGCTTTTACTCTGAGCTTTTCCTGAGTGTTCGAAATTTATATATTCATTTGTACCCGAGTTTGTCACTATTAAAAGTTAAAATATTTGTTGTTTATTGAAATAATCAAAATGAATTGCTTGTAAGATACACAAACTTGATAGAACTCAAATAACAATATGGACCCACCCTCTTAGTTGTTGCCAATTATTATTACAAGAACAACTAAAGCGTCAACTTACTATTATACCAGTAGGTAGGTATACCAGAAGTTGAGTAAACACAAGTATTATTTTTTTCTCTTGAGGATTGGAAGTTCTTATAGAAATATAGATAGATATGTATCTATAAATATTAGAGGGTATGTGGTTATAACACAAATACCTTCTCCTCCTATAGTCGCTATAAGTCGAAAGCACAACAAACAAAAATGTCGTTCAATTTCCTTTTTATTTACTTTCACAGCCCGAAATTAATATTAACGTCAATATTTAAAAAAAAAAGACCATTTTGTCAGGACACTGTATAATGTATAAAATGTATAATAATCCTGCGGCGGATAAAAGGAAATTATTTTTGGCAGCATAAATTATTTAATTATCGTCAGGATGCTTTAATTTAATAATATTCTTATAGTATTTTTTTTTTGTATCTTACAGTGTCATCCGTGAAGGAATCATTCGTTGTATTTTAGCGACAGACATGGCCCGCCACAATGAGATTCTTGACCAATTCAAGGAGGTGACACCTACATTTGATTACTCGAATAGATCACATGTTAATTTAGTAAGTGTCTGAAAAGATTTTGAAGTGCAATATGGACTACATTAGGCTGTGTTTCCATTCTCTGTATAGCTCTGTATGATTCTGATTAAAGTCGCAGACATCTCGAATGAGGCTCGTCCTATGGACGTAGCTGAACCGTGGTTGGATCGCCTTTTGCAAGAGTTTTTCGCTCAAAGTGCCGCAGAGAAGTCGGAAGGACTGCCTGTGACACCTTTCATGGATCCTGATAAGGTTAGCAAACCAGGCTCTCAAGTTCGATTCATCGGTCTAGTATTACTGCCATTATTTGAAGCTCTTGGCGATTTGGTGCCCGAGCTTACAGAACTGATTATAATTCCAGTCCGCAATGCATTGGATTACTACAAGTAAATAAATAAAATAGTTTGTCGATTTTATTTTAATTCTTTCGATTTGTGTTTTTTTTTTTGTTTTTTTTTTTTGTAATCCCTTTGTTTTTTTTTTTTACAGACACTTAAATGACGCTCAAAACAAATCACGAAAATCTCTCGCTGAGACCGCCGAAAATACTAGCTCCGATGGAGGCGGTGTATCCCCACAGCTGCCACGTTCCCAATCGGGTATTAGTGTTAAGTCCAGACGTAGTATACCATCGCAAAAGTCCGCTTCTAGGAATTCTGTGGATGAGCCCACCTGCATAGCTGCAGAACTGCACGACTTACCCGAGGGCAGTGAAAGTGGTGATTCTGAGACCGCAACGGAAGTTGATGTGAGTATAATACTCGTTAGTTATTTATTTTCTTATATTGCTTTCGTGTGTTACGGTGTGGGGATGCGAAAGAGATTATGAATCATGAAGCACTGCCGGCCGCCGCTATAAAAGCACAAAGTACTATACACGCATAAAAATACCACCCTTATTTCGCAATTTGTATCCTGTTTCCACCAGCGACGACGGGTCTACAAATAAACAGCTCCTTTGGATATTGTTTATTCAAGACGTTGATATTATAGCACTCATCCGTATTTGTACGAGTAATGTTCAATAATTAATACAAATTTCACAACTTCCCACATGTTTAAAACAAAAATTGAGATTTCCTTAAACAAAAATAACAATGTGAAATTTAGCAACTCTTCGATACAAATTTAATTCGCATTCAACACAAAATAGATTAATTGAAATTAATTGAAAAAAATATTCACGTTGCTATAAATTTTAATCTTGTAGGGATTATAAAGTTTATTTATTTTTTTACCGAAACGTAGAAAAGCGTACAAGAAAATTCCTAAAAAAACTTCATTATTTTTTAGAACAACCCCTGTTGGATCACTGTAGTTCTAATTGAGGGATTAGCAGGGTTTGAGAATGTCTAATATGTACATGTGTCAAGTTTTTTACCAATCTGACTTAACAAGAAAATTGTTTGACGGAAAAAAGTGTGCCTGCATAGTTTTGTAGTGTATTTATCAAGTCTTCTTACTTTTGTTCCTGAAAACTCTTCTTATCCATTAAAAATAAATAGGGTTGCTTACGATTTGCCGCCTTTAAAATCTACATGGCGCGTAAGCCCCCCTCTGCAATCCCTAATACTTGGCCAAATATAGGATTTGCGGTGGGGTGAGTTTGGGTCTATGCATATTTAGCCAAGCAGATATAAGTCGACATTTTTGGCGACAACTTTTCAATCGGCATTTAAATATTCTGGGTTTTTTAAGTGTCAAGTTTCTTGTCGGTCAAATTTCCGTCGATATTTTAACAGTCGATTAAATTTATATTTGTTCAGTCAACAATTCTTTTGTCGACCATTCGTATACTCTCCAAATAAATATTGTTTATAAGAAAACATTTCCGAATTTTCTGACAACTCAAGTCTTTCATATAAAAACACTTTTTGTTTAGGTCTAGGGCTGGCAACGAGACCGAGATTACTTTAAACACACCCGAGATGAGACCTTATTTTTCCTACCGAAATTCACCGAGAATCTCGCTGGTGTAAGTGGTTTGGTTTCGGTTTTTGCTAGAAGAAATATTTTTTAGTACTCATGTTTAATTTTTATAATATTCACAAGTTTTTTTTGCGCGTATAAATAAATATATAAATATAAAGTATATCAAACCACATACAGCTGCGGTGAAATAAAATAAATAGCAACATTGCTGCATCATACAACTTAAAACTAAAACATCATACAGATATAAAATCTTTTTCTGTGATTTTATTCTTTAGAGGTCGTCCAGCAAAATTAGTATTTCGTTGAATAGCCTTTGTTGGCTATTACTGCTTCACAGCGTCTGGTCATTGAATTAACCAAATGTTGACAACTTTTTACCGAAATATTCTCCCAGGAGACCTTTACTGCAGCCAAGAGTTCTGTGTTACTAATCGGTTTGGTTTTAGAGACTGCTTTTTTCACACCAGCCCACAGATTTTCAATCGGATTTAGGTCAGGTGATTGCGCTGGCTACTCCATCAAATTAATTGAATGATCTCCAAACCAATTTTTTTTAACATTCTTACTGGTGTGCTTGGGGTCATTGTCATGTTGGAAGACCCACAAAAGGGGCATCTTTTCCTCTGCATAAGGGGCAATAACATTTTTGAGTGTACTAACCTAAACGTGTTGATCCATTAATGGTTTAATCCAATATATGGGCCCAACACCATAGTAGGAAAAACAAGCCCACACCATTACGCTTGAACCTCCGTGCTTAAATACTTTATTTGTTTATTTGGGATTATATTCCGCTTTCGGAGGAACGAGATCCTTTACCGCCAAACAATACGATTTTACTTTCATCTGTTCATAGAACGTTCCGCTATTTCTCTACTGTCAAATTCAAATGCTGTCCTGCAAATATTAAACACTTTTTAGCATGTTTTTCAGTTAAAAGAGGGTCTTTTCGTGGACTAAGCAGTTAAATTATATGTTCCCTCAATTTGTGGCGAACGGTTTCCGTGCAAGCTGTAATATTCAGCTCTTTTTTTAGCTCAGTTGCAGGCTTAAATGGATTTGTATGGCTTGCTCGGACTAGGCGCCTGATAAGAGTTGTCGTCATAATAAGTTTTCGTCCACGATATTCGGTTTTAGGTGTGTATATTATTGCATTTCGAATCATTTTGTTGTAACAGCCAACAAACCGTCGAACTTCTCTATAAGTTTTACCTTCCGTGATCATTTTTTAATAATTTTTTCCGTTTTTCTTTGGTACAATGTTTCCATGACCCATTTTCTTTGATAAACTGTCGAGCGAGGAGGCTGTAAATATTTTTCTATTCACTCATTTAAAGAAGTTAAAATGAAACTTGTACTAACTTGGAATATAAATCGCTCATTTTTCAGACTTTGTTTCCCCCTCCGGAAGATGGTGACTTTTAGGTGACACTTGGAAAAAACATATTATCGCAACGTCAAAATATAGTTCTTTATCTACCTGCCAAGCCATGAGCTGTCAAAATCCATTGAAGGATTGCTCCAATTTAAAAGGATTAAAGAAATTTCTAAAATGTTGATTTTAAGCCTTTTAGGTGACATTTAGGGAAGACAGTAATCTTTTGGCTAACGGAGTTTCAGTTGATTTAGTTTGGTCTAAAATTTCAAACTAAGAACAATTATCAACATTTCAACTTTTTGGGAAACCAGAAAGAATCCACATCGTCCTAATTAAACTTTTAGTCTCAAAAACATTCACCCCTTTTAGAGAATTCATTTGGGTAAAAACAGTCAATTTTCCATAATTTTGCAAAGCCATTTATAAATGGGTTGAGTAAGTTTAGTAAGCACCCTTAAAGTTAACTTTTAGCCACCAAGAAAACCCAATATGTACTATAGCGTATATTTTAGTAAAACTAATTTCATAATTGGGTTGATTGTTCAGAAAAAGTATTTATAAATTCTAACTAAAAACTGATTATTAATATTCTCTCTCTTAATTAAAATAATTGTGATTAAGACCGGACGAGGTGGCTTTTTTGTGAAAATTATTAAGGCATTAATTATTATTCCAAGTCCAGTACTGACTTTTCTGTGTAGTAATCCTTACTGCATTCTATAATTAACTGCAGGCTAATTCATCCCCAGATGTCTCTTGGAGGGAAATTAAAACATATTATATTTCTCCCTCTCTGTGGGAAAAGTCCTTTCTAGAGCGGGAGATTTGCTTTAAAAACTAATACAACTTTGTTGCTGGTGTTTTTTTTATGCCAAACGAAGCCGCTGCACAATTATTTAGCGGAATTATGTTTAATTAGAACGTCCGGACTCATTAGTGTTTCTGACTCGGAGATAAAAAAAAATGGCCTGAGAAAATTAAAAACGCAACTAAACGTATATTTTTATTTAGTCCATCTTTTCTTTGTATATATAGTTATGAAGGGATAATCTAAAAGGTAAATATGTACCTTTTTTACTTTGATAAAGTTTAAGCAAAGCAAAAACAAACTTGTAAAATATGTCCTTTCAAAAATATGTAGGTTTAAGATTTAAGCTGGAATTTTTTTTGAAGATTCATTATAAATTTTAATTGATATTGCGATATTGTACATAATGTACATATGTGAAGGACGGAAGGCTGTTTTTTAAGAACTATAAAAATGACTCTTTGAAATAAAGCACAAATAAGTTAAATTAATTGCCATAAAATTGACTCTATTTGAAAGATAATTCCTTGTCATTTTTATATGAATATGATTTCTGGCATATGTAGTCCAATCTACAGGTCCAATTTTCGATCACTCTTTGCGGCATTTAGGGTTGTTTTTTGGCAATAACGTATAGCGAAAACGTTTCCTTCAACAAATCAATTGTGACTCTAGTTGTTTGACACTTTCCATACTATTGTTGAAACCATAACTCCCTCATATCAGAGATTCAATTCAGGAACGAAAAAGTCATTGAGCATGGCTCTTTAACGGTCTTCGTTAACTCGAACCCTCTAGTCGGCATCGGACTTATGATTCCACCCATAACGCACACTAAACTATCAGTTTTTCAGGGTGTAACGGCCGGCGTCTGAACAATGGTTCTAGGTTTATGTGCGCTCCAAATTCGCCAGTTTTGCTTATTGACGTAGCCTTTACAAATAACATGCACGACTGAATCGCACGAACTTGCTCTTATGTTCGATCACATCGAATGCAAAAGATTTCTGTTAAAAATCTAAATATATATTTAAAGCAGTTTTTTACTTCATTTTTTATATATCTATACAAAATATCTTTAATTTTTTTCTAAAAAAAAATTGGTATGACAGTCTTAAATATTATAATATAAACCTAAAAACAAAATACTGAATCGGCTTAATCAATGAAAAAATAATTCAAAATTCTGAAATAAATACTTAAACTAATTTGAGCTCAAAAAAAGTACGCCATTTTATTTGTTAAATAAATTTGAACTTATGAGAAAAAAATTTAAAAAATCTGTGCAGCGTTTTTTGAGAAAAAAAGTTTTTTTTTAACTTTTTGAAAACATTTTTCAAAAAAAAATTCTAAAACGCCAATTCATAGGTATTCAATAAATACATATAAATATAATTTTTGATAATAATTTAATGAGCAGTTTTCGAAATATAAATTTAAAATCTTTTTTTTTAAATGGTTTTAAAAATACAAAAATTTACTAATTAAAAATATTGGTACGCGGTATAATTTGGGCAACCTAAACCTATATATGTATGAAATTGTATTAATTGAAATTAATTGAAAAAAATATTCACGTTGCTATAAATTTTAATCTTGTAGGGATTATAAAATTTATTTATTTTTTTTTACCGAAACGTAGAAAAGCGTACAAGGAAATTCCTAAAAAAACTTCATTATTTTTTAGAACAACCCCTGTTGGATCACTGTAGTTCTAATTGAGGGATTAGTAGGGTTTGAGAATGTCTAATATGTACATGTGTCAATTTTTTTACCAATCTGACTTAACAAGAAAATTGTTTGACGGAAAAAAGTGTGCCTGCATAGTTTTGTAGTGGATTTATCAAGTCTTCTTACTTTTCTTCCTGAAAACTCTTCTTATCCATTACAAATAAATATGGTTGCTTACGATTTGCCGCCTTTTTAATGTCGACTTTTGAGAAGTCGATTGGGATCGACTCGACTCTTAAAAGGTGGATAGTGGCGAAGTTTATGATTCTCGGAAAATCCTAAATCCCGAAACCAAAAATCTTTAAAATCTACATGGCGCGTAAGCCCCCCTCTGCAATCCCTAATACTTGGCCAAATATAGGATTTGCGGTGGGGTGAGTTTGGGTATATGCATATTTAGCCAAGCAGATATAAGTCGACATTTTTGGCGACAACTTTTCAATCGGCATTTAAATATTCTGGGTTTTTTAAGTGTCAAGTTTCTTGTCGGTCAAATTTCCGTCGATATTTTAACAGTCGATTAAATTTATATTTGTTCAGTCAACAATTCTTTTGTCGACCATTCGTATACTCTCCAAATAAATATTGTTTATAAGAAAACATTTCCGAATTTTCTGACAACTCAAGTCTTTCATATAAAAACACTTTTTGTTTAGGTCTAGGGCTGGCAACGAGACCGAGATTACTTTAAACACACCCGAGATGAGACCTTATTTTTCCTACCGAAATTCACCGAGAATCTCGCTGGTGTAAGTGGTTTGGTTTCGGTTTTTGCTAGAAGAAATATTTTTTAGTACTCATGTTTAATTTTTATAATATTCACAAGTTTTTTTTGCGCGTATAAATAAATATATAAATATAAAGTATATCAAACCACATACAGCTGCGGTGAAATAAAATAAATAGCAACATTGCTGCATCATACAACTTAAAACTAAAACATCATACAGATATAAAATCTTTTTCTGTGATTTTATTCTTTAGAGGTCGTCCAGCAAAATTAGTATTTCGTTGAATAGCCTTTGTTGGCTATTACTGCTTCACAGCGTCTGGTCATTGAATTAACCAAATGTTGACAACTTTTTACCGAAATATTCTCCCAGGAGACCTTTACTGCAGCCAAGAGTTCTGTGTTACTAATCGGTTTGGTTTTAGAGACTGCTTTTTTCACACCAGCCCACAGATTTTCAATCGGATTTAGGTCAGGTGATTGCGCTGGCTACTCCATCAAATTAATTGAATGATCTCCAAACCAATTTTTTTTAACATTCTTACTGGTGTGCTTGGGGTCATTGTCATGTTGGAAGACCCACAAAAGGGGCATCTTTTCCTCTGCATAAGGGGCAATAACATTTTTGAGTGTACTAACCTAAACGTGTTGATCCATTAATGGTTTAATCCAATATATGGGCCCAACACCATAGTAGGAAAAACAAGCCCACACCATTACGCTTGAACCTCCGTGCTTAAATACTTTATTTGTTTATTTGGGATTATATTCCGCTTTCGGAGGAACGAGATCCTTTACCGCCAAACAATACGATTTTACTTTCATCTGTTCATAGAACGTTCCGCTATTTCTCTACTGTCAAATTCAAATGCTGTCCTGCAAATATTAAACACTTTTTAGCATGTTTTTCAGTTAAAAGAGGGTCTTTTCGTGGACTAAGCAGTTAAATTATATGTTCCCTCAATTTGTGGCGAACGGTTTCCGTGCAAGCTGTAATATTCAGCTCTTTTTTTAGCTCAGTTGCAGGCTTAAATGGATTTGTATGGCTTGCTCGGACTAGGCGCCTGATAAGAGTTGTCGTCATAATAAGTTTTCGTCCACGATATTCGGTTTTAGGTGTGTATATTATTGCATTTCGAATCATTTTGTTGTAACAGCCAACAAACCGTCGAACTTCTCTATAAGTTTTACCTTCCGTGATCATTTTTTAATAATTTTTTCCGTTTTTCTTTGGTACAATGTTTCCATGACCCATTTTCTTTGATAAACTGTCGAGCGAGGAGGCTGTAAATATTTTTCTATTCACTCATTTAAAGAAGTTAAAATGAAACTTGTACTAACTTGGAATATAAATCGCTCATTTTTCAGACTTTGTTTCCCCCTCCGGAAGATGGTGACTTTTAGGTGACACTTGGAAAAAACATATTATCGCAACGTCAAAATATAGTTCTTTATCTACCTGCCAAGCCATGAGCTGTCAAAATCCATTGAAGGATTGCTCCAATTTAAAAGGATTAAAGAAATTTCTAAAATGTTGATTTTAAGCCTTTTAGGTGACATTTAGGGAAGACAGTAATCTTTTGGCTAACGGAGTTTCAGTTGATTTAGTTTGGTCTAAAATTTCAAACTAAGAACAATTATCAACATTTCAACTTTTTGGGAAACCAGAAAGAATCCACATCGTCCTAATTAAACTTTTAGTCTCAAAAACATTCACCCCTTTTAGAGAATTCATTTGGGTAAAAACAGTCAATTTTCCATAATTTTGCAAAGCCATTTATAAATGGGTTGAGTAAGTTTAGTAAGCACCCTTAAAGTTAACTTTTAGCCACCAAGAAAACCCAATATGTACTATAGCGTATATTTTAGTAAAACTAATTTCATAATTGGGTTGATTGTTCAGAAAAAGTATTTATAAATTCTAACTAAAAACTGATTATTAATATTCTCTCTCTTAATTAAAATAATTGTGATTAAGACCGGACGAGGTGGCTTTTTTGTGAAAATTATTAAGGCATTAATTATTATTCCAAGTCCAGTACTGACTTTTCTGTGTAGTAATCCTTACTGCATTCTATAATTAACTGCAGGCTAATTCATCCCCAGATGTCTCTTGGAGGGAAATTAAAACATATTATATTTCTCCCTCTCTGTGGGAAAAGTCCTTTCTAGAGCGGGAGATTTGCTTTAAAAACTAATACAACTTTGTTGCTGGTGTTTTTTTTATGCCAAACGAAGCCGCTGCACAATTATTTAGCGGAATTATGTTTAATTAGAACGTCCGGACTCATTAGTGTTTCTGACTCGGAGATAAAAAAAAATGGCCTGAGAAAATTAAAAACGCAACTAAACGTATATTTTTATTTAGTCCATCTTTTCTTTGTATATATAGTTATGAAGGGATAATCTAAAAGGTAAATATGTACCTTTTTTACTTTGATAAAGTTTAAGCAAAGCAAAAACAAACTTGTAAAATATGTCCTTTCAAAAATATGTAGGTTTAAGATTTAAGCTGGAATTTTTTTTGAAGATTCATTATAAATTTTAATTGATATTGCGATATTGTACATAATGTACATATGTGAAGGACGGAAGGCTGTTTTTTAAGAACTATAAAAATGACTCTTTGAAATAAAGCACAAATAAGTTAAATTAATTGCCATAAAATTGACTCTATTTGAAAGATAATTCCTTGTCATTTTTATATGAATATGATTTCTGGCATATGTAGTCCAATCTACAGGTCCAATTTTCGATCACTCTTTGCGGCATTTAGGGTTGTTTTTTGGCAATAACGTATAGCGAAAACGTTTCCTTCAACAAATCAATTGTGACTCTAGTTGTTTGACACTTTCCATACTATTGTTGAAACCATAACTCCCTCATATCAGAGATTCAATTCAGGAACGAAAAAGTCATTGAGCATGGCTCTTTAACGGTCTTCGTTAACTCGAACCCTCTAGTCGGCATCGGACTTATGATTCCACCCATAACGCACACTAAACTATCAGTTTTTCAGGGTGTAACGGCCGGCGTCTGAACAATGGTTCTAGGTTTATGTGCGCTCCAAATTCGCCAGTTTTGCTTATTGACGTAGCCTTTACAAATAACATGCACGACTGAATCGCACGAACTTGCTCTTATGTTCGATCACATCGAATGCAAAAGATTTCTGTTAAAAATCTAAATATATATTTAAAGCAGTTTTTTACTTCATTTTTTATATATCTATACAAAATATCTTTAATTTTTTTCTAAAAAAAAATTGGTATGACAGTCTTAAATATTATAATATAAACCTAAAAACAAAATACTGAATCGGCTTAATCAATGAAAAAATAATTCAAAATTCTGAAATAAATACTTAAACTAATTTGAGCTCAAAAAAAGTACGCCATTTTATTTGTTAAATAAATTTGAACTTATGAGAAAAAAATTTAAAAAATCTGTGCAGCGTTTTTTGAGAAAAAAAGTTTTTTTTTAACTTTTTGAAAACATTTTTCAAAAAAAAATTCTAAAACGCCAATTCATAGGTATTCAATAAATACATATAAATATAATTTTTGATAATAATTTAATGAGCAGTTTTCGAAATATAAATTTAAAATCTTTTTTTTTAAATGGTTTTAAAAATACAAAAATTTACTAATTAAAAATATTGGTACGCGGTATAATTTGGGCAACCTAAACCTATATATGTATGAAATTTCGAAAGGAATCGGTTGAGCCGTTTATGCGATAGTCGAAAGCAAAAAAAACGGTCCTATGGAAAGTACCGTTTTTAGACTTTTTTTCTAATTTTTTTTTCAACCATATGATCGGTCGTAGCTAAAAAACCGCACTGAATTTTGTAATCCAAATCGGTAAAAGCGTTTTTGATATAATTAGGTGGTACTATTTTTGGTCCAAAAAATTGTATGGAAGGCACTGTTATTTTTGAGCCTAAACAAGATTTTAAAACGACACGTAAAAATGAATCAATAATAAACTACTCGTATTCTAAAAATGTTTATAAATCTTGATTGCATAAACTAAAAAATCTTCGACTCACAACGTAATTGAAATGTAAATTTAGTGAGAGATATGAAGTGCACTTGATTTTTTTCTCAATCAATCAATAATAAGAGCTTATTACATCCACACTTCTGACACTCTGTATGAGTATGACAACCTCTATTAAAAATATACATATTTTTTTTTAATTATTTTTCAGTTTGAAATCGATACAGTTATCTAATTTATTAACTAAATTTTAATAATAATATATTCGCTGAGGTAATTCAGTGGGTCCGGAACTGGACTGAAGAAAGCGAGAAAACACGTTTATTGAAGAGTTTAGAACTCAAACTAATTAACGATTTATTTATGTTTTCAACCACTACTTCAGAGAATATAACACGGTATTGCATATAACAAAATGAAGGATTCTTTACCATTACCGAATAGAAGTTGCTCAAGAAAAATACGGGCCATGTTCTGCATTTCGATCGAAATCGATTTGAAATTAATTTTAATGGGATTTCATCCATTTCTACATTGCGATGGTTTTCGAATATTTTTAACTGAGAATACTGAAGTTGTTTCCATATTAACTTGTGCTGGGGAAGGGAAATTAAATATGGTTTAAAAACACCAGAAACAATCAGGTTTTCGTAAAAAACACAGCTGTATAACAGCTTTATTGAATATAACAGACGATGTTAGGCAGGCTATTGATAGGGATGAAGTGACCTTCCTTGTGTTACTTGACTTTTCTAAAGCGTTCGGAACAGTCAACCATTTAAACCTTTGTACAAAACTTAAACAGCAATTTAATTTTTCAATTACTGCTACGAAATTGATCTTCTCGTATTTAACACGCAAAAAGCAAGCAGCTCTTGTAGGTGAAAACCTTTCGAATTTCCTCCCGAACGTTTTAGGCGTTCCTCAAGGTTCAGTACTTGGTCCTCTTCTTTTTTGCATTGTACGTTAATGCCATACCTACAGAAATTAAGAATTGCACAGTACATATGTATGCAGACGATGTCCAAATGTACTTAAGCTGTCCTCTTGGTATTATAGAGCATGGTGCCTGGTGCGTCAATGAAGACCTTGCAAAGCTAGTACTTTGGTCTAAGTCTAATGGTCTTATATTAAACTCTAAAAAAACAAAATCCTTGGTTATATCGAGAAAGCCATTAGATCTTTCTTACTTCCCTTCAATTCGTTCAAACAATCTTCCAATCGAATATGTCGAAACTGTCAAAAATCTCGGGATGACATTCAATAGTTTTTTAACTTGGTAATAGTTGGTAAAGTCTATGGTGTACTGAGAAACCTATGGGTCTTCCATTCGTTCACATCGGTTAAAATTCGTCTGTTACTCGCAAAAACCCTGGTAATACCAATTTTGGCTTATGGATGCGAGATTTTTTGTAAATGCAACTCTGTAAGCAGAAGGCGTTTTTCTTTTTTCGTTCAGAGCAGAGCTTGAGCAAATGTTGAGTTCATAGAGAATTCTGTGAACTTGGAACAAAGCAAGCTACTCTGAACATTGATTTGTTTTTAAACACACTTGAACTACACAAACCACAATAAATTTTCATTTTAATCATAAAAAGCAAAAAGCTGTCGGAGCTCGAAATGCTTCAAGTGAAAAAGAAACACAAACACATTTTTTGACAACTCAGACTTTGCTCCGAGCTAAAAAAGAAAAACGCCTTGAATGTCGCATTTAATAGCATTGTAAGGTATATAAATGGGTTAAGGAGATTTGACAGATTATCTAGTTTTGTTACCCAATCGCTTAATATGTCTTTTGGAAGCTATCTTCAACTCCGTAGTTTATCTTTACTTTCTAACATTTTGCTGACTCACCAACTGATGTACTGCTTTGAAAGGATACGATTAGCTTCCTCACATAGGTCTCATCAGTTAATTCATCCTCGATTTTCATTTCAAACTTCTGAACGACAATTTTTTGTTTACGCTGTGCGCCTGTGGAATTCCTTACCACAAAAAAGCGTTAAAACTATATTTTTCTGAAATTTTATAAATTATTTTTGAATTGCAATTAATGTACACTTCTTTATAATAAAGGGTCCGCCATCTAACATTTTTTTTCAACTAGTGCTTATTTCGTGAATGGTAACACTTAGCTCATGTCTGATTTGACAGATAATTAGTTTTATCCTTCCGCTAAACGAATATGGTTGTGTATATGCTTGAACAACGCTGGAAAATATTGCGACATTACTTTGAAAATCATGGTAATGTTGCAGCATGTGTGCGAAAATTGCGTACGGATTTTGGAAGAAGAGAAGCACAGTCAGCTCCGTATGTTCGTTATCTTGTGAAAAATGTGAAAGAAACTGGCATCCTCATTGATAAACCAAAGCGTGAAAAGCCAAAAACAGTTCGTTCACCCGAGAATATTGCTGGTGTGGCAGAAAGTGTGTGTGAAGCGCCATCAACATCAATTCACCGTCGTTCTCAACAATTGAACATTTCGGAGACATAATTGAGACGAATTTTGCATAAAGACCTTGGTATGACGCCATACAAAGTCCAATTGGTTCAGGAGTTGAAGCCAACTTACCATCCAATGCGTTTTCGCTTCGCTAAGTGGGCTTGCGATCGACTTAGAGAAGATGCCGATTTTGCCAAAAAAATCATCTTTTCGGATGAAGTTCATTTTGATCTTGGCGGGTATGTAAACAAGCAAAATTGTCGCATTTGGGGCACAGAAAACCCGCACGCATACATTGAAAAGCCGGTACACCCAAAACGAGTCACTGTTTGGTGCGGATTTTGGTCCAGAGGCGTAATTGGACCATTTTACTTCGAAAATGAGCAAGGAGTGGCCGCTACAGTCAATGGCGATCGTTATCGGGCCATGTTGAACGAATTTTTGTTCACAAAAATTGAAGAGGAGGATATGGGCAATATTTGGTTTCAACACGACGGCGCTACGTGCCACACAGCCGAAGCTACACTCGATGTTTTGCGCCCTGTTTTTGAAGATCGCATTATCAGCCGCAGAGCTGATGTCGTTTGGCCACCTCGGAGCTGCGAGTTGACACCGTTGGACTATCATTTGTGGGGTGCCGTAAAAGATAAGTGTTACGCCGACAAGCCAGAGACAATTGACGCTTTAAAGGACAATATTCGTGAAGCCATTGCTGAAATACAGCTGCACACAATCGATAATGTGCTTAAAAATTGGACCGATCGTGTAGGCTACTGCATGGTCAGCCGAGGCAGCCATTTGAATGAAATTATTTTCCATTATTAACCGGAAGGATTGTGATTGATTGTCAAATAAAAAAAGAAATTTGAGAAAATATTCAGTATTGTTTTTTTATAGCATTTTCAACAAAAAAAAAGTTATTTGGCGGACCCTTTAATTATAATATTTAAGACTTAAATTAAATTTTTAGCTCTTTTGTAAATTAAGCTTAGGACTATATTATAAGATATTTTATCTTACTGTTTGAAGCATTCTCGTATGAATAAATAAATAAATTAGAGGAGTTAAAACCTAGGCATCAAATTCAACAATAAAAAATATTGTGTGAGTGAATAATAAATAAAGATACTTATGTTTCTTTTAAATTCGGAGGCTTTTCATATAATACGAGTATGTTGGTTTCTGGAATTACCAACCAACTCTATGTTTTTTAAATTTTTGCAATTTTTTGTATTAAATATTATATATTTAAAATTTGTAATTTCTTTAGTCTATTCTCATATATATATTCTTTTTTTCTGAAACCTCCATAAATATACTTCGGAAACTTCTGCAATTGGAAGTTTTTCTTTGATCATATGCAGTTCGAATTACAGAGAGTTTACTGTATAATAAACGCAATAGGCCTAATTGTTTGCTGTGTTCATTTTTCTTACATTTTGGGGTTTTGATAAAACTAATTTTTTTTTCATAGCGACATATCGAAATGATGCATGCTTATAGAATTTTGTAACTTTCGTCATTTTACTTAAAAACTATTTAAAATTATGAACAGTGGTTCTTAAATATATTGTGGCTACCACTTTAAAACAACACATAAATAGATTGTTGTACATATTACGACAAAATCTATTTTTCATCGCAGTCAGAAAAATGTATCAAAAACCATAAATACAGCTACTCACTACCATAAACCAGATAGCAAGACCAGTATCTTGAGTTTTGACTATATGTAGAAGCATAAAACAAAAGCATATCGCTGAAACTGAACAACAACACATATCCGGACTTCCAGGCTCCGACGGAAGTAACGATTCTTTTGAATTTCTTATTCATGTAAATAAGCGTGTACTGCATCCGAAATGAGTTTCGAATTTACGTTCTCTATTCTGTACATAGATTTTATTTTTCCCCCGATAGCCAAAAAAGTCAGAAAAAATGTTTTTTTTACCTTTCCAACCCGTGTACACATACATATACATATAGCTCTACAATTGGAGTAGTTATATTATAGACTCAATTTTCCCAAATGTAAACATGCCTTGTTGTGTGGAACGTGGGTTGATGGCAAATAATAATGTGCCCGTCTGTCTGCTCCTGAGAAGGTATGTGCTGCAACTTGCAACCAAAAAACAGTGTATGAAAAAAAAATGCAAGCATGACAACGATACTTTAATATTAAGTTACTAGTTTTGTTAGACAAGATTGTGAAGTTTTATAGAAAAGTGATAAAGTGAATAAGTTTAATTCCCACAGGGATTTCACGTGCGATTTCTTTCAACCCTATGTTACCCATGAAAGCTGGGTATTGTTGCCTTTTTCCATAATCCTGTGTTCTTAGATGATTATTTATGCAAATTATCCTTAAAAATAAAAACACGTAGTTACTCTTATCTTTGATCACACCGAAGGCACAAGATTCGTAGTAGAAACTGCTAAATTTTAAAGTCGTTTTTTTCGTATACGAAATTTCTTCAATTATTTTTTTCTAAAAAAAATTTGGTATCACAGTTGTTTGATAATATTAATTTAAAAATATAATTTCTCAAAAAAAATCTCTCAACCGTTTTCGAATTATTGAATTCAAAAAATTATTTTTCGAAAATTTTAGTGTGCAGTATTAATTTAAATTTGAAGGACCTCCTGTACAAAATCCGTTGAGCCGTTAAAAAAACAAAAATAAAAAAAGGTTATTTTTCTGTAATTTTGTTAAGCAAATTGTATACCACAATTATAATAATGGACTGAATTTTTTTTATCAAAATCATTACATCCGTTTTCAAATAAGACTAACCATTTTCGTTACAAAAATTTGTACGGCAGTTATTTTCGGGCCTAAAAATAGATTCACTCATAGCTGACGATTTCGCACGATTAGGGCAAACTAGTTTTGTTCTCGTCTCGGTCTCGCCAACTAGACGAGAGCAAGACGAGACCGTATTTTTGGTACCGAAATTTGCCGAGAGTCTCTCTGGTCTCGGTGATTTGGTTTCGATTTTCGCTAGAAGAAATATTTGTTGATTTAATTATTTTTTAGTAATCATGTTCAATTTTTATAATATTTACAATTTTTGTTTGCGAAATATTCTATGCGCGTTAAAATCTAAATCCACATAATGTAATGGAAAATGTTATAAAGCGCGCGCTTTGATCTGATCAGCAGAATTTTGAAAAGTAGAATTTCGGCGAGCAGAATTTTAAAAAGCAGAATCTTAAAGGCACAATTTTAAAAGGCAGAATCTTAAAGCCACAATTTTAAGAGCAGAATTTTGAAAGCTGAATTTTGTTAAAAGAATTTTGACCCCAACCCAGTTAATAGCCCAAACTTGGAATACTTGGAATTTTATTTAATTTTTGTTTATTAAATTTAGTGGTTTTGTGATATCTCTACTAATATATAAAATTTGAATTTTGTTTGTATGTCAATTTGTCTGTATATGACAGACTAATAGACTTTACCATTTCGATCGGCATAAAGTTGATTGTATCCACTTCCCTTATTTCTTGGCCAGGTTGTATGCTATTCAATTTAATATATAGATACATTATGTTTGATATGATTAATACAAAAATATTTACACTTACCTGACCTCTTAAATCTATCATGAGAAATCTTACATTTCTCAAACATTTTTGACGTCTCTGATTTAAAAAAAAAATGTATGTTTTGTTTAGTTTAATTTTGCCGTCGCCGTCGCCATGAATTTTATTTCCAAATTGACATTTTCTCCACAGATGTTCACAATCATATTGAAATTAGGGATGTTCGATTTTGTTTAACCTAATTTAATTCAAATTAGGTGGAAATGAGATAATTTCGAATATTGTAATTTCGAAGAATTTCGAATCTAATTTGGAAATTTGCTACGAAATTACCTCATTTTCTCCCATTCAAACACAGTTTAAGATTGAAGACCCGAAATGGAAAACGATAGCATCTCAGTATGTTTTATTTAGTAAACGCACATAATTTGTTTTGACGCCTACTCTTTATTAAAAATATATTTTAAAAAATTGGATCATAACCTACCGGCGACAGTAGCTGAGAAAGCAAAAATTTCGCGACCGTAAAAGTTTACACAACAAACTTGATTCTCCTTACAAACTTTTCATGTGCAAATGAAAAGTTAGGAACCACCCAATTTTGTTTTACATGAGCATACACTGTAAGTTAGTTAATAATGCGTTATCCATTTTGCGGTTTCAGAAGCAAACGTTAATAAAACACGTTAATAAAACCGCTGGTGTCAAATCGCATGATCTTGGTGGCCAGTTGATATCGCCACAACGAGAAATTACGCGGCCAGGAAATGTCTCTTGCAATAGAGCCATATTCGCTCGAGTTGTGTGGCATGTGGCACCGTCTTGTTGAAACCACATATTCTCCAAGTCGCATTCTTCAATAGCAGGCCAAGAAAAGTCGGTTATCATATGACCATAACGCTCCGAATTGACGGTGACAGTCGTCCCATCGTCGTTTTTGAAGAAGTAAGGTCCAATCACACCTCCGGATCAAAGAGCGCCCGAAACAGTGACTTTTGTGGATGTAATGGCCTCTCTTCATTTACTTGAAGAACCCCAAATACGACAATTTTCTCTATTAACATACCAACCGAGTGAGAAATGTGCTTCGTCGCTGAAGAAAATTTTGTTCGAAAAATCGCCGTCCACCGCCTGTTGTTCAAGCACCCATTCGACGTATCTACGACGTTGTGAATGGTCACCTGGCTTCAGTTGTTGTGTGAGCTGGACTTATCCAAATGTAGATCCAAATGCAAAATACGCCATAATGTGCCGTAAGACTGTCCTAATTCCTGAAAACGACGAGCAATCGACACATTCGGGTCTTCGGCAACACTTTCACTTACAGCAGCGATAGTTTCAGTGGTACGGGTGAAACGATGATGCACGTGCCTTACAATATCTGTAACCAATCCAGTCTCTTCAAATTTCTTCACAATTTTGCCAATTGCTTGCGGAGTTGGACGATTATGTAAACCATAATCTCCTCTTAAAGCACGATATGTGGCTGTGGCAGAATCACCATATTTTCAGTAGGTTTTAACAATTTTTATGCGCTATGCGATAGTTAAGCGATCCATTTTCGTAAATGTCAGACTTTCAGCTGAAAAAAAATTGGTTTAGCAACTTAGTTTGACAGATGTCGAATTCCAGCCCTGTGCTTTTGAAACCGCAAAACGGATAACTCTTTACTTTCACAAAAGTTGTCACTGGCGCTGAGGAATCCTTGCTGATGTAAGCTCGCCAATAGGTTAATTTCAAAACTCTCAATAAACTATTTTTAACATGTATCAAACCCGCACTTGTACGCAGAAATGCAAGGAATATTAGAGGGCTTAAACTTACATGAATTCAAGATGAATAAAAAAAATTCGGGACTTTCAGGTTTTACACACGAAACTAAATTTTCCTTGCAAATTTTCCAGTTTGTGAGCAAACGCCACATCCGATTCACATTTATGTCTCCCCTAAAAAAAAGCGTGCATTTTTCAGGATAAACATACCATTTAGGCTAAATCCAATGCCTCGTGCATCTAACTACCAAATTTCATCCAAATCCATTAAGTCATTGAGGAGTGATTACGAAACAAACATCCAAACATACAAACGCTCACATTTATATTGTTAGGTGATAATAGAGAACATTAATTCTAATCGAGTTGCCACATAGTTAACGAAGTATACAAAAAAGTCCAAGGTTACCCAAAAATGTAAGAAAAAAAGTATCTGCAAGTGGTAGGTAATTATTTACCCGTTTTACAATGTTTCCTTAAATAAAAATCAAAATCCTAAATATGCTTTGTCCCGAGTAACTAACGTTATATATATCCTCATCAATCTAGAAAGAATCCAGTATCAATATGACGTCATCATCAATATTTACATGTGCCCTTGCCACCTTTCTTTATTCCTTATTGCTTTTGGAGCTATTATGTTATCAAGTATTAATTACTTTTTGTTTTATTTCTTTTCAAATGCATTTCTGTTACTTCAATCCCACTGGCAGATAAACTCGAACCAGGTGACTAGATTGGTTTTGTTGTTTGTTCAATGTACGTCTTTTGCCATATAAAAAAAAAATAAGAGTATTGTTTTGCCACGCTAGAAATCAGTAGCTCAGTTTCATTTAAATACCCTTGATTATGAAAATATACCCTTTCATGAACTGCAAATAGATTAGACTTACTATACGTTATGCGACGTTTTTTTCATTATTTAATTATTGCTATTGATATTATTTTTGATAAAATTTCTTCACAAAATACACCTTTTGGTATTATTTTTTTTTTTACTAATTGTTTTGCAGGTGGCTGAGAAGACGTCTAAATTCAAAGTGGACACTGAAGGGAGTAGCAACCGATCGAAGTCATCACACTCCAATTCCAGGAAATCATCCCGAGAGAAACGTCCATCGATGATTGGAGAAATGTGCAGTACTGGGGGTAATCGCATCCGTAATTCATACGGTAACATTCATGGTTATCATACGAATCGTTGTCACTTCAGTTCCAATCGAGCCGTAAGTCTGGATCAGTATAGCTGCAACAATCGCCGCCTCTCGGATGGCCTGCAGCAAGTCATCTCTGACAGTAATGTTTTTTACAACCGACAGAATCGTGGTAGCGTTGACACTTCCGATTCCACATCCCACCATCTAAGCAGTTGCATTGAGAGACCAAAGATATCCGAAGGTAGCGGAGAACTATCTGACGTTGATGTTTTGAACATGAATACTCCACAAGGCCCACATATAAATGTCACATCGTCTACTGCGCTCCTAAGCGCAACCAATGTCACTTCTTCAGTAACATCTACAGCACCATCTATTGACAGCCCCATTAACAATAGGAATGTAAACTCAAATGGAAATTGCTCACAATCCAATGGACTCAGTGCCGCTGGCGGAAATAAGTCATGGAAGGCGCGCTTTAAACAAATTTCTGATTATTTTTCCTTCAGCTTTGATAAGGGCAACAAACGTTTTGGCAGTACCCGTAGCAGTCCATGTTCTGTGCGCAACAATAACGCCAGTGATTTGTCTAAGCCAGGTTCCGGTATTTGTTGTACGATTTCTAATAACCTTTCTCCCAGTTTCAAACATAAGCAACATGAATTGATTAGCTCTGGCAGGAACCGTGCCTACAGCCTAGACGTACCAACTAGAAACCGATATAGTAGCAGTTCGGGTGGTGACAGTCGCAAGTCGTCACGCAACGAAGACAATAGCAACCGAGGGCATGATCTGCTCAACGAAGACAATAATAGCAACAACACAATAAGTGGTGAAACGGCACCACCACCTATCCGCATTGGAAGCGTCGATGCCAGCGAATCAATCATCATTACATCCACCGCACTTCCGCGCGTCATAACTCCTAACCTGGGCGATGTTCAACTGATGTACGCCGATAACATCGGATCAGGTACTGTTGGTGAGCACATAGACTTGGGTATTCCAAGCGGATCGCGTGATCCGCCTAAGATTTGACACCGGGGTTCAGATACATACTCATCATCCAATAATGGTGCTTTTTCAATGCTTCAACAACACTTGTTACCATTATCAAATCAGCAGCATCAACCTCTCCAACAAGACGATTATCAGCAACAACAATTACAAGCTTCCAATTGTAATGTGTCTTCGACAATGAACTTCTGGTCAGCTCTGGGCAATCGTTTGAGTTCATTTGTATGCCATTGTTGTGAACGTAAGTTGCCAGATCCGGAAAATGTGTAAAACATTTTTTTTGTTTTAAGTGAGGTTGATTTAGTAGCTTGTGTATTCTAGAGGTGTTTGATATAATGGAAGTTCGACAGGCATTATGGGGTCAGGAACTTACAAAAATTCCAAACATAAAGCCAAGTATTTGTTATTAACGATCAAGGCTTTTAAACCTTACTATGAGTTTAGACCAAAAAGTCATAAATAATCTGCAAGTCGCAAAGAGACGATAGTTTTGCCTTTTTTTGTTACAATATCTACAGTTTTTTTCTGATTTAAGATCAAACGAAACGATGGTATTTTTCTATCTCTTAAAACGGGCTTAATGAGGACACAAAAATGATAAATAAAATAAAGCAAAAACTAGCTTCAGTGCATTCGTATCGAAATAATTCTTTATGAAATTACAAAAGCAACATTATTTTTATTGTTTTCGGTAAACCTTTTTATTTCCATACACTTGTTGTGTCAATTGTTAAAAATTTTCAAAAAAGAACTTATGAACAATATAAGAGCAAATAATTGCTATCATTTTAATTTTCGAATAATATTTTATAAAAATAAGTTCGAAATCGACACGAAGAGCAAAATGAGGCTAGTGATTTTTATGTTATACACTGGTGGAGTAATATTAAAAATAACTAGAGATTAATGAAATATTTAACGACCCCATATTGTCACTTTTTTTTGGTATTGATGATTTCAATCATTTTCTCCTTTGCTGTGGCAAATTTTTAATGTAAATCACTTCCATTTCAATGTTTTTCAAAACATCATTTAATATTTGCAACAAAACTCCATTAAATAAACTGAAACCAAAAACTATACTATCAATCAATGCACACTTTATAAAGAATAGATATAAATTTGCACTCAAAAGAGAAAAAAACAAACAAATATAGACCAGCAAAATGGAACAAACAATAGGTATATTTAATTAAAAAAAAATAATAATTAATATTTGTTTTCGTACAAAAGAAAAATCTAAGTAATTAAAAAAATCATATACATTATATTATATTATTATAATATTTGCCCAAATATTTATATTAAACAAATTAAAAACTACAACTATCTTGTATCTTACGATAAAAAGAACAAATAAACCATAATAAATAAAATAAATTAGTAAATAATTTTAAGTCAAACACAAACAAATAAACATAAAATCAATATTATTATTTTGTGTGTTGAATCGTTGGCATTTCTTTTTATTGATTTGTATAACAAATTATTTTATCCTTACTAAATATATTAGTTTGTTTTTAATTTTTTTAGAAAATTATTTTAGTTTATAATTAACAATAAAAATTGATGTGTATTTTATATATTTTGTTAGTTAAGCGAGAAAAAATGGCAAATAATAAAATTGATATTAAAATATTTATTTTGTTAATAATTTTTTTTTTCGTTTTTTGGTATATTAATTATATTTTAAAATATATTTTTTTTTTGTTTTTAACATTCTTTTATGACTGTGAGTTCAATCATTCGATTCGCTATTGAAATCAATTGAATGTATTCGGGTAACAGAATTTACTCAATTGTTCAACAAAAAGAAAACAATAATAATAATAATAGCACGAAAAATTCAGAGTTGAACCCAAAATTAAAAATACACACATGAGAATTGTTTCTAGTCTACAGGTAAATAATAATAATATTTAGAAAATTGTTTAAAAAATATTTTTTTATAGGACAGAAGAAAAACTTGTCTGGGAAAAGACTTGAGATGGAAAACGAATTTTCTGAAGGAAACAAAAAGAAACAAAATAACTCTTTTTAAAGGAACATCAATGCAGATGCAGGCGCAATTCAGAGAAAGTATTCATATTAAAATGCATGCGGAAATATTTTTTTCTGACATTAGCAACTATGCATTTATGCAAGCTCCCATAGTCAACGAGAGATATAAATTCAAATTTTAGTTCAAATTGAACCACAAAATCCTCTCTAAGTTACGATGATCCTGTTGCACTAAATATATTTTACATTTAGAAATGATCCAGTTTTAGATGATTGTAATTCCAGACAATTCTTAATAACCGAATGCAGAAAATGACAAGGAGTAGGGGAAGGTATTGGTTAAAATATTCTAACATCAACTACATCAAACATTTACTATATTTTAATACATAATCCAAATCATTGGTAAATATGATGGCCTTTAGGAAGACAATCCTCAACGGCTATAAACGCAATTGCAACCGTCTGTTTTAACAATTTGGTTTCTATTAGATAAATATTAGGATTCTAACCATTTAATGAAAGCTATGTACGTTTACACCCAATCTTCTTAATTTTTGCAGGAGCAGACAATACAAAAATTTCACTCCAGAACTGTTGTGTATCCTTGTATTTGGATTTCTCATACTACATTATGGAAAAGTTGAACCCCTTCATTTTGAATTAAGAAATACCCAAAACAATTTTGAATTACGTAAGTTTTGCATTAATTTCAGTATTAATTAAAATTGTTAAATTGTCTATACACAAAATTGTTGTTATAAGATCAACAAAAAGTTTCATGAGTTTATAATGCTTAAATGCCTTGGCCAGTTTAGTATGATACTAAGATTTTGCTAATTTTATACAAGGTTATCATCGAACTAACTTTTAACATTTTACTAAAGTTAAAGTCACCAAATGGCTATTTTATATTTTTAGCGTCATATTGAAGGCCAATTTGTTCACAGTGGGTTAAATCTTCAATTTGATTATCACGGATTATTATTAATCCATAATTAAAGATTCGTGATAATCAAGGACTGTTTGTTCACTTTTTTTCAACTTGATTAACAAATCATGGCTTTTCCACAAATCGTTCTTTTTTCCAGTCTTTCTGTCAGTTCGGTTGCCAAAATTTAATCAAGAATTAAGTATTTTTTTCATTTGTTTTGACGTTTCCGCCATTTTGTGCTTAGGATTCTATTTGAAAACGGCGTTTCGGCAAGGAAAATAAATTCGTATTTGCAACCATTAAACCATTTGCTCGCTTCTTGTGTGACGTCACAATAGTCATAATCAATAATTCCAAAAAAAATATTAATTAATAATATTAATTTTGATTGTTCTTGTTGTTTTTTTTTATATTTTCACTGTTCTTATCACTTAAAATCATTCTTTAAATGCTAAATTTAAAAATACAAGACTTCTTTTTAAAATTTAAATAATAATGAAAGATGATAAAGACGTCACAGAAAACCAAAGATGGCGACAAGGCTATATCTTATGAGAGCATACGTATTTCGAGTGCGTTATAATCAAGCATGAACAATCTGAATTCTGGTCCTAATCAAGCAAATTCGGCTGATTAGTTATATCTTCAATTAACTGCTCAAATCATGGAGATCTTGATTAAAATTTAGGTGAACAAACGCATTCCATGATTATCAACTGGAATAATACTTGAATGAAGATGATCAAGTGTGATCAAACTGGCCCTAAATCTATATGACACTTTGACATTTAAAAACACCAAAAAGTAATGTTCGCTTACTTTTTTATACTATTTTAGGCGTGTTCATTTGTAGTTTATCAAGAAAATAGTATGGTGCTAGTTAAAAAGTATTTAAAATTAGGTAAATATTAGAATAGTCCTTTAGTATCTATTAGCAAACTGTTAAGTATAGTATCATGCTAAACCCTTAACATTTGGCGGTTTAAAATTTTGCGCCCTTGTCTTTAGTAAAATGTGACCAAAAGGCTAACTTGATGTAGAGGGAGCTGGGTTAAATATATGTAAAAAAAAGAAATTAGTATATTTAACATTAGAACTGCTAAGTGGTATTCCAGAGGAACGTATATTATTATTTGTAGTTAAAGGTTGAGGTTTAGGTTAAGCTATAGGTTTAACTTCAGTTTGTGATGACAAGACTTAGAACTAGAAATATATTTTAATAATTTATTTTTGTTGCACTTCGATCAATCCACCGAGTTATGTTCATATTGATAATGTGTATAAAGAGATAATGATGAGAGGACAACCATTCGTATGTTCGGGAAATTCAGATTTTAAAGGTTCTCAAAGTATCTTCGAAGCCAGAAATCTTTATAATATGTATGTATATAAATATGTACACCTTTGACATCAAAAGTAACTGCCTCATATGCTTTAAAGACGGCTCTTCCATTCGTCTGGCGACCAGATGTGAAGATGAGGAAGATCCAGATGGAGGTAGAAGTGCCAGCGATGTTACTGCAAATGAAGATAGTTTATCTCCAAGTCATGATGATCCAGGAGATGGTACAGGTGTTGGTTATGCAAGTAATAGTTGTAAAGTTGGTTGTTGTGCAAGTGATGAAGGCTTGGGTGGAAGTGATGACGATTGTGAACGATGTGGTGGCGATTGTGAATTTGATGTTGATAATTGCGCAGGTGGTGATGGTTTAGATAATGGTGGCACATGATTTTGCTCGGTTGATAGATTCATGTCGATATTTGTGATAGAGGTATCCAGATCCTATAGTTCAAAGCGAAGCGATTTGTTTTTAGATACAGGATGCCCAGATGAAAATAAATTGTTATTGCTGTTTGAAGTCTGCATTAAGATATTATTACCTATATCAAATGAAACAAAATCAATATTGTGAAGTAAACGTTATAGCCCTTCTGATAACTCTGAGATAGCAAAATGGCTGTCATTTGACTCTTTAATCCAGGTTTCTGAAAGAATAATAGAGTTGTTATTAATTTGTTTGTATTATTTAGTGAAATCTATATCAATTGGTTTTAGCTAAAGTGATTGTTTTTCCGTGGATCCTCACACTCTATACAAAGATTCTTCTATTGAGTTAATATAGGTTGCTGTAGGTTCAAGTGAACACCTTATATTATATATTTATTTTTTCTTCAGATTATCAATTTAAAATAAGCCCAGAGTTAACTACTGAAATGTTCTTCATCCCTTAAATGCATTAAAAGGGATTTCATCCAGTATTTAAATCGTCTAGTATAAAAGGTAATCGATAAGTCGTTATATTATTTTTAATTGCTTGAGCATTAGAAGAAACATGTTCGTTATAGAAATATACACCACGCAAAGTGCGGATAAACATTAGCTTACAATAAAAAATAAATCTTCAATTTCTGCAGAATCTTTAAAATAATTTACACAAACACAAAGTTACCTATTGAATTTCATCTGAATCGTTCGTTAGCTTGCATGGATTGTTGTTGAAAGTTGATCGCACTGCAATTAACACACCCTCTTCCATGTCATACTGTATTTATTCGACAAACTTTGCGATACACAGCTATTACAATTATTTATTGATACTATGTAATTGAAAGTACATAAAGTAATACTGGGTCTGAGTTGTTTTTATTATTATAAATATAAAAGTATCTTGTTTTTTTGAGACTAGTCAAAGTATGAGTGAGGGTGCAGTAAATGAGACCTTACGCAACGAATAGGATGTGCAGTGCTATATATTCACAGAGAGAACTGTTTACGCCCTAAAAATGTGAAGGAATGATTTTCTTATTGCAAGTAAAAGAAAAATGGGCATGGAATCAATTTTTTCATTAAAATCTCTTGATTTTTTTGTAATTTATGGGAAAATTCCTAAACGCAAATCTTCCGCAAAATATGCTAAGCAATCTCTCCCTAAACGCAAACATAAAAATCCCTGCAAAACAGACTGTCCCAAAACGCAGTTCATTTTTGTTTCTTGCGTAAAATCCAGTACATTTGCGCAAGTTTCAAAGCTTTCGCTTTCAATTGCTTTTTAATTTTACTTTTAGAAATTTCACCTATTTTTAAACTAAAATTAGTTTACACGAATTTTTCAAAAGCGTTTCAAAAAACGGAAATTTACACATTACGATAATTTTTCGTCAGGGTATTTTATTTTGTTGGCTGTTAATTTTTTAAATATAGAACTCTTTTGTATCCACTTACTTACTTACTTACTTAAGGTGGCGCTACAGTCCGGGGTGGACCTGGGCCTCAACCAACAAGCTTCTTCCAGTCGGCTCGGTTTCTAGCTATCTGTCTCCAGTTTCGCACTCCAAGTTGGTTGAGATCCTCTTACACTTGCGTTCGCCACCTTTTATGCTGTCCACCTCTACTGCGCTGTCCCACAGGGCAGGATTCAAAGACTTTCCGGGCCGGAGCATTGGTGTCCATTCGCTCTAGGTGACCCAGCCATCTCAGTCGTTGGCTTTTCAATTTTGTGACTAGGTTATCGCTGTACAGCCCGTATAGTTCGTTGTTGTATCGTCTTCTCCATTCCCCATCTATGCAGACGGGACCAAAAATCACCCGGAGAATTTTCCTCTCAAAACAACCTAACGCGTTCTCATCCACGTTAACATTGTCCATGTCTCTGCACCATACATCAGGACTGGGATGATGAGCGTTTTATATATGGACAGTTAAGTTGCTCGAGAGAGGGCTTTGCTTCTCAATTGCCTTCTTAGCCCAAAGAAACAGCGATTGGCAATAGTAATTTTGCGTTTGATCTCAGCACTGGTATCATTCGCTGAGTTTATAGCGGATCCTAGGTATACATAGTCTCTGACCACTTCAAAATTATAGCTGTCTATAGTGACGTTCTGTCCGAGACGCCGGTGCTGGGTGTCCTTTCTTGTTGACAGCATATATTTTGTTTTGCTTCCGTTCACTGTTAAACCCATCTTCTTGGCTTCCTTCTCAATACTCACGAAAGCACCATTGACATCACGCTTTGTTCGTCCGATTATGTCAATGTCGTCAGCGTAAGCGATTAATTGGACGGACTTTTTAAAGATTGTGCCTCTAGTGTTGACGTGAGAGTTTTGCACTATTCTTTCAAGAATGATGTTAAAGAAGTCGCATGACAGCACGTCGCCCTGCCTAAAACCTTTTTTGACATCAAAGGTATCTGTGAGGTCTTTACGGATCTTGATGGAGCAGTGTGCATTCTCCATCGGCATCCTGCATAAACGAACGAGTTTGGTAGGGATGCCAAAACTAGACATGGCTCTATATAGCTCGTCGCTGTAGATGCTGTCATACGCGGCCTTGAAATCGATAAAAAGGTGGTGAGTATCGATTTAAAATTCCTGAGTTTTTTCCAAGATCTGCCTTAGTGAGAATATTTGGTCGATAGTGGACTTCCCTGGCCTAAAGCCGCACTGATAAGGACCTATCAGGTTGTTGACGAAATGCTTTAGGCGCTCACAAAGTACGGCAGAGAAGATCTTGTAGGCGATATTAAGAAGACTTGTATCCACTTAGCTTAACCTTAAATTTGATTTTTCCTAGTCTTGTTTTTCACCAGCTTTTATTAGTAAATACTTTCTAAAATTTCAATTCAATTTTTCATGGCTCAAACAGACTTACATGTTAATATTACACTTCCATTAATTTTAGTTTAGTGTCGAATGTTGTATACACCGCTGTTTTAAATCTATGTATTATGCAAAAAAAAATATTTTCTTCCAAACATACAATTCAACATTCAACTAATGTACCCTACCCCCTGAATTCCAGACAGTCCATCAAAGTATTGAATACAAATAATACCGAATTCAGTGTGACAGAAATAAAAGGACATGAATGCTGCTATTCAATTGCACTTTCATATTAATTTTGAGAGAAGATTCATACATCAAAGTTTATAAAATACGTGGAATTCTTTTGTTCTTTTGGCATAGTAGGGGGCATAAAGTCCTTTCGCGGTCCACACTGTCTGGCTAATCCAAATACAAAATCGAAAAAGAATGCGAGACTGCAGAGCATTTAATCGGAAATCTGTAGGTTGTTTGAGCCTGCTGCCAACTTTTTTCATATGAACAGACCGGATTTCTCTATAGACATAGGCTCACAACTACTACTGCCATCATTCTACTCCTTTATGCCATGTCCATTTGATTAGAAAAGTTCGTTTTACAATTCAATGTCCTTTTATCTTTCTGTATCGGTTCTGCAGTCCATGAGCTTCTGTTTTGTTTATTTGTGAAACTTTGCGCAAGGACATTTACAGTGAAGTATTTTGTACATCAGTTGGATCATAATTGGATTTTATAAGTTATCTTTGAGAGCTGGGGCTATTATAAGATTATAACCAAAAATGAAACTATTGAAACGCAACTATAGATTGAAATAAATATTAAAAAGTGTAAGGATATCAGCATCTATGCGTATTTGAAATAAGATATTGATGTTATTCAAAAGAAAAACTAATGTTGTTTACCAAAGAAAAAAACGCTCTTAACACAGTTTTTTTTTAAATTGAATTGTTTAGTCAGTTGTTTTCAATCTTTGTAGGAACTTTAATCTCTTTTGGTACTTTAATGATTTTAATTAATAGAAGTTGTGCAAAATTCATTTAGCTTGATGGCAAGACTTCCTTAAAATAGACACAAATTTATTTAGGATATATATCGTAATGTAATGTATTATGTCATATTTCAATTCATTGCACACATTATATAATACTTTTTTAACTTAGTGCAAACAATTAAAAAAATCGTTATTAAGAACTATAAGAAAATCCATTTTGTCCATGTAGTATAGACGAAATTACATATTTCATATGGACAAAATAACATATAACATATCTGGTAGGTCTATTTTAATTAACAAGTTTCATTTTTCTAAAATAAATTAATTAATAGTCAGAATTTGTTGCTCGAAAAACTTTTTGAAAATATATACCTTGTTGTTCATATTATATGCATAATTCTCAGTGTTTTTTGGCATGTCAGACCAAGATGGATAAGACCAATGATTGCATTTTATGCAGCGTAACCAAGTTTTTATTGAACACTTGCTAAAGCTAAAAAGGCGATCTTCTTAGAACTTAACGTGCTCAGCCAAATGTCTTTCAACATCAGGCGGGAATGTAAGCTTATATCTTTCCAGTCCTTTAGTTTTGGGACTTAAATTTGTATTCTTAGCCAATGCGTTAGCTTGAAGGACACCAAACATTTTAGATCCATTATATATGTTTTCCTTTACAGTTTCAATGGATTTCTGCACCAACTCAACTCTCCAGGACTGACGATCCGTTGTCCTTTTATAATTATGAGGCATAATTGTTGGTTAAATTGAAACAATATTCGAGTTCGTATGTATGCCATTTTGTCCGTGGTTATGGCATGTCATTTTGTCCATACCATAGTTTTAACAAAATTTTGTTGATATTATCAATTTTGTAAACTATAGTTATGGTCAATAAAACTAACTGAAAACTGCATAAACTCACCAAAATCAAAAAAACTATCCAGAACCAATACAAAATTATTTTCTTCTTAAATAATTTTTTGTTTTTTTGCGACTACACATGTCAAATGAGACAGAATTTTCAAAGGATTTAACAAATCATCGAAGCTAACTAGTGACATTGGAGCCGATTGTATAAGTATAGTAGATTTCAAGATAAGAGCAGTATGACGTTTTGTCCGTATATGTCATTTTGGACGTACTTCCCCTATATGTATATTCAAATATTTTAAATTTGAAAAGCACACATAATACAATAGAACAATAATTAAATTAGCTTATTTTTTAATAGAAATAATTTTAGGCTTTGGCAGTTGATCATTCGAAATTATTAGTCAAAATGTTTTCGAAATTTCCCACTGTTAAATTCAGAGGTTCAGTTGTTCAAGTTTAAAGCTTTTTAATTTACAAAAACTCACGTATAAATTATTCTCTTATTATATTAACTTCCGGCATTTTACATATATACTTATTATATTGTGAATTTCATGGAAATTATATTTCTATTCATCTAAAATTGCGTATTTTCCAATTGGTTCCGCCATAAGTGTGCGGTGGCATCCACTTATTCACTCACCTATGTATATGTTTCAAATAATTTCAGTCCCTTAATTTTGAAAATATTGCGAATCCTTATACCTACGAATCTGTATCCTAATTTAATTCAAATCACGCACCTCGTACAAAGGTGGTTTTTACAAAATTCAAACATCTCTCTATTTAACTCACTTCACCTTTCATTTCCATCAAAATACAACCAAAAAATGGTGAACCAAAGTTTAAAAAATAAAATAAATTAATTTAACAAGCTTGGGTGTCGTCGCAGCCATAATATATTATCTTCATTCACTGCCACACTGTACGTTGGTTTGACAACGTTTAATTAAATTTATCATGGCTTCGTGTCGTGTCGTTGCGTTTCAGTTAAGGGAAAGGTGAGGTGACATTCGAGATGTACGACGCGGTGTTAATTTAGTTTCTTTTACTAACATAAAATTGATGGAAGGGTCCTTAATAACGAAAGAAAACAGTATTGAGAATTTTAGCAGTAAGAGAAAAAAAATGTATTAAAAATGTGTTCAATATTTAGTAACTTGATAATTAAATCGCAAAATTAAAAAAAAATTAATAAATCGCGAAATTCCTCATATTGTCATTTTTCTGTTCCCAAAATATATACATATTTTTGTTGTATGTATGTACAAATCCCCACGGATTTATTTTCTTCTTGAATATTTATTTTAATATAATTTTATTTTGCCAAATTAATTGCTTTCAACGCCATTTTTTTTTTTTCAAAATGATTATAATTTCTTAATTTAATCTAATTTAATTATAATAATTTTGAAATATTTACATGGTGTGAGTACGTTCACGTTCACGCGAATAGAAGAATACTGCAAAGTATTACAAACGTTGAACATACATACATAAATTATATTCACTTCGATTGAATAGCGAAAAAGAATTTAAAACTGTCTCGCATTTTCTGCAAGTCGTTATTTGAGTCGTAATCGCTGTCGAACGGCCCCAGAATATATGTGAATTCTTATTGAAACACAAGTTCATCAACAACGAATAATGCGCCTGCTTCTGAAAAAAATCCTTTAAGCAAAATTGAACAATTAGGTAATACATTTCAGTCGAAATTTCAGAATATGTGATCTGTGGGACGTGGGCCTACAAAGTTGCTCTTTTTCAAATCCTTTAATAACACACATTTTGTACATACAAAAATTATAAAAAAAATGCAATTTTCAGTATTTAATAATATAAATTTAAAAACATGAAACAAAAATCTTCCATCTATTTTCGAAATATTGAATTTTCAAAAAAATACAAAAAATAAATGCTTTGAAGGAGCTTCTGTATATTTTTTTTCGAAATCCTCTGATGCGTTCTCGAGATAGTCGAAAATAAGTTTAAAAAAAAAAACGGTTATATGGCAGGTCCCGTTAATAATATCTACATTTCAAATAAGAATGTTTGTTGACCAAAATCTTGACTATAGCCATAATGGTGCTCTGAATTTTTTTTATCATCAATCGAGATTAACCATTATTGCTCCAAAAATTTGTATGGCAGGTACCGTTATTTTTGGAGCTAAAAATAAAAATATTTAAAAAAAATAATCGAGCCAATCACATAAAACACTTACACCCAAATTAATAAACATGGACTAGGGAAGGCTTAGGACTAATTCCATGGACTAAGTGCGAAGTGCGAAATAATATTAATAAGACACAATTTCTGATATTTGACGTTGACCAACTTAGTCCTTCGCTAGACCATCAAAGACGGTTGTTTAGCGATGGATTAAGAGTTGACATTTAAGAAAAAATTTACAGGGACATAGAATAAAAAGAGATAGAGTTGATACTTATTGTAGTAGATTTTGTTAAATTTGTTGTTAATAGGAAATTTTAGTCTATGGTCTAACTCTTATTCCATGGTTTTGTAAGTCTATGGACTAAAGGTGGACTTTTTTTTATTAATAAGGCTGTTAAATACCAAGTTTGAAGAAAATCGCTTCAGCAACTTAGTCGGCCTACAGACAGGCAGACGGAATTACGGAACCCATTTTTTCAGCTTCCTTATCATCGTAATGTCAAGTTTGATTAAAATCTCGAAGTTCATTTTTTTTCATGCAAAACTTACCCTATAGTTACGGCGACCATTTTTCAGATGCAAAAAAGGTGACAACATTTAATTAACTTAAACAAGTTTAAGAAGAAACGATATTTATTCAAATTATTTGTACTTCAGATTACATACATCAGTTCAGTTTTAAAAAACAAAAATAAAAATACTTATAACATAAACAAAAAAATAAAATAATAAATATTTGAGTATTTAATTTAAGAGTTCAGCTCAAAGAAATTCTTAGTTTTTGTATTTTCTTTCGCAGTGTATTTTTTTTAAGATATGTCATACCGACTTCTTAAAAAAGTCTGAACATCTCCACAATCAGTCATAATTGCGCATTGTTATCAATACTGCCCTTAGTGTATCAATTTTAATTGCGATTTTTCAGGCATTTTAAGCTGGAAGCGACAGTGAAAACCTTACGAGTCAGTAAATGTTCGTACTTTGTATTTTCTACATCAGTGTTTAAAAATTTCAACCCATTTCTGACTTGGTGAAAAATTGTCCGTTTTCCATCTTTCACTTTGTTTCTTATCCAAGAAACCTCACCATAGGAAAAACTGAATTATTCAAACCAGTGCTGTCTTCATTTTGTGTTTAAGTCATTTAGTCCTGAAGAAAGTACTTTACTCTGTAGGAAAAATGTTTCAAAGAAAAAATAAGATATTAAGAGGACAATTTATTAAAAAGAGGAAAAATTGTTATACTCTTTCAGGAAAACAAAAAAAAGACGATACCGAAAAAGAACTGTCCTCTAAAAAAGAGGACGGATGGTCACCGAACCTATAGTATACCTATATACTCGTAGCTTGCAATTTCTGATAAATTAACTTCAAATATAAAAAACAAATATTAGAAATCAAGGGAAGGACATTCAAGCTTCAATTACGTGTTATTGCTTTTTTAGTTTCTTATATGTCTTTTCTTTTTATGTTTATATTTGTGAGAAATCAATTTGGCATTTTTTTTAAAGAATTTGTGTAATAAAGCGCGACTGTTTTTCTTATATTCAACGGTTTTATCAATTCTTAGTCAAGTGCTGAAAATAGATGTACAACTTTTGCTTTGTTTTTGAGAAATTAAAAAAAAAGAAAAGTACCTTTTACGAAAAAAATGAAAACTGTGTTTATATGAATGGCAATTATTTTGAGCCATAAGCAACAAAAAACAAATAACCACACAAAACAGTTTTTCTTAATTTCTCACAAGCTATAAGACAGATTTTTACATCTGGTTTTTAATATTTGGCCAAGAATTGATAAGAGCATTAAAGAAAACTATGCAACATTTTAATAAAAATCATCTTTAAAAATTTTGACGTTGTAATTTAATTTCTCAAAAACTATTTACTTAAACAAATTCTTAAAAAAAAATTAAATAAAATAACGAAATATTAGCTTTTTAACAAGCCCTGTTCAGAAAAATTTTGCTGACGAATCTTATGCATGAACTAGCCTATAGTATTTGTAGTCCGCTCTTTGGTTAAATGTAAAATGTCATTAATAAAACAAAATGTCTGCTATTTGACATTTATAAACTTATTCCTTAGCTTTCTCATCGAAGGAATATCAATAGACATTTGACAATAATTAACTGAACTATAACAAAAAAAAGGATGTTCATACTTTTTGTAGAACTCGCCGATGAACATATCTTGTATGGTTCAGAAAATGAATGGATTAGAGGTGAAATAAGAGTGGTATGGCTTGTAATAATATGAACTCGACGATTTTATTTTTTTCTAATTTTTTAAAAAATAATAATTTTTGTTACTTAATAATTTTCATCCCAAATCTAAATTTATTAAAATAATCACACACTTTTATACTAACCATTTGAGTTAACAGAGCAAGATTTTCAATCATTCAATAAATTTATAATTTTGACTGTAATTAAATATATTTGTATTTATTATGGATTTATATTTTACTAGCAGACTCGTGATAAATTTGCTTGGTGAATTAATTTTTGTACATAGATAAATTATTTAATTTTTAAAACATCCAAATTTTCCTTGTTTAACATTTATAAATTGATCGCACATATTTATGGGCAACATCCGACAAAGTCTGATCTAAAATCAGATACAATTCTCTTAGAAGTAAAATAATCAAATTGAACTGAAATTATTGTATATTAATTATCATTATACATAAGCAGCTTAAATTGCAAGTATAAAAGCAAACTATAAATAGTTTAGCAAGTAATGAGTATGTATACAGGATTTTCAATTGGGTGACTTTTATTTTCTTATACAATTATTATTCTCTAATAAAATTGTATTTCTTTTGTAAAAATAAAATGAACAAAAAAATAAGCATTAAGAAATAAGATACCACCTAAAAACAAAACTTGAAAGAAATAATGAAACACATATCTCTTAGACTAGACTATTGAATTCTCCTAAAACAATTAACTAATTAACTAAAGATGAACAATGCAAATAAATTAACCAATTAACCGAGCTGGACCTTGGTAATAAGAAAAAAAAACTAAAAATCGATTAAAAATTATTATAAAAATGAACTTATTTACTTAGAGACTTTTAGAAAAATCACACAATTGGTGTTTAAGTATTAAACAAAAAAAAAATAACTGAACGATATTAGGTAGTGCTACTAAACTGTAATCTAATTATAGATTATGAATATAAAATACTGTACAGTTATTTATTACAAAGGTTTGATCAACACGACGCTATACAAATTCATGTCTGACTTAAATATACCCTACCCTAGTATAGATCGATTTTTTTTTAATATTTAGTTTGTAAAAAAATATTCTGTTTTAAATTTAAGCTATTATAATTATACAAATACTTTATAAAGAATTCATGATCAAACCTATAATTAAAATTAATTTATCTTTTTTTTTTAAAATTGTGTCCCAAATTGTTTCTAAATTTTAAAATAATTAATTTCCTTTGTTTTTTTTTTGTAAAAAACAAAAGAAAAAATAAATATTTTTAATAATTTGTATAAATGCCTGTTTTTAGATAAGTAAACTATTGTCAATTACTTGGCTTTTTCTTAAACAATTTGGGAATAAACAAATCGAACCAAACAAAACTTAGCTATGTACATATATAAATTGTTTTTCTTTTTTGTAATTAATATTTTTTCTACTAACTACTAAAAAAAGATGTAAGATAATATATATTTATAGATGTATGGCTTTCATTGTTAATTGAAAATAAAACAAAAATGTTCTTTAATAAGAATTTCCTTAAATTAAAACAAAAAAAAAAAAAAACAATGAAATATTTTCGACCAAAATAAATATGATCTGAAAATTATATATGGACAATTCTTTAAACAAATTATACAATAACCTATCTACCTGTCTATGAATGAAAAGTATGTAAGAATATAATAAAACTATGCTCACGGTTTCTTTTAAACAAAATCATTTTGTCTTTATCCAATTTTTTTACTAAATAAAAACAGAAAACATAAAAATTATGTAAACTGACATTATTGTCATTCCCTCCCAAGCAACAGCTTAAACTAATACAAAATTCTAGTTAAACTTAAACTTAAAACTGACTTAAGCAACCTATCCAATCTGAAACTTATGAATAAATAAAAGAAAGATATTATTATATAGAACAAAGTATTATGTGTACATTTAAAAACAAAAAAGAAATAAAATCTGCATTTCGTGAAAATAATATTTATGGAATTTATTTAAGACTTTTAACTAGCATCTATAATGTATTAAATTTAAACATAAAAATATAAACGTTTATATGAGCATTGCACCTTTATAATGATGGTTAAGATGAAACAATTAAACTTCTACAAAAATGAAACTTTATTCAACTAGTAAGTAGTTTTACGCTAGTACTAGTGGATACAATAAATTGACTAAATTGACAAAAAAAAAACTTGTAGATAAACAAAATATGAATAATTTTGATTATAATCAGTTGTGGTGGAACATTAGAACACACACATATATATATATATATATATAATATTATTTGGGGACAAATCTCAGAATATACACAGAAGATAATGTACATTTTAAAATTTTGACTAAATATATGTAAACAGATTATTTAATTATTTAAAATGAATTAATAGAAATAAATTAAAAAATTATGATAAAGAGTGAGTTTTTATCCAACTTTAAAATCATCTCTTAGATTTCAGGACCACAGGACGGTCTCGGGATTATCACATATATATATTTACGGGTTATTTTGTTCTTAGAAACAAAAATAATTAAAAAATTCTACAATCTATTATATATTAACTTCAATAATTTTTACCTTTCATAATGAAATTAGGTTCAATGCCCAGAAAACAATACAATCAACTCGATTCATTCCAACTCTGCAAAAAAAAAACCTTTTTGATCATTCGTGTTATATCTGACAGTTTAAAACATATTGTGAAGTATTTTATGTTTAAAAACCTCATCACCAATAAATACATTTTTAACTATGTTTCCAAATCCCATCGATATCTACATCAAAAGAAAGGTCTGTTTAATACTGGGTTTTGAGAACATTGTTGAAAACGTAAACCATTATTTTTGGTTATTATTAAACTTTTTAATTATACCTATCTATAAAAAAAATTATTAAAATCAGTTAATAAAATTAAAATCGAAACTCAATAATTTGCTTGACATTCTCACTTTATTTAAAAACCCTAATCTTGCAGGTTAGACTATTAGAATCAAGTCACTATGCAAAACATTTATGGACACCTACATACATACTTTAATTTTAACAAATTACCTAGCCAGAAAAAAAAAACATTCCTGAAGTTATATTCTTGTGAGTTGGTAACCATAGCTTTGAGTTTATTATTTTGTTTCCCTGCTATCTTTCTTTTTGCATGCATGTTTCTTATGTCCCCACAAAGAAAAACACACAATTCATACTTATGAAAATATTCTTCCCAACTTTTAAAGTTCTTCCCCATTCTCTACATTTCATTTACTAATACAGCTTAAGCCAACCGAAACAAAAATGTTATGTTGCTGCTGAGCTGCAAAAAAAATGAAAAAGAAAACGAGGCAAACAAATTAAAAGAGCTGAGATGCATTCTTGAGCTGGTATTGTACTTTCATTGCTTCATTGAAAGTTTGGCGCCAAAAACACGAACAATTTGCAATACCTGTACAGCAGCGCCTGGTAAATCGTAAATCTGTTCTGATTTTTTTTGGGCTGGTTTCTCTCGTCACTTCGTTACCCGTGTTAACATATTTTTTCAATCCGACGACGCACGGCCAGCTACGCTACGCCGGCCGTTTTCGAACTCAAATACCAGGCGCGCAGAAAAAGCAGTAGGTGGCTTTCTTTTTGTGTTTCATTTTAAATTAGGCGCAATTTACTGATGCATTGGTAGTGGATCTTATACATGCAAAAATATCCACGCTCCGCCCACTTTTAGGTTAAGCCAAAGAAAAAAAATTAAACTGGAGAAAAACTTGAGAAAGAAAAGGAGAACTGAACTGATGTCTTTGCTTTGGTAGGATTAAGTCAGTGTTGCTTTTTGATTGTGTGAGTGATTTTACGAAAAATATGAACAATTACAATATACCTACAGAAGCCCATGTTCGCCTGGTAATTCGTGTTGGAATTCTTTATTTTTTTTTTAATTTGGCCAGACTAAGCGATAGAAAGCCGAAAAAGGGTTACCAAAACCATTTTTTGGACTACCTATTGAATTGTTTTTTTTTTTGCAATTATTTTATGCCGATTACGTTTAAAGCCACATCCATCTGCAATCCGTCGTCAATATTTTTCTTAAAATCAGATTCGTTTCAAATTAAAACCAATTTTTTTGGAAAAACAGATCCGTATTGAATCTCTTTTTCCGAGATTGATTCAAAACTGATTTGTAAAAAAATAGATTTTGTTTATAAAAAAAATGATTAGATTCAGTTAATAATAAAATTAAAATCGAAACTCAATAATTTGCTTGAAATTATCACTTTATTTAAAAACCCTAATCTTGCAGGTTAGACTATTAGAATCGAAGTGATTATGTAAAACATATATGGACACCTACATACATACTTTAATTTTAACAAATAACCTAGCTTGAAAAAAAACATTCCTGAAGTTATATTTTTGTGAGTTGGAAACCATAGCTTTGAGTGTATTGTTTTGTTTCACTGCTGTCTTTCTTTTTGCATGCATGTTTCTTATGTCCCCAGCTACGCTACGCCGCGCCGGCCGTTTTCAAACTCAAATACCAGGCGCGCAGAAAAAGCAGTAGGTACTTTCTTTTTGTGTTTCATTTTAAATTAGGCGCAATTTACTGGTGCATTGGTAGTGGACCTTACACATGCAAAAATATCCACGCTCCGCCCACTTTTAGGTTAAGCCAAAGAAAAAAAATTAAGCTGGAGAAAAACTTGAGAAAGAAAAGGGGAACTGAACTGATGTGTTTGCTTTGGTAGGATTAAGTCAGTATTGCTTTTTGATTGTGTGAGTGATTTTACGAAAAATATGAACAATTACAATATACCTACAGAAGCCCATGTTCGCCTGGTAATTCGTTTTGGAATTCTTTATTTTTTTTTTTAATTTGGCCAGACTAAACGATAGAAAGCCGAAAAAGGGTTACCAAAACCATTTTTTGGACTACCTATTGAATTGTTTTTTTTTTTTTGCAATTATTTTATGCCGATTTCGTTTAAAGCCACATCCATCTGCAATCCGTCGTAAATATATTTCTTAAAATCAGATTCGTTTCAAATTAAAACCAATTTTTTTGGAAAAACAGATCCGTATTGAATCTCTTTTTCCGAGATTGATTCAAAACTGATTTGTAAAAAAATAGATTTTGTTTATAAAAAAAAATGATTAGATTCAGTTAATAATAAAATTAAAATCGAAACTCAATAATTTGCTTGAAATTATCACTTTATTTAAAAACCCTAATCTTGCAGGTTAGACTATTAGAATCGAAGTGATTATGTAAAACATATATGGACACCTACATACATACTTTAATTTTAACAAATAACCTAGCCTGAAAAAAAACATTCCTGAAGTTATATTTTTGTGAGTTGGAAACCATAGCTTTGAGTGTATTGTTTTGTTTCACTGCTGTCTTTCTTTTTGCATGCATGTTTCTTATGTCCCCAGCTACGCTACGCCGCGCCGGCCGTTTTCAAACTCAAATACCAGGCGCGCAGAAAAAGCAGTAGGTGGCTTTCTTTTTGTGTTTCATTTTAAATTAGGCGCAATTTACTGATGCATTGGTAGTGGATCTTACACATGCAAAAATATCCACGCTCCGCCCACTTTTAGGTTAAGCCAAAGAAAAAAAATTAAACTGGAGAAAAACTTGAGAAAGAAAAGGAGAACTGAACTGATGTGTCTGGTTTGGTAGGATTAAGTTAGTATTGCTTTTTGATTGTGTGAGTAATTTTACGAAAAATATGAACAATTACAATATACCTACGGAAGCCCATGTTCGCCTGGTAATTCGTGTTGGAATTCTTTATTTTTTTTTTAATTTGGCCAGACTAAGCGATAGAAAGCCGAAAAAGGGTTACCAAAACCATTTTTTGGACTACCTATTGAATTGTTTTTTTTTTTGCAATTATTTTATGCCGATTTCGTTTAAAGCCACATCCATCTGCAATCCGTCGTAAATATATTTCTTAAAATCAGATTCGTTTCAAATTAAAACCAATTTTTTTGGAAAAACAGATCCGTATTGAATCTCTTTTTCCGAGATTGTTTCAAAACTGATTTGTAAAAAAATAGATTTTGTTTATAAAAAAAATGATTAGATTCAGTTAATAATAAAATTAAAATCGAAACTCAATAATTTGCTTGAAATTATCACTTTATTTAAAAACCCTAATCTTGCAGGTTAGACTATTAGAATCGAAGTGATTATGTAAAACATATATGGACACCTACATACATACTTTAATTTTAACAAATAACCTAGCTTGAAAAAAAACATTCCTGAAGTTATATTTTTGTGAGTTGGAAACCATAGCTTTGAGTGTATTGTTTTGTTTCACTGCTGTCTTTCTTTTTGCATGCATGTTTCTTATGTCCCCAGCTACGCTACGCCGCGCCGGCCGTTTTCAAACTCAAATACCAGGCGCGCAGAAAAAGCAGTAGGTGGCTTTCTTTTTGTGTTTCATTTTAAATTAGGCGCAATTTACTGATGCATTGGTAGTGGATCTTACACATGCAAAAATATCCACGCTCCGCCCACTTTTAGGTTAAGCCAAAGAAAAAAAATTAAACTGGAGAAAAACTTGAGAAAGAAAAGGAGAACTGAACTGATGTGTCTGGTTTGGTAGGATTAAGTTAGTATTGCTTTTTGATTGTGTGAGTAATTTTACGAAAAATATGAACAATTACAATATACCTACGGAAGCCCATGTTCGCCTGGTAATTCGTGTTGGAATTCTTTATTTTTTTTTTAATTTGGCCAGACTAAGCGATAGAAAGCCGAAAAAGGGTTACCAAAACCATTTTTTGGACTACCTATTGAATTGTTTTTTTTTTGCAATTATTTTATGCCGATTTCGTTTAAAGCCACATCCATCTGCAATCCGTCGTAAATATATTTCTTAAAATCAGATTCGTTTCAAATTAAAACCAATTTTTTTGGAAAAACAGATCCGTATTGAATCTCTTTTTCCGAGATTGTTTCAAAACTGATTTGTAAAAAAATAGATTTTGTTTATAAAAAAAATGATTAGATTCAGTTAATAATAAAATTAAAATCGAAACTCAATAATTTGCTTGAAATTATCACTTTATTTAAAAACCCTAATCTTGCAGGTTAGACTATTAGAATCGAAGTGATTATGTAAAACATATATGGACACCTACATACATACTTTAATTTTAACAAATAACCTAGCCTGAAAAAAAACATTCCTGAAGTTGTATTTTTGTGAGCTGGTAACCATAGTTTTGAGTGTATTATTTTCTTTCACTGCTATCTTTCTTTTTGTATGCATGTTTCTTATGTCCCCACAAAGAAAAACACACAATTCATACTTATGAAAATATTCTTCCCCACTTTTAAAGTTCTTCTTCCCCATTCGCTACATTTCATTTACTAACACAGCTTAAGCCAAATGAAAAAGAAAACGAGGCAAACAAATTAAAAGAGCTGAGATGCATTATTGAGCTGGTATTGTACTTTCATTGCTTGATTGAAAGTTTGGCGCCAAAAACACGAACAATTTGCAATACCTGTACAGCAGCGCCTGGTAAATCGTAAATCAGTTCTGATTTTTTTTGGGCTGGTTTCTCTCGTCACTTCGTTACCCGTGTTAACATATTTTTTCAATCCGACGACGCACGGCCAGCTACGCTACGCCGGCCGTTTTCGAACTCAAATACCAGGCGCGCAGAAAAAGCAGTAGGTGGCTTTCTTTTTGTGTTTCATTTTAAATTAGGCGCAATTTACTGATGCATTGGTAGTGGATCTTATACATGCAAAAATATCCACGCTCCGCCCACTTTTAGGTTAAGCCAAAGAAAAAAAATTAAACTGGAGAAAAACTTGAGAAAGAAAAGGAGAACTGAACTGATGTCTTTGCTTTGGTAGGATTAAGTCAGTGTTGCTTTTTGATTGTGTGAGTGATTTTACGAAAAATATGAACAATTACAATATACCTACAGAAGCCCATGTTCGCCTGGTAATTCGTGTTGGAATTCTTTATTTTTTTTTTAATTTGGCCAGACTAAGCGATAGAAAGCCGAAAAAGGGTTACCAAAACCATTTTTTGGACTACCTATTGAATTGTTTTTTTTTTTGCAATTATTTTATGCCGATTACGTTTAAAGCCACATCCATCTGCAATCCGTCGTCAATATTTTTCTTAAAATCAGATTCGTTTCAAATTAAAACCAATTTTTTTGGAAAAACAGATCCGTATTGAATCTCTTTTTCCGAGATTGATTCAAAACTGATTTGTAAAAAAATAGATTTTGTTTATAAAAAAAATGATTAGATTCAGTTAATAATAAAATTAAAATCGAAACTCAATAATTTGCTTGAAATTATCACTTTATTTAAAAACCCTAATCTTGCAGGTTAGACTATTAGAATCGAAGTGATTATGTAAAACATATATGGACACCTACATACATACTTTAATTTTAACAAATAACCTAGCTTGAAAAAAAACATTCCTGAAGTTATATTTTTGTGAGTTGGAAACCATAGCTTTGAGTGTATTGTTTTGTTTCACTGCTGTCTTTCTTTTTGCATGCATGTTTCTTATGTCCCCAGCTACGCTACGCCGCGCCGGCCGTTTTCAAACTCAAATACCAGGCGCGCAGAAAAAGCAGTAGGTGGCTTTCTTTTTGTGTTTCATTTTAAATTAGGCGCAATTTACTGATGCATTGGTAGTGGATCTTACACATGCAAAAATATCCACGCTCCGCCCACTTTTAGGTTAAGCCAAAGAAAAAAAATTAAACTGGAGAAAAACTTGAGAAAGAAAAGGAGAACTGAACTGATGTCTTTGCTTTGGTAGGATTAAGTCAGTGTTGCTTTTTGATTGTGTGAGTGATTTTACGAAAAATATGAACAATTACAATATACCTACAGAAGCCCATGTTCGCCTGGTAATTCGTGTTGGAATTCTTTATTTTTTTTTTAATTTGGCCAGACTAAGCGATAGAAAGCCGAAAAAGGGTTACCAAAACCATTTTTTGGACTACCTATTGAATTGTTTTTTTTTTGCAATTATTTTATGCCGATTACGTTTAAAGCCACATCCATCTGCAATCCGTCGTCAATATTTTTCTTAAAATCAGATTCGTTTCAAATTAAAACCAATTTTTTTGGAAAAACAGATCCGTATTGAATCTCTTTTTCCGAGATTGATTCAAAACTGATTTGTAAAAAAATAGATTTTGTTTATAAAAAAAATTATTAGATTCAGTTAATAATAAAATTAAAATCGAAACTCAATAATTTGCTTGAAATTATCACTTTATTTAAAAACCCTAATCTTGCAGGTTAGACTATTAGAATCGAAGTGATTATGTAAAACATATATGGACACCTACATACATACTTTAATTTTAACAAATAACCTAGCTTGAAAAAAAACATTCCTGAAGTTATATTTTTGTGAGTTGGTAACCATAGCTTTGAGTGTATTGTTTTGTTTCACTGCTGTCTTTCTTTTTGCATGCATGTTTCTTATGTCCCCAGCTACGCTACGCCGCGCCGGCCGTTTTCAAACTCAAATACCAGGCGCGCAGAAAAAGCAGTAGGTGGCTTTCTTTTTGTGTTTCATTTTAAATTAGGCGCAATTTACTGATGCATTGGTAGTGGATCTTACACATGCAAAAATATCCACGCTCCGCCCACTTTTAGGTTAAGCCAAAGAAAAAAAATTAAACTGGAGAAAAACTTGAGAAAGAAAAGGAGAACTGAACTGATGTGTCTGGTTTGGTAGGATTAAGTTAGTATTGCTTTTTGATTGTGTGAGTAATTTTACGAAAAATATGAACAATTACAATATACCTACGGAAGCCCATGTTCGCCTGGTAATTCGTGTTGGAATTCTTTATTTTTTTTTTAATTTGGCCAGACTAAGCGATAGAAAGCCGAAAAAGGGTTACCAAAACCATTTTTTGGACTACCTATTGAATTGTTTTTTTTTTGCAATTATTTTATGCCGATTTCGTTTAAAGCCACATCCATCTGCAATCCGTCGTAAATATATTTCTTAAAATCAGATTCGTTTCAAATTAAAACCAATTTTTTTGGAAAAACAGATCCGTATTGAATCTCTTTTTCCGAGATTGTTTCAAAACTGATTTGTAAAAAAATAGATTTTGTTTATAAAAAAAATGATTAGATTCAGTTAATAATAAAATTAAAATCGAAACTCAATAATTTGCTTGAAATTATCACTTTATTTAAAAACCCTAATCTTGCAGGTTAGACTATTAGAATCGAAGTGATTATGTAAAACATATATGGACACCTACATACATACTTTAATTTTAACAAATAACCTAGCCTGAAAAAAAACATTCCTGAAGTTGTATTTTTGTGAGCTGGTAACCATAGTTTTGAGTGTATTATTTTCTTTCACTGCTATCTTTCTTTTTGTATGCATGTTTCTTATGTCCCCACAAAGAAAAACACACAATTCATACTTATGAAAATATTCTTCCCCACTTTTAAAGTTCTTCTTCCCCATTCGCTACATTTCATTTACTAACACAGCTTAAGCCAAATGAAAAAGAAAACGAGGCAAACAAATTAAAAGAGCTGAGATGCATTATTGAGCTGGTATTGTACTTTCATTGCTTGATTGAAAGTTTGGCGCCAAAAACACGAACAATTTGCAATACCTGTACAGCAGCGCCTGGTAAATCGTAAATCAGTTCTGATTTTTTTTGGGCTGGTTTCTCTCGTCACTTCGTTACCCGTGTTAACATATTTTTTCAATCCGACGACGCACGGCCAGCTACGCTACGCCGGCCGTTTTCGAACTCAAATACCAGGCGCGCAGAAAAAGCAGTAGGTGGCTTTCTTTTTGTGTTTCATTTTAAATTAGGCGCAATTTACTGATGCATTGGTAGTGGATCTTATACATGCAAAAATATCCACGCTCCGCCCACTTTTAGGTTAAGCCAAAGAAAAAAAATTAAACTGGAGAAAAACTTGAGAAAGAAAAGGAGAACTGAACTGATGTCTTTGCTTTGGTAGGATTAAGTCAGTGTTGCTTTTTGATTGTGTGAGTGATTTTACGAAAAATATGAACAATTACAATATACCTACAGAAGCCCATGTTCGCCTGGTAATTCGTGTTGGAATTCTTTATTTTTTTTTTAATTTGGCCAGACTAAGCGATAGAAAGCCGAAAAAGGGTTACCAAAACCATTTTTTGGACTACCTATTGAATTGTTTTTTTTTTTGCAATTATTTTATGCCGATTACGTTTAAAGCCACATCCATCTGCAATCCGTCGTCAATATTTTTCTTAAAATCAGATTCGTTTCAAATTAAAACCAATTTTTTTGGAAAAACAGATCCGTATTGAATCTCTTTTTCCGAGATTGATTCAAAACTGATTTGTAAAAAAATAGATTTTGTTTATAAAAAAAATGATTAGATTCAGTTAATAATAAAATTAAAATCGAAACTCAATAATTTGCTTGAAATTATCACTTTATTTAAAAACCCTAATCTTGCAGGTTAGACTATTAGAATCGAAGTGATTATGTAAAACATATATGGACACCTACATACATACTTTAATTTTAACAAATAACCTAGCTTGAAAAAAAACATTCCTGAAGTTATATTTTTGTGAGTTGGAAACCATAGCTTTGAGTGTATTGTTTTGTTTCACTGCTGTCTTTCTTTTTGCATGCATGTTTCTTATGTCCCCAGCTACGCTACGCCGCGCCGGCCGTTTTCAAACTCAAATACCAGGCGCGCAGAAAAAGCAGTAGGTACTTTCTTTTTGTGTTTCATTTTAAATTAGGCGCAATTTACTGGTGCATTGGTAGTGGACCTTACACATGCAAAAATATCCACGCTCCGCCCACTTTTAGGTTAAGCCAAAGAAAAAAAATTAAGCTGGAGAAAAACTTGAGAAAGAAAAGGGGAACTGAACTGATGTGTTTGCTTTGGTAGGATTAAGTCAGTATTGCTTTTTGATTGTGTGAGTGATTTTACGAAAAATATGAACAATTACAATATACCTACAGAAGCCCATGTTCGCCTGGTAATTCGTTTTGGAATTCTTTATTTTTTTTTTTAATTTGGCCAGACTAAACGATAGAAAGCCGAAAAAGGGTTACCAAAACCATTTTTTGGACTACCTATTGAATTGTTTTTTTTTTTTTGCAATTATTTTATGCCGATTTCGTTTAAAGCCACATCCATCTGCAATCCGTCGTAAATATATTTCTTAAAATCAGATTCGTTTCAAATTAAAACCAATTTTTTTGGAAAAACAGATCCGTATTGAATCTCTTTTTCCGAGATTGATTCAAAACTGATTTGTAAAAAAATAGATTTTGTTTATAAAAAAAAATGATTAGATTCAGTTAATAATAAAATTAAAATCGAAACTCAATAATTTGCTTGAAATTATCACTTTATTTAAAAACCCTAATCTTGCAGGTTAGACTATTAGAATCGAAGTGATTATGTAAAACATATATGGACACCTACATACATACTTTAATTTTAACAAATAACCTAGCCTGAAAAAAAACATTCCTGAAGTTATATTTTTGTGAGTTGGAAACCATAGCTTTGAGTGTATTGTTTTGTTTCACTGCTGTCTTTCTTTTTGCATGCATGTTTCTTATGTCCCCAGCTACGCTACGCCGGCCGTCTTCGAACTCAAATACCAGGCGCGCAGAAAAAGCTGTAGGTGGCTTTCTTTTTGTGTTTCATTTTAAATTAGGCGCAATTTACTAATGCATTTGTAGTGGATTTTACACATGCAAAAATATCCACGCTCCGCTCACTATCAGGATAAGCCAAAGAAAAAAAATTAAGCTGGAGAAAAACTTGAGAAAGAAAAGGAGAACTGAACTGATGTGTTTGCTTTGGTAGGATTAAGTCAGTATTGCTTTTTGATTGTGTGAGTGATTTTACGAAAAATATGAACAATTTACAATATACCTACAGCAACGTATGATCGCCTGGTAAATCGGTTTGGAATTTTTATCGTTTTTGGACAGATTTGGGAGAGAAACCGAAAAGTAAGAAAAAGGGTTGCCTAATAACCATTTTTTGGGCTACCTATTGAATTGATTTTTTGTAATTATTGTATGCCGATTTTGTTTTAATAGCACATCAATCGGCAATCCGCCGTCAATTTTTCTGGAAAAACAGATCCGTATTGAATTTCTTTTTCGCGACGGATTCAAACCATATTTTCTACATAGATTCAGACTACAATATTTGTTTTGAAGTTTCTCAAATGTTGTGAAATGAAGTGTTTATTTTGTGATAGTGTACATAAAAATTAAATTAATATTATTAAAAATTAAAAATATTGTTAAAAATTTGTTTGAAACAAATATTAAAAAAGTGTAATTGGATTTAGAAATTCCCTCGCGGCGGAATGAGAAAACAAAAACGAAATAATGATGCATTTACGATGTGAATATTTTGTTTTTTGTTTGACAACTGCCAAGCAACAGACATTGTCACAAAGAGAGATTCGATCCATATCCGTTCGTTAAGGAGCAAAAAAGTAGGTATCGATTTTAGTAGCGAATCTTATTTTTTGAAACAAAATCGCCAGAATAGATTTTTGAAGTAAAACTTCTTTTGCGGCCTTGGATATAAAAAAAAATTATAGAGGTATCAAACCGAATCACATCTTGGAAAAAAAGTAGTGGCGCAAAATTTTAAAGAGCCAAATTAAGTTATTAGAATAATACTACTTAATAATTTGCTAAAATTAAAGCACTTTACTAAAATATTCCTAATTTCTGGCTAACCTGCAGCTGAACACGCACAATATTGCAAACAACTAAGCGAACATAACTTTTTGACGTTTGTAAATGTCAAAGTGGCATAAAGATAAAATAGCCATTTGGTGATTTCAACTTTAGTAAAATGTTAAGAAGATAGTACGATACTGTCGATACTAAGCTCGTTTAAATTAGTAAAATCCTCTTTTTAACCAAGTATCATGAATTTATTTTTTATTTTCGCCGCTTGGCCTGAAAAAGTCGCTGACATTGATTAAAAGAATGGAACCAGTGGAAATGACACCACAACTCCATATACATATAATAATTGTTCATGAAAGGTATTGTCAAATGTTCAATTTAGCCGTGTTTTATTATAGCTAATAATAACCTATATGGTTCACCCCGTGAAAATAAAAAGATCTGGGTTATGTTATTAAATGTACGCTCTGTTCGCCAAACTTAATGCTAATATTTGCAAACCCAGAGCTCGTGTTGTTTTTCTAATACTTGGTTAAAAAAATAACCCAGACCCAAGCCCTTAGATAATAAAACGTAGCTTTTATGTCTAATGGTAGCCACTCATAAGCTTAAGCACAGTGCAGTGGGATGTAGCGCAGCGCAGTAGCTTAAAGAATCGCAGTAGCACAAGCTGTCAATCCAAATGGTTGTCTAGAGATAAGAATTGATTAATTCAACAGAAACTTTAAAATGTAATTCTTATGCTTCTAGTTAGTAGAAAGTTGAAGTTTGCTAAACTTTTTCTACAACTTCTATCATGCTATAGCTACAAGTTCACATTGTTGAACTGTATTTATATCTTTCAGTTTCTCAAGGTTAACAAACGACACATCTCTAAGACAACAACAAATTGTAATGTAATTGTAATTATTGTAATTAATCTTTTTTATACTTTTCGCTTTTGTGAGGCTTAACTCGAAACTGACCTATATTTTTTATTCTTAATTTTTTTGTTTTTAAGAACTATATGGGCATGGAGGTGACATGGAATACACATACATACTACCTACATATCTTAAGATACGTGTCTATGGCTACACAACAGGCTTGACATCATCAATTATTCCAACCAGAAAATTATATCACAAAAATGTGTATGTGCCAAATTGACCTCTTGACTCGTAAACACTGATAAAGTAAAATCAGCAAAAATAATAATAAATTCAAGAATTCTATGAATTTCTAACAATTAAAGGGTCTGATTGAGTTGTAAGTACCTGACCGAATAACACGGTTTGTTATGGAGACTCACTGACATTAGAAGAATGTTGTTTAGTAACATTTAGATTTTTTATTGGTTTATGGCAGGAGAGTATTATAAATTAAGTATTTTTTTTATATAACCAAACATTATTTACTATTGGATTGAGAACTAAAACATTGCATGGAACCCAGATTGATAACTTTTCAAGTTCCTGGGTTAAGATGAAAACACAATCATCCCAATAAAACCTAAAGGACAGCTTCTATAGACTTGAATGTCATTGGCGTAAAAGTGTTTCGATGATTGATTGACAATAACCGCGATTTCATTTATGTATAATGAAAATTAAAGTGAGGACAAACAAAGTTGATCCTTGTGGAAGTCCTTGTTCTTCGGATGTGGAACTTCAACGGCAGCGTATGATAAGCTCATAAAATTCTGATCTTGTCAGCATTATCCAATGGCAATTAGAAAACCACATAGAATTTAATGCTTCAAAAACTCGGTGATACCTTCTGTCGTTAAAGCAGAATCCACCCTCCATGTCGCTGTCCATGAGTGGCATTTACATTGAAGAAACCGATCAGCTGTCAGTCCTTGGCATGTGCATCACAGACCACCTCTTGTGGAATGACCACATGTTCGAAGTCTTCAAAAATGTTGCAGTGTTTGGGCTTTCTTTGAAGATGCCAGAAATTCTTCTGATACGATATGTTATATGTCTATAATTATTTTATCGCTATTTTTATAAACAATGTTCGAGCGAAATAGCAAGTTGCATTCCTCCCCTTAAATTTTTTACCGTAATAATCACGCCTCTAGGAATTCTCATCGATTTACCCTAGAGCCCCTGTCAAGTACAGCGATTCTTTCTTTAGCCGTACAACGCGAATTTGGAATAATTTACTCGGCTCTGTGTGCTGCTCCCATTATGATATTCAGAAATTCAAAACCAATGTGAATTTCCGTTCACTTTTGATTCCGGAAGCGAAATACAAATAATGGCTTGTATAGGTATAATTGGAGCGATTCGGACCACCCAAACAGCGGGATTGGAAGCAATACTCAACCTTAAATCCATTGACATATACGTAAAAGAATCAGTAGTAAGCAGATCTATACGGCTAAAACAAATTAACGTCTGGAACACCAGCCCCATTGGACATACTCAGATTCTGCTGAGATTTATAGAAAAAATGTGTGCTCTGACAACATGTCAACAAAACTACATAGATTTCAAGAAACCGTTTAACACTTATTTCCCTGATAGACCCCTTAAACTGATGACTCGACAATAACTATTTACACCCACGGCTCAAAGATGGACACTGAGGTAGGTGCTTGTTTTTTCTCAGAAAACCTTAAATTAGCCAGTTCCGCTATGCTCCCTGATCACAGACAGTAGTGTCTTACAACCTGAGATCTTGGCAGTGACAAGTTCTGCTAAACACATGCTGACCTCACCTTTTTTACTGAGTTAAGGCTTGAGGGTTCAGCAAAATATTGGACTCAGCTGAGTCCCGGGTCAAAGCATAGTGATGTACCGGGCTACAAGAGAGCTGATGAGCCTCATCGATTAGAATCCCACTCTGTGTCACAAACGTTGAAATGAAGATTCTTTTAAAAACCAACGAAAAGTGGAACTCACTCGACATCTGTGCAATAACTATGGCCCAATTTCCATAAGAAAAGAACAGTCTTCAACGATTTAGAAGAGATCTCGAATTCTTCAGCAAAAGCCTTTTGAGCTTCATAAAAGCCTCTAAATCACTCGATCATGATTATCCATAGAACTCAAAGGTCATACAATTAGAGGTAACAACACTTCGGGGTACCACAAGGGATCTTTTTTGATCTTAGTGTGCCTGTAACGAGATCAACTGGCAGCCCATCTACCAAACCTGACTGTAAGCGAAAAACTCTTAAACGTAATCACTTATCAAAAATTGAGAATTGAGACCTGACGTAGTTTAAAAAACAAACTAATAACAGTCGACCACTAGGCGATCAACGCCCTAATTTCAAGTTTAACTCACTCAACTCTAATTTACGTTGTCCTCAATTCTAATCAAGCAGCGAGTTTGATCCATTTGCGGATCGTTTCTCAACGAATTGTTCAACAAGTGTACGGCTAGTGAAGGAGCTCGTATTGCTCTTTGGAAATGTTGGTTCAACGTGCTGAGCAACATTTTCCGTGTTGCACATTATTTGTTCAACTCGTTGATCAACTTTTTTAATTTTGTCTGGTTTTGGTTGCCCTTGCCGTTGGCGTGAAAATATTTGTTGCCAACTCAAGATGAGACAAAATTTGTGTGCGTGCATGAGTTGAAGAATTGTGTTCACATCAACTTTCATATTGGTTCTGTGCTGTTGTTCATTTTGTTTTGGTTTTTTCGTCTTTTATCTTTTTTGAAGTAAAACTTCTTTTGCGGCGTTAGGGGTAAGAATTTCACGACACGACAACACGACACGACACCCTCTCAAAAAAATGTGTAACTGGTTTCCATGAAATTGAAATAAGTTCTAGCTGAAATAAAATTATGAAAGAAAAAATTGTTTCAAATGAGGTAAGTTTTACTTCTCTTCTCTTTTTTTGCAGTTCATTTTCCAATAATATTAATGCCACGGTCACTTTTTTTTTCTTCGTCCAGGCAAAGTCTACAACAAAGATGTGTGTGACACTGATATTAAAAATTTGTACCGAACTAAAGTAAAAAGTATGCTATCAATATCTGAGTAGCTATAGTTCGTGCGTTCAACCCGTTCTTCAACGATTGAGGCTTGGTTAGTGTACGTTACCTACGTAACGCCAATCAACTTTTTGAACAACCATACCAAAAACGCAGTTGATCAACTTGAAAAAAAAAAACTTTTTGTTTGTCAAAATTGAACAAGATTCTCAACTAGTGTACGAGGTTATTCAACTTTTCAGTAAGTTTGTCAACTATGTATGTGTACGAAGCTATTCAACAATTGAATACGTTGATCAACTAGGTGTACGAAGTTCACCAACATTTTAACGAGTTGATCAACTAGGTGTACGAAGTTATTCAACATTTCACTAAGATTGTCAACTATTTGTACGAGGCTCCCAACCGAGCACGTTTGTTCAATTTTACGTCTTGCTTCATTTCTCAACGCGATGAACGCAAATTTGTGCACTAGTATTAAGAGGTTGTATATTTTTTCATCCGACGGAGTTGAATGAAAAGTTGAATGAAGTTGGTCGAGCTTGTTGCGCACGTAGTGGACGACCGGCATAAAGTCTATACCTACCGATATTTTTATAAACATTAGCTTTCGAGAAAATGCAAGTCAGCGGATTAGAAAAATTTCAGAGAGGATTTAATAAGAATTGTGGAAATATTATTTCAGTTCTTCAACTCTCTTCCGCAAATAGATTGCGGAACTGTTAAAATCTTTTTTTTTTTTCAAATATTCATTAAAAATTATTCAAGCTTGTGTGCTATTTTTATGAAACCATAATTTACCATAAGGCTAAAACATAGATAAGTTAATAGACAGTTATAGATGTGAAAGTTCTCACTTGGTCAATAAATTAAAAAAAATATATTGGAAACTTAATCTTATATTATTTGTATTACGAGTGTTTATGTAATTCTTTGTATGTAACTCAATTATTCATTTATGTATTTCCTAAACATTTGCAAACATTATTCCCTTCCACTTTCTTAACCGTCATACAAGTCAATAACTCCATGGTCAAAGTAAAAAATAAAACATGGATTGTTGAGTCACCCAGCTAAGATATAGGTATAGCGCCAAGCTTATGAAACATGACAATAAAATCTTCAGTGGTCACACACTATCATATAAATCTCAGGTCTCATTGTTTCTCGCCTCGTATAACGTATCTACCCGCAGAGACAGTGCTGATTGCTGAATGAATCTTTGAATGCGACACCTACAAAAACTGGTTCAAGTTCGAGAGAGACTGACAATCGTCAACTCTGTCTGGCTTTTGGGCTCTCAAAGTGTTTTTAGTTAGGTTGTGAATTTCAATTGAAACACATCACGAGGCTTCTAGAGTCGTGGCGCGTTACTCGAAACAATTTTTATAATTTCTTCTTTTTTTTTAGTTTTGATCAAGTTAACCTTTTGCTCTTCGTCGAATATTACGAATAAGATTGAAAATGAGATTTCAAATAATATTAGCGATATCGGTGGTATTGTTGCTTTGCAATTGCCAAATCTCAAGTAAGTTTTGCAATTTGTTGCTGCTTACGATTGATTTAATTTAAATACTTTATTATTCAAATTTGACTCTCAGAATGTCAAGAAGCTGATAAAGAAGAGCCAACGACAAAGAAACCGGGTTTCTTTAGTCGATTATTCGGTAAAGGTGGTTCTTCATCAACTACTACATCGACTACAACAACTACTCCAAGAAATGTCCCTGCTGCTGTACCAACACCTAGCCGTCATCCACAGCACCGTATGCAGCCTAATCCAAATAATCCTTTTGACAGCACAAACTTTGGTCCAGGTCCGCTGCCCAACTACCCAAAACCAAATCAACAGCCTTCTGGGCTAAGTCTGAGTTATGGTCCGACGCCACCTCCGAGAGGAGTGCATTCAGCTGGATCTAAAACGCCTTTAGCCCCGATGGGACCACCTCCAGTTAGTCCGACGCCAGCTGCAGTAGTTGTCCCAGTGCCAACTCCTGCTGCAGTCGCAACTTCAATAACAACAACCACAACTGTTAAACCAAAGCCAATGAGTCCTCAAGCTCCTGTCGCTAAGCCCGAAAGCTTCTCAGATTTTGATGATCCAAAAAAATCAATTCTACCAACACCATTGCCACCATCAACATCAACAACTAGAAAACCAACAACGGAAAAAGAAGATTTCCCAGCCCTTCCAGCTCCCCGAAGGCCTTCGATTAAAGAAGACTTCCCTGCACTACCTTCAAGACCATCTGCACCTGGATCCCCCAGTCCTACGCCTACGTCTCCTTCAGCTTGGGGTACCAGCACTCCAAACACTGGCAATCGTGTCTCTTTTGTGCCCCATGTTCCCAGCGGGACAACAACAACTGTCGCACCTGGTTCACCCACCACCGCCAAATCTCTAGCTACAGATGATGAAATTCGACAGCTCACTGAGGCCTTATATAACAAAGAAACCAACTCTCAGCTAAGTCAGATAACTGTCAACATACAAGGAAAGACACGTTCCATAGATAGCAGTGACGAAGCTCCACAGCCGTAAGAATATCCCAATATACATACATACTCTGACACTTATGACTCCTTTTCCCCTTAAAGCTTACTGCAAGTCGATGACAAGGCCCTTCAGCCACCAACCATTGCCAAAATGCGTGATCTCTTCAACAACTACGAAATCGATACAACCACTAACGAACATGTAACCCCCATGGAGAGGAAGGAAGAAAACGAATTTGTTGATGCCGTCATGGCTACAAATGTTATGCGACAAGCAATGTTATTCCTTCAAAACAAAGGTAAAAACCTTAACTTAATGTGTGGTAACATAATATGACGAATTCTGCTCAATAATTTAGGAATTGTGACGCCAGATCCAAAAACCCACCGTGATCTTGTAAAATCACTCTGGTTCACACTTTATTCCCGAGGACAGGGTAAGATTGGAAGCTCTGGATTCGAGCATGTTTTTGTGAATGAAGTCAAAAATGGCACTATTATCGGTCTTCACAATTGGGTATATTTCAATGAAGAGGAAAAAGCCGGTCGAATCGACTACAAGGGATATCTTAATAAGCTTGATTTGGGAAATGTAAGATTTTTTAATATTTTATAATTTTTTAAATCGAAACACTCGTTTCTAAATCGTATTTAGAAAGGAATGATCATCAAGACTCGTTTTACTCATAATGGCCTTAACAAACCGGTGAATACTTTATTTGTTGGAACAAGCCCCGAATTGGAATTGGCCCTGTATACTGTTTGCTTTGAATTGAGAACTGATAAATTGTGCCCAGTTTCATTGGGAGGCAACAAATTCCAAATCCAAACTTACTCTTGGAGATATCGTGGCAAGAATTTGATTGGTTCTGCTTATCCTGAAATTTAATGTTACTTCAATAAAAAAAAAAGATATCAATACATATTATTTACCTTCGATGTAAATATTTGGATATACATATGTACATGTGTTTCTTTCGAATTTAGTTTGCTTGTGTGTGTGCTAACCAATTCAATTTGATTGAACTTGAGTTTAATTTATTTTTAGAAATTTTTGGAGAGAAAAGCCATATTAATCGCAATTTATGAGCGTTTAGCAGAATGGGGATAAACATACATAATTGTAGGTATATATGTATGTATGTATATATTTACAGGCAAGTGAAAATGTTTCGGAATATTTTATGGTCAACAACTGTCATACTAAATTTGGTAACTTTTTAACTTTTTTTTTTAATTTGGAAATCGGGAAGACTTCTGAAACTGTTCACTTGGGAAAAAATGACAGTTCTATTTCTGAAAAGAAGAGAATTTTGCTTATGGATTTGAAATCAGATTCGGAACCAGAAGCACTCACACATTTATATCATTGAACGTCAAACTTGACTGTTGTCATTTTTTGTATCAAACAAACAGTTTTTTTTTTTGAAGTTATTTAGAAGAAACAGAACAGATTTAGAAGAAACAGAACGGTAGGAAAGAACTTATCCATTCCGATATGCCACCGTAATCCGGGATTTACACGAGTGACAAATTGTCATTATTTCTTCCATTTTATTGACATTACTGACAAAATGATGTAAATGGTTTGAAAATTTTTCATTATTTTCGTCATTAAAAAAATGGCAGGGAAGACTGGCTTTAATTATTACCATTATAATGGCGTCATGTAAATGCACAATGAAACGTTTTTCTTTACTAACTCTAAATAGAACCTAGCGAACACAATTAAGCTCTGAAAGGCTATTTGTTTTTTTTTTTTTTTTTTTTTGAAAATTGTTAAGAGTATTTTTTTCAAGTCAAAATTAACTAGAACAGACCCACGACTTCTGGTTGGTCATTTAAAAATTTAAAAATCTCTGTTATTTGTTAGCAAATAATTGCTGAATGTGTTTACTTATCTAAAGTCATATTTAAATTCATTGCTAATTTATATATGTTTCACCGACCACTAAACCGAGATTTATTTACCATAAATCTCCAGTAAATCTTGAAGATTTACCATAAAAATTTGAATCTCTTCAGATAAACATTTCAAATAAATTTTATTTTAATCTTCTTAGGTTGTACAAAACGAACTAACCTATTCCCATATCGAAATGAACAGATTTATCGATTAAAATATATGAAGCTACCTGTCTCACTTCTACATGATAAAAGAAAATCAAACACCATTTGCATATTGAACGGCGCTGTCAAAGTTAATCTACTTGTTTGTCTTTTGAAGTGGTGAAAACACTATATTTGAGTTTTAGGTAATCTACATAAGATTATCCAGCCAATGTGAAAATGTAATGGCCTTTTCGATTGGCCGTCCAGAACTGTTCTGACCCCCACAAAATGACAGTTGTTACTCTAAACAGAACAGAAAACGATTCTGGATTTCATTTCAGAATCGAAAACAGAATCACTAATACACTCACATAATTAAAATGTCAAAATCATCGGGTTGTTTTGTTGTGTAATTTCGATAATTTCTTATTGAATTTAAACTACTTTTCTGGTAAAATAAGATAAAAAAAAGCAAGTTATAATTATTATTGATACAAGAAAATGTGTATCTAAATTGAAATTAAGTGTTTTGGAAATTTTTTCTAGCCGATGTGATTTTCTATTAATTTAATTTTCACAAATACAGTGATACATATAATTCAGAATCAGTCAAATTGCTTATGGCTGTTTTATTGGGGGAACGTGTTCCGGACGGTCAATCGAAAAGGCCATAAAACTAGCATCACACAAGGTATAGGGTTATGTGACACTTACATTAACAATCACCATAAAGTTATTTTTTTTGTTTTTTTGCTAGATCTGTGCACTCGTTTTTTCGAGCTCAATTGTTCACAAACACGAAAACTGTTTTCGTGTTTATAATTAAAAGATGCTAAAAATGAGTAAAACCTTAATTCATTGCTTTAAAATTAGTTAAACATAATATTTTAAAATTTAAAAATTGTGCGCCAATTTTTTCAATAAGTTATAGGCGATAATAAAACACGGATAATGTCTTCTCACAAGTCACACATCTTAATATGAAGAGCAAATCAATTGAGACCGCAATTGTTTTTTTCATTTCGGATACGCGACAACCAGTAAAACCGTGCGGACATTTAAACGATGTTGTATTGCACACATAATGATATCAATAGTCTTTTCGAAAGAATAAAAAATGGTGATCTATTAGAATTTAAAAAATGGAAGCTCTTAATGAAACACCCTTTATATACAATGTAATAAGCTTTCTCCTTCTTACCCCATATAAAACCATTTGGGAAGTGCATATGCTTTATTGTAGTATAGACGCAAAACTGAGCAAAATAAATATATTGTAGTAAAGTCTACACCCTTTTCATTATTGCACTACAACTGGGTTTGTGTCATCGCTGGCTTATATTTCGCCTGTATTTTGAACACAATTAATATGGGGTTGTAATTATCACTAAGCATGATACTTGGGACATCTGTTGTTGGTCACCTAACTTTTATTCACATTTTTTGTGGGGTGAATACGAAAGAAAAACGAATATTAAGTGTGTTTTATTGGGAATCTATCCATTGTACAGTAAGTAATTCCCAAAAAAACGCATGGACCGTAGCATGGACCGTAGCTTTTTTATTTTTGTAAGAATGGTACACCTGCACAACAGTCACAAGTAATGAAAGAGTCTTTTGCAAAGTAAAATTATTAAAAAATCAAAATTAGGAACAATAATTAGCTTTAATTCATATAAAATAGAAAGTAGAAAAACGTACCAATATTTAATTTATGTTTCAAACCTATTTCTTGTGTTCTTTTTTTCTGCATTTGCAATTTTAAATTCGAACATTCATTTTGCATCAATAGAAAGGAAATGATAAGTGAACGGGCTTGTTCATAGACTATGGTTAAGTCTCTTTTTACACAGGGCAATTTTTGTATTGCTTTAAAAACCGTCTATGCCTTTCACACTAGGAAACACACTTGCCGGAGATTTGCATATTTCCTTTGAATATTTCTTGGTTTTGAACGCACACTACAACGTAGTTTAAATTGTTCACTCCCATTACATTTGCCCTTTATATTTCATGCTTTTATTTATTTTCTGAGTAGATCGATAGCTAGAGTTTTATTTTTTAAGTCAATTTACAAATTTATTTTCTGAGTATGTCCCCTTTCACACAAGATGTCCCCTTTCACACAAGGAAACTGAGTTGCCGGCAACTGGGAGTTTGTTGGCGAGAAGGGCAAGAAGTAAGGGGAATGAAAAAAATCTCCCCGGTCAACGATTCGAAGAGATTTTTTTGACGTTTTGCTTTGCACTCCAATTAGCCCGACAAAATCTTCTCAGTTTCCTCCTCAGTTTCTTGGTGACAGTTTCTTCGTGTGAAAGGTACAAGGCAATTAAAGGAAAACGTCAAAAAAATCTCCAGCAACTGGTTTCCGTGTGTGAAAGGGGACTATGTTTAGCTTTCAATTCAATATTCACTCAACAGAGATCATACTGCACTTAACACACGCGGATTAAGGAACAAATAGCTAACATTTGGTTTGCAATTTCCATGCCCATGTCCAGAAAAAAAAACAATGGGATCACAAAATTGTACACCCAGTCCATGTCCATGCACTGAAGCAAATACCGTTCATGGCCAACGTTCATTAAACAGTGAGGAAAAAGCATATTTTGTTAAGTTCAGTTGCCGCTTAGTTTATTTCGGCCAGGCGCGCAAATGCATTTTTTTCCGAAACGAAATAGTTTACACACTAATTGACAGAATATCTCGCACATAAGCAACTTAAAAATCAATCAACGAGATAAACCAACACAAATACAACATATTGATTTAATGTGCGCGCAGTTACATTATAGTTCGATGTGATTCAAACTGAAGAACTTATTTGGGGCGATCGTTCGATTTGTGCCAAAACACAAACCTTTAAGTTGCTCGAATCGCGGACTGAATAGTTTTTGCATGTGCGCGCACTCTCATATAAGTCCATGGTATTCACTTTAGCAACCAAACTGTAAGTTGCATATGTGCGCGCCTGGCATTATAGCTCATAGAATTTCGTACGAATAAATATTTTGCGGCGCAGTGTCAAGCAGTTCCTCTATAGTGCAGTTCCACTCAATGCGGTTTGTCTTATCAAATTGCTTTTTGTAGATCTAAATAAAAAGATGATTTTTTTCACCAAACTCCGTTTATTTATAACTATCAATAAAAAATTAACACAAAACGAATATTGGTCTTAATTAGTCAAAACTAAATGTAAAACCGAATTCATTCCATAGATATTGATTTTTTTTTTCAAAATGGAAATCGAAATTTGTTAAAATTGATAAATTGACATTGTGGGTATGCAAAATTGCAGATATAGGTTGAATTTTAGACGTGCTCCAGAAAATAATTGAGCAAAGAATATAGTCTTTAATAGCAAAAGTTAGAAACTTTTCAGAAGAACAGCTTATATTTTATTAAAAAATGGAATTATCTAAGATCTTAGAAATATAAACTGTCCAACTATAAAAAAAAAAGAATCAAAAAGATCGATTTGTCTTACGAATAAAATTAATAATTATAACACTCCATGAACACATCCATCGAGATTCAACCCAATTATCAATCGTACCAACAAAACTAACAAAATCAAATTCGAGACTCGAATAAACGTCATCGAGCCATCCACCGTAGCTTCTACTTTAGCTTTTTATCGACCGTAGCGAATTGTAGGTAAAATGCTACGAGGGATAAACTTACGACGGATAAATTTCCCAATAAAACACAGCTATTTTCTTCCCACCTTTTGAAGTATGGATCGCAATAGCAAACGCTGAAAGCTGAAAGCTGACAGCAATTTTTTTGGGTGGGCATTTTATATGAATCAAAAGAAAACAAGATTACGACACTTCTTTTTTTTGTCTTATTTTATTGACTTCATATGTGAAAAAAAATCTGGAAATTATTGTTGCTTGTCCGATGTGGATTAATGGATTTTTTTCACATATGACGTCATTGTTTTCTTTGATTCATGGGCATTTTATGATATAGTTTTTCATCTGTATTTGTATGATTTACAATTAAGTCTTCTACAAACAAATTTTAAAACAAACATTTTGATGCTGACGCTAACAAAATTGACAATGATTGTGAAAAACTAAACGATGACACCACATTAATGACAGCTTCTTGACAGTTTTGTTGTGATACAATTTCATATAAAGCATGCTTTTTATCGCATGCGTGTTACATTTGGCACATGGACATAGTCATAGGCAAGGGCCGAAATGCTAGTTGCAATATATTTTACTGCTACTTTTAAATAACAGATATAAATACCTGTTACTGAAATAAACAATTTTGGATGAGTCAACGGCATTGGCTACGATGAAAGCATAGCTTCTCATAGATCAGCGAAATCAAGCATCGTTGCGCGTGGTTAGTACTTCGAAGGAGGACCGTCGGAAACCAACCACGTGCTGTTTACATGTGTTTCTTCTGTTGTGTGTTCTTCCTATCTCTGTCTCTTTCTCTGTTGTATTAATGTATGTAAAAGTTTAAGCCAATAATGGTCTAGTTGCCAGTGCTTCAGTGTCTCTACTTCGCAGATTTATCTGCGAAGTAGTATAAAATGTAATGTAATAAATTACATGTATTACATTACATTTTATATATTTGGATGGAAAATTATCTGTGTAAATGAATTATTCATTACTTTATCATCTATAATTCCGCTATTCAGTTCGATCAAATTTTAAATAGGAAATGTCTTAAAGGTACCTATATTTTTGTTCTTTATTTTGGGAATATGTATAAACTACTACACAATGCAAGTATTCTTATACCTACAAGTGGGGATGGGGAACTTAATTATCTTTACTGATTTTTTGCATAATTGCGATTCTGCATGCTTATTTACGATTCTAGAGCTTCAATTTATTAAAGGCACCAGTTATAACTTCCATTGAAATTCAACATTGAAACACAAATCAGTGAATTTTTTTGGCAAGTTGGTTATACCTATGACTAGCTGTGTTTTATTGGGAATCTATCCATTGTACCGTAAGTAATTCCCAAAAAAACGCATCGATCGTAGCATGGACCGTAGCTTTTTATTTTTGTAAAAATGGTACACCTGCACAACAGTCACAAGTAATGAAAGAGTCTTTTGCAAAGTAAAATTATTAAAAAATCAAAATTAGGAACAATAATTAGCTTTTATTCATATAAAATAGAAAGTAGAAAAACGTACCAATAATTAATTTAAGTTTCAAACCTTTTTCTTGTGTTCACTTTTTCTGCATTTGCCATTTTAAATTCGAACATTCATCTTGCACCAATAGAATGGAAATGATAAGTGAACGGGTTTGTTCATAGACTATGTTCAAGTCCCTTTTTACACAGGGCAATTTTTGTATTGCTTTAAAAACCGCCTATGCCTTTGACACGAGGAAACACAATTGCCGGAACATAATTTGCTTGTTTCCTTTTAATGTTTCTTGGTTTTGAATGCACAGAACAATGTAGTTTAAATTGTTCACTCCCCTTACATTTCCCCTTTATATTTCAAGCTTTTATTTATTTTCTGAGAAGATCGATAGCTAGAGTTTTATTTTTCAAGTCAATTTATATATTTATTTTCTGAGTATGTTTAGCTTTCAATTCAATATTCACTCAACAGACATCATACTGCACTTAACATACGCGGATTAAGGAACAAATAGTTAACATTTGGTTTGCAATTTCCATGCACATGTCCAGAAAAATAAACAATGGGATCACAAAATTGTACGCCCACTCTCATATAAGTCCATGGTATTCACTTTAGCAACCAAACTGTTGCAAAACTGTAAGTTGCAAATGTGCGCGCCTGGCATTGTAGCTCATAGAATTTCATAGGAATAAATATTTTGCGGCGCAGTGTCGAGCAGTTCCTCTATAGTGCAGTCACCAAACTCCGCTTATTTATAACTATCAAAAAAAATTGAACACAAAACGAATATTGGTCTTAAATAAAAGTAAAACCGAATTCATTCCATAGATATTGATTTTTTTTTTCAAAATCGAAATTGAAATTTGTTAAAATTGATTAATTGACATTAGGGGTATGCAAAACTGCAGATATAGGTGGAATTTTAGACGTACTCCAGAAAATAATTGAGCAAAGAATATAGTTTTTAATACTAAAAGTCAGAAACTTTTCAGAAGAACAGCTTATAATTTATTAAAAAATGGAATTATCTAAGATCTTAGAAATATAAACAATAAAAAAAAAGAAAAAAAAAGAATCAAAAAGATCGATTTGTCTTACGAATGAAATTAATAATTATAACACTCCATGAACACATCCATCGAGATCAGCACCAATTATCAATCGTACCAACAAAACTAACAAAATCAAATTCGAGACTCGAACAAACGTCATCTAGCCATCCACCGTAGCTTCTACTTTAGCTTTTTATCGACCGTAGCGAATTGTATGTAAAATGCTACGACGGATAAACTTACGGCGGATAAATTTCCCAATAAAACACAGCTATTGAAGAATGAACTGAAGGTGAAAAAAACAGATGGCCGGATGATACCTTATTGAATGTCTAAAATTTTCCGCACATTTAAGTTGCCACGAAGTTGTTTTTCTTATATGATTTTCCCTTCTTTATATTCATTTATTTGTTATACTTTTTCTCTTACAATTTAATAGTAGCGGCGTCTAGTGTTTTTTTGAAAACGAATTGCAAAATGTTTATTGCAAGCAATATCAATATCAAGAATGTATATAATTTAAAGTGATTGGTGCCAGCTTTTTCGTATGAAAGCTACAAGGCAATTAAAGGAAAACGTCAAAAAAATCTCCAGCAACTGATTTCCCTGTATGAAAGGGGACTTAGTTATCGATAAAATGTATAGAAACATCAAAACTGACATTTTGACATGTCAGATAATTATCAATTTTGTTTGGTTTGGTTGAGCATTTGGTCGAAGTGCGTCAGTTGTTTTCCTGACGACCATGTCAACCTAACCTAACCTATCTTTTCATATACATTCCGCAACACACCATCAAATCAATATTTTCCACTTTTGTATTGCCTCAAACAAAACAAAAAACAAAAACAACTACAAAAATATCACAACGCGCCACACGGAATCTTTTTTTTGGAATACTTAAAAAAATGCAAGTCTTCATTAATTTTTCACCTGAATGATGTCATAGCTTAGTACATAACTTTTGCTTTTAGGCCGTGTGTGAATTGCGTTAAAATGTTGGTTAAATTTTGTAACTTGGTTAAAATTTGACACTAGCGTGGTGAATAAAATAGGTTAAGATGTAGGCAGCTGTAGAGCAGCCTAAATTTGCGTTAAAGTTGAACGTTTCTCAAGATAGAGTATTTTGAAACTGTAAGCGATAACCGAAAAGAAAGATGAACTTCAAAAAGTCCATATCTACTGTGAAACCATATAATAAATGTAAGTTTTAATTTATTCAATTGAAAAATTAAATTACATCATTATTTTTGTTTGTGTAGGGTCTCAAGAGAAAAAAAAATATTATAATCCAGTTTTAACAAATATAAAATAATTAATTAAAAGACTCATTGTATTTCATTTTGCAAATTGAATACAAATAGATTGTTTTGTCAGCTTGTCAAATTCTTCAGCTGTGAAAACTAGTGTTTACATACTAAATCAACAAACTAACCATAATGGGAATTGTTTTGAAAAGATTACGAATTGTTGTTTTAAAATATTAAATTAACGATGTTAAACCGGAATATATTAGTAAAACTGAGAATTCGTTACTTTTTTCGCGCCAAATTATTAACTTTATATCTTCTAAGTCGGATTTTGGGAAAGAAATTAATTAACTTGAACAACAATAATAAAAAATGTTTTTAGGGAAATTTTTTCAATCTTGAAGGAATTTTAGCCAAAATAGTGTTTTAATAAATCCCTTTTAAAGCAATTCACACAGCAAAAAGCTAAATTTGATCCCACCACAAACCAAACTTCAAAATTTAACCAACATTTTAACGCAATTCACACACGGCCCTAGTTTTTCTTTAATCGCCATCTACATATTCAATTCAACAGCACGGTTCTCACCTCTGTTATGCCAAAATCTCTCTTAATCACCACACCGACCTAATTCCATTTCAACATATTTTAACAAAAACAAACACATTTTTCTCTCACTCTCTCCAACGAACTACATTTTATCTCGATCGCATGCGCTCTCATTCTTATCACCGGGCTTTTTGGAGTTTTTCTTTTGACTATATTCCTGGAAACTGGAACGACCAAACTCCATTATTTGGTTTAGTTTTTCTCTTTTTTTTTAGTAGTTTCTCATCATCGGTCGTGTTCTGTTCTATTTCGGAAAGTGTTCTCGCAAAAAATTAAACTATTTTGGTTGTTGCAATATTTTTCAACCAAAACTACTTCACTTTGAACTGTGAATAAAATTAAACCTGATTTTTAATTCAATAATAATTAAATTCATGTTGAATTTTTTGTTATCAATTTAAATTGTGTGTTCGTGCTGCGTGCGCTGTCGATTCGTGAGTAAAAAAAAAAATTGGTATGTAAAATCAAAATGTTCTCCTTTGTGACACCAATACCAGCAACAAAACTGTCGTATTTCATTCGTCTGCCTCGCTCTTGTCTCTCGACATCCTGATCGAGTGTAAAAGAGCAAGCACTTTATATCTGCACACGTATCCAAAACCATCCACACGCCACACCATCATAAAAAGGGGATGAAATAAGATTTGTGTTTTCTTTTTTCGAATAATTATTTGTTGGTAACTTTGTCGCTCTCGTATCTCGTCGTCGCTGTCGTTTTCGCCGTCGCCGTAGCCTCGTCCTTTTTCACAGTGCGCGATATCCTTTCAATAGTGTGATTTCTGATTTAAATAAAATCAAATTGCAGTGATTTTTAAGCAAAAAAGAATCAGCTCGTTCTTTTTTTTATTGAGATTCGAGAATCTTAAAGAAGTACCTACCTGTGTATTTAAAATAATTCATGGGGGTGCGAAAGTGTGATAAAATGCGAAAAACATCTAGGCATCATCATTTACCCCCTGTGTGAAGTGAAAGTGAGTGTTATATAAATACATATGTATAACAAGGACGACGTATTATAGTGTGGTTGGTGTAAGAGAAAAGCAAAAAGATACCTACATATATAAAAAAATAAAAACCGGGAGCAATAGGCACCCCACCCTCTTGTCCGGGCGAATCTTTATGATTCTTTTTCGTCTTCTCCATCTAAGAATAGTAATAGTGCCAATTGTGGCTAGAAAAAAATTAAACAAGAAAATAGGAGCTTAATTTGCCACCTTTAAACAGCTACCTCGAGCAGTGGGTGAAGTGAAGCGAAAACACCACCACCATCGCTCCTCGAACCTCCAATCTTTAACCATAATCATCGTCTCACCATCACCATCAGAAACAACCTTCAACAACGCGAACCAATACAAATAAAAACCAGCCCGAGGTAGAGTAGCAGCTACCTACAAAAATAAAGGATAAACTTACACTTTTATGACGTCAGCAGGAGGCGAAGGAGCAAACAGTATCAGCATCAGCCCCAGTACCAGTACCAGTACCAGCATGGACCAACCTAGTATCCTTGTGCGAATTCTACATGCGATTCCGCATGTGAATTACACATTTCGCCGGGTTAATGACACTTTCAATCCGGACAGCGATATTTATCTCGAGGTATGTAGAAGTAGAATGTAGAAGCACAGCTTCAACTTCTTTTTTTTTTTTTTAATTTCTTTTACTTTTTTCTACATAGTATATATATTTATAATCATCATAGTCGCGCTGTCGTTGTGTCGCTTCTTGGTCCTCGCTTTTTCCTGCTTTCCAATGAGTTCTTGGGATGAAAGTGGGGTTAGGAGGTATGTTTTTTTGTTCTTTTTTATTTAAAGGTGTACCTACCTATTCAACATTCAACATCAGCTCAGCAGTATCTTCAATTCTTCTTATTTGGTTTTGTTGTTTTGTGTTTTGCTTTATCCCTTGTCCTTAGTTCTCTAAAGGATTCTGTTTTGAAGTTATCCTTGGTGTGTATAAATGGTGAAAAACTCTCGTCCTCTTTGTTGAAAAGCTAAGCTACGTTACCAAACAATTGTATATTTTAAAGTAGGTAGAGGTACCTACATTGAAAAATTACTTACTAAATCAGAAAATGTATTTGAAATCCATACGAATTGGAAAGCTTAAATTCCAAATACATATTTTAAAGGATTATCAATCTTTTCGACATCAATAGGTCAGTTAAGTTTATAAAGAATTATCCATTTTGCGGTTTCAAAAGTAAACGTAAATAAAACACATAAAATATTTCTTTTTTATTATAAAGTTTGAACGATGACATTATGTGTGAAACACTACATCATTTAAATGACCACGCGATTTGTTGCAAGCATCGATTCTTTTGAGGTAATTTTCGACCACTTTTTGGTACATATTGGGCGGTATCTCAGCCATAACTTAACGAATGTTGGTTTTCAAGTGCTCAAGGCTTAAAGGTTTATCTGCATAAACACGGTCTTTCGCGTAGCCCCACAAAAACACAAAAAAAAGTCCAGCGGTGTCAAATCGCATGATCTTGGTGGCAGTTGATATCGCCACGACGAGAAATTACCCGGCCAGGAAATGTCTTGCAATAAAGCCATATTCGCTCGAGTTGTGTGGCATGTGGCACCGTCTTGTTGAAAACACATATTCTCCAAGTCGCATTCTTCAATAGCAGGCAAAGAAAAGTCGGTTATCATATGACCATAACGCTCCGAATTGACGGTGACAGTCGTTCCATCGTCGTTTTCGAAGAAGTAAGGTCCAATCACACCTCCGGACCAAAGAGCGCCCCAAACAGTGACATTTTGTGGATGTAATGGCTTAAGTTTTAATAAAAACTATTATAATAATATATGACAGTTCTGAGCTTAAGTTTATTTCAAAATTAAATCGGAGATATCTGACCATGCTCTACTCAGATCTAAATCGGTTTACTGAGGCTCTGCTCAGAGATCTGCTAGGAGATAAAAAAAAACGCCAAATGTGCCGTAAGACAGTCCTAATTCCTGAGAACGACGAGGAATCGACACATTCGGGTCTTTGGCAACACTTTCACTTACAGCAGCGAAATGATGAGGCACAGGCCTTACAATATCTGTAAGCAATCCAGTCTCTTCACAATTTGTCAATTGCTTGCGTAGTTGGCGATTATGTAAACCATAATCTCCTCTTAAAGCACGATATGTGGCTGAGGCAGAATCACCATTTTTGTAGTAGTTTTTAACAATTTTTATGCGTTTTTATGCATTGTGCTATTTTCGTAAATATCAGATTATCAACTGAAAAAAAAAATTGGTTTAACAACTTAGTTTGACAGATGTCGAATTCCAGCCCTATACTTTTGAAACCGCAAAATGGATAACCCTTTATTTCTGATGAACCAGAATATCACATCTGTCAGTGAAACAGTGTGTACGTACCTACCCATTCATTCCATCAATTTTACACCATCAAGAAATTTAGGTATAAAAGCTGTTTTAAAAGTTTGTGTTTTTTTTTTGTAAAGGATAACGACTTAAATGAAATTTATTTTATTATTTTTTAATATGAAATCGTCATATAAAAAACTTATGAAAAAAGGACTAGGAGCCAATTTGAGAATGAAAATAGTATTAAATTCTAGTAAATAGAGATGAAACTTTCCATTAATTATAATTTTTTTTTTTAGATTTAACTATATGCCTGTAAGACCTAATGTCTTTTAAATGCAACCTGAATTGCACGGCAATAGTTTGGCACAGTGGATTTGAGAACCAGGTATTGGTTGTCTCATTTTAACCGATGGACGTCATCCAATTAAAATTGAAGGTATAGAAAAGAATGCGCCTAGCGTGTGGATCGAACCCACACGTCTAAGTTAGCAATCAAGCACTTTATCCACTGCGCCATTGCCACCCACAAAACTCAATCTTTCTATTAATTATAATTAGGTATTCCTAATTAATTTTGCACATTATGTCACTTTGCATTTTATTGCAAGACAATTAATTTTTTGTTAGGTAAGGTTAGGTTGAAGTGGAAGTCATTAGCCAAAGGAACAAACCGCGTCGCGTGCTTCCATATTAGATTGTGTCCACTCAGGTAGGACACCTATTACGAAGCTGATCTGAAATCATCCTAATATAAAATAAAATACTTATGTCATTGGTCCAGCGCTTGCGAAAGAAGCTCAACCAACTTCGTTTAGCTTTTATTCGAATCCATCGATTGATGAATAGTTTACAACCTCTAACACTGTTGTAGAAACTTAATGTTCTTCACGTTGAGCAATGAAACGAGATGTAAAATCGAATAAAACGTGTTGGGAACACTGTACACATAATGGGTTTTTCTTTTTTTTTTGTTCAGAGAGCATCACTGAACAGAGTTCGAATACATACAGTGGCTTACAGCCTATTTTATACAGTGCTTGTTTTTTTATGTTACTTACTTTACTTTACTTTAGATGACGCTTACAATCCAGGATGGATCACGGCCTCAACCAGCAAACCTCTCCAGCTAGCCCGGTCTCTAGCTAGCTGCCACCAGTTACGCACACCAAGTTGGTTGAGGTCGTTCACCACTTGGTCGCGCCACCTAAGATGAGGCCTTCCTTTATCGCGTTGTCCACCGGGGTTGGATACGAAGACTCGTCGGGCTGATGCATCGATGTACATGCGCTCCACGTAACCTAGCCATCTCTGTCACTGTATTTTCAGCTTTTAACCAGGTCGATATCGCTGTAGAGCCCATAAAGTTCGTCGCTAATTCTTCTTTTCGACTCACCACAGATGCACACTGGGCCAAACATCACTCGAAGAATCTTTCTCTCAAAGCAACCCAGTTGGTTTCCATCCGATTTTGTCAGTGTCCATGCCTCTGCCCCATACAGCGGATGATTAAAGTTTTGTATAGGGTCTCTTGGTTCTTTGAGAGAGGGCTTTACTACTCAAATGCTTTCTACGCACGAAGAAACAGCGATTTGCAAGTGTGATTCTTTGTTTGATCTCCCCACAATAATTCAACTCATGCATACCACAACTAACTCTTCAGACAAAATTAAAAAGTTGATCACGTAGTTAAGCAAATAAATCCTATTAATAAAAAATGCAGAACCATGGAATAAGAGTTAGGCATAGACTATTAATATAAAAAATGGAACAAAATCTACTACAATAAGTATCAAATCTATCTCTTTTTATTCTATGTCCCTGTACATTTTGTTCTTAAATAGCAATTTTTTGTCCTTCACTAGACCATCACTGTCTTAAATGATCTAGCAAAGGACTAAATTAGTAAACGTTAAATAGCAGAAATTCAGTTTTATTTATAGCATTTCGCACTTAGCCCACGGAATAAGTCATAAACCTTCCCTAGTCCATGTTTATTAATTTGGGTGATAATGTGCAATACATTATCTTGAAAATGTTGCTCAACATGTTGGACCAACAAGCAACACTGTGAACAATTCGTTGGGCAACTATCTACAACCGGATCTAACTTGTTGGTTGAATAGAATTGGGGACGTACATTAGAGTTGAATATGTTGAACTTGAAATGTGTGCATTGATCGCGTTGATTGGTCAAGTAATAAATAGGTAGCGGGCGACTGGTATTAGTATCTATTGGTGATATCCGCCTTTGGTCAAATTTGTTATATTGATAAGTACTCTTGGGGCAGTTACGTACAAATGATTCTGAAAGGAGAAATTCGATTCTGGGTTTTAAGTCAGAATCAAAATCAGAAGAACGCACACAATCACAAGCAAAATGTCAAAATTTAGTTCAATCTTTTGTCGGTCATGTTTATAAATGAACTTAATCACAAATCTGCTTTTGAAATTTCCCGCCTTAGGCTTCGCGAAAAGAATTGCGGGAAAGCGATGCGATGCGAGAAAAATATTTACATTTATTCGTATATACACAGGTGCGTACAGTGAAGCGATATTTCATACGAGTGTTGCCAGTTTCTCGCAAACCTATCGCAAGCATCTCGCTCACATACTGTTCTGACCACTTTTTCAAGTGAGTTTGTGCGAGAAAGTTCATATTGTTTGTTTTGACGATTGAAGAAAAAAAATCAAGAGTTAAATTTGGTGAGCTTTTATCTTCTTTCTTCCTCTTAGGAATTTAAAATATACATTTTCTTTTAAAAATTTTATAGCTATAACGAATCCATATTGTTTCCACACTAAACAATCAAGCAATACAACCGGACAAAATCACTTTTACTGTGCGCACTATGTCTCATATAATTGTCGCATCTCGAATCGCTTCTCGTATCGCGTCGCTTTGTCGCACCACTGGACTCGCAGCCTTACAGAATTATACCTACTCACATTAACTTCAACCCAGAATATAGTGTTCACTTGTTCGATTTGGGTCTTGGGTGCCGTATCGGAGAATTCTTTCGGATTACCAATCGAAAATGACATTGATTCTTTTTTTTTTTTGTTTACTCAAAATAGGTACATATTCATCGCAACTTTCTTTGAAATGTCTAAATTTTGTTCCATGAATCAAAATGTCTGTATGTCAAAAGAACGCTATTTATATTTTTTTTGCCAGCCAACTTTCCACATTTTTTCGCAAACTAAATTTTAACTTGATAATCAGAGTGCGAGCAATGCAAAAATGGTATTGATAATCCTAAGGATTTTGAATGACCAACAACAACTTGAGTGTGCTACCACCAAGTTTTTCTCATATTATTTTTGGCTGGAATTATAGCTATTTTACGACTTGCCAAGGTCGATCATCAGATTTCTTTTCTCTAGTGGTGCTGGTCTACTTTTTCATTTTAATTGAAAAACTTCTTGTGCCTTCATCGTGTATTTAACCATGACCAGCTGCCTATCCAACCCAAAGCGGCCCATACACATAACACTGATGTACGACACGTGTGTCAGTGTTATTGAATGTGGAGCGTGTGTGGGCTTGCGTATACACAGATTTCTCGTGTCGAACAAGGTGTCGACAAAATCAAAACATTTTTATTTTTCGTGTCTGTGCATTTGTCTGTGTTATGTGTGTGGGAATATGTATAACACATTCGAGGAATATTTCAGTTGCATTCTGATCGTGTTCTAGCATAGACGTTAATATGGTTATAAGTAGCTGTGAGTTTTTTGGATATCATTTATTGATCTCTATAGGGATTTGCCTTAGTCTTGTCTCGTTGATCGTAAATGAACAACTAATGTGTGCGGATTGGTGTTGCGTGTGTGGCTTAATGAATATTTTGTGTCATGACACCGGTGTCGACACAAGAGTCATGTGAATTGGCCGCTTAATGCAGGTTTTTCTTTTTATTAATTGCATTGAAACGACTAGCGCTTTTATTAGCCACACAAGTTTGTTGCTGTTCATTGATAATTGTCAAATTTAATCAACAAGGTATCTTCCAATTTAATAATCCTTGATCGATCCCGAACTAACGACCAAAAATCAATAACCGGAATATAATTCCTAGTCTTCAAGCATTTTATTCGCAACCATATATCGGGGACTTGTGTTAGTTGTGACCTACGAGGTTTCAGTGGTCTATTTTGTTTACACACGCACTCATTACCATATGATTTGGGTTGAAAGGTAAATTTTATATCCGAAATAGTATTTAAGATTTGGTGTGATTGCTCATAAATATTAAGTGAATAGTTGTTTTCTGACTCGAGAACTCATTCACTCAAGTGAGAATGCTATGATAAAGTAACGTTCCTATTGGAGTTGTTGTATAGAAATATCAAAATTTAGCCGTAGACAATAAACTAATATTAGCATAAACATGATTTGCGACCCAGGAGGTACCTATGTTAATAAACTAACTATAAATAAATAGGGTGGCGCTAGAGCTCACAGGGGATCGACAATTGTTTGTATCTTATCTGAGAAGCACGACTAGGCAGGTACTGGTAAGTAAACCTAGGACATTTGGAAGATTTGTGAAAAAATAATTTCTGGGTGGTATGTAGATTGGGATTCGATCTTTAGACCTTTGGCATAAAAGTCGATGAGCGTTATGTCCCGAAATGAATGCAAGCATGAAAGTCACGCAAAATAAAAGTGGAGAGACAGTGTATACACTGGCATCCAAAAAGGAGCAGAAATCAGCTCCATTCTCTTCCATGGCTCTCATTCTTTCATTTTACTTTTAATAAACATCCTACCAACCCGATACACGCAACTGCGAAAATGTGTCACAATGTGAGAGACTTCTGATGTTTATGCGGTGAGAGATGCTGTGTGTATAATACATATCCATACCTATAGTTGTTTTATTCTTCTTTTTTCTCATTTTATGTCACCTATCTACTGGGATACATACATATATCTTAAATTTCTGTGACGTATTTATTGTGGTGGCAGGCGTCTAGAAGAGTAGAAGTAGAATACAAAAGAAAAAAAACTTACCATGTGGTGGAAACGAAGATGAATGTGACTGTCAAATGCAAAAAAAAAGGATTTTTCAAAACTAAAAAGAAAAAATGAAATTTAAGAAATTAACTAGACCATTGAAATGTTTTTGTTGGTTTTTATAGGGTATTTTAAATTGAAGCGCCAGGCGCTAACATTATCAACAACCAAATGAACCATTGTACTGTATAATAGGTAGATAATGTTTTTAGAAATGTTCACTTCAATAGTAGATATACACACGTCTGTATATGTGTATAAGCTTATTAATGGTGTTTTTTTCCGAGTTCAGATTAGGGGCTGTTCATACTAGCCCCAATATACTGTAAAATAAATATTTGACCCAGAAATACGTAATCAAAATAAGATATTGAAAGTTGCTTATGGTTTAAAAAAGGATTGACTTCAAGTTAGCATAAAGAATTCTTTTTTTTTTCCAAATAAACCCGACTACTGATAGTTGTTAATCAAATTACCACTATCATCCCTCGATGTATGGAACTATTAAGAGAAAAAGGGTTGTGATTATAAATTTTAAAAATAATCCATATGGAATACTTTTTAATCGTTTAACACTCCAGTTAGCATTACCACCCTTTTCAAATTAGTTTAAAACAAAATATATAATTAAATCTGCTTAGATAAAAATAATCAGTAGATATAGGTTGGCACATAAGTACGCTACATACATACGTATGTAGGTATATAGTTAAAAAAAACGAGGTGTGTCGAAGGTTGTTATGAATGTAGCCCGATACTTTTTTGCTACTCCGATGTCAAGTCCTTAGTAATTTCACTTCGAATGCATAATACTCTTCAAAAGTGTATTCTCTTACCAATTTAAACCAAAAATGATTTGGAGAATTTTTCTTTCAAAGTAAGTTAATTGAATTGAACATATTTTTCAAAGTAAATTTGCTCATCCACCTTTGGGAAGGTCTATGCTTCGATAGAGGGCTTCTTTCCTGCTCACAATGGTCTTCTTAACCCAAACAAACAAGTATTAAAAGAGTTATTCTTCGTTTGCGCTAGTACAGGGAAACTACCTTATAAAAATTAATAAAATAAATAGTATAAGAGATATCAGATACATTTTTTTTTTTGAGTTATAAAGATACATTTAATGTTTTTTTTTTCTTATTTTGTTTAAAAAATTATGTAATTAAGGTGGCCTCCATTCTGATCAATGTATTGAGATAGTCGAATTTTGAAATTTCTCTCCACTCTTACCAGCAGATCGTCGGGTATGTTGTCGATAGCAGCTATGAATATTGTTTTCGTTTGATTCAGGGTCGTTGGATATTCGATGTAAACTAGAGATTTCAGATAAACCATAAAAAATAAATCACACGGGACTATATCAGGTGAACGTGATGGCCACCGAAGATCGCCCCTTAAGGAGATTAGACGTTCAGTGAAATTTTTAGCCGTGTGGACTGGGGTGCCATCCTTATGAAATTAGACATCCCCCACATCCGTTTCTTCAAGTTTTAATTAAAAAAAAATATCCACAATCATGTTGACAAAAAGAATAGAATTTACCGTTACTGTCTGAACATTTTCTTCAAAAAAACCATGGTCCAATGATGAATACTCTGGATAATGCACACCTAACAGTCACACGTTCTGTACACTACCGGTTTCTCTAAAGTTGAGGAACACGACCTGTGGGAACGATATTTAAGTGATTTCTGAATGCGATTTCTGTGGCGATGATATAACGGCAACTTAAAAAGTACGACTCCACGTCGAACGAGCGCCGCTTCTACCTCGTCGACGTCATGATCGTTAGTAAACCTACATGACAATATACATTATATAGCGCTCTTTCGAATGAGCACCACCCAACTCTTCTCGAAATAAATGCCGCTAGATGGCGCTCGTTCCATAAAGTTAGTTTCCCTGCGGCACCCTGTATTAAGTATTTGTATGTCATATTGCAGGGTTGGACAGGATGCTTGACTATGTATGCCAACGTTCTGTGCAAGACTTTGATGTTAGAAATCTTTTCGTTGATGTAAGCGTATCAACTTGACATTTTCTTCATTGACTGTTTAACCGATCGCAATATTTTTTGACAATAAAGTTATTGGTAAGTTTTTTTTTTTACTGTACCTAATCCGGTCTTTCGGGAAATCTGATCGACTTTCAAGGGAATATACGAGAAGTTGCTTTGCAATGGAGCCGTTCTTCCTGCCCTTCGTGATGAGGCAAGATTGTCTCTCCTCGTGGTGAAAGACGAGCAACGCCTAGGAATGTTTAGCTCTCTTTAATGAGGCTATTCTGCACTGTGCGGCTAATCTATCTGGTTATGGCGATCTCTGAGGTTTTTGGCGATGGACGGAAGGTTCCTAGCGAACCGGACGTTTAATTCATTCACCAAGATGAGGAGGTGGATAAAAAGACAGGGCGATTGATTACTAGGAATGGAAATGCCTGATACACGAGGTAGTCCGGCACTGAACAGAATCGTGCCACGTAAGAGGTTTTTGAAGGAAATTGATGTACAGAAGTATCTGCTAGGTGAAGCTGGTTGATTTCGATAAGCATTGTGGATGCTAGAAGATCGTAAGTTATCAGCGACATTGTAGCGAATTATGGCAGCTGCTGCGGCAGTTTTGCACGTGGTTTTCAGGTCTAGAAAATTGATAGATGAATGACACTCGTGTCATCATCTCCTTGCGCAAGCAAGGTTCATATATTGATTTTCTTGAATACGTGCAATTTCTGATTGAGCTTCGGCTTATACGATCTCGTTTGCCGTCCTTGGGGATTTGTCCCTAAAAATGGTTCGTAGAAGAATTTGAGTAGGTGCAAACCAAGCTTGTCTTGCGGAAGTACTTCGGGAAAAGAACGAAAGTTTAATATGGCTAGTTGTGGGATACTAGTCATGTGGTAAGTTCTATATGGCCTTGCTTTTAGTAGAAATACGATGATCCATTATCCCGATGATGACGAATAATTTCTACATATGGTTTCCTTGTCCCTAAGTTGAGCAACAAGACATAAAAAAGGACAGGATTATCGTTCCTGGGTAGTCATTCGCCAAAGAAAACCTGGTAGTGTATTCTTCACTTAGGTGGATGAAAAGACTCCAGTAATACCGTAATTCGGTACGGCGGGGACATGTATTCTATTATTTTCCAGCTAATGCCCGAAAATACAAGTCTTGGGTTGGCCTCTTCGGAGAGCTCGCAGTGGCTGTGGTTACTATACAATTCGCGTATACTATGATTGTTTGCTCATAGATAGAAGTTTGTTGCAAGCAATGCTCATGCCTTAGTTGAGCCCGTAGGTGGGTAGGCTCACCGTGTTATTATGCCTTAACTAGCGGGTGTGCACGTTAAATCTAAATCATTGTTCTGTACCTAATCCGTATTATAAGGAATATGTAGTGAGATTTGATGTTTCTTATGGTTTAAGAAGATCTACAGTAGTATGAATATTTCTTCGAGTTTGATGCATTCGCACATACATATAATAACCACAATTAGTACAATAATGAGCTTTACAATTTTTAATTGTACCTGATTCTTACTAGATGAAAATAAGAAATCTCTTTAGCTGAGATCCAAATGAATAAAAAAAAACACTGTTTCGACTTTAATCCCTTGTAACATGTAATCTCGTCAAAACTGTGCCCTAGTTCTTCAACTCAACTCAATCACGACCTAATTTGAATTTACCTTCTATTTGTTTACAAACTATTTATTTTTTAAATTTTATTATGCACTCACTTCAAATTATTAACTAATCAAATACAAACATAAAGGCACAAAATGTTCATTTAAATGACTTTCTTGGATTATACAAAACAAAGAAAAAATAAATAATTTATAATTAGTTTCAATGTTCCATTCCATGTTGAATACAGAACTCTGGAGGACATAATAAAGTATACGCGTTTTATTCATTTTTATGTTCTCATAAAAATCTGTCAAGAAACACACTCGTGATTTCATGTAAGCCCCAGTGGAAATAAGTCAACGATTACACCCAAAGTGACACTCAGCGATATTTCCCTTCCCAGCTCCAACTCTCAACAATGCAAAATGTACGTATGTATTTTTATGTGCGTCCTTGAAAAAAACCCCCAACTGCTATATGTGTATCTTGGAAATTGTGTCTGCTGCACGCAGTGTCCTCGCATGCTGACAAATCTAAGAATATAATTCCAAACAGAAATCTTTTTGGATTGAGAAGGCGTCAAGTCACAAGAAATCATTTCATTTACGAATATGTATCAATGTGCACACAGTATCTGCTTCGTTAGTTCGTCGCCGTCGAGGCATCGCGTCTTCAGTCACTGTGAGCCCATTCGTGTCCGCTGCCCACTCATATTTTGTTTAAATACATTATACCTACTCGAAAAGATAGTTTCAACAAAAATAAATTTCTCCATCATCATCATCAATGGTATTATTCCAGAAAATATCGACAATAAGTTTGACGAAGAAGATGCGAGACGTCCCACAAGTGACTCCCATCGATGAACCGAGATCGACTTGGATTTTTTAAACAAACCGGAAACTGAACAAATAAAAGGGTTTCGTTGGAATTTCTTCTCACTCCTACTTTAATTTTTTTTTCTTTCAAAACAAATTGTGATTGAAAAACTTTTCTCTTCTGATTTCTCATTGTACATATCTAACTACCTACACATGTATGTATGTATATATATACTGACTGACTGTATTGTTATGGGCCAAGTCCGCTCGGCGCGCACTTAAATGACATTCAATGACCATAAACCGTTACAAAAGAAGAACTCTGTCTCTGGATTGGATGCATTCTCCCTTGAGTTTAGCCTGGTGCACACATGGTGTTCTTGTGTCTGCTGTGAATCTTAGGGTTTTGTTGTTCTTCTTCAATATCATCGGTTCTTTAGGGTTTTTTTTTTGTTTTTGTAAAACTACTTAGTTGCACAATAAATAAATAAAAAATAAATGGATAGGAAAACTTTTCATCTTTTACCCAAACGACATGACAGCCCAAATCTGTCTGCGGATACCTATTATCTGTGGATGCATTGAAGAATAGAAAATATTAAAAACCAAAACAAAAAATAAAATGTGTTTAGCAATAACAATTGATTACGTCACTTGGTGACTCCTCTGAGATCTAAGGGTTGCCAATATATTATTAAATTCTGTGGAGCGACTTTTGCCAACACAAATGGAATACAGTCGACTCCGAATGTTTAAAAATAGATTCATAAAATTGGAGTTCTGTTAAAACATCAAAATGAAAAAAATATGTGTTTCACTTCAGTTGATTTGGTAAGTGGAAACATACACATGTTTAAGTAGAAGGAAGGCTTTACTTAGAAGGACAGTAGTTATGTCAAATGGTAAACTACTCAAAAACACACCGTTATAAACTGCGTGTTTAAGAAAACTAATTTTTTTAGTTAAATGTAGGGCTGGATTAGACCATCGGGCTCATGGTGGTCTTAACAAAATATATGACAGATAACAAATTTTAATGTTCACCAAATTAGTACTACCATTCCAATTTTTTAAGGAACTCCTATTGGATTAATTGTCGCGAATTTGTCCTGAAACAAAAAAAAATGTCGCGCTTGTATTAAAAAAAAAAACTCCTTGACTGTCAAGTTAGCATTATCACCCCTCAAAACGGCTTGTATGAAGTCAAAAAAATAAAAAATGGTATGTCATTAAGTGTCGTAAACTTGTCGTAAATCAATGGCGAAAAATAAAAAAAAATCGCTTTATTTTTTGTTTTAATAACTAAAAGATTGCAACCTTGATGCCCTTGAATAAGTTATGTACTGTTATCACAGTTAATCCGCCGACATCGTGAGTTAAAATTGTGAAGGCTTACCTTCACCACGTGGATTAAATGCAATACATATGTATTTCATAAATGAAATAAATTTTTTGCAATTTATTATTTAAGAATGAGGTTTAGCGAAGATATAAGAATTGACACTTGATAGTGACAATACTTTACAGAAGAATAAATATAGAGGGTTATCCATTTTGCGGTTTCAGAAGTAAACGTAAATAAAATACATATACATTATTTTTTTTCATGATATTTCTTTTTTATTATAAAGTTTGAACGTTGACATTATGTCTGAAGCACTACATCATACATCATTTAAATGACCACCACGCGAATTGTTGCAAGCATCGATTTTCGACCACTTTTTGACACATAACTTGACGAATGTTGGTTTTCAAGTGCTCAAGAGTTAAAGGTTTATCTGCATAAACACGGTCTTTCGCATAGCCCCACAAAAAAAATGTTCAGCGGTGTCAAATCGCATGATCTTGGTGGCCAGTTGATATCGCCACGACGAGAAATTACGCGGCCAGGAAATGTCTCTTGCAATAAAGCCATATTCGCTCGAGTTGTGTGGCATGTGGCACCGTCTTATTGAAACCACATATTCTCCAAGTCGTATTCTTCAATAACAGGCAAAAAAAAGTCGGTTGTCATATGACCATAAAGCTCCGAATTGACGGTAACAGTCGTTCCATCGTCGTTTTCGAAGAAGTAAGGTCCAATCACACCTCCGGACTAAAGAGCGCCCCAAACAGTGACTTTTTGTGGATGTAATGGCATATCTTCAATTACTTGATGATTCTCAGAACCCCAAATAAGACAATTTTGTTTATTAACATACCCACCGAGTGAGAAATATGCTTTGTCGCTGAAGAAATTTTGTTCGAAAAATCGCAATAATCTCCTCTTAAAGCACGATATGTGGCTGTGGCAGAATCACCATTTTTGTAGTAGGTTTTAACAATTTTTATGCGTTGCGCGATAGTTAAGCGATCCATTTTCGTAAATGTCAGACTTTCAACTGAAAAAAAAATTGGTTTAACTACTTAGTTTGACAGATGTCGAATTCCAGCCCTATACTTTTGAAACCTCATAGTGGATAACCCTTTACATTGATGAATAAGTAAATAAATAAACTATAGTCCGTTTAGCATCGGTGTTACTACGAACTGCTAATTCCATTTCGATTCAAACTATGAGTCAATGGACACGTTCACTCTTTGTTGTTGTAACGTATACAAAAGCACAGCTAATTGAAAAAAACATATTTTCTCTGTTCTGAAAGCTATCTTAAGTTATCCAAAAAAAAATTCGAATAACTAGCTATCCGAATCCGAATATAGATGTATAGAACAGCTGATTGAAACTTTTCATTTAAAATGAGTTTTGTTCTTGTTTTTGACAGCTTTCAGGTAACCTATCTGAATCATTCACAAATATCAGCTTTGGTATCCGAGATAACTTATTTAATAATAAATGAGTGAACGCCCCCAATTAGCAAGTTTACTAAACCCCTGAAGCGGTTTTCTTCATCCTTGGTGTTTAAGCAGGTGATTGGCTCGATTCTTTTTTTTAAATCTTGTTTAGCTCCAAAAATAACAATACCTGTTATACAATTTTTTAGGGCAAAAATGGTAAATATCAATTATGTCGAAAACGGCTCTTAAGCTTTTGATAAAACAAAAAATCAGTAGCTATAATAGTGTATAGTCGACATTTTTAGCAAATCTAAATTCTTAATTAAATATGTAGTTATTAACCGTACCTGCCAAACCGTTTTTTTCGATTTTCCACTGTCTCATGAATGGGTCAACGGATTTCGATCATAATTTTTATACATGAAGTCTTTTAAATTCTACATGACACTTTTTTTTAAACAACCTATTATTAAGGCCTTAACACGATACTAGTTAGCAATTTACTATATAGATAGTAGTCTACTAACTTTTCATAAATTTTAAACCTTTTGTTAACTAGTAAAATGCTAATTAAGCAGATAGTTAAGCATTTGTAGGGTTTGAATTTTGATGAACACAATTATTGATTATATGTTTATACAAACCCAATATGTGCTCTAAATATGTATTCGACGTTTATATTTTCATCATTTTAATTTCATTATTTACAAAAATAAAAAAAAATTTACACCAGCAGGACTCGAACCTGGGCCTGCCGCGTGCAAAGCCGATACACTATCAGAATGACATGTGGATTTAGTACGATACTAAAAATTTAAAGTAGCCATTGGGTGGTTTTAACTTTAGTAAAATGTTAAAAAGATAAGTCGATACTAAAAAATTAGCAAAATCCTCATTTTAACATAGAATCATTCTAAAAATAATTTAACATATATATAAGCATAACAAAATTTTTAAAAATATTTTTTTGGAAAAAAAAATTAAAGAAATTTCGTATACGAAAAATTAATTAAAAAGACTTTAAAAATATACGTAGCCGTTTCTATCAAAAATAGTTTAGATCTGGTGTGAACGAACAAAACGGCAAATACGTGCGATCCAGTGGACGACTAAATATATTTTTAAAGTCGTTTTTTACAAAATTTAGTAATACAAAATTTCTTTATTTAAAAAAAAAATGTTGTCTGGCAATTTTATGTATTTAATAACATATGTAAGATTAAAAATATAATTTCTAAAAAAATCATAATCCGTTTTCGAAATATTGAATTTTCAAAAAAAAAATTTTATGTTAGCAGGTCCTACCGCTAATAACAAAATATGTCAAACCAAAATGTAGAAATACCTAAAGTAGTAAACACACTTTGTTTATCAAAATCGTTCGAGTCTTTTTCGAGATAATTAGGATGCGAGAAACAATTGTTAGTATAGAATGTACCTATAGTTTTGGCCTTAAAAAACGACTCAAAAATCTATTTGAGACAACCAATTCAAATCAATTATAGAATTCGCAGTACGTCTAGTTTTCAGAAAACAAATAAATGTTTGAAAATAGACATACTAGTTCTTGGAAAAGTGGTATTATTTTTCATTCCATCAGTTGATCTGAATTTAACACTTTGAATGTCGATAACGAAAAATGTCTGATAGTTTAAACCGTAAAATTGTTAATTTATCGCTTTGATAACCATAGATATCGAGTGACTTCAGAATTAGATAAAATTCAACACACCTATTTAGTCCGTTGTATGTATGGTAGATATACTATCAAATTTCGTTAAAAAAAATAATTAAAATGTCAAACGACTTTTTTTTTAACTAACTTATGCACATTTGGTATCGATTACAATCGAATCATTGTCAAAGTCACACATTAGTAGATACCTATATAATATCGAAATATTTCCGCCCAGTTTTTTTTTTTTAAACAACAATGACACTTGGATTAAAGGTTCTCCCTTGTGCCTCTGACATATGGTGGCATGATTCACTCGGCTGGCGCGTCGGTGGCGTTGTCGGCGTCTTGACATAAATCGCTTGAAAAATAGTGATTTACAAATCCGCAAATATGACAGTATAATAAAATGGGCCAACCAACGGCAAGCAAAGAAAAATCTGTGCGCCGCGCCAGCCAACCGAGTCATGTCCTGTGTATAGTAGTTAGTCAGTCGTCCCTGATGTGACTGTGACTGTTGCTGGGTGTCTCCGAGGAAATTCCCGAAACAAATGCCAAACATCTGCCTTCCAGTTATAAATTTGTTTTGCAGCCATTGTATACTGTACTGTACAGGGAAGACATTTTCGAAGAAGAATGAGTCAAGAAGAAAATTTCCGAAACAAGGAAAAGAGCACAAATATAACCACCACCACCGGGCGGGTGTAAGACTATTTGTTATAATAGTTGTTGGAGACTTACAAGACGACGAATTAGAAAACAGACATTCGAAATGGGAAAACCGAGCAGCATTCTAACCGATGACAGTTTAGTTTAGGGTCCTTTTTTGGTGTTATTTTTTTTTTGTTTAGTTTTGCTATGTGCAAGGAAAAGTTTATTAGATTGTGTGTATATACATATATTGCTGTTTTGCTGGGTATCCTTTGTTTCTCCCGTGGGTCTTTGCACTGCTGACAGAATGCCATTATTCAAACCGAGGAGTTGATGCTCCTTGTTCGGATGATTCATATCCAGCTAAATCTATACTGCTATACTAGTGCTGCTGCTGTTTCTGTTTTTATTTGTTCGGCTGTTCTCATTGAGCCCAGGACGATGTTTTATTAGATTTACAAGAGATTAAATATGGTGCTTTGCGCCGCGAGATGCTTTTGCGAAATTGGGTTTCTCTACGGGACTTCCAGCAGCTCTCTTAGTTTTGAAATAATTTTTTTTAAGATTTCAGATTTGTTGCTTGGTTTTTGTTTTATTTCGTTTTGCTTTTGTTTAAGTTTAAATTAAACTTTAGATTTGGATTGCATCTTTTGGCAGACTAAAAACAATTTGAAGATTTACAACAAAAGTTGACATATTTGGCAGCGATAGCTTCCGAGCGATGCACGCTATTGTGGGGTTCAAGCGACGTGAATGTAATGTAATTAAATAATCGCACAAAAAAAAAAAACAGATGCAAGCAAACAGCAATAAATGTATTTGGGCTATTTTGACGTGGGAAGTATTTTTTTGTCATTAAAGTAATGATTTATATTATTTGAAGCTGGTATTTTGATGGAAGAAATATCCTGTGAATCCTACAAGGGGAACTTGCACTAATGAGCTTTGGTAATTTTCGTCACAAGTTTAAATAATAAATTTTGATTGATAATTCGAAAAAAGGGATGTTCCAAATTGAATAAAAAAAATAAAATGCACGACTGGATCGAACGAACTTGCTCTTATGTTCGATCACATGGTATGCAAAAGCTTTCTATTAAGAATTTAACTATATTTTCAATGTCGTTTTTTACTTAATTTTGTATGTATACAAAATGTTTTAAATTTTTTTATAAAAAAAATGTTCGTATGACAATTTTAAATATTTAATAAAATTTAAATCTAAGGTCTTTTAAATGCAACCTGAATAGCACGGCACTAGTTTGGCACAGTGGATTTGAGAATCAACTAACCTATGGGCGGCATCCAATTAAAATTGGAGGTACAGAAAAGAATGCGGCTAGCATGGGGATCGAACCCACACGTCCTAGTAAGCAATCACGCACTTTGCCACCCATTATGTGAAAGTTCAAAATCAAAAAAATGGTTGTATACAATTAATAACAAAATATTAAAAAAAAAGTTTAACCAAAATGTAGAGTATACCTAAAATAGTGCACGGACTTTTTTTTATGAAAATCGTTAGAGCTGTTTTCGAGATAATTGAGATGGTAGAAAGAATTGTATGGCAGGTAACATCCTGAGTTCGATTTTTTTCCAAATGCAAAATTGCCATTAGTGCCTATATCGCAAGTAAAAAGGAGATTTGTCCTTATAAATAAGCAAAAATGGTGGTCAACATTCATTCATCATTAGCTTATTCATGTCTTGAATGGGCAGGAATGAAAAGGACCATACCCTTTTCTGACAAATCGCAACGACTCGATTTACACTAGGTACACAATTCATTGGCAAGTTACTTTTTTTTACATATTTTTTGATGGCATCTCTTCTAATCTGACATGTGAGAAACTAGCTTGTTTATTAAAATAAGAATATAGCCAGCTTTTTCTTTTGCTAAATTTCAAATTAAAATTTCAAGACTTTGTGAACGTACGATACGATACTAGCCGTCCATTAATGGAATCAGACATGAACAAACGATTTATCAATGTGTTGTCTTCTTCGGCCATTGCAATCATTTTTCGGCAAAATTCCAGGCGAACAGGCAAATACTGAGGGTTTAACTTGCTTGTAATTTGGACTTTGTACGGAAACAAGTTTAAGTCATTATGAAGTATCCGTTGTAATGACCGTCTGCTAACTCCAATTTGGCCCGATAAGTTTCGAGTCGAAACACTTGGATTTGCCTGTATTGCCCATGCAACAGCCACGATTATATCCTGAATCCGAACATTGGGATCTCGATGATACGGTCTTCGTTCGATGCTTCCAGATTCGGCAAACATGTTCACCAGCCTGATAATGGTCCATCTACTCTGGGAAGTACCGCCAAACTCCAGCCTAAATTCCCTTTGGACGGAAATGACGGACTGCAAAGAATGGTATAGCTGCACTATCCAAATCCTTTTTTCAGTATCCCAAGCATTCATTTTAATAAATCTAAATAGTAGCCTATAAAATAAAAAGGCTATTACTCACACTGAAAAAAGTTATTACGTTTTATTTTTGTAGCACGATTCGTGTGCCACCCTGTATTGACAATGTCTAGTAATTACATGGAGCATACGGAGTAGGAAAGGTTTCAGTCGAGGTTCTTGCCCAAAAATCAAAGATTGCCAGGAATTCTATTAGCGGTGTTAATTGTGGTTGAATTCGATTTTTTCGCTCGCGGTTCGTGCCGAAATCATAAATCATTGCAAGATTGACAAATAGTGTTCTATCAAAAATTTAGCTTTCAATTCAATAGGTACTCTTTCGCAAAATGTCAATTTTTGAATTTTATTCACCCAGTACGAGGGAAATAAGCCAAATTTGGTCGAGTGGTTTTTCATACCTTATGTTTATTAAAATTTGACAAATTTCATAACATTATATGGAATGGGAACTTAAACCAATTGAAAGAAAAATAAAGAGTTTCATAATTCTCTCTAGTAGAACATTGCACTTGCCTTTCGGGTTGTCTTGGTGAGATAACATTCCTACAATTGGCCAACAAACCCCTGCTGGTGAATCTGAATAGGAAAATATTATACTTTATGCATTCAGAACCATTATACATATAATTCATCTCCTGTTGGATGTCTCTGGTTTAAACAATTTTCGATTTTAAAAGAATGCATAACACAAATGTTAATAAAACAACACATGGCTCCTAGTCCTAGTTCCTATACCTACCTATAGTCACGTTTCGCAATTTTAAATTCGTTTAGTCTACGATGAGTACAACGACGCCACATTCCGCATATCTTTCCAAGAAACCAACATATGTTTCTACATTTTTTTTTTTTTGATTTGAGAGTTTTGTCTGGTTTGTACTGAGCCAAGTTGGTTAGGGTTACCAGCATACACTTTTTTCTGCTCGGAAACTTTTTTCTGATCAAAAGTATATAGGGCTGGAATTCGACATCTGTCAAACTAACTTGTTAAACTAATTTTTTTTTCAGTTGAAAGTCTGACATTTACGAAAATGGATCGCTTAGCTACCGCACAACGCATAAAAATTGTTAAAACCTACTACAAAAATGGTGATTCTGCCACAGCCACATATCGTGCTTTAAGAGGATATTATGGTTTACATAATCTTCCAACTACGCAAGCAATTGGCAAAATTGTGTAGAATTTTGAAGATACTGGATTGGTTACAGATATTGTAAGGCCTGTGCATCATCGTTTCGCTCGTACCACTGAAAATATCGCTGCTGTAAGTGAAAGTGGGCCCGAATGTGTCGATTCCTCGTCGTTCTCAGGAATTAGGACTGTCTTACGGCACATTATGGCGTATTTTGCATTTGGATCTACAACTACATCCATGTAAAGTCCAGCTCACACAACAACTGAAGCCAGCTGACCATTCACAACGTCGTAGATACGTCGAATGTGCTTGAACAACAGGCGGTGGACGGCGATTTTTCGAACAAAATTTTCTTCAGCGACGAAGCACATTTCTCCCTCGGTGGGTATGTTAATAAGCAAAATTGTCGTATTTGGGGTTCTGAGAATCCTCAAGTAATTGAAGATATGAAATTACATCCACAAAAAGTCACTGTTTGGGGCGCTCTTTGGTCCGGAGGTGTGATTGGACCTTACTTCTTCGAAAACGACGATGGAACGACTGTCGCCGTCAATTCGGAGCGTTATGGTCATATGATAACCGACTTGTTTTTGCCTACTATTACGACTTGGAGAATATGAGGTTTCAACAAGACGGTGCCACATGCCACACAACTCGAGCGAATATGGCTTTATTACAAGAGATATTTCCTGGCCGCGTAATTTCTCGTCGTGGCGATATCAACTGGCCACCAAGATCATGCGATTTGACACCGCTGAACATTTTTTTTGTGGGGCTATGCGAAAGACCGTGTTTATGCAGATAAACCTTTAACTCTTGAGCACTTGAAAACCAACATTCGTCAAGTTATGGCTGAGATACCGCTCAATATGTGTCAAGAAGTGGTCGACAATTACCTCAAAAGAATCGATGCTTGCAACAATTCGCGTGGTGGTCATTTAAATGATGTAGTGTTCCACACATAATGTCAACGTTCAAACTTTATAATGAAAAAGAAATATCATAAAAAAAATATTTTATATGTGTTTTAGGTTTACTTTTGAAACCGAAAAATGGATAACCCGTTATTTACAATTATTGATTAATATTAAAAATTCGCAAAACTCTTTGCTTAAAAGTATTTCTATTCATTTGAAGTTCGACTTCACAATTAATAGAATTAAAAAACGTTAACGAACGAGTTAAAGGTTCATTCGGTCCATAGTTTGTCTTGTGACTGGGAACGAGAAAGACAACGTCTCTGTTTCTTAGATTTCTCTCTAAAGCATAAAAAGGTAAAAGATTCAATAACTCGGATGAATTTATTCTTCCAATAGAAACATCAACAACTTCAAAAAGTTTACAAAGAATTTTTCTACTGCTCTCTAAAGATTTGAAATCAATCAAGGTGTACCTTGACTTATAAGAGGTTAAACCTTCTGGCCAACCTAAGTTCCTCAGTGCAAATCTTTTGAATTTTCTTTGTATGTTTTCGATCATATCAGAAGAGTTTTTATAAAAGTGTGACCATACAACACAACAATATTCTAGTATAGGTATATTTAAAAAAATATATTTAAATAGCTTTTAAATTATAACTATCCTTAAAAACTAGACTATTTATTAGTTTATAGTTGCCCAAAACACAATTTTGTTGATATCCAATGCTTTGGTCTACTTTATCCGGATGATGTTAGATCTCCACTGCCACTTACTGTTCCTGAAAAGAGGCATTAACCTTTTATTAATTTCAAAGGATATGATGGTTGAAGTTATAGTACAATATTAATTTGACAAAGTCATTAGAAAACAGGTCCTGGAACCCCCACTCATTAGCTCAACAATCAGCTCCCGAAACCATTCACACTCTGCCCAGGTATATGTAGTTTGTTTGACGCAGCTTCTGTACAGAAAACAAATCCAACCGGAAGTTAAAATAGCTTTGTTGTTCAGCGAAATGTTCTAGAACAGAATTTTTTGTTCTGGCTTTTGAGTAAGAATAAACCGAAACAGATCGTGAGAAATGTCAAAATTGTTTTTTTTTGCATTACTTGTTTTTATGTTTACAATTTAGTTTGTTGTTAAGAGTTATTTCAATCCTCTTTTGTTTTAAACATTATTTCGTTGTAATTAAATCAAAAATATGGATTATGGTTTTGTGTGTTATTATTCCGAAAACTGACTTTCAATTCACTGTTCTATCTTGCTTTTTTTTCTTTTTTTTCTGTTTTACTTTGCTCTGATCTTTTCTTCAGTGAACACAGCTAATATTTGAAATTTTCAATTAATGAAATCTTATGGCTTGTTTGCCAATATCTGATAAATATGTCAGTTATTGATATTATTTGATATTTTTTGTTGTTGAAAGAAATAGCTATCGCCAAAACGACTATCAAAAAATTGAAAATCAAAGAACACCTTTTATACCAATTGTCATAGTTCTATTTTATGACAGACAAATGGTATAAACATTGTCATGGTTTGTCATAAAATATGATTATTTAATTTTATTAATTTAATACTATTTATTATTAAATAAATATTATTTTATTTTTAAGAACAAAAACTCGTGTTTTTTTGCAAGTTTTGAGATTGAAATGCCTTAGGTAATGCGTAATATGTACTGGCCAGATTGAGTTCTATAAATTCCTTAACCATTTTGCCACAAATTCGAGGATAATAAAACATTCTGGTATTTTTTGTAAATGAGCTAAATTTTATACCTACTGCAAGAATTTGCAAACCTGTCTGCCCAACATTAATGGGTGATATATGTAGATCTTTGGAACTTTTCCTTAAAACATGGCAAACAATTAAAAAACAAATGTGTAAGCAGAACATTTTAGTCTACATATTTATTCAAATTATTGAATTTCAAATTCTATTTAATTTAGCTCGCACAGGTTACATCTTCAACAAAGATTGAAATTTGCTCTGAACTCGGTTCGTAACCTACCATTTTTATGAACTTTTAGAAAAACAAAAAAAAATACCAACATTAAACAGGCCGTCCATCATTCGTTACAACTACCTTAGGATAGAAACCACTATCGTAAATTGTCAGCAATTAAGACTAGCGCTCCATGGTATACACCACTCAATGCCACAATCAATGCAATTACCGATTACCAAAGTATGTACAGCCACGAAAAGTTCCCAGCCTTTTCGTTGGTTGTTCACCACAGATTTTCTCTATATCATCAAATGTGCCCCAAGAATTTTTTGTTAAAAAAAAAAATCTAACAACAACAAAAAGCACCTAGTTGAAACCAGAGTGCAGCCGCAATTTTGTTTTTGTGTCTACCAAATGGATATCGGCTACAGTATATGGAACAAAAAGTAAATAATTAACCGATAAGAAATCGCAGTGACTTTTCGACCACATTTTTCTTCGAAGTAAAAAAAAATGACTCAACCGACAAAATCAACCAAACAAATTCACAACGTGCGCAGCGATCTGGAAACCAGGCGTACTGCACTATGACCAACTATGATGGCAGAAAAAAATGTTTGTGGCTTTGAAAATATTTTCAACTCCAGAGATAACAAAATGTCTTACGTCCGGATAAAGTGTATCTCATTTGGGTGCCTGTGGTGTTAAGATTCAGAACGAAAATATATGAACGTCGTTGTCTTTGGCAGATAAAATGACAAAGATTCGTGTTTGTCGGGGGAGAGTGACAGGCTCTTTGACAGTCGCAGCTCGCAGAGGGCGAAAAATATGTACATAAACCATTAGTGTAAAGGGACTTGGTTAAACAACTGCAGCTGCATCTGATGTGTACATACAAATCATATGTTGGACTTAGATAAACATAGTGTGTTGATGATTGAACTTGGTATTCTTCACATACATTTTATGAAATTTTTTTAAATCAAAAATACAAACATTTCATTCATTCAGGGGTCTGTGTGAGTAATTTGTCGATCGATTCTTGTAATTGTCTCAGATTAAGGAAATCGATGAATCATTTTTTTATGTTTATAGCTGAAAAAATTTTATATCTGGAAATTTAGATAGGGTTCACCATATTAAAAGTCAAAGAAGTATTTTTAAGTGAGGCATCGCTGCAGACTTATGGGAATTTTAAAAGACGATTATTTTATTCATATTTATCATTTACCCTTCCCGTAAAGATACAGCTTCAAGAAGCTTCTGCCAGTTCAATCCCTTGACTTGTTTCCCACGCTTTTTTTTGACATTGATTGAAGTTCGGAGAAGTCACAAATTATACTTTCGAAGATTAGGTCTGATCCACACTCTGCCAATTGGCACAATTTGGCACCAATTTCTGCCAAAACCTGTTCCAGACTTACAAATTTGGTAGTTTTTGGAAGCAGAAGAGAGCGCTCTTGAGAGAGTAAAATATTTCCCCTTCCTGACAATTTCTTGCCAATTCCTGCCCAATAAATTTTTGTAGGCAGCAATTTGTGGGCAGAAAATTTACAATTGTCAGACTGACGTTTGTCGTAAATGAAAAAAAACGGTTCGTAGTTGGTGTGGAAAAATATTTGTTGAACAAATAAATTAATTTAGAAACACTAAAATACAAAATAATTAGTTTGAAGAGAAAAAAATGTGAATTTACAACAAATAAAGAAATAAAAAAAAAAAAAAATGTGTTGACTTTTAAAAATTGGCAGAAAATTGTGCTCAAGCTGTTCCAGACTTTTTCGGACTTTATTTCTCAATGAGAGAATTTTATCACCACTCTTCAAGTTTTGACAATCTACCAATTTCTACCCAAAAAAAAGTCTGGATCAGACCTAATATTAGACCATAGTTCAGAAAAAAACTAGAGATCTTGTCAAATTTCTCAGTTTTGCTGTCAAATACTAAGGAAAACAACTTTGGATATGTCTCTTCAATTTTTGACGAATCACAATGTGTGAGATCTTGGACAAATAATTCTTCGAATACACATTTTGTATTTTCCTCATTATTTCTGAGAGCCGTCAACAAATTATGAGAACTGTTTCAAGAGGTTCTTAAATGAATTCCTTAACGAGTAAGCTTATGTCGTTTTCAATTTAATTTCCCAGTGTTCTACTTCTTTTTGATTCGAAACGAATATAGATTTCTTCAGTGACTTGTTCTCTGAAAAGTACAACTTTTGGTGTTCAGTGATGAATTCTGTTCTAAATTTCTATGATTTGAATTTCAGAGAAGTGTCCTAGAACAGAAAACAAGAGGATTTTGTCTTGTTCTGTGCTATTCTGTTCTAACATTTCCTTCAGTGAACACAGTTTATGAAAATTTATAAATTTACACATGTACTTTTGAACGTATTCATCTAAAAAAATTGCTTCTTCAAACGATTATTCTGCTTCGCAAATAATCTGACGAAAAATTGTCGACGATAGAAAAATACTCCGAAAACATTACTCGGAACAGGAGAGGAAAAAGAGTAACTACCAACAATTGTATGTATTCGTATGTACAATATCTGTCAGAAAGTTTCGTACGTCATTTATATTGTAGGATATGTGTTAAGTTAGCACTACCATTTGAAAATTTTTAACAATCCCTTATTGGATTAACTGTCATAAATTTGTGGTGGAAGAAAAAAATTGTCGCGCTTGTTTTTTATACATAGGTACTATAGCTATAGGGCAAGTTTTCCATTTGGAAAAAAATCGAACTCGAGATTTTATCAAACTTGACATTATGATGTTGGAGAACACAAAGAAAGTGGGTCCCGCAATTCCGTCTGTCTGTCCGCCTGTCTGGCTGTCTGTCTGTCTGTATAACTCTCTACAGCCTGAACGGCTGAATCGATTTTCTTCAAACTTAGTATTTAAGCGTTTTATATGATTTTCCAAAATAGATTTTTGAATTGTTGTTTTAGCCCAAAAAATAACGGTACTTGCCATACAAATTTTTCTACCATCTTAATTATCTCTAAGACGGCTCTAATGATTTTGATAAAAATCATTGTGTGTTCTGCTTTGGGTATGTTCTAGATTTTAGCCAAAAAAAATTAAAATATTAACGGTACCTGCCATACAACCATTTTATTGAGTTTCGACTTTCTCATAAACGGCTCAACAGATTTCGATCAAAATTATTATACAGGAGCTCCTTCAAATTTTAAAAAATACTGCATTTCAAAATTTTCGAAAAATAGTTTTTTGGATTTTTGAAAAAAAAAAACATTTTTTTGTTTTTGAAAATTCAATATTTCGAAAACGGGTAGACGATTTTTTATGGAATTTTGTTTTTGAATTTATATTTAAAATGTTCATACCAATTAAAAAAAAAAACTACTACTAAAGATGTGTGAAAGAAAATGCTTCCACACTTTGCTTTTGGAGAATCACAAAACGAAATTTTGATTCAGCCTACCAAATATAGGCTTCGTATCGTATAAGTGCCAATTTTTTTTGTGCCGAGAAAAATTATTTTAGATGAATGGCATTGTTGACAAGCAATATCAACCCATACGAAATTCACCAGTTGGTACTGCATCCACAATAAAATAGTGTTAGGTCCTAATTTTAGCGGGTGCCTGGTGGCGTCATTCATCAATCAGATCAATTATCACAAATTCCTTTTGCCCGAATTAAATGATATGAATGTGGACGACATTTTGTTCCAGTAAGTTAACATTGCCACACACACAATAAATGTCAAATTGGAAACTCTGCACGAGCGATTTTTTTCTGATTTTCTGAAGATTTTCTACCACCCGTTTGCTAATTTTGTAAAATGTCCCGTAAATCTACTTACTACCTTAAGTCTACAGTGTGCTTCACATTTTTTTTTCTTCAGAAACATAAACTTTTTATACCTAAGTATAAACTTGAACCTCATTGGGGACTAATTGAATTGAAACAAGTTCTATTGTATATAATGCAGCCCTAAGCCTTAGTTATTCACTCATAATGCTGTTAAAAACTGTATTGCCTTTACATTGAAAACCAATAAGCTGAGTGGTATTTTAATTTTACTTGTATAGATATTTATCCTATTATAGCCAAGCATTGTTAAAACCCTTCGATACGGTATAATATAATCTAGGATCTTTGAAACATTCTCAAATGTCCTTGTATGTGAAATGAAACACACAATCAGTATCTTGCTGTAAGCAAGTCAAAATTCTCATTCGACTATAGGTAGTAAGACTATATCTGCGCGTCATCATCATCTCTCCCAAACCACCCATAATAAAGTCACAATCATAAACCTCCTATACCATATTCACATAACCCTTACAAAATTCTTTAACTTTGCAATACAATGCAGGGTGACCATATTTTGTTGGGTTAAATAAATACAATCAACACTTAAAAGAGTGACAATTTGTTCAAAAAAAAAAAGTAATCGAACATACCTTTTTTTGACATTTATAGAAATGCCAAAATGTATTAAATCTAATAAAATGTTAGAGACAGTTAAGAGTAAACTGATATCAATTTGAAAATTCTATCAACGACATTCAAAGCATGTCAAGTTAGCACAACTACTTCAAAATGGTGATTGGTTGTCGTGAAAAAGCAAATTGTCGCGATTGTGTTTTTTTTTGTTGTTTAAATAACCCCCGACGCATTTTTTTCTTTTACGGCAAATCTGACAAATTTACCGATCACCTGGTCTTTGCGTGGGATAACCGTGCTCTCAAATCACTCGCAGAATGTCAATTGCTACACCAAGTGTGTGGCACAAAACTTCATCTATTAAGAATCATTTACCGTTCACATCTATGTCTTCCAATTTGGTTCACAAAAATATCTGTTGATAATATGAAGGTATAATACGCTCCGTTTTCGAAGAAGTACGGACTGTTGCTGATGTTGCATTGTCACTTTATTGACATTATTGTTGATTGTCATTTACCCAATTCCGAAAAAAATAGCTTTAAAGCGACATTTTAATGCTCCAAAATTAATTTGTATACCATTTAGGGAAATCACTGAAAAATAAACATAAGGGGTATTCACGATCCAGTGCCACTGGTCTAGTGTCATTGTATAAAGTGCAAAAGTGCAACTTTTTTTGCGCCACAAAAACAACTTACACTGACTAAGATCTTACAACAGTTATACCCTAACCCTGCGCCTCCACTAGCAATGATTTCTTTCCTAAAATGCAGAACACAAATTTCATGAAATGAATTATTTTACGAAATCGATATTTAACATTTTTTTCTTACCATATCTTTGGAAATAAATGAATAAATAATTAGACGTTTAATGTTAGTTAAATTGACATTTTTGTGCGTGTGACCTGTGCATGTGTATATTGATGTGTTGAGTTGGAATTCCAGGCCGAGAATGTAAATACAATAAATGTTGCTTGCTTGGCACTCTGATTGTCAATAAGATTTCATGAAATAATTTTCCCACTGAACGAAGAAATAAAAATGTTTGCAATAATTTCTGAAATATAAACAAAAATAAATATTGCTTGCGGAGACGCAGGGTAACTCTATTGCAATATGAAACTACAACGGTGCACAATTTGTCTGGTGTCTTGACTGTTGACAGCTGTTATTTTCTGTCAAAAATGTTTGTAGATTTAATCAGAGCCGGAGAGTCAGGTCAGAATCAATCCGATTTTAACATTTTTATTCCAGTGTGTGTTAACGACTTACAAAAAAAAATTAAATTTCGAAATTTTACGCCTTTTGTTGCATCCTATCGTGAATATCTCTATAAACATTTTTCACGGTGTACCTACGAAAAACTACGTTCATGTTTAATATCATATAACCATGCCGCTCATTGAATATTAAAATCTGAACTAAACTTTTATTTTTTAAAAGTCTTTAAGGTTGCAGAGCTAAAAAACACTGGTTTCTGAATTTCAAGTCAGCTGGTAACCTCTGCACATACCCACAATCACTTTTTGGTTTCTCTCTCTCTCGCTATCTATTTCTGTATTCTAAAATATCAGACGGCAATTCATGGAGAGAACGGGAGGACATGTTAAGTAAAACACCGGGCACAAGACTATATGTGTGTGACGTACATACATAAGTGCAGCAACTCTGATTGTTATAGCAACGCCATCGTCACTATCGCAACCATCATCGTTATCCTTGCCATTGTCCTAGTTTCATCCAACCCATTTGCACGAGAAATGCTTCTGCGGCACTTTTTTTTCCTGCAAAAACCAGCAATCTCAATCCAGAAACTCAAGGAAAGAATCCCAGCTTTGTTTAACGTGGCGATTATTGTTAATGAGTTACAAAGCGGGTATAGTATAGGACGTCAAGGACTACACCGCAGAGGGTCCTTTGATAGATTAGATAGGTTATAGGATGTAATCACCACACCCATCATCATAATCATCATTATCATCGTTCGCGGCAGCACCGAGAGTATTCTCATTTTTACATGGTTGACCTCAATACATATTATTCTCCTCATTTTTTTTTTTTAGTTCTTTTCTTTCTCATTTGTGCTACATGCGATGTGTACGCAAAAGTTTTGTAACGATTTTTTTTTATTTTCACGCGGCACACGTTGCCCTCCAATTGTCAGAGAAAAGTAGGTATGTATTGGAAATTAAAAATTTATTCCTCGACCTCAATCCGTGAAGGCGGGTGAAGGATACAAATATACCAAAACTGGAGCTGAAGCATTTTTTGACATGAAATTGATACCAATACAGTTCATACAGTTGTTGGTACCTATATAGTATACAACAGATACATGTTCTCCTCATGTGGCAGAGATTAAAGCTTGAAATGTAAGACGAGTGCGGCGGCGTTTCTGGAACCAACCTACATTACTTGTTCCGCTTATGTTATATAATATCCAATATTTAGATATATGTATGTATATTCCTGAGAGGTTAAGAGGGATAATATGAGTTTTTGAAGTGAGGAATAGTATTTGGTATGATATGACGTATGATGGATGCATCATACTTATATCGGTATGTAGGTATATAACCCAATTCCAATTATACACCACCTACCTACGAATTCAAAATAACAAGCTGTAAAAAACAAAGGTCCAGAAACCAGGAACACACATCAGATGAAACCCTTATCAAGAGTTCCGGAATCGCCAACACATTTTCCGGGGGAAAATTAATGCAAATTAGAATGCATGGAATAAATACAGTTTCCCGTGAATAGAATTCCTGGAAATGACACACGGAAAAAAGGACTCGAGTTCAAAAGGCAAATGATGGGATAGGTATAGTAGTTTTTTGTAAGCGTGTCTGGTGTATAAACTCCGGTTCTGTTGATTGAGACTTGTTTTATTATTTCATCCCGACTAAAGAAAAAACATCGTTTTTCCCGAATTTTTTCCAAAATCCTAAGGTATTTGTTCGACTAAGCGAGACGTTCAAATAGAAATGAAATTCTCCACAACAGTCAATCGTCATTCCTAAGTACGTAAATGTCACCTCATTCAATTTAGGTGCATAAATTATGTGTCGTGGGAAATTAAGAATTAACACAAGTATTGAATCTTTTAAAAATGACTCTTAACCTTCGCATTAAACATGTGGTATCTTGCAGCACAATAAGACTTAAAGGGACAAAATGTTGGTTTGCCAAACCTTATAGTCACTTCAACTTATCAAAATTGATTCCAAAAGATATTCTGACACTGAGTCTCAGGAAAACTTTTGGGAAGACGACGAAATGTCCAAAGATTTCGACGTTAAAATTTTTACCGACCGATCTAAAATGGAGTGCCATGTCGGAGCAGGAAAAATCTAGGCCAAGTGGCTGTCAAACCCATAATTTCGACAATATCTTCAAAACTGTGCCAACAATGCCGAAATGAGCTTGATAACCTGGACATTAACCATTGAGTCACTTTAGTCTGTGTTCCAGGATATAGTGGCATCGAGAGTAATGAACGAACTGACCCGACAGGGATCGGACCTTCATAGCTCGCTTGCAGAGTTCGTCTCTATACCACTCGGTGTTATGAAGGGCAAAATTCTTTCAATTTTCTTCGCGGAATCCAACAAAAGATGGAACAATCTCATCGACTGTACGATATCTAAAATGATATGGCCTACCTACAATAAATCCCGCACAAATGATATCATTTGTAGACCGAGGCGGGACAAAGTAAGGGTAGTCGCTACTTGCACTGGGTACTGACATTTGGGAGAGCACGCAGTAAAGCTGGGTATTACCCATAACACCTACTGCCGTAACTGTAAAAACCAGTTGGAAAACGAAACAGTACTTCACTTCCTATGCAAGTGTCCCGCTTTGGCCAGGGAAAGAATGCAATCCTTTGAAAAAGTTTTCCTTTCTGATTTAAAAGAACCGTCTAAAACAAAAGTAAAAAATTAATCTCTTTCCTCAAGGGGTCGAAATGGCTCTAGAAAAACTTCGCTTGAGTGGTGAAAATGGAGTGCCATGTCGGAGCAGGAAAAATCTAGGCCAAGTGGCTGTCAAACCCATAATTTCGACAATATCTTCAAAACTGTGCCAACAATGCCGAAATGAGCTTGATAACCTGGACATTAACCATTGAGTCACTTTAGTCTGTGTTCCAGGATATAGTGGCATCGAGAGTAATGAACGAACTGACCCGACAGGGATCGGACCTTCATAGCTCGCTTGCAGAGTTCGTCTCTATACCACTCGGTGTTATGAAGGGCAAAATTCTTTCAATTTTCTTCGCGGAATCCAACAAAAGATGGAACAATCTCATCGACTGTACGATATCTAAAATGATATGGCCTACCTACAATAAATCCCGCACAAATGATATCATTTGTAGACCGAGGCGGGACAAAGTAAGGGTAGTCGCTACTTGCACTGGGTACTGACATTTGGGAGAGCACGCAGTAAAGCTGGGTATTACCCATAACACCTACTGCCGTAACTGTAAAAACCAGTTGGAAAACGAAACAGTACTTCACTTCCTATGCAAGTGTCCCGCTTTGGCCAGGGAAAGAATGCAATCCTTTGAAAAAGTTTTCCTTTCTGATTTAAAAGAACCGTCTAAAACAAAAGTAAAAAATTAATCTCTTTCCTCAAGGGGTCGAAATGGCTCTAGAAAAACTTCGCTTGAGTGGTTTTCCTCTCGTTATTCAGGTCCTTAAGAGTCCTTGGTATCAAAACGGCGCGCGCTTTCCAGTGCTAATTGGTTCTAAGATGCGAGCTCGCTCTTGACCATCTTACCTACCTACCCGTGACTCTGAATTTGATAATAAAAGCAAAATATGAATTTTCTCAAACGCCATACCTAATCAACTGATTCGGGGTGTACATTTATTTTTATTATTTTTCTATGATTGTAGGTATGTAATGATCAAAAAAAAATCATACCCCGCAGAGAGTTTAACGGAGAATTCTGGAAAATTTCAGTATTTGCGTGTTTTGAAACCATTTCCATTTCATTGAAGGGAAAAGGAACAAAAAAAACGGTGACCATTTCACTGAAAGTGACTTTCATCACGTGTGCCTCAGCAATAGTTTGTTAATGCAGCAACATAGTGCATGTGGCAGGCATAAATTGATAGCACTGAACACACTCCTATATAAGAATATAAGAGGAGTATACAGTATACTCGTACGTTTAATAGCGACAATTAAATTGTGATTTACGCACTCATAGAGAAGTGATATTGAAATCGTAAATGTAATTTATTCGAAGGGGGCGTTGAGGAAAATAATGTCGAATCAACATGTAAGAATAACTAATTAATAAGCATAATAAACCAAATTCTATATTAACGAAAAGCGATCCAAAAAGGGACTAAGTAATAAGAAATTCATAGAGTTTTTCTTTCTACTCGAAATGTACCTAACCTACATACATATTCAAGTCGAAAAATTTAGTTGGAATTTTGGAATATACTCGTATGTTTTTTTTTTCTTATTTAGGGAGTTATGTTGTTTTTTTTTAAATTCATTTCATTGTTTTTTAGGATCAAGAATTGGTTCAAGTAGCGCATTTCCGTTACGACGGATTCGGGGCGATTAAGGGGGTTTACAAATTCATTAAAAGAAAAAATATGAAATTATTCTTTAAAATAACAAAATGGTAAGCTTTTCTTTTTTTTATTGTTTTTACGAATTTAAAAAGTCACGATGAAGGTTTAAAAAGTTGTATATACAAAGTTCGACACAATCTCTTCCAGCACAAATGTCTGTTAATTGTGACAAATAAATTAACCATAACAAATTATACAAAAGAAAAGTAAACACCCAAGGCAATCGCATGTGCAATATCAAATAACTACGTCAAACGATGTTTATTGTTATGTAGATAATTAGCGCTTTGTTTATCACTATTTAATTACAGATTTTCTAAAAGACATACGTCAAATAGGTAGGGGAGCTGCATAAAAAAGAACCGATTCTGACACTGCTTCGAAAACTCGGAATTTACTGCTATGTGCAATTTCACTATTGTTGAAACATTGCTTCCATGCAACATTTATAGCGGTTTTTGCTTTCGAAAGCTTTTCGGTAAAGTGCTTTTCCATACTGAGGTTCTTTGTGAAGTAAACTCCAAGATATTTGTATTCTTGCACAACCTCAATTGTTTCATTATTGTAATGCCAATGTTCATTTGCCCCAATTCTACCTCCTCCTTTCTTAAAGATCATCACTTTAGATTTGTTTAAGTTTACTTCCAGATTCCATCTCGAACAGTAAACGGAGAGTCTATTTATCATCAATTGGAGAGATTGTGGCGTGCACGCAAGCAGTACTATGTCGTCAGCAAAGAGCAGTGCTTTTATGGTCATGTCTGCGTATTCAATACCCCCAGCTAATATTTCAACAATATCTTCTATGAAGAGAGCGAATAAACTTGGGCTGAGTGCACAACCCTGTCTAACACCTGAGTTCGTTGAAAACCAGTCAGAGAGGTTTTTTTCCATTCCAGACCGCCGCTTTGGTATCCATGTATAGATTTTGCAGTACTCTTCCGAACTTCAGTGACATTTCCTTTCTGGCAAAGCTTGTAGAATAGTGCATTACGGTCGACGGTGTCAAAAGCAGACTTAAAATCCACAAAGAAAGCGAATAATTTCTTATTTCTAGATATGAAGGAGTCAGGCGCTTATTCAGAATCGAAGTAAAAATCTTATAAGAAGCATTCAGAAACGAGATTCCTCTATAGTTTGACGGATCTTCGGTACTACCCTTTTTGTATATCGGGAAGATCAGGGCCTCTTTAAACTGCTCTGGTATAGTTCCATGCTCTAAAATGTAGTTGAATATTTCTGTCATATTCGCTACCAGCTCCCCAGTTCCATATCTGTAAAATTCTGCCAGAATTCCGTCAGAGCCTGCGGCCTTCCCATCCTTTTGTTCATTTATCGAAGCACACACTTCATCACACGAAATTGGTAGGTCCAGAATATTGTTTTCGAAGCCAGGCTGAGCGTAGTGAGTTGGGAATTGATTTTGAGTTGCTGGATTAAGTAATTGTTGAAAGTGTAATTTCAGCATGCTTGGATCCAGTTCTCTACCGATAACATACTTCGTATCATTAAGCTTGCGTGCCAGGTTCCAAAACTCAGACAAATTGTTACACATTGCAAGTTTTTTCGCTTGGTCTTCAAAATAATCTTTTTTCTTCCTTCGACAGAGTGTTTTAAATTTCTGATTATATTAATATGCAGTATCATTTAGAATTTGAAGGACATGCTGTATACAAAATTTGATCAAAATCCGTAGAGCCGTTCGTGAGAAAGTCGAAAATCGAGAAAATACTGTTATATGACGGGTGCCATTAATAACATTTCAATTAAATATTTTTACTGATCAAAATGCAGACTATACCTATTATGGTGGACCTAATTTTTTTTTAAATCAAAATCATTAGAGCCCCAATTTATAATTTGTATGGCAGGTACCGTTTATTGTTGGCGCTTTAAAAAGGAAACGAGCCAAATACCAAATTTGAAGAAAGTCAGAAATAATAAAAAAAAAAAACAGAATTTGGTGTAGCAGAATTTCGCCAAAAAAAATTTAATTTAAATTAAATTCAGTATTTCAAAAAAAAAAAAAAAAGTAATAATAAAAACTGTTTAACAAGCTTGATTTTTGTTCCTCAAATCGGTTTACCTTGTTGTGCTCCTCCAGGTTTACCTGTTTGACATCACGGAGGCAATTTTTCGTTTATGCTGGTAGACTGTGGAATAATCTTCCCATTCACATGCGGCCTGGAATCGAACATAAAAAGTTTTATCAACTTTGTTTTGATATTTTTCAAATTTGAACTGATATAATTTTTTTTGTACTTTAAGTTTTTTTTTTGTCTACTTATCTGTCTTCTTGTGCCTTTGTTTTGCTTTTTAATTTTATTAAATTGCATTTTATTTAAAAAATATTGGCGCAAAATTTTAAACAACCCATTGTTAAGGGCTTAACATTTTACTAGTTAGCAATTTCCTAAGTGCTTATTGATTCAATAACTATTTCAAGATTTTTAAACCTTTTCTAAACTAGTAAATTGCTAATTAAGCAAAAAGCTGAGCATTTGTAGGGTTTGAATTTTGATAAACACAATTATTGTTGTTATGTGTTGTAAATTAATTATATGTTGATGAAAACCCAACATGTGCTCTAAAAAGGTATAAGTTATTTCTATTTTCATTATTTTAACTTCATTATGTACAAAAAAAACAACAAAAAAATGGTGCACCAGCAGGACTCGAACCTAGGCACCCCGCGTGCCAGGCTGACATACTATCAGATTCCTAAATGGATTTAGCAAATTGCTAAAAGTTAAAGTAGCCATTCCGTGTTTTTAACTTTAGTAAAATGTTAAAATCGTTCAAAATTAGCTCAATCATCTTTTTAGCTTAGTAAAATGCTAAAAGTGGCTTTAACATTTTACTAAATCGTTTAAAATTTTGCGCCATTTTATTTTAAAAATAAAAAAAAGAGTGGTATTTATTTGCTCTAAGATTGTTCAGATCTTATTTACAGCTGTTGGGTTATTTTGTTTTTTGTCTACGATAGTTGTGTTTTCTATTTATAGCGCTAGAAATTCCATCCAATACTTCTGCACGTTGTTTATACAAACAAACGCTGATCAATTATCAGCTTAAAAAATATATTGAAGAACAACAACAAAGTATACAGCAGTCTTGAAAAAAGTAAGATCATTGTACTAGATATAGGTTGGCATCGAGTGCATTTCGTGTTGATGAATCGCTTCTCCGTTGAATTGTCTAATATTCATAAAACAAATGCTGGTTTACCCCAAGGATCCGTTCAGTCTTCCACTGTTTTTCTCTCTCACATTCATTAATGATCTCTGGCTTTAAATTTCTAATCCATTAAAAATAATTGGAATAAAAAACCGCGAAAAATTTAATGCTTCAAAACGTCGTTAAAGCATTTGCCTTGCTGCCATTAAAACTATATAGTTATAACCACTCTTCCAAATATTTTGTTATTAACGGTAGCTGCCATATAACGATTTTTTTATTTTTAACTTTCTCATAAACGACTCGACGGATTTCGATCAACATTTTTATATTGGAGGTCCTTCAAATTATACATATCAAAATTTGTTGGGTTTTTGAAAAAAAAAATATTTTTTTAAATTCAATATTTCGAAAACGGGTGGATAATTTTTTTTTTGAAATTTCGTTTTTAGTTTTAATTTATTAAATATTTTAAATTGTAATACCAAGTTTTTATTTAGAAAAAAATTGTGTAGCTATATATAACAAATTAAGTAAAAGACGACTTTGAAAATATATTTAGATTCTTAATAGAAACCTTTTGCATACGATATGATCGAACATAAGAGCAAGTTCGTGCGATCCAGTTTACATTTTATTTAATACATAATTAGGTATCTGTCAAAGAGTATGAAATTAGATTGTTTATGTTTCTTATTGACGCTTATTGACTATTTTACGGTCGCCAGAATTTGTTCTTCAGGTATTCCAACGAACCTTAGACACCCAGTCGCCTCTGATGCTTGAACTATAAATTTTACTCTTGTGCTAAAAATCAATTAGGAATTGAGTATGTCTGCTAAAGAAAATGTTTCATTTTAATTAAAAAAATAGTTTTATTTCTGCTCCGTTAGGTATACTCCAGTCACTTCATCAATTTCAAATTTAAAAAAAGTTGAATAAACGTCAACACCATGAGTGCTGAATTTTGTCCATTCAATTTATCAAATGGTTTGAAAAGTTTCTCTATCAAAAACTTTCAAATAATATTGATAACTATGCATGCACGAGTATAGTATAGGTACCTTAATCGTAGAGAGAAAACACATACATACCACATACAAAGGGCTGTCATGTATAAAAAAAAAACAGAGCACCTGCTGCTGCTGCAATTTGAAAGTGCCTCAGATCTTGAAGTTATCCAGGCAAGCGTGTGATTCTTATGGATGCTGCTTGAGGAGATGAAGAATACACAGAGGTGCTTATCGCCTACAAAACAGCATTTCACTCCACATGACCACAGAGCTGTAAATATTTTCCGCACTTCGTCCTGTTTTTTTTTTTTTTTTTTTTTATTATTATTTATTTGATTTTGTGCTACTCTAAAAGAGGAACAGGAAATACAAGAAATTTCTAACATCATGAAATTTAAATTCAAAATTTCCTTCTTCCATCATCACCACCTGCAGCATAATCATCAGCAGCGGAGCAACAACGGAACGGCAAGAATTATTTCTGATGCCAATGCCGGTTTTGCTCAGCGTCGAGTTAAATTATGTTGCATCCTCTTCTTTTCGATTATGATGAATAATCATATTTTCATCTTTTCACTATTTCCCAATCCTTGCCGTTCAGACGGAATCCTTTTGCTTCGTGCATATTTCCTGCCTGCCAAGGCTATAAAATCCTCCTCATCCGTTTTGTGTATATTGTGCTTGCCGCAATATAAAAATATGGATTATTTCTTATACATCATTACATCATATGGCAACAACAAGAAAGTAGGGATTACACCAAATGCAGGTAGTAAACGCCTTCGTGAACTACTTTTCTTTTAGCGTTTCTTTTTTTGTTGTGTAAACGGAAAGGGAAGAAAATAATGGGCAGAATGGAATGAAATATTCAAATAAATCAATAAATTCAGCGTGAAAACTTTAGCGTGCGAACTCGTTAAACCATCGCCGTTTTGTGGTTTAATGTAAACATAATTAGTTTTGTTGATAAATAAGGTGTATTTTAATTGCATCCACAAAAACGCTATCAGCAGTGCTTAAAAGATAGCTCATGCCCTAACACTGGCAAAATTTAAGATAATTTTTCATGTGGTTTTATGATATTTCTTATAATCTTTTTAGTGGTTGATATGTGCTAATTTGGCCATTGATATTGATAAACACAAAAGTCAGCGTCAAAATGAAAGCGAATTCATAATAGCAAATGCACAATCTCGTATCCACATATAAGGTCGAGTATCAAGACCCTTAAATATTGCATTAAAATTCCAAATGACATAGCAAGTTTTGTGTTCAAATCATTCGGGATTTTTAGATTCAGGACTTATATGTGTAACAAGGTTGGACTTTATGTTTAATTAATACTGAAAATTTTATGCCCGATTTTATAAAAATACAATAAAAGCACAATTATCTAAAGCCCTTTATACATTTTAATTTTAAGTTTCTGTTTTCAAAAAAGGAAATTGTAATTAATATAAGTTTGCTTCACATCCCTGGACCTGGGTACAACAATTGGTTGTTTCAAAAAACATTAATGCCACGAATTACAAAAAAGGCTTAATTCTAATTCAGCATTACAAAAAAAAATCTCGGCCGTGTGAAAGTTGTAATTTCTCTGTGTATTTTTATTATGTGTCAAGTTAACACTACCACTACAAAATCTTAACTCCTATTGGATAATTGTCGTTAATTTGTTTGAAAGACAAAAATTTGTCACGCTTGTTATTTTTTTTAAATAACCCCTGGTAATGCTAAATTGACAGTCAGGTTAGCATTACCACCCCTTAAAACGGTTTATATGAAGTAAAAAAAAGGGATGTCATTAAATGTCGTAAATTTTTCGTAAATCAATGGTGAAAGAAAAAGGTCGCTTTTGTTTTTTTTTATAAATAAAAGTTTACATCGTAAGCCACTATTTTTCACTAAATCTTAGTCTCTCTTTCCGTCTCCCTGACCATTGAAGCGTGTTGCAAGCGGAAATTCTGGCGATTAAAGAGGTGTTATCCTGGCTAAGAGAAAACGTGATATCTACATCGGATATACCTATATTCTATGACAGTCAAGCAGCTCTCAAATCACTTGGCGCTGTTTCCACAAACTCTATAACTGCCCGCAACTGTCGATCACTCTCAAGGAGATAGCAGAACAGTTTAACATTCACCTAAATTGGGTGCCAGGACATAGTGATTTTTTGTTAAACTGCAAAGCCGATGAACTCGCCAGAAAAGGAACCCAAGCATCTATTCTACCGAAAATGGAAGAAATCGGTATGCCTATCGCTACAAGCAAACTCTTCTTACATTAAAACTCCATAAAACAAATAAATTTTAGATCGTCAAACATCACTACTTGCCTGGCTACCAGACAAATCAAAAGGTCTACTCTCTTTGAGCAGGAAACATCTTGGCTCCGTAATAGGTGTTGGCTACCAGACAAATCTGGCCAGTAATAAACCCAAATCCTCCAAAAGTTCTACTCTCTTTGATCTTGGCTCCGTAATAAGTGTTGTAACTGGACACTGTTTAATTGGCAGACACGCCGAAAGACTTGGCGTTTTCTCCAATGACTTTTGCAAAAGCTGCATGGATGAGGAGGAAAAGGAGACTATCTCCCATCTTCTTTGCTCATGTCCTGCTCTCCCAAGGAAGTAGATTACATCTGGGGGAATACTTTTTCCACGACACCAGTGATCTTAGACACATAGAGATTCACCGACTTAACCGCTTCATTAGAAGCTCCAACTGGTTTGATTAAGGAGTAAATTTCTCTTCATGTGGTATCAGAATGGACCTATCTAAGGTCTAAGTGTGTCAGTTGTTTTCCTGACGGCCACTTCAACCTAACCTAGCACTACCATACGAAAAGTATGTTTGTACTACTAAATTTGTTTAAACAATTGTCCCTCGATGTTCTTTGATAATTTGTGTAACAATAACAAAAAAAAAACCTTTTATTATCATTTTGAAGTGGTAGTGCTAACTTGGAAACATTCAAAATTATATTGAAATACCCCTAACGCTCTCATTTTGGCCATCATAAAAATAAATTCAAAAGTGTGTTATTAAAATGCTAGAAAATCGGGTGAAAATCGTACTTTTCATAAGCTTTTAGGAACCCCAACCACTTTTCCATTTGATTGAGATCGTTCGCGCTACAAACAGACTTTTGGTAAACTACGTTTTTTCGAATATGCTTTCTTTAGTCGCTCTCGGAAGTAAATTGGACACTTCAATACGACAATTTTCGTTATCCGTCATGCGCTGGTTATGAGTGAAAAAAGACGCCGGCCGGCCGCTTGCTTGACTGATTTCAAAAACCTTTGTTAGCGCATTATCTTTTCCCATTGGACACTGCATTTACATAAATTGATGGAATTGTTCGAAAAATGTAACTCAATTAGCTTTAACAAAATGTATTCCCAAGAAATTCCTTTACGAAAAGAAAATAATCAATCAGCTATTGAGTCAAAACAAAAACAGAAATACTCAAATTGTCATTCTCTACTTTCAGCGATGAAAGTCTATAATCTAATTTTTAAATCATGTGAAATCAATGCATAGTTTAAAAAACAAACAGGGTTTTTAATTCAAAATTTCATAAAAATTTCAAAAAAATGTTAAACAAAAAGTTTAAAACGTAATTTTTCAAAACTCTAAAATATAAAAAATTATATATTTTCTGAAATTCACCCCGACCCTAATTAATTCTTAATCACCAAATGAAAACTACATTATTTTGTATTTTCTAGTTTTTCAGAAAATTGAAAATTAGTAAAAGTACTTTCTTATGAATTGTTTGTTATTTTTACGGTGCAGCAAAATAATAACGGATTTTTAGGGTCTTAATACAAAGTCTTTTTTCCTATGGAAGAGGGAGTCTATCTCCCACCTTTTAAGCGGAAGGGAAAAAAAGAACAGATTAAAAAACAACAGCAACGGGAGCAGCAAAATAAGACTGCGGTAACACTTTTTCACTCCGCCCATTAGAAATCGAAAAAAATTATAAGAATTAAAATGTGGATAGATTTGAGGAGTACCTGTAGGAAGAAAATAATTGATTTCTCCCATTTATAAGGATGTGCACTTTATAATTATATATATAATTAGCTACTATGTAGCTTATATATAGTTAACGTTGCCAATGATTGTTTTATTTTGAAATTTAAGATTCAATACTTTAATCACTTGACTGCAATTCAATTAGAAGTAAAATACGTTTGTTAATCAAATCGGTTCAACAATTAAGGAAATGGAGTTCAAATCTTATAAAAAAAAATACTTGTACCTGCACATTTTATTCAAAACAGTGCTCACACTGCTTTGTTTCAAGAAAATTGTTTTTTTACCGCTTTTAGTGGCAGGTACAGTGGTGGTCCAGTATAAAGAATGATAATGTCTAGAGTCTGTTTTTTTTTTCATACAAATATAACTTCATTTACATATACTTCAAATCTTACAAATTAGTTTTTTCTATAGAAAATTTTGTTTACCTATAGAAAAAAAACGATAATATCGTCTTGATTACGGAGAGCTGGCAGTGGAATATCATCATCCTCATCAAACTCCTCATCCGAACTTGGAAATAAAATGTCCTGCCAGCACTTGCGAAGCACAACCGCGGATACATTTTACCATGAGAAGGCAATGAGTGATACAGCACCGTAAAGATTAAGATCTTTTAAAACATTAATTGTGCCCTTTCCGGAACTCACAATTTTGCTAAGCAAGCTGTGTCTATAAAAGAGCTTAGTCATAGCATATGGCATTTTGATCCATGGGTTGGATTAAAGGTGTAACATTTGTTGGATTATAGGTGTAACATTTTCAGCATCTGTATACATACACGAAGACGAATACGTAGGACATAACAAAGCAAGCGAAAGAAAAACACTTGAGTAATGTAAAATTGTATAATATGTAACTTCCAGTATTATCATAAACATAATAGAAGTATAGATATTAACACATTTACAATCAAGAGTTTCTTTCAAATGTGTTCTTTGTAAAAAAAATTGTTTTTCAAATTTCAAATTTTCTGAAATTCGTTATTTATTCGTTATATAGAATACCTAATGGACTTAAAAAAATAATATCGTAATATCCATCATTCGTTATATCGGCATTCGTTATACTGGACCACCACTGTATATTAATTTTCAGAATTTCAAAAAAAAAAAATTTAAAAACATCCTCTGTTACCAATTGAGTTGTTTATTTCGTTCATCCCGAGTAGGATCTCCCAGAAGTTTTTTTTTACTTGATTTTGTTTTGTATTCCTGTAAAATTTTTGTTTAGTTTCTTTTTTTCAGCTTGTCAGATAAATCTTAAAAAAAAAAATCTCAATATAACGCAACAAAAAAGTGACAATAAAATGCTGTAAAAGTGCATTAAAAAAATGTCGTAACTTATGTGACTGTGTAATGTGTATTTCGTCTCACTATTGAATACCTACCTACCACTAGGAAGATTTTTTACCTTCCAATAAGTCTCGACTTCCTACTCATGTCGAAGGCGACGCATGGCGACGATGACGGCGACGTCGCACGCCTACCTGCCCATTTGTTTTTGTTTATTATTTGTTTTCTCTATACCACCTGGTAGTGGTAGGTTTTGTATGGTTGTTAAAGAAGCATATATATAACTTGTCCAACTATGATGTTCTAGGTAATAGGGGCAGATGAGGAGAAAGCGAAAAAAAAACGTAGGCGTGATAATCTTTGTAATCTTTCTGGTGAAGCGAACTAGGCGGTGTGTATCGACTATCGATTGCCTGTGTTTATGAATTGTATTTCTTGCTTGCTTAGTCAGTATTATTAATGAGATGATTCAAATACGGTTATTGAATATCTCACTAAATATTTTATTGAAGTGGGAGTAAACATAATATAAATATGCAAATCTTAAAAATTTAAGACTGGTTTTTGGCCATCATCATTAAATTGTGCGATTGAAGTACCAGTTAATGTTTCACCTTAAGGGGAATTAAGCTTTCACCGCACCTACGCAGCATCTGCTACGGTTTCCCTCGATGAATTGTTATTTATTTTTACAAATATCTGTCTATCTATCTGTAGATATCTTACATTTATTGCTCACATTATGTGTTGGATACGTTCAGTTTTTAAAACGAGATTAAAGTTAAACATAACAACATTAGATAACTTTGAGGTTAGTTTCGAAATTATAATGCTTTCGAACTATTTCACAAACTCTGAAGAATTTCAATATTACTTTCTAAATTTTGTTTCACGAAACGCAAATTTGAGAGGTGAGAATTTGTACATTGTGCAATAATATGATGTAGAGCATTTGTCAGAAATGTTCTTAAAAATTATTAAAGACTTCAAATAAATCGTTTCGAATTATTTTTTGAAGAAGGAAATTCAGAAATTGAATTTTTTTTTTATAATTTTCAGCGCGGGCATCCGGTGAAAGAAGAGAAAGAAGGATATGAAAGATGTGTGGCGCGATGTTCTGAGACTAGAGCTGGTTGTTTTCTCAGATTTATCTCCAGGGCTGAACTAATGCGGAGAAAATTAGCTTGTCTTATTTATTTATGTCCCTTATAATTCGCATTATTTTATTTATTTCATTGTCATATTTATGGGTATACTAGTTAACTCAACTTTCGCGCCACGGCAACCCCCTATTTATTGATTTTAAGATTGGAAGTAATTTTGCAACAATGGAAAGCTTCTGGTTTTTCTAAATTAAAATTGATATATATTTTCTTCAAAAATGAACATAAGTTACAATCCAGTAAATTGTAGAAAAGAATATTTATCCCTTGCAACAACTTTCTTGGCACACCCCGACTTTGGATTGGAAATAAAGTTCAATACTACAGATTTTCGAATGCATGTTGTTTTAAAGTGCTTGTAAATAAATATTTATTGCGTTGACACGTAAGTATGATCTGCCACGCAGAATGTTAATCGTGATGGATGAGCGCTATCCTGCTAGCAGCACATGTCGGCCATATCATTTGATATGTTGATGAAGTGATGGCCTCACCTAGCGACGTCAGGGCACACAGTCTAAAATTCGGATCTAACAGTAACTTTGTCAACCATTGTCATCTTCTGACTTTCGCATGCGTTGACATTATCCGAAATACGGCAGTTTTGCTAAAAATAATTGTTTGGTCAAAAAACGTTGATGGATACGTTTATAAAATATAATCATTTGGATGTGCTTCGCAATAATGTAAATGACAATTGGACGTCAGTGACAACATGTCCACTACGGAATGTTACATCGATCCGTTAATATTGGATCAACACGTTCAAATCTGGTCAAGTTGTCCGATCATCAATGTTTTGAACGTCAACACATTGACAACGAAGAATAAAAATCACGTTGCCATACATGCCACGTAAACGCATTTCGCGACACCACTGACGGAGTTGTGCAAAGTTCAAATTTGTTGAAGCTTGCCAATTTAGTTTCACACTTTGCACTTTTATTTTGCGGATTGTTATTATTTTTTTGAAGGCTTCAAAGTGCACGTGTAAAGAAGCTTGCGAAATGCCTGGGTCATTCAAGTTTAAATTTATCGATGCGGGTAAAAAAAAGTTGGCCGAATATACGTTGTCGGCCTACACCACCATCTCGGGCCTTAAGTCACTATTAATGTAAACATAATGTTTGAAGCAAGTGTCGACGAGAAAAAGTTTTTTTTTTTAGAAATCCAAATAAAGAAAATGCATGACTGGATCTTACGAAGTTGTTCTTGTACCTACAACTTTAATTTAGCTTACCGCTGGATGTTAGAAGGTATGTAATCTAGGCTTACTAGGTATGGGTGAAGCTTACCTAAGTTCTTAGTAAAATTAATTGTTGAACTCATGAACTAAAATTCAATCATAATTATGGAAAATAATAAAATATTTTTAGATTGCTTAGTTTTTTTTAATTCGAGAAAAGAAAGATGCAATTTCAATTCTTAGACAAATATGAATATGCACATATATATCAAAAATAGTTGAAGCGGGTTTGTAAAAAAAAATATTTGTATATATGAAATGTTTAAAACATTTCTAAGAAAAAAAACTGAAACGCCAATTTGAAGTAATTACTAATATACGTCTAACATTTTAATTTAAAAAAATTCATTAACTCGTTTCTGAAAAATCGATTTCGAAAATTTGAATATGCAATGTTATTTATACTTTTGGGGAGAATTTGTATAAAAGTCGTAAATATTAAATGTGGTTCTATGGGAATTAAGTAGTACCGTTAATGAGGACGCAAAATAAAATTTGTTTTTACTTAAAAGGGGACTGCAGTAATTTTTAAGAACACACATTTTTTTATCAAAATTCTTGGGGCCGCCGTTTTTGAGAAAAGCATTTGTTTCTTAAAGCTTTTTTTAAACATTTTTAAGGAAAAAAAAATAGTAGCAGTGGTCACTATCGTACTCGATCGTTCGTAAACAATTTCTTGGTCGTTGACCCACAGTGTCAGTAATTGTTAGTCTTGCGTCTTTCAGCAATAGATCCAGATAGGCACCGCTTCTTGGAAACGATGGCGTCTCTGTGGATAGAAGATCGAGGCGATACTCAAGGTTGTATCGACCCATCCAATTATACAAATGGTTACCTCGCGGATTTTGTATTTGATTTCCCCAATCTATGTGCTTGGCGTTTAAATCACCGGCTAATATGTAAAAGTTTTCTTCCGAGCTCAATCTTAAGCATTCAAAAAGCTTTTCAAGCTCTGTTATAAACTGGGTGGGTTGAGGTATTTCCGGTGCATAGGCAGCGATCACATACATTCGCTTCCCCTGTTGGAGATGAATGCATATAATGCATGCCTCTAACGTCCGAAATTTTCATTTTCCCTTCATTAATGCACTTAATTTTTTTTATATAAAAATCTTTGGAACCGTTTTGAGAAAAAATAACATATACCATTTTCCCAAAAACTAAAATTTATTTCAGGTACCTTTATTTTTGGTCTTAAAAAATGAAAACCCTGTGGGCATATTAACTTAAAAACATTATGTACCAAGTTTGAAGAAAATCCATCCACGCTTTTAAAAAACTGACAGACAGATAGAATTGTGAGACTCACTTTTTTCGTCTTCAATCATCGTAATGTTAAGTTTGATTAAAATCTCGAGTTCGATTTTTTTACGAATCCAAAACTTTCCACTTAGTACCTTCCGAAGCGTAATCTCGCGTGTCAATAATTTTCTACAAATCTTTTGCTGAGATTTAGAAATTTCCCTGAAATCTCAATGAAACCAAAAATACCGAAACAGATCCATTTTAAATGGAAATTTGTAAAAAAAGAGAATATGATATTTTTATTTTTGACTTTTGAAGTTGTATAAAAAAGAAGACACATGAATGCTTAGCTTGGGGACAATGATTCGAGATCGCGAAAGCTTCCTGCTAAACAAAGGGAATAACTCGCATTTACCAAAATAATTAATTCGCTTAAGCCAATTTCTTTCACTACCCACTACGAATATGCTGATAAATAAAAGACCCATTAAATTCGACTTTTTCAAAAAAAAATCCAATTTATCAACACGAACAAAATCTCTGAAAAGAATCTTCCATTACTAAAAAGGTAATTATACGGAGACAGATTTATTATACGCGAAGAATGGACAAAAAATCAAATCAGATTGAATAAAAATTACACATTATATATAGATATAGATCGATATATAAGATTCCCTTTGGCCAAAGAAAAAAAATTCATTATTCTATCCACTGAATGAGACGACATTCAAAAGCATAGAAGCCAACATTTTTGTTTTTTTTTTGTGCTCTCATTTTTATATTCACTCGTCTTTCAACATTGTGGCAATAAAAGTTTGCATCCTTTTGAATACTTTTTCCACAAATGGATCAAAGAGTGTTTCCTTTCAGGCGGTTTTGTGCTTGGCCTGTCTTCGTCTTCTTTTTTCTTGGGGATCCTTCAGCATCAATACTTCTTCGATTATCCGAATCAATCGACTTTAAAAATTCATTCCTTTCATTGAAAGAGGCAGAGTAGTAGGGTGGTGTGCTGTGTACGTACGTACGTACGTCAAAGAAAACTAATATTTTATTTTTTTTTCTCTTATCGTTATTCGAGGTATTCAGGAATAGTTTCGAATTGTTGCCTTGTTTTCTTCTGAAAGCACTGCTGAGTGGTGATCTCTAACGTACAATATAGATAGATAGATAGATTGTGGGAAGAGATATACTGCTGTTAAAATTAAAACAATTTTGTGACAGTTGTTCAATTTTGAAGTTGGAAAATATTTTGTCACGCATTGGCAGGTGTGTCGTATGTTTGTTCCATTAGGTTCAGGAGTGTCTAATCTTAAGGGTAGTAATATGGTGTTGAAAGAATTAGTAACGCACAAAAATCGGGGACCGGTTACACAAGTGCGCAGTGTGTGTCCTAATAAATAACAAAAGGAAGCGTTTTTTCTTAATTGTGCGTGTTCACAGTAGAGATCCCTTGGAATGTAAAGAAGTTTTTTTTTTTTGTTGGGCTCTTTGTATATTGTATGTCTAATTGAAAAGAACATATCCGGTGGTGATTGTATGATTTTGAAGTGCGTTTTTAGGAATTATTGTTTAAGAACACTCAAGAAGGGAACAAATCTTGCGCAGAGCGCAATACATTTTAAAGTGATTTGGGAATTGTTATTAGATATGCGTAATTTAATGATTTTTATGGAAAATTAATGTCGAAAATGCGTATTTCTATTCATGGATAACTTAGACAAAAACTTCCACTAAAGCGGCAGCAATAAATCACAGAATTCACATTTTCAAATCTGTGATCACTGACTGCTGTTGTGCTATTTTGCGAATGCTCCCGAGATTAGTATTTCTTTTAAATTTATTGCTACAGTTATTGAAAAAGCAAATTAAAAATGCAAATACATATTAGCGAATTTTCTGTCACGTTAGCACTATTACTTTAAAATTTTAATGGATCACCTATTAAATTAATGGTCGTAAATTTGTTGTGAAAGAAAAAGATGTATCACGCTTTTTTCTTTAAATAACCACTAGAATCTTGGAATGCATGACAGTTAAAAAGTTAAAAGAGATTGGTCAATAATTGTCACAGATTAGTGCCGAAAGGAAAAAGTCAAGACTTGACTTACCCAACATATGATTTTTCAATGAATCTAGCACTGCCATGCCAAAACTACGTCTTCTGAAAGTTGACTGTTAAGTTAGCATTATCAGGGGTTATTAAAAAAAAGGGCGACAATTTTTTTTTGTTCCGACAAATTTATGCAAAGTTGTTTCTTTAACATTTTTAGGTGGTAGTGCTAACTTATCAGACATTATGTACCTATTCTCCAGAAATCAGTATCATAAATCGAAGGCTTGCTACACGGGCAAAATATCTCTGGGCGCTTTTTAGTCTGATGTCTGTCTGTAGAACGACCTACAGCCTAAACAGCTGAAACGATTTTCTTTAAACTTGGTACTTAAACATTTTAGGTTTTTAACCCCAAAAATAACGGTGCTGGCCATACAAATTTTTCTACCATTTTAATTATCTCGAAAGCGGCTCTAACAATTTTGATAAAAAAAACTTTGTGAACTACTTTGGGTCCAATTTGTTTTTTACATATTTTTTTATTAACGGTGCCTGCCATACAACCATTTTTTTTGATTTTGACTTTGTCATAAATGGCTTGACGGATTTCGATCAAAAATTTCATGTATTATTACCTTCAAATTCTAAAAAATATTACATAACAAAATTTTCGAAAAAGGATTTTTGAAAAAAAAAATATTTTGGAAAAAAAAAATATTTTTGAAAATTCAATATTTCGAAAACGTATAACGATTTTTTTAAATTTATATTTTTAAGCTTATATTATCAATAACATAAAATAATCATACCAAATTTTATTCAGAAAAAAATTAAAGAAATTTTGAAAGTATAAAATTTAGTAAAAAAAAATCGACTTTAAAAATAGCCGTTTCTACTAAGAATCTTGTGCATACAATGTGCTCGAACATAAGAACAACTTCGTGCGATCCAGTCTTGCATTTTATTTTTTTGCCCTAACCAAAACAGCCGTCTGTTTGGCAACCAAATTTTATAGCTTTTAGATATTTTAGATTTGAGCAGAAGAACTTGTCTCATGAAATGACACTGCCTATGTAAAATTTTTTACTCCCAACGAACCTAATAATTCCATTGTTCCATACATTGGCTTTTAGCTAAGCTTTTCTAAGCTTTCAAGATACAATGAGTATTGTTTGTAGGTCTCGACAAGCACATCTTTACAGGAGAGAAGCTGAAATCGTTGGGCTAAAGATCAGTACGCAAAAGGATCAGCATGGGTACTTCTTCATCTCATATCTCTAAACAGTCACTGTTGCCTGAATAAAATTAGCAAGCTTACTCCTGTTTACCATCTAGCACGTACAAAGTTGTTTTGGTAAAATCAACCAATAACTCAATAAAATATCTTTGGAGCGACAATTACATTTGCTTGGACTGGGCGACATTTATGGTTAGTTAATACCAAAAATTTCTTACAATTACAAAAAAATATACCTACTTCCAAAAGTAGCAATCTTTGTCTCTAATAATATTACTATTTGCTGATTATGAAACTATTTTGTAATTTAAGTAAATAGATATCTACGATGCCAAGCGGAAGTTTTGTTGTTCTCCAACAAGACAAATAAATGCTGAAATGCCAAAACGCAATTCTTAAAGAAATAAACTTCATAATGTATCTTATTTCATTTTGTTATATTTTGGATATTAAAAAAATGTTCATTCATCCACGTTTGTGAATTTTATATGCCCCTTTTATTTATTGCTGGGTAATTGTAAACGTAGGGACATGCGTTTTAAATTTTAAGACATGAATTTCCGGTCTTATTAACGAAATAAGACCTTGAAACTTCCTGTACTAGGTGTCAGTTGCAATTAATTCATGTCTGTTTCACAGTCCCAGGCTAGAATTCTGATCCGTTATGCCTCATAAATGCACAAACCAAAAGAATTAATTTGTTGATATATGACTCATTCATGTGGGTGGTTAAAAAAAATTGTACATATATGTTCTTTGCAATACTTTGTTGAAGTTTTTGTAATTTAACAGATTTTTATTTTACTTGCGATATGTACTGCTGGACAAAAAAAAGTGCATAATCATACTTCGAATAATATCATGTTTATTGTGCATCGATTTATCTAAATTTACTTTAAAAAAACTGTATTTCTTTTATTAAAGTTGTTATACAACAAATTAATAAATGATAAACATAATATAAACAAAATTAAAAATATAAAGTATTAAAATATTTAGCAGAAAAAAAGAAGACAAAATAAAGTGCAAATTCGAAATTTTAACTAAAAAATTAAAAAAAAAAAAAAACGAATAAATAGCTTGTGGCTCCCCTTTTGTTTTAAATGATGGTTGCAAGTCGCTTGGGTATGCTGCGGGCCAGATTTTCCAAAATATTAGATGGAATTCTCTCCCATTCATACTGGAGAATTTCCCAAAAATATGATAAATTTTGGGGGCTCATCTAAGGGAATCCTGTCACCCAATATGGACCAATGATGCTCTATTGGACTAAGGGCTGGGTATTGAGGTGGCCATTCTAAAATTTCAACAATGTTTTGAGCGAAAAACTGCTTTGCCACTTTGCTCGTATGTTTCGGGTCTTGTCTTGTTGGAAAATATAATTTTCCAACGACATTTTAGACGCCGAAGAAGCTAAGTTTTCTCTCATAATGTTTACGTAATGAGGACCTGTCATTTTGGTATCAATTTTGACAATCTTACCAACACCATTAAAAGAAATATACCCCCCAGACCATAAGAGATCCTCCACCATGCTTAACCGTTTTTTGGATGCACCTTTGGTCAAGCCTTTCAGAGGGCTTACACCAAAGTTTTTTTTTCTAGATTTTGAGTTTTTTAACTAGAACTTTGACTCATCGGACCAAAATAATGCTTTCCCAAAAGGTTTGCGGCTTTGCCAAATACTTCCTAGCGAAAGCAAGTTGTTTTCTAATATTTATTTGGCGAAGCAATTGTTTTTTCTTAGCTAAATAGTTTCTTAAACTGCTTTCATTTAGCCGCCTTTGAACTGTCCTTGGTTTTATGGGAAGTTGCAGGTCTTCTTTACTAATTCTAGCTGAAGATAAAGGATTTTTTCGGGCCTCAATTTTGATTCTTCGGTCATCAGCTGCTGACGCTTTCCTCTTCCTTGAACTGTCCTTGGTGTTATGGGAAGTTGAGGGTCTTTTTTGATAATTCTAGCTGAAGATAAAGGATTTTTTCGGTCATCAGCTGCTGACGCTTTCCTCTTCCTTGAACTGTCCTTGGTGTTATGGGAAGTTGCAGGTCTTCTTTGATAATTCTAGCTGAAGATAAAACTTTTTCAATTTTGATTCTTCGGTCATCAGCTGCTGACGCTTTCCTCTTCCTCCAACTGTCCTTGGTGCTATGGGAAGTTGCAAGTCTTCTTTGATAATTCTAGCTGAAGATAAAGGATTTTTGTCGGGCCTCAATTTTGATTTTTCGGTCATCAGCTGCTGACGTTATCCTCTTCCTCCAACTGTCCTTGGTGTTATGGGAAGTTGCAGGTCTTCGTTGATAAATTTAGCTGAAGATAAAGGATTTTTTCGGGCCTCAATTTTAATTCTTCGTTCATCAGCTGCTGACGCTTTCCTCTTCCTTGAACTGTCCTTGGTGTTATGGGAAGTTGAGGGTCTTTTTTGATAATTCTAGCTAAAGATAAAGGATTTTTTCGGTCATCAGCTGCTGACGCTTTCCTCTTCCTTGAACTGTCCTTGGTGTTATGGGAAGTTGCAGGTCTTCTTTGATAATTCTAGCTGAAGATAAAACTTTTTCAATTTTGATTCTTCGGTCATCAGCTGCTGACGCTTTCCTCTTCCTCCAACTGTCCTTGGTGCTATGGGAAGTTGCAAGTCTTCTTTGATAATTCTAGCTGAAGATAAAGGATTTTTGTCGGGCCTCAATTTTGATTTTTCGGTCATCAGCTGCTGACGTTGTCCTCTTCCTTCCACACCGACTTCTAAAACAGACGTTGACAGTCCAAAACTAACAATTCTTTCAATTCGGCCGAAAGCTGTTTCATTTCAAGGCTATATGCAAATAAAATTAAATTTGATAATAGAAAATTTATAAATTGACATTAAATATTATTACCTTTCGATTATAGTAATATTTTTTTTTAATTGTGAACTTCAGAAAATTTTTAAAAGAAAAACACCAAAGTTGCACTTTATTTTGTCAAGTGCCTACCTTATGTGCTGTAATATTTATGCTATACTAATTGAACAGGGAAAAAAATAACGGAACATTTTTAGTGGTTTGATAAGAAAAAATAAATAAAGCATTAAATAGAGTGATAAATCCCTCTCACTATTTAATCGCAGCATTTTAAAAGCGATGCAAGTGCATTTGCACTTTATTTTGTCTGACAGAATAGGTACTATAGGGCAAGTTTTTGCATTTGGAAAAAAAATCGACCTCGACATATTAATCAAAGTTGACATTACTAGGATAGAGAACACCAACAAATTGGGTCCCGCAATTCCGTCTGTCTGTCTGTCTGTCTGTACAACTCTCTACAGCCTAAACTGTTGAAGCGATTTACTTCAGACTTGGTATTTCAGAGTTTTAGGTGATTGTCCAAAATAGATTTTTAAATCATTGTTTTAGCCTAAAAAATGACGGTATTTGCCATACCAATTTTTCTACCATCTTAATTATCTCCAAAACGGTTCTAACGATTTTGATAAAAATTGGTGTGTGTATTACTTTGGGTATGGTCTACATTTTCGCAAAAAAAATTTAAATATTTTGTTATTATCAGTACATGCCATACAACCATTTTATTGATTTTCGACTTTCTCATAAACGGCTCAACGCATTTCGATCAAAATTTTCATACAGGAGCTCCTTCAAATTCTAAATAATACTGCATTTCAAAATTTTCCATAAAAAGTTTTTTTTTTGTTTTTTTTTTTTTGAAAATTCAATATTCCGAAAACGGGTGGACGATTTTTTCTGAAATTTTGTTTTTGAATTTATATTATTAAATATTAAATAAAATTCTTAAAAGAAACATCTAAATGTATTTTTAAAGTCGTTTTTCACTTAATTTTTTTCTGAACAAAAATTAGTATGAACATTTTAATTCATACCAATTTTTGTTCAGAAAAAAATTAAGTAAAAAACGACTTTAAAAATACATTTAGATGTTTCTTTTAAGAATATTTTGCATATATTTTAATCGAACATAGGAGCAAGTAGGTGCGATCCAGTCGTACATTTTATTTAAGGAATACATTCAACGTTGTTATCGAAGTAGTTTTATTTTAAAATTATATTTACAGTAAAATTTGAAGTGTTTAGTAAAGTAATCATTATTGGATTGAAAAGATTTGAAGTAAATCTTTTCCCCAGCGAAACAATCTTTCTTGTTTGAAGTGAAACTTTTTTTGAATTGTTGCTTTCCGTTTTATTTAAGATTTTAAGAGAAACTTATTTTGTTTGCGTTATTTTAACATATTTTTTACTTATATTATGACAATGTAGGTATTTGTTTTCTTAAAATTAAAAAAAAATGTATTTACTCTTTGTATTACTTTTAATACAATATAAATTAAGCCAAATATCCCCAAAATATATATGTCCAAGTAGTGGATAATGCGATGAATTCGCGCGCGCGATTTCATCGCATGATTCACTAGATCATTTTCACTAGATCACTTGATCTTGTTTTGGGGATATTGGCATGGGGATTTTGATGCTGGGGATTTTGGATTTGGGGATTTAACTTTGGGGATTATGTCTTGGGGGAAATGTCACCAATCCCAAAAACTATTATTCAAAAATGTGGATATGTACTTCCTGTATTTTGATTTAAATCTGTTGAGCTGTTAATGAGAAAGTCAAAAAGAAAAAAAACCCTTATGGCAGGTAGCGGTATTGACATTTTATGTAAAAATTATTTTAGATCAAAATGTAAACTACACCTATAATAGAGCACACATTTTTTATATCAAAATCATTTGAGTCGTTTTCTAACATCTTAAATGTGTACCATTTTTTGGTACAAAAATGTATGGGAAGTACCATTATTTTTGGGGCTAAAAAAGGATATAAAAAAAAAGGAATCGAGCCAATCACCTCAGATGCATAGGTACCAAGTACGAATAAAATCGCTGCGCCATTTGAGGCCTTCAGAATTAAACAGACGAATTGCGGGCCCACTTTTTTCGGTGTACTCTTACGAAATTTTAGACAATAATTAATTACATAATTACTTTAACATTTCTTACTTTATTTACCTACTTGCTAATTTCTCACTTGCTAAATATAAATAATATAAATCTTTTTTATTTCTCAGAGTAAAAAATATCAAATGTATTATTGTTTCAAAATATATTATTCTTAAGCTATCTGTAAGACTAAACAGTTGATTTTGTTAAACAAATATAAAACCTTTAAAATCAAACTTTAGTCTTCAAAATCAATCCCACAGAAGGAAAGTGAGCGGAAAGATGTTACACATTAAAAAGAAAAGGATTTGGTATGAAATCGGACGCTAGGATTTTGATGGACCCTCAAATAACAATAATAAATAAAATAACATAATATCAATAAGAATTTCTTTAAAATTTTGAAGTGGTAGTGCTAACTTGACACATAAAAAAAGTGGTATACAAAACATGTACATATGTATGTTGCCGATAAATGAAAACATAAACTGAACCAGACTTCCATTAGATAGAAAGGTACCTACACCACAATCTAATGTCAACAAAACGCAAGACATAAAGAGTTTTTTTCTCTAACAATGTTTCTATGTCAAAGTAGAACATAACTAGAATTTCTCTTTGGTATTCGTATACTCATTCAATTTTAAATTAACAAAATATCATATTTTCCATTAAAAAATGTCCTCTCTGGCAAAAAAAAAAATAAACTTCTTGGATTTGACATAGTTTTCGATTGTAGAAAAAAAAAATCACGAATAAACACATTGATGTTGGCTGCCGATGTCCTAATAGTGTTTTTATTTCTATTCACATTCCTCCGCATTGAACTGATCCAGTTGCATTCTTTGATGCTAACCTAAAAAAAAAATGTATCTCGTAGTATTGGAGTATATGCAACTTTGTGTATAGAGAGAGTAATTAACACAAATATTTCCCTAACAGCAGTTAAATTTGAGTTAGAGCCTAAAGTACGAGTATATGACGCTCGGAGGAATGTGGAGCTGCTGCATCTGGAGATGGATTATGGATCCACTTCATCAACAGCTGAGGTGTATGTTGTGTGCAAGCCAACATTATCAACGTCATCAGTAGAAGCAATTGCAGCAGCATCATATACCATATACATAGTTATGTTGCAGAATGATGACCCCAAAAAAATATACTTCAGGGAATAAAAGTTCAACGAAGGGAAACGATAGAGGGAGCGACAAAAAAAATTAAACAAAAAAAAATGTTTAGAAAGAGAAAAGAAATTGTTTCGAGATCCCCAACGGGCATTGGTACTCTGGTTGTCTTGTCAGTGAAACTGATTCAGCGTTATTATTCTAGCCTTATGGTAGTCCATTGTTTGTATATTTCTCATAGAAGGAGGTATTATTTTTTTTTTTTGTAGTTTCTGACCTTTAGCTGTTGGAAATTTGACCTAGTTGTTGGTTTATAAGCTGTCGTGGTTTCATTTGAAGTGAGCTGAATAATGGTTTACTTTTGGTAGTAATATTCTTTAATGGCATCAGATTAAGAACTTTGACCAAAGAGATAATCTTTCAATTTTATTAAAGAAAACAAAATTCTGACAACACACATATCCGGAAATGGGTTTACTTGAAAAGGGTATTTTCTGGAACAGTGCTTTTTTAGTAGACATTGTATAGTGGTGTAAAAAAAAAAACTAACCTCGATTGGTTTTTCGCTTTTTGCAGCATGCTGTTAATTTAATAACCATTACGGTATTCTTCGATTAACCTCATTGAGTTTTGGGTAGCGAAGCTCAGAGCTGGTTAATCAATAATAAAAAGACCCACCGATAGCCATTGATGAAAATGTTTGATAATAAAATATTTAACGCGTTATGGTTTCTAAGAATTAAAATTAATGAGAATTATGACATCAATCTTACAGGTTATAATACAAGTTATCAAATCGGTAATGATTTATACGATACTGACTCTGCAGTAGGAAAACCTTACGGAAGCGATTTTTTTGAGAATTCGTACAAAGATAATATCCATCAACAATTACGATATGTGAAAAGGCAAACTTTTTGGTTTTGGGATTTGAGAGCAGTTCAAGATAACTACTCCAAATCAATACTTTCCGTACAACATGGTTTTGTTTCGGGGAGATCAACAACATTCTATGCATAATGGAAATGAAGTTGATGCCATTGCTACTGACTTTAGCAAAGCCTTCGAAAAAATGTCACATACAATCATCAAATTACATTCCATGGATTTGCCTTCACTTTTTATATTTTGGTTGAAATCATATTTGACCACTAGGGAATATGCCGTCCGTCTTAGATCGTCCATTTTCCTTCCTTTTAATGTTCCTTCAGGTGTACCACAAGGCAGGCACCTTAGTCCAATGCTGTTCAATATATGCGGATGACAAACATTTTTTCCACAGCGGCTGATATTAGTTCTTTACAAGATACACATCTTTCCTATCATTCTTTCTCTTCCTTAACCTCACCCTCACGCCCGCGCTGTATTGAAACATTTAAAGGGTAGTAACTATAATCCCTTGAGCGCGTGTAGAATATAAAAAAAATATATATATAATCTTAATAATATTTCCGTTTACTTACTTACTTAATTACTTAGGTCCTCGGGCCTGTACCTGTTATGTCCGAGAGGTTCCCCTTGCAGTGTGCAGGGCCTCCACTACCCCTACGCGCCATCGTGCACGGTTTCTAGAACTGTACCTCAGCTCTCTCCAACTATTCCTCAGTTGTGCTGAATCCGACTGACGCGCTATGCACTCATGCCCTTTTCCTGTCCTTGCATGAAGTTCATCATTGGAGATGCGTTTTGGACAGAAAATCCTCAAGACGTTTCGCATACATCTATTCACGAACGTTTGCAGTTTCTGGTGACATCGACTATAAAGTACAGTCGTACCTTTGGTCCTTAGGGTTATAAAGTTGTTTCTCCATATTTTGGACAACATTCCGAATGCAGCATTTGCTTTTCCGATTCGGCTGGTGATACATATCTAGTTCGGTCGCTCCAATCTAAGATATTGAAAACTCTTTACCATATCTACTTGTTGTCCAGAAATAATTACTTGTGTAGAAGAGGAAGAGGAAAATAAAAATTACAGTCAGGTGTGAATTGTTTGTATCAGCCCTTATAGCACATTATTTCTTTAAAAATCAATAGGCCCAAACTGTATCTAAAAATTTGTAAAGATATCTAGATGATAAATACATTTTTTTTTTAGGTATAACTATAGTTCATACTTCAACTTCTAGCAGGATGGATCCACAGCTCATACTGCTAATGTATCCATAGATGCAGCAGTTGTTTCTTGTTTCAATGTTGCTTTTACATATAAGGCTCCTTAAAATCCGTCGTTTACAAAACAAATCCCAACTAGCACTACCCATATGTAAACTTCTGCTGAAACAAGAGTCTTAAACAGAACAAATACAATCTTTGCCACCCTCTATCCGAGGCGCTCTAATTGTGTCATTACTGGACACTGTCTTATAGGTAAAGAAAACTATAGATGCCATGCGGTTAGGTGCATTCTCTAACGATATTTGCAGAAGATGTATGGACAAGGAAGAAGAAGAAACTATTTCTCATCTTCTCCGCACGTATTTTGCTTTATCACCAAGACTGATCCTAATTTCTTGGCAAACAAACATCAATAGATTCGTACGCTTCATAAAGAGCTCCCAATATTCATGTGGTATTACAATCTACTAACTTATGGTATAAGTGTGTCACACTTTTCTACTGGCAGCCATCTTAACCTAACCTAAGTATTAGTACTTAACCTATTCCTCAGTAAACGGACAGATATGCGTGCAGTATTTCATTGATCGGCTTATAAGTTTTTCGATTACTGGAAATTCTTCGCGAAATCAAAGTTAGTATGTAGTTCGATTCCTTACAATATCCTCCGTTAATACACAAGGAAAACTGTTCAACAAAAAGCCGGTAGGTTTCTTAAGCGAACAGGACCGTTAAATAAAATTTCGAGAATTAATATGCTACTTCTTGCAAACAAAACACATTTCATACTTTGACTTTGTAAATGAAGTGAGTTGTTTTATTGTAGATTGTATTGAATTATATACCCAATTAACATGCCAGCTTTGGTAGGTCGTTTAAGCTTCAATAAGACCTTACCGAAATCTTACAGAAGTAAAATAAAAAAATCAAAGTTATCACTTATACGTTGCAAGAACTAAGACTTTTTTTAAATGCATGCTCAATTGCGTGTTATGATTTAGAAGAAGTGAAATGATATTAAACAATTTTCCTTGAGACATTCAATTGGGAATAATATGGTGCCCTTTTAAAGCTTAGGTATCTAAACTCTTAAGTTTAGATGAGACTTAAAAACAGACAACTCCAAGTTTCCTGCAAGAACTAATCTACTGTTTCATAGCAGCCGTATTTTATAAAACGAATTTCCTAGACTTGTGTCCTATATTATTTCAATTACCGTCAAAAAAAACTTCAGCAGTTTTATTTCCAGAAAGATGTTAGGATATCTATCCACAATTTTGTTTAGACAACAAAAGTCTTTTGTGTTGATTAGATTCATTATTACACTTTGTTGTTAGTAAGAATTTTGTTTGTTGTTCAAGGTCTTTAACTTATTCTTCAAGTGTTCATTCACCTTAACTTTCCTGGACTCCGAAAACTATAACCAAACAATTCTTCAGAACTATCAAATGGTTTAAACAAGAAACTCTTAATACCCAGTACACGTTTTCCACTTAAATAAAGAAAAAAAGTTTATGTATGGTTGTTTCGGTCTTGAACTCGTTTTTTTAAATTATTTTTTCAACAATTGAACTTGCTTGGATTTGATTTATAGAACATCAATTGTTGTTCTACCGGCAAAATGAAACTACAGGAAGTAGTTTTCATTTTCTCTGATATCAGATTCGCTCTAAGCTCTAAGTCGTCGTTCGTTCTGCATAAATTAAATCAGCTCAAGCGCAAAAATTCAAAACAGTTATAATGTTGCTCATAAAGAATAATAAAACAAAAAATTACGCTTTGTTTTCTTTGTGAATAAAGAGCTCCACATCGTTGATTTATTTTAAAACATTTGAAAAAAAAAAATTGAAAGACAATTTGAGCTCAAACATCAAATTAAATGACAGATGTTTTTTTTTTGTTGAATAGAATGAGGAGAAAGGTTTCACAATTTACATCCAACCTGGTTTGAGTGTCACACAAGCAAATTCCATAAATGGACACAGACTTCCATATCTTGCATTGAGCATTGTGACAAGGTGATCAGTCAACGGATGTCTGGTGCCGAGGTAATCGATTTAATGCGTCACTGTGGTGCATATTTAGCTTTTAATGATGATGACCATTAACTACTGGGTGCAATTTGTTTGAATGTTTCATACTCTACGTTTCCATACATGTATATCCATCAATTAATTATGTCATTGGTTTTTTTTTTGTTTGTCCTGTCAATTTTGATTTTGACAGTTACATTTGAATTTTTGACATCATAAGAGTACAGACGTACGTATGTATGAATGGAAGTTTATCGAATATCTATTTAATATGTGGTGCTGTACTGTTGATTTCCCCTATGAGTTTTTACCGGTTGTTGTTAATATATTTGTTTTTTTTTTTGTGACTTTGTGTAGTAAAATTATCTCTGTCGCAACAAGCAATCCCAAGATTTGCTATCAATTAAGTTAAACTTGGTTAAGAATTACTTAGAGAACTCCACTTCTGATTAAATAATGATAAATCTTTCCCATTCATCGAACCAGTATAAATTAGGATGCGACACTTTAATAGAGGGTGTCCGCCGGGAAGGTATACTACTTTGTTTGTTTATAATTTTTGATTAAATGAAAGAGAATTGATCTTATATTGATAAATGTTTTATTTAATGTCGGCAATTATGTATGGAATACAATATCAGGTAAATGTCCGCCTCTGTTAGTCTCACAAATGCGAGCCCTTTTGAGCAATTTTTTCATTACATTCTCACACATTTCACGCGGTATTTCAATAATTTCATCACGAATATTTTGTTTGAGTTGCTCAAGCGTTTCTGGTTTGTTTGCATAAACCTTGCTTTTCAGATAAAAAGAAGTCCAGAGAAGTCAAATCAGGCGACCGTGGAGGCCAATCAACATCACCATTTCTTGAAATAACTTGTTGTGGAAAGAGGTCTAGCAATAATTCCATTGTAATCCTGGCCCTATGCAATGTGGCACCGTCTTCTTGATACCACATGTTAATCAAGCCCAAAGCATGCAGTTGTGGAGTTAAAAAGTTTTCAATCATATCATGATATCGCTCCCCATTCACAGTTACCGTTACGCCGTTTTCATTTTCAAAGAAGTAAGGTCCAAGGATTCCTATTGACAAAATTGCACACCAGACTGTAACTTTTAATGGATGCCAAAGGTGACCGATGAATAATTTGATGGTTTTCCATTGCCCAGAACCGACTATTCTGTTTATTCACATATCCATTCAAATTAAAACGTGCCTCGTCACTCATTATAATTTTTTTCATGAAAATCGGAGTTGTCATGAGCTAAGCTGTAACACCCTATTGGCATAAATGGTCTTGTGGAAGAAGCTCTTGTGTCAATTGAATCTTAAATGGAAACAAATGCAAATCTTTGTGAAAATTGTGGCCAAAGTTATTCTTTGAAGACCTGAACACGGCGTCGAATTGAGGTTGATGGATTGTTTTCAACACTTCCTCGAGCAGCAGTAATGTTTTCAACCGATCTTGCAGAACGTTGTGGTCCATGATTGAGCCTATCACCTACAGACCCTCTTTCTTCGAAATCATTCACTACACGATCAAAAATACGTTTTGTTGGCACGTTGTTTCTCCCAAAAATTTCACGTAACTTTCTCATCGTCAATGTTTTAACGATTAAAACACGTTGGTTTATCGAATATTTTTCCATAATAAATTTGGCACGTGTCTACTTCACGACAGCCAAATATGAACTGTCAAGACTAATGTTTACCAAAATGGCGGCAAAACAAAGTAGTATACCTTCCCGGCGGACACCCTGTATATTTAGATTAACAATGGTTATTCGGTTAACGTCTCTGCCGTTAAGGTTAGCTCTGCCTTGTCGTCTCGAACCTTGGGGCTGGGATTCCCAAACTGTCTTACTTGGATAATTTTTGTCCATTCGCTTGATGTGACCAACCAATGTAGTCGAAGTATTCTGAATTTTTCGACTGCATCATCCTCATCTTTATATAGTTCATAGAGTTCGCGGTCATTAGTCACTGTATCTTCTCCTCCATTTGCCCTCCTCGTAGATAGAACCAAATAGCCTTCGAACAATTCTCCTTTCGAAATAGCCCACTACCAGTTCCCCTTTTCTGCTTATTTTCTAGCTTTCGGCTCCAGATGGACATGATTGTTTAGTAGAGCGTGTACTTAGTCTCTGAAGAGTATTTGCTAGAGAAATAATTTGTTTCGCTTAGCAGAAGCAGCATCGGTTTGCTAGGAGGAATTTTTCCCTCGATTTCCACGGGCTGAATCTTTGGTAGATCAGCAGGTACTAGGCCCCTGGTGGCATTCGACTCATCAACAGGCCCAAGCTCTCTTATTTATCTTAAGACTTTCACACATCACGTTAGATAGGATCTTTTATGCGAATATTAGCCAAGATAGACCTCCATTTTGCAAGACACAATCGCCTTTTTGTTTATATGGCACGGGATTGAAACTTTTTCCCGGAACACAATTGCCCGAATAACGATTGACCGTAATTTTTTTTTTTTTTGGATTTTTTCAGAATAGTTTTTCGCATAAAGAAATATTAATGTGTGTCAAGTTAGCACTACCACTTCAAAATTTTAAAGAAATTCTTATTGGATTAATTGTCGTAAATTTGTCGTGAAATAAAAAAAATTGTGGCGCTTGTTTTTTAAAAAATAACCCCTGGTAATGCTAACTTGACAGTCAAGTTAGCATTACAAGGGGTTATTTAAAAAAAACGAACGCGACAAATTTTTTAGTTTCGCGATTGGTTTACGGCAAATTTACGACAGTTAATGACATACCCATTTTTATTTTTTGAATTCATATACACCGTTTTTTACTTTCAAGTTAGCATTACCAGGCGTTATTTTTTAAAAAACAAGCGCCACAATTTTTTTGTATTTCACGACAAAGTTACGACAATTAATCCAATAAGAATTTCTTTAAAATTTTGAAGTGGTAGTGCTAACTTGACACACGTGAAATATTAATTCATTATTGCCTGAGTAACGATTGCCCGGAAATTTTGAAAAAGTACAATCTCATACTTATTAAAAATATTTTATTTATTTCTTTAATATTTTAGTTTTTTTCTTAAAATATTATAAAAAGAAACTTTTCTTTCTATTTTTGATGATTGTGTCTTCACCCAAGAAAAGCTTAGGTATTTCAAAATACCAAAATACTAATATTTTGCTTTACTTTCAGAAAATGAAGATTTTTCAAATTCACCGTAAATTTGATCCTAAAAACGTAGGGAACGTCAAATAATTTGTTTGATCGAAAAACTCTCACAGACTTTCTTCTTCCAAAAATATTCTTTATTATTCATCGACTTTTTAAAACAACCCGTATGAACCTATTCTGAAGAATAGGTCTAGTTCCACTCAAACTTTATTTCTTCGAATTTAAAAATGAAATGTAAGACAAATCAACCAAGGCGGTTACCCCCATTATTGGTGTGATTGCTGGTAATGGTTTTTTTTAAAACTGAATATATATGTATAAATGACTACCTATACTTTTAAAAGTTACTTCATTTTGTAAAGGACGTTTTTCTTCCAAATCAAGTTACATAGGTATACGAATATGCCGGTAGTCATCTTAAAGTTCTTTAGAAAAAAAAAACGAAAAGTTCACATTCCCGGTATTTTATTTTTTTTTTTTCACTTATTGTAAACGAGGAGGCAGATTCAAAGAAAGATGCAATAATTTTCTATCTTTCCCTGAAGTTATAAAACTTACAAATTCACCAACTGTGTGGTAGATACCAAAAAAAAACCAGTAGCTTGAGGAATAGCGCGCAACAGAAGAGAATGGAAAAGAATTCAGCAGTCAATTCCCTGGTGTGTAGTTTGAGGAACAGTGGTGTATTTGAGAATCCCACCTTCCCCTTACATGACTTTCTTGAGTTTTTGATTATGTTATCGATTGAAATGCGAATGAAGACGAGCAAAAATAAAAAAAAAATACGTTTGAATTTCCAAAGCTTCATTGATTTTAGTGGGGAAGGGTGTCTGAGATGGGAGTCGATGTGGGTTAAATTATTACTGGGGAAGGCGTGAATTAATTGGATAAAATTTTTCCCGTTCCCGGAAAAATCTAAATTAGGATATAAAGGAAGAAATTTATGTAATTGCTGTTGAATTGAAATTATTTCCATTTTTTTTTATTCTTTTATTCGCTTTTTTATGGGTGGGTGAATCTATAATGGCAATGTGTTGGGAATTTTTTAGAGGTGTATACACGAACTTGATAAACGATTTACTAATTGGGGGTTTGGTGAAATCTGAAGTAAATTAACGGAATTTACACTTTATAATTATTCAGTCGATTGACACAGTTTTTTAAACATTAAGTGCAACAAATACCAAAATAATCAGAAACCGACTGGGGGAACAGCAGAGTTGTTAATTAATAAACTCTTTTGTGAATACAATCTTAAATTGCCTTAAATAAAATATTGTAGTCATTGTTGATAAGTTTAAGACAGCGATTTAAAATTCTGTAAGCGCCATTCATTTAACATTGAGAGGATTACAACCATTTGTTCCCCATTCATTGAATAGCAATCAATTGATTGCAATCTTTTGACAATTCATGCGTTCTTTTGCATTCATTCGTTTAGGTACTTAAATTGTTACCGGACTTTGACTGGATCGATCATAATGAAAGAATTCCATTTTAAGAAAAAGACACGAATACATTACTTGCTAGACGTTACGTAAGTAGCAGATGGCTTGTCCTCCGAAGGATGTTGTACATTGCATTTTAGGCTAAGCATCGGAACAGAAAAAAACGAATACATTTTGAAACATGAGAGAATTTTTATGGGCCTTAAATTTTAATGAATAATCAACTAAGCAATAATGCATAGTCAGAAAGATATTAAAAGGCAAACAATAAAATCTGAATCCTGATCTCTCTATCATCTCATAAGTTATACGTGTGGCGTTTGGCGGGAATTATTTCTTAGTTTTTGAAGCATTAAATTCTACGCGGTTTCTTATTCCTCTTTGGACAATAGATCAGAATTTAATGAGCTTATCATAACTGCCATTGCAGTTCCACATCCGAAGAACAAGGAGGTGAATCTGAAGACGAATATGAAAACTTGAGAGTATTAACGCCAGAAAACCAATTTAGTGGATTATTAAAAGTTCCAAATAGAAGATAATTTCATAAATGAAAATGAGAAAAAGAGTCGGAGACAAAACGGAACCCTAGGGCGCACCAGCATTTATTTTATGAGTATCAGACTTGTCAGACCGTCGAATAGAACTTGTATTGAGCGGTCCGGAAGATGATTTCTAATCCAACGAAGAAGAGATTAATCGATGCCAAATGCACACATTTTCGATAAGGGAACTTGATGCGAAATTTTATCAAATTCTTATGACATATCAAGCGCAATAGTATTACTTTTTCTAAAACGATGTAAAGATTTGTGCCACTGTTCCAGTAGCTGGTCATTAAGGACCTCTAGTTCGACAATTTCGCTGATAATAATTAATCAGCGTTTCCATGATATTGGAAAGAAGGAACGTAAGTGCAATTAGACCGTAGTTAGAGGTTGAAGAAGATTCGCCTTTTTAAGCGGCATGATGGACAAATGTTGTGTCCATCCACTCGAAAAGAGATCAATAGAGTAGGGCAGATGAAAAAGCTTACGCAGTGGTTTTGTCAGCGTTGGAGAAAACATCTTCATAACGACGACATGGATACTATCCGGGTCAGCGGATTTGTGTATATCAAGGTCTTTAAGGACTCTGACCACGATAAGAGTGCGAACGAAGATTTTTCCCATGAAATAATTTACGCTCTCAAGTACTGGAGGTGTCATAACACTTTCTAGCAGCGTTGAATTGACAATGAACTGGCTTGCAAAGCAAATTGGCTTGTGCTGACAAAAGGGGTGTCAGTAAACAGGAGGACGAAGTGGAATTCGTACGAATGGAATGACCAAATATTTTTACAACCTTTGTGACATTTTAGTATTTTTTGTCCTAATGTTTGGTCGTGCAAAAATTTGGTTTTCTGAATATGAACGGTACAACTCTTTCTAGCTTGCTTGAACTTATTTCGGTTTTCCTCATTGGGGTTAGCTTTAATTTCGGACATTTATTTCTGTAACCCCAATAACCTCCTTACAGAAGAATTAAATTTGTTATCATATCTGCGTTAGAGCCTACATCACTACCGAGGAAGCATAGTGACCAGTTAAAGTTCCTGAAGAACACTCTGAAGTCTAGAGTGTTGGCGGTTCACCACCAATATCAGTATGGATGGACAGTGGTTGGCTCATCAACAAGCTGATTCAGTTAGTTTAACTAAACAAAGACCTGAACATACCTTCCTTCGGGTGTTGTCTGGCTCGAAAAGCGGAGCCAACTAGAATTGTGCGAGGATAATGGAAAACAATTCTTTGAATGGAGTCGGACAGAGCATAAAATTCGTTAAAAGTTGAATTTCTGTCAAATTTTGATCTCTGATAAATAAAACATGTGTGTATGAATATTTTATCCAAATGAAATTAAAATTTGCGTTTGAGCACAAATTATATTGTGGTTGAAGTTGGTACGCAACATAATTTATTATGCATACGACGAGACCATGGTGGGAAAAGACGTCAAGTTATACCTAAACAGATGACAATCCGATTGATCAGAATTTTCACTTATTTATTTGACAGCTGGCCTTTTTTTTCACAGTGTGGACATAGGCGGCACATTATTTTCTTCTAAGCCCACGAATATTACTCCTACCATTAACATTAGTCCCCTCCCCGACTATCCCCTCTCAATTGCTTCATAATATTTAATTTCTAGTTTCAATAAATCTTTGGAGATGATAGCTATAGAGGGGTGTAGTTGCAAGATATGGGAAATCTACAGGTTTGTTTTGAGTTCGCGCTTATTCAGCCAATTTCGATTTCATCATAAAACCACTGTGTGTTTGATCCAACAATTTGGTTACATTAATCCACTCTCATATTTTTGTTCATGAATGTCTGATGGCGATGAATGTATATGATAATTTTTTTTCTCTTGCAGATTGGGAAATTGTTTTTTAAATTGAAATAAATTGGTGCAGTTGTGTTTTACGACTTCTTAATTACAATTTTTGATTTATGGAATGCGGTAATTTTGAAGAATAATAAAATTGTTGAAATGAGAAATATTTAATTTTAATTGGAACTTTTTTTTAAATTTCTGTATCGAAAGCTTTGTCAGAAAATTTTAGAGAAATATCTTTTAAACAACATAGTCAATTTTGTTGAGAAAATCAAAAACCATTTTTAATTCTACATATCTATGTCTAATAGAACTTTCTCTTTACTCACCATGTTTTTAACATAAAAATGGCTAACCGATTTTGATCAAATTAATATAAAAAAATAATGATAGAACCCAAATGGACAGTGGTATAATTTCAACACAATTGATTTCAACTAAACTTGCATTGTTTTTAACCTCATTATGTGATGCAATTCGAAGTGCATGGGTTTCTGAAAACCTAAGGGAGAACAAAACGCTTTCCAATTAAAAAACGTGTGCGATGATGAACTTGGCAGTCGATAAACAGCTGCATGAAATTTGTGATAGCATACTCAAGTTGTTGTATATAAATAAATATATAAATAAATTAAATTTTTTGTTTCTTTTTCTGAAAACTGTATAGGTACTGATTTTTATCAAATAACATTTTTGAGTGAACAATCATTTTTTGTATTTAGCTGCGCTATAACATTTAATCTTTTTTTACAGATGATTCCAATTTATGGAAGTAAATAATTAGAAAGAATTTTGAGCTAAACATTTTTCTTTATTTATTTGTTTATTCTATTAAATTTTGTATGAATCTTATTATCAAAACAAATGACTAATAGCAATGACATGATCTGACTAAATTAATAATATTCTCATATGAATTTTTGGAAGCTTTCCAGAAATTCTGTTTTTAGAACATTTTAGCACTCGTTGCGCTCTATTGATTTTTAACTTGCGATTATAGGTTCTATAAGGCACGTTATGCATTCGTCGAAAAAAAAAGTTTTGAGATAACAATCAAACATGACATGACGATGATAGCGAAGACGAAAAAAGAAGAAGGTCTAAAAATTCTGTCCGTCTGTATGTCTGTCTGGCTGTATGTATGTATGTATAGACACCTACAGCCCAAACGGGTGGGCCGAATTGCTTCAAATTTGGTATATAGAGGTTTTTAAGGTATTGTACAGAGGGGAAATTGAAATATTTTGTTTAGCTCATAAAATAACGGTACCTGCCATATAACCGTTACGTTAAAGCCTTTTTTCTCGGAAACGGCTTTAAAGATTTTGATTTTAAAAAATCAGTGCAGGTTTTTAGATACGACCGATCATATGGTTGAAAAAAATTTTTTTTAAATGTCTACAATCGTTACTTTTCAAGGACCGTGTTTTTTTGCTTTCGACTATCTCATAAATGGCTTAACCGATTCTTCCGAAATTTCACACATATATAGGTTTAGGTTGCCCAATTTATACTGCGTACTAATATTTTTTGTATTTTTAAAAGCATTTCAAAAAAAAAATTTTTTTTAAATTTATATTTTGAAAACTGCTCATTAAATTTTTTTCAAAAATTATATTTATATGTATTTGCTGAATACCTATGAATTGGCGCTTTAGATTTTTTTCTGAAAAATGTTTTCAAAAAGTATAAAAGAAAACTTTTTCTCAAAAACCGCTGCACAGATTTTTAAAAAATTTTTCTCGTAAATTCAGATTTATCCAAGAAATAAAATGACGTACTTTTTTTTAGTTAGTTTAAGTTTTTATTTTTTATTTTGTTTTCAAGTTTATATTATTAAATATTTAAGATTGTCATTCCAATTTTTTTTAGTAAGAAATTAAAGAAAATTTGTATATATAAAAAATTAAGTAAAAAACGACTTTTAAAATATATTTAGATTTTTAATAGAAATCTTTTGGATACGATGTGATCGAACATAGGAGCAAGTTCGTGCGATCCAGTCGTACATTTTATTTTGATATTTATCCATAATGCATAGTAATTTTGTTCTTCAAGTTCAATTGTTTATAATCCTCGTCAACTGTTATCGATAAATTTAATTTCGAGTGTGCCTACCTAATTTAACTGTTTAAGTGACTCCAAAGTATTATAGGTACTCAATTTTGTTCCCATAATCATTTGAAGTTCGAATTCTTCTTAGCCCTACATTTAGAATTGTTTCATCCAATATTAATAAAAAAAAAAGAAAACAAGCTAATTAAAACATTGAAAGACTAGGCACCTATTATTATCTATGTTACCATTCTTTGTAAAAGTACTTTAAATTAAATTCCCTCTCTTTAGAGACTATTTTCAAAAGTTTACCCTCAAACCATTCATTATAAAACACATTTTCTCTTCCAAATGCTGCCATTGACTTTCTATTAATAAACCCAACTCAAGTATCTCAACATTACCTCTCAATTCAACTGTTTTTTTTTCTTTCGTTTCCTTATTTAAAGCACTCTGAAATATCTCGTCATTCTGTTCATTTAATTAAAAAAAATAAAAATAAAATAAAACCAAAACAATACAACTAACATTTTTTTTTCTTTTATTTTCAGGTAAGTTAATGAGTTAATTAAAACAAAACATAGAAGGAATCCTCATCACATTTCCTCTGCGATGCGGAAAAGGTTACTCAACACAAAAGGTTAACTATACTAAACAAAACAGAAATAAAATGATTTTTTTTTATTTATAAAACCAACAATGAGATAAAATTAGAAGAGGGGCAAATTGCAAAAATTTATACTCTATCAATCTGAGATAGATATAATGTAAAATTGTATGTCCCTTGTTTGCGCTGTAGATACAAATGTATCTACATACATATTTATATATATTTTTGTTTTTAAATAATGATAAATAAGGGAAAATCTGCAGTTTAAAACACCATTCAAAAGCATAATACTTAAATGGCATAAGCGCATCATTGGCTCACTCAATGCACCTAAGCGGATCACAATTATTGTCAAAGATTCACAGAAGCAGAGAAAAAATAAACAAAACGTAAAATTATAATAACAATTTACGTACAGTCTATTCGCTCTATGTGTGAATTGATTTTCCAACAATTTATTTCATCGAAGTTGTTAAAAAAAATCAGAGGAATCTATATGTGTTCACTGAGTAGTATTTAAATGAACTCAACCATCTTGACTTTCATGCAAATATCCCAACAAAACAATAAGCTGGAAAATGAACATTGAAGAACAATCATTAATGACAATCGAATAACGAATTTGAGATAGAAAAGTTTCCGTTGCAGATTCAATTTTCATTGTAAAACTTAGCAGTCAAATTTTCGCTTAGTTTCCTTTGGTCGTTCTTAGCCGTCCAAAAGACTTCGTTCGGAGCGTTTTTTTACCTCGATTTTATTAAGGAGCTCCCTCTTTCATATATATCTATTTCGATGAATTATCTAAATTCTAAATATTTAAGTGGTAAATGCTTGAATAAACCATTTAGTTAGACTTAATATTGTTGGCGTATTTTAATTATCGATTTTCATAAAATTTGTAGACACGGAAATGCTGATGCTGTTATTTATTTGTGAAACAGATTCCCTAAAACTCAAATTTTGTAGTGTTTTTCATAGCCTTCTGCCTATTTTCTCCTATATTGTCACCGGCAGCGTTTATAAGCTAGAGTTTTAAACTTAGAAGAGCGTAGGAGTCATTTCGGATATCTTTTTGGCAATGATGCCAATAATTTCCAATACATGAAGTATTGGGCTTAATATGTGATGGTTATAAGAAATTCGAACGAAAAAGTCACCGATATTTATTTGTTTTGGAAGTGCTAATGGTTACCCCAGTCATGCCTTTAACACAACGATATGGTGCCCAGCGACAATCTTAGCGTCCTTGCGTCCATTATAAAATTGACAATCTGATTGACGCAGCAAAGTCGATTAGCATTATACATCATCGTAGTTGGTATTGTGCAGCATGTGCTTTATGAACACTACTATATACAAATATGTACTTTCTTCCTAGCTTGCCGTTAAAACCGCCTAGGCCAATTTTAATGACACTGCTCATAAGACTTTCCCAGGAGCATACTGTTTGAATCCCCTTTTTCCATTGTGAATACAGTAAAATTCGTCTCTTTCCGGTGCTTGTTGTTGCTTCGAACATCTTTTACATGTTCGGAATGTTACTGCGAAGCTGTAAATTTCTAGTATAGCAGTGCGAACCAGCTCTCTAAGTAACTGAATCCAGTTTCAACTGTAAACGTGACTTTTGATTAGGGTATACTTCCGATGCCTCATTGATCCAAAAAGACAAAATTCCTTTGTCGAAACACTCTTCCATCCGATACATTTTTGTTTTGTTTACTGCTTTAAAAATCTACAACATAACACATAGAGAGCGTCGACTGTATACCAACCACTACCGCTAATATACCACAAACATAATGCCAATTATCATATACGAGTCTTATAACACTGAACAAACAAAATAAGTCGGGGGTAAATATTAACTTAAGTATAAGCGGATTAAATTATTATAGTTAAAACAATTTTTAAAAAAACTAACTGCATTGTGTGGCACCGACGACGCGTCCGTCAAAAACTTTGTGTAACGATGATGTGCAGAATGAAAACCGCATAAAGAAGAAGCGTAAATTCATGTGTCATGTCACGTTTCAACAAGTGGGGTGTAGCTAGGGTGCTGGCTAGAGAATTGCAGTTGAGATATTAAATTGCATTGCAACGAATATATGCTGCATTTGCTTTGTTATTGCTTGTGAAATTCTTTTGACATTCTTTACAATTGCTAGAGTTTGAGTTTCTTAAGAAATAAAAAAGCTTTGTTTGAACAAACATTGACAATAATTGGCGGAGAAAATAAATAGACTTGAGCGAAATATAGCGGATAGTATTATGATTATTTGGGACTAGAGAAGTTTCGATTTAAATAATTTGAGGTGTGATCTTGCTGGAAAAAAAGCACCATCTGATGAAAACTTAGAACTAGTTTTATAGTTAATCCAAGCTTATTTATTCGAGCAAAGTGCTTAAATAAAGATATACCTTTTTCGCTTGCTTCAGAAATAAAATAAATAACATTATTTTAAAATTTCCTTTGCAATAAACATAACCCAAATGGACTTTTTCAAATCAAGATACCAAATTACCAAATTGAGCCCTAGACAAAATAATACTCTGACTTAAGGCATGTTTCAAAATTTCGGAGTAAAGTTCTGATTATTTATCCGATCCATAATTTTTTGAGACCATCAGGATTATAAGTTCACGATTCAAAATTGACGTTCCGGCAACTTAGGTGTCAGAATTTTACTTAAGTTGCATACAGACTCAACGTTCTCGTCAACGCATTGACAGCATTAAGCAATCCATTACGTGGCATAATTAAGACAGATTGGGCGTCAAAGTCACTTCTTACATTTTTTAGTGGAGCTTTTAAAACGATTGATGGTCATAACTGTACATTCTTAATTATTTAGAATCATTTTGAAGTAGATAATATTATGATTTAACAAATACCAATAAATTAAATTTGATTAGAAATTACTGAATTCAGACCGCTCAATACAAGTTGTTTGCCCAATGCCGCTATACATGCGCGGTCCTTGATATCACAGACCACCTCTTGTGGAATGACCACATATTCGATGTATCCAAAAATGCTGAGAGGTTTGGGCATTCTTCAAAGATGCAAGAAATTCTTCTGCCCTTCTGATCCGGCTGTAATCTATAAAGCCTTTATTCGTATAAAGCTGGAGTATAATATTCAATTTTTGTATGCTCACATACTTGCTTTTTAAAGCACTTTTTGTATAATTTAATGAGTTTGAATGACCAACAACAACTTGAGTGTGCTACCACATACCCTCAAAAGTCTATACTTAAATGAATAAATGCCAAAATTATACCCTATCAGCAGTGTTTTTCTTGCTACTTCTAATTGATTTTTTTTCAGTACAATTGTACATTCTACACCATCAAGAGTTGAACACAGAAGCCGGACTTCTATCTGATTTTCACATGCCCTATCATGCCTGTGTTAATAGATAATGTGAACCGTAAGCTGTATGACAAAAAAGTTGTATTATTCTGTGTCCGCATGTTAGGGTTGATGTCTATTCTAATTAAGTGCACGGGTTGATGCTTATGCTTAGCATAAACGATGATAGGCGGTTGCAATTGAATTTGAAAAATTACGACTGAATCATCAGAAGGGTATTGGTTGGTTGCAATGTTGCCATGAAAAATGATATTGTAATCGGTTGGTGCAAGAAACGACTTTCAATCATACACTTAACTTGTGAGAATTTAAAGATTTTAGTTGAATGTAACGTAAAGCTTCAGGGAGATCAACTGCTAATGAAGGATGTTGAAAATAAATCGTAGAACAGTATAATCTTATTATTCAATTTGCTGTAAAAGCACAACATCTTCCAAACTGGTCCAGCACTGCCGTGATGAGCTCGATAATCTGAATGTTGCGCAGGGAGTCACTCTTATCTGTGTTTCAGGTCATAGTTTTATTGAGCGTAATGAACGTGCTGACGACCTGGTCAGGCAAAGATTGGCCCTTCGTAGCTCACTGGCGGAAAGAATTAACCTTTCCCTTGGAGTTCAAATCGTAGGTGGGATAGTTTAACAAGCAGCATTATATCTAAAACGATATAACAAATCACGAACCGCTGAACTGTTATGACCCAGGAAGGACATAGTCAGGTTCATGGCAACATCTACGGGTCACTGGTCAAGAGGAGATCATGAGACAAAGATCCTCTGATCCCTCACAATTCTCACTGTCGCAGTTCCTCTGCACAAGTGTCCCTCTCTTTCTACAACGACATTAACGAACTTTCAGAATTGAAGATTAAAGCTTTAATATCCTTTCTTAACGAGATAAAGTGGTTTTAGGATGTCTATCAACCGTGTCAACCCCCGGTATCTTGAAACCGCAGGTGCAGTGGTTAATAGGTTTTCGTGGGAGTTTCACGGTAACAGCCCGCGGTTGAAAGGTTATCCATCCCCGTACCAGTCTACAAAGGGCTGAGCCTGACTTAGTGTGGGCTGATCCAAGGGTCAAGTGATCTTAAAACTATTTTCGAAATTAGTGCAATATCAAACACCGACAGCAAAATCACAACCTCAGCCTTTCTTAACAGAGAAAGACACCAGCGACAATCTACTCCGCAACCTCACGTCATACAGATTTTATCATGTGGAGGATCGTCGGGTTGTAGCATCCAAATATGTCAATAGATGATCTTTCTGAAAGATTGAATCGTATAAGTTCTGAAAACAAAAATCCGAATTTCTAGTTTGGAATATTTCTTTCTCTTAGGTTTCTCTTTTACAATGACAGGGTTAACGAGTTATGGTGTCAAAACTGCTTACTCCAGCGCTAATTGCAGGCTAGGTTGCCTTTTACCGCCATTTCTACGTACCATGATTCAAGTTTTTTTAAACAGAAATTAAATTAAGCTCCGAAATAAATTTTGCAAAGATAGAACCCAGAATGAAACCCAAAAGACATCATTGTTACAATTATTTTGTATTAGACAAGTTGATCAAGATTTTAGTTTTTCTGCTGCTGGCAAATACTCGTAGTGGCCGCTGTTGTCCATCCACTATATTTTTTTTCTGGAAAAGGCGAGTTAGTTCTTGGAGTAAGGTTTTAAAAGTTGTTAAAATTCATCACATCACATTGTGCTTGCCAAAATTCCTCTGAGTACTGTTGAAAGAAGAACTACTTGTTACCGTTCCTCAAATCTACCAAGTACCAAAATGCTCACGACAGACATTTTTACTTGCGATATAGATACTGTAGGGCAAGTTTTGCGTTTGGAAAAAAAATCGAAATCGAGATTTTAATACGATGATAGAGAACACCAAAAAGTGGGTCCGGCAATTCCGTCTGTAGAACGATCTACAGCCTAAACGGCTGAACCGATTTTGCTTAAACGTGGTGGTTAAGCGTTTTAGGTGATTGTCCAAAATAGATTTTTGAATCGTTGTTTTAGCCCCAAAAATAACGGTACTTGCCATACAAATTTTTCTACCATCTTAATTATCTTAAAAACGGCTCTAACGATTTTGATAAAAATTGGTGTGTATACTAATTCAAATATGGTCTACATTTTGGCCGAAAAAAATTAAAAATATTTTGTTATTGATTTTCGACTTTCTCACAAACGGCTCAGCGGATTTCGATTAAAATTTGTGAACAGGATCTCCTTAAAGTTCTAATAATACTGCATTTCAAAATTTTCGATTTTTTGGATTTTTGAAAAAAAAAAATATTTTTTATTTTTGAAAATTCAATATCTCGAAAACGGGTGGGCGATTTTTTTTGAAATTTTGTTTTTAAGTTTATATTATTATACCAATTCATTCTTTTGCATATAATGTGATCGAACATAGGAGCAAGTACGTGCGATCCAGTCTTGCATTTTATTTTATTTTAAATTTGTCTAGGAAAAGTTTAAATATTATGAAAATATTTACCGAAATTAAAAAAGAAACATTTGCACAAAACTCCTAAAACTACAACATAACCATGTTCCTATTTGAATAAGTTACGAGGAAATCATACCTAGTGCTGAGTTTAATTTTGTAAAGACTTTGTTTGTTTAATAAGCAATAATATTCATATCATGTATTATAGATGTTGGCCTTTCTTAGATGTCACAATAGATTGATATGCTTTAATTGAATTTATAAAACGTTTCTTAATGAGTACATGATTGGAATACATTTTGCTTGACTCACGATAATTCATTATATTAACTATGTTTATATTATTGTTGAGTATGATTACTTATTTAAAAATATCTGGAAAAAAATGTCTCATGTACTAAATTCCTCTGAAACAAGTTGATTATTTTAAATAATTGTTAATAGTCTTAGCTCTCACACTTGACGTGGCGACATCTTACGTATTTTCTATGGTGGCACTATACCTAACCTCATTCCAGTATTTTCTAACTTCCTTTATTAGAATTTCATAACTGTTGTTTTAATTTTTTTTTCGAAATACTTATTCGAATGCACAAGTTCAAAAACGCATTTCAAATGGCGAATTATATTTTTCCAACTAAATCTCGTTATGAAAACTGAAAGTATTAGTGGTATTCACGATCCGATGTATCTGGTCTTGTATCATTGTAAAAGTGTAAAAGTGTAGCAGTTTTTTGCACTACAACAACAAAATATACTGAATGTCAAAATCTTACACTTTTACAATACCCGAACCCTATTGTAACAGAAAAATACAAGGGTGTAAGATTTTTTTAACACAAACTTAAGCCTCCTTCAGAAAAAATGTGAAACAGATTTTGACATTGCTTCAGTGTTGCTACAGATTAGTAAAAGTGTGTCCACAATCTGTTGTAAAACAATAAAATTTTACAATTTTACAAGACTTGGTACACCAGATCGTGAATACCCCTATTAATTTTCTCCTTTAAAATCCTTACCAACAGCATTTATACATTATTCACTTTTCCTAAAGATAAATTTCAATCTATTTTCAATAAAAAAAAAATCCCTTCAACTTCTAAAATAAAAAAAAAAACTTTTAAACAATAATGACTGGAATCTAGCACACTTTTTTATCCACACAAAATTTTAAGTCAACAAATATAATTATGTGTGCCAAATATAGATATTATCAGCAAACTGGTAAAAACAACAAACCGGCGAAAAATATAAAATTTGCATATTCAGCTTCACTTTTAGTTTAACAGTTACTCCAAGAATAAGGCCAACAGAGAAAAAAAACACAAATAATCTGAAAAGGTGAAGAAACCGATTGAAAGTAAAAGTCAACAAATAAATAACCTGAAACGCGACAAAACATTCTTGCGACCTTTTATGGAAATAAAACTTCAAAACCAATCAGGCACAGTCAAAGCTCTCTAAGTTGAATTTATTACTAATTTTTTTTGTTAAGCATCGAGCTGTTCCACGTACCATTGGTTTGTTTTAAAAAGTGCATCCACTGATTCAACTTTCAGTTTTATTATGAATTTAGCCGGAACAACCTTTTGCCTGAAAAGTTTGACATTTTGTTTTTATTTAACAAGAAAAATGTTTGATGTTCGAAAAATGTCCATTAAATTTGAGCATCCATTTTTGATAGAAAATAACGCCATTAAAGCCTAAAATATTCACTTATTTTGGAAGGTGAATAAATATAATAGGCTCCATCGTGAAGTTTTTGGCCTGAAACGTCTAAAATCATACATGCGGGTACCAGGTTCAAAAAGTAGACGTTAACGAAAAAGAGCTATATTTTTCTCGGTAAAACTCAAAAACGGTTTGATCGATTTAATTAATTTTGTTTGTTTTGTTGGCTCTAAAGGTGATGTGTCAACTCGGTTTGTTAAACCGAGTCAAGTCGAGTTAAGCATAAACCGAGTTGAACCGGTTTAATTTTTTTTTCAAAATGAGCAATCTTTTACTTGAACCGACTCGAGCTCAATCTATTTTAATAATCGAACCGAAAAGAAAGAACGAACTGAAAAAGGGTTTTTCTTTGTTAAACAAATAGAAATAGATCTCTCTGTCGTTTATTAACAAACGTTCAAATCATCACCTGGGTGAATTGACATTTATTAATTTTATATATGTTTTGGAAGAATGAAATTATTTCTGTGAAAAGAACTCATTTTTAAATTTCTACAATTGGCATTCATGTTAACTTTATTTGATGATGATATGACATAAGGTTACATAAATTACTATTTACTGATACATACAGTTTTTCAGGGCTTCTTATACTATAAATTGTTTTATAATTGTTTTCGCTTGCAATTTTGCATGCTCGCATCTGTCAACTGTGAACTCGCTCAAGCTGTTACCTTTTATTTTGACAGATTGACAAAGTTCCATATTGAATACAAATTTAAACCGAGTTGTAACGATGTCAATGGCCTAAAAATACAAAATCGGAAATTTTCAGAGTTTTTTTTTACTGATGGTTTTAGAATGAGTGAACTAAATACACTTCCTCTCAAAAAAAAAATATAGTGTGTCCCCATCCGTCAATCTCTCTCATCCATCTTGTTCTACACAAAATTACAGGTTCGGACAATTTTTAGTAATATTTCATTGCTAAGTTGCCAGGAAAAGCAAACCAAATGCAAAATAATTCCAAAACAGCACATGAAAAGTATTTACCAATTTTGCTTCAAACCGAGTTAGCCAACTTGGTCGTTTGAAAAATGTTCAGTTTGACACATCACTACGCTCTAATGCATTGGTGTTTTAAAAGAAAAACAAATATAAATTATTCATAAAATCATAGTTGAAAAATTCAAAATTGGTAATTTTGCAACTTCGCTTTACATGACGTTTTAATAAAAGTCAAATTTGTATTTTTCTTTTTCCCAGTTTCACATTTTAGGTACGTTTAGTTCTCAGGCTCGGTTATTTCTGGAGCAAAAATGATTAAACTCAATTAACTCGAAAACGGTTCTAACGACTGTGGTAAATATAAAATGCACGACTGGATCGCACGAACTTGCTCTTTTGTTCGATCACATCGTATGCAAAAGATTTCTATTAAAAATCTAAATAAATTTTTAAAGTCATTTTTAACTCAATTTTGTTTTTTTTTAATAATTTTGTTCTAAAATAAATTGGTATGGCAATATTAAATATTTAATAATATAAACTTTAAAACAAAAGATTAAATCGGTTTAATTAACGAAAAAATAATTCAAAATTCTGAAATAAATACTTAAACTAATTTGAGCTAAAAAAAAGTACGTCATTTTATTGCTTGGATAAATTTGAATTTTAGAAAAAAAAATTAAAAATCTGGATCGGTTCTTGAGAAAAAAAGTTTTTTTTAAAAATTTTTGGAAATATTTTTAAAAAAAATCAAAAACGCAAATTCAAAGGTATTCAGAAAATACATATAAAAATAATTTAAAAAAAAAAGTTAATGAGCAATTATCGAAATATAATTTTTTAAAATTTTTTTCTTAAAAATGATTTTAAAAATACAAATAAATATTAATTAAAAATATTGTTACGCGGTAGAATTTGGCCAACCTAAACCTATATATGTGTGAAATTTCGAAAGAATCGGTTGAGCCGTTTATGAGATAGTCGGAAGCAAAAAAAAACGGTCCTATGGAAAGTACCGTTTTTGACATTTTTCTAATTTTTTTTTTCAACCATATGATCGGTCGTAGCTAAAAGCCGCACAGATTTTTTTTAAATCAAAATCGTTAGAGCCATTTCCGAGAAAAATAGGTTTGAACGTAACGGTTATATGGCAGGTACCGTTATTTTTTGAGCTAAACAAAATTTTAATTTCCTCTCCGTACAATACCTAAAAAACTCTATATACCAAGTTTGAAACAATTCGGCCCACCCGTTTGGACTGTAGGTGTCTATACATACATACAGACAGACTGACAGACATACAGACGAACAGAATTTTTAGACCATCTATTTTCGTCTTCGCTATCATCGTAATGTCATGTTTGATTGTTATCTCAAAACTTTTTTTTCGACGAATGCATAACTTGCCTTATAGTACATATAATCACAAGTAACAACGAAGTGCACCATTATAGGTATAGTCTATATTTTGCTCATTAAACTTTGGAAATTAAAATATTATTAAAGGTATCTGCCATATAACGTTTTTTTTGGTTTTCGAATATCTTATGAACGACTTAACATATTTCGATCAATTTTATACAGGATGCCCTTCATATTCGAAATAATACTGCAAACCAAAATTTTCGCAAAATATTTTTGGGATTTTTTGAACAGAAAGATCAATTTGGTTTTTTGAAAATTCAATATTTCGAAATCGTAACCTTATATTATTAAATTATTTAAATTGTCCTCCCATTTTTTTTATAGAAACAAATTAAATAAAATTTTCTATATAAAAAAAAAATAAAGAACGATGGTGCCGTTTTTACTAAGAATCTTCTGCACAGGATGTGATCGAACATAAGAGCAAATACGTGCGATCCAGTCGTGCAATTTATTAGTCTTGAAATTGATATTTTTGCATGAAAACGAGTTTCCTCTTTTACAAATTTGGTCTACAAAATTGTCGGATTATAATTGAGAAACAAAACTTTGAAAAATAGTCATCATTTTTGTTTTGAAATTATTAAGTGTGCATGGTATGGTTTTACGCATACCAGATTGCATAATACATTTATTCCACTTTTGTTTGATGATATTTTCTATTTTTTTATTTAAATTATTAAAAAATATTAATAAATTATTATAAATGACTTCTGTATTTATGAATGAGATTTTATTTGCATAAAAAAATCATTATTGCAACATTTTGAAAAAATATGTACTGTATGGATAAATATTTTATAATAATGTACACATCTTTTAGGTCACGTTATGTCAAAGAAAAAAACAGCAAGTTTTATTTTTAACTTTCTATACGCACCATTAGTTAAACCGTATATGGGAGAACACGCTCCATGAAGCACGAGACCAGCTAAGAAGTCATTTCCCTCAGATAACGCGTATTCGGTGAAACGTGATCTGCATATGAAATCATCATATGTACGCTCTGTACCTCATCGTTGATGAGAGTAGGATGTGGAAGGATCTGAAACTTTATTTTACTCATCTAGATAACATCCCACTCATTTCTTTTTACAGAAACATGATAGGCACAGGTCTGTGTTTTTTTTTTTTGTGTTTTGGTCTGTGGGTTGGATAAACATAAGTCTCCTCGTGCATATTTCACTCGTCACAACTTTATTAATTCGTCTATGATTCGCACTCATCAAGGAACAACCAGGTAAAACACAAAAAAAAAACAGTCTATAAGAGATTCAATCCATTGACGACGGTGACTTATATGAACATATGTACATATTGTGTATGTATTGAAACTCAAACAAACTTAAAGATAATGCCCCTCAAAACCTTGTTCCATTTTTGTAGAAATGCCTGCAATGGTTGTGTGATATAAAAAGATGAAAAACAATATTTCTTTGTGTACTAAAACTTTTCGATTTTACTATTATGATTTATTTGTTAAAGAGAATTTGGCAGAGGGTGAAGCCGTTTAATAAGTCGACTGGAGCAAACACCAATGTAAATAAATAATCGTCGGCGAACTATTATGTGTTTTTATTAATAAAACACATTGTTCATTTCTTATTATTTCTTTTAACAACTTAAATCTCAGTAACTAAGGTTTATTTGAGGGAGTTTAGGGCAAAAGATAGGTATTGAACAGTGTGTATCTAAACATACAGGGTGGCACACGAATCGTGCTACAATAAGAAATTTAAATAACTTTTATTTTAATCAATGTATTTCATCAATTTTTTTTTGTATTGGATTAAAAATTAAATTTTATTTTAAATATCTAATGGTTTTTCAAGATGATAGAACGCAAATAACCTCCACGCTCATCCACGCATATGTGGCACCTGATCAGAAAATTGTTCATTGCGGCCTGAAGGGTTGCAATTGGGATCGCCTCAATTATTGTCTTAATGGGCTGCTTCAATTCGGTCAAATTCCTGGGTTTTGTTTTGTACACTTCCTGCTTGACATAACCACATAAGAAAAAGTCTGGTGCATTCAGGTTAGGTGACCTTGGGGGCCAGCGGAAAGTGCAGTTTCTGGATATCAATTTGTTTGGGAATTTTCGTTGGAGCTCCTCCGCCATAACTTGTGAGGCTACTACGTGTGTACTTGATCCATCTTGTTGAAACCAAATCCTGCTGAAAGGGATACGTCTTCGGCGAAGTTCTGGGTAAAAAAACTCCTTCAACATCTTTAAATAATGGTCCCCATTGACAGCTTGTGTTACACCGTTTTTTTCAAAGAAGTATGGCCCGACAATACACCTTGATGAAACTGCGCACCACACAGTGACTCGTTCTGGGTGCAGTTCCGTATCATGGAGCATTTCTGGATTAGATTCACTCCAAATACGACAATTTTGCTTGTTAACATTGCCGGTTAAGTCAAAATGGGCCTCATCAGACATGAACAAACAATTTATCAATGTGTTGTCTTCTTCGGCCATTGCAATCATTTTTCGGCAAAATTCCAGGCGAACAGGCAAATCCTGAGGGTTTAACTTGCTTGTAATTTAGACTTTGTACGGAAACAAGTTTAAGTCATCATGAAGTATCCGTTGCAATGACCGTCTGCCAACTCCAATTTGGCCCGATAAGTTTCGAGTCGAAACACTTGGATTTGCCTGTATTGCCGATGCAACAGCCAGGATTGTATCCTGAACCCGAACATTGGGATCTCGATGATACGGTCTTCGTTCGATGCTTCCATCTACTCGGGGGAGTACCGCCAAACTCCAGCCTAAATTCCCTTTAGACGGAAATGACGGACTGCAAAGAATGGTATCGCTGCACTATCCAAATCCTTTTTTCAGTATCCCAAGCATTCATTTTCAATTTGATAAATCTAAATAGTAGCCTATGAAATAAAAAAATAATAAGCCGATTACTCACACTGAAAAAAAGTTATTACGTTTTATTTTTGTAGCACGATTCGTGTGCCACCTTGTACAATACATTGTCTAAAGCTATCAGAATATTTTTATAGCATGTATACCTAAGTGTATTTAGGGTGCCCGCTATACTCACTAATAAGTGCAATTTTTGCAAAACAAAGTTGAAGATCAAATCAATCTGAAAGAACTATATTTAATGTCAAAAATAATTATTTAAAATCAATGGAATTTCTGCAAAAAAAAAACACCCTTTTCATAGAGCTTTTAATTTTATCAGCGAAATCTGTATTGATGTCAATTATTTGACAACTATATTATCTTATTTCTTTTAATAAATTTTGCTTCTGAATTATGTGGGTAGTATCTTTTGTTGTAGTCTCTTCACTATGTCTGGAAATCAAGAAATCGATCTTTATTATTGCAGCTCCTCAGTTGTTAAGTTAGGTTTGTCTTATAATAAGTAATAAGCTTCGATATAGAGAAACGACATAGAAAGAAAACACAAATTACAAAATTTATATATTTCTTATATCTCCCTTCTATCTTCATGCACATAGTATTTTAGTATTTATAATGATATCATTCTTGAAAAGAAAAAGATCCCTTTCCTCCGTTTTAAATGTTTTTTTTTTAGTTTTTTTGCTACTGCTTGCAATTACATTTTTAAATTTTGTATGCAAAGGGAAATGTCAATTTTGTACGTCGTCGTTTGACAATGAAATGAGGATTTTTCTTTGGAGATGGTTAACAAAAAAAAAAACATGAAAAAAGGAATCATCCATGAAAGTAATTGAACAAATAAAAAAAAAATAAAATGTCTCTTTCAATGCACTTCTAAAATTTCTAATAGGGTGAGTCATGCAATAAGGTGCCAAATGCATATTTTTTGTAAGTAGATAAATATTGCATCTACCTATAAGGAATGTATTTTATCTGTGGCCGTTTTAAGGACCAATTACATAAGAGCGAACGAAAAACTTTAAAATGAACGCCAAAATGCTAGACATATAATTTAAACTGATGTTTATATACTTACAGTTCTATTAATAAAAACGCTTATTCCACCTTTATTCCATGAGCCATGGATTAAAATTTCACATTACTAAAAGCAGACTGTTCGTAGAATAGTAAAGTGACGTTTACCAGAAATCCCTTAAGAAAATCTACTAACGGGTGATTTTTTTGCTACTTGGTTTTTGACGTTTATATTGTTGACAGACCACACATGACAAATTCCACGAACATTTGACATTTCGATTCAGTATTGTTTGCCATTTCATCATGAATAGACTTACGCCTGAACAACGTTTGCAAATTATTGAAATTTATTATCAAAATTGGTGCTCTGTGAAAAATGTGTTTCGCAAGCTACGTCCGTTTTATGGTCGTCATAATCGACCCACCGAGCAGGCTATTCAGCTCATTGTGACCAAATTTCGCACCAGTTTCAATTTAATGGACATTAATCCACCAAATCGTATCCGTAGAGTGCGTACCGAAGAGAATATTGCTGCTGCATCCGCCAGTGTTGCTGAAGATCGCGATATGTCCATTCGGCGCCGATCGCAGCAATTGAGTTTGTGTTATTCGACCACCTGGAAGATTTTACGCAAAGATCTTGGTTTAAAGTCATACAAAATACAGCTGGTGCAAGAATTGAAGCCAGGCGACCTACCACAACGTAGAATTTTCGGTGAATGGGCCTTAGAAAAGTTGGATGAGGATCCGTTTTTTTATCGTAAAATTGTCTTCAGCGACGAGGCTCATTTTTGGCTAAATGGATACGTGAATAAGCAGAATTGCCGTATTTCGAGTGAAGAGCAGCCAGAGGCAATTCAGCAGCTACCAATGCATCCCGAAAAATGCACTGTTTGGTGCGGTTTATGGGCAGGCGGCATCATTGGGCCGTACTTCTTCAAGGACGATGAAGGCCGCAGGGTTACGGTCAATGGAGAAAGGTACCGTTCGATAATAACAGATTTTTTTTTGCCGAAAATGCAAGAATTGAACTCGGTCGACATGTGGTCCCAACAGGACGGTGCCAAATGCCACACTGCACGCGAAACCATGCATCAATTGAGAGGCGAATTTGGTGAGCAGTTGATCTCACGTTTTGGCGCAGTCAATTGGCCACCAAGATCATGTGATTTGACCCCGTTAGACTATTTTTTGTGGGGCTATGTTAAGTCTATTGTCTATGGGGACAAGCCAAACACGATTGCTGCCTTGGAAGCCAACATTGAACGCGTCATTGGTGAGATTCCGGCCGAAATGTGTGAAAAAGTTTGCCAAAATTGGACCTTCAGAATGGACCACCTGAAGCGTAGCCGCGGGCAACATTTAAGTGAAATTATTTTTAAAAAGTAAATGGCAGAAATTGATTTATCGATCCAAATAAAAATTTCATTCACTTTTTACAAGTTTCTGTGTTTTTTTGAATTTTCAAAAACCAAGCTCTTAAAAAATCACCGTTTACATAATATGTAAAATTTGTAACCAAACCTCTGATTTTTAATATAGAATATGCTATTTTAAATCTTCTTCAAATTTATCTTCAATATTTTACTTGCGATTATAGGTACTATAAGGCAAGTTATGCATTCGTCGAAAAAAAAACTTTTGAGATAACAATGACAAACATGACATTACGAAGATAGCGAAGACGAAAAAAGATGGTCTAAAAATTCTACACCTAAAGCTTCAAACTTGGTATATAGAGTTTTTTAGGTACTTTACAGAGGTGAAATTGAATTTTTTTAGATCAAAAAATAACGGTACCTGTCATATAGCCGTTACGTTCAAACCTATTTTTCTCGGAAACGGCTCTAACGATTTTGATAACAAAAAAAAAATCAGTGCGGCATTTTAGGTACGACCGATCGTATGGTTGAAAAAAAAATAGAAAAATGTCTTAAAACGGTACTTTCCATAGGACCGTTTTTCTTGCTTTCGACTTTCTCATAAACGGCTCAACCGATTCTTTCGAAATTTCACGCATATATAGGCTTAGGTTGCCCAAATTATACCGCGTACCAATATTTTTAATTAATATTTATTTATATTTTTAAAATCATTTTTAAGAAAAAAAATTATATTTCGAAAACTGCTCATTAAATTTTTTTCAAAAATTATATTTATATGCATTTTCTGAATACCTATGAATTGGCGTTTTTGATTTTTTTCTTAAATATTTTCAAAAAGTTTAAAAAAAAAAAACTTTTTTTCTCAAAAACCGCTCCACATATTTTTAAAATTTTTGTTTCGTAAATTCAAATTTATCCGAGAAATAAAATGACGTACTTTTTTTTTAGCTCAAATTAGTTTAAGAATTTATTTCAGAATTTTGAATTATTTTTTCTTTAATTAAACCGATTTAATCTTTTGTTTTAAAGTTTATATTATTAAATATTTAATATTGCCATACCAATTTATTTTAGAACAAAAACTTGAGTTAAAAATGACTTTAAAAATATATTTAGATTTTTAATAGAAATTTTTTGCATACGATGTGATCGAACATAAGAGCAAGTTCGTGCGATCCAGTCTTGCATTTTATTATATTTTGTTGAAACTTTCAGAATTAAATTTTTCATTTTTTTATTTTTGTACGCCTAATTTCCAAAAACTGACAACCTTAATAATAAAGTTCGAAAATGATAATGCAGTTTGAAGAATCGAACATGTAGTTCTTCTGGGGTCTTTTATAATTGATATTTAAAGCGGATGTGAATGCAGGAGTCAACTTCCAGACTATGTAATGTAATCGACCTGAATATCTAGCAAATATTAGCCCCGATTAACTAATCCGTCAGAGGGAGTCAGACTCAATTTTAAATTTTAACAGAACAAAACTGTGAATCTGCTTTATATTAATTACTTTTGTATTTATGCAATACTCTTAAAAAAAAGAAAAAAAAATGTGGTAGATGAAGATTATACGAACAAAGTTTAAGGATCCTCAGATGATTTCTTTCGTCTGCATGTAATGATGAGTTTAAAGAAAAATTCCTCTCGCTTGTTCTACTTTTAAATTTTTAAAACTTACTTTTGTCAATTATTATTATTAAATAAAAATTTTAAAATAAAAAACACCGTCACTTAAATTGCATAAAGCATCTACACATCTGATGTCCTCCTTCACGTGTCTCCTTTTTCCAGTGCTTCACAAACCGCATCTATAATAAAAGTGCCATTTATGTGAGTGTCCTTTAGAAAATATATATAAATATATCCAAAACATAACAAAAAAAAAACCTATAGACCCTCTTCAGCCACAAAAGTGCTACTTGACCAAAGCAAAGTGCTATTTCCCAATGATGTCCTTTTTTAATTGGTTTGGGGTTGGCTGGTAGTTTCGTTATAATAAAACACATCCACATTAGTTAACACACACACACTCAAACGAGTGAAAGATAATAAAGAATGTACTTCATATTGTATCATAGACAGATGTGTATAGTATATATATCTGAAACCATCAATCATTGCCCTTTCTGATGTCATTCTGTTACCACAACAGTCGTTTCCTGAACGAAAATTCATTGGGGAGCTGCATCCACTCATTTCATCTTTAAACTACAATTGATGCACTCCGCTGCAGTATAGTATACTTTTAAGGCCCCATTGTCCACCCACTATCTGAATCATATGGTTTACAGCATTAGCTGTCAAATCACTCAACACCTTTATAGTACAACAACAACACTGGGGGTTATTTTCTGTTTTCATTCCAATTCTATTATTTTTTTTGTTACACTCCAAAATGAAAATTCAGCTTTGACTGGGCTTGACACCCTTCCTTTTTTGTCAGTTAAAACATTGAAACAGTAGTTAATACAACAGCCGTACAAGTTTTTTTTATTTCTGTTTACACACACCGGTTGCTGCCCAAACTTATAGTGTTCTTCAGGTCGGGGGTTGAATGTGAGGGTGAAATATTTTTTTTTTTTACCACCAATTGGATGGGAGTATCACCTGTCAACCCTTTGTACGACCTGTTACCATCAAAGAACTATATGTATTGCTGATTGGAGCTGTGGTAGGTGCATGTGCTCGGGGAACTAGAATTACACTGAATAACCAACCTAAAAGGGGGGAAATGTGGGTCCTTAAACTAAAGCACAACGAAAAAAAATAGATATTTGTATATGAGTAATGAGGACAAAAATGTCAAAGGGAGGTATGTAAGTTTGGTTTGAAAAATAAACAAGATGGGAGATTCTTAGAAGTACCGCCTGTTGTAGTGGGAACTATAGTATGTACATAGGTGTGTATATTAAGAAAATTGTCATACTGAAATATAAGTAAAAATGTGCTGATTTTTCAGCCGCAATTCAAATCTGTGAATATGCATTCCACACGAGCATATTTTCCTTAAAATATGCACACCAACAAGTGTGAATTGAAAAAAAAAATGCTTATTTCCCGTTTTCCTGGGAGTAGACTACGGATTCGATAATCGGCATAACGTGTTTTGCAGGGTGTTCCCTAAATTGCCCGAATATTTTGAGAGAATGACTCCTAGAATAAAAAATTGTGCCTTTTTTTGCAAAATTTCGAATGTTTAATAACCATTGTTTTGAAAACCAGATGTAAAAATCTTCCTTAGTTTTGTTTGAATCTGAATGATAATTTGTTTGCTTCATAAGCATAAGACAACACACGAGGGGAGATAGAAGTTTCGCCAGGAATCATCCGCCCCAGAATTAAGGGACATGATGTGTAGAGCGAAAAAATGAGAAAACCCAACATTTCAGGACGTATGGAACACAAAGAGTATACTTACAATTTGCGAGACATTCTGACAAAAATGTTTTCTATAAAGTTATGAAATTCCTTAAATACACCTACTTTTTGTTAAATCAGCCAACATTTCATCCGTCCAATGAATAAATTCATTAACATACTTGCTGTTGGATTAATGCTGCGTTATATTTATGATGGTACATTCGTACACTTATTTCATATACTTTCAAATTGCGCAGCGGTGGGGCGAGATTATAAGTCTATAAATCAAAAGTCAACTTTTCGTTGAATCAGCGAAAAAAATCGTTTGACCAATGAATGCATTCATAAAAAAATTGTTGGTTTATCAAAGCTTCGATGAAAGTATATTTATACATATTTTTCCACTTACCCTTAAATTGCAAAGGGTCATAATTCCAGCGGACTAAATGTCCATAGAGAAATTTTGTATGAATATTTTAACTTGTTATTTTATGTGTTCTTGCTCTCATATTTTCGTACAACAAAATGGGTCACATGAACATTCTATTCTTGCACTCTTTTTTCTTTGAGTCGAACACAATCTCACATCGATAATCCCCAAAAAACCCAAAATCCCCAAAAAACCCACAATCCCCAAAACCTCAAAATTTGCAAAAAAAACCCAAAATCCCCGAAAACCCAAAACCTCCAAAAACCAAATTACAGAAAACCTATTATCCCGAATGAGCAAAATTTCGTAATACGAAAGTACTGTTGCCATAGGCGCCTGCCAGATGAATTTACATACCCTAATGGGAACAGAAGACCCAAAAATGTTGTTGAAATCCTTGGGACCGACCAGCTGACCTATGACGGGGTACTATGCTATTGAAAAAAAGAAACTGTTGCTATAAAATTGCTTCAACCTACTCTGCGCAATTTTTCATTTTGTTTATATAATATTTCAGGGAATTTTGGCTTAGGCAATTCTTTCTTCATTCATCGGTTACGGAGTCCCGAATTATAAAATGCCAAATGCCAAAATCTCATTTCCCACAACTCTGCGGAATGCAGGCTCTCTGTGAAACGTATTTGTTTTCATTTTTTTAGACGTTATTTTGTCGTGTGGTATAGGTTTGTACTAATTTGTATGAACTTACTGCGATGGTTGAACTCTTTCCAGCTTTGTATCTGTAAAACAATGGGTAGTCACAAAATACCACATTTATTACCGCAACTAGATAAACTGTCCCGATTTCAATAAAATTACGTTAATTAAATAATCCTAACCTGAATATACTGCTGCGTTGGCAGCTGAAACAGTTCAGTTTTTTTTTGTTTTTTTCATTTAAGGGTTCTTTTTATTTCTAATCCCTTGGGGGCGACGACACGGTGATGTCGACCTGCTCTTAAGACTTGGTCCAATTACGTTTTAAAGAGTCGGAGTATGTTACAGCTACCAGCACTTGTAGTTCCCACTTAAAAGTAGTTCTATTGTGCAACATACTAATTTAAAAAAAAAAAACAGGGAGTGTAATTTCGGTGTAATCTTTTTCTCGCTCTCTCTCTCTTGCTCTATTGCACCCATTCCTCCCGCATGCACCTTTTCAAGATTGATGGTAGTGGAACATGGATTTGGGCACGACGTTGGATATTACATTTATAGCATGGAAGACAGGGCAGAAATAAAGACAAACTGAACGCCGATTCAGAGTTACTTTAAATCCACTTAAATGTTGTTATATTTTTAAAGAAGGGGTGCGATGCATGGTCTGGTGATATTGGTGTAAGATGTAATTGAACACAGAGTGAGTTTGTAGCTCTAGCTCATGATGGGACACCGGTATGAATATTATAGTCGAGTGCAGTCAGTGCAGGATTTAACCAACAATATATGTTGTGACAAGTAATTCAGATTCAGAATGTTTGGACGATTTGGCCATAATTTTGACGTTTACTTTAAAATGTTTAAAACCATTAATTCGCCGGTATTAGTGCTCTTATAGAAAATGCCACGCTTGGGTCCTACATTATGAATTTGTGTGTATTGCATTCATAACATATCTTAAATTACCGACTTCAGTTTTCGTTTCAAAAGTCGGATCATGTTGTCATTAGACACATACGTATATAGGTGAAGCTGCCCATGGCAGAGCCCTATAGGGCCCCTTAGATAAGTGAAGAAATGTACCAAATCCAACACCGTATATTGTGAAACACAAGCGCGAGTATAATTTTACTCAAGATGATTTGGCTATTCGGCGGGTAGTGTTGTGGATTGACGTGGAAGTATAATTCAAACCAGGGTTTAACAATATTAAAAGAGAATTATGAGAATTTCGAATCGGAAACTATCCATTAAAATAAATATTTTTTCACATGGTGTATGTTAAAGTATTACATATATTTTGGGATTGAATTTTATAGCCAGTTACACAAAGCTTTAAGTAAATTTCGACAATTTATTCAGTTTCAACATTAGTGAACTCATACTAAGGATTAACTTTAACTTTATTCGGCAGAAATTGGCCTAAGTATTAATATACATATCACATTTTTATATTTTTACTTGCGATTATAGGTACTAAAGGGTTATCCATTTTGCGGTTTCAAAAGTATAGGACTGGTATTCGACATCTGTCAGACTAAGCTGTTAAACCAATTTTTTTTTCAGTTGAAAGTCGGACATTTACGAAAATGGATCGCTTAACTATCGCACAGCGCATAAAAATTGTTAAAACCTACTACAAAAATGGTGATTCTGCCACATCCACATGTCGTGCTTTAAGGGGAGATTATGTTTTACATAATCGTCCAACTACGCAAGCAATTGGCAAAATTGTGAATCGTTTCGCTCGTACCACTGAAAATATCGGTGCTGTAAGTGAAAGTGTTGCCGAAGGCCCGAATGTGTCGGTTCCTCGTCGTTCTCAGGAATTAGGACTGTCTTACGGCACATTATGGCGTATTTTGCATTTGGATCTACACCTATATCCATATAAAGTCCAGCTCACACAACAACTGAAGCCAGCTGACCATTCACAACGTCGTAGATACGTCGAATGGGTGCTTGAACAACATTCGGTGGACGGCGATTTTTCGAACAAAATTTTTTTCAGACGAAGCACATTTCTCATTGTGGGTATGTTAATAAATAAAATTGTCGTATTTGGGGTTCTGAGAATCCTCAAGTAATTTAAGAGAGGCCATTACATCCACAAAGTCACTGTTTGGGGCGCTCTTTGTTCCGGGGTGTGATTGGGGACCTTACTTCTTTGAAAACGACGATGGAACGAGTGTCACCGTCAATTCGGAGCGTTATGGTCATATGATAACCGACTTGTTTTTGCCTGCTATTACGACTTGGAGAATATGTGGTTTCAACAAGACGGTGCCACATGCCACACAACTCGAGCGAATATGGCTTTATTGCGAGAGACATTGCCTGGCCGCGTAAGTTCTCGTCCTGGCGATATCAACTGGCCACCAAGATCATGCGATTGGACACCGCTGGACTTTTTTTTGTGGGGCTACGCGAAAGACCGTGTTTATGTAGATAAAAATTTAACTCTTAAGCACTTAAAAACCAACATTCGTCAAGTTATGGCTGAGATACCGCCCAATATGTGTCAAAAAGTGGTCGAAAATTACCTCAAAAGAATCGATGTTTGCAACAATTCGCGTGGTGGTCATTTAAATGATGTAGTGTTTCACACATAATGTCAACGTTCAAACTTTATAATAAAAAAGAAATATCATGAACAAAAATAATTTATATGTATTTTATTTACGTTTACTTTTGAAACCGCAAAATGGATAACCCATTATAAGGCAAATTATGCATTCGTCGAAAAAAAAAGTTTTGAGATAACTATCAAACATGACATTACGATGTTAGCGAAGACGGAAAAAGATGGTCTAAAAATTCTGTCCGCCTGTATGTCTGTCTGTCAGTCTGTCTGTATGCATATATAGACACCTTCAGCTAAAAAAATAACGGTACCTGCCATATAACTGTTACGTTAAATATTATTTTTCTCGGAAACGGCTCTAACGATTTTGATCTAAAAAATTAGTGCAGCTTTTTAGGTATGACCGATCATATGGTTGAAAAAAAAATGTTTTAAATGTCTAAAAACGGTAATTTGCATAGGACCGTTTTTTTTTTACTTTCGACTATCTCATAAATGGCTTAACCGATTCTTTCGAAATTTAAAACATATTTAGGTTTATGTAGCCCAATTTATACTGGGTACCAATATTTTTAATTAATATTTTTGTGTATTTTTAAAATCATTTAAAAAAATTTGTTTTTGAATTTATATTTTGAAAACTGAATGGGCGTTTTTGAATTTTTTTTTGAAAAATGTTTTCAAAAAGTTCAAAAAAAAAACTTTTTCTCAAAAAGCGCTCCACAGATTTTTAAAATGTTTTTCTCATAAATTCAAATTTATCTAAGAAATAAAATGGCGTACTTGTTTTTGAGCTCAAATTAGTTTAAGTATTTATTTTAGAATTTTGAATTATTTTTTCTTTGATTAAGTTCTTTGTTCTTAAGTTTATATTAATAAAAATTAGCAGATATCCGTGCGATGCCACGGACCCACGGAAATCTAATGAAATCATCTATCCACCTACAAAATTTCATTAAAAATCGTTCAGTCGTTGAATGTAGGCACAAACGACGCACATGCTCGCCCATCATGATCGCGAAAAATTTAGATTTTGTCGTGTGCGTTGGCTTCGATGTTCGTCGTGTATGGTCATGTTGGCGAACAAAGCGAAAATTTTATATTTGATTCAAAAAGTGAGAACTACAAAAATAAAGTTAGGAAAAATAAATCATTGTTAATCTTCCGTTGCTGATTACCAAATTTCATTAAAATCCATTCAATGGTTGAGACATGAATGCGGAACAAACACACAAGTATATATTTTGTTCATATTTAAGCCTCTCCCATATAGGAACCGTTCGTTTCCATTTTTTGGGATAAAAATGATATATGTGATAATCCAGTGTGTATTTGTGAAGGTGTGTGTGTGTATGTACTTTTTTGCTTCTTGTGAACAAAAGCTATGTTGGCTATTTGTAGAATGAGCAGATATGTTATTATGAGGCATATGGAAAATTAAAACAAATCTATCCCACGGGAACCATACATTTTACCGGGATAAAAAGAATGCTGTGTGCTATTTGAGACTATAATCTATCTCTTTGCTAAATTTTATTCATATTCGTTTAGCCGTTCTGGCGTTATTGAGCAAAAAACATCCATCCATCTATCCAAACTTTTACATTTATAATATTAGTAGGCTTATCCGAAAATTTCCAACCTTCAAAACGAATTTACCTTTACATTGTCCAAAATCATCAAATCATACTATAAATGTGTCTATACATCATCGAGAAAAATGTTCGCGTTTTCCGGAATTTTTCGAGTTTTCCACTAATAATTTTCTATTTTTCCATTCGAAAAGCCATTCCCGAACATTTGCATACACAATTCCATACAAAAAATCAATTTTCGTTTTTTTAAATTTCCCGACCTTTCTGGAGGGTTTTCCCAAAATTTTCTTTCGGAGAAACCTTCTCCTGGATATTACGAACAACTAAGAAAAAGTTCGAGCCAAATCGCGCCATTCGTTCTCAATTGATGAATTACAGTACATTTTTTCACACCATTTTTAATAGCAGATGCTCGTGCGATGTTTTACGGACTTTCTATCCCACGGGAATCTAATGACATCTATCCACCTACAAAATTTCAATAAAAACCGTTCAGTTGTTGAGGCTTGAAAGCGGAACGAACACCCAAGTATATATTTTTTTTTCCATATTTAAGCCTCTCCCTTAGGAACCGTTAATTTGTCTCGGGTTAAAAATTACCTATGTGATAATCCAGTGCCTCATCCATATACCACTTAAATTCCATGCAGATCTGTGTGCCTTTAGGTGTCCTGTGGTTAAAAGCTATATTGGCTATTTGTAGAATGAGCTCTATGAAAAATTAAAACACACCAATCCCACGGGAACCATACATTTTACAGCGGTAAAAAGTACCCCGTATTCTATTCCAGACTATAATCTATTTCTATGCCAAATTTCATCAAGATCCGTTAAGCCGTTCCGGAGTTATTGAGCAACAAACAGCCATACATCCATCCATCCATCCATCCAAACTTTCACATTTATAATATTAGTAGGATTTAAGATTCTCATACCAATTTTTTTATAGAAAAAAATTAAAGAAATCTTGTGTATATAAAAATTTAAGTAAAAAACGACTTTAAAAATATATTTTGATTTTTAATATTAATCTTTTGCATACGATGTGATCGAACATAAGAGCAAGTTCGTGCGATCCAGTCGTGCATTTTATTTTTGTTTCAAATTATGCCTATAATCAAATCATTGCCTAAATCGACGTCTGAGTTACTCTGGTAAAATAATTTAACTATCTATCTATCTATGAGGGCAATTCAAAGTACAAAAATTATTGTGATTATTATCAGATTCGTCTGTTTGTATTTAAACTTTGTATAACCTATATTTAGATAAAAAGCATTCATTGGTATGTTTATCATTTCATTTGAAATTCCATAAAAACAATTTTTTTTTTAAGTGCCGGTCTCTCATTCCGAACATTTCATCGTCAACCCATTTCCTACATACAAAAAAAAACAATCAAACACTCCGTAGTTGGCCGCCAGCTAACAAATGTAAACACAAAGTTAATTCCAATACTTGAGTACTATGCTTAGGTACAGTGAATCCAAACAAAATGCAACATTTATTTATCTACTGAATTCCTCTGAAATCTACTCGTATGTCGGAATGCATTTCGAAAAAATAATTATGAAATGATTAAGTGTGGGGAACAAAATAAGTTTGAGAAGGTGCATGACTAAGTCAAAATTTATTAGGTTTTATGACTTTTATTTATTTAGTGCTCTTATCTTTCAATGGAAAATATTTCATAATTCGAAAAATCATAGTAGCATTTATCTTTTGTAAAGTTGTCGTGAGAGCGTAGTTTTGCAGATGGGAACTATTAAATGATGATGTTGACGACATTTTTGGGTATGACAATGGGTAGAGTTTGGAGCTTCTTAAGGTAGCTTCATTTTCGTTGAATATCAACCAACATGCATCTCCAGCTAGCTCTGTCTTTTGCTAGCTGCCTCTAGTTTCGCAATCCAAGTGTTTGTTGAGGTCATCTTCTACTTGAGCGCGCCACCTAAGGGGAGGTCTTCTTTGACTGCGTTTTCTTTCTGGGATGGAATCGAAGATCCTGCGAACCGCAACGTTGTCGTTCATTCGTTCTACATGACCTAGGCATCTTAAACGTGATATTATACGTATTTTTTGTACCACGTCAATGTCGCTATACAGCTCGTATAATTCGTGGTTGACTTTCTCTTCCAAAGCCTGTTAACGCAGATAGGGCTGAAAATTTTGCGAAAAATCTTACAATCGAAACGACGAAGGATTTCTTTATCCACTTTCGAAAGTGTCGGCGAGACGCCATAGAGCAGGACTGGAATAATCAGGGTCTTATAAAGAGTCCTTTGTTTTTCGAGAGAACGCTTTACTACTGAATTGCCTCCCTAGCCCATAGAAACAACGATTTGCAAGAGTTATTCTGCGTTTTATTTCTAACGAGATGTTGTTGTTAGATGTTAATAGCGGATCCGAGGTAAACTAAGTCCCTAACTACCTCAAAATTGTACCTGTCTATTGTGATGGTTTGTCCAATTCGCCGGGGTTGTGTGCCCCTTTTTGTGGACAACTGGTACTTCGTTTTGGACTCATTGACTGCTAGTTCCATCTTAGTCGCTTCAGCTTTATTGACTGCTAGTTCCATCTTAGCCGCTTCAGCTTAACTGTTAGTAAACGCTCCTGTGAACGCTCCTTGGGTTTTGCCAATGATGGCTATGTCGGCAGCAAGCCTAGCAATTGCATTGGCTTAAAAAAATTGTGCCAGTACAATTAACTTGAGAGTTTATAATAAAGTATTAAGTTAAAGTAATCGAACGATAGCGCATCAAAAGTTGCTGTAAGGCCAGTACCAACCTTGACGGAGCAGCGACAGTTCTCCATCGTCATTCTGGACAGTGGGACGAGCTTTGTTGGGATGTCTTCATCGGCGTTTAACAGTCTGCAGAAATGGTCCGTCCATGTACCTACCTACTCAGCACCATCTGTTACTCGACTAGAAGAATTACCTTCATATCTCTAGAGGATTCTTTGCGATTTTTTTTTTGCCTGGACACGTTAGTTTTACCTGTTGGTAAAACTTTCGCACGTTATTCCTGTAGTAGCGTCTCTCAATATCTTCGGTCGTGCTCTTCTTATGCTCTTTCTTTTTCTTTTGGATAAACAGGTGTTCTTCAGCTCTCTCCCTTCTTTGCAACGCCGCACCGCCTTATATGCCTCTTGCTTAGCTGTATGGGCCTGCCTGCATTCTTCATTGAACCAGGGCTCTGGAGAGGTTTGGTGGTGATGGTTTGGGAAACCTAGTTGCGTTATGTCCGATGGCTTTTTGGCAACGTTGTCACTGGTTTTCCGGACTTGATGCTGGCGACAATTGATTTCTTGAGAGATTAGGGGATATTCTATCGGCATATGTTCTGGCGGTCTCTTGCGATTGCAATTTTGAGACGTCAAACAACTTCCTCACAGTATTACTCGGTTTTTGTGACGTTCGGGTTATTCGCATTCCTGGCTGCAACAAAGTATTGAGCCGAGTCGATGTTAACTGCTCGGAGGGTGCAAACATCCAGAATACTGCATCCATCGCAATGTGATCAATCTGGTTATGGTATTTACTTACATTTTACCTTCACGTCATTTTGCACCAATGCCTTACAAATAATTTTGGTTGAGGCCTTGAACTAGATCTAGTTATGGTTATAAAACTCGACTCTCAAATTGTCAAAATATCGCCAGAAAATATATGTAGTTTTAAATCACTAATGAAAATTTCCATCTACGTGTTACATATGCTCTTAATTAACTATGAATCTAAATAATATTCACAATTACTTTATTTCCTTAACAGTACAACCCGGATGTTAAATGCTTTACATTGCTCTTGATTTACCTCCCATTTTATAATTCTGTCAATTTTAAAACCGATGTGATCCTTTTTTAATCAAGAACATCATTATCTTCCTAAGCAATTTGTATGTCCATAGTTACTGCTCAAAAGTGCTCATACTTCGACATATCTACGTTCGAAATTTATTGCACCGATAAATTTTCTGAAATCCTTAGTCTTACTAATCATTTTTTTAAAACCCATACTTTGGCATTTATATCATTCCGGAGTGTTGGAGGCATTTAAACTTTAATTACTATCAATACACCCCTTTTTCGATAACGTTTGTTTCAAGAGGCCAGGCCCTATTGGGAATTCATGTGTTCAGATAAGTAAACTTCCAGCGAGTCTTATTTCACAAACCCTATATTATCATCGCCACCCAAACAAACTCAAACTAACCACAACCAATTGGCCGATTAATATAAATCCTCAAATTCAACAAATGGTCAGTTTTTCATTCACATACAAAATTAAAATACTTTGTTTTGAAAAATTGTTTAGACAAAAAAATAAAATAAAACGAATTTGGCAAAAAATTTCCCTACAAGAAAATAACATCAATCCGTTTTTCATATCAACGGAAACCGCTTATCAACCACATCAAGTTTCCGAGTCATTTATCAGAGCAGGAATTGCGCGCCCGTATCTTTACACCACTTTGATATGATGTTCCATGGCAGCCATAACAATTCCAATGAAACCAAACAAACTTGAACAAAACAAAAAAAAAACATTCCAGTGATTTAATTAAAACAAGGAAAAGAGGGCCGGCCGGCCGGTACAGCCGTCACTCAGTCTAACACAAATATTCGATATGATAGTACAGTGTCGTCTCGTTAAGGGCGCAAACACTTACACTTTAGTGGGATCATTGTCGATAGGGCGCTATTTTCGATTGGTTTTGTCAGTCGAACATTAAATTTCAATATCAGTCAAAAAATGTAATCGATGCTTGCATTCAAAATGACTGACTCAGACGAATTCCAATGTTATCCAATATTAATTCCGTACAGAAATGTTCCTTTGGAAAGGGTTGACTATTTCTACACCCCCATCCAGCACCGTAATAATATTTGAAATTAAAAAATATGACCGTTGGGAGGATGCCGGCTATAGCCTATATCTGGTGGATTTGAGGCAGAGAGCAGCAGCTGCCCTCTTGTCCGTTTGTTTTATTCATGTTTATAGAATGTATCATTTGAGTTTTATGTATCAAATAAACAATAGCAATCTAAATGAAAATTAAATTAAGGCAGGCAATTTAGATATCAGTACCTATATTGCGCGGTTAGAATATATGCTTGACAAGTTGCTGAAGCCGACTGACGTGTCTGTGAAAATTACTATATACAGTTTGATGAGTGCGTGGGTTGTTGTTTCTATGTGCGATATTCGACCAAATGCCTCTGGTATATATTAGTTGGTGTTGTCTTTCTATTACTTTACAAGTGATTTAATTAAAGATGAATTGATTCAATTAGATGATTGGAAAATTGACAGTGACATGTTTTTGATTTTTTTTTTTTAGTTTTTTCTTGTTTCATTATTAATTTTGTTTATGTTCTGACGATTTCTATGAGACCTAACGAATCGAATTTGTTAAGAGATTTTGAAAGTAAAATAATAGTTATCCAATTAGTCTGTTTTTACGTGAGTCTTGGGACTATGACGCATGTAAAAGTTTTTCAATAAATGCCTTGAAAGCCAGACTGAATTCAATTGATTAAAACTATCAACAATCAAAGTCTTAGAATTTCTCTGCGCTTTATTTAAACAGGCATCAGTACGGTGGGGTATTAGCTGTTGCCATGTTCGACTATTCTGAGACTTAGCTTTCACCATTATGACTGACCTGAGGGTTGATCTTGGTTCTCGAGCAAGTCGAATGATTTTCTTTTGACGTTCACATTATCATAATTTACGGCAGACACGCATTAACGAAAGCATTTATTACAGTTGGATTCGACAAGTCTTAACCTGGTATGAGTGGTGATATTGTGATGCTTGTTTTTCAAATGCTGATGCAAGTTTGACGGCTCAAAGAAATTTGAGTAAATTCTCCAATTATCAATTTCAATAATATAATTTTTATTACGTCGAAAACGGTCTTAACCCTAGGGAAATGCGGCTTAATGTAACATTGTCTTATGGCCTAACAACCACTTTATAAGTAGAAGGGGCCAAACTCTGTGTGGTAGGGAATCTAGTGGCAGTATTCGCCTAAATCTAGCTAGAACGGTGGAACTTACCCAGGCAGGGAATAGACCACGTCTCGCACAGTTAAATAAGGAATCCAGAAGCTGGGAATCGCCCAAATCTTACAAGAACAAAGAACCAACCGGGAGCAGGGAATATCTCTACTGTAACTACTTTTATTACCAAACACGTCACCGGCCAGAATTACTAACTTCCACCAAGTGGGAAACTTATTCTGATTTACTCTTTTATAATCACACTGTTAGTACTGTCTCTTGCTAGGAAGTAACAAATCCTTAATAACAATCTTTGTCTTCCCAACTACGTCTTTCAAAGTTGGTATACAATTCCTCTCTTCCTTCTTGCCAAATAACTGCATGCAAACAGGACTCATTAGAAGTTGTAGGTCACTGGACATTGGCTCTATCGACGTGTTGCTCCACCTAATTCCACATAGAAGAGATAATTCAAAATGTTGAACGGGTCTTGCACATTCTATTCTTAGAATCTGTTCCGCCATCTGTTGCTAAACTGTCCCGGTAGCTAAACAGGGTGACCCACTCTACGGTTTTCTATCTAAGATCAAATCAAATTAACTTTACATCGCCATTTGACAGCAAAATTAGTATGGGTGACAAAACATTTCCTAGTCGCACACCATCACTTTGAAAGGGGGGGAAACATGTCTAATGTGCAAAACCAACCATCTTGCATTGTTGTACAATTTTTACATAACATTATTTGTGTTTTAATAACTGCCGATTTCCATAATGCTTTCGAGATTAGCAAGCAAGGCTTGGAACTCCGATGTGGCCCGATTGTTTGAAGATAGGTGTTATTGAATTTGACGACGCGACGCATGATTGATCATTTGGAAAGCAAGCTGTTATCTTGAACTTTGGAAAAAAATGTTTGCCACTTACAAGGTGAACTGATAAAACTCCAAATATTGGTCTTTTTATTTTAAATACTTTTGGGGAATTGGAGAGAATATAAATGGAAGAATTGCGCGCGTAAATTAAGTTGACAATTCACTATGCTTCTGGAACACTGTTCAGCAGTCACCAAAATTTAATACTTCCCTATTTGCATCGAATCTTCTTTTTCTTCATTTCATTTACCATCATTCGATTCGATTAGTAATTCTTCGTGCTACTATGCTTTCCGACAATGCCCTTCTGGTTATGTACAGCTCTCGTGTATCACAGCAACTTTTTCTTCAAGCTTCGCCCATCCTGAGCTGCTTTAATCGCATTTTTAATCAACTTCCGAAGAGCAATACTTTCAGCGGTTATTCTTATTTCAATGCTCTGCGGTGTGAATTTTCGTCTTGGCGTTTGAAGCTAGCCTAAATCGGTTTTGGATCCGGTAATCATAAAAGCGTTATATTCTGTTCTTGAATATGGTTGCAAAAATTCGGCGCACATGGTTATCAGAGCGATCCTGCCTAGTTGATGTCCGTTACCATAGCAATGTCATACATCATCATTCATTTCGAACATCGCACAACAATTTTTGATTCGAACTTCTGGAAGTTCCCTGTTAACAAAACTTACAGAAATCGAATAACATACAAACTTTTTCGTTATTTGACCGTGTTTCCCTTCCGAGTCAAATGTGACTTTGAAGTCCTCCATGAAATGATAATCTTGATGCAAAACCTCGTGGAGAATCAAGGCCTCTCGCAGCCATTTCTGTGTTCATGTTGTTAGTCGGCAGGAATTAAGGAGACCTACAATTTTAGAAGACTCCTAACAGCAAATTTTAAGGGCACTTCGTTGACACACATAAAAGTTATGGAATTGGTTGGGATTGGCGTAACAGTTTATGAGTTTAACTATTACGATACGGTCTACTACTGAAAAAATTCGTCTTCCTATACAAAGTTCCACAAAACTGCTGTTTTTCGACTAGTCTTCATATTTCGAGAAGGAGTTTCTGTTCATTTCCTAAGTTGTCGAAGCGCTTTCTAAAAATCATCCATCCATGTTATTGACGCCTCATATAGTATAATTATTGAACCTTCTGTGGCACCCCCACAAGGTACCGTTGTCCGGCCAATATTATACACATACACATACTTTTTCTTTCTTCTTTTTCCCAACTTCCGGTTTCTATTTGAATTATATTCAAACGTGATGAAGCATATTGGTTTGCCATAAATTAACACTTCCGCTGGAATAGCTTGTTTTTTCCACCATTTGACAATTATTATGCGTAGGCAAGACGCTTCTTCTAATAAATTCATCGATTTCACCTCCCAGTCGCAACAGGCACGCGCATACGAATTTAAGAAGAAGAGTTTTTTGTTTTTTTTTTTATCTTCAGAATACGGAGGCCCTAGCCAGCAGCGCCAGCCTCGAATGAATTCTGGAGGCAAGCATGCACAAGCTATTGGTGAATTATTCATTCGACCCGCATCTTTTGATTGAAATAAAACTTTCAAACTAAAATGAAGATTTGCATGGCGTGCATGCACCCACACCGTTTGTTGGTTGTTGTATCGTAAACTCTTGACGTCTTTCAATACAAGAGATAGTCAGTCGGTTATTTCTGCATATGCTTCCCTGAATTTTCATCCAGTATATGAGTATCTCGTGTTTGCCCCAGAAACAAACCCAACCAGAATTGTGCTCTCTGCAGAAGTACCATCAATACAACTTCTCGCCACATTACTGTGCGCCCGCCGCCGGCCGCACCGCACCGCCAAGTGGGGAGAAGTCGATCTTTGAGTTTCAAATCTATGTCTGGTGTAAAGTGTATCCATGTTTGCCAAGCATTACCTAGTAGGCTCTTGTCTTTTGAGTGGTCCAGAAGTGTAACTATTTTTATTTTGCTGTTTCGGATGTGGAAATTATTGGGTCAAAGTGGCAGATGGTTGCTGTTGTTGGAAAAGCATTGCACACACCACTACCGTGTGCTATTTATTTCTATCGGAGATGTTCCATCATGCGGGCCGGCTGCCTTTGGATTACCATATAGCCTGACTGACTCATGATGATGGTTGATGGTGTTTTGGGAAATATGGTTATCGTGAGCAATTGATGTACTCGTATATTAATCTCAATATAGATCTGTAAGGAATATTTCCTGTGGCAACAGAAGGAGACATGAGATATTTTATTGTATTTGAATAACGATTGATTGCTAGAAAGTTGTGTTGCAGACATTCATGAAATGAGAATGTTTCTATGTATGCATTTACCTAAGTATAAAGGGTCAGCTTGGTTCTAGTATTTGCAGCTGAGAAAGAATACATTTAAATGTTCCCATTTTCCGTATTAGGGAGTACCAATTGCGTTACAGTGTTTTTTTTTTTAATTTTAAAAACGTTTTTCTAAAACATGGTTTTGAAAGGATGTGAACGTTTCAATAATTTCGATATAATTCGAAAATTGTATATAAGCAAAAAAAACTACTCCATTTTTTTAATTAAGAAAAATAATTTTAAAAAATTAAATTAAAAACCCAAAATATTAAAAAAAAAATTTTCTTAAAAGATCCCATTTAATGGGTATCTCAATATGACTGGAATATTTAAATTTCCTTTATTTTTTTTTGTGCTCTGAAATTTATCAGCTGCCACCTATGATCGTCCCGATTATTAAAAAATTAGCACTACGTAAAATAAGAAGGTGTTTTCATTGTACAAACCTATTCAAAAACTGGGGTCAGTTACACGGAGAATGTAATTTTTTGATTTTTCGAAAAAAAAGTCATGCATTTCTATCTGAATGGCTTCGTGAATAAACAGAATTGTTGAATTTATGACTTAAAAAATTGGTCGGCTGTAGAAATGTTAGTTCGAAAACCAGCCTGAAAACAACTGATTAGGACTGGCAACGAGATGAGACCAGGCGAGACTTTTGTTAGTCTCGTCTCGGTCTCTTCAAAATCTAAAAATTTCTGTCTCGTGTCGGTCTCGCATAACCAAGTCTTGTCTCGATTTTGGCCTCGCCTTTTTCTCGTGAAAATTTTAATGTGCAGTTTCGGCTCGGTCTTGGTGATATCGTAAAAAATTGGCTGCAATATAGCTCCAAGATAAAATTTGAATCTTAAAGCTGTTTTTTGATCAATTTAAATCGGAGCCATCCTTCAATGGATTTTGACAGTTCATGGCTTGATAGATAGGCAGCAAACTCTGTCTTGAGGTTCCGGTAAAATTTTTTCCAACTGTCACCCAAATGGCTTAAACTCAACTTTTCCGGAAGAAAAAATTAAATTGGAAAAATTTCCAATTTTCTGAGGTAAAATTTTAAATATTGTAGAGGTTTTTTAATCCATTTAAATCGGAGCCATCCTTCAATGGATTTTGACAGTTCATGGCTTGATAGATAGCAGCAAACTCTGTTTTGAAGTTTCGATAATATTTTTTTCCAAGTGTGACCTAGACGTCTTAAGGTAACCATTTACCGGAAGGGCAAACATAGTCTGATTTCTATTCCAGTGCGCCATATCTGAGTATAACTATGTACATATGTGGTTTGATATTTTAAATAGCGAAAACCGAAACCAAACCACCCAGACTCTCGGCTAATTTCGGTACCAAAAATACGGTCTCGTCTCGGGTCGTCTCATTTTCGTTGCAACTGATTATATTATTTTGCTCAATCCATTTCACGAGTCTATTATACTATTATAAAGGATTTGTGTAAATACTTTTCTAAGCTTTTGTGGTTTCAGTAAAACGGCGGCGCCACCTGCCACACCACGCATGAAACAGTAACAATTTGTAGGCCCAATCGGCTTACAATACTCGGATTACAACGGGCCACCAATGTAAAGCCATTTAACGTTGTGTGATTTCATTTTCTTGGCGTTTTGTGAAATGTAGGACTTATTCATAAACATTGGAAACAATTGCTAATCTCAGTATTTTCTCAAAATTTTAACGAAAATATCATAAAAAAGTCATTGTTCCATTTCCCGGATATTTTGCTCAGTGCTTTATCAGAAGATGTCTGCCTTAGAATGCAATACATTTATTGAACCGCACTGAAAAAATACGTGCCAATTTTTTTGAATGGAAGGGTCCACTCTTATTGAGTGTGAGTCACCCTTTAGAAAAAAATCAATTACATTCGTAAAAAGAGGGGAAAATATGCAGCATTACCTTTTTGACTTCCGCGGGTTGAAACGTAAGTTATTTTGCTTGGCCGGATTATGAATGCTTTCGAGATCTTCATTCTTAAGACAAATACTTTTATTTTAGGGTGTATTTAAGTGGGCGGTGGAAAATATGAAATTCCTCAGCTAAATGTGGGTAAAAGAATATTTTGATATCCTAGAAGTACCTACATTTCATTAATGGACAGAGAGAAGAGTGTAGTGCCGAGTATAGAACCTTGTGGGACTCCATTTTATATTGATATTAACTTTGACCGTTTTTGTTCGAACTGTAAGAGATTTCTGTCTTCCATTAAGATACGAATAAAATAATTTGCTAGCACTTGCTGATAATTCCATCTCATTTGTTGGCATCAGTAACAGTAAAATGATCGACTGTGTCAAGTATTTGAAAGAAAAATGTCCGTTAGAACAACAAGATAATTTTTATCAAGAATGTTTATTGTTTCATCCTTAACAAACTGCAATAAGAGCTGTGTTCCGCCTGAAAACCCTACACGTTTTAGAAATAAAATATTTGTCTGTTTTTTTTCGAGTAGTATTGCAGATTATTGTGTACCGGCTTTTCAAAAAAAAAAAAAAGTGGAAAATAACCATTGTTCTGAATTATGTCACATTTAAAGTACTTTAAGCTTTTTTACACTCTGATAGAACCTCAGCTTCAATAATACATCTTCTAACTTGAAAACAAGTTTTTTTTTTCAGTATTACTTCCAGGGGAATTTTCAAAGAAAGCGTGTTGATTTGTCTCACTACAATAGATAACCTGACTAATTCTAAATTTATTTTGCTCGAAATTAATTTTTGGGCTGTAATATCGTTGTATCTCAGTATGTCAGCATAAAATATTTTACAGTTTCTATAAGATTCAAACTCTGGGTCTGCCACAAAGAAAATGTAGAGGAAACGGATACTCAATTTGTATTTGCATAATTTTGTAAGCCATTTATTTCGATTGAAGATTTAATTCTATTTTATTTAAATAATTCGACTTAGTTTTCGAATTGTACCAAATGTGAGCATAATTCCATTTCTCAGAAAAAGGATGCTTAACATCAATTACAATCCTTAAATACTATCGCTCCTTTCGTAAAGGTATATTCAATAAAAGTAATAATAATAATGAAAATCGCATAAATATTGATAAAATTAAATGCTTTAACTTATAATACCTACCCTCTAACAAATTTAACTGCTGTACTCTTATAAGCAGTTCTGAATTTTAATTCCAGACCCAGAACTTTCTAAATCCCAAAACGAATTGCCTTTTATCTCTTTTTCAATTTTTTTTCTTTTTGGTTTATTGAAATAAAAATTCGGTTCTTTTGAACTACCCAGCTCAAAATACCACATCCAACTGATTATTAAGTCCTTGTGGAATCGACGATATGTTTGCCCTATCTATCGTCATTTGTTTAAATAATAATCGTGAACAAAAATGTAGTATAGGTACAACTAATGGTAATCCTAATGGCTAGAGAACATTTTCATGAAATCCTTGGTTCCATAGAAAACGGAAACGGATTTTGTTATATATTTAATCCTGTCAGAGTATTCAATGGAATTTTTCTCTCAAGGATTACGGACATTATGCTTGTGTAAAAAACAAGCAGAAATCTAGGTCACACCGCAAATTGTTTTTTTTTTTTGTTTGTTTGTTGGAACTACCTTTACTAATATCCCAGGAGTCATCCTTTTTTTGGTTCAAGTTTCCATTGTCGTTTACATCAATCCAATTAAATTGGTCCTTATTTTACGTTGAAATAGACAACCAATATTGATAGTGAAATTTAGCAATGAGAGTAATTTTAGTTTAGTTCTGTTTTTGCGTCGAAAAAAAAAATGTTTCCATTGTAATCAATGAACCGAATTGACATTTGGCGGTGCATGAAGCGTGTCGTGTCTATAGAGCCCACAATCCGCGTCAATTAATTGGCGGCAAGACGTACATTTTGCTTTTTAGGTGCTTTCTTTTAAATATTTTGATTTTAATTTAAAATTTTATTAAATCATGGTTAATGGAGTATGTTCGTAAAAAATCAAAAGAAAGAAATATATTTTTTGTGTTTATTTTATTTAAACAAAAAAAACATTTTGGAACACAAGTTCATTGCCGGAAGATAAACACCAGACTTACTAGTTCTATGAAGAATGAACAAACTGGACTTCTGAAGACTGTGAATTATTTGATCCGAAGAAGTCCTTCAGAATTAAGAAAAACAAGCCAATAACTTAATGCGTTTAGGCAGTACTAAGTAGATACAGAACAACTATAAAAAAAACATAGGAAATTTATTTCTCTACCAAAATTATAAAAATTGACACATTTTTCGCTCAACTCAATATGAAGCGTGATCAACTGTCAAAACCACTGTCGCCTTCAACAATCTTACCCTTTTTTTTGTCAATAATTTTTTTTACAGATGTTTTCGAGAATGTGTTTTTCTATAAAACTAAAAAAAAACATCCATTTTACAATTTGTAGAAGCAGTGAAAAACACATAATTGCATATATTAAAAGTGCTGCCAAAACCATTATTTTTTTAGTAGATACTACAAATTAGTAGGTACATTTAAATTTGTTCTGGATGTGCCTCGTAAAAAATATGAAAATCATACCCTTTCCAAAGATTTCAGCTGCGATATGTCATCGGTAAGGCATTTAAGCTCCGTTAAGACGTTAACGAAACTTTATGGAAGCTGAAAAGTTAATAATAGAGTACCGGAAGCTTTTTAATTACAAACAAACTTATCAATAGAAAAATTAATTTATTCTCGTCAAAGTTTTCCGAAAAATGTCAAATTAAAACAAGACAAATGTAACTAACCGCTGAGATTCTTTGGAGGTGGCAAAGTTCTTGTGAGTTGATGAAAACAATAATCTATAAATGTCCTTGGCACTCAATTATAACAAAATTTATTAAGCTTGCCTTAATTATATGTAAATATGTGATCCTAAAACCTAAATTTTTTTATTGCTAATTTTGAATTGATTGCTTGCATAGTGTGAGCAAGCCCCGAATTCAGAGAGTGATCCGTGTATGTCGATTTAGCACTACCACTTCAAAAGTTTAGAAAATGTATCGTAAATTTGTTATGCTTTTTTTTAATTAACCCGGGGGTTAATGCTAACTTGAAAGTCAAATTAGCATAACCCTTATGGGTTATTTGAACTCAAAAAATATAAAGTGATGTGCCAATAATTGTAGAAAAGAAAAACAGTTAAATGACTTTCTTTCGCTACTGATTTTACGACAATAATTGGTGCTTCTTTAAAATTTTGAAGTGGTAGTGCTTATTTGACAGACATGAGTGAACCGTTGGCTCTGCTTTTCGTAAAACATTAAATTGTAACTCAATGCTTAAATCCACCCATAGTTAGTCACTTTGTTGACTTTCGGACACCCTGTATGAAAAAATCATTAAACTGCAGGTGGCTTCCATATTAAGAATAAAAACACGAACGATATTCGTTGTCCTTAGTGCATTGACTTTAACTACCTAAAGGAATTTCCCTACAACTACTCTGAAAATAAGCGGACATAGTACACATTGATGTTGTGTTGACAAACCGACATCGCCAGACGCTCTTTGGAATTAAACCCATTGACCCAAAAAGCAGTAAAATTGAAAGCCAAAGGATAACTTGACGTAGAATGGTCCGACGAAGAAAACTCCAAGATGCTAGACAAGATTTTAATAGAACAAGATGTGGACTGTGGTGGTAAGGTGGTTGAACCTCTCAAAGGGACTAATGGCGTTAAACTTTTAAACGTAAAATGAAAATATTTTTTTATTAAATAGAAAACTCGCTAATTGAATTTTTTTTATTAGTTTTATCAAATACAAATACATTTTAACAATTTAATTTGTTTAATGATTTAACTTTTTCATGGCTTTTATATTATGTGTAGAAGGTATTATTTTGAAAACTAAAATCAACATCACCGTTAAATAAAATACATATTTTAATTGGAAATGTTTTGCACGTTTCCACATCATCGGGATCATTGTCCTAGATTATTAAAACCTTTTAAAATGGGTGCATATAATTTAATTAAAACACAAAATTTCGATATGTGTATGTACAATGCAGGTTCGTTGCTTCATTGTGACCACGTACACCATTCGTCTACCTACACAAAGCCGGGACTTGTTCACCGTTGTTCGTGGTGGCTCTAACCGCGTGTGGGCAGGTAATGTGTAGTATCACATACTCAGTAGCGGACTTAGACTGATTTGATGACTTAGGCTCATGATAATATTCTTTATTTGCAAATTTTGTTTAACCCTCCAAATTATTGTGTAAGATTCAGTATTTTGAAAAACAGACTTCTGGAACTCGAAAAATATTAGAAAACGAAAAAAAATCTAATTATATTATAAATTCCTTAAATACCAAAATTTGGAAAACTTACTTATTAACTCAAAAATTTTCGGAATACAGCGGATAGAAACTCGGCATTAGAATTATTTGAAAAATTAAAGTCGAGTTCGAACTCATCGTTTAAAAACTCTTTGAAAACAATTTTAGCATCACGTACCTATATGAGTAGATACAATAGGTACCACTTGTTCGGGGGAGAGGTCGTGGAGGAGATTTGCACAAAGTTTTTTTGCTCACTTGTAAACACAACCATTTTTCTTTACTCTGAGTGGCAGAGTCAGATATCAACTGCTCCAATATCAACTGCCTTCTTATTTTAAAATTTCTTTCTCAAAATTACAAAGCCATTTTTTTCTTTTCTTCTACATAAAGCTTTAAATACTTTCATTTGACGTTTATATGGCATTGCCAGATATATAGAATTTCAGTATAAATATCTAATTCTTAAAAAAAGTGTTTCCTTAAGGACCTGCTTAGTAAACGAACGTAAATTCTTTTTAAAAAAATTTAAAACATTTAATATAATTTTTTTAATTTATAATTCTTTTTGCGAGTTGACCATAAAAATGTCGTAACCGAACTGTCAGTAACAAGATAACTAAAGGAGTAAGCGATACTGCAACTGACACCTGTCTGCACTGCTGTAAAAATGGCTACCTCTAAATTATTTTACAGAAGTTGCAAATGCGACAAGTGTAGTGTATACTCTGTCCAACAAAAACAGTCAGTACAGGGAAGTTAGGGCATTTGCCTCTCACTCTGGTGTTATTGGCTTGCATAAACCTATCTCAAGTTAAAGCTCTAAAAGTGTTTCCGTACCTATCGTTATAAATGCCCGCGAATATGAGAGAAATGTTTGTATGTGTTACCATCTGCTTATTTTAAACAATGAACATTTTAATTAAATTAAAAAAAAAGAAAGGTATTCATCCTTTTTCACACCACCAAGTAGCAAGCCAATTGGCGCGTTTTTTATCCGCGAAAACCTTAAATGTTCTATAATATAACGTTATTATTTATTTAATTCAATTTTACTTCACTATTTAACAAACGCAAAATCAATTATTCACTGTTGGTAAAACAAAATTTCACTTTAATAAAACCTTTTGTAATCCAAGTAATTTGCTTTGCACGTTTCGATACTTTGCACAAATAACTTTTTTCTGCAAAAACACTGACAGGAAAGAAAATTAACTGAATTTTAACGGGCTATTAGAAATACAACCAAATTAAAAGGAAAAAAATCAAAGCGACAACACTTTCTCCTCCTCACCTAACTAAATAATGCTCTCAAAAGCTTGAAATCAGAAAGCTTTTTGGTAAAAAAAAAACTACTGAAAAAGCTCTTTTGTATTGCTTTCAATGGGTATTGGCAACTCAGTTGGAATATATATTTTTTTAAACTTATACAGCGAAAGTAGAAACAAGTAGATGATCAGTATTCTTTGGGCATGCAATGAGGACGGTCATGGTGGAGTTTACCTTGTTTTGCAGGAAATTACCACAACAATATGTGTAAGTTCAGTGTGGTTTCAGTATACACAGGCACCACTGGTTTGAAAAAAGCTCGCCCATAAGCCCTATACTGACCATTTTTGTTGGACAGAGTTTAGTAATTTATTTGCACTGCGACACCTATTTCCAAGCAACATTTAAATGCGTTATTGATCCTTTGAGTTGAATATGTGTTGAGCCTGGGTTGATTAAAAACAAGTTAGGTGGAATTCCACTTCCTCGTAAGCTCGAAAAAACAGCTTTCGAATTGTCAAAAGCAGAAGTCACCAATAATTCAAAGTGAACAGGTTTCCAGATCGTACTTTTTCAATTTTCTGGCCTACAATTTTCGTGTGTGACGGCCCTGTACCTAAGGTCCCCCCATTAAAAATGAGCCTTAAGCATCTTACAGTTTAATCCGGCGATGCTCACACTACAAACATCACCATCTTCACTGCAATTGCCGACATAGCAACAATAATTATAAAAAAAAAAGAAAAGAAGAAAAGTTGACTGATTATAATTCATCATGAATGTGTCCACGGACAGGGTCATAGACTCATACAGCATGCATATGTGCAATGTGCAGCGCAGCCGCCTTCATTGGCTTTGGCAGACACAGGCACAAACAGGTATAAACGACTCCCGACTGAGCTAACACGCTCCGTTGAGCGTTGAGTAGAGTGTTCACGATTTTGTTGTCCAGTCTATCTTTTGTCCTTGGAATCATCATTATCATCATCATCATAATCATCATCATCATCACCATCATAATAATAACAATCAGAATCTCCCTGAGAGTCAGTTAGCACACCGAACACAACGAATAGAACGCACTTTTGCCAGTCGCATTCGCAATTTGCAATGGTCACTCCATTAGGAATTATAATGACATGCCATCAGGAGAAATCATTTGCATACGAAAGTGGCTATGATGCTTGAATTGCATAAGACTTTTTACATCTTCCATTTGCTTCCGGTACAAGTCATCTTAAGCTGTAGCTGTGGAGTGAATTGAAGTGAAGTGAAATGGGGCTGATGTTTAGATCTGTCTAAATGTAAAACTGAATCATCGTCATTCGATAAAGAAGAATACGACGGAAGCTGGGTTTCTATAGTGAAAGAGAGGTTTTTCAGCAATTTTGCACTCGGGTCGGTTCGAGTCTGTGATGAGGATGATTTTTTTTTAAACTCTTTTTTTTTTATAAATTTTTCGTTTAACAATTCTAATGGGAAAGGAAATTTATTTCAAAAAGTTAGTTTAGAACTTTAAAAAATATTCTCCTGGCAGTGGGAACACCTCCAGATGTACCTACGCGCCATATAGGATGAACTGCCCACGGTCATTGGGAATCGGATATAATGTGATGCATCATCTATATTTTATTTTTGTTTTTTTTTCTTTTTCCTAAAAATGTTACAGCGAAAGTTGGGATAGTTAACGAATGACAGGTCTGAGTCATAAACTATTCGCCCAGTAGAAAGTTGGTTCAACTTCCTTTGCTACAAAATAAAATATGGGTAAAAACTTTTTGCTCGGGTTTATCATCGCAAAAAATATGGATGTAAAGTTTGATATTTTGTTTGTAAATAAAAGAATACATTTTAAAAAGTTGATAACAGTATGCCGTTGTATAAAACCATACGGCATAAGGCTGTGCACACAGTAGCGCGGGAAAAGCCTGCGAGAAAAGTGTTCACATGAATTCTTGTGGTACACAGTGAGGCAAACGAATACGATCTTCTCGCAAACAAAATTCATTTGTTTGTCACTTTTTTCAGGCGAGTTCGTTAGCTTGTTTATAATTATTTTGGAAAAAAGATTAAAGCAAGTGACTCCACACCTGTCAATTTTTAACAGTTCTGTTAATGATGGTTTTGATGGTCCTGAGAGTCATAAGGACATTTGGATTTTGAAACTTAGTTGTTTTCTCCGCTGCCCCAACCGCGCGGAGTTCTTTAAGTATTTCAAACATTTAACTGGGAACTATTGGTTTAAGAATGTTATAACTGTAAAAATAGGGTTCTTACATTTTCGTCAAGTAGAACAAAGCACTGAAAAACTTCTTCTGTTCTCACACCTTTTCGCATTTCGAATCATATCTAGCACTTCTAAAGTCTCTCCTCGCATTATTGTGTTCGAAGTCTAATTAACTGTGAATATGGGAGCATGGCACCATTGCAACTTGAATGACTGCTATACTAGGTTCAGTGAAACTTTATATTGTTTATTTGTTTTGAAAATTTAAGGGGGTTGGTTATAAGCTACTTGTTAAGCTACTCTTTCCTGTTTAAACATCTTTGCATCTCCTTGACTTCTGTGTTTCTGACACAGCGTTTTAATCGAAACCCATGAACTGTCAAAATCAATTAAAGGATGGCTCCGATTTAAATGGATTAAAAAACCTCTACACAATTTTCCTATTATATTTTGTGCTGTAGGAAAAGGTGGCATTTGGATACAAATATTATCGAAACATCAAAATAAAGATTGTTGCCTATCTATCAAGCCATAAACTGTCAAAAACCATTAAAGGATGGCTCCGATTTAAATGGATTAAAAAAGGCTACAAAATCCAATTTTACCTCAGAAAATTCGAAATGTTTTGCTCCGGAAAAGGTGAGTTTAAACCTTTTGGGTGACATTTGGAAAAAAATATTACCGAAACCTCAAAACAGAGTTTGCTGCCTATCTATCAAGCCATAAACTGTCAAAAACCATTTAAGGATGGCTCCGATTTAAATGGATTCAAAACCAAGACTAAGGATGATACCAAGACCGAGAAGAGAATACACATTAAAATTTTCACGAGAAAATGGCGAGACCAAGATCAAGACCAGACTTTGTTAGGCGAGACCGAGATCAAGACGAGACTGAATTTTTTTGATTTTGACGAGACCGAGACGAGATTAACAAAAGTCTCACCTGTTCTCGTCTCGTTGCCAACCCTAATAGAATTAGAAGTGCAAGATTTCGATAAACAATGGTACCATCTCCATTTCGATACTTAATATTATTTCTCCACCAAAAAAAGTCCCTGCCTGATACACTGTATTTCCCAATCCTCCTCGATCCCTGGCATGAAGGCTTCCTCTCTTTCATATCTAGCGCTTAGGCATCCGTCCAAGCCAACGTGTTTTGACCTTTTCGACTTCATCTTTGTACAGCTCTCATAGTGTTGGCAGTTGTATTATCTTCTCCTTTCGCCCTCCTCATACATAGGATCAAAATATCCTTCGATGAATTTTTCTTCCGAAAGAGTACCAGTATCAACTCCTCTTTTCTGGTTAGTGTCCAACATTCGGTTCCGTAAAAGAAAACTGGCAGCATAATTGTTTTGTAGAGCGTTCAATAAATCTTTGGCAATAGGAGATCTAAACCCATTTATTTCGCCGAACCGAATTACTTGCTGTTTGCTAGGGTTTTCGAGGGGTTAATATTTACTCCAAGTTAGGTAATTGCTGCTATCAATAGTGACATTTAGCCCTAATCTTTGACAGACGCAGATAATTTGTTTTGTCATTGTGTACTTCAAGACCAATACATTTGACTGACCTTTAATCGCAGCAAAGGCCTCTATAACAGCACGTTGAGACCGTCTACTTACATTTGTCAATATCGTCCACACACGCCTGCTATACGCGTTATATTTTCCAGAATTAGATTGAAGAAGTAACATTATAACGCATTACCTTGTCGAAACCATGTACGTGCTTAGAATAGGTCGGTAGAGCAGCACCGTCTGTTTTCTAGTCTCACTCGACTTTGGTGCATAAATCAGGCTGAATTTGACCAATGGAATCGATTATGTTGTCTTTGAGGGCCGCGGTGGTTTGCGGCTTATTCGCATAAACCTGCGACTTAAGAAAGCCCCACAAGAAAAAGTCTAAAGTGGTCAAATCACACAATCTTAGTGGCCAATTCATGCCGCCTCGGCGCGAGATATCCATGCCATGAAACCGCTAGTGCAAAATATCGATTGTGTCTTGGGCTGTGTGGCGCCATCCTGTTGAAACCATATGTTTTCGGTGTCCATATCATCTAATTCATGCCACAAGAAGTTGGTGATCATCGACCTATAGCGATGCCTGGCCAGCATCATTTTGGAAGAAGTACGGACCGATGAAGCCTCAGCCCAAAATCCCCACCAAACAGTAACTTTATTTTGATGCATTGGCACCTCGTGAATCTCGCGTGGATTGTTGTCGTCCCAAAACCGGCAATTTTGCTTTTTTTTTTTTTTTTTTTTTTTTTTTTTTAAATTCATTTTTATTTCATATTAACTTATAACTATCTTAAAGCTAGACAAAAATGTTTAAAACTAGCCTAATTATCAATAACTTACAACTAATTTACTGGCCCTTTACGGGCGCTCTAAATTAAACAATAACTCTTACAACTAATGTCTTTCGACCTAAAAACTATTTTAATTAAATCTAATTTTTTTTTTTTTTTATTTATTTTATATTTCAAGAAACTTTTATACAGAAAACTTGGTATCTGATCATTTTTTTTTTTTTTTTTTTTTTTTTTTTTTTTTTTTTTTTTTACCTATAAACTAAACTTAAATATATATTAAAAATAATTAAAACTAAATAAAACTAACTTATACTAACTAAAAATAACTTAAACTACTTAAAATACCTAATAATACTTATAACTACTTAAAAACTAGAACAGCCACAGCAGCATTTTTTTCGTTTTTTAATTTTTTTTTGTTTATTTTTTATATGCATGCAGACACACACTAGCATGCAACCCACCCACACATGTACATACGCACATACATATACGTACGCACACACATGTACAGACACGCAGATACATGCACGCATGCCCCCGCATACATACATATTTTTAATTTTTTTTTTTGGTGCCACCCTGACTGTTACCTATACCTAATGCCCTAAATCTATGTAAGTCGGCCAAGATATATCATCTTCATCGACTTTAAATATCACGATGCTGTTCAGAGAGCCACCAGAACTGGTTCTCCTGTTTCGCCCTATCCCTCCGGTCCCGATCGGACACAGTCCTACTGAACCGAAGGCGCTCTTCTCCACCTTGAGCGATGACGTCTCGACTATACAGGAGTCGCCTATCCACAGTTTTCCGGCTGACGTGGTAGATGAGCGGAACCGCCCCTCCATCCTGTATCAGCCCTCGACTGTCTAAATAGAGGAATGCCTCAGGAGGGATGTAACCACTTAACCGCGCACTCTCAAAATATTCGTTATTGGGGTAATAAGCCCCAAAAATTAAGCTGTTAGTTGAGGACATCGCTCTTGCAACGTGACCCCGAATCAGCTTGAACAAAAAATTATCTATTCTGTTTATGTTGGCTCCGTTGTATAGAACCTGGTTGGAATAATATCTTGTTTACTCCGACTCTGGTGTTCTGTGTAATCCAAGGCAACGTCTAAGACATTGCCTCTCAAACACCCGAATCTTTTCCATTTGAGATGGGGCAACGTTGAACCACACCGGGCATCCGTAGGCAATCATCGGCCTGATGAGGGCCATGTAGCAAATCACCTTCACCCTGCTGTCAAGACGGCTGCTATAAAACAGTCGTTTTGTCAAGGCTAAGGCTCCCCTAGCCCTGGCCAAAGCAGCACCTATATGTCTGTCGAAATACAGGTACTGATCCAACCAGATGCCAAGGTACTTTACTACACTTTTACTCGCCAGTGGATGTCCATGTGGCCCTACGATCACCAGCTTGCGCCAGTTCTTTCTCGTATCCCTTGAGGCGCTAGACAGCGGAGTCCTAAACAAAATAGTTTCTGATTTCTGGAAGTTGATTTTCAACTTCCAGTCATCACAATATCGCTGAATCTTGTCGAAGTCACTCTGCAAGAGACTTTTGATGACCTCAACTGTATGAGCTGTTCTGTACGCAATTAGATCGTCGGCGTACGCAATTGCCTGAGTTAGACTACCTATCAGATCGCTGGTGTAAATGTTGAATAGAATCGGCGAGTTAACCGCTCCCTGCTGAAGACCATTATTAATATTAAAAATTGCAGTAGAAGTTACATTGCCACTCTTGACAACAAACTTTCTACCATTTAGCATGTCATAAAGCATATACAATAGAGGTTTACTTATACCTAGTCTGGTTAGCTTTAGATAGAGACCTTCTAACCATACGGTGTCGAAGGCCTTCTCCAAATCAACCAGACAGGCACCCGTACACTGTTTTTTAGTTTTGTTCCATTGGATATCAGAAACAAGTTTAGACGCGGCATGAATTGTGTCATGTCCCGCCTTAAAACCGAACTGATTATCCGGGATGATATTTTTGTCCTCCGCCCATTTGAACAGGGCTCTATTAATAACCTTTTCAAATACTTTGCTGATACTCGGAAGAAGACTTATCGACCGGAGATTCGCCGGATTGGAGTTGTCCTTTCCCTTTTTTGGGAGAGGGTGCACCACAGCTGTCTTCCACCGCACTGGATAATATGCATTATTCAGCGCGTTGTTAAACAGTGTGGTATAAATGTCAACTGCTTCTTGAGGCAAATGTCGTAGTACTACGTTGGATATACCATCGAGTCCTGCAGACTTCTTTTTCTTTAATGAATCGAAGATGAGCTGGAGCTCATTCTTCGAAATTAACAGGGGGCTGGGCCCATTTCGGTCGGCGATTATGGCGTTTGCCAAATCTTCATCATTAAACCTGGTAAAACCAAGGTTCTCAGATCGCCATTCGGTTATATCGTTCCGGAGCCATAAGTGATGAAGCAGAGCTCTGTTCTCCAGGTCATGATTCGGGCGAATGCTAGCATTCACCTTGTACACTTGCTGGAAAGCAGCCCCCACAGCCTCCACTCTCTCCTGCGGATCTTCGATTATATAGAGGTCATCGTCCAATACGGCATCCTCTGGGTCTATGCCTGCTGTCAGAAGTACGTCTCTGTTCTCTGTCGTCCTCTGGAGCTTAAGACACGGAAGATCGTTTTGATCCTTTCTTCTAAAAATCTTATTAATTTTTGGGAACATACTTGGGTCGCTGGAGTTAACGGCACGAATTTTATTGTCCCAGACGGCAATTTTGCTTATTCACGTATCCATTCCTCCAAAAATGGGCCTCATCCGGAGAACACCCATTTTGATAATAAAGTTTTATCATTTGCACGTGTTGCTCGATTCTGTAACTTTGCCATGATAATTTGTCTTTAGTGACTGATTAAAAGACAATATTTTGACAAAAAGTGAAAGAAACAATATGGCCGCCACGAGCTGTCAAAATCAACCCGTCCCTATTGGAAAACCCTTTACTTAACTTGGTATAAAGATTTGTTGGATGTTCGATCTGACATGCTGAAAACCACACTGATATTTGCGGATTAAAGCGTTTCAGAACAGCTTAATACTATCACACAGCACGCTATGCATCGATGCACATTAGATCATCGCCTTTTTGTAGTTGGGGCATCTGGAGCTGATTGTCCAGTAATCAGACATGTTTCGTTCCACCCATGTTTGATTGATGATTTGATACATGGGCCCTATCAATATATCTCCTCTGTATTTAAAAAGCTCCATCAGGACAGACGCGGCGGTCTTGTTGTTCTTCAGCTTTGTTTTTTTATTGCAAATTCAACCTCTTCTCTGCCTGGTGATGGAACTTATTTGTCTTGAATGATTGGAGGTGGCCTCAGAATCAATCCATTCTCATTTACCAGCTACTTAATAATGTGCTTGAATATTAACAAACTGACGAAATGGTCCTACAAACTATTTCCCCCGATCCAACCAGACGTCCAAATCTAAAAGTTCAAAGCATTACCAATACAATTCTAAGAAATAATTGCTGCCAGGTCAATGACATGCTGTGACTTTTGACATATGATAAAGCAACGCACCGCACCGACACACCTCACAACAATCTGTCGAATCGATAAAGTTCATAGTAAAAAAACCATTGCAAAAGTTACATTTGCAGGTTGTTGAACATAAATATGTCAAGTAAATTAAAATGTAGTGTATGCGTTTCCCTCGGGAATAACTTAAGCTTTAGGGGGTTCCCCATGTTTCTACCTCTTCCGTCGAATGAAGAATGTAAATCAAAGAGAATTTTCTTACTTCATTTTATTCCTTTGAGTTTTTTTTTTTTTGTTTATTCTCAATTGTTAAAAAAAAATGAAGAAAAATAACGTAAGTCACGTTTCACGTGCGAAAAACTAAAATTGTTGCATTTATGACGGCTTTAGAAAATGGTTTCAGTTGCATGCATCATCGGTTCGGTTCATCGGACGAGAAGTTCCATTTTGAGTTGCACAGTGTATAAAAAAATATGGCGATGGATATATATGGTAAATGGTATAGCTATATCGCTGTGTGTGCTGCTATCCTATTGCCACTGTGGGATTGCTATTGTTTGGCGATGAAAGAAATGTTTTTCTTCTTTTTTTTCGGTTTTGGTTTTATTCTTTATATCGTGAATATAATATAGAATAGCGGTGGCTTTTTTGTGCGGCGCTGTTAAAAGTCGTCGAACTTGAGAAGAAAGGAGAAAGATGATGAATGCATAGTATTTTACACGAGTTGATGTTAAAGTATTGATTGGAAAGTGGGTAATTGTACTTCTACCGCAATTGCTACGTCTTTTTACATAACTATATATACATTGAACTGTTACATTTGATTAAATGAAAGGCATTGATCTATTACTTCTGGATCGGAGTTTAAAAATATTTTCAATTGGCTTTTAAAAAACGCCTTCTCGTGATTAGTTTTTCCTTCCCTTTCACTACATAATTCACAAATTTGTAATAGGTAGACTTCAAGACTTATATTTAGAGTCGCTGAAAACTAATGGCTATAATGGCTAATATTTTTTTTTCTTATAAGCAATTTAGGAATTTTTTAGAGTACCTGACCTGACTATGTGTAATTACGAAATAATTGTTTTCCAAAAGTCGATTTACGGCCTTTTATTCCCGAATTCAGTTTTCTTTGCAAGAAATTTTTAGTTAAATTAAACTCAAAAAAACTTTCTGACGCCAGGGCTTAGTTGAGAATTGTCAATTTTGCACATATGTAATCATATTGTCTAAAACTATATAGACAACTTTTATTAAATCAGATCGATTTTAGGAAGTACAAAAAAAATCTTTCAAAAAAATATTTTGATTGGTCAAGTATAGAACTCTTTTAGATTTCGTAAGTTTTTATGAAAGAAAATAATATTTCGCTATGTAAACTCAAAAGTACCGAAAAAAAAGCAATAGCTTGAAAACGCAAACAAAATTGAGGTGACAATTTTAAATATTTAATAATATAAACTTAAAAAAATTTTTTTTTTAAAATCACCCAGCCGTTTTCGAAATATTGAATTTCAAAAAAAAAATATATTTTTCGTAAATTTTGGTATACAGTCTTTTTTATAATTCAAAGGACCTCCTTGCGGAGCCGTTTATGAGAAAGTCGAAAATCAAAAACATGTTTGTATAGCAGGTACCGTACGAACTTGCTCTTATGTTCGATCACATCGTATGCAAAAGATTTCTGTTATAAATCCAAATAAATTTTTAACATCGTTTTTTTACTTTATTTTTTATATATACATACAAAGTTTCTTTCATTTTTTTTCTAAACAAAATTGGTAAGACAATCTTAAATATTTAATAATATAAACTTAAAAACAAAATATTAAATCGGCTTAATCAAAGAAAATATAATTCAAAATTCTGCAATAAATACTTAAACTAATTTGAGCTCAAAAAAAGTGCGCCATTTTATTTCTTGTATAAATTTGAATTTATGAGAAAAAAAAATTTGAAAATCTGTGGAGCGGCTTTTGAGAAAAAAAGTTTTTTTTTTAAACTTTTTGAAAAAAAATTTAAAAAAAATCAAAAACGCCAATTCGTAGGTATTCAGCAAATACACATAACTATAATTTTTGAAAAAAAATTATTGAGCAGTTTTCAAAATATAAATTTCATTTTTTTAAAATGCTTTTAAATACATAAAAATATTAATTAAAATATTGGTACGCAGTATAAATTGGACAACCCAAACCAATAGTCGAAATAAAAAAAACGTCCCTATGGAAAGTAACGTCTTTAGAATTTTTTTATTTTTTTTCAATCATATGATCGGTCGTACCTATAAAGCTGCACTGATTTTTTTAAATCAAAATCGTTAGAACCGTCTCCGAGAAAAATATGCTTTAACGTAACTTTGAGCTAAACAAAAATTCAATTTCCTCTCTGTGCAAGTTTGAAGCAATTCGGCCCACCCGGCTGTAGGTGTAGGTGTCTATACATACACACAGACAGACAGACTTTTTCGTCTTCGCTGCTATCGTAATGTCATGTTTGATTATTATCTCAAAACTTTTTTTTTCGACGAATGCATAACTTGCCTTATAGGACCTATAATCGCAAGTAAAATTGTAGACCAAAATCCTAGTACAGAGTACACACACTAATTTTTATCAAATTCGTTAGAGTCATTTTCGAGATAATTAAGATGGCAGAAAAAATTGTATGGCAAGTACCGTTATTTTTGGGGCTAAAAAAACGATTCAACGATCTATTTGAGACAATCACCTAAAACGCTTAAGTACCAAGTTTGAAGAAAATCGCTTCAGCCGTTTAGGCTGTAGATCGTTCTACAGACAAACAGAAAGAATTGCGGGACCCGCTTTTTTGGTGTTGCCTATCATTGTAATGCCAAGTTTGATTAAAATCTCGAGTTTGATTTTTTTCCAAATGCAAAACTGACCCTATAGTGCCTACATATGTATATCGCAATAAAAATGAATACCATTTTGTTCTTTACTAACTTAGGTACCGCTACAGTTCGGGATGAGCCTGATGGGCTTCATCTAACTATTTCGGTTTTTAGCTAGCTACATCCAGTAGCGCATTGCAAGATAATTGAGGCCCTCTTCGTCGTCCTTTGCTGCATTGTCCCTCCGAAATAGGGATGGGTTATTATTTCAGCAACAGGTATTTAGTAACAAGTATTAGCAAATAGCAATAACAACTTCGAATTGAATATCGAAAAATAGCTGTTATTAGAATTTCGAAATTCTTGTTTTGTTTGTATTAATTTATTCAAATTTATTGATTTGTGTCATCGAGCAAAAGTTGTCATTATTTTATTACATAATTTGGTTAATTGTGATTCTGCTAATTCTAGATTTATATAATTGTATAAAATCGAAATCGTAACAAAAAGTTGTTTCATTTTTCGTTACTGATTTCGCTAAATTGCGATGCTGCCTCGGCTTATTCCAATTGTTGTTGTTTCTTCAATTTTTATAACAGTTTCGAATTTATACCATGACTAAAATAAGTACTAAGCAGGCGGAAAACTAAGCATGAGAAATTTGCTGAATATTATCCTCAAGAGCCCGTCAGCGCATATATACGAACCGTAGAATTTTTCTCTCGAAACGACAAAAATATGCTTTCATCCGCCTTTGATAATGTCCACGCTTCAAGTAGGGCATTAAGTAGGACTGGGAAGATGAAGGTAGATGAAGTTATGCATCCTCCTAAGTTCTTTGTGATTGGACATTTCTACTCAGTTGTCTTTTTAGCTCAAAAAACAGCGATTGCCACGATTAATTCTTCGTTTGATTTCTTGTCTTAATGGTATTGTCAGATGTTACAGCTGAGATTATTCCCTTAGTGTCTACTGTGATTTTCTGTCCTATACCCCGGTGCTGAGTTTCCCTCCTTGTTTGAAGCATATATGCATATTTTTTTTGCCCCCGTCTATTGCAAGACCTGATTTTGTGCCTTTCTGTCTCTATTTGTTCAAAAGTAACATCCCGATTAGTTCTGCCAATGATGTGAAAGCTGCCTGCGTATGTAAGCGACTTCTAGAACATTTTGTCACTGTCGTTGGCAGCCAAGTTTCCCACAATGTGTTCCAAAACGAGTCATATGACAGTGGATCGTCCTGTCTAAAATCATTTTTTGACATCGAAGGTTTCGGTGTATTCTATACCAACCTTGATAGAGTAGAGCACATTATCATCTCGCTCAATCAAGCAAGTTAGGTAGGATCATCAAAAATAGACATGACTATTGATTTATACATTTCAGGTTTTTTTCCATAGTCAGCCGCAGTGCTTGTGTGTCCCAGAGCTCCATTTTGTCTGCCGAGCCTGGCTCTCTTTTTCATTATCTGGATCTTTAATGTACTAATTGTCTTGCCGCAACTCTCATCCTATCCTATATGACTTTCATTTAAAAAATATATGAATTTAAATCAATGGAATAGTTCATCGAAACACCAAACCTTCAAGCACTCTCCTTTTATATTGTTTTTAGAAGAACCTCATAAACAAACTTCCGAATACCATTTATCCATATTTCAATGCTTGTCTTTCTATTAGAAATAATCATCAAATAATCCCAATTGGCGATTGATTTTGTTGAATGTCAGCAACAAAAGAACCGCTGACCATAACTTTTCCAAATGAACGTGACTAGCCTACCTGAACCAAACATAAACAAACAAACAAAAACAAAGAACAAACAAAACTTAAAAATCCAAGAAGCTTAAGTCTCCACAGTCATAATGAATCCACTTCCCCTGGGTGTTTTTGAGTATCATGTATTAGCATGCTTTGTTGTGTCCACCACTTTGAGGCGTCAAATATTCCGATCATACCCGCCACCATAAGAGTATTTGAAGACGCTCCGATGATAAATACAGCGTGTTACAACTCCTTTTATGCTTTCAGACTTACAAATAAGATTTCCGGATCAATAAATGGCAGCTCTTTAGAACGGAAATGGATGTGTAAATAAATTTATGTTTTTTTTAATGCTCTGTTTGTACCTTAGGTATCAGCTTTACAGATCGTGAACTACAAGCAAGTGTTGTAGGTCGGAAATGTAATGTGAATGTGCATTAATCGATAGGAGATGCTCTTTGTTTAATAATAATTTCGGCTTAGTTATGATTTGGAATTGTATGATCACACAAGACCCGTGTAATATTAAAAAAAAATATCGAAGTCTTCACTGTAAATCTAAATGGACAATTATTTGTTCAGACGCTTTAAACTTGGAAACGGCTGGACCAAATTTGATACTTTCGTATGTGGATTTGTTCGTTATTGCTACGCGAAGGCTTAGAAAAAAAGAATCGTCGGAAAATTTCTACAGGTGGCGCTGTAGGTGTACGTTCCTAATATCATTGATATTAACAAAATCACGTCCTTAAAGCGGAATTGCGGTAGATGTCGCATCTCTCGGAATTTTTTGCACTTTCTGGAAGCTTCCGACAAACACTTGCCGTGGTTTCGAAATCAGCAGCGACGGATGAATTTAAAGCATTTCTCAAGTCATATGCGAGTATTCCTGCAACAGAATAGAACAGCAGAAAATTTCTCCAAAGAAATGCTGAGAATCGCAAATGGACTAATTCCGGTAGATTACTTCCAATTGCCTTATATTGATTAAATCTGCCATTTTCTAATTCACTTCTGTGGCTATGTTCACAAAATTTACGTTTCATCCCGATGATGATTGATGACTTGAATTGAACCATTCAAAATCAAATTCCAGGGAATTGCGTTTATAAAAATCTAACGATCCATCGCATTGAGAACGAAAGCGAAGTCATCAATTATCTGGTGGAATTCCTAAAATCCATTTATTTCCCTTTCATGTCGCCTTACATGTTTTATAGTTGGATCAGTCGTCATTTTGCTACGAAATCTTCATGGTTGTGACGAAGCTAATGAACAATTTGATACTGGGCCCATGTTCTGTAACTCAGGCGATAACTAACTAATACTTGATTTACAAATATTGGACGGTACGAAGTCCATCGGTTCAGCTAGTTAGTTTATAGATTTATTTGTAAACTATTTAGATAAACAAGCAAAACAATTAAGCTTAGTCGTTTACTGACAATTTTCTTCAAAACATGAATTATACATTTGTTTGATAAAAACCGTTTATCTTCAAATACAAAAAAAAATGTAGATACGTTAACACAGGTCAGAGATTAACAGTTATAAAAATTGGAATTTTTTGCACTTATTGCTTTGTTGTTTTTTTTTTAAATTTCATTTATGTCAATGGATAGAATGGATGCCGTATACTTTTTCAAAAATATAAATTTGTTGTTTTTTCGACTTCTTAGACAAAAAAAAAACTGACAGCCGAACGTACATAATACAGGGTGGCGCACCGTGCTACAATAAGAAATTTAAATAACTTTTATTTTAATCGATGTAATTCATTAATTTTTTTTTATTGGATTTTATTTTAAATAACTAATGGTTTTTAAAGATGATAGACCGCAAATGACCTCCACGCTCATCCACGCATATGCGGCACCTGATCAAAAAATTGTTCATTGCGGCCTGAAGGGTTGAAATTGGGATCGCTTAAATTATTGTCTTCATGGACTGCTTCAATTCAGTCAAATTCCTGGATTTCGTTTTGTACACTTCCTCCTTGACATAAACCCCATTAAAAAAAATTCTGGTGCAGTCAGGTCAGGTGACCTTGGGGGCCAGCGGAAAGTGCACTTTCTGGATATCAATTTGTTTGGGAATTTTCGTTGGAGCTCCGCCATAACTTGTGTGGCTACGTGTGTACTTGATCCATCTTGTTGAAACAAAATCCTGCTGAAAGGGATACGTCTTCGGCGAAGTTCTGGGTAAAAAAAAAACTTCTTAAACATCTTTAAATAACGGTCCCCATTGACAGCTTGTGTTACACCGTTTTCTTCAAAGAAGTATGGCCTGACAATACACCTTGATGAAACTGCGCACCACACAGTGACTCGTTCTGGGCGCAGTTCAGTCTCATGGAGTATTTCTGGATTAGATTCACTCCATATACGGTAATTTTGCTTGTTAACATTGCCGTTTAAGTCATAAGGGGCCTCGTCAGACATGAACAAACAATTTATCAATGTGTTGCCTTCTTCGGCCATGCCAGGCAAATCCTGAGTGTTTAACTTGCTTGTAATTTGGACTTTGTACGGAAACAAGTTTAAGTCATCATGAAGTATCCGTTGTAATGACCGTCTGCTAACTCCAATTTGGCCCGATAAGTTTCGAGTCGAAACACTTAGATTTGCCTGTATTGCCGATGCAACAGCCACGATTGTATCCTGAACCCGAACATTGGGATCTCGATGATACGGTCTTCGTTCGATGCTTCCATCTACTCGGAGGGGTACCGCCAAACTCCAGCCTAAATTCCCTTTAGACGGAAATGACGGACTGCAAAGAATGGTATCGCTGCATTATCCAAATCCTTTTTTCAGTATCCCAAGCATTCATTTTCATTTTGATAAATCTAAATAGTAACCTATAAAATAAAAAAAAATAAGCCGATTACTCACACCGAAAAAAAGTTATTACGTTTTATTTTTGTAGCACGATTCGTGTGCCACCCTGTACACTTTTGCAGAAATGTGAATTATTATTTTGTCTCAAGCTCTAAACAGCATCGATTTTTTTCTTACAGTGAGAGTGTGAAGTGTCATATGGGCTTGTGAGATCATTTTTGTGCAGTCTGAATAAAAAGCTGAACACGACAAACGTCACATTGACACATGAGGGAAAACACTAGCCGTTTTTATATGCTCTTAACGTCGAAGGTGACATTATTTTTTTTTTTTGATAATGTGGGATGGATTCTTTAAAAACGTTTCGGTACAATACTTTTATGAAAATATTTTCAATGAAATACAATTGCATAATTTAAATCCACATTTAAACAATATGTCAGTCTCAACATAGAAAGCAGTGGTGAATAAACTAAAATGTCAGATGAGATTGACAGTTAATTTCTTAATTGAAGTATGAATGTGAAAAATAGATCAGAGTGCATAATTTTCAATGTTAAGATAATGTCGAGCTCTGATCCTGAAAGAAAACCTCTTCGACATTAATCGTAAAAAAAACTTAAGTTCAATCAACAATAAATATAGTTCCTGATGACGAATATTCCTCTAAGAATTAATCTCCAAATTTTATTGCTGCATTAAGTGTAAGTAAATTTAGCCGCTTATACATTTTTGAGAGCTGAGGTGGTGCCAAAAATGTATCCTCGACTATTTATTTAGCCCAATCGGTAAATGACTCAAATGCGCAGAGAATATTCTATTGAGTACAACTCATGTTCTGTGGAAAACTGTACTACCGGCACTAATTACCCCTTGTTCATTGAAGGATTGCAAGGTAATGTCAATTCCGTTCTGTAATACCATCGCTGCTTCCAGATGTCATTTTTATTATGTCCAATTTCCCCTTCTCGCGCTTCTTAAACAAAACAAATCGCACTTTATAAAAGCAGAGTTACTGATAAGATCTAAGCTTAAAGTATGGTGCACTTTTTCGAGTAGATAGTAGATACCGTGTAAACTCAAGAAATTCAAAGTTGAACATTACCGTTTGCGTTACGCTATAATTTCTTACACAGACTTAAACAAAAAAAACGCAAGTTATATCTAACCATTACAACCGCTAAGTTTTGTTTCTTGCTCCCTGGCGCTGTTTGTTGCAGAAGTGCGCAAAAAGTCCACCGATTTATGTGTATTATAAATGAATCCTCACAGGAGGAGAAGAGGCTACTAGAATATTCATAAAAGCCACTGCTACAATAATAATCATGCACAACAACTCTCCCAGCAGCATTCAAGTCGGTGCTTATGGTAGTTGTTAATTATTACAATAGCTCGAAATGGTGGAAATAATAAAGTTTAAAAAAAAAATTTAAGATACCTCATCCTGTGGTGGAGAACCCTACACCAAATGCATTTTCCTTGAATATTTAAATGTTACATCATCATTTCATTGTGAACGCGGCAGACAATAAACAATACAACAACAACAACAACAAAAATCATGATTTTTCATTTCAAATGTCAACGGTGAATTGCGGTGTGGTGAATTTCGTATACCTACCTATAATACGAATGGCCGTCCAAACGGAAATGGCATAACAAATTATTACATCTGGATGCTTATATAATAGTATGTACATATGTGCATATGTATGTATACATAAGTAATTGATTCAGCGAATGCCTTTTACTGCCAACCTGTAAACCACACACATGGCGAAAATGTCAAATGTCAGTATGAGATGGCCGAATTGCGATTGTATAATTTATAATACGGTGGCCACGACCTGTCGGAAGCAATTGGGTAAATATGTTGTTCATAATACTGTTGATGCATCAACGAGACGAGAAGGTTACTGTTAATTTAAGTATTTCAAAATTGAAGTTCAATTCCATTTCATTTGTGTGGTGGCATTTCAAAGGGAATGAATGGGTTTCTCTTTGTGAATTGCTCATATTTATTCAATTCTGCAGAAAGGGAGAGAATAGTGAAATAACTAAAGTGGAAGACCAGAGATTTTAAATTGATTCATATTATTTTGAAATTGACTTTTAAAGGGAGGATGCCCTAGAGCGAACTTAAAGAGATAATTATGTACCTTTTCAAAAGAATTGATGTGCAAGTTGAATAAATGGTTGGCTTTTTGAAATTGAATTAACTGGGTGAAGGAATAAAAGAGAATCATTGCTAAGTTTTAATGGTTGAAGTGGATGCATCGTGCTAAATAACTTGTTAAGGGGTACACAAGGTCATTTTCTGAGTGAATGGTTGAATAAAAGCATTTTTTTTTTTGGTTGAAGACTGTGTGTAATATTTCTAAAGATAATGTAGTTAGGTAGGAATAGAAGCCACGGAAATCATAGCCATGTGGATCAAATTAGCGCTGAAAAGTGCTGTTAGACATTGTATGAGGATTGTGCATATTTCATCGGGGAGTCATCCAGTTTGGATTGAATTTAAAATATCTCTGGCTGCGGTTTAACATAAACATTTTAACCGTGCTAAACTAGGTAAATAGTTGACTGGTACTGAAGTGATTATCCGATCACTGTGCTCCATAAACCACCGCCAAAACCCCCAATGCTCTAACTCGCTGTATTAGGAATCCGACGAAGATCACAATGCAGAAGTAATCGAAGCTTGTGCTAGGGCCATTTCATCGCCTGAGAAAAGAGATCAAGTACCAGATCTTCATTGTCACCAACAAAATGGTCTTCCGAGTTGTTGTGCTCTGATTTTGAACCCAGAAGGACAATTTAAAAAAAAATATATTTATGATTGTTTCCTTTTCTTGCTGGTTCCCGTGGCTCCGAAAGTAAGCATTGTGAGGAATGCCTAGCTTCATCTCCTATTACACAGTGTCCGCTACAGGTAGGAAAGACCCTGGTTATTTCTTGCCTGGGTTTACATAACAAATCAATTGCTCGGGATTTAGTATGTGTGCAGCGAAATCTTCCTAGATATTATGCAGTTAGTACAACTGTTCCATCAGCGGTTTGATTCGATAAGAAAGTCAGTGAATGTTAGACTCTTCAGCATTCCGATTGGATTATTGACTTTTCGGCAGTTAGCAATGAAGGGACTGATCCTTGCCTGACCAGCTCGTCAAACCCCAATGTTACTATCACCCGAAACCCCGAAGAAGTATTACTGGATTAGTTTGGACAATATTTTAATTGAATCAATGGTCTTAATAGCATTTTTGTTTTTTGAGTAGCTTCTCTGATTGACAATAAGGACCTAGACATATTTAGAAACTCAGAAAAGATTATTGATCCAACTTTTAGGCACCAGTAAAAATAGTCCTGTTGAAGGTTTTTGCGAATAAAAAAATAATATCGGTCAAAGTACCAATTCCTGAGATGATGCTTGTCTTTCGCCGTTTTGAATTCTTGTTCTCAAACCATCTTGTAAGAAATTATTCATTTCGTCTTCGTGGGAGTTGCCCCAGTTGTTTGGACGGTAATTTTGTTCGTACACATGTTGAATGAAGAAGAGATTAACGACACGACTAAACTCACCCTGTGTTGAAACAATTGATCTGGAATTGGTCAGTAAACAATAATTTGAAGTTTCCACTCAATTTTTTTTTGTGACTTCAATATTTCTAGAACATAAATCACAATGACCTTTGGCGCCATTTGCAAAAATGATTGCACTTTCATATCATGTCAACGAAAGTGCTCTTATGCCAGAAGAACACTTGATCTGAGTCATCGGGCTCGTATCGGAATCAGGTGTCTTAAAATCCCGCTTTTCAAAAATCCAGAAAAAAAAAATTTTAAATACCGTCCTTTTTTTAAATCCCGCCTTTCCATCTTCTTATTCAAAATCCCGATATATTATAATCCCGCTTTTTAAGATCAAGTTTAATCATTCTTAGCCCGTTTTGTATTTTGATAAATGTCTCACAAAAAGCATACATCCGAGCAGTTTTTGAACTTACCTTCACTTACGTGAGTTTCTCTCCTTAAAAAAAATAACCCGAGCTTCTGATGTCCAATATGACAAGTGAATCCACAATGGCACTAAACAATCACGTGCATAATGTGCATTGAACTATAGTTTCTCACATTTTCCAACTTTACCTTTCTATTCTCAATATTCAATTTCTCCTCTATTTATTGATATAAGCTTCAACTCACCCACTTCTTAGCCCACCTCCGTTCAAAGCAGCCATCATCATGCAAAAGAAAATGAAAATCATCATGATTGTTTGATTTTATTATAATAGACTCTTCCTTAATGCTGAAATATTCAATGTTGCAGAACTCAGTGCTAAGATTTGGCGTATCAAGTGTCAACTTCAAGTTGCGATCCAATTCAACTTTCGGCTAATTTCCAAACTATCTCAGATTGCTCTCTCTCTCTCTCTTTTCTTTATATGCTCTATTAACCCAAACACTAAAAATAATCTATTATATCTGTCAAATCAACTTTCAAATGATCTCTTCAGCAAATTAATTTGTTCGTTGGGTTCGCGCGTTCTTCTACCAAATGTCAATGACAATGTCATTAATATCTTTGGCATGGTGCGCTATAATAGTATAAGATGTAATGTTGCATTGTAAGAAGTAAATTTGTCACGTAAGACTTCAGGAATAAACTGGTGTAAATGTAGCTAAACACTTTCTCTAAGACTAGCAGCACTATTGCAATTTCGATAATTATTATCGATTTTTATGATTGCATTAGTTTGATTGGAAATAAACGGACTTGTAAATGGACGGATATAATGGAGTGAATAAAAATTTCCCTGAACATGTTGTTCTCCTTTGAATAAACGGAACCTAACTGATGCTCGAAAATTTCTGTCGGAATTTACTGATCGGCAAAAAACGTTGTCATTTCAAACGATTTGTTCAAGGGAAATTTATTCTGAGGAGGTTTACAAAGGCAGAGAAAAATTCGTGGGAATAATATATTCCCGGGTAAGCAAAGATCCCCTCGATATTACCCGATGGTGACCATATCAAGAATTCAGACAGATTGCACAATTAACAGTCAGTTATTACTTAGTGTGTACATACTCGGAGACAAATGACTAAATGAAAGTATACGAGTAGATGGTATCACCAAAGCACTAATACCTACTTATACTTAATTTCACCCAAAATTTCTACAAGGAATGACAAGCATCTTAAATTGAAAGGGCGAATTGAATTATCTCAGAATAACTGAAAAGTGTTCAAAGCAAATGTTAAGAACAATATTTCCAGCAATGTTTTGTCATAAATATTTCCCACGAAAAATTGACAATTTCATCAAAAAATCAAATTTTAACAGTTGTTAATTAACATTTTTAGCTAAAACCAATAGATAATCTACTTTGACACTATTATCACATCCTTTGCGGAAGTTTCGAAACTAAGCTCGAGTGTCAATTGACGACTATTCAACCTAGGACTTTTTTTGGTGAATTCATTGGAGGTTATCGTGAAAAATAATTTCCCTGGAAATTTTCATCTCATTCGAATGTAGGGAAAAATCTTCCCTTGGAATTTATTGATATTGGTATAAACTTTCTAGGGACTTTTGCTGTCATTTCAGACATTTTGAGGGAATAACATATTTCGTAGGAAACTAAATTTCCTGGGAGATTCCCGATGGGGTCCATTAAAAAAAAAACTCAATTCTAATTAAATGACCTGTTTATGAACTGAACAACACTATCGCCTTGAACTATGACAAATGATAGAGTTTGCCGATCGCTCGTGCTATTTGCAAAACATACACGTTTAGCCTAATTGCTGCACTCCAACTTGAAGTACAATCAAATCAGAAAAATAGTTAATTATTTTGACTCCACCAAGCAAATTATGATTTAACTTTTGATGACATTAGAATAATGATTGAACGCAATTTTCTTCTCTTTTTTTTTTTTAATTTGCACTACTCGTACATACATACCTATATGCAGCATTGCAATATGATTTGAGTTGGGGTATGGATACACTTAAAATATGTAATATGTATGCATTAGGTTGTCTGCATTACATCGACAAAAGTTCGACATGTATTTAATTGAAATGAACTCAAATTGAATTTAATTTCTATCAATTATAATAGCATCTACGCAAATACACTGTCTGCCTCTATCTCTTTCTCTGTTTCTCACGCATCAGTCAGCGACTTAATTTTTTGTGTATAATTTTTAGTCTAGATATTTAACAATTTTTTATCGATAAAGATGGAACATTTTGGAGGCATTGCATTGGGTGGTTGGAACTGAATATGGGGAAAATTAAAATCGATATAACTATAGGGTGGTTGATTTCGATTTGTGGAAAAAAATAGATGATGAAACGACACGTTGGAGGTTAATCTTCCTCGTAGGGGTAATTCAATCTATTTGGTGAGGTTGATAAAAAAATGAAAAATAAAAACTGAACATTAAATTATTAAATTATTTTTTTAAAATATAAAGCTAGAATTACAGGATCAACCTAATCGGCCATCGCGTTGACTCTTTAAAGTAAAAATGACATCTTGTCATTGTCAACGAAAAATGTTGTCAATGTATTTACGATAACGTTGACACTTGAGTTGCCTCAAATTGTATGGTGTGGTGACAGATGGAAATACATTTTGTGGAGACGCCAGGGATTCAACTCGGTGACCGATTACGTTGAGCTTGTAATTCTTAGTGTTCGTTAAACATCGATAGTTCAAAATTCCGACAGTATCGATCAGTATTTTTAAAAAAATTGTATATCGATTGTTTTTTTTAATCGATAGTTTAATGGTGTATATAAAATAAAAAAACGTTTTGCTGCCAAAACCAAAGATCAATAAAAAAAAATCAGAGGCAAAGACAGAGGCCGCGTTCGATAGCATAGCCAAAGAAAGCCGTATTGCTTTGTGTTGTTGTAATGCCTTTGAAAAAAAAACAGCTTATGAACTAAACATCTGCTGTCAAACACAAATGTCAAATTAACCTAAAATTATTGGATGCATTTGAAAAGTTGAGAAACAGGTTATTAAGAACTGCAGTAGTATCGAAAAGGTAGCTTCACTAATTCAGCTGATTCGTACTCGAACGCAAACAATAAGCTTGGAGATCGCGTCAGCACTTTATAAACTTGGTGAATGTAGCAAAGTAATACATTACGTCACTATAGGACATTATTAATGATGGAAAGAAATATGTTACATAAGTAAGACCGACTATCGATGGTTATTTTTTCCGGATAATCGATATTAACCTTGATAGGTTAATACTATCGATTAACTATCGATGTTTAAGAATCACTAGTGATTCTGTCATTATTGTATATTCTCTATTCTGAAAAAAAATCGTATCAGGACACTGGCTATATGATAATACTATGGTAAGACTAGAAGATCACCTCAGAGACCAGGATAAGGAATAAGGTTCTAGGATAGGGGCTATGTTTTTTTGTATGTAGCCACCAGTAAAATCATTAGCAGACCAAAAAATTAGTAAAGTTTTTAACAGTTAACACACCCACCCTGTATAACGATTCACAACTAAACTGCTTGAAACGAAGGACAAAATGCCCAGTAAATGAGTTACTTTGTTGGAATGTAATTAGGTACTGTGTGGTTTTGTTGCTCAAAGCCGCCCAACATTGAATTCGTATCAATCGGATGAAAACATCTTGTGGAAAGAGTTGCTTTTTTTCCCAATATGGTATAGCCATATGTATTGGTGTGTGTTTTTTTTTTTATTTTGATTATTTGAAAGGAATGCAATTGAAATAATTGAATTGGAAATCAAATCAAAGGGTTTGGGTCTTTATGTCAAAGAGGATTTTATAAACCGTTCCAGCTTTGTGTGCTGCATACAAAACGAAACCCCAACAGATTGACATTTTCAATACAAAATAAATGAGAATTTAAAGAAGGATATGAAATGTTATGTATACTAGTATCTACATAAATAAATTTGAATCTTTTGATTGGTTGAAAATGATTTGGTTAGGATAGGTTTTTGAATGCGCGCACTCGAGATTCGATCGACAACAGAATTAGACAGTGGTTTTGACATGATGTTTAATTGTGTTTACAGTAGATTCAAAATGAAATGCAATAAGAGATAGTGGGGTGGGGGATGGGGATATTAGGATTAATTCACTATGAACTTAATTCTCATAAAAAAGAATGATTGAATTGTTTGGTCAATGAACATTGACTATTATGTGGTGGTGATGTTTTGAGTAGTTTTATATGAATATTATATACATATTATTAATGCGGTTGCACAATTAAAATAAGTGTTGTATACTTGAACAGTTATGTTTTTGTTGTTATAGTAGCTTATGTTTCGTACAAGGATTAGTTCAAAAATGTAACAGGTTAATTTGAAATAAAAATTTTACACTCCAAAACTTTTAAACGAATTTAAATTTAAACTTAAAACCAGCCACACTAGATTTCAGTCTTCCCGTCCTTACCAATAGGACAACCAGCACATCTTTTTTGTATTCAGCAGGATTGGTCTGCTCCTTCTTTTTTTTTAAATATCTCCCAGGAGAACTTGGAGATTCCTAGCACAAGTAAATCTTGAGGAAACGATGTCTTATTGTGATTATGTGATGCCATTTTCAGGAGAACATTAGAATTAACATCCACTATGTTAAGTAAACCTGTACCTTTTAACTTGGACTTATTAATTTTTGAATTTAGTCTTTTGAGTCTGGTAATAGATCTTGTTTTTGTGTGTTTTCTAAGTCAACTATTTAAAACTTGATTTCAAATAAAATAGAAACTAGTGCATGGTTCAGCATATACCTTAGGCAATTTTTGATTGGCAAGATAATTGGGAATGCTTGAAATTAGCGGTTAAATTCTAGAATCTATTGCATTTTAATTCATCTTAAACAATAATATGCTTTAAAATTGCTATTCGAAGCATTGACCATTTCTATATCTATACATACGGAAAGCATTACGTACGTAATCAGCGTGTACATTTGAAAATAATTAAATAATATTCTTTACATTTTTTTTCGTTCATGCATAAGTAAAATCTAGTATACCCATAAATATAACAGCGAATAAAATAATGCGAATTATTAGGGACAAAAATAAATACGACAAGGAAATTTCTCCGCATTAGTTCAGCCCCATCCCTGGATATAAATCTGAGACAACAACCACCTTCTTTCTCTTCCTTCACCTCACGCCAGCGCTGTGTTGAAACATTTAAAAACGCTAATTATAATCCCTTGAGCGTTTGTAGATTCCACTCCTTCCAGATTCAACATTGTTGATTTTTTTATTTTTTCAAATTAAAAGAAGAGGATTTTTTTGTTCGCATAGATACCAGTTTTTCAGTGACTGATTAAGACAGTAAGATAAACCAGAATTAGTTGTACCTCTAAATAAATTAACTTCTAATTAACTCTAATGAACTTTTTCTTTAATGAAATTAACCTTTTTTGGTAATTTTTGTTTTGAAAAAAAAATAGTTATTTTTGGTACCTCTAGTAGAACCATATTTTTGGTTTTCGATTTTCTGGAAAACGGTTCTGTTGATTTTTTTTTCAATTTTTTTATACAGACGCGCCAAGAAAGTGTAAACACTATTGTAGACCAAAATTTTTCAAAAAAATTATTTTTAAAACTCAAAATTTCGGAAACGACTTAATCGATTTTTTCAAAACTTCGTATTTAATAGTTTTTTGACATTATCTTGAAAAATTAAAAAACCTATGATGCTAAAATAAAAAACAACGGTACATCCCAACAAATGTAAACAAATCCGTTAAGAAAAAAATGTATTTCTCGAAAACGGCTCCAAGAATTTTTATATAAAAACAGCCCTATTCTGCTATTCATCTTGGAGAATTTTTCTTGAATTTTCACTTATCACTATTCTGCTATTCATTCGAAGTGAATCTTGTATTCATTGTTAAAGTCGGTAATATTGTGCGGTATTCTGCTATTCACGTGAACCCACTCCATGCAATTCGAACCCTTATCTTAATTGTTGCGGATTTGGTATTTATTGTCTCTTTAGCTAAGTATTAAAAGATTAGCGGGTATTAAAATATAATAAAATGGCTAGAAAACTTTGATGGAGTTGTTTATAAATAAATTTAAGCTTCATATAACAAATTTTATATTTAAAAAAATTTAAAAAATCTTCGTATTCCTTTTTAAGTTTTTCTTTACATTCCTAAGTAGTTATCAATTTGGAAATTCCTTATTTATTTTTGTTGCAGGAAATCAACATACATATGTACATACTTTTTTAACAAAAAAAGCAAATATTTTTATCCAAACTTCATACGATTTTCGGATGAACATCTCTTATAAATGTCCAACTAAACTTGGGATAGTGCAGTTCACTCGATGGATAGCAGAATACAAAGGCAGTGTGAAAGGGAATCGATTAGGTGGATCGAATATACGATTCACTTGAATAGCAGAATTAGGCTGAAAATATGTGTGTTCTTAAATTAGTACAGTCCACTTTTAAGTATAAGAATATTTTATTTTGTGTACTTATTAACGGCAATTCTTTATGTTTTTTTACGCAAATGTTTTTTTTTTGATTTTTAAAAAAATAAATAAATTGTAAATAACTAATAACTTTAGCGTTTCAAATTTATTTCCTAAAAATGTTTTTATATTTTTTTACATAAAATATTATATTTTGTTTTCAATCGCTCTACGATTTTTATTTTTTTGGATATATTCATATTTTGTCTAACAATTCAAATGTCATTTTTTCCCTCAAACTTTAACAAGTAAGCACTCTAAAAATATTTTATTATGTTATTATTTTCTTTTATTATTCATTTCATTTATTCATTTTTACTCATTTTTTTGGTTTGGTTAAGTACTCATCATATGTGAAGATTATACCACACCACACCAAATTTTTCAATTCAACGTTTAAAGCATTTTGCGTAATTGATCTGATTACTTGAAATCAAGATAGCAGAACATTAATGTTCTTTAAAAATACGGAAGCACCTTTACCTACTTTGCTAAATTCACCCACGATCCAAATTACTGAAAAAAAAATCTTTTTTTAGAAGTTAACTCGGATTTCGCTCTGAAAGGAGGTTCGCACTGAAAATCAGATCTAAGAAAAATTAATCTAACACATTACGACTGATATTCTTGTCCGAATCCGGTCAAGGGAGTGTCTACTTGTAACAGTAGATTTTATGTACGTTCACATGTTTAAACGAAATGTTCATAAACTTGTATTCCCTTAGTCATTTTCAAAAATGTATGCCATCGAAGGAATCAAATGGTCCATACTGCGCCTCCAGCTCAAAATTATTTTATATTCCCAATTTAAATAAAAAATTTAATGTGATTTTTTTTATATTGTCTCTAGTATTATTTGACTTATACCAATTTTGCTTTAAAAGCAAGTACGAGTGACGTAGATAGTGGTACACTTTATGTTCATTTTAAACTCGTCCAAGACCTACATACATATATTAAAGGTCCTTTGTTATCCTCTCATACCTATACAATAATCTTTGTGACAGTTTTTGGAACATACCCTTGAACCATAAAAGCTCATTCACAAAACAAAAAAAACATAAATAGCCGGTATAATGTTTCTTCGCCCACTCAAACAAAAATAAAATACATCTACCTAAAAGAGTCAATGGCACAAACTCCATTTATCTCAAGGTAAAATAAAACCTTACAAAAATCCAGAGAATAAATTCAAGAACATAATCAGCCAACAAAAATGACTTCGACAACGACGGCGACGACGCCGACGCTACGTCAACAGAAAACGTGGGTAAAAAATACAATGTATAGGTACATGGGAAATGGGTCCGTGTCCATGTCCTTTTAACCTACATACATATACATACACAATACAGCTCAATAATAATAATATTTATGCAACTGCGAACTTAATTCTTTGCCCACTTTTTTGCAGTTTTTTTTTATATCTTTCAGTAAAATTGCAGAGTTTTCCGACAGGGAAAAAATCAATCAATAAAATACATATGCATTTATCCATTAAATCAATTATGCAAATGACATATTATAAAATATTCTTAAAAAAAAAAGTTGTACAATAGGGTGTGGTAAAATATCACCCCCCTCATTCCAGGGCGTACAGAAATGAGTTTTGTTTTGTTGTGAGTGAAATATTTTCAAAATCATTCGTGGAATTTCGAGATAGTTATTTAGAAATTACAGGAACTAAAATCAAGTATTTTTTTTTTAGAAACAACAAATCATGATTGAAGTTTTCCATTTTCAGAATGTAACTGTAGTCTACTCGTAGCCTGTTCAATTTATAATTAAAAATATTGAAGTAGCTTCACAGTGTGAGAGCCGAATATCACAATTGCATTAGTAAAACAAACATCAGTTTTTCAATCACTTTTTTTCTTCCACGAAAATTAAATTTAATTAAATTGGGGCGTATAAATATTCCTACGATTGAAAAGTGATAATTTGGTATTTTTATTTTTTTTTTAACTTTTACTTATCTATAGTCATTTTTGTTTTGTTTTGTTAACAAAACTATTTGCATTAAAAAATAAAATGCACGACTGTATCCACGTACTTGCTCTTACGTTTGATCACATCGTATGCACAAGATTCGTAGTACAAACGGCTAAATCAGTGACGTTTAAACGTAGGTGCGCAAGTGTTCACCGCACACCCTACCAAAATAATCTGTATTTTCCATGTGTTACCAACATTTTCTAAATGTTTTCATTTTTATTTATTTTTCAACTACCTGCCTTATTCAAAGATTTTCTCATAACTTCAACGCAGCGATTCCACGTTCAAAATTAAAAAAAAAAGACACGAAATTCATGCTACGTTATAAATCTTACTATAGCCCTTGGTGTTCACCTTCATCAACCGCACGGTTATCCAAGAGAATTCATTCTCAATCAAATAAACGCAAATGCATATAAAGGGTCCGCCATCTAACGATTTTTTTTCAACTAGTGCTTATTTCGTGAATGGTAACACTTAGCTCATGTCTGATTTGACAGATAATTAGTTTTATCCTTCCGCTGAACGAATATGGTTGTGTATACGCTTGAACAACGCTGGGAAATATTGCGACATTACTTTGAAAATCGTGGTAATGTTGCAGAATGTGTGCGAAAATTGCGTACGGATTTTGGAAGAAGAGAAGCACCGTCAACTCCGTATGTTCGTTATCTTGTGAAAAAAGTGAAAGAAACTGGCATCCTCATCGATAAACCAAAGCGTGAAAAGCCAAAAACAGTTCGTTCACCATCAACAACAATTCACCGTCGTTCTCAATAATTGAACATTTCGGAGACATCATTGAGACGAATTTTGCATAAAGACCTTTGTATGACGCCATACAAAAGTCCAATTGGTTCAGGAGTTGAAGCCAACTGAGCATCCAATGCTTTTTCGCTTCGCTAAGTGGGCCTGCGATCGACTTAGAGAAGATGCCGATTTTGTCAAAAAAATCATCTTTTCAGATGAAGCTCATTTTGTTCTTGGCGGGTATGTAAACAACAAAATTGTCGCATTTAGGGCACAGAAAACCCGCACGCATACATTGAAAAGCCGATACACCCTAAACGAGTCACTGTTTGGTGCGGATTTTGGTCCAGAGGCATAATTGGGCCATTTTTCTTCGAAAATGAGCAAGGAGTGGCCGTTACAGTCAATGGCGATCGTTATCGAGCCATGCTGAACGAATTTTTGTTCACAAAAATTGAACAGGAGGATATTGTCAATATTTGGTTTCAACAGGACGGCGCTACGTGCCACACAGCCGAAGCTACACTCGATGTTTTGCGCCCTGTTTTTGAAGATCGCATTATCAGGCGCAGAGCTGATGTCGTCTGGCCGCCTCGGAGCTGCGGTTTGTCACCGTTGGACCATTATTTGTGGGGTGCCGTAAAAGATAAGTGTTATGCCGACAAGCCAGAGACAATTGACGCTTTAAAGGACAATATTCGTAAAATACAGCTGCACACAATCGATAATGTGCTTAAAAATTGGACCGATCGTGTAGGCTACTGCACATGGCCAGCCGAGGCAGCCATTTGAATGAAATTATTTTCCATTATTAACCGGAAGGATTGTACTTTCAAATAAAAAAGAAATTTGAGAAAATATTCAGTAGTTTTTTTTTACAGCATTTTCAAAAAAAAAAAAAGATATTTGGCGAACCATTTAATTTGGGTGTTCTCCCAATATCAGCGCACCCAAGTGAATCAAATCTCCATATTAAAAAAAAATCCGACAGAAAGAGAAGAGATAATTGCCAGTACAAACCTATATGGTTAGGTGTTCAACAACATTCAGTGATCAGTGCACCGTGTCTGCCAGCGTCGTTCAATCCACCATAGGTGTTCGGTATCGGTAGTGCAAGAGAAGCATGATCAGTATACAGTACGAAGAGAATTGGTATTGATTTTCATTGAGCCTAGCCTGATGTGGCTGTGCGCTGTGCTGCGGATTCATTCTCTGTACCTGTACGAAAACGTATCTTGTTATAGATAGATACTACCATAAGAGAAACCAGATATGCCAGCCAATGCCATGCCATGCGAGATGCGACACGTGAAAAACAAGATAAAGAGAAAAGAGAGCTTTAATTTCTTTTTACTTTTAGTTTTGGCTCTTATTTTATTCATTGAGCGCTTGCGGTGCGGATTCATTGCGTGTACCAAGTACAAATACAAACATACTCATAAGCGACGTTCACGTACAGGTGTATATAAAGCGACTTCGACAAAATACAAAATGATTTAATTAATGCAGTATTAAATGTTATTTCTGATTCTGATAATGCACATTTCATTGACAACGCTAGATTTCAAATAAATAACTTGAGAACGAGTTTTCATCATATTTTTGAAGCATCCAAAAATGCTATTGATCCTTTTCCATAACGAGGCCTAGAAAGTTTTGGACTGCGATATCGCCCATTGTTTTTTTTTAGATAATCTTCAAATTGAAATGCAGTTCGAGTCGTTGACATGATTTAAGTTACTAGCTTTACTTTGTACAAAAAAAACTTTGTTAAGTATGGAAAAATATGTCCTACTAAAGTTTTTAATGCCTAAAGTGTTCATATGGTGCATATTATGATTTTGCAAGGCTGAAGAACTAATTTTTAAGTGTTCTCAGCTTAAAAATATCTCCGTTAAAGGCATTCCAAGATCGGTTGATGGTCTTGAATTAAAAGAAACTTTTTCGGAAACTTGTAAACTAAATTCACTGATCTTAAAAATAGACACATCGACTGAATCTATCGATCGTTCTTTTTCTGCTCTTAAACACGTTAAATCGTATGATAGAAATAATATACAGGAGCAAAGATTATCGTAACTTACAATTATGTACATAGAAAAATCATTTTTAAAGGAAATCAAAGTAAAAAACAGTTTCTATGATGAAGTTTTGCAAGTTGTTTGAAGAAATCCCGACGAATTGAACTTTTATTGAAGTATTTCCTTTCTTAATTATAGTTTCATTACAAATCTAAAACACAAAAAAGTATAAAAACAAAAACTCAAAAAAAAAAATTATATAAAAAACACAAAAAAAAAATAAAACAAAATAAAAACAACGTCCTCGTCGTAATCCTGAATCGTAACTAATAATAGATAAAACTTGAAGGAGCAGTTAGTGAACGCCCTTGCTTGAAGTACCACGGCACGTCACTGGGCTAAATATATTTTTAAAGTCGGTTTTTCACTAATTTTTTTTATATACAAAATATACAGTGGACTCTCCCTAAGTCGAATTTTCACGGGATACCAAGATTTGTTCGAGTTAGGGAGAGTTTGGGAAAAATTCGAGTTACAGAGAGAAGCATTTTTTCCTTTAAAGCGTTTATTATATAAAAAAAAAGAAGCTTCTTACTTTTTTTAAATTAAGTAAGATCACATTCATAAAAATAAAAAAAGAACTCTTATTAACGTTACCTACTTAACAAAAATTTAATTTTTGATTGGGTCATCATAACTGGAGTGTTGGTTTTTATAAAAAATAACTCCAAAATAAAAAGACAGTTTTGAACTTCATCCGGCACTACATATGTCAATTCTATTACAGATTGCAGGATTCGAATCGCGTTCCCAATTTCAGCTTTTCGGTATTTCTAGTTTAATCATTTCGGGTTCTTCATCTTCAGTTTCGTTTGTGTAATTTGCAGCACGTATTATTTCCTCAAAAACAGACTCATTATCAGGTAGGTACTTTGGTAGTCACGATTCCATCACCGACTTCCATACAGCCTTTCCAAATAACACCTGCAACATTATAATTCGATTATGTTAACCTGTTCCAAATTTGCCCAATTTCATAGTTGTTAGTTCTATGCCTCGCCTCAAAGCCTGGCCTATTTAAAATAATTTTTATTCGTTAACTTAGTTACATCTTCTACCCATGCTCTTGAAATTTCCCGCACACAGTCTAGAAGCGATATTTTGTAATCTTCTTCTTTTAGTTTCCCAAATCTTTAAGGGTTTCGTAAGTATATATCAAATTTTGTATTATTCCCATATATCCATCGGCTAAACTGTAGAAGCTATGTTGGGTGGGAAATACTCAAGCCTTATGAGCTTTAATTTATCCTTACATTAGGGTGAGTTTGACAGTTTTCGATAATAAACAATACATTTCGCTTTGATCTTGCAAATTTTTCAATTAGAATTTGGAAAAAAATCGACTTATGGAATGAAAAAAAGGCCAAGAATCGAGAAAATGTGTTCGAGTTAGAGAGAGTTTCGACTTAGAGGGAGATCGACTTAGAGAATGATTTTTGTATGAAAAACTGAGTGCAAAATATGGTGAAAAGTTTCGAGTTAGAGAGAAATTCGACTTAGGGAGAGTTCGACTTATGGAGAGTCCACTGTATTTAATTTTTTTCTAAAAAAAATAAATCGTAGGTATGTCAATTAAAAATAAAAAATTTTGGTATGCAGTATTATTCATAATCCGAAGGACTTCCTATTTAAATATTTTTATTGAAATCCATCGAGCCGCTTATGAGAAAGTCCAAAATAAATATAATGATTCTATGGCATAAATATTTAAATAAAAAATGTTAACCAAATTGTAGATAATACCTATAGTAGTGCAAAGATTTTTTTTCAAAATCGAGTCGTTTTCAAAAATCTATTTGAGACAATCACCTAAAACGCTTAAATACCAAGTTTGAAGAAAATCCCTTTAACCAGACGGGCAGACGGAATTGCGTCACACACTTTTTTGGTGTTCTCTATCATCGTAATGTCAAGTTTGATTAAAAACTCGAGTTCGATTTTTTTTACAAATGCAAAACTTGCCCTATAATACCTATGTCGGAAGTAAAAATAATAATTCATCTCAAGTAAGCCATTTCTTTCTACATATTTACTTCTATTCCGTCGATGTTAATGATGCCGAGTCGTCGATATCCTTCCTCGCTATACTGCTTCATACCTAGTTGTAATCCGTTGATTGCAGGGTTCGCTAAGTTGGCCTACGATAGTCTAGGCAAATTTCCTGCTTTTTTGGATTACTTAATTTATTTTTTTATGGAAAAGTTCCCTAAAAGTATAAATAATATTGTATATTCAAATTTTCAAAAAAAAAAAACATTGTTTTCGATTTAAAAAAAAAAAGAATCAATTTTTGTTTTTAAAAAATCGAGTTTTCAAAAACTAGTCACTGATTTTTTTTGTAATTAAAATTTTATAAAAATGTTTTCAAAATTAACCGCTCGACCGATATTTCATACACATAGGGGCGTATTCATAGTCATTTTAAAACTGTTTCTAAGTTAAACCTAGGTTTAGTTGAATTTTCGCACGTTGGTTCTAAACGGTGATTTTTTAAGAGCTTGGTTTTTGAAAATTCAAAAAAACACAGAAACTTATAAAAAGTGAATGAAATTTTTATTTGGATCGATAAATCAATTTCTGCCATTTACTTTTTAAAAATAATTTCACTTAAATGTTGCCCGCGGCTACGCTTCAGGTGGTCCATTCTGAAGGTCCAATTTTGGCAAACTTTTTCACACATTTCGGCCGGAATCTCACCAATGACGCGTTCAATGTTGGCTTCCAAGGCAGCAATCGTGTTTGGCTTGTCCCCATAAACAATAGACTTAACATAGCCCCACAAAAAATAGTCTAACGGGGTCAAATCACATGATCTTGGTGGCCAATTGACTGCGCCAAAACGTGAGATCAACTGCTCACCAAATTCGCCCTCTCAATTGATGCATGGTTTCGCGTGCAGTGTGGCAAACACATTTTTCACAGAGCACGAATTTTGATAATAAATTTCAATAATTTGCAAACGTTGTTCAGGCGTAAGTCTATTCATGATGAAATGGCAAACAATACTGAATCGAAATGTCAAATTTTCGTGGAATTTGTCATGTGTGATCTGTCAAAAATATAAACGTCAAAAACCAAGTAGCAAAAAAATCACCCGTTATTTTTTGAAGCTTAGCATTCCAAAATATTTTAAGCTATTTGTGTAGTATAACAAGCTTAGAATCTTATAAAAATATAAAACCAACAATTTGTAATTAAAATCGGTCTGTATACATTGAGCCAAAATGTTCTTAAACTGTAGTTTAGTAAAACCTGGGTTTATCAGCGATTTTGAATATGCCCCATAATGTTTAATTTTGTACATTAAGGTTGTAATTGTAAGCTACAAGAACAAGTTCGTACGATACATTCGTGCGTTTTATTTTTTTAGTTTTTACCATTAGAGAATCCGGTGTGGAAAATTGCATGAATGTCGGTAACATTAGTTTGAACAAAATAAGATTACTTAACCCAGCCGCTTTCGACATTTTGTATCCGCACCAAAATTATTGCGGATCCAAGTTAATTTTATTTGTTTTGCTAAACAAATTTGGTCAAAAATATAATCTCTTTAATATAAAGTAAGTTAACATTTTTCTTGAATGCAGTTTTAATTTGTGTGCAGAAACAACACATCGAATCCAGTTTGGGAAGATGGTGAAGTGTCTCCTTGGAACTGCTAGTCTTACAAACACGTCTTATGCCTTTCTGGAATCTGATCTTCATGATGTGCATCAAACATTTGACTCTTAGAAAACACATTAAGAAATTGTTGTTGTGCAAAAATATAAATAAAACGAAATTGGGACCATTTCTTTGTTTCTTTTAGTTAAATCACTTTATTAATTATTCTCCTATATTACTTGCGATATAGGTACTATAGGGCAAGTTTTGCATTTGGAAAAAAATCGAACTCGAGATTTTAATCAAAGTTGACATTAAGATGATAGAAATTCCGTCTGTCTGTCTGTACAACGATTTACCTCCTAATCGGCTCAAACTTGGATGTTAGGCGTTTTATGTGATTGTCCAAAATAGATTTTTGAGTCGTTGTTTTAGCCCCAAAAATAACGGTACTTGCCATACAAATTTTTCTACCATCTTAATTATCTCGAAAATAAATCTAACGATTTTGATAAAAATTGGTGTGTTTATTAACTTGAGTATGGTCTACATTTTGGGCGAAAAAATTTAAAAAATATTTTGTTATTAACGGTACCTGCCATACAACTATTTAATTGATTTTCGACTTTCTCATAAACGGCTCAACAGATTTGTATCAAAATTTGTATACAGTATCTCCTTTGAATTCTAAATAATACTGCATTTCAAAATTTTCGAAAAATATTTTTTTTTTTGAAAATTCAATATTTCGAAAAAGGGTGGGTTTTTTCTGAAATTTTGTTTTTAAATTTGTATTACTAAATATTTAAAATGTTCATAACATTTTTTTTTTAAAAGTTAAGTGAAAAACGGCATTAAAAATACTCTTAGCCGTTTCTATTAAGAATCTTTTGCATATAATGTGATCGAACATAGGAGCAAGTACGTGCGATACAGTCGTGCATTTTATTTTTTGTTTGGGTGACTCTTTTAAAAGGTTGATATTTTTTGATGCTGAATGTCAAAAACTGTCAATATCTAAACGAAAGTTCCAAAATGATAGGTTAGTTTTAGGAATCGATAATGTAGTTTCTCCAGTGGTTTTAATTATTTAATTTTTACCGCGGAAGTGAATGGTTTGTAGATCGAGTCGACCTCCTGGGAGAGATTTTTTTTTGAATTCTGTAATCGAATTTTAGACTACTAAATCGACCGATTTTAGACTACTAAATTTTGCTACTAAATACTTCTCTAATTTCGGAATTATAGCGAAAATTCTATGAGTCTTTTGATAAAATTTCTCAGGGTTCCCATCCTTTGTATAAAATTACCAGCCGTGTCTGTCGTACCCTGCTCTGAACGAAAAAAGAAAACCGCCTATTGTGAACTAATGTAAGTTTTGAAAAAACAACTGCTTATTGGCGAATAATATATTTCGGTATTGTATTTTGTATTTTTTTTTCAGTTTCTGTTTTGGAATGATAATAGGGCACTTCGTGTTCTTATAGTTCAAACAACGGAAATTGGGTATTGACGTTTTATTTTGGAGAAAATTACCTAAATTACATCTGGCATCCCTTAACATCTAACAAGCCCACCACAAATAGTTGAATAAATAAAATTTAAAAAAAAAACAAAATACGTGAACAAAATTATGCCATGCAACCCAATTCGTTTACAAAAAAAAAAAAAATAGAAAGGTAAACCTACAAAACTTGCATTTAACAAAAATACAAAAAAAGGGTGGACGTATTGTTTAGAAAGCGCAAGCAACCAGTCGATAACTGAGAGCCTGCATTTCGGTCCTTATGTTGATATAAATGAATGTAGTCCATCGAACTTCCATGCCGATTCCAATTACAAGACAGAGCAAGGATACAACAAACAACGCCCATATACTTTTAAAAGGGCAAATTGTATACATACTTTCTACATTATACAGTTCCTACGACGACGACCGACGATAACCATTTCCAAAACGGAAATGGCTGATGGCCATCGACTGTGACGAGCGGGCAGGTTCGAAGCTATAAAATGGAATGTTTCAAAATATGCAAGACCAACAAACCTTGCCTGCCAAATGGACAGTGTTCATGGTGTGCATTTTAAAACTAAGCTGGACCGAAGGAAGTTTTTTTTTTTTTTTGCTTATTCTATCCCATCATCGCTTATATTTATATATATGTAGTTCTGTCTCAGGGCAAATATGCGGCAGACTGAGAATGAACCCTTTTCTCCTAATTGTATGCAGCAGCAGGCAAAAGTGTTCTTTTCCTAAGGCAAATATGCATAGCTAGTTCGTTTTTCGTTAAGCATTTTGTGTAATTTTTCACACGTATTTCGTATTTCGGAGCCGAAATAGAGTCCGCATCAATGTAGCATACTAACAGAGGTCGTCGTCGTCGTAGGGTCAATTCGATATGGACAAACTTTTATATTTTATTAATTTTTTTTGGTACAACCAACGTCCTACTTTGAAGTAAAACTTTAGGGATGACGTTTTTTTTGTCGTTTCTCTTTTTCAAACTATTTATTTGTATAAAGTTAAAAATTTATTATTTATATTTGAATTTTTGTGTGTTTTTTTCAGAGTTTGGGAATATTAGCGTCCATCCCCGCCGCACTACTTATATTATCGTTATTTGGTTTACTGCTATATTTATTGACAAGATGCTGTGATCGAAAGCCGAGGAAACCAAGCGCACAGAGATGTCAGAACTGCACACTGGTTATCATCACATTGATGTGTTGTGCAGCGATTGGGTTAGGTAAGTTAAATATTGTATTATTATGATATTAAAAATTTGCTAGCACTGTTCTAAGATTTTCCGCATTTTGAACACTTATCTAAACTTGCGCTAAACCTATTTTATTGATAAGCTCCATCTGGACGCGCCTAAAAGAGTGCAAAAGTTAAGGAAGGCTATTTGTAAATGGCAACGTTTCATATGAATTTAGAATGATGCTAGAAATCCCTTGGTGATTTTATTTTTATCAAAATCTCTAAAGATAATTCGATAGATTTTAAACCAGTTTCATTCTAATAATGATCTAACATCGTACTTAGACCCGTTTGCTAAAGCCTTCTTTTTCCCATGCGTAAACTGTCACATAATTGCTTAAGTAGATCTTAAATGATTAAAATTGTGTATCAGCAATCGGGCCTTAATCATCAAATATTTTGCGTTGCCAAGAAATTTTATGTATTTCTGTAAGATCAAAGGTCTATCGAATGAAATCTGAATTTCACGGCACTAATTAGGATGAATAAAAATTAACCATTTCAGTTATTAAAACTGAAATATATTATCACGAAAAAAAGAATGATTATTGTATTGTGAAAACTTGGCAACTCTACTCGCTTTGATTGCAATGAAGCTATTTTTTCTTTGTTAACCATTTTTTTAAAATTGTTTTGAACTGAACTACTGTTCAGATAACTTTATTAGGAATGAGGTAAACATTTCATTGTTGAACTCTCTTTGGTAACTACTATAGAAGTTGTAAGGAATAACTTTTAAAGTATTTTCTCAAAATTTCTTTCATTCACAATAATTTACCAACAGAGCAGGAGTACAAACCTTTTTAACTCATTTAAGCTTAAATAATCTGATTGAGTAGAGAGGCACTTGAATTGTAAAGGCCCTCATTATGGCTTGCAAATCGAATGTTTTGGCCTGGAATATTTAAGGGAACTTTTTCTTGTCACAATGATATTATTTTCCTTTTAAATAAATTATCTTTAGCTCTAGTGGTACTGGTCTACTTTTTCATTTTAATCAAAAAACTTCTTGTGCCTTCATCGTGTATTGAACCATGACCAAGCTGCTTAGAAGCCAACGCACTACGCATCACGCAACTTTGGCAAGTCGTGAAGTCCAGCCAAAAATAATATGAGAAAAACTTGGTGGTAGCACACTCAAGTTGTGATTATACAAAAATTGAATATAAATTATCTTTAATTACATAATTTGAATTGAAACTATAAGATAGCCATTCACGATGCGAGAGTTGTACGGATGGTCGCAAGAATCTTGGTCGAATACGACAAGTTCTACCGTGAATGGGCTGGTCGTACATCGGACTACGCGTCTATAGACGGTCGCATGGTCCGTTGAAATTTTCTACAGACCTTGCGACAAGACCAATCGTTTGTAGTGGTAAAATGTGAATGTTTACGACACACACAAATACAACTTGACATATTTAAGATATGTTTAGGTGAATGAGATAATTTTGGTAGATTCATCAACGCAATGTCCGCCGGACTCAGTCGCAACGTGTATGAGTACTTGCGACCTATGATATCATATGACAATTGGTGGGACCATCCGTACGACCGTCGAATCGTGAATGGCTAGCTATTATTCTGGCTTTCTCAGTGAGCTAAAATTCATGTGAAACAAAACTAGTTTTTGATGTTGTAAACATCTAAACTCTCAGCAGGGGTAAAATTGAAAATTACGTTACAGAAGTAAGGCATGCCATTTTGTTTATAATGGTTGTGCAATTCGATAAGGATTTTAGCATTCACTTGCTTCGTTTTTTTAAAATGGTTGAGGAATTTGGTAAAGGATTTTTCGAGAATTTCGGATGGGCTTTTTAAACATCCCTTACCAAATTCGGCAACCATTTAAAAAATATACGAAGTAAATGTACGAACCATTAACGTAAAACAGCACTACTCTTAAAATGCATATTAGCAGCCAGATAAAGAATTTCAAATTCATGCTGTACTTGACAATACGTCAGAACATGGACTCAAATTAGTTAACTTTTTTAACTAATCTAGTGTTTTTCAGTATTTGACTAAGAATTTATAAGAGCATTAAGTAATAAAAACAGTGGCACTTAATTCCTTAAAATTTGGAAGAAAAAAATTGTCCAAACTCCGATTGTAAAAGAAAACTAGAACGACTTTTATTGTGGGAAAAATATAGAAAAAAAAAACACTTTTATTATCTCCGTTTACTCTGAAATTAGACACATCTGTCACGGTTAGAGATAGAGATCGATCGAGAACTGACTATTACATATCTTCTGTTGCCATTCGTAACAGAAATCAGAAATATAGAGAATTTACTATGTTGAAATATTTTTAGTACATATGAGGATTTTACTAATTTTAAACGAGCTAATCATTGAACTATGTTTTAAAATTTTACTAAAGATAAAATCACCAAAATGTTATTTTATACCATGCTAAATCCATATGTCACTTTGACATTTGCAAATGAATATTTTTTTGCACTCGTTTAAGTGTGTTCAGCTGTAGCTTATGAAGAAAATAGTTTTAGTATGGTGCTTGTTAAAAAGTGTTAAAAATTATAAACAAATTAGTTAAGTGATTTAATTTTAGAAATTTTTAAGTAATATAATTTTATACATAACTAAAAAAATATAAAATATAAATATTTCTTGTATTACACTTGCAGGTTTATATGGAAACGACGATTTCCACAATGGCTTGCTGCAAGCCTTTAGTTCCGGTAAACAAGTTGAAGGACTTGTTGGAAATTTGAAAAAACAGGTGAGTTATTCAATCATCTTCATACAATCTTAAACACTTTGTTTGTATTAGACAACTTTACCTCCTTGTTCTTCACATGTGAAATGAATTTGTAGTTGTATATATATTATTCTCCTTTAAATATTTAGAATTAAAATTTCATGAAGTAAGAACTTGACGTACTTTTAGATCTCACTACTTTTCACGGCTGACTTGTTCCACGAGGTTTTTGTATAGAAGAATTGTTTGAGGATGCGATGATATTTTTATTGCAATTTTAATCGTTTATATCACAGATATACATTATTATTTAATAGTTTTTGTTTATGTGAATTCATAATTTATTCAGGTTTGCAACTGTGGCAATCGTGGTCTATATTATTGATAACATTTCTGAGAAAGTGGGCGGATACCACGCCCCATAACAAGTAACTCTCAAATTGTATATTTTTCTCTTTTCATGTACTGTAAGGCCTAGCATTCTTCATACGACTAACGCAAATTCTGAGAAGAGGACGGGTACCACGCCCACGACGATGAAAATCGCCTTATTTTGTTTCTGTCAATAGAGGTTGTAGAGTCAGAGCTTGCCTGAGCACTACCATTATCCTTTGATAATTTCACATTGATTTTCTGTCACTTTTGAGCATTTTCTGTTATTGGCCCTTTCGTATCTATTTATTTCGATTCCTTTTGCCCACTGAGAAAAACGTTATGCCGGATTTACACGAGTGATAAATTACCATTATTTCATGTCATTAATCTAGCAAAATAATGCTAAAATCAAATCATTTATGATAAGGATTTGCACGTGGAATGAGCAGGTCCATCTTCCTCGCGTTGTGCCATTATTTTCACAATGGTGCCACTGTGCATTTACATGACGCCATTTTAATGGCAATATTTAATGCCAGTTTTCCCTGCCATTTTTTTTAATGACGGAAATAATGATAAATGTTCAAACCATTTAGACGATTTTGTCATTAATGTCAATAAAATGGAAGAAAAAATGGCAGTCACTCGTATAAATCCGGCATAATACCAAATAATCATCTTATAATATTCCGAATGGTTGTCATACACAACTTAAACTATTTCCATTTAGTTGCCAGGAACTTAGATTAGCCGAGAGGTTACAAAATCATTCCATTTTTTCACTTAAAAAAATATTTAAATTAATGGACTCAAATGTAGTCGTAATTTGTATATTTAAAAATTGGTTTAACCATTTTACCCACACCTTACCACCCTCGTTTTTCGTTTTCTTATTTCGACCCAATGTAAAACACCCTGTGCATATACCTATATATAGCGGCATAAGCTTATAGGTAGATATCCAAATTAAAATATGTAAAAGTACCTTTTTGTTGGGTTCTTCCTAATTTGGCACTTTTTTTTTTAAATGTTACTACAAGCTTTGGATGTCTGACAATTTTAATTTTACTGTTTAATTAATCCTGTCATTAGCTTGTGTGAATTTCTCTTCTTTGTCCTGCCTCCGACAGCTTTTGAAAGCCAAAACTCACTGAATAATTTACACACAACTAATGTTCGAGATACAGTTTGTTAAATAAATTATTTTCTCCACTAGAATCCGGTAGGTAAATTATTTGTTCCTGGTCGTTGTCCACAATATCCTGTTACTTTATTTGCAAAAAAAACTAATTCTGTTCATCAATTTAGGTGTATATTTCCCATTTGTCTATTCTATCTACTATACATTCATCTCACTCCGCCTTATTGTGTATAAAAATATGAAGCGAAAGGCTTACAAATTGACCAATTAGTGTATCCGTGTTTTACCCGTTACACCATCTCAATTTGCTGTTCATGTTTTCGATTTAAAACGAGTAGATACAATTTCAAAAATAAAACAAAAAAAAACTGAAATGAGAAAACATCCGATAAATAATTCTTTTGCACAACTCCACATCCACACGGGGCGAGCAATGGTTTCATGAAGCCAGCTAAAGCCAACACATAAAATCACACATGATGTGCACAACATTTTTCAGCCTAAAAGTCTGCCATTCTCTCTCTCTCATACTATAGCTGAACTACATGAAATGGAGGAGTATTACGGTCATTTTGAATTTTTGTCTGACTCTTCCTTTTGGTTTGATGGTACAGTGACCCACATAAGTATTGTTCGGGGCACATCATTGATCCAGCTCACATTGGGCATGATTGGTGTCCATCAGGATGGATGAGGTCACACATATGTATAATAAATTCATTGCCTCTATGTGTAGTAACTGTATAAGAAACTTAACAGCCTTGTTCTCCTTGTTCATAATTTGGACTTGTAAGTCAAGTAGGTAAATATATAAAAGCGGCAAACACGAGAAAAAAACAAGATGCTTTGGGGCGAGGAAACACGTGCCAAAGCGCCATGATTTCGTTTTTCATGTTTAGTTTTTAAGGGATTGCAGACCCTCCTATGCTAAATGGCCCAGGGGTAGGCTTTAGCCTTGTAGAAGTGCCAGTACGTGATATGATCCCGACCTATGTACATATGTGTATCTAAATAAATTATTAATTTTTTTACATTGTTAAATATTGAACAGAATGGTGCATTCAAAGCAACGAGAATAGAGTGAGAATTTCAATCTCACACTCTTATAGCAAAAAGGTTTTTTTTTCGTAAATTTTAAATCAGTCTTACCCATCTCTTTGCAACAATGTTGTGTAAAAATTGCTTCTCATTAGGAGCTAAGAGAAGAGGCTTATATTTGTATTCGGTTTTCGAAGGGGTCCCACTCTGTTGCTCCTTTAGCAATAAGGGCTTTAAATGTGGGACTGTTATTAATGGTAAAATATTAAAAAAAAAAAACAGTAGTCGCATATGATGTGTAACATCTACTTTTGGTCTTTTTTATCAAAATTGAAAATATCAATGGAGATTGGAGAAGTCTGCTAAACTTCAGAATTCATTTTTACTTCTTCTTTTCTTCTTTTAAAATCGCCAGATCATAAGAAGGGATAAAATGTGGTAAAAAAATGTTCTTATGGCCTTTTCCATTGATCGTCCGGAAGGATTCCGAATGCTTGTAAAACGGTTCGATTGGTATCGAATGAGAATACTTCTCCTGGACAGAAGAGACATTCCCTACTGGACTTGAAGTCAGAATCAAAACCACAAGCACGCTCAGACTCACACCCACTAAATGTCAAACTTGAATTAAAGGTGAACAACACAACAATGTTTAGGGATGAGCGATATTGAAAAACATCGATGTTAAAATCGAAAAAAATAACATCGATATCAGAAATTATCGAATCAGAAAAATCGATGATTTTTAATGCATTTTTTAAAAAATACTTCAAAAAATCGATTCAATATTGTAAATTCAAAATATGTACCTTCATTGTTTTGAAAATTGTAGCAATGTTTTTTATCGCAATTTTCTTTTCCTTTTCGTGTGTATGAGCTACATTACATATATCGGACTAAGCGGCAGTGGAACTTTATACAATTTCAGATAAATAGTTATTAAGCGTAGTTCCGCTAAGTGCGACTCAACCTTTATAATCATGCGGTCATTGACAAACGATTTCAGCTTATTTTAAGTTGATGTTTTGAATCTTAAAACCGATTCTGCGTAGTTCAACATCGATGCTGAAACATTAAAAATTTTTTCGAGTATTAAATGTTTTGCCAACATCGCTGAATATCGTTCATCAAAAAAATTGATTTTTTTTTTCAAACATCCAAAAAATTATTTTTTTCGAAAATTTTGGTATGTGACAACTATGAGCTAATCGATTTACCGACAGTTACAGATCGGAACTTGTACCAATAATTATAGAAATGCGGCTTTTCTTTCATAAAACTATTCTTCGTTAGATTAGTAGCGGTTTGTTTCAAGTTTCAGATTCACAAAATAAACGCTGGAGTGCCCCTAGACTCCATTTTGTCGCCTTCTTTACCCTGCGTCTCCACAAGCAATAATTTCTTTCAGAAAATCGAGCATGCAATGGAAATTTCCAATGCCGACCACAAATTTCATGAAATATATTATTTTACGAAATCGATTTTTAGCATTTTTTTCTTACCATCTCTTTGGAAATAAATGAAGAAATAATTTGACGTTTAATGTTAGTTCAATTGACATTTGTGTGCTTTTTACCTGTACATGTGTATATTGATGGATTGAGTTGGAATTCCAGGCTAAGAATGCAAATACAATAGGTGTTGTTTGCTTGGCACTCTGATTGTCAATAAGATTTCATCAAAAAATTTGCCCACTGAACGAAAAAATAAAATTTTCTGCAACAACTGCTGAAATAAAATCAAAAATAAAAAAAGGTTTATTTCGCTTTCTTTACTTGTAGATTCATTTCCTTGTATTTCGAATTTGAAACAGCACAATGCATTATTTAATGGAGAGTAAAAACTCTTATGTGGTTTTCGTTTGGTAAATTTGTATTTTGATCTATAAATTCATTTTAGAGTGCATATTTGTATCTGTGAACCAGCTAGCGGTATCAGCTGCCAAATATTGACTCGAACCTTGTTTTTAATTTCAAGTTTGTAAGTCTGAAAATGAGCTGGACGAATAAATTAATTCACTTAAAATTGCTTCTATTTGCACTAGAAACTATTTTAATTCATTTTTTCAACCGAAACCGAAAATTATTATCAAACAAGAACTTGTCAAACTGATGGCTGTCAATTATGATGTATAGTGGTGTTAGTAAAAGAGAAAAATACAGATCTGCAAAATTGATTTAAAATCAAAAAATAAATCAATTTTGTTGGCCAATCGAAGGCAAAAGTTGTCAAAATCAGTTTTTTGACAGATCTAAATTAAAAATAAATTGATTTTTTCTACCAAACGAAAACCCCATTAGATACTCAATAAATACGTTCAAACAGAACCCTACCAATCAACGAGTGAAGAACCAAAAACAGTTATCAGGTCTAGGACAGTTCACCTTCATTCGTTTGAAGATACAAAAATGTACTTTTCCTTGTGATCTGGATATATTCTTTAAATTGTAATTGCGGATTTTGATTATCGTCTTTCCTAACAATAAAGACTAATCGAAGAGAAATCTTCTTTAGGACCAGTTTTTCAGTGCGAGATGGTGCAATTTTTAGCTAACTCGAGCAAAGTGTGTGTTTTTTTAGTGAATTTATCCCCCAAGTTAACTCAACGAATTCGCAGAGTTAATATTGTTTTCCATTGGACATCCAGAAGCATCCCGAAGGATACTGAAGTTTTCTAAAACCATTCCATTGGCAAGAAAATCCTATTCTTGATTTGAAATCAGAATCCACTCAAGAAGCACTTATACATTCATACTCAAATATCAAACCTCTGAATTTCTATTTGGTTCTTCATCATCCTCGTCATCAGATGATGAATTTATAATTGAAAACCACACACACACAAAGGCAAAACATCAGAATTGAGTAGAAGCAATTAGCACTGTTCCATTGGATTTAAGAACGAGTGAATATCTGAGTGAAAACAATGGATGAAACCACATAAGTCTCGAAGAGAAATGTTTGTCAAAAAACCATAATTTGATATATGTATACTTATAGATAACCAATTCAATTACTTTCCATTGTTGAAAAAGTGAAGCCATAGTGAACAATTCACGATTATGAAGAATTCGCTCTTATCGAGAGTTTTTTCTCTCTATATATCTTGTATACTATTGAAGAATAGTATGTCTATCTTGTATACTTTATTTTACCTTTGAAAAACTTTATTTTCTGGTGCAAAAAAAATATTTCATTCAATGTAGAAATGGCGATTTCGATAGTGTCGCCATCTTCATTTCCACAGTGCAATAGCGAGACAATTGACAATTGAAAGTTCAAGTTAATCCTCCCTGAAATACTGGTTTCTAGTAAACTCGAGGTTAATTTATTTGCAAGATTAACTAAATCTGCTTTAACTTAAAGTAAACTCAGTCACTGAAAAGCTGGTCCTTTGTTTAGAATAAATAAACCGACTTGATATATTTGTTGGGCTAACAACTTTTAAATGAAAATGCGCGCACTAAAGGGATTTTGCTCAGCTTTAATATGTCCAAGCACAGTGCGAGCATTAATTTGTTTTAACCTCAAAAATTATTTAAAAGCTTTCTTTATTGACTTTAAAGTCACAATTGCAAAAAGAATCAGACGAACAACACCCGTTTAGACTTAACATAAGTATACAAAGGGTCGACAACGCATGTGAACGTTGTAAATATAAGAAGCTATGTACTACACAATTTCCTGACACATCTAGAATTTGTGTAAACACGTCAGAGATATTAGTTTTGACAGCATTGTTTTTTTTTATCACTTATACTGCATACTTACTATACAGTAATTTTGGGACTGGCAGTTTCATAGTGAAATTTTTACCACCGAGTCGCGTAAAGAAGTAAAATTTCAAACTTACATTTTTCCATTCTCAATCACAGAATTTCTCTTATTAAACGTCATTCTTAAATCTTTTGTAATATCACATCAACACACTTATAAATTACAACCACCAACTAGATACCCTAGGAAAGGAGTTGAGTTATATGTAAATAGATAAAATTGATTACATTTTTCGCACAGCTCTGTATAGATCATCTTTATGCATAAAGTGATTCACTTAGGTGAAATGTCTATTTTTAGCTTTCTTCCCAAGTGACTTTAAAACGTCTAAATCAATTTCTGTCTTAAGAAGTAATTCGTCTTCTTATATAATAAGTGACGTCTGTCACTGTCATTATGGCTTTTGCTAATTATTTGAAGTCAAGTTCTGTTCCATTTTGTTTTTTGAAGTGTCATTTGTTGTTGGATCAACTTAAAGCCAAACAGACGATGTATGTACCTAAACTTTCTTACTTAAGATTTGATTTTTTTTTCTGGATAAATCTTAAAGTGAAAACTCTTATATCTACACTTTCATGCATATACATGTGTGTTTGTAAGTATATATAGATTGAAGGACACTTTAAACAATGTTAAATGAAGTTTAAAAATTCTTTCTTGCCGTGCTGGCACTCGCAAGTGGGGTAGACCGGAAGTATTTGCTCTATTGTCGCTTAAATACACATACACACACATATATACACACAGGGAATATTTAAAGAGGATTAGATTCTGTGTGTCGCACCTTTTTGGGTTCTGTCCTTATCGATGTTGCATGGAACATGCAAGTTTCTCGTAAATTGGCGGCAACGATGGCAGACTTGCAAGAAGAGATTTCAAGAACTTTGAACTTCTATAAGTTTCTTGTTGTTTTTAGTGTTTTTTTTTTTTAATTTATTTTATGGGTCGACGATGACGACAAGGACTATAATACTAGGACGAAGCAATGCAAGTAAAAACGAAATAAAATGAAACTTCTTACATTTCTTTTTCTTATTTCTCTTATAGAATGCCAGAGTTTTTGGGAAAATTCCTTGGGCGTGTCGGCATCGAGGATATTATTGGTTATTGTTGTTGGTGAAAGTTTAGAGAGCATGTATGAGGCTAAATATATTTTGTGTAGATAAGGATTCATGAAGCCTCTTAAAATGCAAGACAGGATTTTCTTTTTTTTTTGTTTTCTTTATCTCTTTTGTGGTCTGGTCTGAACTTTGTAAATATTTTTGGATTTCTGTAAAGAACATACAGAGGAGTAAAGGAGTTAAAAGAAACAGTTGAATGAAAGAGCAAACATTTACACCAACTCTAGGTTCTCTTGTATTATAAAGTAATATTTCTTGACTTTTGGTTTTAATTTTGGACAACAATATTTTTCTAGTTTTGTTTCCCAGGTTGCATTAAAAAAAAAAAAAAAAAACAAATTGAGCTGCTGCAAAGTTTTGGGCAACCTAAAGACGACCTCTTTTTTCGACTTCAAAATGCTTGCAGTAAAACACTCCAATTGTATTATAAACCTGTGATCATTTTTGTGCAATCACATTGTTCCTTGTATAATAGATTCTGTGTTCAGAGAGAATAAAATCTGGGCCAACTAATCGATTTTGATATAACTTTTAAGTATGATATCCAACCACTGTTGGCTGTTTATTTTTACGTATGGCTGCTCCTAGTTCACGACAGAATTTAAGGCGTGGTAAAAGAGCGTCCATGAATTGAAAAAAAGATCATAGATAACGTTGTAAACGGTCAAAAAATTTCATATAAACAAACCTAAACAACATCGTTAAATAAAAAAAAAAGAATGGGCAGAGATGGCTACCTTGTGGTACTCAAAAGTATTTATATTTATATTATTTAAAAACATTAGTATAGTAAAACATTATAGTTTTTTTAGGAAATACTAATTAATGTACAATGCGGTTGAAAGATATCGAAATGATTTAACAGTAAATTAAGATTAACAAAATATTTGAATTTAATACATAAATACAGTTGCTTATCCTCCTCAAACCGGCAAGAAGAGAGTTCTACAGACCAGCAAGTAGGTGAAAAAATGTCGTTTAGAGATATTATACGTAAAACTTGTAGTATTAAGGCCCCTGCTTCATACAGATATTCTGGTTTCTTCGATTGTATCGAGTTAAATAAAAAGATAAATATATACTTTACTATGTAAATAGTTTTGAAGGTGATATTTGCGTATTGTGAGATGGGATCCAACCTCCGAAGCCCAACACAAACCGAACAACATTGTTGTAGAAAGGAAGTATCAATAGCATCTTGGGAGAGAATGATGGCTTAACATTTTTTGGGGTTGAGCTTTAATCTATTATGTTCTGCCCATTCAAAAACCCTCATGAGTATCAAGTTCAAGCGTACTGTGGTTACTTCGATCATACCAATGAGGTAAGCCAATTGCTTGGGGCATAACAGATCTCAAGGTCGCAGTGCATCAATACCCCAAATTCATACATTAAGCCAACTGCTTCTGATTTTATTTTATGTATTGCTTTAACACTACAAAAGTTGCACTGACCAAAGTGTTCGAAATTATTGGGAATTCATGCCGGTCGTCCAGTACGTGCGCAACAAGCTCAACAACTCCATTATTGGATGAAAAAAATTACAACCTCTTAAGGGTTCTGTACGAGTAAACTTGGTGCGAATACCATGTTCGAATTGATTTTACTTGTTTGCGGGCTGGTTCGAGTAAACCAAAAATTTGGTCTCAGTAAAATCAAAAGTACTTTGACATTAAAAAATGTTCGAGAGCGGGGCTTCGTTTTTGTGAAACCACAATTTCGAGGGTCTGCGTTCTGGTTTTACTGCTTTTACTCGAAATGTCAAATTTTTTGGTGAATTCATGAGTGCGCATACAGCAAAATTAAATATTTTTTTCGCGATTATTCGACAAAAAAAATTAAAATGAAGTTCTAGTAGTTTGGTCTCAGTTTAGGTTCACTGTATGCAGGGCATACTAGGACCAAATTTACTCGTACCATATTCGAGTGTTTACAGAGCCCTTTACGCTAGTGCAGATACGTATACGTACTTCACTTTGATCAAAGAAGCTAGGCGTAAATTTTGAGAAAATGAGTTGGGTTATCTTCCACAACTTAATCAAATGTTGAATAACCTCGTATACCTAGTTGATAAACTTGTTAGATTTTGACAAAAAAAAAGAAAAAAAAAAGTTTATCAAGTTGATCAACTGCGTTTTTGATATGGTTATTGATCGAATTGGTTGGGGAACGAGAAAAAAACTCACGCACTATGATATGACATAATTTTGACTTTAGTTCGTTAAAAAAGTTGATCAAGGAGTTGAACAAATAATGTGCAACACATTATCTTGGAAATGTTGCTCAACACGTTGAACCAACAATTTAAACGAGCAACACGAGCTCGTACAGTAGCAGTACTCTTGTTGAACAATTCGTTGAGCAACGATCTCAAACCGGATCAAACTCGTTGGTTGAATACAATTGTGGACATCGTTCATTAGAGTTGAGTGGTTTGAACTTGAAATTCGTATGCTGATCGCTCAGCGCCTGGTGGACGACCGGCCAACATTAATGTTCCTCCATAATTTTAGCGATGTGCATGCAAAAGTGCATTCAAGAATCTGAAGAGGAAGCCATATTTCCTATGGGTCAAGTATGAATTCATCCATAAAATGGAGAGTGTAGGGGTAGGCCATAAAATACAGGCGCACAAATTTTAACAGTCAGATTTTAAGGTACTAACTTGATTAGAATTTTAAATAAAATGTATATTTAATTTAAAGTTAAACTATCTGTACGCGGATAACGATAAAAGTAAAAAAAACATCTTTGAAGAATGCCCAAAAAATGTCTAGACGCCAACCTTAATTACTTACATCAAACTGTTATGAACGTTCTATAAATTTTAATTATAATTTATATCATTGTCTGCAGTTTATCGCTCCCAAATTCGTTATAATTAAATTTAGCTGCAGTAAGTACCACTGGCATTTTTTTTGTTCCTCTTCCAAAATGTCCTGCAGGCACAGACAAACACCCACAGAAAAGGCAATATATATGTAAAACTCTAGTGCTTATAGTGTTAGGTTTTTTTTTTATCTGCAAATATTTTCCCTTTCCCATATCCACTTTGACAATTAATTTGTCCATCCCTGGGGATGAAAAGCTTTCATTTCATTCCCAAAAAAATTATTTTAATTTCTCAAATAAAAAAAAAAAAAAAGCGGGAGAAATATGTAAAATAGTAAATTCGGCTCTGAGTCCAGGAAATGGTTATAGATGTTAATTCCTTTTTAAATTTGGACCATCATTGAACATAGACAAAAAAGAAATGGAAACTTATTCGGTCTCCAACCCAACTTGAAGCGAAAAAGAGATTAAATAAAAAGTAATTATTTTCCTTTGCACAAAAGATCGGCAGATTTATAAATAGAGTGGGTAAGAAGGAATAAAATTTATGTGATTTCGGCCATGAAGTTTGATAGTCTAGGCGGATCACCTTAATCCATAGTGTTCCGTCCATTCGCTTTTCACATTAATTATAAATCTACCTACCACCTAAAAAAAAAAAAGGAAAAATAAAAAAAAACATGCGGACAAAACTGTTATCCTTAGAGATGACGAAATGACAAGGACATGAAGAGGTATTAATTGAAATCGATATATGTAAGAGTATGTATAGCAAAGGGCTTTGACGTTGCCGTGTCTTATATGTATACCCTGTTTGTGCCATGATATTTGTATTAAAAATTTACAAAAAAGGGTAAAGGATTACCTGTCTTGCCATGGCTATGACATGGAATCAATAACATAACCTTTGCACGGGCTTCCTTGCTGCTTTTGGAAAATAATTTCTTGCCCGAATGCACTGCCAGGACATTGACTTAAAGAATTAATCGAGTATCGGAGAATAATTTTCTCCACTGAACATCGTATCGCATCGGGACGGGACGGGAGAAACATACGAGGACATAGTACCTACAACAACAAACAAAAAAAATAGGTAAGAAAAAAAAACCCTTCTAGGAAAAACTCAATCGGGAGTTAATGAGCCGGCTTCTTGCTACCGTTAAATGGAATCAATACTCGCCCGGTTATGATGTGTATCCTGTAGGTGTGTATGTATGTCGGTCTTGTGCTTGATGGTTTTATTGAGGATGTAACTTTTAGAGTTGCAACGCTTTCAACCCATACCTTACCTATACCTTCCATAGACCAAGTGTTGAAAGAAACAAAAAAAAAAAAAGAAATTCAACATCATCATTGCAACATAATATTCTTTCGGCAACTTTATATACATATCTACCTACCTACTGCTATACTCGCATAAAGAACTGGATGAATGAAGTGGGCTTCAGTTGCACTCCGAAAAATGTTTTCCGCACTTTGTATGCAGAGGTTAATGGGCTGAATGGAAACGTTCGTTCATTGGATAAAGAGGAATGTCTGATTCCGTGTTTTTAATTAAAAATTTTAAATGTTATTTTTTTTTTAAACCTTTACTTGATATTTAATGAACTAATTCTGAATTTGATATCTTCCTTGGTGGCAAGACTACGACCGACGATTAACACCCAAAAACGACGATTATAGAAATGAGATTTTCGTATAATTTGTATCCGAACACAACTATCCAGTTCGTATTAGTGAAAAAAAACCGTCTGTGATCAGCCACGCCTCGACTGCCTGTGGGAAAATCCCTGCCCCCCAGATAAGGAAGGAAAATACCTTTGGGTTATAGGCGCACATCAACGCGATACGACTATGGCTTAAGCAAACACTAGAAATTGTTAGGAGTTAAGTATTGAACGAGCAGGAAGAAACCACAACTTAGTACACCATTCGGCTAGCCTCCCCCCATCCACCACAGCTACAGTTATATTTACCCGTCCTCGTATGTACATATATAAATGCAAGGGATTGATTTTTTTAAAGGTTTCTTTGCACACTGCTCTTTCTGTCTTTCATTTTGGTCTTTGGAATTTAACTTAAAAATGAGGGCGATATAGTTTCTTCTATAAAAGAAGGAAGGAAAGTGTCCTGCACTCAAAATGACGAACACGGATGAGGATGATGTCGAGATCATGATGAGACTACCTATATATGTATGTATATTTGTATAGAAAAATCTACAAACACATGGGGCGACATTAGATACAAAAGAAAAATGGTGGCACACATTCTGTATATAAAAGAAGATTTTTTTTTTACCTTTAGCCGGCCAGCAGGAAGACAAGAAGGGTATTCACTATCTGGTTATATTTTCTCGATTGTACGAGTATTATGACATCCTGGGGTTGTTTGGTTTTTCTTTTGCTTTTTTGCTTTCTAAAGTTTTTATATACTGAGTCCATGCCTATGATGATGTTGAAATTAGCTGGGAAAAGTGAATGTCTTCCGCTGTTGGTGTTTGATAATGCTCTTGGAGGACTTAGAAATTCATGGAATTTTCCAAAATCTTAAAAGTCTACTTGAGGTTTTGATGGTAGTATGGCAATGGATGCAGGCCAAACACAAGCATAATAGTGTGCTGCATGAGTACTTACCACGGAGCGAGGTTTTGTATAAAAATATTTAAGAACTTAATGTAGTTTTTTGTTCATAATGGATTTAAAGTAATCACGAAAATTGAAACGACTTTAAGTCCCACAGATATCCATTCTTCCATCCAATTGTACTTAAAATTTTATGAGGGCTTAAAGTTTATTTATCTCCCCGATGGGTAAGTGAATCAAGACTTTTGAATTTAGTGAAGTTTTTAAAGGGACTGTTTTTAGAACCCCTGCCGTGGGCATACTTCCGACATCAATATTTATTTTCCAATTTTTTAAATTTATAATAGACTTTATTGTATTTAAGATGAAGAAGAACCCGCATTGTTGTCCAACGAGTTGACTATACTTCGGAGAAAATCGAGGAGGTTTTTCAATAAAGCCAAGTATAATAAAGCAGATTGGGATCATTACAAGATCAGCAAAAATGAATATAATAAAAACAGAACTACCTACGCAAACAGAGCAGGTTGGCAAAAATTTTGTTCATACATTGAAAGCTTAAAAAACGCGGCTAGACTCAGAAAACTCAGGCCGAATGTTTATACTCCCCTGGGCTTCCTAAAAAGAAGGTATGGAACCTGGACGAACTCCTACTCAAAGACCCTTGAATCACTTATGTGCCCTCACTTCCCAGGATGTCTCATTGATCCATCTCCTGTGAATAAAGTCCCTCAGATAATTCTCGAACTTAGACTATGAACGGGGAGTTGGGCCATCTACTTCTCAACATATTTACAAGTCTGCAGGACCTGATGTAATAATTCTTATTATGCTCCAATGCTCTAACGACATTATTTTTCCAATCATATTGGTCATTTTAAGGGATTGTCTCAACATTTTCTACATACCCTCTAGTTTAAGAGAAGTCAATGTCATTTTCATTCCAAAAGCCGTCAATCTTACCCACACATAACCAAAATATTTCATGCCTATAAGCCTATCTTCTTTCCTATTCAAGACTCTGAAGCTAAATAGGTGTTATTTCACAAGCCCAGTATGCATATACACTAAGGTCAAATCTTGACATAGAAGATGCTTTTAACAATTTTGAAAATGAAGCAATTCAACAACCCGTGAACTCTACTGGCATTGAGCTGCTACTGTCAAATTGGATCGACTCTATGCTTAAGTCTAGGATCGTGAATTGAGTCTTATCACACCCTATTTGGCTTCCGGTCGTTAACTAGATCTTATTAAGCTAAGTACAACTGGTGTCGAAGTCGTGGCATATGCTAATGACATCGTGTTATAGGCATCAGGGAAAATCGTTCACATACACATACTGTACGAAATACTCTAAACCGGCCTTGACAAGGTCAGCAATTTGGCCAGTAATTTCGGACTAAATGTAAACCCATTAAACACCGATATGGTCTGGAAGGAAAACAGAGTTATCGACATAAATCTTATTTTGGTATTTAATGACGGATCTAAGAGGAAATAGGAGCAGGGTCAGGAATCTATTCAGGAAATCTTGTCCTAAGCAGATCATATAGACTTCCAAACTTTTGCTCAATTTTTCAGACGAAGTGCTCGCAATTAGTTAGGCAGCTAAACATCTCGCCATCCATCTGACCATTTAAACCTGTCAACAGGAACATAGTTATCTTCGTAGAAATCCAGGATGCAATTACATTCGTCACAAAGTCAAAACTAGTGGATAACTTCAGAAACGAATTAAGATTGCTAACCGAATCGAACGTATTAAGTGTCCCAGATCATAGTGACATGCAAGGGAATGATATCCCAGACGAACTGGCCAAAACCGGATCATCACTTGAACCGACCCAAATCGTTTCCGGGATACTTGTGATGCTGGGGCAAGAAACTTTTAGAACCAAACAAACTTTTACTCAAACCGTAAACGACAGATAGTCAGGTATCGACAGTTGTCGGGTTGCGAGGAATCTTTGGACAGATATTTCTAAGGAAAAAAAAACAAAATACTTACTTGGGCTTTACAGACTCCAACTATCCCTCCTTATGGGCATCCTAACGGGTCACAGCTCAATGGGAACGCACATGACCAGAATAGTCATCAGCACATCTAACTTATGTAAGCGTTGTATTGACGAACTCCCAGGCTATCCCGAACCAGGAAAGCAGCCCTCAGAGATTACTTCTTCATCTCTTATAAGCCACGTACACATACCCTGAAATTTACTCAAAGGTCAGGATAGCTTAGGGGGGCATTTCAAACCAAATTTCCTTTTTGTCGATGCACTCTTAAATTTGATTTCGCAATATGGAAAAAAAACGGAAGATGTCAGAACATAGTGAGCATTTTTTTAGGAAAAAAAGAAAACCCACAGTAAAAACATAATAAGATGGAAAAAATCCACAACACAAATAGAAGTCTTATCGCTAGGTTAGCGTCCAATTATAGATTGTCAGCATAAAAAATAAAAGCTTCATAGCTAAATGTATGAGAAGCCTTTCAACTCTTAGAAGCTTACGAAACTCTAAAAGGAGCCTGAGTTAAACCCTCAAAGGAAAGAAAAGCGGCTGTATTTCTGCAAACGCTGCATTACTTGAAAGAAGGCCTGAAAGCTTTTTGCTTTCTCGGGCTCGAAAAAATAAAATTTAATATGGTTGGACCGATATTTTAATTACTATTGTCTTGGACTACTAAAAGATGAATTGGTAATACAGCTTTAGCAGCCGTAAGACAGGATTTATAGTTTGGTGTGCCAATTTGTATTGTTTAAATATTGTTAAAATGAAAACCTAATTTTGGTCTTGTTCTTCTTCACGAGGTCTACAAGTCAAAACAACAGTTTTAAAATAGAAAATTATCCACATTTTTTCTCTGTCACGCTTTGAAAATTTATCCAGAAAAAGCTTTTTGTTTTCTGAGTGTTTTTTGTTTTAAAGAGTGAACCTTTTTTATTGGTCTGCAGTGTATATTTTAAAGGTTATGTCAGAGAAGTAAATTATTTTGAGTTTTGCTTCATTGTATAAAAATGATGACATAGGAAACTTATTTAATAGAAATTCCATTCATATTGGAATATAAATCACATTTCCCTCTATAAATAAATTCCCATTGGAGTGAGAAAAAATTGACTTTTCTAAGTTGAGGTGCTTACGTAGAAAATTATTTGGGAATAGGTATAAAAACTCTAGTTTATAAGGTATCACAATTTATGCTAAAGCTCTAAATTAAGTATGCCATGTCAATTACCTTTAATTTATTTATATATGAATTCGCATATTTCCTCATTTATCATTCAAATTATAAGAGCAAAACAATATTATCGTTGCAAACATATTATAATGGCTACCTATGAAGTTAATTCTAATTTGAAATATGTAATGTCCTTGACTAAAAATATCTTCTATTGACAGCAATTTAAAAAAAAAGTATCGGTAATATTAATGTTGCTCAAATTACTCATTAATATCTGTTAATTTTTGTTTTGGGAACAAACAGTTATACTAAATATATTTCAATTAAGAGTGTTAAGGTCTTTATGCGCGAGTGTTTTAAAATTTCAAGTTTTGTTCAAATAATCAGGATATGGAAAAATAGAGCCTAGTAGCTGACAATTATTATAACTCTCAACTATTCTTGTAGCGTCTTATTAATTGGTAAATATTAAAACAAATGCCGGATCTGAACTTTTAGAACCTGAAACACTTTTTGATAGGTTTTGCCACTTCCGGGGAAGAGATTACCTAAAAATACGTATTCGATGTAGAATAAGGTGGATTGCACTGATTACACTTACTTACCGCATAAACAGAACCCCAAGATCTATTGAGTTTTATTATATCGCACTCTCAGCACACCTTGAATTCAATGCCATATCGTAAACTATTTGAACTCAAATTTTTAATACCTAGCTATTCCAACTAATGCGACCAATTTTAATGAATGATCTAATTAAATTTGAAATCAAAAATTCTATTTAAATGCAACAAATCCACACCCAACTATGATCCACCCATCTCGCTTTCTATCTTTTTTGTCATAATAAATTATTTGTTTATGAATAAATCATCAAATTTCGTTAAAACTACTTCTCTTTGAAATTTGGTCCTTCGAGCCGGATAACGGATATTGGAGTGCAAAATTATCAGTCGCGGAATATTTTCAATATAATTCGTAACTTTGGCCGGATTTATATTACGGACAAAATGTCATTCTTTCTTCCATTTACTTATATTTTATGCCATCATTTTTGTCATGCAAAAATGACGAATGCAGTATTTACATTTTATGTTAATACTGATTAGACTGATTCTTTTCTGAAAATAGGAGATACCAATAAACATTGCCTTAAAATTTCTGCGTATCATTATGGAGGTTACAAAATTCCCTGGAAAATTTTCTCCAATTCGAATCTTGGGAACGTGAAGGATGCTCAAATGTTTCCCTCGGAATTTATTGATTTTGAGAATAACCTTTCCCAGGATATGTTGCTGTCATTTCATACGATTTTTTGTTCGAGAGAAATTTATTTCGTGGAAGATTCACGATCACAGAAAAATATTTCGAGGGAATAAAATATTCCGTGTTAAACGAAATTCCCTGGGAGAATCCCGATAGGGACCAATATGAGGCAAAAATTTGGCCTGGTAAAGCATTCCTCCATTGTGTAAGAAGAAATTCTCTACTGGGCAGTATTTCCGAATTCCTGGTCTAGCGAGAAAATTACGGTTACATTGGGCCCTATCGGGAATATCCCAGGTAATTTCTTTTCCCGCGGTACATTTTATTCCCTGCGATCGTGAATCTTCCACGGAATAAATTTCCCTCGAACAAAAAATCGTATGAAATGACAGCAAAATTCCCTGGGAAATCTTATTCCCGATACCAATAACTTCCGAGGGAAACTTTTGAGCATTATTCACGCACCCAAATTTCGAATAGGAGAACAAATTTGCAGGGAAAATTTTATTCACGATAACCCCCATTGTTTAAATATTGTTTTCTTATTTCAAATCGGGGTTAACCTTTGAAACACCCAGATCATTGACCGATAATATGTTTTCCCATTTACAGTCATGTATGTTTGCGTAGCTATTCTCTATAATTAATACTGAGAGCCAAAATCTATCTAGGAATATTATTCAAATATAGATGTAGCTAAGGTACTCCTTATTCTAATTAAATAACGTAGGTATAATTTATATTTGGCCAAAAGACACTCCTTGGTAATGAGGTCATCATTCATAATTTAACGAACAAAAAAAAATAATAATGTTTATTCTCTGTTATAGTCCCTATATTATATTTACTCATTTTCAAAACAAAATGCTCCCTATTTAAGTGGCTGCTTTGGCAGGAACTTTCCCAAAGAGGTTCTTAATGATTCAATGCTCCAAACTGACCGTTTAATTGGCAACATGCTAAATTCTAATTAAGCTCATTCTATTTCCATAAGGAGCTTTTGTATAACCTTCTCCCTTGGCATTACTATGTTCAAGGTGTTGTTTCATTGCTTTGTTCCTTTACATATATTATACTGTACTGTTGTTGCTCAGCACAACAAAAATATACACATGTAATTCTGAAGTTCGGCGTAGTTACAGGTGAAATACATTTGTATATAGACGATACAAATTACACGAGTAAAAAAGGAGTTACTCCTACTTCGAATGTGTATGTAATACATACATATACAAATAAGCACTCGTATATCCTTTGGCCTGAGTTCAATTTGAAATAATTATAGGTTCCATAAGAAGCTTTGTTCTGACAAAATAGAATGTCAGTGGGGCTTTTTTAATTTTGTTGTAATAATTATTATATTATGCGGTAGGATTGAGACGAAGCAAGTGCTCAGAGTAGGTGCTCCATATGAGAGGCTGATCTAAATTTATTTCTTTTGAATAGATGTTCCTCTTTATTTGTTGATAAATATGGAGATTTTCTATTTAAAGATGGCGCCGTACGGAGTTTTTAAAGAAAAATATATAAATGTTGCCTCTATCGGATGCACACATCAGAGCAGAAATATTTTCGGCGAAAGAGCGTCTTGCGAAACCACATCATGCTAATTTGTTCTTATGTTAATTACAAACCTTGCAGTAATTGCATCCCTGAAAATATTTTGCTGTCTGTCAATATGTTACCTAAAAATTCTTAGATTTTCTTAATTTCTATATCATAATGTTCAGGATTATAAAAGAATGCAATCTTTTAACTCAATTAAAAGATTACATTCAATGATTATTAGATTTTTATTTTTGTTTTCGTAGGTAGGTGTAAAACCTTTAAAAGGATTTATGAGGACCGAAAAACGAAAAACTTACTTCATTAAAAACATCTCCTCCCGATTGCAACTAAGTTGAAACTTATCTAGCAATTTATTTTTAACGAAATTAATTAACGTGTTGCAGGTCCTATCCAATGATGTTTCCTGATTATACCGCTATTTCCTTTTTAAGCGGTTTCCCCCGTTAAGTGGATCAGGTTGCAAGGTTTAGTCCTTCACAAGCTTAAGGACCTGCATGTACAAAATTGGCTTGTTTTCGATACTGAGTGTTTCCCGAACAACTAGTACATATCTCGGAGTTTGTTATTTAACTCTTCGCATTTCTTTTTTACATGCGGTTTCCATTTTTATTTCAGCAAACGGAATTTGAACCATATTAACAAATACCAGTAATCTATCACATACATGGACTTATTTTATTTTATTGAGTGATATCCGCCATGTTTTCAATCATTGACATTATCAAGAACTTTTTGTAATTTTGTTGTAGCTTCGTTAATCGTTTGGTCCACAGCTAGTATTGCACTGTCGTCAGCAATCTTGGCTAGGCTAAGATAGTGTCTTATATTTGAGGTATAGCACGTGTAAATAAAAGGTACACTATTGGACCTAGAACACTTCGTTCTGGTACCCCAGCCACTATTTCTTTGAAATCTATTTCCATGTCTTAAGGCCAATTTTTCAATAGTCAGTTAGTACATATTCTACAGATAGAGCAAAAATCACTTTTTCAACAGTCAGATACAACTTAATCTAGGAATAAAGTTATTTGCTCATTTTAGAACGGAATAATGAGTTATCTGAGGAATAAAATAAATAGCTATTTTCGATGTCAAAACAAAATTATTGCTTTGAAATAAACGTTAAACAAAAATTAATTTCTCTAAAAGTGACGTTCAAATTAAATTATTCCATGGATTGTTTTTTCTAACATTCAAGTAAGTTTATTCCTCAGGCAACTAACTGGATGTTTATCCGGAGATTGAAAAATCGGCTCTTACACGAAAAAGTTTATTCTATAGATAAACTCTTAAAATCATATAAAGTGCTTAAGGAAGAATTTGTGTTAATTTAAAATTTAGGCCTTTGTGCCACACCTGTTTAAAAGCTTCCGATAGTTCTAAGAAGACCGCCGAACAGTTTTTCCTTTCTTCAAGTTTTCTCAGTGACGTCAGTAATCTTATGCACTTTGTCAATTATCGAATGCTTGCTTCTAAATCCGAACTGATGTTCAGGTGTTAGGCGCTTTTCTTCTATTATTGACTGCAGGAGCGAAATCGTCGATAAGATTTCTTATCATGTGATGGTTTTCCTGGTTTCAGAACCATTATAACTTCCGCAACCACCCATTGGCTAAGAACGTACTCTGGCCTTAGAGTGACATTTATTATCTAAAGTAGATTAATTAACCCTTTGAAAGTAAGCATTTTAAAAACTAGTCTTATATTGGAGCTTTCATATACTAAAGCTTTCTTATTTATCTACTTGATTCGGCAAGTGTAACATTTCGTGTTATGTAATTTTTGCTTGAATTAGAACGTATATATTTATATTTTCGTTGAGTGCTTCCCATCAAAGGGATCAAATTTATTCCGCAGGACCAGGTAATCGGCGAATACGTGTGCTTTCCCTTTGTCGCTTTCTACTTGCGATATATTTACTTTAGGACAAGCTTTGTATTTGGAAAAAAAATAGATCTCGACAAATGAAAAATTGATGCCGTTTTGCTCATCCTAGACGGATTCAATCAATAATTTAAATTTACTGCGGAAAGAGAAATTAACAACTCGATATAGCTTTCCCTGATGTCAAAATCTACACAGAACCAAAACATCTCTCGTTTTACTGGTATCAAAAAAAATACGGTGTCACGACGAATTATTAATTTCCAACCAGACCAAACGTATTACAATGAATACGGCTTAATAAATAAAGTTTTCTGAGTGATAAAAAAATTTACTTTGCTCATCAGCAACAAATTACCAATATTCTTAAAAAATAAAATGCACGACTGGATCGCACGTACTTGCTCTTATGTTCGGTCACATCTAAAGCACACGATTTTTATTAGAAAAATCTCAGTATATTTTTATCATTTTTATTTATTTTTTATATACAAAATACATTACATTTTTTCCTAAACATTTTTTGTATGATACTTTTAAGTATTTACTAAATACACTTCTCAAGTACCTACAGTGGGGCGTTTCTTCTGGCAGACACCTAATAAAATAGCGTGAATTACAGCTTAAAGGTGTCTGCCAGACGAAACGCCCCACTGTAGGTGTTTAACAAGTGTCAAAGTTTGAGACATTATCCCCTTAAATATATAAAAAAAATCAGAATTGATAAAATAACGTAATTGGGTATACACTTTTAACACTGATTATCTCCGAAAAGCCCAGCTTTGAAAATTCGGAATGTCCATTCGTTCCTAACTACTTTGGTATCTATTCACAGAAAAAAATTCAGATATGATAAAATGACGTATGTATGTCTGCCGGCCGTGGAATCTTGATGTGTAACCAAAATTGGTCAATAATTTAAAAATTAATATGGTCTTCTTTATTAACGGTACCTGGCATATAACTGTTTTCTTTTTCGATGTTCGACTATATCATGAACGACTCAACAGATTTCGATCAAAATTTGTATACAAGAGGTCCTTTTTTTCCAATATTATTTTTCTGGATTTTTTGAAAAGATATTGTTTGAAATTATGTTTTAGTTTTTTTTTTAGCTAAGAGGGAGTACGTGCGATCCGTAGTTATGCATTTTATTTTTAATTAGATTTAGTATATCAGTCCATAAAATTTGTATAGAAATCCTTAATTTTGTTTGCCTTATGGGTTAATCCGGCACTGTGGTGATTAATGGTGTTTAAAGTTTCGCGGTGTACCCTGAAGGTGAATCACTATTGCCCTTAACTTTATTATTCAGAAAACGAACGCAATTTTGCTTCGTTATCGGTGTTAATTATACTTTCCCTGTCAACCTCTTCTAAAATGTCCATTCGACAAGTGTCCGGATGTTAAGGTGGAAAATTTTCAATTCTTCGTCTTTTACTTTACTTTTTTCTTACTGTTCCTCTTTTTGTCAACTCAACACCGTGGCGTCTGTCTACTATGTCTTTATCTACACAAGAAGACAATTTTTAGTAACGACAGGGCATCTTTTATTCAATTGATTTAATGGTTTTGATTGAAACTTAAATACAAAATTATAAGAGTTGAATTTATTTTCATTTCTGTGATAAAAGTGTTGCAGTTAAAAGTGACATCTTTCAAGTAGGGTTCTCTTCTTGCACTTGGAGAAGATTTTTTCTTGATTTTTTTGTTCTTAAAAACAAATAATTAAGAGTGGAAGGAAATTATTAAAAATCAACGAAAGCACATAAAATGATGATTCTATTCTTTTATTTGCTGTGAACAGTCTTGAGAAAAATTAAATTTCAAAGTCAATATTTTAGATTTAGGTTTTTTTTAATATTCAATACTCCTTTCATAATTCAGATGAGATATAAAAATGTTCCTTTTCTTTCGAAAAAATAATTTTGTTTCTGTATTGCATGTGTTTTATTATGTTTATGACGCAAACAAGTTGGACGTGACTCGACTTCCGAAAATTTGCTATTTGATTTAACAGCCCCTAACCGCGTGAAGCTCGAGGAATATTTAACACTTTCAGGGGCAAATAACTGATTTTTGGCATTTCTCTGGTCTCGTCAAAAAAAATTCGCCAACCATAATTAAACCTGGAATATGTATATACCCTGAAGATTCCTTTTATCACTTATATTTCATAAATTTTTAAAATAATCTTTTAACTTTCAAACTAATAAACCCCAAGAAAACAAACTTAATTGCTGCTCCAATTCGAATCCCATTAAGATTGTGTGGAAAACTTTAACTTTCATAAAAAAAAAATAAGTTCAAAACTCTTTTCTGCATTTAAATATACTTCCTGCAGATGGTATTGCTTGGGTTTTTTTTGAGTGCCCAAAAGATACGTCACCTTTAAATTTGCATTTGCAAATAATACTATGCTTTTCTTTTGCACCCCCTTCCGCCAAGTCAAATTAAAAAAAAAAATGAAAAACTCCATAAGTTCTCAGGATTCTTTGGGAGGAAACCTGATGGAAATCACATCGCACAATTGAAACTTTTCTTTTCTATCCTCTTTTCCTCATCCGGGTTCTGTTGGTAGGTTTGGTTTTATTTTTATTTTTTTCAGAGAGAAGGAAAATATTTAAAAAAAAGTAAAGATTCTCTTTTCCATCTTTAACTCATTCAAATATAGCTTGGTTAAGTTGACATAGCCAATAGAGAAGATAGAGTATAATATAGCGCTAGGATAGCAGCTATATAGACTGGTATGGGATAAAAATATGAAATGAAGATTATGAAAACCTCACTTGCGCAAAATGAGTACCATCATATCAGGACGAACAAATGTATATTAAAAGGGGATCAGCCAAGTTGTGCTAACTTACTGATGCACTTAAAGATTGGTTGAATCTTCCAAGAAAAAAAGAAAGAAGTTTGTTAAAATGAAAGATAAATACTTCTTCATTCACACCCAATAATATTTAAAAAAAAAAAAAAAGTTTTTTACTAAATGTTTTCTTTCAAAACGCAATTTTGTTTCTAAACAAATTGACAACAAAATGTATTTTGAAAGGCAAATCTCTTAACTTAATCATATGCTGTCTAGTGGTAGTTAGTTGCATAACTTGTCTACTCATCTACTAGGCAATGATAAGACGGTAGCAGTGATGCCAGATCGTGAGAAAATTCACTTTTTGTGGGTATTTTCAAAAAAAAAAAACTAAAAGGGCGAAAGGGCATTTTCATACTACTCAGTTAAAGAAAATGCCATTTTAATTTTTCAATCTTTTATATAAGTTTTAGATCAATTTAATGTTCTTTTTTAGCATCAAAAATTGTTAGTTCACTCCATTCGCATTCTTCAGTAAGGTAAATGTTTGGTGTTAAAAATGTGACGCCATTTCATTAAGCCTGTTTTCCGGCAACATGTCATATTCAAATCAAGACACGATTTATGTATCCAATCGTAGATTTGAACAGAATATTTGTTGGACAAAATTGTGATGATATTTTAACTGATCTAAATTCTGTTGATAAAACAGAGGTGCAGACGAACTGCCTTAAATTTTATAAAACATCCATTACTGAAATAGTGAATCGGAAACTGCACTAATAGAATTTCGTATTCCAAATATTACATTTGACGTAGCGAAAATTAGTGAAATATCAATTTCAGCTATTTTAAAGAAAGTTGATCTTGAAACAGAAATAATAACTAAAGCTAGGTTGGGTTAGATTAGAAGGGGTGGTGAAATGGCAAGCCGCCTCACATCATTCGGATCTCTGTGGATCCATTGCGGATTTTTCTTAGAGATTTCTGTGCAAAGATTTCTCGAAACCCGACAACTGTAAATACCTGACTATCTGTCATTTGCGGTTTTGAAGAAAGTTTGTTGGATTCTTAAATTTTCTTGTGCCAGTGGCACAAATATCCCGGAAACGATTTGGCTCGGTTCAAGTGATGATCCGGATTTGGCCAGTTCGTCTGCGACTTCATTTCCTTGTATATCACTACGTCCTGGGCCCCAGATTAGGGTGACTAAGTTCGATTCGCTTAGCAATCTTAGTTCATTGCGGCAGCGGATCACTAGTTTTGAGTTTGTGACAATTGAGGAAATGTCTTTGATTGCCGTCTACGAAAATGTCTATATCTCTGTTAACTATTTTACATGCGGAGAGATATTTAGCCGCCTCACTTATTGCGAGCATCTCCGCTTGAAATACTGAGCCAAAATCTGGAAGTCTGTATGATTTGGCTAAGGGAGGATTTTCCGAACAGATTCCTGACCCTACCCCCATTTCTGACTTAGATCCGTCTGTGGAGATTGAAACATGATTTTTGCTTATGACCCGCTTTTCCAGCTTTCCCTTGTTGGGATCACTGTTAGTACGGGGGGGTTAAAATCAAAAAATCTAAATCTAAATCTAGAAACGAGCTCAAAAATATATTAATTCTTTTGAACGATAATCAAAAATGTGGGCTAAAAAAACTGATCATTGACAAGATGTGGAGTTTCGAAAATGAAATATTGCTTTTTAATTTAGGAAAAGTTGAAAAAAAAGAGTTGACCTCCTCATTCTAATACTGAGGAGAGCTAATTTTTTTTCATAGTAACCGATGTAAGTAACGAAATCCATTAGGCACAGACAGTCCAGTTCCAGTCAAAGGACAAAACTTGTGTGAATTAAAAAAAAAAAAAACTATGTAAAAAAGTTTTCAAAGTCTTGGGTAAACCAAAAGAAACATCTGGCATCACTGGGTGTTGAATAAATTGAATTGTAAAAGAAAAAGTGTGGAGAAAATTTGTTTCTTCCCTTTATCTCTGATCTTTCTGTTTATTTAATGTAAAACAAATCTTGCATTATAAAAAAAAATTCATCGACTTCACTATGTCAATATTTGACATTTGTCTTGTGTCAAATCGAAATTTTTTTAATATTCTTCCGTTCTAAGGCCAACATTGTAAAAGCCTTTCAAAGAAAAATGAAAAAAAATCAATTTCAAATAGTTGAAAGGAATTCGCCATAAGTCTCCACAAACAAAAATACTACTAATTATCTACACTTTTCACGATTGTAATAATTATTAATCAAGAGTGTTTCATGCATGCATCAAATACAATATCCCTTAAGGAAAGAGCAAATGAATGTTGTGTAGATATTGTTAAAAAAAAAAGTTTATTTTTGTAGCTTTTGAAGGATTTCTATTTAAAAAATTGAATTTTTATATATATGTAGTTTGTCGTCTTTTTGGTCGTGGATCGCTAAGTATACAAATACAAGGATAGATAAATTATTATATCAAAATGAACTCAAGATACGACTTACTCGTACTCCTTGAAAATTATATATGAGATCACAAACCGCTTTGTTTCACAGAGAGAGTTGCATTTGCAGTTGCAGTCTAGAGAATTGAATTGAATTCCATTACAGCTACTCTAAATTCCTTTTAATAAATTCTCGTCAAAGTGCATTTAAACACACTCATATATATGAATATGTATCTATGTATATATGTAGGTACACACTAAAACTCATTCATCATTGCAATTGCAAACAAAGATCCTTGAAAGTTTTTGGGTGGTATGATGGGTGATATGATGGGAATATCCTTAAACCAAGCGGCACCCACAACCTGACAGTTAGTCCTTTAACGAATTAGCTTCATAATATTCATATAGCTATGTGAACTTACGTGACTGGCATGGCGCATTGCATTTTGAAAATGCAACCAAACACAACAATGTCACTCGCACAGTTTGAGTCAGCCAGACGTGTATAAACGTTTGTTATCCCCTAATGAAATATAGCAAATTGCCGTCATTATTTTCAAAAGGCCACCCATCTAAGTCCACCTCACGTACATAACTGACTCACTCCTGTATTCTGGGCGCATTGTCTGTGCGACTTAATGTGTCGCCTGTGTGTCCTGCAGAGTTACTCAAATGATAACAAGAAATACAAAAAAAAAACTTGTCACATATGGAGGGGGGAGTTTGGGTGGCGGCGGCGGCGGATAGAGAACTATTAGAGTCTTATAATAAGCTCATGTAGGTATATCCGCTTACAGAAGTAGAAAGAGCTAAAATGGTGCACCCAAGAAAGAAAGAAAAACAATGAATTAAAAAAAAGCTCATTTAATAGCACTGGCATGGCGTATGCTATGCACAAGGACAAGGATAAGGGATGGTTAATGTGTAAAAAGTCAGTCGACCGGCGACAAACTTGGGTCTCTGGCAATTATGTCATAATCTTTTACATTTCAATTTTGTGTGAATTTAGTTATGATGTGACACAAGTTGGTTTAGTTAGACAGTTGCATTAGTATTAGGTATTAATACAGAAATTTAACTTAAGTGTATTTCATGAAGTATTGCAAGGAGTTAAAATGGATTACTGTCGTTTTCTTGTTTTACATCTTTTGACAACAAAAAAAAATTGATACATAGCTAAAGCATTAGTGCTTACATAACTTAAATGCATTCTTCTGAATACTGAAAAAAAATCAAGAAACATATACTTAAACGTTGAAGCTTTTTTAACGAAGTTGTCTCGAAGATTGCAGATACGAGTAAAATAACATCAACACCGATATTTACCCATATGGTAAGCATGACAGCTCAGTTGGGATTATACAACTCCCACTATACTGCTAAAGTTCGCAGGTGGACTTCAAAAAATGTCGGTCGTGCTGTATTTTTCTGAGATGGAGTTTTGACATACGCACCTAGTACTTGTACTTGCGATTATAGGTACTATAAGGCAAATTATGCATTCGTCGAAAAAAAAGTTGTGAGATAACAATCACACATGACATTACGATGATAGCGAAGACGAAAAAAGATGGTCTAAAAATTCTGTCCGTCTGTATGTCTGTCTGTCAGTCTGTCTGTCTGTCTGTCTGTATGTATGTATGTATAGACACCTACAGCCCAAACGGGTGACCCGAATTGCTTCAAACTTGGTATATAGAGTTTTTTAGGTATTGTACAGAGGGGAAATTGAAATTTTTTTTAGCTCAAAAAATAACGGTACCTGCCATATAACCGTTACGTTCAAACCTATTTTTCTCGGAAACGGCTCTAACGATTTTGATAAAAAAAAAATCAGTGTGGGTTTTTAGCTACGACCGATCATATAGTTGAAAAAAAGATAAAAAAATGTCTAATGTCGTTTTTTTTTGCTTTCGACTATCTCATAAATGGCTTAACCGATTCTTTCGAAATTGCACAAAAATATAGGTTTAGGTTGCCCAAATTATACCGCGTACCAATATTTTTAATTAATATTTTTTTGTATTTTTAAAATCATTTTTAAGAAAAAAAATTTTTAAATTTATTATTCGAAAACTGCTCATTAATTTTTTTTCAAAAATTATATTTATTTGTATTTTCTGAATACCTATGAATTGGCGTTTTTGAATTATTTTTTAAATATTTTCAAAAAGTTTAAAAAAAAAAATTTTTCTCAAAAACCGCTCCACAGATTTTCAATTTTTTTTTTCATAAATTCAAATTTATCCAAAAAATAAAATGGCGTACTTTTTTTTGAGCTCAAATTAGTTTAAGTATATATTTCAGAATTTTGAATTATTTTTTCTTTAATTAACCAGATTTAATCTTGTTTTTAAGTTTATATTATTAAATATTTAATATTGTCATACCAATTTATTTTAGAATAAAATTAATGAAATTTTGTATATGCATATACAAAATTGAGTTAAAAATGACTTTAAAAATATATTTAGATTTTTAATAGAAATCTTTTGCATACGATGTGATGGAACATAAGAGCAAGTTCATGCGATCCAGTCGTGCATTTTTTTTTTGCTTTGCTTTTGCAAGTTAGATTGCATTTTAAAAAGACCTAAGTTCTTACAAGCAAATGGTTGAAATTTATTATAAAACAAAATAAAAACAATATGCATGACTGGCTCTTATATGATCACATCGTAAGCACAAGATTCTTAATAAAAAGCTAAATATATTTTTGAAGTAATTTTTTTACTTGTTTTTTTATATACAAAATTTATTTATTTTTTGCGAAAAAAAATTATTTGTTATGGCAATTTTAAGTATTTAATATATTCAATTTTAAAGCATAATTTAAAAAAAAAATAGATTTAGTATAGTGCTAGTTAAAAAGTGTTTAAAATTAGGAAAATATTAGTAAAATGCTTTAGTATTAGCAAACTGTTAAGTTTGGGGGTGGCCATGGCGCGATAGTTTTGTGTTCTCCTGTCAACCTCATAGTCACAGGTTCGATCCCTGCCGTAGTCTATATCCTCATTTTTTTCGATTAAAAACCAATTCAAAAATAAATGTCATACAACGAGTTGCTGGTTTACTCATTACATGCTGTTTAGGCATAGAACTAACAACATGTGATTGAGTAAAACTGTATACCGATAAAATATGATAAAAGAATAAAAAAATGAATGCGAATTATAAGGGACTTTGATAAATAAGACACGGAAATTTCTCCGCATTAGTTCAGCCGCCATCCCTGGAGATAAAATCTGAGACAACAACCACCTACAGTCTCCGAATATCGCGCCACACATCTTTCCTATCATTCTTTCTCTTCCTTAACCTCACCCTCACGCACGCAATGTGTTGAAACATTTAAAGGGTATTCATAATCCCTTGAGCGCGTGTAGATTATGAAAAAAAAAGTAGTATCATACTAAGCCCTTAACATCACGCTGTTTAAAATTTTGCGCCAATGAAAAGAAGAATGTATAGGGTTATCCATTTTGCGGTTTCAAAAGTATAGGCCTGAAATACGACATCTGTCAAACTAAGTTGTTAAACCAATTTTTTTTTTCAGTTGATAGTCTGACATTAACTAACTAAGTCTGACTAACTAACTATCGCACAACGAATAAAAATTGTTAAAACCTACTACAAAACTGCTGAGAATCCTCAATTAATTGAAGAGAGGCCATTACATCCACAAAAAGTCACTGTTCGATGCGCTCTTTGGTCCGGAGGTGTGATTGGACCTTACTTCTTCGAAAAGGACGATGGAACGACTGTCACCGTCAATTCGGAGCGTTATGGTCATATGATAACCGACTTTTTTTTTTGCCTGCTATTGAAGAATACGACTTGGAGAATATGTGGTTTCAACAAGACGGTGCCACATGTCACACAACTTGAACGAATATGGCTTTATTGCAAGAGGCATTTCCTGGCCGCGTAATTTCTCGTCGTGGCGATATCAACTGGCCCCCAAGATCATGCGATTTGACATGGCTGGACTTTTTTTTTGTGGGACTACGCGAAAGTTCCTGTTTATGCAGATAAACCTTTAACTCTTGAGCACGTGAAAACCAACATTAGTCAAGTTATGACTGAGATACCGCACAATATGTGTCAAAAAGTGGTCGAAAATTACCTCAAAAGAATCGATGCTTGCAGCAATTCGCGTGGTGGTCATTTAAATGATGTAGTGTTTCACACATAATGTCAACGTTCAAACTTTATAATAAAAAAGAAATATCATGAAAAAAAAATATTTTATATGTGTTTTATTTACGTTTACTTTTGAAACCACAAAATAGATAACCCTTTACATTGCAACTTTCAAAATTATATCTACAAAATTTTTAAGTCTAACTTGTAACTACCTACGAGTACATTATATTAAACTTAATGCTAAAATAATTAAATTTGACTCTCATTAACTTTTACGACTTATAAGCCCATTCTAGAAGATTTTATTGAAAATAAATAAAAAATAAAAATCATCTGTCATCCATTACCGCCCACAATACAGTCTTCACAAACATGTTTTCTATTTTAAATAAGTGATAGTTTAACTGATCTTCATTACGATACATACGCCATAGCCGATAGCCATTAATGGCATTGGGCGAAGTGTGTCTAATCCCTAATGTCATCTTACATTCCATTGGGTTTTTTACGTTATGTCAACCGTTAACTTAATTTAAAACGAGATATGGAAAAACCAAATGAAAAGTCTATAAAATAGAAGTTTTAGTTATTTGTGTTTACCTATTAAATTTACATATCATTTTTTTTTTCAGACTGAATCCATTAAAATTAATCTTGAGACCAAAGTCCAAAGCTACAATCTGGAAGAACAAATTGACAAATCTAAATACAATCAAACAGCTGTTACAATCCTGCTAGATACATGTCGCTTGGTGCGTGATAATACCTCTCGAGCCGTTACCAGCTTAGACAACATGGTTCTATATTTTATGAAAACGAAAGGAACTGAGAATGACACTTCACTCAAAGGTGTCTTAAATGTAAGATAAAATTACTGTACTTTCTTTTGTAATTTGTATTTAATTGTTTGTTTTTTTTTTGCATATATATTTTAGCTTGGCGAATTGTACGAGTCAATACGTTGGCCAGCAACACTCGGTTTTCTAACTCTGCTTTTACTTTTATGCACCATCTTAGTTATAGGTGTAGCGAGACGTTCACGATGTGCTTTAATATTCTTCAGTGTTTCTGGTTTATTTTGTATAATTATATGTTGGCTGTTATCCGGTATTTATTTGGCGTCTTCGGTAGCAGCCGGTGACTTTTGTATGCGACCGCATGAATATATGTGTCGCCAAGTTGGAATGGTAAGTTCTTTTTTCTTTTTTTAATCTTTTAAAAAAACTATTTCACAAAACCGTTAGTAGTACATATATAATGAATGTGAATTGAAATAAAATCCGGCAACGCCTTTGACAGTTTTTTTTTTTTAGAAAAAACCCATCCTTTTCCCATCCACTTCTGATTTCGATTCACAGAGATATGGCATTTCCCGCTTTCGTTCTCAATCGCCAAACTAACCAACTGTCATCAATAATTTTTGATTTGAGCGCCATTCTTTGGAAAAATAAAAAAGACACGGCCATAGCCGGTTCAATTCGGAGAAATTTATTACATGGCTTTGAGGTTATCGGTTTGCAAAAATATCTGTATCCGGCAGCGCCAACTCTGGAACCGAAGATGTGCCTTCAATTTTATTTTCCATTGCATATTTCTTGTACAATATTTTTTCTTCAAGTGCAAATATCAATCGCATGTGCATGGGTGTGTATAACGAATGCAGTGTGTGCTTAGAGAATTAAACTCCCTTCCGAGTGGGTTGCTTGCTTATCCAATTCCATGGATCATGTACCACCAGGGCGCTGTGAATGGAGAAATATAGAGCAAAAAAAAATATATGGAAGACCTATAACTGAATGTGTGTCACGGGAGGATGGTAAACTATCTCTATCGATTTATGAAATTAATTTCCATTTAAGGGATTATAATTTGCAACGCGGTCTTTGAGCAGAGGTACCTACCCAAGGGCCAAGATGACATAGAACCATGGAGACTAATAAATTTAAATTCTCGCCAGAGTTTTCAAAGTGGACCATTGAGTGTTAAGCGAGTTTAGATTTAAAATTAAAAAAAAACGCAACAGCAGCGTTATGAAGAAGTATTAAGTTTTACGTGTAAAGTACAGCGATGCATAGACCTTTTTTGAGTATACATTCAGAGTTTCTAAATTTAGAGAGTACTCGAACAGGGCTGCCAATTTACTCCCTATGTAGTTGATCTACTTCATTTATTTTTTTGTTTGCATCTGCTACGTAGCAAATTTTTTTTACTTCGTTTGACTGATTTTTATATAACGATCAATCATTTTTGCTTGATCGAAAAGTTGTTGAGTTTTTTGGGTGTTTTTTTTCTATTTTATTTTTTAACGTAATTTTAGTGGAGCCGTAGTGCATTCCAGCTTCACGGAGAATTGCAGTCATTTAAACTCGAAGGACAAGTCTGTTGGAATCATTGGGATGCGTGTAATCAAAATATCATCTCCCCATGTCAACCGATTTGAAGGAAAACAACCATCCTGGTATAATATTTTGAATGATCGCATTGAGATCATTGACATCTTTGTTTTTTGCCGTTAATATAGCTCGTTCACTCAGCCAGATATGGTTCTTGAAGTTTTGGACTATGTTAGGATAAACATTGTGAATAAGCTCTTCCTTGAATTCGGTCAGCTGTTAGAAATGTGTGGGCAATGGCGCAGTTGATAAAGTGCTTGATTGCTAACTTAGACGTATGGGCTCGATCCTCTTCCTCCAATTTTAATTGGATGCCGTCCATGGGTTAAAGTGAGACAGTCAATACCTGGTTCTCAAATCTACTGTGCCAAACTAGGGCCGTGAAATTCAAGTTGCATTTAAAAAAGACCTTAGGTCTTACAGGCATATAGTTGAATTCAAAAAAAAAAATGTGATAAATCCGGTTGAGAAGTCAGCTGCGATTTTAACATTTCCAATGTCCAAGAGTTGCCTCACAATAACATCTTCTATGCATTCGAATCTTGTTGCAAAAACACTCGCATATTGGTTGTCAATTGAATGGTCTTCACATTCCGCCACATATTTTATGTTTTGAAACACGAATTAAATGCGTTAACTACAGTTGACTGTGGAATATAACTCGAAGGGTCTGACGAAACATGGAGACTCTCAGTTAATCTCACAAAATTTTAACGACTGGTGTTCTGATTTAGCGATGGTCATCACGGGAGCCAGGTGCACGGTGGATTAAAACAGTTTGAACTCAAATTGCCAAGTCCGTTGGAACCATAGTAATTTGGTGATTCGCGAAGTTAAAATATCCTCCTTTGCACTTTCCCTGGATAAAAACATAACTTTTCTATAAAAAATTCGCATATAAAACGCACATTTCGAATGTTCACCTCTTTACGTTTTTTCGTATTTTCCTTTTTCCTAAACCACTCCAGTATTCCGAAAAATAAATCCCTGCTTCCAGCGTTGAAACTGGTATTTCGCCAGTTGCAGAAAGAACCTACACCCCCATTTTTTCGGTGTTGATTTTGAGGACATTTATGTAAGATGCTGCGCTGGTGCAAGGATTTATACACAGTGTCTTATAATAACTGCTTTTTTTTCTTTGATTTAATTTTGACCTCTTCTCCGTTTCAGAGTATTATTTTTTTTAGAAACACCCTGTCCAACTCCAACTACATGATACTGAGCTCCACTTCCAAGCCAGTTTAAGGCCATAAAAGTTAGCATCAAGAGCATGATTCCTTTTTTTGGGATGCTGGAGCTGTCGGCCGACTTTTAACAAAATTTATTCCGCTGTACTTTTGCAGACGCGAATTTTTTTCATTAAATGCAGCAAAATCATTTTAATTCTTTCTCTAAAAATTCTAGGCTTGCCTACTACGCTAAAATGGCACATCAAATTTTTCATCACTTTCATCAATATTAGAAATTTCTTACCGAAATTGTCACTTCATGACCGAGATTCAATTGACTCTCACAAATCAATTACATACTGACAAAATTGTAATTTGTATTTTTGTCTGTTCCATAAAAAAATTGCCACCACAAATTGGTCGGGGAATTTGTGACAATTTTCAAAAAGTCCCTGACAATTCATTGTCATGACAATTTTTTATGATCCGAAATCTTGGCAATTGTCACAATTTCCCTGACAATTCTACAAAATTGTCAATTTTTTTACGGGACTGAATTTAAACAATTGTCAAATTGTCATTTACAAATTGGCACCTGTCGCGCCTGTCAATGTATATGAAATAGTCCCTGGCGAGCCCTACAAACTGACATAGTTGGTATTCGTGGGTTTGCATTTCGAATGGGAATTCGCTTTCCCTGGACTAAATTTTCATATCCTTGTTAACGTTTTTTTTTTTAGATTCCGAGATTAGTTAACAATTTTCTTATTCAAATTTTACCTCTCATTTAGTCATGCAGACTCTTCGTGAGATTAAGTTAACCGATTGGTAGAAGATTCCACCTAGATGAAATTTTAAGAAAATCTAATAAACGTTTATTTTATTGGTCGACATTTTTTTGTATATGCCGATGACCTACTTTTTAGTTTTCATATACCATCACTGCCTGGTCTGTAACAGCTGTTAAAATTATTGAATTAAATTTTTGTGAAATGAAGTTTGATACGTGTCAATTATTTTCATATGACAAAGTTGAAACTTGCCTGAAAACCCCTATGCGAAATTTGTCAGGTAAAGTTATGTTTTCGTTCCTGTATGCAGGAAAAATTGTCATTTTACAATGTTTAAAAAAATATATCCCCTGAAGCGGACAGAAATCCATGTCGAAGCATCGCCAATAAATCAATATAACTTTGTTTCAATTTCACCACCAACAACCATAAAAGCCGACGAAAAAACAAAATATATTTATCAAAAAGTTAACTATCGGTACACAGGGAAAAATTCTATGGAAGATTGTTAAAGAAATTAAGGAAATGATGATTTTGGTTGTCTTGTTATTTTTTACAGTTAAGAAACGCCTAGATTAAAAAGTAATCGCTTAACATCGGTTTACACTGTTGATTGACGAAATTCCACTGATACTAAAAGTTCAAAAGCATTATATGGACTTAGTGTCATAATTTAATTTTTTTTTTCATTTTTGTCTTTCTGTTCTTAGCAGGCCCATTGTAATTGATGGTCTTGGCAGTCTGCCGTCTAAATATCGGATATGGTGCAGACTGCAGAGTGCTGCAAGTATACTTGTATTTAATGCGAGGAACATAAAATTTTCAAACATTCTAAATGGAACGTAATATAGTTCATGCCAGTTTTATCTACTCAAGGTATAAACTTTAACATCAGTCTACTTCATCTAAGCTCTGTACAGTGCACATCTGGGTTGGTAAATGATGCATTTGAAATTGTTACTCATTCTAGTTTTATTTTAAGGAAGGGTTAAGGCTGCTACTATGAGCTGACAAAATACCCTATTCGTTATCATTATCCGTATCCCTTTGACCAGGACTACTTCTTAAAATAAAATCCTTTGGTTCCATTTGTTTCGATTCAAAAGTATAGTAGTGTAATCTTCCCATAAACATATTTTATAGTTCAAGTCAATATATGAGCAATTAATTACACCCTTCAACTACTTTTTGGTATTAGAACAATTTATCTTACGTTACAAAAAGCAACTAAAATCCTTGAAGTAATGGTTTTTTCGAACGCAAGTTCTTAGTTCTCTTGATATATGCAATATTCTAAACGCCAAAAGCCCTAGAAAAATTCAACTTTTAACAAAAAAAAAATAGAAAATGACGAAAGATTGCAGTTTGCCAAGACCTATGTTGATATGTACATACCTCATCAGTAATAGAGGAATACCCGAAAAATCGTCCTGTATGATAGTACCTGTTCCCGTGAATACCAAAGTGCCTTGCCCACCAAATGATGAATACGCGTGTAGGTATCCACGAAAAATCGTAAAACATGGTGAAACATGCTTGACATTCTCCAAGGACCCATGCTAACTGCAAATGCCAATCAGACTGGTCTTTCAACAAAACAATGACCCAAAGCACACCAGCAAAAATGAGTTTGCTTCCGGTCAATAATATTTCTATTACGAATTGGATTCCTCAATCACCAGCAGAGAACCTTTCGGCAGATTTTTTCTTTTTTTTTTATAATCTACAGGCGCTCAAGGGATTATACTACCCTTCAAATTGTATAACACAGCGCGGGCGTGAGGTTAAGGCAGAGAGAGAAAGCTAGGAAAGATGTGTGGCGCGATGTTCTGAGTATGTAGGTGGTTGGTTGTTGTCTAAGATGTTATCTCCAGGGATGGCGGCTAAACTAATGCGGAGAAATTTCCGTGTCTTATTTATCTATGTCCCTTATAATTCGCATTATTTTTTTATTCGTTGTCATATTTATCGGTATACTAGTTTTACTCAATCACATGTTGTTAGTGCTGTGCCTAACCATCATGTAATGAGCAAACCACCAACGCCTTGTATGACATTTTATTTTAGAATTGGTTTTTAATGGAAAAATAAGCGGACATAGACTACGGCAGTGGTCGAACCTGTGACCATGAGATTGACAGGCGAACACACAACTATCGCACCACGTAGCGTTGGGCTACAGTGGAGACTGCATGACAAAACATCCCATTGAAGAGATTTTAAGCTTTGCTGTATTTCATGAAGCGTCTACTTTTTACTATTATTCTTTTATCTTCCAATTTTGTATTTAAGCGTTTTAGGTGATTCATAATTTTTGTGAATCGTTTTTTAGGACCAAAACTAACGGTACCTGCATTCAATTTTGTCTAATATCTTTTTTATAACTTTCTCATAAACGACTTGACGAATTTCGATCAAAATGTTTATTTAGGACTTCCTTCGAATTATAAATAATATTGCATACTAAAATTTTTGAAAAATTGTTCTTTTTGGATTTTAAAACGGGTGGACCAATTTTTTTTCTGCTTTGATATTTATATTTTTAAATGCTTAAAATTACTATAACTAACATTTTTTTAGAAATTTTGTATATAATGAATAAGTAAAAAACGACTTTAAAAATATATTTAGTAGTATCTAGTAATGAAATGGGTGCTCGAATGATACAATCGATTATAATCGATTCTTAAATTATCTCGAGACATCTCGATACTTCATCTGAAATTCATTAATTCGAATGATTTCCATTCATCATTCGAATGAAGTCTCGCATCTCTCATACATGGATCTTATCAATTTCTACTTCACTATTATTTAAGCGTAATCCAAATGTAATACAAGAGGCTCGATTAAGCTCCAAGAGATATTGGGATGTGTGAGTGTCTAATCTTAGTGTTGATTGTATGTACCTACGTCTATGTTCGAATTGGAATTATATATCTGTTTCTGTAGCATTCATCATTCGAATGAATTAGTAAAATAGTAATAGCAATCACTTGGCACTCGAGATACAGGTATCTATTGGAATGACCGAATAAAAATGGAAGAATCAAATGATTCCATTTCTTATAAATTAACAAAACAAGAGTGATTTAATAGCGTTGTTTGTAGTCATGCAACAATTGTTGACTTGAGAGTTCATCATGCATATGCATAGACTTTTTTTTCTTTACTTTTTGTTACCGTAAGTTTGCCACTATAAAACTTTAATTTAGCAAAGGAGAAAAGAATGTAGGATTGTTTTTCTTACGTTCGAATTTGGAGTAAACCAATTTTCTTACTATTTCATAATTTGAATGATCATTCGATTATTTTGGTCACTCGAATACTAATATCTCGATTGTTGAAATCATTCGATTATACCCATCACTAATTTTTACTAAAAATCTTTCTAATGCCAATTTTTCAAACAATCAGTTAGAAAACAAAGAATCATATTCTTCAATAGTCAGATATAAATTATTCCTAGAAATAATTCATTGTATGAGTAACTTTATTCTTCGGACAGTTAACTGAATTTTTAATTGATAATTATTAAAATAATCGGCTCTTAATTGCCTTCCTTTTTTTTATATATATTGCAACCGTTCAACGTCAAATTGGAAAATTCTACAGCTGTTGTTTTTTTTTATATTTAATATTTTATCTTTAAGTTGACGTTAAATTTAAATTTTCAATGTGTGTACAAATTTCAGAAAAAGTATATTTAAATTTGCATCCGTTTCAGAGGGGAAGGACAAAAAAAAGAAAACTACACGAAAACAACTCACACAACATTACCCATTACGAATATGAGGGTAATCCCGGAACTTGCTTACCTACATAAATGTAGATCCTTTTTTGTGTTCTGACTCTTTCAGTAGATAATATAAATGCTGTCCTTACTTTTTCACTTTAGGTAACTGCAGTCTGTGTACTTTGGACATCATTTATATACTTTCTGATTAATGTTAAATTACATAGAGAACACTTTTTTCAGTGTTCTGCAAAACATTTTCGACATCATTCATTTGCATATATCATACTCGTACAGCAATGTACAGAAGGTATATCTCATCGTTATGCTACCTATATGTTTTCCTGCTCCTTTCTTCCTACTAGCATACATATATTTCCAAAGGGATTTAATAGGAATGCACGTGTTTTTTTTTTCTTGCAGGGAATTTGAAATATTGTAAAGATATGAGCGCGGTTTTTTTTGTTTTTGCAATGTGCTGACAAGATATGGACGTTTTAATGTACTTTAGCAGGGCATTGCTCTTGGATCTGGGTTAAAGGTTTGCAAATATTGACATTGGAAATGAGTCTACTTTTGAGGGTTTTGTATATGAATGGGCGGCATATTATGCCTTACGAAAATTTAAATGCTTATGAAATATTAATTAAAATTTTAATCGTGCCTGGTAATAGTTTCTACGACGGGCCTGTAATTTTTTTTGAAAGACAAAATCGAAATCACTTTGTTTAAATATTACTAAATGTTTATTGTATATTAAATCGACAACAATAGATTATTTGTATATCAATCTTATATATTATTAATACAGCGTGATACAAGATTTAACCTTGTTATACACTGCCGGCCAATAAAATAGTTTCACCTTCTAAACATCAAAGAAAAGTTTTTTCCCTAAAAAAAAATGTTTTTAGACATTTTTTAAAGCGTATTTTTGTCTGATCTATTAATAAGAAAGACTCAATAATGAAATTATTGTAATTGTAAATTTTAACAATTTTTGCAATGTTTCCAAGAAACCATTTGGCATCTTGTATTGCTGTTTTAAGTGTTGTCCTGACGTGTAGGCCTAATGAAAAAGCCATCCCTATACATTTTCAAAAATATTGAGGTTATCATTTTAACAATACCACATTTGTTCGGTAATCTAACTGAAATGTCTTTCGCATAGGGGTGTGAATTAGGGTGTTATTCTGCAGAAAATTCCAAAATGAACTTTGGAAAACCCTTTCAAGAATACTTTGTATTGTCAATTATCAATTTGATGAATGATAAATACAGAAATTTGGTTTTAAAACCTCAATTTATTACAAAACTGCACAATTATTCATTGGTAATTATCGATTTTCTTGTAATTCACAACAGTCTGACTCTGAATCATCCTTCATGACCAACACTTTTATCAATTAGGTTGTTTAATATTAAATGTCAGTATTAATCAACTATCAATTTGCAATTACAATGGCAATGACACGTTTCAGAATAAAAAATGGCTCCCTAAACTATAAATGGTCCATCACAGCTGTGATGAAGATACATAGATGATAGATGGTACCCATATAGATTAAATTTTTCTTCGTCCTGTAAAACAACAATAACACTCTTCCTAGCCATGTGTTGCTATTGCTGATATCCAGGCATTTTTTCTTTGAGGGTATAACAAAGATTGCTTTTGAAGGGAAAAGTTTCACGCGCTTTAGATTTGGTGCACTTTTAATTCTTCTTACATTTGCAGTAATTCTAGCTGAAGCTTTAATTTTTGGTGTTGAATGAATGCAATTGGACGCTAGCGATAAGTTTTTCCAGATGTTTTGGATTTTATCCACATTTATATGTTTTAACAGTGTTTTACCTTTTTTTATTTAAAAAAAATGTTCACCACGTTCTGCAATCTTAAATTTTTTGTTTCGATATTGTATGCACGCTCAAATATTGTATTCTGTGGTTCGATTTGTATTTCTTCTTCGGAACTAAATTCCTTGAATGGAACTCCCATGTTTTCTAAAAAAAAAAAATCTAACTCGAGGTTTTAATCAACTTGACATGGATTCCCTTCAAACTTGTTACTTAGGAGTTTTAGATGCCTGGCTCAGTTCTTTTAGCTCCAAAAATAACGGCACCTCCCCTGCCATACAAATTTCTTAGGCATAAATGGTAAATCTCAATTATCTCGAAAACAGCTCTAACGATTTTGATTTTTAAAAAATTTCAGTGCATCATTATAGGTATATCCTACATTTTGGTCAGTTAAAATGTTTAATTGAAATGTCATAAACGGTGCTTGCCACACAACCGATCTTATTTTCGGTTTTTGACTATCGCATAAACGGCTCAACCGATTTCGATCAACATTTTTATTCAAGAGGTCCTTTAAATTCTAATTGTACTGCATACCAGAATTTTCGAAAAAATTATTTTGGGTTTTTTTCGAAAAAAACAATCATTTTTTTGAAAATTCAATATTTCAAAAACGGAGGGTATTTCTTTTGAATTAACATTTTTAAGTTTATTCTATTAGATACTTAAAATTGCCATTTAAAACAAATAAGTTGGCATCTGGAAGACGGTTTCAAAACAAGGCCAAATTTGATTTATTATATTTATTTTTAAATTGAAATGAATTGGAAAATATAAAATATTATTATTATTGTGCACGAAATTATTCGTGTGCATTTCAATCAGGAACACTCAGTTGGCAGACTATTGGTGAGAATAAATTTGGCTTGTCAACTGACATAATTTTTCTGTTCGCTTCGATGTAAACAACCATCAGCAAAAAGTATTCAGTTTCATACTGTGTCAACTTTTCCTGGTGCACTTTAATAATCGCTATAACTAGTCCCTAATCTAATAGACAAATTTTCAATGTCGTTTTTACATCTTCTTCTGGATATATTTTTCTTTAGAAAATTTCAACTCTCTTAATGGCGACTTGAAAATTAATTTCGTCCATCGTTTTGAAGCGATTGCTTTGAATATGATATCGTTTATTTAAGATTCTATTTATCAATACAAATAAATTTGTACATTTCAATCCCGTCTCTTATGCCCTGCATGTAAATAAATTTCAATTTTATTAGAGGTCAGACCATGTATGTGTTTCATGAAAAAAATATTATCGTTAATATCAACAAGAGCCTTTTCATTTTCTAATAATTATGAATTCTCCAAACCTTCTTCAAGCAATAACTACACTAACAGTATTTACGTATATGCATTTACTCTTCGCACGCTTAATAAGCTCTCTTTCCAATTACCATATTTTCTTATGAACATTTTTATTCTTTATGTATGTTCCTTCTTCATATTCATGTGCATAATGTACGTGTGTTCTTTTTGCAGCGGAGCCCGTACGTCTACTTCCTAAATTGCGGCACCCTTAGGAATCGTTTCATTCTACGTTTGAATGAGTCCAGGGATTTAGTCGAACGTGCTAGAGAATCTGTTTACCTAGTATCAAGGTTTGTATTTAAACACATCAGCAGCAATTCCCTCCATTTGCCTCATTTTTTGTTTTTTTTTTCTATTTTTGTTGCCGACCATAAACAGGATGAGCCAAGATGTCTCTCCACGTATCGACATCCGTCACACACTCGAACGAATGGACAACGATCTGGAGGAAACCAAACGAAATTTGAGTGTTTTGTCGGCGACGCTGGATCGCCGGTTCATAGACAAACACTATGCTGATGCCCTAAGGGGCTTATGTGGCGGAGGACTTCTTGGCCTGAGTCTAATGATGGTGGCTGGCTTACTGACATCATTCTTACTCACAATTCTTGTATATGCCGATTCGCACGCGTGGATATATTTAACAAAGAGGTAGAATCAATATATTTTATTTTGCAGTAGCAATATAAAATAAATATACACATTTGTACATTTCAGGCCACCTATAGAGGCAGATAAATCCGAAACGACACCCCTTTTCCCGATATCCTCGGCGCCAAACGCAACAATATCACCCACCCTTCCGGCTGGCACTGGGACGATTAATCGAACTTTATTGCACCATCAACAGGCGCACAGTGGCACTTTGAGTGCGAGCGGTGGTGCGGGTGTAGCCGGTGGACACCATCATCGAAACGGAACTGCTGGATTGAGATCAGGGTTGGCATACACAACAACTACTTCCCCTAACACTGCTGGAGGTGGTGATGGAAACTCATCACCGCCGCCCGGTTATGATGTTGTGGTGCATGGCACAAGGCATGGCTTGTATTTATTTTTTTCTTTTATTTTTGTTTATTATTTATGAGTTTATTATTATTTATTTATTGATAGTCTGTTTTTTTTTTTTTTGTTAATTTTATTTTTATCAAACGAGCACAAACTAACCCGGGATTTGCAAACAAACACCAGTTACCATCAATATACATACGAGTAATATGTATATTCAATGTGCACATTTAGGTTTTATTCCTTTTTTGTTGTTCATCAAATTGCTATCTCTCATTCACTGTACAGTTTTTTTTTATAGATTATCTTTTATATTTTGTTTTTTTGAGTGATTATTTTTCATTTGTAAACATTACCATGCTGGCACAATTATTTTAGTTCAAATAGTATTAATCAAATATTAAGTATACGCCCGAGTGAGCATTTGAAATCATAACATATTTGAGTGTTTGTTGAGACGAAGGAATTTTAAGCTCACAACCATTTACATTAACAAACTATTAGCATGTGTTTAGAGATTTTGAGCATACTTTAAGGAGATTTTTGTTTTAGTTTTTCCAATTTCTATGTACATCCTTCTTAGAGCTTGTAATGTTTCAATTCTTTTCTAGTTTTTTAGCCCTAAATTTTTAAATTGATTCGGAGAAAATGTTTGCAAACAGGACCCATACTAATGAAAAACGCATATTTTCAAGACAATACTAAAAAAGTTTATTATAATTTTGACAATTTGTCAACGGTCTTAAAATGTAATGTTTTGCAGTAATTTTTTTATGTAGATCTCATAAGCGGATTTTGAAGTTAGAAAGTGTTAAAAAAAAATCACTATTCAAGGTTTTGAACAAACAATCAGTAGCTGAGTTAACTATAAGTTAAACGAAAGTTAGTTAATCCTGTAAGTAAATTAACCCGCCCGACTTACCAGCTAGAAAGCACTTTTGTGGTGGAGGATTAATATCGAGTTTCATTCAAATTTCAAAGATCCCTCTCAAAATCGAGATTTGATCTTTTCAATGAAACTTTGTTTTCACATTTAATTAATATTGGTCAGATGACGAGCAATCAAAACTCCACTAAATTTATAAAATCTAAATTATTAACTTCATCCTCCATTATTTGTTTATTTTTTTTATTTTTTTTAACACGGACTGACGTAAAAAATTAATAACAAAATATTTTCCATTTGTCGTTTGACAGAAAGGATTTGTTTGATTTGCTCTATTAGTTGCAATGAAACTCTCAAAATTTAAAAAGATCCAATCTTTTGACAGAAAGAGCAAATCTTTTTTTGAATAAAACTCGCTATAACTTTAACTTTGAAATGTCAAAAACTTATCGAAAGCGATGTATTGTACTTTCACTATGGAGATGGCACGTTGATTTTAGTTAATATTTATTGGCAAGTATATTCCAAAAAAATTAATCCAAAGTTAACTCGATAAAACTGGTTGATTTAAACCGGGATCTAAATTAACTGAAAAAAGAACAATTTTCAAGAGTTGGCATAGACTTTACCCTGAAACTAGGATGATATCGCACCATAGACAACAAAACTTTTTAAAATTGGTGGGCTATTTAAGTTTATGGGAGATTTAGAAATGCGACGATACATTTGTGTTCATTTTATTTATAAGGATATTGTTTTAGTGTTAAAATAGTGTTGGAGCTTGAATATAAATTCTTGATTAGAGAAAAAAGTACATACAAAGTAATTAGAACACTTATATATATGTAGTATGAATTTACTTAAATGTGTTCAATATATGATAATAAGCAATCCCGTATATTCGGTCTTAATTTGCTAATAATATTAATGTAGGGTGCTAATTATATTTGATACAGTCGTGTTCTCGTGACAAACAAGTACAACAAAGTATAACATTTTTTCACGAAAACGATCCACATTTCAACAGCAATTTAAAGCAATTTGAAATTTAATTTTAGTTTTCTTTTCATTTTTTTTAATTTTGAAGATAGTTTTCGGAAACAATTTCAATCCTCCTCTATAATTTCTAATAATATACTCGACCAGACCTACAACCTCTGATAAGTTATTTCAAGACTTCCAAATCCCTGCAGCACAGGAATAGCCTGAAACTTAAGTGTGTTGTTTTTATATAATATATGTACATACATATTTAAAATTAAAATGTTTTTTGCGTGTCGATAAAATTTATAAATCAGTAATTTATTAATCAATAACAAATCAAACAAGCTTTATCAGATTGTGCTATATCAAATCGCATACTAGCAAAATGTTTAAAGAAATTGCAGTAAGATTTTTTTTAATTGGCTCGAATCAGAGTTCTATGTTAGTTAACATGTATACGTACATACATACATTGTATATACACAAAGTGGGGTAGAAGTAATATCATAATGTGAGTTGACGTCCATTTTTTCCTTTGCCGAAATTCCGTAAGTTTTAGTTGTACTTTTTCGTTCTTAAACATTTTTCCGGGAAACTTTTTAAATTAGAAATTTTTTTTTCATTCATCGCATAAATTCGTGACGCATTTCTGTCATTTTAACATTTCATCGATGTCAGGCATGAATCTGACATTTCCTAGATCTGTCCGATTAGCCTATCGGAATGGCGAATATTCGAAATCGAAGAAAATTTTGTTCCTGATGAAAGCTGTCAAATCTTCAGTTGCACTATTTCCAAAATTAAAAATTGTCTTAGTCAAAATTTTTTCAATTGAAAGAAAAAATAAGTGAAGTCTTTTGGTGAGACGCTATCTCAACAATTTAAACAATAAATAAAGTACATATTTATATTTATGGCCAGGAAAATTCACAGGAAAAAATACACAGAAAAATGAATACTTGTCATCAAAGCGTATATATATGTATGTATGTAAATATGTATGAATTTGATTATTATAAGACACTTGTAAGAATATTTACATCCCCACACTTTGGTGGATTAAATTAATATAATTATTATCACTATGTAGTCGTTTTTTTTTCCTCACATAATTATTTTTGTTTTAAAGTTTGTTTTTTGTTCACAGGAGCGGTCACCACACTTTGGGTCGGTTACCATCTCAACAGTCGGCATATCTAGCCGGCCCAAATAATGGAAAATATGCTACCCTTAGCAAACAGTGTAAAACGCTCGAATCAAATGACTTTTACTGAGAATCGCTTGCCTGCAACTTAAATGCAGGCAGCAGTTCGTCAATGAAGAACATCTTCGCATCAGCTACATTACCTCGTTCATCAGCTTCATCGATCAAATCAACCACATCAACTGCTCATACAATCTGCAAAACAACCGACGGCTTCGGAGGCAGCACCAACAAACTAGACGAAAATGGCGACACCAAAGACCCCCGCGACGTAACTAATAATAGTTTTAATCGCTTCGATCCGAAATATATAAGCATTGGCCCAAAGGCGGTGCGGGGAAATAATAATCTTAATATTGTGGCAGCGGCAACAGCAAACAAGTGTGCCACATTGCGTCATGTGGGTAGGTATGGTGGGTCACTAAAAGGTGTAACGAGTCCTAGTCCAAATTTGCGAAGTGCTAAGACTCCTAGCATTGCGACTGTTTCCAAGGATTATTGCAATCAACCAGATTGCATACCACCCTACAAAAAGACTCCAACAACGAACACATTCACAGACATTCCAGGTACGACAGGTGTGGGTAGCTCAATTGCTGCAGCGGCTGCCAAAAAAGAGAGTGAGCGTCAACAGCAATTACAACAATATCATAATCAACAACAGCAACAACAACATCAACAACAACATCAACAACAACAACAATTACAGCAGCAACAACCACAGCCTTCGGTGTATAGCATTGAAACAGTGCCCTATCGGCCACCACCACCAAGCCAACCAAATCAAAATGCTACCTCCTTGATGCAGCAACCACAACAACAACCTCAGCTATCGCACCAACAACAGCAACACCAACAACAACAACAACATCAACAACAACAGCAACACCAACAACAACAGCAACATCAACAACAACAGCAACACCAACAACAACAGCAACACCAACAACAACAGCAACAATCAAGGCAACAATTGAAACAACAAAATTCAATAGTCAATCAACCACTGCCCGATATCCCACAACATCAGCAACAACATTCAACGAAGATCTCTCAGCAGCCACTTTGTGCTGCAAATCTGAACTCATACCGCTCTTTACAGCGTCCCACTTCACAAAAACTACAAATCTCAAGCGCTCGAAGTTCTGATTTACTAAACAATTCACAATCCTATACAATTCAAAGCCAGCAACCACAACAAAATAACAAAATAACTCCACCGACCCTTCCACCGAAAAATCGTCACAAAGAAGATAGGTCGTCCACACGACATTCCAATGCAAATCCGCAAACCCTGCCTCCCAAATCATCAAGTCTACGCCAGCAACAGCAACAACACCAACAACAGCAGCACCCATCGACACACAGCACCTTCGGCTATGATCGTGGTGGCCAAAATGTGGCGCATCAACCACCAGAACGATCCCGTCGAAGCGAAAGTCTAGATAACCCCAACAAATCTTCCTCGGGAATGTCATATATGGAGCAGTATAAAACCAGTTCGAAACATCAACAGCAGGAACAACACTACCCGCAATACCAACAGCAGTCGTCATCTTCGTCACACCGTCAGCCCTCAAACGTCATCTCCACAGCCTCATCGCATCACAGCAATATGAATTCCTCATCTGGATATCATCACCAAAGTAGTAGCAAAAACCATTACGACCCACAGCAACAAAATGCCTACTATCGATCTCTGAAACGTGGCGGTTCACACGCCAACAACGACCTATACTCTGTTACTGAATTGTAGGAGTGTGCTTGCTGCGGCGGTGGCGTTGATGTAGCACGACGATGTCCAGCTGGCAAATCGTCGTCCACCTCTGCCCCACCAGCCGCAGCGCAGTCCCATTCGTCGTCTTCTTCGAATCATCATCAGCATCGGCAACATCCAAAGTCTAGTAAACGTTCCTTATCGTACCATGCCCCGCCAACCAACCATCCTAGTTGTGACGACCACGAGTACGATTACTATCCCAGAACACAGCGTTCGGCGACATTCGACGTTGCCGATGCTCGAGACTACGAAGTGCGTCTATTGAAACAGCAGCAGCAACATCATCGTTCCAATGTTGCAGCCACCATCAAACAAAGTCAACAAATATTACAACAGCAACACGCTAGCAACGGTAATCTGGCCTCTAATGGAGGATTGCAGCGACAGCATCGCAGAGAAAAAACTTTCAAAGTATGATTTTTAGAGACGTCATAAAAATTTCCTCCTACTCCTACAAGTAGGCGGCAGAGGTAATAATAAAAAAGACACTAATCTACACAAAACACCATCAGTAAAACACTTTCAGTATATCAGGATTCAAGATACACGACAAGAAGATGTTGCTAGGGATTTTTTATTATTAATTCGAAGCGAAATAAATTTTTGTGACGTCAATAAACCGAAGAAAAAAAGTGAAGCTAAGCGAAACTAAATCAAATAAAATAGGTACACAAATATAAACATACTCAAAAAAACATCTGTAGCTTACAATATTGCAATAAGTTAGAATATTATTATCACCTCTATCATAGATGTCGTTGTGATCGGAAAATTCCATTACAAAACCCCATATTATGATTACGGGAATTGTAATAGAATTTCGACAACGATTATAACTGCTTGGATTGGTCCAGTTTTATATTATTAACTTCTTCTACAGAATCTACCATAAAAAGAGATGTAAAATATTAATTCGCTATATTTTTTTTTTAGAAACCGACAAACAAATCTCCTAGGCTTTTCAGAACCTAAATACGGTCACGTTCAGAAGACATAAAGAATTTTATATATGTAATCAATTACATTCAACGCAAAGAGAAATCTAGTTAATTTTTCATACGTCATCTATATCTGTCAAACTTGGAACTTTACTTGAAACATTTACCTGTAGCTGATCTTACAAAAACTTACCTAAAATATTTGGTTGTTATAAAAATATGGCATTTTGTCAAGTTAAACAAAATTGTAACCACTACAACACGCTGAAAATTTTCTTTCGAGTCCTCGCCATTTTTCAAAATGCCTTTGCTGAAAAAACTGGTATGTACGTATTTTTAAAAGTTGAACTGGTAGATAAGAATTAACAGCTGATTATTCTGACATTGGATTTGACATTTAGTGAGGCATTTCTTAAGAAGATTCGCAATCACTTTCAAATAAAGCCTCCCTGATTGAAAGCTAATATTTTGAAAGCTAACCAATCAGAGACTACAAACTGCCTCTCTATCAAGACTTACGTCTTCCAAACATGTATTTTCTGGTTTTAATTTTATTATCTGAACAAAAGCAACACCGAAAATTCGTGAAAATATGTTCACTTTACTATATACCAGACAAATTAAAATTTTCTACATCTCAGCGCATTGACGTATAGTGGAATTTCTGAATGTTTTTCTTAATAGCGTTTTCGTTTGGTGATCCGGAAGAACCTTTCTCCGATTTGGAAAGCGAAACGATGAGTTGCAATACCTTTTTTTTATTCTGAAGTTTGTGCTTCGTTCTATTGTATTTGTGAAACAATAGATTTTAAAGCGGATAATAAATCTTTTATATACTTGCTTTTCGTAATGTTCCTCAATATCATCCACAAATTTACCCACTTGGGGAGTTTACTTTCAGTAAAGTCCTTAAGTAAATATTCCACAACTAGTTCATCATAATCACTTTACTTATGGTGTTTTCCATTGGTAAATTCAGAATTTAATGCGAAATTTGATATTTTTCGTGGCGAATGGGACGCGATTTGAATTAAATTTTACGTTTGCTATGGTATTGGCGTTATATTCGTTTCTGTGAAAATGATAGATGTTCCAATTGTACTAGGGCTTAGTGGTGTTAATAAAAAGAGAGTAAGATTCAGCGAAAAATTCACTGATCCGTGAGTTTGATTCAGAATCAAACTAAATTAATTTGTGTTGCCCAATGGAAGGATTTAATTGTAGAAATCCGTCTTTTGCAGATTTGTATCAAAAAAGAATTACATTCTTGTATTTTCCAAATCACAAATGCACAATTTCAAAATTTAATAAAAAAAAATGACATATCACAATTTTGACGTTTAAAGTATGCGCAGGTGTGATTGTTGCCGATTTTGATAAATAATTTGTGTTCATAACTAGGGGTGGCCGTGGCGCGATAGTTGTGTGTTCGCCTGTCAACGTCATGGTCACAGGTTCGATCCCTGCCGTAGTCTACGTCTTCTTATTTTTCCATTAAAAAACAATTCTAAAAATAAATGTCATACAATGAGTTGCTGGTTTACTCATTACATGCTGTTTAGGCATAGAACTAACAACATGTGATTGAGTAAAACTATATGACAAAGAATACAAAAATTAATGCGAATTATAATGGACATCGATAAATAAGACACGGAAATTTCTCCGCATTAGTTTAGCCGCCATCCCTGGAGATAAAATCTGAGACAACAACCACCTACAGTCTCCGCATATCGCGCCACACATTTTTCCTATCATTCTTTCTCTCCTTAACCTCACCCTCACGCCCTGTATTGAAACATTTAAAGGGTATTCATAATCCCTTGAGCGCGTGTAGATTATAAAAAAAAAGCTTATCTCTTATTTTCAATAGAAGAGCTCTCTTCTTGTGTCAAACAAACAATTTCAGAAGCATTCAGAATACTTCCAGGTGCTACCGGATGACCAAACGAAAACGTTATAAGTTACTATTTAATCATATGCTATGCGTACAAATATATAACACAGAATAGATAGACAAATAACTAAAAGTGCGATTGAAATATTTTTCTGTTGCATATAAGTACATAAATCAGAAATCATTTTTAATGTATATAAGGACGTGCTATGAAATTCTTTGAAAAGAACATCTTTTCAAAGAATTTTATTTATACCAACTGAAACCCCTTTTGTTCAGACCATCCAAATCCCATGTGTATAACTTCTTCATTTTCAATTAGTAACCTTAAATTCGATATTTCTCACTGCACTTTCGTCATATAATCTCGTCTTAAAATAAATTTGTGAATAGTATTTCCTATAATTTATTTTAATCTCAAATAACAAAACAAATAAGAAATATATTTTATTTAACTACAGAAAATCAAAACCAAAACACAAATCAAATTTAAACAAACCTTACCATACTTAAAAATATAATTAAACAATAAAGGCATTCTTCACAATGTACAGAAAAGCAATTTTAAAATAAGAAGTTTTCTTTTGAGAAAGTTAGAAAAAATAAATTAAATAAAGCTCAATTTATATAGAAAGCAAAATGTAAAATATACATATTAAAAGCAACTCAAATAATTTAATAATATAAAACAAAACAAAAAAAAAACATTCCAATGCATTTAAATGGTTCTTTCTTCTTTCGTTAATATTAATATAAATAGCAAATTTTGACTGCCAAATATATGTACAAACACGAAAGAAAAAACTCAATAATTCTTAATTTCTACTTTTGTAAAAAAAAATTATTAGTAAGTAACGTAATTCCCACTTCTGAAATCTGTCGGACTTGATCTATATCCTTTAAACTAGTCTTTACTTCTTGTTTTAAACAAAAACTTACTACGGTTGTCAATTATCAATACGATATTTGTTCTCAACAGATCTTTTTATTCTTAATATTATTATTATCGCTTTTAACAATATTTTTACCTACATAGGAAGGTATATTGTTAAGTTTAAATTATATACTGTATTTGTTACTTTAATAACTTGAATATAGACGTTTTTCTTTACTATTTTCTAGCAGATCAATTAGCAGAGCATGAGGGAACCGAGTTAGCGCTGAGCAGTGCATGATCAGAGCTCGCCGATTTAATTTTCAAAGAAACTTAAGTTCAGAACTGTCATAAGTTATTACAATTTGTTGTTTGTTTTTTTTTTATTAAGAATTATCTACCAGCAGTTACAAGGCTTTTGTTTTCCGAATTAATTTTTATTTTTAATTGGTTTTACTTTCGTGATTATTGTCAAAATAATGAGGGAATTTGTCGCGCTCAACTTTTTGCTCTTTTTGATCTGTCGTTTTTTTCTGACCTAATGGAGCATGCTTCGTTTAGCTCTGATTGAAAAAAAAATGAAGCATAAGTTGATGGATTAGGTGTGTCTGAGCTAAAAAAGAAACACATCTTTATAAAAATTTAGATATATTTACTTTTTTTTTATGCGAAAAGTATGTTAGTTAGCCGACTTATGGCCAACTGGAATTACCAACATAATTTAATTTAATTTATTTGAAAGATATCCGGCGGATTTCAGAAAATTAATTTTAAAAAATCAGTTTTTAATCTGCGATAGGCACAAATGTCCTTTTTTAACTTGTTTTTTTTTCAGGAAACTGTATGTCCCAAATATACTTTTTAAACTACCGTAGGGACAATTTGCTATATTTGATTTATTTTATAGGTTTTATCCTAAAAATTTTTCTTTACTTTTCTTATTTTCCCAAACCACCTTATAAGATTTTATATTATATTCGCCTTAAGGAGCAGCATTCCATTTTGTTTTTTTTTGTAAAAGGATCTGCTCAAAAATTTACTAAATGGGAGGTTATCGCTTTTTAAGATGCAAAAATCGTTTTGGTTTAGCCTCCACAGGTCATGAACGATCCCAGAACTATGAACATGACATCAGGAAAAAATCGAAGAGAGGCCAAAAAAATTCATGTCAATTCAGCAACATGTCGATAAAAAACTGCTTTTTGAACAAGACATGATCGAGCGCTATTCAAAGCTTCGACTTAATTTGACGTTTTATGTATGTGTTTATTTTTTGTAGTGGCTTTTGATTTTTTTTTCAAATGCCTAATTTTACTTACTCTCTAATTTTTTTCTTAATCTCAATAAGAAAATATGAATGTTGATGGAAAAAAATAGAAGTAATGGTGAAAAGGAAATGAACGACATGACATGAAACTGCCCACTGAGTAAAAATACACTGTTGGTGGATTGGATTGTGGACATCTGCATGGCCAGTGGAGTCGGCCTCTTATTACCAATCAAAGAATTTTGACAACACGTCTGTAGATGGATGGTATACAATTTCCAGCCATTTTAGGCACTCGGGAGACTTTACCTGAAATACACTAATTTATCAATTTAAAAAATGAACACGAACAAATTTGCTTAACGTTAAACTTTAACGAAAATGATTAATAAATTCAACAAGTGAAATAATAAAATGAACGTAGCTGAATTGAAAGAAAATATAATTCACAACTCAACAGAGTTAAAATTAAATAATTTCTTTAAAAAAATCAGATCTTCATGCATCTCGGCGATAACTTCCTCATAAAACTCAAAACAACGCATCAGTCAAGACATTTATTAACATTAAACCTTGAACCCACATTCTCATAAACATTGAGTTTTTTTTTAATTTTCTTACTCCAAACAAAGGGTGTCCCAAATTTGATTATTATTTTCCATAATACAAACCATAACATTATATTCTCAAATTCCACAAATTGTCCATCAAACTGTATAGTCACAAATTTCGGTCGCAAAAATTTATTAATTAAAATTAATAATTAAAAAATCGTTAACACCTCCAAATAAAGACGAAAACAAATCTAACAAATAAAATTACTTGACAAAGGTTGTCGATTTATTTTTGTCACTTTCCATGAAAAGTATATTATATTTTACTCAAATATATATGTATGTATTATTATAAAAAATAATTAACAAATTTAAATAAAAAACAAAGCAAAACACAAATAAATTTAATTAGAAAATGAAACAAAAAAATTAAGATTGTTAAAACAAACGAATAATTGCATATTTTAAATTGTAGTTTACGCAGAAATATACCAAATAACCTAAGTAATACAAAAAAAACGAACCCTTAGAAATACACAATTTCAATTGTAGGTACTACATAAATACAATTCTCAAACATTTAAATTAAAATAAAATAAAAATATGAAAACTTTATAAAAGCAAGAAAAATAACATGAACTGTTGTTAGTGATGTTGAATTTTGTAATATTTAAGCGTTTTAGTCGATTTATATATGAAATTAAATTATATACATACAAATATTATTAAAAAAATTAATTAAAACAAAAAAAACATAGAAATTAAATAAATTTATGAAATACATTACTAGATTTTAAGCAACAAAACCCAATTTTAGCCTTTAAATGTATATTTGTTAAATACCCAATAATGAAGAGGACGTTTGCAACAACAAAAAATAAAGCAAACTACTGATGTCCTTTCATAGTGAAAAAAAAATCTTTTTTTTTTAATAAAACATAACAAACATTTAGAATATAAGTATGAACGAGAATAAATAAAAACGCTTATATACAAATTAAGTAATGGAAATTTCAGAATAAAAAGTTTTAACAGTAAAACAAATTAAAAACAATTATATATACATAAAATTCATAGAGTAAAGAAAAAAAACACCACTTAAAATGTATTCATAAGAAAGCGATGAACTTATGATGGACAAACGATCATTGACGATGGTTTTTTTTACATCGCTTTGGTATAAGGATCGATCGATTGGCTGCGAATCAAATTTCATGTTTCCAATTTATTTTTTTTAATCCGGAGGTTACCTTTTTATTATAATTTCAAAATTTGGTTCATCGGCATCAGACTAGTATGTAAAATCAGGAGGTGCTCAATGAGCGGTAAAATGAGTTAAAGTCGAGAATTTCACAAATCTATAGCTAGATTTTCCAAAAACTAAAAAAAAAAAACTGGAAATAAAAATGCAATAAAATATTTTTTTTTTATTTCAAAATAATTTACACAGTCCACACTCCAAGCTGTATAAAAAAAACTCTAATATAAACACTTGAAGATTACAAAGAATGTAAAAGACTTGTAATACTGCCAGAAATTCAGCGAGTAAAAAAGTATTGCATACTTGTGAATTCAAGTGAAAAATTATTGTACTAAAAAATATATTAATATTAACTTTTTTTTGTAATTTAAAGCCAAGTATACAGTTCTTTTGAACGAAATTAAATTGGTGGTGAGAACATTTTTTTTACGAGAAAAACATCTGAGGCTAAAACGAAAATGTAAACCCGTGTTTTCATATTTTTTCCATGAGATTGGCATTGTGTTGCATGAAAAATATTCGTGGGGGATATATTTTTTTTACAGATCGATAAAAAAATGTAAACGTACTATATTGGGCCCTACGGGAATCTACCAAGGAATTTCGTTTCCCACGGAATATTTTATTCCCTCGAAATTTTTCCTGCGATCGTGAATCTCCCACGGAATAAATTTCCCTCAAACAAAAAATCGTATGAAATGACAGCAAAATTTCCTGGGAAAGGTTATTCTCGGTATCAATAAATTCCTAGGGAAACTTTTGAGCATCATTCACGTTCCCAAGATTCGAATTGGAGAAAATTTTCAAGGGAATTTTTTATTTACGATAACCCCCATTTCACCATTTTACGCAAAAATCACTCCCATAAAGCCATAAACAATGCATGTAGTTTTTTCGTCGAGGAACTGTATACAATTCCCTAAAGTAGTCAAAAATATGAGTCAACGTGACTGAAATTAAAAAAAATAATTGCATTCTTTTACAGTTCTGCTGTTTACAAAGAATGATTTCAAAAAATATCAGAAGAGTGTTATAAAAGAAAACATATTTTTCTGAATCCCATATGAAATTCTCATTGATCTTAACGTAACTAAGAGTGCGTTTTCTGCTCATGCTGCACGGCTAAGTAAAATAACTTGTGTGGTTGCTAATTAATTTTAACTTTCTTTTGTAGAAAACAAATCAATTTGTCTAATAGTTAAACACGTTTATTTGGGCTTCATTTTTCATTCAGTATAATCGAAGTTTGTTTTTCGAATTAGTTACATTCCACATGAATTTCTATGAGAGATCACTAAAGTATTATGCACATGAGAACGACCAAGGAATTAACGAATATTCGTCCATTGTAACATTTCTTTCACGTGGCTTTAATTTTATTCGTCACGAATACAAGTTGAAAATCTAAGTTTGAGGTTAGACGCACGCGAAAAATTTATTCGTCGAAGGGTGGATGGCATGTGGAACGCGAATAGAGTTTGACTGTTCGTAGCAATCAGATGCAATTCGCGACGACCAATATTGTTTTCTCAAATTTACCTTATTTTGGCGATTAAAAAGTAAATTTTTCTGTCTTAAATATTAATATAAATTATATTTCTACAATTTTGTTTAGAATTTGTAAAAAATTTAGGTTGGTAAATTGTTTTAAATGGAATTTATTCGTTGGTCGCTCTCATGTGAAAAGTCCTTTAGAGTATAGAATCTAGGATTTATTATTTTGAATAACATTTTTTTCTATTCAAATTTACAATAAGTCTGAATTCTAATGACGTTCTAAATTTAAATTTTACTTATTTATTGTATTTATTAACCGAATATATTATTCTAATTTACCCTTATTTCCAAAACTTCAATTCATTTCAGCTGGTCTTAAAATTTAAAATCTAAATTTATATTTAGACGATTCGTCGTTTTTTTCTGCAAACAAATTCAAAGTTATTTGGTTTGTCGTTTGTTCGTTGGTCGCTATCGTGTGTTTTGGTTAAATATCAAATAAATTCAAAAAAAAAATGTTAAAAAAACGATTAAAATCAATTCGTTGAGTCAATTTAAAAGCTAATTTAACGGCTGTAAAGAGTAGTCTTGTGCATTAAAAACTTATAGTCATACTAACACCATTTCGTTTCAAAAAATTCCCCATTTTTGCTCCTATTTTAACAGTCAACGTTTTTTACACCATTTCTTTAAATTATTGTGAGCTCGGTTAAGCCTTGTTCTTAAAGTACTTCGATGATATAGCTTTTTCACAAGTTTAGTCTACCAACCTACCTTATCGAAGTATTCAAACGATTTCGATAAATTTAGGCTGGTACTTTCTATAAGTCTATAGGTGAAGCGTGAAAGAAACAACTAAAAACTTAAAATGAATGAAAACGATGGTGTCAGAAATTATATTTACAGCATTATTCTTCACTTTCCTTTAAAAATGTTCACTGAGCCTGATAATATTATTTTTGATAGCCTTACCTTATGAACCTAAAACTCTCATATGCGTTTGTTTGCAGCAGATTTTTTTAACAACAGTCCCGTTTATATAATATAATCAATAGATTTCAAGGTTTAATAATATAATTGTTATCTAGATTCGTCTTTGTATAATAAATCTAGCGCCTTGTGGCCTTACTGCCATATCCAATTTTCTCTGTTTTAATTTACATATTTTAATGTTTGGTGGCCACGAAATACGCTTTTCTTCATACGGAGTCTTCTTAGATTCTCAAAACATACATATTACATTTTTATAAATTATGACTCAAAGTGACAAAGACCGAAAAATTAAGTCATCTGAATATTAGTATACGACATTAATTAATCAGAAATACATTATTTGATACCTACTTCAAACATACATACATATAAAATGTCGAAAACAGAATGTTAATTAAAGTGCTTGGAATAAACAAAATCCGGCTTTAAATGTTTATCTGTGTTTAGCATTGTTTAATTCTTTTTGATTCATTGTGAATTCCTAGTTCTGGCTATTTGATATAAAATAAATGTACACTAATAAATTTATATTTACTTTTTATCACTGAATGTATGTATTCTTAAATTTTTTTATTTAAATTCTAAGAGACTGGAAAATGATTTTACAACAAAAAAAAATATTTTTTATTAAAAAAAAATCATTGGTAGTTATAGTAGTTATTTAAACATAAATTAAAAGAAACCTTCATCGCCATATTACAAAAATAATGAAGTTTGTTATTAAATTTAATATTTAAATTAAAAAAATAAAAAACATTTAAAATTAAATATAAATAGGTTATAGCAAAGAAAATCTTACGTAAAAAAAATACACAAGAAAACCGAAGAAATGATATGTAAAATAGAGATATAAATTAAAATCATGTATATACTATAATAAAAGCAAATTGAAAGAAATATGAATTCATTGAATAAATTCATTACATTATAATGTTTTTTTTTTTTCTTGTATGTTGGATATTTTTTATTTTCAGCTAACTTGTACTAGCATAAGTTTTAGGTTCATTAAAAAAGAGAAAAAAGTGGACTGGAGAAATTCCAAAATCCATTTTAGAATATCACAACATAGTTTGGTGTTGCTCTAATCCCATGTAAGGACACAAAACAGCTGCTGCTGATAAAAAGAAAATCTCAAGGAAAAGACTAGTAGGTATCAAGGTAAAATAAAAAGTAGGTCAAAAAAATATTTGAATTTATTTCTTCTGAATTATTATTTTTGAATTCATATGCAATTTCCATTACATATTAAACTTTTTAAGGATATCTAAACAAAAATTATTAAATTCAGATAATAATAAAATTAAAATTGAAACTTAATTCATTCTCACTTTATTTAAAAACGTTAATCTTTCAAAACCTACTAGGTATTAGAACCGAAGTTATTATACAAAACATATACATTTACATTATGTACATACTTACTTTTATTTTAAGAATAATTCCCAACCCAAAAAATAAAACATGGAGTAGAATTTTTGTGAGTTGGCAATCATACCAATGCACCATCTACATTTTTGTAGAAAACGAAAACACAGAATTCATACTTAAAATATTCTTCCCCACTTTCAAAGTTCTCCTTCGTCTATCTTTATATTTCATTTACTCATACACAATGTATAAACCCACCTACCACCTTCAGCTTAAGCCAAACTCAAACACAAATGTAATTTTGCAGGTGAGCTTAAAAAAAAAGGAGGAAGAAAAAGAGACAGACAGACTAAATGAACTTTATTGTGTTTTCTTTGATTGTGTGAACGGTTTGCGAAAAACACGAAACAATTTGCAATACCTACAGCTGCTCATGGTCGCCTGGTAGATCAGATGTGATTTCCTATCATTTTGGGGCTAGTCGTACTGATTTCGTTCGTCACTTCGTTGTTTGTTCATGTGTATTTTTTTTTCAATGTCCGACGGCCAGCAGCCCTTTTTAAATAAAAGAAATCTACCAGGCGCGCAGCAAAAGCAGTAGGCAAGGATTTATGTTTGTGTTTCATTTTCAATTATGTGAAATTTACTAATGCATTGGTATTGGTTTGGTAGTGGATTTTATACATGCAAAAATATCGAAGCTCCGCCCGCTTTCAATTTAAGCAAAAGAATACACACTTAAGCTGGAGAAAGTTTAGTTAAGAAAGAAAGGGAGAACTGGTCTAAGCTGTTTGTAGGTTTAAGCTAGTATTGCATTTTGATTGTGTGAGTAATTTTACGATAAATGAGAAAAATTATTGCAAGGTACCTACAGCTGCTCATGGTCGCCTGGTAGATCAGATGTGATTTCCTATCATTTTGGGGCTAGTCGTACTGATTTCGTTCGTCACTTCGTTGTTTGTTCATGTGTATTTTTTTTTCAATGTCCGACGGCCAGCAGCCCTTTTTAAATAAAAGAAATCTACCAGGCGCGCAGCAAAAGCAGTAGGCAAGGATTTATGTTTGGGTTTCATTTTCAATTATGTGAAATTTACTTATGCATTGGTATTGGTAGTGGATTTTATACATGCAAAAATAGCGAAGCTCCGCCCGCTTTCAATTTAAGCAAAAGAATACACACTTAAGCTGGAGAAAGTTTAGTTAAGAAAGAAAGGGAGAACTGGGCTAAGCTGTTTGTAGGCTTAAGCCAGTATTGCATTTTGATTGTGTGAGTAATTTTACGATAAATGAGAAAAATTATTGCAAGGTACCTACAGCTGCTCATGGTCGCCTGGTAAATCAGATGTGATTTCCTATCATTTTGGGGCTAGTCGTACTGATTTCGTTCGTCACTTCGTTGTTTGTTCCATTATGTGTATGTGTATTTTTTTCAATGTCCGACGGCCAGCAGCCCTTTTTAAATAAAAGAAATCTACCAGGCGCGCAGCAAAAGCAGTAGGCAAGGATTTATGTTTGTGTTTGATTTTCAATTATGTGAAATTTACTTATGCATTGGAATTGGTAGTGGATTTTATACATGCAAAATAATCGAAGCTCCGCCCGCTTTCAATTTAAGCAAAAGAATACACACTTAAGCTGGGGAAAGTTTAGTTAAGAAAGAAAGGGAGAACTGGACTAAGCTGTTTGTAGGTTTAAGCTAGTATTGCATTTTGATTGTGTGAGTAATTTTACGATAAATGAGAAAAATTATTGCAAGGTACCTACAGCTGCTCATGATCGCCTGGTAATCGGTTGGGAATTTTTATGGTTTTTGGGACCAGTAGGTACAACATTTTTAATTTGTGTAGGTGTAGGTGCAGAATCTAAACGGGGTACAGTGAAACCCGCTTAAGGGAAGCAGCAAAGCTATCATGCTACTTTTAAGATGTGCATATTTGACTCAGATGAAGAAACTTCTGCCGTCTAATAGTCAATAAAATACAAATACATATATTTTTATACTTTTTTTATTTATTGTTAATTATTTATTATAGTAGGACGAGTCTTGCGGTTATACTAATGTTTTCGGTAAAAGAGGAGCGTTGGTGAGAACATGGCAAAATGCTCAAGCCTTAAGTAAAATGGAACCACCACATCATCACATTGGAGCATCGCTTGAATCACCTTAGGGTTAAAGAAATTTGTTATTAATAATTTAAAGTTGTTTTGTGAAGATGTTATTTTTATTCGAATGATATTATGTTATGTCTGCAATGAATTAAAAGTGTCCTGGGTAAAGAAAAAACATTTTTTTTTTGTTTTGTTTTGTAATTTTGTAAAGTTTATTATAAATTAAATTTATTTTATTTTAAATTTTATAAAAAAAAAAACACAAACTTTTTATTTTTATGAGGATGAACCTCTTTATTTGAGTACTACTTACGAACTAACTTATGACAGAATTAGTTTCCTAAAATCTAACTGAAAAGTAACTTAATCTATCCAACCCGAGTTTGCAATTTGCTGTTGCATGTGCTGTCTCCAGACGCCTCGTCATCACATTCCTTCACGTAGTCACCTGGTGATTCTTATGAGTCGTGGGAAGCGAATCTGGATGTGGGACAGTTATCTGCTGATGCAAACATTTCTTGCGTTAACTCCTCCCTGCTCAAATTCGAACGCCCTCGTTCGACGTTGATGGTTTTATTAGATTTGGCAAATCCTTAATTCCTATGGTAATGGATCCTTGCTCGTTTTTAGGTGAGAATTCTTGGTTGGTGTTTTTCTTTGTTTTACCATAAAGGAAAGTTGTTATTATTATGAGGAGTATTATTACCAGGAATACGTTAATCCCAATATTTAATGCATTTTTCCTTTCCAGTAGATCAATCTGTTCCGTGCCATTCATCTGTAATTCTTTTATCATTCCCAGAGAAAGTACCTCTTTGAACTCTTGCACTGATGATCTAGGTTGCAACAAAGCTGGTAAAGGTTGATGTTTAGTTATCTCGCTGGTTTTGAAAATCTTTCCATTCACAATGATTGTGGTGTTTGAGTGTTTTATGATATACGTTCCATCTAATCGAATAGCCTCATTGTTAATTGTTACCGAGTCATTGAATTGGTTAAGGAATAATATGCCGTCCGAGATTTCTTCGATGGATGGTGTGTTTCGGTTATCGATAGTAGTGCAGGTGGGTATTTTGCTTTTCAACAGGTTGGGGATACACGTAGAGTTACTTATATCTACAATATTTCTACTATTACAAATAGAATGTTCGCTTATTACTAAACAATCTTGTTTTATACCATATGTTTTATTTTTACATTTTAAAATTTTTTTAAAAGGAATTTCGTTTATCTTTATTCCCATCTTTACTGCTTTTATTATAAGCATAGTACAAATATCTGAGTCTGTTGTTGGTATATCAATTATATAAATTAAATTCTTACCATTAGAGGCAATTTTAATATTACAAAAATCAAGTGCCTCGTCAATATTTATGAAAGGTGTATTTTGTTTTCTAAAAAATTCTTCCGTTAGCTTAATTTCAGAATTTGACAGTATAAAAGAATTCACTACATTAACTTTTGCCCAATGAATGGCGTATGCTATATTTATTAATTCTTCTTTTACTAAATCTAGTTCATATTTTAATTTTAATGTTTCAGTGTCTTTATTCTTTACTTCGTTTCTTACAATTTTAAATATTTCGTTTGTTACATTGGTGATTTCATTAATTTTCCCTATGGTCATACGGTTTATTATCATTTGCCTATTATTGTTTTCGAGTACGTTGTTCATTTTTCCTGTCAAAATTTCATAATCATGATGATCCGGACTACCGGCGATCCATTTCCAGGCGGTACCTAGGAAATCAAGTGATCTTTTCTTTTTCTTGTCTTCAACTTTCAATCCTGCCAGGTAGGTTTTTATTTTATCTATTTCATGAGAAATGTAAGGATAAAGGGGGTGATTTCGTGTGGTTTCTATCAGGGTATTTTCTATATTCCTTGTCAGGTTTTCGTAATGTTCAATGTTAATTATGTGGATTATTTTGAAAGATCCTGTCTGTATTTTCGAGGTTCCAACATTTATCTTGACCAATTGAGACTTTGAGTAATCCAATATTTGTATATCCGCTGCGCATAGCGGTAATAACCTATAAAGAGGAATTTTGATTCTTAATTAGATTCTTATGGACAACTTTTCCAGACCTAGTTACTATTGTAGAATTTTTGTTTTCGGCTACTATTTCTTTTCTATATTTAGGAGTGAGTTTGTTGCCTAGCCTTTTGTTAATTTTTACATAAATGGTATCTCCTATTGCAAAATTTCTAAAAGCTCTCTTTTTCTTGTTATGATAACTAAGATCAGCAGTTTGCTTATCTTTGATTGCTTGAGTGACAATTTGTCTCTCTTCTTGTAACTGTTCGGGGTTATTAACTTTATTTCGTGCAAAAAATACTTCGATAGGTTTTTTGTTTGTGGTGGTATGAACGGATCTATTATATTCGTAAATGGACTTGTCGAGCATTTCGGAGAATGAACTAAAGTTTTGTTCGGCTTTCATACAACGTAATAGTTCAGAAAGTGTTGAATGAAACCTTTCGATTTGGCCATTCACAGAACTTACGTATGGAGGGGCTTTAAACACTTTAATGTTGAAAAAATTCTCAACCATGAATAGAATGGAATTTGAGCTTAATGATTTCTCATTATCAACCACAATCCATTCTGGGACACCGAAAGATAATATGAGCTCTCTTAAGGGTTGCTTGATATGTTCTGTAGCTCTAGACGCTACGATTCTTGCTAAAGCATACTTGGAAAATTTGTCTATGGCAGTCAGTACAACCTTATTGTCAGTGAAATATAGGTCAATATGTAAGATCTGCCCAGGATATACGGGTATAGGGGTAGGTTGTAAGGGTATATTGTTGGGGTGTCGATCGTATTTTTGTTCCTTGCAAATTTGACATTTATCCGTAATGTTCTTTATTTTTTCCCGCATTTTTGGAAAATAAACCCTTTGTAGTAACTGAATTTTATTTTCTCTGTTATTTCGGTGAGCGCGATTGTGCTCCTTAAGAATTTCGGTTTCTTGTAAATTTTCGTCTGTTAGGTCTATTACCATGTTTCTTGAGAATAGTACTTTATAGAGGCTAAAATGTGAAGGAAATATTTCTTGGATTTTTCCGAGAATCGCTTCCTCGGCTTTGATTCCATTTATTACAGAAGGATTGAGATATTTTTTAAAAATTTCAACAAGTTTTTCTGAGGAAAAATTTGGTTCAACAATAGTATGACGATGATACGTTGGGAAGATGATTTCGAATTTATATTCAGAAGTATTACCGACATTAAGAAAGATTTGGTTTTTGAACACGTTTATGGGTTGATTCGCCATTTGGATAAGGTTTTGATTCGAGCTTTCGTGGCTATGTAGAGTTGTTGTTAAAGCATTTACTTGACAACATCTTGGTGGCCTAGACAGTGCATCGGCGACTATATTAGTTTTTCCGGGTTTGTACTTGATCTCATAGTTGTACTCTTCCAAAATTGACTTCCATCGCTTCATCTTAGAATTGTGGTTCTTATTACTGAGAGCGAAAGTCAATGGTTGATGGTCTGTAAATATTTTGACACGAGCAGTACCGTATAGGTAATTTCTTAGAGAAGTGAGTGCCCATATTATGGCAAGCATCTCCTTCTCGTTAGTTGCGTAATGCTCTTCGGTGGTACTTAGTGTTCTCGAAATGAATGTTATCGGTTTGTCACCTTGTGACAAAACTGCACCTATCGCGTAATTCGACGCGTCAGTAGTTAGCTCAAAACTTTTCGTAAAGTCTGGGTATGCGAGAATAATATCTTGCGAAGTTAGGGAGTTTTTTATCTTCAGGAAGGCATCTCTAGCATTATCGTCGAGATTAATTTTTATTTTATCAGAATTTACTTTGGACAAACGTCCTCCTTCCCCTCTTAAAAGGGATGTCAGGGGCTTAGCGAGCTTCGCATAGTCTTTAATGAAGCGACGGTAGTATCCTGACATACCTAGAAATGAACGTAGCTCCTTAAGGGTATTTGGGGCTGGAAATTTCGAAATTGCATCTACTTTAGCCGGATTAGCTAAAATTCCTTCGGAGGAAATAATAAAACCTAGGAATTCGACCTTGTTCTTAAAAAAGTCACATTTCTCCAGGTGAATTTTCATGTTCGCTTCGAATAGCGTCTGAAAAATAATTTCCAAATGTTTTAAATGTTCTGATTCACTTTTACTAAACACTATAATATCGTCTATATAGACGAAGCAAATCTTTCCTATGTGTTCGCGGAGGATGTCGTCGAGTGCGCGTTGGAAAATTGACGGCGCGTTTTTTAGGCCAAATGGGAGCCTAACAAATTCAAACTTTCCATTATTTATTGAGAAGGCGGTCTTCTCTATATCAGATTCCTTAAGAGGTATTTGATGGAATCCGTTTTTTAGATCGAGAACTGAAAACATTCGGTTTTTGCCTAGTTGTGCTAGTACCTCGTTAATGTCTTGGATTGGGTAACGATCCGCGATAGTATTTGCGTTAAGCTTCCTATAGTCGATTACCAATCTATACTGTTTGTTACCTGCAGCATCAGGTTTCTTGGGTACAATCCAGACGGGCGAATTGTATGGTGACCGAGAAGGTCTAATAATTCCGTCTTCTAGAAGTTTCCCAAGCTGGTTTTCGATTTCTTCCTTAAGAGAAGTAGGATATGGGTAACACCTCGTATAAATCGGAGTGTCCGTGAAAGTACGAATTTCTCCAAGAACCTTTGTCGTGAAAGTTAGTTTTTCGTCGGGATCGGCGAAAAGTGAGGGAAAATGTTTGATAGTTGTGATAAGAGCTTCTTTCTGAGTTTCTGACATATGTTCGAACTGTGTGTCAATAGAATTGATAGTCATAGAGTTTTGTTGTTTAATTTTTACCTTAATCTTATTGAGGATTGTGATAAAATTCTCTTTTGTGTGTATGACGGCTGATAATTCTTTCAAGCTATCGTTCCCAAGTATACCATGGAACGATTTTAAATTTGGTAAGATGTAGAATTTTAAATTAATGTTCTGACCGAATAAATTAATAAAGGTGTGTTGGGTTATTGAAACATCGCCTGCAATTGATTTTGCAAGAAAGTTTTGTTTATTATCTAGAGGAGTTGTAACGAGTTGGGGCTGAATGTAATTTCTGCTAGACCCGGTGTCTATCAGGAATTTTAAAATGTTCCCACTCTTCGTCTTACATTCAAAAAATGGAAGCGAAGAGTCCGCTAAAAAATGGATATCTGCAAAGTCCGTAAAGTGGTCATGTTCAGATGACGTTCCATTTTCATCATATTGATTTAAAGAATTTATGTAACCTTGTAATTCCTCATCTGGATTTTCGAGGAATCCGCTCTGGTTTTGTTCATAAGGAGTATCTTCCGGAACAGATTCTATGTGAAAATGTGGTTGGTTTTGTTTTGTAACCACGTTATTTACTTTTCTAGTGTTAAGACTGGAATTCGGTTCTGGTTTGATGTTAGTCATATTAGGCTGATAACGTTTTTGAAGATTCTGTTGTTGCGGACGCATGGGTCTTAATTGATTATTATATGTGCTCCAGTTCTGGTAGCCTGGGCTAGAATAATTTGGAGATTGTCCATAATTTGGGGTTTGGTTTAATACGTTTGACATTGTCGGGTATCTGGAAGGATGAGGATTAGGGTATGTTGAGTATTGTTGCGGAACTGGTTTAGGTGCTACAGAGGGATAAGTTCTGCCAATCATATTTGGGTTTCTTCGGGGTATAAAGGGTTGTGGTTGTGGTTTTCTTGGTGTTATTTGGTGTTGAATATGATTAGATCTAATGTTTTGGTTTTCTAACTTTAAACATAAGTTCAGGGCATGAGGGAGATCAATCGGTTCTTTTATGGATAGTAATCTAGGTAAGTCTCCTCTTAACCCTCTTATAAAGGTATCAAGGGCTTTTGACCTATAAGTTTCCGTAAGAACTTTGGTTGCTTCAACACCCATATCCCCACAAGATATTTTATTGAGGATAAGTGAGAGATGTGAGTAAACTAATTGATAAAACTCGTGGACCGTTTTACTTCCTTGAACAAGAGAAGCCATTTGGAATTCCAACGTATTAATATCCCGTTTGTCTGCATAGTGCATAATCAAACATTGGGATATACTTTCCCAATTTAAAGGGATATTATATGATTCTAGAGCGATATCCGCTTCTCCCACAATTTTATTGCGTATAACGCTTAAAATTGCAAAGTATTTAGGAGTGCCTTTAAAAGGTTCATATATTCCGAGAATTCTCTCAACGCTTTTTCTCCAGGATCCAAATTCAGCTTTGTCACCTGAGAAAATTTTTAGGCACTTGACAATATCGGGGATTTTATCCATTTCTGATATGTCTGTTCTGAATTGTGCGTCAATACCTTGGTCTCTTTCGATATTTTGGGTGGGATTATTTTGAGTGGGCTGGCTTTGTTCCCTTAAGACTCGATTGACGATACTCGTGATGAGTATGTCTAATTCTGGTGTAGGTTGGATACTCTGACTTGTGGATGCCGCGTATGGCGGGAAATTATTTGCACCTGTACTAGCGTTTGTTGGAATAGGATTTTGCGGATTTTGTGAAGGGTTACTGGCAGAATTGGTTTCAGATGCAATACTATCGGTATTCGATCGTGTAGCCACCATGATTATGTTTGAATATTTGAGATATTTAGTTTGAAAATTATTACAAATTTACTATACTATAACGTTTTTTCGTAAAAAATATGTTTGAATATTTGAGATATTTAGTTTGAAAATTATTACAAATTTATTACACTATAAAACTTTTCGTAAAAATAAAAATTAAAAATTAATTCACAATTGAAATTTCTAACCCTTTTCCTGTTTTCTTTAAAATATTTTTGTTTCAAAACAGATTTTTTTTTTAAAAAATTTATTCAAAATTGAGTTTTCCCTTTACCTATTAATCTTTTATTTTTTTATTTTCTTTCTTTTAACTTAAGTCTAACTTACATAAAAATGAAGAACATGATCCCACGCTGGTGAGTTAAGTGTTGATCCTTTTTTCTAGCTACAGCTGGTACTCAGGCACTTCCTTGTCTCACACTCCCTCGTGGTTTACTATGTCTACAGACTATAGCAAATTTATTCTTCTTGGGTTTGGCCGAAGAAGTGACACGAACACTGGTAATTAACTCTTCGAAACGTGGCGAGCTTCTTGAGGTCTATTTTCACGTTAGAGTTCTTGTTTGATTTTCTTTTCTTTCTTTACCACTTGAAGTGAACTAAGTCCTAAAACCCGACGAACTTCTTTAGGTCGATTTTAAGTTTTAAGTCATATCACTTTCAATGTTCTAGGTCTTGGAACGCGACGAACTACTTTAGGTCGATTTCACGTTTCACTTTTTAACACTTCCTCAGGCCAACCACGTTGGGCGCCAATTAAATTTATTTTATTTTAAATTTTATAAAAAAAAAAACACAAACTTTTTATTTTTATGAGGATGAACCTCTTTATTTGAGTACTACTTACGAACTAACTTATGACAGAATTAGTTTCCTAAAATCTAACTGAAAAGTAACTTAATCTATCCAACCCGAGTTTGCAATTTGCTGTTGCATGTGCTGTCTCCAGACGCCTCGTCATCACATTCCTTCACGTAGTCACCTGGTGATTCTTATGAGTCGTGGGAAGCGAATCTGGATGTGGGACAGTTATCTGCTGATGCAAACATTTCTTGCGTTAACTTATATAACAAAAAGTAAAGGATGGTGATACGTTTATAAGTTACCTCATTTAATTCCAAAGGGATTTTCTTCAATAATTCGAATGCATTCCAAACATCCAATATTTTAGAACTGACCATCCGTCCCGTATTTCCCGGGACAGTCCCGTATTACGCATTTAAGAAGAATTTTATTTGTTGTCCGGGTTTGTCCCATATTACCATATATTTATATTATTTTAATAACGTTCGAAATTTTGAACTATTTTATTTACAATAATTATATTTTAAATAATTTCGGCACACAGAAGGTTTGAAATTTAGTCTGAAGAAGGTACTGTGTGCCGAAACAGCTGTAACACCATAAACTAAATAAAACAAAAAGTGGATATTAAAACAAATATTTGTGTGTCTTATAATTTAAATAAAACGTATCTTCACCAAGTACAGACCAACAAAATTAAAGAATAAATACTTTAAACTAGTTGGTTACATAAAAACTAGTTGGCTGTCTTTAAAATCACCTATTGAAAGAATAATACAACTTTATAATCCTTTAAGAGATTTTTTTTTATTTTAAAGAATTTTTGAAAAAAGGTTATAAACCTTTGAGGTCCTTTTTTCTCCATTTTATTCAATTTTTCATATGAGCATGTTATTAGCAGAGTCACAAAACATTTGCTTGTCTAAACTCTAAGGTTGCGCTAGCAATTAAATGCTTTAAATTAAAATTTAAATCTAGATTAGCAGAACAATTGATAATTTTGTTTGTAAACAAATAAACAATTTTACTTAACGTGTTACGAATACTTAAATCATTGGTATGTATCTTTTAAAGAATATGAAATTTTTAGTTGGATAATTTTTCGAAACATTCCTATTTCCTACCTGGCCAGAAATAGAATCTTCGTTATATTTTGTCAACCAAAAGCAGAGAGATACAAATATTAATGATTCCGCCTTGTTTGACGAATTTGTTTGACACAAAATTATAACAATATGGATAGAGAACCAAATAACTGGCCGAGAAATTGGAAGACAATTCTCGGCTAGAGTTAGGGCTCAGTCTGCCAGGTTCAAATGCTTCAACCGAAAGAGTTTTTTTCCGTAATGAATAAATATTTGGACAAATGAAAACACACAACTGAATGTTGAAACTCTCAGAGACATGTTAATGGTAAAATTAAACTATAATTTTAGCTGCCAGGAATTTAAACAATTTTAAAGGAAACGATAATATCATCAAAGAAATTTGTTAGGCAAAAAAGTACCAAGTACAAACAAAATTTGTTGGTAATGTGTTATTAATGCTTATTTTTCAAAAAAAAATGCAAAGTTTTTGCATTTTGTGCTGTTTTTTTTTTATTTTTTTTTTTTTTTTTTTTTGAGAATTTTGTTGATTTTGTACCAAACACGTTTTGCAATTTTCAAATTTATGTCCCGGGCTTTGCTTTTAGATGGTATGGAGACATGCTCAGGATAGTTGGTTTCTCCATACCAAATTTATATCACTAACCACGACATTAAGATCGAGACGTAAGGACTAAGCACACACTTTCTGTATTATTACAAAACTATTTTTAAGCTTTTGAAAAATGATTTTCTAAATCTAAAATAGAAATAGCTACAATAGATTTTCTATACTAATTACAATTCTTCTTTTTTCTTCTTGGACTCAAATTTCTGGGACTGAGCCGTCGTTCATTGCAGATGATCTCCATGTTTTTTTTGACCTTGAAAACCGTCTTGCACCTTAAGGAGTTCATTCAAAGCACTACTTTGCTATGTTTTCATCAGGCTTCCTCAGTGTATGGCCAATTTAGCGCCACTTTATCTGCGCGATGTCATCCACTTTTATTTGCCAAGTCCTGAGCTACAGTTCATTAATTGGTTATGATTTGTTGACACCAGATGTTCAAGATGTAACGTAGACAGCGGTTAACAAAATCTTGCAACGTACTAATTCAAATTTAAAGTAAAGATCTTCTATGTTTCGCAGCTTGGGTTTCACGTTGGATTCAAAGAGTTTCAACTTAGTACGAAGCTATTTTTTTCTGGAGTTCCACACTTTAGAAAGCATTCCAAAATCCAAATGCACTACGATTATGGGAATAACGAAGAAAAAATGTATTTTTGTATATTTAAAAACCTCGCCAACAAAAATTACATTTTTAACAATGTTTCAAGAAACCGATCTGTATATTATATATTCATCAAAAGAAAGGTCTATTTAATGCCTATCCACACCTGACAACAAGCCAAACGCATCTGCAGCTTGTGGTCCTCGATATCCAAAATTATGTCCATGATTATCAACCCAACTGCATTTGATTTCCTTTGGATGGCGATACCTCCGCAATAAGCTGCAGCTTTTAGTGTTCGAAAGGGATTGAACAGATTGCCGACGTCATATTTATTTTAGGCAAAAAAATCAAGGCTAACCTCTTGGCAAAAAAAAAATACGTTTTCAACAATGTTACCCAAACCCATCGATATATGTATATATGAAAAGAAATGTTTGTTTAACACCCTATCACAGATTCCATCCTGAAAAGTCTCCGAATGGATTGTTAAGCTACGAAGCCCGAAAAATTGTGTTCTTTGATTCCGAATGGAATAGAAAAGGCTTTGCCTTATTGAACGCTCTTACTCTCATGGTGAGTTTCATTAACGAAAAGATTGCCTCTTTCTGTCAAAAGATTGGATCTTTTTTTAATTTTCAGAGTTTCATTCCAACAAAAAGAGCAAAGCTAGATCAAATATCAACACGAAAGATCTGATCTTGTGGGCTGGCAGATTTGTTCTGAATGCACATCTAAATAGTCTTTTCTGTCAAGGGTCAAATTGAAAATATTTTCTTATTAATTTGTTGTGAACTACTGCTGAAAAATGATATCAATTTAGATTTTATAAATTTAGTGGAGTTTTTGATTGCTTAGCCTTTCTTTGATGATGAAGGTATGTTTTTTTTAGAAATGTATGGGACTCATTTGAGTCGAAAGGGACTCGTTTTTTTAGGTTGGCTCAGGGACTCATCTTTTTTAGATTTGACTCATTTTTTTAAGAACGAGTCAATTTATAGTTTAAGGCACTTTTATTTCATTTTGCAGAAAATGTTTTAAAAAGATTGAATAGTCTGAACTACGCTTCTATTTCCTTTCGTTTGGATAAAACATATAAGAGTTTTGGATGGATGTTTTAGAATTAAGATATGCGTGTCAAGAGCATATTTTTGAGAACGTTTCTAAATTTATTATGAAATTGATGCCGTTAATTTTTTTGGCTCCGCTCCAAATTTAGGGTACTTATGCTTAGGACGTAAAAATGAAGTTTGTCGGAATGTTCGAATATGTTGATATTTTTTTTTATATTTTCAAAGTATTTATTTTGGTTATTTTAAAAAAGGTATTATTATAAATTTAAGAGATTTTTTATCGGGACTCATTTATTTTCAAAATGACTCATTTTTGCAGCCTTTGGGACTCATTGAAAATTAAACCTGTGGTAACACTGTTAGTCATTCACCATAACTACAATTTAATCTGGAAATAAAGTTTGATCAAATCTCTACTTTGAGAGTATCTTTGAAATTTGAATGAAACTCGCTCTCAATTTCGAAATCATCCAATTATAAAGAAACAAATTTCAGTTCATATGAATTGTTAATATTATAAAAATATTTCCGGTGAAAGATATTCCGGTCGAGACTCACAATAGGGCTGAATATACTGTAGTGTTCATTTTTCTTATTTACACATAAAATGGATTCCATAGCGATTGCAATTATAGCTTCAAATAATTAAGGCTGTTAGGTGAAGGCAAAGCTTAAAATCCAAAGAAAACAACTGAGAGATGCATGCAATCGATTTAATAAAAATAATTAAATCGAAACTTTTTTAGTTTTATAAGAATTTTCCGAGTGAATAAACAAGCGTTTAAGTACCTAAGTATTGCAGGAGCTGCAACAGGAGTTTCAAGAAGTTAGATTTTCCTCATTAATAAACTTGGTTTGTCGGCTGGCTGCTGCGCTGAGATTTTTGGGAGAATGTACCTACCAGCTTTGTGCTGATAAAGATTACGAAGATGACATAAAACAGTCTACATTTTCGTTCAATTTAAAAAAAAGTGCTTAATGCTCTGGAGAGAAGACTAGAATTTGAATACAAATTTATTAAAAATACCCACATTTTTACGAAGACAACCGTTTTCTACTTGACTACGAGAAAAATAACTTTTCGTAGAGAAAGCTAAAATACTTCCGTTTCATTCGGATACGAATTTCTACGAATTTCGAAATTCGTTATTATGTATCTTGCACCTATCATAACAGTTAAGTGCTTTTAGCTACCCACCTACCTAAACCCTACATTTTCTTTAGTTACAGTCCATACTCAAGTTGTTGGAAAATGTTAGTTATTTATTAGGCCCAGGTTTAACGAAAGGTCTTAAAACAATCTACACCACAATATTACTATAACAAAAAAACCTAAGGGTTCCCCTGCTCTTATTTAAATTCAAACAAACTGCAAAGATCTCGTAACTGTTTGTATTAGCACCATCACTTATTTATCGATATTTAAGAAAATGATTGTCAGCGGAAATGTGAATTCATTGATTGTGATAATATTGTTCAAAATTGTGCCCTATTGTTATATACATATTTTTTTTCGATGATTAAAATAACAAGGCGTCTTTTGTGCCCACACGGGCTCTCCACCTTCTATATTTTAATAGAATACTATATGTCATTTTGATAGAAAGAAAGAAAAATAGAATGCTAGAAAATTTGGCATTGGTCATTTCATAGCATACTATTTCAATTGCACAAATTGCGCGAAGGAATACGTATCGCTGTGTTCTTTCTCTTCTAGCATTACAAGACTTAAAAAACCTTCAACAAAAGGAATTAAGCAAAAACAAACAAGGAAATATAACATTACATACACCACAAAAGTTCACCAGCCACAAACGCTAACCTCAAAGTGAAAATGGCAGCCAAATAGTATACTATCGATAGAATGCGACCTAGTTTACTAGGAAATCTAGATCGTGGAGACCCCATGTTACAAACCAAGACAAAAAGAATCGTCAATTCCACATATTCCCCACGGAATCTGAAGATCTGACAAAACAATTAATGAGCTGAGCGGTATTGGTGGCGTTTAAAAAAAGTCTGAGTGATCCTAATTGTGTCGGAAACTGAGATTCAAAAGCTTGCTGAAATGGCACAAAAATCGTTTTTTTTAATAACACATTTTACCTGCTCTCATAAACTCAAGATTTGCACACCTCAAGCGATATCAAGTACTCCACTACAAGCACACATACAAGATTATACCCCTCATGATCAATCATTACATAATCAAATACATACACCGTATTTCGCACCTTATTTTCAGCAATAGATAGCCAAATAGGATCACAAATTCAATTGCACTATGTGGATTATGTGGACAAAAAAACCACACCTATGTTGACACCACATTGCATTCGTAGGCCTGAGAACTGAGCCACAACACGAGGAACAGCCTTCTTTTGGCATGTCTTTAATATGGGAAACTTTCGGTACTTGAACTTCGTGTTCTAGTTCCTGACCTAAGTTGAAATTAGTCTGCAAAATAATTGGAGTCTGCACTCACTTATTAACTACTCTTTTAGAAACCGGTCTTGAAGCTTGACTTGGTGAACACTGAACTACAGAAGGTTTTTATGAAATTGCAGTCAATTAGCCCAGTTGTCCATAAGTTCCTATGAACATTTTTGAGCATCATTCTCGATTGAAGAAGGAAAACAAATTATTTTTTACGCTCTATTACGATCGGATCGGATAGCAGAATAGGGCTGTTAAATATTAAAAATGGATATGAAAATGGGTTAATTATCAAAGGCAAACTTATCGAACGTGCATAAAATATACTGTACTTACTTAACATAATTCGAAATTACATCTGTTAATCAAGGAAACCGGTTCGGTAACTTGTACTTGAGTTTACTGTGGTAGGAAAGAAAGCCTCTCTAATTCAAAAATGCCTGTTCAAAGCGTATACCTATTACATAAGTAGAACATGAAAATAAGAGTTTGAGAGGCTCCTGTGCCATGTGCCCTGTGTATAAACACACTTGTATGTATTTATATATGAACCTACGAGTACTACGAGTGAATAGATTCAAATTCATTCAATTCCATTTAACTGTACTGTACACTTTTGGACAATGAGTGATTTAATTTTGTACATCTTGATTGGATTGAATTAATCAACAAAACTTATTGTGGATATTTTTCTGCATCAGTACTACTTCCACTTTGGTAATGATTAATTCGAGCTTCTTTGTATGTTCTAAAGAAGAAGTGATTCCACTCATTTGCAGTCCGTGTTAGCAATTCAAACCAAATCGCTTCGGTAAGCTCACCTGGAACATTATAGATTTGGTTGCGCGGTGTCATAAATACTCTTCGTCTTAATTCCTCTGCAATTGTCTGCAAATCGTTATGGAAACTAGTGGCTTCATCACCTAAATAGATACAATTATGTATTGAGATACCTAATGAAACCAAATAGCTAATTACCAATAATTTCTGGTATTAGAAAGAAATTGACAATTTGTTCAGCGTCTGGTACTGCCAAAGGCGATTTCTTCTGTTCATCTGTTTCTCCTAGGAATATTTTTAATTTGGTTTCGCCAAAGCAAAATCTAAGCATTTTTTCCTGCATTTGCTTCTCGGCGTCCGAAAAATCAAGTCGTTTGGCTCGGTTCTTCACAAATAAGACATTTGGAAAGTAATCATCTACAAAGGGTTTCGTGTCCTGATTTGGTTTTGTCATTTCAGACATCTGAAACAAACGAACAAGATTCATGTCGAAATAGTCATTCTGGACAAAGATCACCAGATGGCAAACAGAGAGAAATATGATGATATTATGCATATCATCCATTTCGTTGGTTAGTTCATCTTTTTTGTAGGAGTTACATAGTACTGGCGGACTGTCAAGAAGGATCATTCTGTCTTTCGTGACAAACATGTGAATACTTTCGGTGCGTGGCCAAGCTGCACCTTTATTGGGTTTGATCTTGATAGGAAATATGCTCTCTTGTTCTTTGAAAATCGAGGTGTATGTTTCGTCGTTAATCTCGTCAGCAGCTAGCAGGTTCATAATAGTAGACTTGCCAACACCTTGTCTACCAACAATCCCAACAACCAGAAAATCCTTATTGTTTTTTAACAAAAATTTGGATGCATTGAAGTTTATCTGCGATGTAGATGAGATCACGGTTGCTGGACGAGTCATAATCGGAGTGGGCTCGACGATGGGAACATCTGATGTCGCCTCCCTTTGTGTTTGGGTTGAAGTGTTATTTGGACTTTGGGAGCTTGTATGGCCCGTTGAGCTTGACGTTACAGGAGCAGCACCTTCTATTGATATGGAATCTTTTGTAACAATGATTGTTTTCTGAGGCACCAAGTTGGATACGGATGAGGACGTAGTTGGTGAGTCAGCATATTCATTTGGGTCTTTTGCTTTTAATAAAATCTTCGGTTGAATTAGTTGCTGATCTGCTACAGGTTTGGTAGTAGAACGATCAGGTTCGCGTTTGGCTAGGATCACTGTTCGTTTTTCTTCTACCTTTATAGGGAATAATTAGAACTTTTGTAAGCTTACTATATATACGAATTTTAATAACCTTTGGTTTTCGATAACGTTTCTTTCTATTTTCCGACATAACTAGAGTTATTAAATGTCTAATACCTTTCCATTCACAACCTTTATACAGGGTTAATGCAAAATTCTATTGGTTTCTTTCTTAAGCTTCTAAACTTCAAAAATCACAAAACAGCATGATGCTAGATGAATGTTGCTAGGAATGACATTTGTTTTTTAAATTGGTAGCTATGTTCAAGCTGTTTTTTGTATTCATTCACAATAAAACAGGATGGCTCTCGCCATTTTTATTATTACTACTTACTACGTTTATATGGAGAATTGAATCGGTATTGAATCAGGATTTAGGTCCTTGTATACTTGAATCGGACTAAAATAGGTTTACTCGATCCGATCCCACAAGAAGAGCTGAATCGAATTGAAAATGTATTTATATACCTGAATCGAGGAATTCAAGAATCGAATTCACATCTGATTCTTGGTGTGTGTGTGCACCAATGGTGTTTTTTGTGTTCAGTGGGTTTCCATTTTCTTTGTATTTTTTTTCTGTTGCATGTTTTTGTTGTTTATTCTGTAAACTCAAATTGTCACTTCGATTCCATTTTAATTCAATCTTCCGATCCAACGAGGCCATATACCTGAATCGAAATCTCAATTCGATTCCTCAATTCACTCATATAAACGGGGTAACAGTCGTGTCCTCTTGACACACAGATGTTCAACATCAAAATCAAAATCCATTGAACAAACAGTGCATTTTTACTCACTGGATAATTTCTAATCAAGTCGTTCATTTCCTTTTCATTACTAAATCTAATTTTTCCATCAACATTCAACAAAAAATAAAAGCATACATGAAACGTCCATCTATGGACAAGCTTTGATCACCGCTCATGGCTTGTTCAAAAAGTAATTGTTTTCGACATGTCGCCGCATTGAATTGTGAGACGCTCTATTGTTAATAACAAGGTTCCTCCACAAGCCATAAACGATGGCAGAACATGAGCATGCCATGAAAAAATCCAATGGAGTCCAAGAAAAAGCATTTCCATGATGCGATATATCAAAAAACACTAGTTTTAATTGAATATGGATATGATTGTTAATGGAAAGAATAGAATAGTTGTGAAAAGGAAATAAAAGCTATGACATGGAACTTCCCAGTGAGTTAAAATATGCACAGTTTAGGCGTTTTTCTTTTTTAGTTCAGAGCAGTCTCGAGTTGTCAAAAAAATTGTTTGTGAAAAAGACACAGAGCATTTAGAGCTCCGAAAGTATGTTTGTTTTTTCGTTCTGAACTTAATCGCCTGAGCATTATGAGTAAATTGCTGAGCAAACGAAATCACATGTGTGTCGAGAAGGAAAATGTGAATCAAAAATAATCAGATGCAATTAAAATGGCGAAATAAGTATGACATTGTTGATTTTTCTTCTTTAGGCGTTTTTCTTTTTTCGTTCTGAGCAGAGCACTGAACAGAGTTCGAACACATAGATTATGCACTGAACTTGTTTCAAACAGAGCGAGCTCTGAACACTGATATGTTTTTTAAACACACTTGAACCACACAAATCAGAATACATTTTCATTTTTAACCATAAAAAGTTATACCTACCCTTTTTTGTACACTGATACACACCACATACAGAAAATCAAATTCTTTCGCCAACTTAAGTATCTAATTATTTTTTTTCTTCACATTTTCCTTACTGACACACATGGCATTTGGTGCCTTCAGCAATTAACTCACATGTTCAGTCAATTACATATATTCGAGCACGTCCAGTGCGATCTATACATGTTCAGAACGAAAAAAGAAACACACATTTAGAACTCTGAGTTAAAAAGAAACACAAACAAATTTTTTGACAACGACTGCTTATCATCTGTACCAAAACACCCTATCCGCCAGTTTGAAGGATACTGTTTTAAGCAATTCACGTTGTTTTTTGTTCTTATTGTGAACACAACACTAAAAGTTTTCAAGTTTTGACAACTAGTGAAGCAAATTTCGTAATTTGATTCTGCCCGCGGGAAAAATTTTGTTAATACCTTCTTGTATGCAGTTTGTTAAAAAATATAGTTAACTTATTATTTAATTTCATTTAAAATATATTGAAATTACCTCTTAAAATATCACGAGCAAAATGAACGACAGGCCACCAATTTATAGCCCACCACTGAGGCCTGAAGACGAGGAAGATGAGCGCAGACATTTCATTAATATAATTCAAGCTTTAAAATGTTACAGGTATTCTAATTTTATAAATTATTATTGAATTGAATTGAATACTTTTTAATATATATGTACATTATGTTCATTGAAAAATATTTTATTTCTTTCGATGAAAAAAGTTTTAATTTAATCTGATAAAAACTGTATGAACATTTTTTTTCCTAGAAGTGTGCACAGACTTTGTTGATAAGTTTCGTTTTTGTTCTAACTAAATCCAGATGGTATATTTTTTATTTTTTTTAACATGTGTTGTGTTTGTTTGATCTTTGATGGTTATTAACCTTCTTAAGATAATTAAACACATTGCAACAAATACGATATCTGTGTTAGTAGAAGAGCTGCATTTAATTTAGTAGAAATGACCAAGATTGTAGGTTAACTATCTACAAATCAGATCAGAAAAAATAATTGAGGAAATCAATACACAACTTTTCCAATTGGCTTATTTTTCTATTGTAGATCTGATCGTATGTACGTTTTGCCGATTCACTCACCTTCGCAACTTGATCTAGGATGTCCAGTCCTCTATATGACTATATTGTTTAAAAAATGCTTCCCCGTGCTTACGAGGTTATTGGGCACTTACGTCAAATGACCCTAACATTGAAAGTGACTAGAGTGATTGTAGTTAAGGAATTTTGCTTACACATGCCCATGGATGTATGTATGTAAATGTCCTAAACGCTTATGATATTTTAAATAGTTACCCAAATACTTACCTACCATATTATATAAAAGTAAATGATTGTAGAACAGTACTGTTCATGTGGACTTTTCTTTTAAAGACAAGGCTAGCCTACAATGGGAATCGATTTTTGTTTGTCTCTGCGAGAAGCACGTGGTATATTTCACCGTTATAAATAGACATTTACATATGTATGTATGTATTTCATCCTTCTGCCTTCATCCCCAAAGCAAATGTTCAATTCTATTATTATAGAAAGTAATAAATGGAATATCGGTGGAGGATCAGTTGAACAATACTCTTTGGAGAAATTTCACTTAATGGACTTGATAGATTATCACTTAGAATTTCAATACTGCTGTAAATTTGAATATTAAACTTTGTATTTAACGTAGTGATATGATTTTTTCAACCTCTGCTTGCGCTTTAGTAGGTACCTCTTCATGATCTTATAGTTCAATCATTACAACCCACTACATTATGATGTTTAATCAAAAAAAAATATATATATTGGGATTGATGTAATTAATGAGATCTTATATCCCTTAGTTAGCCGAAGAAATCGGTATGGCTATCGCTACATGTAGACTTACGTTACATCAAAACGCCATAAAAAACATAAAATTGTCAAACATCACTATTTACCAGGCTACCAGACAGATCTATATCTGGTATATAGATCCAAAACGATCAAAACGGTCTGCTCTTTTTGAGCAGGAAACATTTTCACAATGCTTAATTGGCAAACACGACAAAAGACAAATGTGACTATTGCAGAAGTTGTTTGGATGAAGAGGAATAGAAGACTATTTCCCATCTTCTTTGCTCATGTCCTGCTCTTTCCCAAGGACGTAGATTACACCTGGGGGAATACTTCTACGACCCCAGTTATCTAAAACATATAGAGAATTTCCAGCTACACCGCTTCATTAGAGAATCCTATTGGTTTAATTAAAGAGCAAATATCTCTTGACGTGGTAGGTATCACAATGGATCTGGTCTAAGTATGTCAGCCGTTTTCCTGACAGACACTTCAACCTAACCTACATATATGCCTTAGTTCGCGGTTTATTAAATTAAAACTTAACGAATTCTTTGTATTTTATTTTACTTACAAACGTTTGGTTCTCGAGAACGTTTTACATATTTTTATTTTCCAATCGTATAGATGTTCAGTGCATTAAATAATGAAACAAAATTATTTTAGATCTTATTCATATGCTCGAGTTGATAAAACTGAATACTACCTCAATACGCTCAACGAGCGTCATCAGAATATGTTGGCCAAGTATCGAAAACACATTGGAGCCGTCCGCTTTTGTATTGATGAAAACTTTAAAGTCATTCAAAAAATGCTGCGGGACTCAGATGAAGTTGAGAAACTCTTCTGTCAATATCCAAGCCCAGAAGTACAACAAGAAGACACACACAAAGTCAGATACCAAGACATGGAAAATGTGAGTAAATAGAATTAAAAAAAAACATTGGTTTATATTAGTCAGCTCGATTCTTTTCGATTTTAATATTCTATGGAAAAATTATTCCAAAACTTGTGGTGTGACTTTCCTCTCGTTTACATAACCATGCCAGCATGTCGTTGAACCTTTTAAATTATTAAAGGTCCAGTCCACACTGAAGCAATTTGCGCGCGATTGGAGCTCTGAAGGCGAACCCGAACGCTCGCAATCCTACAAGCCAATTATTGATGCAATTGAGAGTTTTTTCGACCCTGAGAAAATGTAAATTTATCACAAATATCAATCATTCAATATTTAAAAAAAAAATATGCATATATATATATTTCCACGTCGTACAGGGAACTTAATGAAGTTAAAGTTTTAGTACCTGGAGCTGGTCTTGGGAGACTGGCATATGAACTAGCATGCCGAGGATACTTCTGCGAAGGCAATGAGTTTTCATACTTTATGTTGATTGCTTCCAATTTTGTGTTGAACCAGTAAGTATTATTATAAAATTATTTTGTTCAAATTGTCAAGTATTCTTTTTGTTTTTCAGATGTACAATTGAAAATCAGTTTACATTGTATCCATGGGTACATCAGTATGTAAACAATCTCAGAAAAAGCGATCAGGTTGCTCCTATAAAGTTTCCCGATGTTTGTCCACTTAAATCACCACCCAAAGGTGAAATTATGATTACTGCTGGCGATTTCTTGCAGGTAAAAACAAAACATTCTTTTTTATTAAATTCCCAAAAATCTAATGTATATTTATTTTTTGGTTAGGTGTATGAAATAGCCAATTCTTATGACTGTGTGGCAACATGTTTCTTTATAGACTGCGCTAACAATATCGTACAATTTATAGAGACAATATATAAGTAAGTTAATTTATTTTTATTATTATTATTAATTTAACTATATGCCTGTAAGACCTAAGGTCTTTTAAATGCAACCTGAATTGCACGGCACTAGTTTGGTACAGTGGATTTGAGAACCAGGTATTGACTGTCTCATTTTAAACCCATGGGCGGCATCGAATTAAAATTGGAGGTTTAGAAAAGAATGCGCCTAGCCTAACCCACACGTCCTAGTTAGCAATCAAGCACTTTATCCACTGCGCCATTGCCACCCAAGTTTAATGATTGTTATTAATTATTTTGTTTTAGTAATTTTTGAGAGAGAACAGGAATTTAAAACAAAATCCAATCCAATTTTATAAACAAATAAGCAGACCTAGGTTAGGTTAGAAGGGGTGGTTAAATGGCTATCCGCCTCACCTCATAGATCTCAATGGATTCATTGCGGTCCCCTTGGCAAGAAGGGGGAAGTTTAAGGAGGAGAGTAAATTTTTTTTTTTTTGTTTTTATAACTTTCCACGCGCTCAAGGGGCGCGGGCATCTGGTGAAGAAGAGAAAGAAGGATAGGAAAGATGTGTGGCGCGATGTTCTGAGACTAGAGCTGGTTGATGTCTCAGATTTATCTCCAGGGATGGCGGCTGAACTAATGCGGAGAGAATTACCGTGTCTTATTTATTTATGTCCCTTATAATTCGCATTATTTTATTTATTTCGTTGTCATACTTTATGGGTATGCTAGTTTACTCAATCACATGTTGTTAGTGTTATGCCTAAACAGCATGTAATGAGCAAAGCAGCAACTTATTTTATGACAATTTTGAGAATTGATTTTTAATGGAATATAAGAAGACATAGACAACGGCAGGAATCGAACCTGCAACCACAAGGTTGACAGGCGAGCACACAACTATCGCGCCACGGCCACCCCCGTGTGTGATTATGTCTCGGGTGCCTCCCTAAACCATCCTAACTCTTGCATAAAATTAAGGATATGTTTAAATGGCTTGTTAGAGACATCAATTAGCAGATAAATCGCCATTTAATTGTTATCTAGTTGATTTTTTTTTTGAATTATTACAATAAATGATTCTTTTTGAGGATATATCAATTTCAGGTATGTGGGAGAGGGATTGTGTTATAGTGGATATACATAATTCCGATTCTAGGATTATTTTTTGGGGTCCAATTAGATAATAATTAAAATCTTCCATTATGTCGAGGAAAAATCTTTCCTTATATTTTATAAAAGGCATTAGTTGTTTCTTGCATAGATATTATTATTAGTTTCTTTGAATTTGAAGACAAGTTTGATATAAAGAGTATCGTCTTATATTTTTCATGGATTGCTTTTTAATCCTTTTTATCGTTGTGAATTTAATTGTTTTTTATTATGTATATTTTTGTATTAATTTCCGTTGAGCCGTTTATGAGAAAGTCCAAAATAAAAAAAAATGGTTGCATGGCAGGTACTGTTAATAACAAAATATGTAAAAAAAAAAATATTAACCAAAATGTAGACTTTACCTATAGTAGTGTAAATATTTTTTTTTTATCAAAATTAAGATGGTAGAAAAAATTGTATGGCAGGTCCGTAGCTTTGGCCCAAAAAAAAAAACGATTCAAAAATCTATTTTAGACAATCATCTAAAACCTTAAATACCTAGTTTGAAGAAAATTGCTTTAGCCGTTTAGGTTGTAGCGCGTTGTACAGACAGACAGACAGACGTAATTGCTGGACCCACTTTTTTGCTGTACTCCATCATCCTCGAGTTCGATTTTTTTTTTCCAAATGCAAAACTTGTTTTGAAGTACCTATGTATATCGGAATTAAAAAACCAAAAGATGTAAGGAGAAAAGCACGCAGGGAGAACACTTTTTTCCTTAAACTTAAACTAAATGGTCCGCCATCTAACGTTTTTTTTTTCAACTAGTGCTTATTTCGTGAATGGTAACACTTAGCTCATGTCTGATTTGACAGATAATTAGTTTTATCCTTCCGCTGAACGAATATGGTTGTGTATACGCTTGAACAACGCTGGGAAAAATTGCGACATTACTTTGAAAATCATGGTAATGTTGCAGAATGTGTGCGAAAGTTGCGTACGGATTTTGGTAGAAGAGAAGCACCGCCAGCTCCGTATGTTCGTTATCTTGTGAAAAAAGTGAAAGAAACTGGCATCCTCGTCGATAAACCAAAGCGTGAAAAGCCAAAAACAGTTCGTTCGCCCGAGAATATTGCTGCTGTGGCAGAAAGTGTTCGTGAAGCACCATCAACATCAATTCACCGTCGTTCTCAAAAATTGAACATTTCGGAGACATCATTGAGACGAATTTAGCATAAAGACCTTGGTATGACGCCATACAAAGTCCAATTGGTTCAGGAGTTGAAGCCAACTGACCATTCAATGCGTTTTCGCTTCGCTAAGTGTGCCTGCGATCGACTTAGAGAAGATGCCGATTTTGCCAAAAAAATCATCTTTTCAGATGAAGCTCATTTTGATTTTGGCGGGTATGTAAACAAGCAAAATTATCGCATTTGGGGCACAGAAAACCCGCACGTATACATTGAAAAGCCGATACACCCAAAACGAGTCACTGTTTGGTGCGGATTTTGGTCCAGAGGCATAATTGGGCCATTTTTCTTCGAAAATGAGCAAGGAGGGGCCGTTACAGTCAATGGCGATCGTTATCGGGCCATGATGAACGAATTTTTGTTCACAAAAATTGAAGAGGAGAATATTGGCAATATTTGGTTTCAACAGGACGGCGCTACGTGCCACACAGCCGAAGCTACACTCGATGTTTTGCGCCCTGTTTTTGAAGATCGCATTATCAGCCGCAGAGCTGATGTCGTTTGGCTACCTCGGAGCTGCGATTTGACACCGTCGGACTATTATTTGTGGGGTGCCGTAAAAGATAAGTGTTACGCAGACAAGCCAGAGACAATTGACGCTTTAAAGGACAATATTCGTGAAGCCATTGGTGAAATACAGCTGCACACAATCGATAATGTGCTTAAAAATTGGACTGTGTCGTGTAGGCTACTGTATGGCCAGCCGAGGCAGCCATTTGAATGAAATTATTTTCCATTATTAACCGGAAGGATTGTACTTTCAAATAAAAAAAGAAATTTGAGAAAATATTCAGTAGTTTTTTTTTATAGCATTTTCAAAAAAAAAAAGTTGTTTGGCGGGCCCTTTATATACTCTCAAAAGCTATAAAAAAAGCTTCACTTCTAAAAGCTCAACTGACGAATAGTAACTCTGAATCAATGCGTTTTTTTAATAAACACAATAAGCAAGAGTCATTTTGGCGATCAGTCTCCTTACGCTCACAGCCGGGGAGCAGACAGGTCATGGTGGAATGTACGTGGGTTTATGGAATATTTCAGTAGCAATTTTTTAAGTTGAGCGCCATGCAAATACCAGCCGGCACCATTCTGTTTGAAAAAGCTCTCCCATAAGGCCTGTACTGAAAATATAAATTGAACAGTGTATAGCTTTCTGCCATAATACCTACTAATTTTTTTTTTGTTTAAACAAATTATTCAAAATAAATTAAATATACATATGCAAGTGCAAAAGCATCAACCATTATTTCCATTCTATTCTGTAGTGCATTTTATGGAACCATAGTTTGTCGGAAGCATGTAGCTCATCTCTCCATCTTTTTTTTTAGTTGACGGACGAATCGTATAGTACCATCAAACGGTGTTCACTTTAGACCACTTGTCATCTGTTTTCCGCATAATATGTCCTGCCCAGTTCAATTTCAGCTTTTTTGTCTTCAAAAAAACATCTTCGAATCCTGTGCATGATTGTATGTTGACGTTTTTTATTCATTGAGATCTTCTTATTCGTAACGTTGTTTTTTCCATTACTCCTTGTGTTGTTGTAAGCTATATTTTTATCGCAACGTTATTAGTCATAATTGATAGCCATATTTTAGTACTGGCAGCACTGTGGAATCGAAAGTATATTTTTTGGTCAAGTTTGAGATATTCCTGTTCAACATAGGTTTGCGGTCACAGAATTGCCTCCATCCGTTCGTTATCTTCGAAGGATCTCCTCTCTTCTATTAAACACAACTAGTTGTCGTAAATATTTGAAGTCCTCGACATATTCTATAGCTCTCCATTTTATGTGTAAGGTGGTCTAGTCACATTTTTCATGACTTGTTTTACTTTCGTCCTGGAGACTTGCCCTAGAGCATTCGAGAATGAGTTCGTTAATCAAGATCTTGAGGATTATCATCAGCAAACCATGTTAATTTATAGTTTTCATCAAATTATTTTTTAACCACCACGTAAATTCAAGGAAGGACAAATAAATACTTAATTATTACATTCTTAATTAAATAGTATGAAATGCATAAGCATATAAATCCTTAATAATAATGTATTTTGTATTTTATATTAATTAAATCAATTTGCTTTTAGAATTCTAGTTCCTGGTGGAATATGGGTAAACTTAGGCCCTCTGTTATACCACTTCAGCGACATGCAATCTGAAAACAGTATCGAGCCAACCCACGAAGACCTAATCACAATAATTGATGCTGTCGGTTTCGAAACAATTAAAAGTGAGACTGGTGTACGTACAAAATATGCACAAAATCCTAGATCCATGCTGAAGAGCGAATACGAAAGCCTTTTTTGGATTTGCCGAAAACCTAGTATACCGACGAAGCCACCAAAAGATACTGAGCAAAATGGCAGATCAGCAGAAATGCAAATTGAATGAGAGAAAAACTATGTAAAACATTAGCACCTCCAAAATCGAATTAGCTTTACTTTTTTTTTCATTATTTTTTTTATTTCCTTAACACAAACACATTATTTTTTCTTTATATTTTATTTACTTTCTTAAACGCTACAATTTGAGTTCAAAAACTGGACAAATAACTGAGGTACTTTGTCCAGAGTGCTACTAGTAGAATGCATTTTGCTGTAATTAAGAAATTGCCTTCGCAATCGGTTTAACTGAATTGCATTAATATTGTCAGGTAGGTCGACTTTAATATTGCTACCCTTAACTGGCACTGGTCCGGAAATGCCTATCTTGCGCGATGACATAACATCGGCAACTATTTGTTGGGTCAGTTGATCCATTTCAAAAAGATAATTTGTTGCACTTATAGGAGCCTGAAAATCGATCAAATGTAACTTGGCAATTAGAATAGTAAATAACTGTAAATTATTTAACGTGACTATAGTTTTGTTAACATATATTCAACTAACATAATACATAGATTTTTTGTTTGTAAATATACAGATTTAAAATTAAAAAAAAAAAAAAATAACTTACATTTTGTGTGCTCATGTTTGGAGGTAATGGGGCTGAGTCAAAGAGTGCACTATAAATGCTCTCACAATCGAGTTCATCTTCAGGAAACACAACGAATAATGGCTTGTCCCAGCGGCAATTGCCGTGTGGTTCTTCAAAACGCATGCACAAAGCATCGAAAATTTCCCGCGTGTATGGTATGCCCGAATTATTGAGGTTAGAATCGTCCACGCAAATAAGATTTGCTTCTTCTTCTTCAGTTCGTTGACAATTAAATTCCCAAGCTTTATCTTTTTGGATGCCACAGAAAAGTGTGCATTGTGTGCCACGAGCAGCTTTGGTTGCACAAAATAATTCATAGCGATAGCCTTAAATTAAATTTGGAATTGTTGAAAGTAAAGTAAAATAATATGGAAGGACCTCAAAATTATGATAGAAATCTGTGATTTAATAATTACTGACTTTGGTTTACTTTAAAAAAGTTTTCATTTCAAAATTGAGTATTATGTGCCAAGTAAATCAATACAATGTAAGTCAGTAATCATTGAATAAGAGAATTCTCTGATAATTTAGATGTTCTTCCATATTGCTCTACTTAAAATATTTGATATTTAACATTAGCAAACTTAGAACTTGGCATACTTTTATATCTCACTACTTTTCACGATTGATTTGTTACACAAAGTACGAACTTGGCTGGTTTTTTTTGACATTGTTTGTTGTAATTTCACAACTTTTTGCAAAGATTCTTTTTATCAGGAAAAGTGGGTGGAATAAACGCCCAAGAGAGCCTCATAAGGTAACGTAAGTTTTTAATTCTTTTGTATGTATGTATTTATTTATTTAGTATAATTTACTATTTGCTACTACAAAACAAAACAGTAGCAAATAGTAAATAGTAAATTATACTAAATAAATAAATACATACATACAATTATTTTGTATGTACTACAAGTCCTACCATTTTACAAATTTTCTTAAGTTAGAAGTGCTCCATTTAAATGATATTAATTGATAAGAAGCGGGTGGATGAAAAATTGTATTATTTCAACTTTTTCTTTAAATATATTAAAAGTGTACATCTGAAAGCTGAGCGCTCTACCGAATTTCATAATCCTGCACCAATCGGAAGTATTCTCAATATTATTTAATATTAATTCTGTGAATGTAAAATCTGAAATTTTTAATTTTCCCTTTGTTTGCTTGTCAAGTGCTATCGCTCTAATAAATGACATCCTTCTACAGCAATCAGAAGTTCTCTGCACAGTTGATATCAATTCTGAGAAAATTGGCGGGTGCCACCCTTGTGAATGCCTCATTTAAAATTTCCCAATATCTCCTTTGTATTGACCACATGATCTACCAGTCTACCAAATCTTATTATTCTGCAACAATCCGAAGTGATCCATATAATAACTATTCTTAGAAAATGGGCGAATGCCACGCCCCCTGAATGTTAATTGTCAAATTTAAAATTTAGCCTTTGTTTGCATCAGTCGTACCGCTTTACCAAATTTCTTCATTCTACGACAAGCAGAAGTGCTCCATATAATTGGTATCAATTCAATGACAATGGGCGGTTGCCACACCCGTGAATTTAGAATCTAAAATTTTAAAACTTTGCGTTTGCCTGCACTTGAGCCCTACCGCTGTACAAATTTCATCATTCAATTCTATGAAAATGGGCGGTTAACACGGCCCCTGAATGGAAAATCTTAAATTTTTGATTTTTTTCCTTTGTATACATACAACACAAGCCTTAAGCTAGTATTAGACGGTCCTTGTAATGTGTCATTGCCGTGACACTCTGACGTCACAACAAAATAGGTCCTACCACCGTCATTGCCGTGACAAAGGTAATCTTGTCATGGCTAGCTACAATGACTATCACACGAATGACACATGTCTGTCATTGTTGTCCCACGGTGATATATCTGTCTTGGTGTCGCGTCAATGACATGCAAAACAATGACTACCACACGACGCACGTGATAACTCTCATACAACTGATCATTGTAGGTGAGCCTAATCTGCAATGACATTTATCATTTTCAGCAATAACGATTACACGGCGTCAATCAATCGAGTCATTGTGTCTTGATTGTTAAGGAAAAGGTTTATTTTTCTAGAAAACGGCTCCAACGATTTTGATACAAAATTTTGAGAATTGGTACTAGCTATCATTTAATCAGAAGAAAATTTACGGTATTTGCCAAAGAAGTCAAATATATAATTACCTACCCACCTATATCCTTCAAGGTACAAATTAACCTCCAAATTTACATAATTAAAATCTATTTAAATATACATTTGTAGGTAGGTACCTATATAACTATGCCCAACCGTGTAAAATAATGACATGGCAGAAATTCCTGCCGTGTCACGGTTGGGATACATTCCTTGCAGCGACAGGCTACGTGTCATTGTGTACCATCAACAATGAAAGGGCTCTCACACGGTCACGGTAATTTTTCATTGCAATCACCTAAAAGTGACGTGTCACGGTGCCTGTCATTGTTTTTGGCACGGCAATGATGGACAACTACGTCATAGTGACGTCAGAGTGTCACGGCAATGACGCATTACAAGGACCGTCTGATACTAGCTTTTCCGCTGTGATAAATTACAAGATTCTACGATCTCGGAAAGTGCTCTATAATTTTGATGATCTATCAGTGAGTTAGTCAGTTACGGTTTTTTCAGTCTTATATCTCGACAAACCACTAATGCTAAAGAATTGAAATTTGGTGAGTTGCTTAAGCCTGGTGAGCTTAGCAAATGCTGATAGTTTGAAGTTTCTGACTTTATTGGAACTGAAGTTAGAGGGGTCGAAAATCGGTTGAGTTTAATCCTGTAAAAAGGGTTTAGTGCCAGAACATGGCTGGGCACTGCCGTGCCCTTTGATCTTAATGTTCATATAGTAGTCTGGATTCGAATGGATATTTATCAGCTTAAGGAAATAAAAGTAAAATATGCACTGATAGATATCCAGAATAATTATAGTAAAGTTTATTTCATATTTGTATTTTTATTCAGTGTTCATTCAGCTGTGTTATTGATGTATAGAATTATTTTGTTAGACTAGTTATAGGTTAGTAAACAAAAATGCGCCCATTCTATAATCTTCAGATAAAATCGTATTCAACCTAGCTGCGTGTTTTTTTAAAAACCCGAACTCAACTTATAAGCCATCAGCAAATTTAACTTTATTCAGTTCTTTTCAGTTTAGAATTTTGTAGTCTTTCACAGGAGTAATTTATTTAGAATCGTTTGATTCCGCCAGGTTTTCTATTAATAAATGATATAATGACATTGATGAGATTGACATACCTTTTATATAGTTTCCAGCGTCAAGTATAACAACATCTTCCTTATTCAACAGTCTTACAGCTTCTGACTTCAAATCACTGCGTACGATTTTTTCCTTTTGGGAATCGGCATAATACACGTTCTTCTTAAATCCAGCTTTCGGAATGGCTACATTTTCCGATATTAATTTCACCTGCTTGCCTTTTGTCGTTAGAAACTCCTGAAGTTGTTTCGCTCGAGTGGTTTTTCCGCTTGATGGGAAGCCGGATATTATAATTAATGGCATGGGAAATTATTTACAAAATAATAAGTTAAAATACAGGCACTTGTTTGTTTCCCACGGTATCTTCAATTCAAAGTTAAATTACGAAAGGAATCCAAAAAGAAATGTCAAAGAAACCAATTCACCACCCATTTTTGACCTTGATTATACTTCTGTTATTGTGAATTTGTACACTGTATCTCCACATGCAATAATATGAGAATGTCAGATATCATTTTATTAAAAATATATTCGTCATGTTGGCTGTAATAAAAGAGGAAATACATTTTTTCTTCATGATTCCTAAATTTTATATGGTATGTTGAAAAACACAGCTGCTGCCTTTAAAATTATCTTTATTTTGCAAAAAAATCTCAGAATACCAACTATCCGTAGAGAAATATAAAGAACAGCTGATTGTGTGTATTTTTTAATTATTAGATGACCACACCTTTTTGAAGACTTATTCGTTTATATGTCCCTGTGGTGGTAATCGCTTTAAATGTTCAAGGTCAAGAAAATAATATAACATGGCAAGAAGTGAATTGAATATAGATCTCAGCAATCTCATCGTAACAGGGTTCTCGTCAAATATTCAGACCTAAAATTGGATCAGGTGGGTTGTAAGGGTCCCGCATGCCCCCCTTACGCATCGAGCTGAAAACTCCCTAAATACTTATTTAATTTTTGTCGAAGTGAAATTTGTAAGATCTCATCAGATCTCTGAACTTGCCAATTATATCGCTTGGAGTCAAACCTGCAGTTCCTAGTTAACTTTTTTAATAACTAAGTTTAAACAGGCCTTAAGATTGACAGGCAACTATAAGGCAGATTCACAATGGAAAGATTTAAAAATCCGTGGTGAAATTCTTAAACGGCAGGTGTTAAAAAACAAATTCAATTTTATCTACTTTCAAAAATGGCAGTTCGTCCTTTGCTTGGTTGATCCTTTTATCATTGTCTATAAAAAAAAATAGAAAAATTGAAATACTTGAATTTTCGCACATTGTTTACTGTATAAATCAACGAACAAAACCATTTTGTTTTGAAAAATGTCTTGTGCCGTGGATAATAATGCGTTCGAAGTTATTATTACTCCTTCACGTAAAAGAAAACGCGATTCAGGACGGACAGAGTTACCTTTGGATAGCACTCCTTCAAAAACGCCCCACCACAAATCATCTGCATTTACAAATTCTGCCTTTTCATCAACACCAAAGAAGGAAATCCAAAGTATTATTCAGAAATTTAACCGATTTCCACCAAGTAAAAGACGTCCTTTAGACAAAAGAAACGGGAGTCGATTTGTGACATCTGATCCTTGCTTGGAAGTTAAATCTATTGTAGATTTAGCGAATCATAATGTAAAAACTGAAGCTAGTAATCCATTTGAAGTAATTCGGAAACCACCAAAGAAGAAAAAGAAAGCTGACCTCGAAGAAGCTTGTTTTGTTAATACGGGGCTAAATTTGGAAATACCAGAGAAGCAATTTAATCCGTTCGAGGTGAGTCATACAAGATACTTAATGCTTCATTTAAATTAAATAAAACAAAAAATATAAAATTAGATAGGTATGTATTAAATTTGAATTACTTACATGCAAACTTACTCATTGGTAACTTTCTTGGGGTCTTAATTAATTTACTTTTCTAAGTCGCGACTAGGAGATGTGGTTCTCCTTACGGATACTGTCAATAGATTCAAATGCAATTATTGAGTAAATGCAACAGGTATCTATGTGACCAAATTTTAAGGTCAAGTGAACTCATTTCTTTTCCTAATTTCCTAACTAAATAATTTAAGACTCAAAGGAAGTTGACCTTATAATTATAAAAATTTAAAAAATTACTTTGTTTTCTTATTTTAGGTAAAAAGGGATTCTCCAACTAAATTAGTAAAATCAAGTGAACCACAATGTTTTGTGAATCCTGCACTTAACATTCGCACACAAGACACAACTTCAGCAAGGAATCCATTCGAAATACAACGCGCTGATCAGATATGCGAAAACTTATTAAATGGAATTGAAAATCCAGGCTTAGACTTGGCAAATACATCATTGCGAATTGGAATTCCGTTTAAGCCAACCATCGGTTGTCGAATTGATTTCCAAAATCTTACTCCTTCAAAGATGTTGGCAGAAAAACTGGTATTTTCTCCAATGAATAAAAAAGCTCCTAGAACCTTAACAGATATAACCGAGGAGGATACAACTATGGATATCGGAAAAGAGCTCGATTTATATCAATTGGAATTAGAGAACAGCATAAACGAGGCTAAGCAGAGAAAAACTGTAAGCAAAGAGGTCGGCGAAAAATTGGAAGTCATTGAAGAAAACTCACAGGAAGAAGCCGACTCTCAAGAACCGAAGACACCAGAGGCGCACACTGTTAAATCAGTCTTAGAGAGTACTCAGATAATTTTAAAAAAGCTTGAAGATGTAGAAACCCCACCAGTTCCAAAGATTTTGGATCAGGAAATTGCTTCTAATGCAACGGCAGTTTCTGCTACATCATTTATTGTAAATAAAACTTACATAAAGGAACCTCTACAAAATGACTCTTTCACTGATGATGAAGGCATTGACTATGACGATACCGAAGATGATGATGTTGGTGTTGATTTTAAAGCCCCTGCTCCATTTGTGCGTGCTTATAGACGACCTGACCCAATTCCTCCATCACCATTGAGCGTTGAAAATCATAGTAATGAATCTGTGAAGCATGTCCCAACAATTGAAACGCAGTCAAAATCATCGATGAAAAGTATTATTCGCAACAGTATTCGAAAGTTGATACACCCCAACAAAACTTCGAATGAAGATAAAATAGATAAGAAGCCACTTACCTCATCAGAGCATCATCCAACTGGTCACCATTTCATGGAAACAATACGACATAGTTTGCGCCGAAAACCCCAAAAAGAACCTAGCGAAGCTGTATTTGCTGAACCTTCTGTTCGTGAAATATCAATCATTGATACCAGCGAAAGAACATTGAAACTCAAATCGAATGCTACACAAAAAGATTATTTTAAAATGCAAGATCTTACGTCTGAAAGGAAGAATTCTTTAAGGAGTAGCATAAGGAAATCAACTCGTGATGTTAAAAACCAAATTATGAAATCTGTTTTTCATAAAAACAATGATGAGTATGACTTTTCTAAATAAATTAAGCTATTTTTATTATACCACTTTTGGTATAGAATTTTGTTTTTTTTTTGTCAAGTTTTAAATAACTTTTGCACCAGTATTATAAATTTTATTTATTTCACCTGTTTTATTTATTTAACTAAAGTTTTATGTTTTAAAGAAAATAGTTAAGACATTATGTCAATGTTTATTAAATTAATTCATTATAAAATATTAGTTAAATAAAATGTTTGAATTTTTAATATGTTATGTTTCTATTTTAAAACATCAGAGAACAAAATTATAAAGTATTTTATATACCTATGAACTGCAGACACCAATCCAAAGTAAAACCTCCGAACTCGGTATGATACCAAAAAAACCAACATTTTTATTTTTCGAGAAACTAAGATAAAAGAACATGTAGGATATTCAAAACACCATAGGGGTATAAATATAAGGTACAAAACTTTTCAGTACCAAAAAAAGTAATTTTTTTTTACCCACCCTTACATAATGTTCAAATATTAAGTGCGATTTTTGAAAGTCAAATTGGTCAATATAAATTAGATAAATTTGAATTTAATTCTTGTTACATACATACATAGGATTATGTTATCTAAAAAGAAAGTAGGACGGCCATAAGGTTTTATTGTACAAATCATTCAATGGGTGATTATGAAGATAAAAACCACGAAATGTGTGCCAATTGGTGGTTGATTTTTTGCAGATTACTCGAAAATTTCGAGAGAATTCAGAAAGCTTTTTGTAGAAAATAAAATTTACCAATGAAATATAGCATTAATGTTCGAAGTATTATATTATGGTAGAAACATAATTTATATACAGCCCTATCATGCGATTACAACGTAATCGGAAAGTTTTACGAATCCCGAAAAAAGTTGTAGCAGAATCCGTTGGTAATGGCAATTCGAATGAGCATTTCCACTACGAACAGGTTTTTCGGGATTCGTAACACGTTTTCGATTAAGATGGAATTCGTAATAGAACTGATTAATGTTCTGATACAAACATTTAGTTTTTAATTGCGAAAACAAGATAAATTTGAGAAAACATTATTGGTCGTCGCGTATAGCACCTGATTGTTAAGGACACATGAGAGCGACCAACGAATAAACGAATAAATTCCATTTAAAACAATTTACCAACCTAAATTCTTCATAAAATCTAAGCAAAATCCACCATCCACCCTTTAACGAGTAATTTGTTCGCGCGCGTCTAACCTCAAAAACGGATTTTCGTGACGAATAAAATTAAAGCCATGTGAACGAAATGTCAAAATGGACGAATATTCGTTGGTCGTTGGTCGCTCTCATATGCATAGTACCTTACGAACAGTCAAACTCTATTCGCGTTCCACATACCATCCACACTTCAACGACTAATTTGATCGCTTGCGACAAGGAAGAAAAAAAGAACAATATCCTTGCATCTATTTACAATTATTGTAACAACATTTTGCCATATGCAAACATTTAATTAATTGACAATTTAAAAAATTAACTTAACTTTTTTCACAATTCACTTTTTTACACAAAATGAACACGGAGTGACCTTTTTTCCTAATAAACACTTAACTAAAATTAATTACTTTATACTTGAAAAAAAACGCGATTATTACTAAAAAAAAATACCTAAGCAAATAAAAACAAATAAAAACACTATTAATAATTGAGAAAAAAACTTAGTAAGAACCTGTTATAAAATAAGTTGAAATAAAAAGATGTACAAAATATAAATAATACAATTTGTTACCGTCAACTGCAACGCAACACACAAAAAATAAAAAATACTAAAATAACTATTAGGCACAAGCGAAAAAATTACACATTGCAAACAAACAAAGAAACGGAACAAAAACGTATGAAATGTTTACACCATAGGAAAAAACAAGAATTTAAAAAGTTTGAAGCAAAAACTATTTAAATTAACCACAATTTATAGTACATATTTGGATTTTTACATCTACTTACAATAATCCACAATTTTTTTCTTTTTGCAAATTTACACAAAAGCACAAAATTTAGGTAAGTAATCCAATTTATTAAGTTTGGATTTTTAATTCATTTTAGACACTAGTTATTCCAAAATTTAAAACTTTCAACCAAACGACGCGACGGTAAACTCAAATTGAATTGAATTTGACAATTGTACGCTGAACTTTCCCTTGGGGGAGCCCGAATTTTAACAAGCGGATACTTTTAATCGGTAGATTTATGCTCAAAAACAATAAATATACAAATTTTTAAGTCAGTAAACTTTTATTTCTATTTTTAATTAATTTTAGTTTTCATTTTTCATACAAAATGTATGCAAATGATGACTACCGACAACTTTGTTTTTGTTCTGACAGTTGTTTAGACCCCTTTTACACAAGGAAACTGATGGCCTTTTCGATTGGCCGTCCGGAACACGTTCCCCAATAAAACAGCCGGAAACAATTTGACTGATTCTGAATTGTATGTATCACTGTATTTGTGAAAATTAAATTAAAAGAAAATCACATCGGCTAAAAAGAATTTCCGAAACACTTGATTTCAATTTAGATACATATTTTCTTGTATCAATATAATAATTATAACTTGCTTCTTTTTATGTTATTTTACCAGAAAAGTAGTTTAAATTCAATAAATTACACAACAGATCAACCCGTTGATTTTCACATTTTAATTATGTGAGTGTATTAGTGATTCTGTTTTCGATTCTGAAATGAAATCCAGAATCGTTTTCTGTTCTGTTTAGAGTAACAACTGTCATTTTGTGGGGTTCAGAACAGTTCCGGACGGCCAATCGAAAAGGCCATGAGTTGCCGGCAACTGGGTGTTTATTGGCGAGAAGGGCAAGAAGTAAGGGGAATGAAAAAAATATCCCCGGTCAACGATTTGAAGAGATTTTTTGACGTTTTGCTTTGCATTCCAATTAGCCCAACAAAATCTTCCCAGTTTCCTCCTCAGTTTCTTGGTGCCAGTTTATTCGTGTGAAAGCTGCAAAGCAATTAAAGTAAAACGTCAAACAAATCTCCAGCAACTAGTTTTCCTGTGTGAAAGGGGTCTTACCAATCCACAGATGACTGTATGTCCCCTTTCGCACAGGGAAACCAAGTGCTGGAAATTTTTTCCATCCTATAATCGGGTCAAGCAGAGGGGTTGCAAGGGGCAGCAAGCCCCGAGTTTTATTCTACAAGCTCAACATTAAACTTTCAGTGTTGAAAGAAATTTCTGGATTACGATTGGCCTCATTCAATAACCGAACTAAAGCTATCCGGATAGGTTAGTGTTGTTGTATTCATAAACTAATAACATAAAGACCCGAAACCTCTGCTTTCATTTGACATTTGCCTACAAGCTGAAACACGCACACAAGTAACTTTTCCGTTCCTCTTCCAATAGACACATTGATAAAAACGCACAAAAGAATCTTTTCTGTTCCTCTTCCTATAGACACATAGACAACACAGCCCTAGTAATTTGTTTTTGTTTTGTTTTTCGATTTCCCATCTATTCATGGATAGTTTCAAAGCTACAAATACAACAATGTAAGCAAATGGGTTTTGGGGGGTGAAACGGACGAAGGTTTCCGATCCTTGTATCGCTTATTTGTTGTTGTATTACCATGAAAGAACACAGATGATGACAAAGCAACTACTGCTTCTGCATTTGAAATCAGAATCGATACCAGAAGCACTAGAGATCAGTGAGAAGCACTCACCCATTAATGGTCAAACTCGACTGTTGTCATTTTTTATACCTATCATAATTGTGCAACAAATATTATTTTTGATTTGCAGTATTGTGCAAAACCTTAGCAACCATTTCACATTTACGTTTCGCGACTGTTTTTTCCATGCTTTGGATAATAAAAGAATAAAGCAATTTATGTGGAACTTCAGTTTATGGAAAATACAGTCGCGAAATGAAAAGGCGAAATGGTTGCACAATACTATCACTTGCATAATTATTTTCACATATACAATCACATTATAATTCAGAATCCTCAGAATAAAGTTTTTTTTTTTTTTATAACTGCACGCGCTCAAGGGATTATGAATACCCTTTTTATGTTTTTCTTAACACAGCGCGGGCATCCGGTGGAAGAAGAGAAAGAAGGATAGGAAAGATGTGTGGCGCGATGTTCTGAGACTAGAGCTGGTTGTTGTCTCAGATTTATCTCCAGGGATGGCGGCTGAACTAATGCGGAGAGAATTGCCGTGTCTTATTTATTTATGTCCCTTATAATTCGCATTAATTTATTTAATTCGTTGTCATATTTTATGGGTATGCTAGTTTACTCAATCACATGTTGTTAGTGTTATGCCTAACAGCATGTAATGAGAAACACAGCAACTTATTTTATGACAATTTTTGAAAATTCGTTTTTAATGGAATATAAGAAGACATAGACAATGGCAGGGATCGAACCTACAATCACGAGGTTGACAGGCGAGCACACAACTATCGCGCCACGGTCACCCCCGTTGGAATTCCGTATTGCCAAATAAAAAAGCCATAACTGGGGATTTTTTTAGTTAACTTTAGTTAAGGAAGATTTTAAATTAAATATCAAACCGAAATTAATAGAAGTTACAGAAATGTTTTTTTTTGTTCATTTTAATAAACTTTTAATTAGGTGTCTTATACCTTGATCTTTTTTCAAATAATTTATAAAAAAAATTAACAACAAAACTATTTATAGACTGTTTGTAAAAGGGGTCTTTTTCGTTGCTCAATCGGTTTATATGCATGTTGATAAACACTAGCTAGTCTCCAATGCTCTGGGTAGCCACCTTGTCCAGCTCCGCCTTTTAAGCTTGTAAATGGTGGGACTAATGTCTCTATATCATAGTTTTTCTTATTGTACGGATTTCGAGGTCTCGGAACGACTAGAACTTTATTGGTTGTTGAACACGACCCACTTGACATTGAGCTACATCCGCTGTCAGAGCTGACCACTGTGCCTGCCGCGTTAATTTTAGGTATGCCAGCTCGAAAAGCCGATTTATATTCTTCTTTTACATTTTTATCTGGATATGGTTCTGGTCCGACTTTATGACACATTCTGGCTGTTCTCCTAAAAAATCCCGGTTGTGGTTCACTATTTTTCTTTGGCCCATATTTTCTACATGAATGCTCTCGTGATGGTTTTTCGTTTTCCTTATCCTTAGGATAGTCACTGATTTTAAACATTGATAGATTTGGCGAACTTTGATATCGTTTATGGTCGAAATCACTCTTGTTGGTGGAGCTTCCGCCACGCGACACGCTCTTTGCTCTTGAGCTTTTACCATTTTTAAATTCTATTGGAGATGTTCCACAGGTACATTTCACTGGTTCCGAGCGAGCAGCTTGAGCAAAATCTGTTTTGCGTCGCATGATGTCCTTATCGAAGAACCCCGGCTCTCCAAAAGTACTCGTAAAAACCCCCGCTGAACACCCAGTTTCAACTTTCTCTGGAGTTCGGGGTGTCTTTACAAAAGTGAACACAGCTGGGCCTGCAGAGTCATTTGATCCATCTATATGCCGAGCAAGTTTAGGTTCATCTGCAGGATTCGATGGCCTATAGTCCCAACAAATCGCTAGATCCATTGAACCCATTTTCTTTGCATCAATCGACGAAAATGGACGATGATTTGATTTCACATCTTTGTAGACCTTTGGAACAACTCCACACGTTTTCGGACGAAAAATTTTCATCTTTGTACAATGAGTAGGTCCAGCATTGTACGTCTTAACACCTACTCCAGTAGCGATTGGATTCATATTGAGGGCTAATCCAGGATGGGCGATTCCTTCTGATTGTAATCTGCGAAATGCTTTATCAGCTACGCAATCGGGTAAGGGTTGATGGTCCAAGTTCTCCTGATGCATTTTTTTTGCCATCTGGAAATTTGTATAAGCTGGTATCACCGGTGAGGGAGTACGTTCATGTGGCTTTTCTGTGATGGCCCTGTTCACCGATAAGTGCATTTTCCCAAAATTATTCTCAACTTCTTCGTCTGTGAGTGTATTGTTTATGATTGGAAAAGCCGATTGACTGTAATCTGTTTTATTTAACAATTGATTTTCGGCGACATTTTTTAAATATAAGTCGTTCGTGTCTGGTTGGGGTTGGATGTTATTATCTTGGTCGTATTTTTGCTGTAAAAGATCTCTCGCGATATGTTGCTGTTCGTATGGTGTTAAATCTCCTGGAAAATATTCCGTTTCTAGAGACTAAAGAAAAACATTTTTTGTTTTTTGTTTAAAGAAAATCTATATATTTATATTGGTGCAATAGCCAAGACTTAGCAGTTAATATAGTGCATCGTTAATTTTTTTTAAGGAGAATCAAAAATTTATGTGAGTTTCTTGAGTAACAGAATTAGTACAGGATCTGCCAGGTAGGAACTAATAAAGCTATTGTTTTCATTAATAAAAGGATATTTAAATAATATGATAAGCAAACCGTAGTTTTTGTTAATCTCTATTGCTCTGGTTCTTATTTTAAAATATCAATGCAAAATTATGCATTTTCATAGGCAATAAGAAACTATTCTTATGCGTTATTAATGGTCGTCTGGAAGCATTTCGGGAGCATTCCGAGTGTTTCTAAAATTGTTCGTTTAACAATAAATTACAATTTTTCTTCTGAAACGAAGACAAAATCGATCCTGGAATTCTAATGTCTCCTAATGGGGTTATCGTTTGGTAACAAAAATCCATTTATTTTTGATTTAGATCTGTCAAAAAAATGATTTTGACAATTTTTGCCTTCGATTGGCCAAAAAAATTGATTTATTTTTTCATTTTAAATCAATTTTGCAGATTTGGATTTTTCGGCAGATCTACCCCTCTTTTACTAACATCGCTTTGCATCATAATTGACTGCCATCAGTTTGACAGAACAGCTGATACTGCTAACTGGTTCACAGACACAAATATACATTCTATAGTAAATAAAAATCAATCAGAAATCAATTTATATATCAAAATATAAATTTACAAAACGAAACCCCCATAACATGCACACACATTAAACGTCAACATCGTGAAGTGATACGGAAATGGATACCCCAAAACATTACATCTTCGGTTCAATATCATCATATTCAAGTGATAATGAGAAATTCGTGTTAACTTTTAATAAAGGGTTTGACCCAAAGTAAGACATCCAATCAACAGAAGGTGGTTAATATTTTTTCCGTGAAATAGGTATGTGAACGTTCCATCACACAAACACATATTGAAACACAAACTTCAGAATCAAAAAGTGCTTGCAACTTGTTCGTTTGGTATTCCGCATCGGAGAATTCCGGAAGGTTCTTCTGGATTACCAAACGAAAACGCTATTAGTCATACAAAAATCATTTTTTTAAACTGTTTACTTATCATGTTATTCAAATAGGTGTTATCTTCTTTAATTGATTTTGACTTACTTTTGATTTTTCTAGTTTCTTCTCCTTTAGTTTATTATCGACCGTTTCAAAATGTTCCTCTGGCTTACATTCGATAGTTTTATTTTCAAAATGTTTCCAATTATCTCTTCCGGTTAACTTACGGTTGATTTCTTCAGCTTCTGAGCGTGAGATTTTGTGCGGAAGTTGATGAGTACCCTTAAAATATCCCCATGGAGAATCGTCAGGTCTGATTACATTTAGTTAATTTTGGAAAAAAAATTACAATAACAATAAAAAAAAAACAATATAATACAACAACCTTTTAACATTTGGCAACAAATGACCCCTGTCGCTGGCTATTATTTTTGTTGAACATTTACGCTGGCGTGGGCGTGGCGGATACCATTTGGGAACTTCCCAGTTACAGAGACGTTGTGCTTTAAACGAGTTTTCAAACTAAAATTGGTATGAAAGGTTGATTATAAAATTTATTCTCTGCAAACAAAATCCAAATAAAAAATGATTAATATAAAAATACAATAAATTATATTACACTTGCTTAGTATAATTTTGATTCCTTTATAATCCCCTTAAAAAATGACTGGTACAACCCTAATTGAATCTACCCTCGACGTTCGACCTTCTACATATTTAAGGCAAAATAAAACACCCTTCAATTTTCCATATAGAAATCAGCCTATTACGGTGTAATTTTGATCATTGCTTGTTTGTGTTGTTTGCCTTGATGCGGGGTGACATGTGTAAAAATGCATTTAACATAATCCTCCCAAGATGTTGTTTACTTTTTTAGAAATTATACAGCAAAGATAGGAGGCATACTATTGAATCCGCATTGTATTTTCTATTCCAAAACAAGTAAATCACACCTAAGCCAGATAGTATCATTTATCATCTATAAAACCAGAAGAAGCAAGTGTCAGTAGTGCCTTATTGACATAATATTGGACATATGGATCGGTTTTAATTTTCAGTTTCGTTTTGTTTTAGAGGAGGTTTTAGCATCTGCCTTTTTGATTTTGTTTACAAATAAAAATAATTTGTTCAAATCTTTTGTATGCTTTTTTTTCTCTTAAAGGTAGTTTATTAATATTTGATTGTGGGTGGATTTACATACATATAAAATACGCACATCAATATAGTTTCAAAATTAGCAAAAAAAACGTAATGTAATTTTTGTACGGCATAATGTATGTATATACATATTTAAAACTAAATCTCAATTTAAACATTTGTGGCAACGTTCGTTGAAATTTACCTAGGGTCGGCCCAGGTTTTTTAGACAACCTCGCAAGAGTTGTGAAACAAACTTGGGTTTTTCGGTTCTCAAAAAACACCCGAGGGCCATTCATTTTATGTTGCAGAAAAGCAAGTTATGTCATTTAATAATTAAGACTTAAAATATGTTTGAATTTAATTCCTTAATGAATTTGCTTTGGCCCTATACACAATCCACAACTTCAAAAGTTTCTATTTTCTATTTCATTTGATGACTTTGAATGCCCAACAACAACTTGAGTGTGCTACCACCAAGTTTTTTCTCAATTATTTTTGGCTGGAATTATTGCAATTTCACGACTTGCCAAGGTCGATCATCAGATTCCTTTGCTCTAGTGTTGTGCTGGTCTACTTTTTCATTTTAATTGAAAAACTTCTTGTGCCTTCATCATGTATTGAACCATGAGCAGCCGCTTAGTAGCCAACGCACTTTTTTTTTAATTCATTTTTATTTAATATTAACTTATAACTACCTTAAAGCTTGACAAAAATGTTTAAAACTAGCCTAATTATCAATAACTTACAACTAATTTATTGGCCCTTTACGGGCGCTCTAAACTAAACAATAACTCTTAGAACTAATGTCTTTCGACCTAAAAACTATTTTAATTAAATCTAATTATTTTATTTTTTAACCAAGGAAACTTATTAACAAAAAACTTGGTATCTTATCATTTCTTTTTTAGTTATAAACTAAACCTAAATATAGATTAAAAATAATTAAAACTAAATACAACTAACTTATACTAACTAAAAATAACTTAAACTACTTAAAAACTAGAACAGCCACAGCAGCATTTTTTTTTTCGTTTTTAAAATTTTTTTTTGTTTATTTTTTATATGCCTTTTATATGTCTGCATACACAACAACATGCAACTCACCCATACATGTACATACGCACATACATCTACTGACACGCAGATACATGCACGTATGCCCCGCATACATACATATTTTTAATATTTTTTTTTTGTGCCACCCCGACTGTTCCCTATACCTAATTGCCCTAAATCTATGTAAGTCGGCCAAGGTATACCATCTTCATCGGCTTTAAATATTATGATGCTGTTAAGAGAGCCACCAGAACTGGTTCTCCTGTTTCGCCCTATCCCTCCGGTCACGATCGGACACAGTCCTACTGAACCGAAGGCGCTCTTCTCCCCTTTGAGCGATGACGTCTCGACCATACAGGAGTCGCCTATCCACAGTTTTCCGGCTGACGTGGTAGATGAGCGGAACCACCCCTCCATCCTGTATCAGCCCTCGACTGTCTAAATAGAGGAATGCCTCGGGAGAGATGTAGCCACTTAACCGCGCACTCTCGAAATATTCGTTATTGGGGTAATACGCCCCAAAAATTAAGTTGTTAGTTGAGGACATCCTCGGAAAAAGACTTATCGACCTGAGATTCGCCGGATTGGAATTGTCTTTTCCCTTTTTAGGGAGATGATGCACCACTGCTGTCTTCCACCGCACTGGATAATATGCATTATTCAGGGCGTTGTTAAACAGTGTGGTATAGTAGCCAACGAACTTCGCATCACGCCCCCGAGCCCACATGATCAGATCCAACCTAATGTAGGTTTTTTCTGTTTATCAATTGCATTGAAACGACTAGCGCTTTTATTAGCCACACAAGTTTGTTGTTGTTCATTCGGGTTCTTTCTTATTTTCTCCTTACTCGTTTATAAGCCAACATTTTTGTTGTTCATATAAGGATGGAGATTTTTTATGTGAAAGATTTTGACACTGGCCATTTTTATTTTTATTATACGAGTATTCAGTTTTTGTATGATTACATACTTGCTTTTTAAAGCCATTTTTCGTATCATTTGATGACTTTGAATGCCCAACAACAATTTCTATTTCTGTGTATGAAAATAAATTTCATTATTACGTTTTAAAAATGACAAATCGCATACAAAACGGAAATCCATAACAAAACAAATGTTTCACATTAATAAGCAATGTTTATCTTTGTATCAAATCGATGATTGAATATCGATGTTGAAGGAAGAATAAAGAAAATTCCTTAAAAACATCGATGTTTTCGATTCGAAAATTGACATCGATTATCAGTACTTATTCGATATTTTTCGCAATATCGTTTATCTGATCTCATACACGATTTTGACAATTCATTCATTTACCTTAATTTGCATCAGCTTAAAACCTAAATTAGATCTACTTCAGGACGACCGACCCGAGGTTTCAAAATACGCAGAATTTGTTAACTAGGTTGAATTGAGGTTTTCCAAAAAACGCTTTAGGACAACCGTAGGGTGACTTCAGGGCTCATATATATTTTACCATAAAATTTATTTCTTACATTAATTATAAGCTTAAAGAAAAGAAAGTTTTACTCAAAATGATCGCCTTTCACTTGTTGTGTCCATTGGTCTATAGCGGCACGCACCGTTTCCATGGTTATCGAAGACGCTGCTGATATTAAGTCAGCCTTCATGCTTCAGGTTACTATTTTATATCGACACCGGTAGAGAATAGAAATTTTACCTGCCTAAGCCAATTTAAATAAAATGCAGGAAAGGATCGCAAGCACTTGCTCTAATGTTCGATCACATCCTAAACACATTTTTAGTTGAAAAGCCAAATATATATTTTTTTTAAATCGTTTTTTACTTAATTTTTGATATTGGTACAAAATTACGTAAATTTTTTTCTAAAAAAAAAACATTTTTCTGTCAATAGAGAGTTGAAAAATGGTCTGCGATATAGATGAAGACTGCGGAAGGATAAAAGGCAATTTGCTTTGTGATAAAGCACCACGCATTGATTAAAGAAGATACTTATGTATGGATATTAAAATTAAAGAAGAAAATATTAAAAAAAAAAAACAGTCGACCCATTTGCGAAATATTGAATTTTCAAAAAATTGTTTTTTTTTTAATTCAAACAATTTTTTTCCGAAAATTTTGATATGATTGCATGGTTTAGAATCTGAAGGCAGTCCTTTATAAAAATTTTGATCGAAATCCGTTAAAGATGCAGTCGAAAATAAAGAAAAACTGTTATATTGCAAGTAACTTTAATAACATTTTATGTAAGCTGTTTTTTAAACTAAAATGTAGGTATGCCACTATTAGTGCGCTATAGTTTTTCTTATCAAAATCATTAGTCGCTTTAGAAATAATTAAGATTAACTATTTGTGGCACAAATAATTGTCTGGGAAGTACCGTTATTTTTGGGGCTACAAAAAATATTAGAAAAAAGAATTGAGCTAGTTACCTAAGAAGCTTAAGTGGCAAGTTTGAAAAAAATCGCTTCGGTGGGTTAAGCTGCAGGTCAGCCTACAGACTTGATAAAACGCATTTATATAACGGGTCCGCCATCTAACGTTTTTTTTTTTATTTCGTGAATGGTAACACTTAGCTCATATCTGATTTGACAGATAATTAGTTTTATCCTTCCGCTAAACGAATATGGTTGTGTATACGCTTGAACAACGCTCGCCAAGTGGGCCTGTGATCGACTTAGAGAAGATGCCGATTTTGCCAAAAAAAATCATCTTTTCAGATGAAGCTAATTTTGATCTTGGCGGGTATGTAACAAGCAAAATTGTCGCATTTGGGGCACAGAAAACCCGCACGCATACATTGAAAAGCCGACACACCCAAAACGAGTCACAGTTTGGTGCGGATTTTGGTTCAGAGGCATAATTCGAAAATGAGCAAGGAGTGGTCGTTACAGTCAATGGCGATCGGCGATCGTTATCGAGCCATGCTGAACGAATTTTTGTTCACAAAAATTGAAGAGGAGGATATTGGCAATATTTGGTTTCAACAGGACGGCGCTACGTGCCACACAGCCGAAGCTACACTCGATGTTTTGCTCCCATTTTCAAAAAAAAAAGTTATTTGGCGGACCCTGTACATTTACTCGTTTTCTGCATAATACAACTAAACTGCTTACTTCTGCCTGGAGAAATTTCGTACGCGTCATATATTTATATTTAGGTATCAGGTTTGTAATAGATAAAATAGCTTAAATCTAGTAGTGTGTACCAAAAGAGCTACTCTGCTCGTTCTTCTCGTTAAGTCAGCTGATCACGTGGCTTGAATTATAACACACTAACTGTATGTTGAAAGTACGACTAAAGGAAGGCTCATAAATATGAGTGATGATCGGCTTAGCTTATGTAAAATATAATTATGTACATAATTGTATGTTTCATTCTTTTTTGTTTCGAAATGATGTGATACCTCAAATACATTCCATATACGAGGGGATTTGATTTTTCTTAAGCAATTTATTCCGAACAGATACGTCGATACAGACCGAATAATCAAAAAATAACTATTTACCATATGAAAAGTATTGTTAGTTTTAACTTTTAAGCACATACAAACTTACTTATAAATATATTCACTAGATTCAATCGCAAATTGGCGGTGAAATTATTTCGACTGAGTGATATCGCCATCGGCCGATGAATGAATTAACATGATTGTAGTTATTGTCACTTCGTAGAAAGAGGCAGTAAAAAGAAGTCTTCATAACGTTTTTGATATCTATAGTTATTTCCGGTCTATACAATTGCGATGATGATCGTAGCTTATACAACATTAATATGTTCAAAAATTTAAATTTACTGAACTGCACATTTAGCTTTGTTCAGTGAAGAAAATAAAATAATACCACAGGACATAGAACAGATAAGAACAGAAAAATCTGAACAGGATTACTATAGAACAGTGAATTAAAAGTCATCAAAAATCAATAGGATTTTTGTGATTTGTTTCTTAATGAATATTTTTAATATTATTACTAATAAATAATAATTAAAACAAATAAAGTCGATTAAGTCTAGCTGTGTTCACTGAAGGAACAATCAGATCAGACCAGAACAGAAAAATCAGAACAAGGATAGAACACAGTCAATTAAATGACATTTGGCATTTGTCAAAACATTGACAGACAAAAGCATGAAACTTTTGTGTTTTTTTCTTGATGAAAATGTAAATGTTTGATTTTATTATTATAATAAATAATTATTAAAACGAAAGAACAGCAGTTGTAATTTTCTCTCCAAAACAAGTCACTGAACAATATCAAATAACAATTTATAGCATAAAAATGCGTAAAATTTCTCACGCTGAAAAGCATAAGTATGTCCAAAACAGTTCACAATAAGTCACTGAACGAATCTACATTTTTAAATCCAATAAGTTGATTTGATGTCTGTATGTAAAAATCTGCCTTACTCTGAGGAGTCATTAAGATCTTTAGTGATACATTTATGTATGTTATATGTATGTATTACTAAAAGTCTTAAATGATTAATTGTTTTTGGTCCAATGTTATAAGTAAACACAAAAACCCTTGCTTCCATTTAATTTTAAATAAATTTTTCAACGGATCTTTGCAAATTATATATCCGCAAAATGTAAAAAAAAATTGTTGAATGTGCAAAGGGTTAACAAATATAAGAAAAATCTCCTTTAAATTACAAATTTATGTGTATTGAATTTCAAGAAATGTGTCCTTTTCATGGGGAGGTGTTCACGCCTTTTTTATTATATAAATTTACAAGTACAACAATGATTATGATTTTTTTTTAATCCCACGCTTTTTGAATAATAATTTTAGTTGATATTTAAATTAAAAATAACAACCACAATCAACGCCCGCACAATGAACTCATCATTCATATTCAAAATCAACCACAATGGACCATACCACCGAACACATCAGGACACGTTTACCACTTAGACATTTAGATATCGAAACCACTCCCTGACACGCGATCAAAGGCTCATTTTTCAACCCTGTAGTGTAAGTCACATTATCACATCGTTACATAATTAAATTTGCACGGCAATTACATGCTGGTTACCACAGTACGTATTTGATTCAACTTCCAACAGTAACAGAAAAGCTCTCCAATCAAATTGATTTTAAACCCAATTACATTTTCACACTTCCGATATGAGACCACTGCATTATATACTATACAGAAGATAGTCTCTAGAACTCTTGAAATTAGTTAGCAACAAAATGATGCGCCTGCTAAAAGAATCTATTTCCATGTGAATCAACCCTCCGGGGAATAATTTATCACGTCCAAGGGATTATTCAGTCAAAAAGTTTCCATCACTCCCTTCTCTCATGCCATGAAGAACACGTGTAGAACTTTATTTTTTAAGGGTGCCAGACCATACACGATTAATCTTATGTTTGTATATCTATTAAGCGGACTTGAGCTGGTACAGAAAAGCGAATAGAAATAGAAACACTTGTCTGCTTGTCGATTAAAGTAATTTCACGCTTCTGATCTTCACAATAGTTGAATACTTTTTATTGGACAATTCAATGGCTATCAATAGTCCAGCAGATGGCATTTCGATTGTCTTAATTGAATAGAGAATCTGCTTTACAAATTATGCTAAACTTACGTTTGAGTTTGAGTCCTTATAGGCAAAGAGTCGCTAATAAACTGATTCAATTTTTTTGAACCTAAAAAAAGGATAAATAGTGAAAGTTAAGTTACTTATTTATATTTCTAGAGATCTAAAAACAAACAAATGCTTGGTTACCTGGAGATTGCATGTTAAGAATTCTATATTTAGTTATTTAATGATTTTTTTTAGTTTATGTTCACCATAATTTGATTTTATCTTCCTTTAATTGGCAGAGTTTTTTCTTACTATTTCGCAAGGGTTATAAAAGGGACATTATATTCATTTAAATGATGTGATGTGGTAGACAAAAATTAGAAGTAGGTATGTAAGTACTTTTTTTTTCTTTGCGCAAATAAAAGTTGGAATCGTAATATTGTAAGGAAATCGTTTTTTTTTTAAGCGAAACCCGTCACACGGTAAGTATTTTTAGAATAAATTATAAATCTAAAAGTGTTGTGCTAGTTTTTGTTAGTAAATTTAATTATCATTATAAAAACACGATTATTGTTGACGGTGAAAAGAATTGAGTGATATTAATTAATTATTAAATCGAACGTGTAACCTTTAAGTACCAGAAAACCGATCAACTGTGGCATCTACAATGATCAACATTGTATTTTGACAAGTTTCAAAGATAAATCGAGAAAATTGAGTAATTCAAAAATGGGTAATTCAAAATTCAAATTGTTCAATAAGTACAAAATACAAATATTTAAGAATTTTCCATTTGATAATTTATTGGATTTTTAAATAACAAACAAAATTTATTTTAATTGTTGGCCTAATTATTTCGACAAAACATTGTATGCTTTTCTAAAAATAGCTTTACAAATTTAAAATAAAATTAGCACTTCTTAATCCTTCCTTAGCATGTTTGACTTTTTGAACATGTTTTGGCACAGATTACACAATTTCCAATATAATTTCCGAAAATCGTGTCTTCTCTGTTTCGTGTCAAAAAAAAACTACTATTTCTCTTTACATATGTACGTCCATACATTTTCGATAATATTTAAATCAGGAATATGCGGTGACCAGTCAAGCGTCGCATCGCCGATAAGTATGTCGTCAGCAGGAAATGCATAATCATTTAAGACAGTCATTCCATTATTCTATCAATTGGGGTTAAGTTTCCCTAACCACTTGACGATACACAACCCCAAAACATAACTGAACCTCCTATGTGACTCATTGCTTGCAAAAATGGAACTTTTTCTAAAGTTATTCTTTCGGAAATCGAAGAAACTTTTTTATGGAATCAAAAAACATTCACGTTAACTCTCATAAATCCATAAATATCGGTTCCAGAAGCCCAGAGGCTTATGTAGATATTTATTCGAAAATTGTAAGCGATTTACTTTGTTCTTAGAGCTTATAATATACGGTATTTTTCTAACGGAATACATTCCGAAATTGGATATACCAAGACGCCTACGTATTGTTTGTTCACTAACGGTATTTTCACTATATTTCTTCATTTGCGACTTCAGATGTTTTGGTGTTAAATAAAGCAGGGTTTTTACAAATTCGCGCAGAAGCTTTTTGTCATATTTGGTGCATTTTTTCCTGTTTCTTCACGTATCTACTCCTCACATTTTGCACAAATTTAGTTTTTTTTATCTATTTGTTTATCTGGTTATGTACTGTTTGTCTTGGAAAATTTAACCCCGTACGAATTTAGTTCGCCATTTCACCGCTGTTATACCTTTTTAATCAATATTTATTTAAGAGAAGTTTAAAATAAATAAAACCGTCATTATTGGTTTCGCTTTCGGTCCTACGGCATTCCGTATTAGCAATTGTATAGGCTGGCATTTTCGTAAGCAAAATGGATTTTTTATTGACATTAAACCATTGTCAACACTTGTGTGTTTTTTACAATTGCTTCAGAGCACTTCACATCCTGCATTAATATCTGTTAAATCTGTTATGTCTTTAAAGAAGTGGTAACATTGTTTATTGTTCGTTAACAAAAATTAATATATTTTTTTAACTTTTTGACCGGTCAACGTACGTCGGTTTATAGTAAGTTGAGTTCGTCGTTGAATCTTTTCCTGCATATAAATTTCATTGTCCAAATATCAGTCGAATAATCATCAATGACTCTTCCCTATTCTCTATACTGCAATACCGGTATTACCGGTATATAGTACATACCTTGATTATTCAAGGAATTTTTTCTGTAAAGTTCTCATTGGTTCATTGTTGAACGTTATTTGAAGCTTATTAGTATGTAGAACTCTTGTATAAATAGGTCCTATACATACTAATTAATGTAGGTATATCCATAGAACGCATTTTGGCAATTCGGCTATATCAAAACTCTTCTCCTTATTATAACAGTCAAGCTCAATTTCATTCCCACGCCTCAGCGACACAGTCAACTGGCGACGACAACATTGAAAAATTCAGATATTTTATGAGAATATTAAATCGATGATATTTGTGAATATGTATTCAAATTCCTGGGAATTTTTTGGATTTGAAAACCTGACCGACACGGTAGATTTACCGGACCTGAGAATATCATATATTCATCAGGTTGTTAACAAAAGGTTGTATGCATACGTAACGTGAAATAAAATAAAGGAACTTTTGAATAGTAATTAACTATTTTCAAGGAATGATAGTTTTCTAAAAAATCGATTTTAATAAATAATAAAAGGCCAAATCAACACTTCTTATTAAACAACAAAAAAAAATACACTTTCGATATTTATTGTCAAATTTTTAAAAAATAAATGGTTCCCAATAGATGTTTTATAACGAAATATTTTCATTCCACTAATCTCTATAACATACTGGCTAGTGTATTCTCTATCAGTCCTATTAATAAAAAACGCTTAGTCCACCTTTAGTCCATGGACTTACAAAACCATGGAATAAGAGTTAGGTCATTCACTAAAATTTACTATTAATAAAATATCGAACAAAATCTACTACACTAAGTATCAACTCTACCTCTTTTTATTCTATGTCCCTGTAAATTTTGTTCTTAAATGTCAATGCATAGTCCATCGCTAGACCACCGTCTTTGATGGTAAGTTGGTAAACGTCAAATACCAGAAATTGTGTTTTATTAATAGTATTTCGCACTTATTCCACAGAATAAGTCCTAAACCTTCTCTAGTCCATGTTTATTAATATGGGTGTATAAGTATAACAGTTTTTTTTTGACGCAATTTGAAGATGACATAAGTTGCGCTAGTATCATCCTTGATGTCTATCCGAGTAAAAAAAAGAGTAAATTGACAGTTTGTTGTGTACAAAGTAAGAAATATTTTTGTATTTTATAGTTTTATACAAATAAATAATACCTGCATTTGAAATATCGCTCAGCGTGACCGTAAAAGTGATTCTAAATGTTATAAAGTTTATACTGGCATTGTACGTACCAACGCACGTATAAGATTCTTAAAGTTGCCTCATATTTTTTGTATCAATGCGCTATACAGTGTTTTTTAGAGGTCAGTTTTTCATTCATCCAAATTAAAAATCGATAAGCTCTAATTTACTGCACAAAATTAAAAAAATAACATCAAGACCTTATAATGAAAAACTAGCTCGAAATCATGATTTTAATTTGTTCTCATAATTTGGGAAATTACGAAGTCTAATGTTGGCGCGCATAATAAAAAAGTTTGATACAGATAAAGTTGGATTTGTAGCTCAAAAATGAGGTGCACTCTCCAGTGACCAGTCCAATTTTCACTCAGTTATTCTCAGCAATCTAGAATAACTTTCTGTTGTTGTAATGCGTGCAAAACCACATCTGATGAAAAAACAGCTGTTCTCATGAAAGCTATCTTGAGTTATCCCAAAAAATTTGGAATAACTAGCTATCCGAGAACAAATGTATATAACAGCTGACTGCAGAATTCATTCGGTATGCGTTTTGTTCTGATTTTTTGACAGCTTTCAGCCAACCTATCTGATTCGTCCACAGATATACTCCGATAGCTTGGTATCCGAGATAACATATCAAATAAGTGAGTGAACGCCCGCAATGTATGTAGATGTAGTGCATATGTTTTAGATGTGCTTTTCCATATGCAACATATGTAATAATCTATTCCTTTATATGTACATATTATGTAGGTCATTAAAATTTACTACATACATGTATATGTATGTAGGTAAATAAATAAAAGCAATAAACAATAACAGGTTCATATTCAATATAAAGAAAAACCTTCAATATGATCCACTTACTCCATGGAAACAACAGCCAAATCACATTAATATCAAAAGCAATGTTTGTACATATGCATATACATACATTCAAGTATATGTAAATATGTATACGTTTATGGGTATATGTATGGCTGCATTTTTGAATAAATAATAAAAAAAAAACTTGTACTCCATACATACCTGATTAGCGCTAAAGTTAAATGCCATCCTCTCCTTTGGTTCTGTCCGAAGTCTGATTCTTTTTAATTGTTTTTAATTTAATATTAAACTTCAAGATATTCAAATATATTGTACATATTTAAAAAAAAAAAACAAAAACGGAACAACTTCGCAAAAGTCCAAAGTGAATTAAGGATAAGGTAGTACTTTCCAAGAAGAACTAACTAGTGAGAGTCAAATCAATGCAATGGCTAACCTACAGGAATTTTTTCTTTCGCACATTGGAATTTCCCTAACAACTTGTTATTTTGATATTTTGCTTCCTTAACTTATCAAAAGGGAACCACTTCCAGTATATATAAGCTTATCCCAGACCACGTGTACGTAATATGACTCCATAACTACAAGTCACAAATTCCTTGTGTTTGCTCGATTTTATGATTATAATTTTTGTATTCCTGTTCCAGTTTTCCAGGATAACAACATATTAAAAGTTTTTCGGGTTTGGCTTTTCAGAATAATATAATATATTGGAGTCTTAACCGGTTTATACCACTAGTATTGTATCTACTGCATAGGGGATACGCTATTGGGTGATAAGACCCACGATGTACCCGTACAAACAATCATTGAAATTTTGTCTAGCCATTATTTTGGCTGCGTTCGGTATTACATACCCAAAGCAATCCGGATTGGTGTGAGTTGTTGTAACGCCTAATGAAAAAACAGCTGATGCCCTAAGCATATGTTGTCAAACACAACATTTCGGCCCTATCTGTTTTAACGGGTTTTGAAGGAGAAGGTTTAACTACGAACTATACGAGCTGTACAGCGACATCGACCTGGTACAAAAAATACCTGTAACACGTCAAAGATGGCTAGGTCATGTAGAAAGAATGCATAACAATATTTCGGCTCGCAGGATCTTCGGTTCGAGAGGGAAGACGCAGTCAAGGAAGACCTCAACTTAGGTGGCGCGCTCAAGTAGAAGACGACCTCTCAATCGACTTGGAGTGCGAAACTGGAGACATCTAGGACCAAGGACTAAGGATCGAGCCAACAAGAGAGGCATGTTGGATGAGGCCCAGGTTGGCCCCTAACTGTAGCGCCCTCTAAGAAAGTAAGTATTTTTATGACAAATATGCTTCCATATGCTGAGTCGAAATGCCTCTTGAATGGCAGTTCATGTATGAAAATCAAATTCAAAAGTCGTGAAAAGTCAAAAGGTGTCTGGGCGAGAATAGTAACGATCTCGTTACGTGGTCCGCTCAATCTCCAGTCCAATCTCTGGGTATTGAAAAATCGAAAAATAAAGAAGAATTTTGAGCAAAATTGAACAAGCTTGGTACGATGTACCATCAAGCACTTGACGCAAACTGGTTGAATCAATAAAATATAGATGCTACACAACAAAATACTAAATGTCAGCTATACATTTTCAAACAAACAAGAAGTTGACAAATATTTTGATTAATGGTCCCATTGCTTGCCTACTATTTTTCTTATTTTTGTATTTAAGTACATATTCCTTTTTTGTTAGATTTGTTACTTTTTAATTTATTCGAAACCAATACGCACATCTTTTATTTATAGGGATTTAGTTTTCCTGAGTATAGGATAGTATTGAACGAACAAACTCTTTTAATGAATTTGTATAATGGCGTCATTCAATTTCCTATATGCGGCTTAACAAAACACACCTTTTTTCGTGTGATCAAATAATAAATTAAGGAGCAATTGCTGGTATCGCCATCCTAATTGTATGTTTTGCATCAGAAATTAATTCATGAAATCTTTAAATACCAGAATGTAATACTCACCTACCTAACTGAGCTATTCATCTCAGAAACCTACACAACATATACCTACGGGTAAATACATACATACATACATACAGTGCATACATAAATGTCGGCGCAGGTGCTACTCCTAGTCGAAGACAATTTCATGTTCCAAAATGGAAGTACACCAACTGATGCCATCCAAGATATAAATATACCTACCTATAGATACATAAATATGAAAATAGGGTTGGCAACAAAATAAAACCAGTAAAAGCATTGTAGCCAAAATTTTGTACTTTTTTAAAGCAATTATACTTTTATTATAATCTAAGTTTAAAAAATAAATTAAAATCAATAAATTAAATTATAATTTAAAATTAAAAATTATCACACAGTTTGTTATGGAACTAAGGTTTAATAATATTATTTTGTGAGGAAATAATCATCTACGTTTCAAGAACATGATTCAAATAGGCAATATAACAGATGGCGAGTTTCAGGATCTCGATTTTTGATAGCTTCTTATCGGGTGGTAGTGTTGGGAGCAGCTTACGCAGCTCAGCAAATGATACATTGAAAGCTTCAACTCGAATTCTCTCGCGTGTAGCATGGGCCGTTCGATATTTAAGTGTTGCTCGTCGACGTCGACGACGTTCTTCTCGTGATAATCCCACCAATTCTGATGGATCCAAATTCGTAATTGGGGTAGTTCGGCGCCGGGGTGTATGTGGTGCTGTCTGAGGTACGTTTTCACACGGCATTACGGCATGCTCTTCAGGTATATAATAACTTCCCAGTGAGATGCTCTGAGACGGCACCAAATGTGTCATGTCGTATACCATGTTTGTTCTGAAAAAAGAATAAAAGAAAAAAAAAATCAAGCACCAAATCATTGTCAACCCTTTCCCAGCCCAATAGAACTACTTGGAAAGAAACAACACACGTTTTATTTAAGAGTTTGGTTTGTTAAATACTATAATTTAAGAGGAAACATTTTTACACCCTGAGGGTTGACTAAGGATGGGGGTGGTTTATTTGAATTGTTCTATACAAACACAACCCTCGGGTATAGAAGCATTCTTTTAGATACCACTTATTTTGTTTTTATTTATATTATTCGTCATTCGTGGCATATTTTAACACCTATAATAATAACTGGTAGGTATACTTGAATGGGAACAATTCCCTAAAGAGCATAGAAAAAGGGTTTTTTTTTTGTGTATAAAGGGATGTGGGAAATCTCAACTTATTGATCCAATAATCTTATAAGCAATAAAATTTAATATTAATCGAAATATTTGATGGGGATTGAATTTTAAATCGAACAAACTTTTTGTACGTTTACTATAATATTATGTGAAAAAACGAGCTTCGGAAAGCATTTGAGGTTTTAGATCTTTTTAGTTTATTACAAACAGCTAGACTTGTTGTTTATTGGTTTTAGCATTTAAAACCTTAAATATTTTAAATATAAATAACAAAATACTACCTATATTAAAGAAAATTATTGAACTGAAATTTATAATATACATATATTATTTTTCTCTTATCATTTTAAAATGACAGTCAGAAAAATACTGCTCAATGGCTATAAGAGTGTATACAGAAAATCACTAACCATGTAGAAAATTTAAGACAAATGCAAAGTTAAAACGCTTACGGTTCCAACGCTCTTCCTAAATGATACCCTTTTTTATTTTCGGTATAATTGAATTCGATATTTTGATCAAATCTGACATTGCAATGATAGAGAAAACACGAAAAAGGTGGTTCCCGCAATTCCGTTTGTCTGTCTGTGCATGGGTCTACAGCCTTACCAGGTGGATTTTCTTCAACCTTGGCAGTTGTTGTTTTTCGTGAAATATGCCCACAATTTTTTTCACTTTTTTAAGACCAAAAATAACCTGCCAAAAAAGGTAAATCTTATTTTTCACAAATACGGCTCCAACGATTTTTATAAAAAAAAAAAGATCCGTTCATTGTAAAGAAGAGAAAGTGTAGGTTCTTTTTGGTATTTTTTCAATTAGTTAGTTTTGGTACCACTAGTACAAGCATTTTTTTGGTTTTCGATTTTCCAGAAAATGGTTCATTTTATTTTTTGAACTTTTTTATGGAGGAGGTCATAAAAAGCTTAAACGGTATTGTAAGCCAAAATTTATTTTTTTTTTGAAAACTCAATATTTCGAAAACGACTCAATTGATTTTTTTAGAAACTTGGTATTTAGTAGTTTTTTTGACATTAACTTGAACACTTAAAAAAAACATTTTTCTATCATAAATAGGTTTAAAAAAACATCTCCAAGAATTTTGATAAAAACTGTGTGTATTCTTAAATTAGTGTGCACTTTTATGTAAAAAAAATATTTTATTGTGCGTTTAAGGTAAATGGGATTATAGGACCACTTTTCATATTTTCGACTTTCTCGCTATTAGATGAACCGATTAAAATTAATTTGTTAATGCAAATGCTCCCTAGAAGTATAAATAAAAATTGCATATATTCATTTAAATTTTCAAAAAAAAAAGTTTTTTTTTCGATTCAAAAAAAATAAATAATCGATTTTTTCAAAAATAAGTCACTGATTTTTTTTTTAATTAAAATTTTATACGTATATTAATAACTACTTTAAAATAAAGTTTTAAATTTTCAATTTTTCAATTATATTCCTAGGAAATATTTTCAAAATTTTATACATGAAAAATATTTTTTTTAAGGAACCGCTCCAACGGTTCTTGAATTCTAAGAATTCAAATGGCATCCTTTTTTCCCTCAAACTGTAATAACTAAGCAATCTAAATCGATTTTATTATGTGTACCTATAATTCATTTTTTTCTACCGTATTTTATTGGTAACTTATAAAAAAAAAACAAGTAAGTTTTTAAGGTGATTGTTTTGTTGGGCTTTAAGTCAAAAATAAAAATTTAAAAACACAATTTCAGAAAAAATTGTCAACCTTTCTTCGAAATCTTGAATTGTCAAAAAGTTGATTTTCAAGGTTATGGCTATTGGATTTGCTTTAACGATCTTATATAGATATGAATGCAATCAAGAAAATACTAATTCATTATTAGTTGATCCAAATTAATTTAGCTTTTAACCAATTTATTTTATTGAATATTAAATTCGTTACTTATGCGTTGAAAAAAAAAATGATTTAAATGTTTTTATTACAATTAATTAAACACCCATTAGATTAACATCAAACACTAAATTCAACAATAAAAATTGAAAACTTTTACATGATAAGATGACATAATTTTCAAAACTTTAATATACAGTATTATTTAAGTTGTTATTGTTAACAAATCGTTACAGCTGTTTATGAGAAAGTCGAAAATAAGATAATACGGTTCTACAGCAGGTAACCTTTATAAAATGTTACGTTATTTTTTTGAGTAAAATGTCTAGACTATACCTACACAAAGCACACCGATTTTTTTATTAAAATCGTTAGAGTCGTTTTTGAGATAATTAAGCTTTTTTATAACAATTGGTTGGTAGGTACCGTTATTTTTGGCAATGATCAAAATTTAAATTTCTTCTCTAAACATGCGGTTTAGACCCCGACCAAGTTGTAATGAAAAAGCTTCCTCGAGGGGGGGGGGATTAAGCAGGCCGTGTCCCCAGAACTTTGCATTCAAATCCTCTTATGACATGTTCCTTTTTCAGTTTACTATATAGTGTCTTTAATACTCGTACTATACCTTTATCCACACTATGAATATGATTATGATTTTATTGCTAAATTTACGTATAGGTAGATGTAGGTTTAGAAAATAGTTCAACAATACAGCATTTTTAAAATAAATATCTAATATATTAAAACCAAATACCGCATTTATAAAAGAGCATCATTGAGAACGACTCTACCGATTTCGGTGATTTTTGGTGTTTTCGTAATTGCGGGGAAATTGGGTCTGACAATTTTTTTTGAAAATCCAACGCAAAAGTTGGAATATTTTATAACGAAGACAACGCCTTTGACTTTTAGGTAAACATTTATGCATATATGTATGTTAACGTTGTGTTCTCTACCTCATAGTATTGCCGTAGACGAAAGTAAATTTTCGAAGCTTATCATCACTAAACTTACTTAGTGATGATAAACTTCGAAATAAAATTAATACAACAACTTTATTCTCTGGTTCTGTGGGTTACTTTTTATTTATATCTTAAAGATATAAGGGATATTCACGATCTGATGTATCTGGTCTTGTATCATTGCAAAAATGTAACATTTTGTTGCACTACAACAACAAAAAATACTGAATGTCAAAGTCTTACACTTTTACAATTTTACAATACCCGAACCCTATTGTAACAGAAAAATACAGGAGTGTTACATTTTTTTAACACAAACTTAGATATTTCAAAACAAATGTGAAACAGATTTTGATATTTGCCTTAGTGTTGCTACAGATTAGTAAAGGTGTGTTCACAGTCTGTTGTAAAAAAATAATTTTTTTTAACCTTACAAGACTTGTTACACCAGATCGTGAATACCCCTATAAAAATCTACTGCGACAAAAATCAATCTACCGCGTTTTTTTTTAATCTGCTTGGGATTTTTTTCAAAAAGTCCCATCCCTGATCCAATGTAGAATGCAGTTCAAGCGATGCGACGATTTTGGGGGACATTTCAAAGGTGAAGCTGTTCTCATTCTCTTGTGTGTCGAACTATTTTGTCTCTCATCGCTGGCTCTGCGCTGTTGTAAAAATTGAAATACATAATATGGTTTATAGTAGATATTGAAATAAACAAAACTTTTTTTAAGAAAAAATTAGAATACAATTTTGTTAACTTATTCTTAAATGTTCAAGGCCCAATTTAAGGAGGGTCAAATGAAGATTTTAACAAAATTTCTTATCGAAGAATATTATTCAAAAAAAATATTTAAACCATTTTCTTTAAATGTTTATACAATCATTGTTGTTAGCAAGAAAAATAAACCGCGTGGGATGTAAGTATGTACAGTGATGACCACATAATTAATAACAATTACATATTGTTATAATGTAGTGAACAAATTGGTAAGAATAAGTCAATGAAACCGGAGCTCCGCAGACTCTTAGTTCAATGCTTCTAAAACGAAAATGACCCAGGGGCTACCACAAAGATTTGTTTAAATATTCAAAAAAGTTGGTTTTTGGGCAATACAAATTTTTAAGTCCGGTAGCTTTGAAACCTCAAACCGAAAACAAAAAAAGTTGAATAACAACCCTTAGAAAAGACCGATTAATTTATGCCAATCAGCAAAAATGGTATTTTTTTTGGCATTTAGAAAAATTAAAGACATTATTTCACAGAAATTGATTCTGACATATCAATCAACCAAAGCCATAAGGTGTCGACTCTTTGAAAAAATCTGCGTGGATGCACTGCACATAAAAAGCCGCACTCTTGTCAAAAGATAATTTGAAAGAATTTGAAAAAAAAGATCGTTTATAATTTGCTATTTTTAAGGTTCATGTAAATGCTAATTTCTCTCACTAGCACAGCAATTTGTGTGTTTATTTTTATTGTAGTAATTACTTCAAGTATGGATTGTTTTTAACAGGAATCCATACTTTATAATTTTCCAAGCAATTCATCTGTTGCAATTTATTAATAGCGATTATCATTCAAGAAAAGATTGGCTATTTCCGTAAAAATATTGGATCTTTATAAATTTTCAGAGATTCATTCCAACAAAAAGAGCAGATCTAGATCAAATCTTACCGCGAAAGATCTGATCTCTGATGGGTTGGCAGATATGTTCTGAATGCACACATACATATAAAAAGTCTCTTCTGTCAACGGTCAAATGGTAAATATTTTATTATTAATTTGTTGCGAACTTGTGAACTAGTGCTAAACAAAATTAAAAAATGAACAATGGATCAAGATGTTAATAATTTAGATTTTATTGGAGTTTTTCATTGCTTCGTCTTCGTCTTCCTCCCCATCTGATGATGAAGATATGTTTTTTTAGTGTCAGTCATTCACCATTAATACCTACTACAATTAAATCTGGAAAAAAGTTTAATTGAAAAGATCTCGATTTGAGAGGTGATCTTTGAAATTTGAATGAAACTCGCTATAATAGTTTGGAAACAACGGTAAAGTTTTCTTAAACGCCTTACTTCAAGAGGGGCGTGTTTCCAAAGATCAGATTTGTTAGCAATACAAAACCTAGCAATGGTTTGCAGTCCATTTTCGTGGCAAGCTGTTGGGTCATTGGTTAGTAGTTTTTACACATGCCAATTAATTATTCAATACGATAACGACCGGAAACGTACTTCGAGGGTCGTAAAACAGTGGTTTATACAGATACAAAAAATTATGTTGTGGATTAGCAGCCCCAATTCCTGATCTAATCCCAATCGAAAACTTATGAACAGACTAGACGTAAAGAGGTTTATCCACAAGAAAAATCCAAGAACAGATCTTCGAAAACATTAAAAATATCTAGAGGATCATACCACTATCAAGATGTCGCCAACTAGTTGAGAGTATATGCAAAAAAGATGTGATACAGTTCCTGAAAACAGAAAAAAAACAGAAGCTTCCCAAAAAATATTAACATTTTATAAACAAATCAAAGTATTTTAAATGAAATATGTATCATACTACTTTAAGTTCTGTTTCTAATTAGGTTTAATTTGAATAAAAAAAAACTATTTTTTTTAAAATACAGTAGACGCTTGATATAGTGAATCTCGTTCGAGTGAATTATCCAATATAGTGAACACACAAAATTTTATACAGGGTTCTCTAAATAGTGAACAAGAAATATCTGTTCACTATCATTGATTTTTTTCTCCGAATTTTCCATCTACAATGCGCCCAAAGCTTGTCAATAGGTTTTTACAGTTTCATATCGTTTTAACCACAAACTCTTCAAATGCGTTCATGTCAGTTCATTGAATGGGCGGCATGTTGGTACCCGATAGTTACTATTAATTTCTATAGATTTGCTTGCTGTTGGTTTTATGAGTTGTAAAACTTTATTTTTTTTTTATGCATATGATATGAAGTGCTCCTTTTTTGTTTTATTGATGAAATTTCTTCAAAAAAAATGTAAATACATATGCTTTTCGTCAAGCCTCACTCTGTCTATGTATTTTGTTTAATGCTTGTAAAATTGCTTATTTACACTTAAGAATAATAAAAGAAGTTGTGTGTACTTCACACTACTCAATGTATGTAATTTTTCTTGAATTAAGCTTTGAAAAACTAATTAAAATTCTCTCTCGAAATAGTGCACACTCTTGAATTACTTAACATGCCTGGTTTTTATTACTTCACTATATCGAGCGTCTACTGTAATACTCGTAATACCAACGTACAATTTCATGCAAACTTTCAAAACAGTTATATAGCTTATAATGGTTATAAAAAAACACGCACCAACTGAATCGATTGTTTAACAAAAATCTGGGACTATACACTGTTTTTAGATACGCGTTTCGTTTCTAATTTTGTGACCACCACGTATGTTCATTTATTTTATTCAAATCATTAGATACATATTTCAAAAATATGCAAAGAGTACATATTATATTAATTTTAATTTGCAATTAATCATTGGGGCCTCCGAAACTTCATGCTTATATCTTTGGCAAAATATTTGTCTAGACTTTAAAATTTGTCGTTTTGTATAAGGAATTTTAATCGTATGGTTGTTAGATATCAAATTAAATTATTGTTTATAAACTAATTTTCTTTTAATTCCAAGAGTTGTAGGTATTTTTTTGTTCGTAGCAGGTATTCTTCATGAAGACATACATATATTTAATTTAATCTCTGAATAATAAATGATTTTAGAATATTTTTATAATATACCTTTAAATTTATATAATATCAACTTGATTAATCCATAAAATTATTTCTCTTAATGTTTTTTTTTTTTATTAAACAATCACTATAGCTTTTTTAATAACTGAATAACATCGAGTTGTTGTCAATGCGATATTTTAATCCAAACTGTGAATCAAGCCATTTTGCAGCATCGATTTATACAATTTTTCAGTATGTATGATATTTTCACATTGAAACGTAGGGGTTGGTTATTTGAAACAAGAAGACATCCCCCATTCCTGAGAAAGGGCACATTTCCTTTCATCCCTCATTACATACAGATGAATGGTTTCCTTTCTGAATATCTGAATACATCCAATAAGCATCATCTGTTCATGAAAAGATGGACGAATTCCCGCCCATTTCTTGTATATATATATGTATATATGTACATATGGATGTGTACAGAATGAGCTATAATAAATGATTTACAATAATTTTATAAGCTAAAATGTGATATTAAGGAGTAACTATTTGTAACAAAAAAATTAAACAACTAATTTATGAACTTATATGCACCTACTAATAAAAAGACAATGCATATATATAATATATACATTTATTAATTACAATAAAAGAAATATGTATATAATACGTGTAATGTATATTAGGGTGTCTCTTATTTCTGTATATAAGGTGTTCTTTTTTAATTTTTCTAAAGCACTAGATAGATAAATTCTTTATTTTTTCGATTCGATTTTGATACAATGTTAAACTTAAGAATGACATGGCAATGTGCCATCTGAGGGATATGACATTTGTTGATATTATAATAATATGATATTTTTTTAATCAGAAATAGCAATAATAAAAAGCGAATAATTATTTTATTTAATATTTAATCATTGCGGTTCATAGGGTTTTAACATTTTGTTAATTTGCAACATAAGGGATAAAAATTTTAAATAATTTCCAACATAGAAAACATGTTTTAGATTAAAAAAAATATTGGGAGAGCGATAACGGGGAGACTTTTTGCAATTTTAAACATTTGCCACATAAAAAAGTAATAATTTTAGAAGATTTGGATTTTTTTTGCAATTTTAATGAATTGCCATATAAAAAGTAATGATTTGAAAAAATAATTAGAGAATAAAAAATTCGAAAACTATTCCTATTCCGTCATTTTTATGTATACGAGCTGTTGAGCGAAATAAAACTTTCTTATACGTATTTCCTTTCAACGAAGACGGATCCCTACTAAAATTTAATTCTTTCTGATTTGAAAGAAATTTAAAAAAAACGTCTTTTTTGAATATGTATGTGTGTGAAACAATTCCAGGGCTCTTTCAAAATACATACAAAACATACAAATGTGCATAACCTTTAAGCCCAGTTCGTTGCGCTATTAATATTATATCAAAGTATATATATTTTTCTCACAATTATAATTTATTAACCAATTGAACTTACATCAAAGCGTTTTGCAATTAATCACATGAATTGACATCTCCGAAATGTTAAGTTTGTGGTGTGTGTGAAAATCCTTGTGAGAATCTGTGTAAATCCGTCTACAAAAAGAGATTTCAGAGAATTCAATTCTTTCAGAAAAAAAATTAATTTCTTTGTCTATGGAATTCGTTTAACAATTGCTACAGATCTGTCACGAATCAATTTCTCATATTAAGGATTTCTACTCTTGCTCTGAAATTGGCACTTATAGCCTCAGGCGAGTAATTAACTCTTACTCGTAACTTTCATTAAATAGCCTGCATGAGCTTCTAGATTTTTAATGTAAATGGGTGTTAAGCCAAATTTCTTTGAAGAAAAATCATTGAAAGGCTTGAACACCATAGCACATGCAAGTGGTGTTAACTGTCGCATTAAACACTTTATATGTTCAATGTTTTGTTTAGCAAAGAAGCCAGATTTTATCCTTTGCAAGCTTGCCACAGTTCAAGTTCGATATTAACAAAAGTCCATGGTACGTGAATTCAAGTACTTATGTCAATCTGTTGATTATTGAGCCGCCAATTAGGTTTCTTCAGGTAGTCTTACCCTTCTTTGTCTTTTTAGATTTTTTGGATATTTATCTGCAGATCCCAAGTCTAACAGTATTCATCCAGACGATTTATTTGGAGTTGGAGATACATCAAATCCATTTTTGTATTCGTTAATTGGTTATTGTTCTATTATTATATTTTTAAAAGTTTTCATTTAATAATATTGTATATATACAGACAGTATCTTTATACATAAAATATTTCGATTTTTCACGCCAAATTGCAAGTGTCGTAAGTGACTATCTTGAACACATCCGAGCAACATACGAGTATGATTTCAATATCAGCTGTATTTTCTGCATTCTTCTATATTTCCTATGAGCAAAGTCGTTTCGTTACCAAGTTATAAAATACCAGCCGAAATAATTATTTTCTATCACGCCGATAAATAGCAATTACATAGAACAAGATGAGAAAATAGGAACCTTAGTGGAAAATTGGAAAGAAAACAAATTTAAATTTAAACGGACAAAGCTGGATAAATGGAGTTATTAAGCGATTTTCTCCGAAATTGTCCGAATCGGAGAATATTTGCTTCGAGGTAATCTTCCGAACAGCTGTGCGGAAAATTTCTCCGACAAATCGGAAATGTTCTGTTCCTACGGTTACCTTGATAGGGCAGAATATTAAAACGTTTGGGAGCATAAAAAACAGCAAATTTAATAACTGGCAATTAAGCATTTTCCTAGTGCTGAAGATACTGAAATCGAAAATGGTTTTTGATAACCGAAATGCAGTGGAATCACTATGTTAATTAATTAATTTTGTATTTGGCATAGGTAGAGTCCATAAACACAGTCAGACCAGAAAGAAATATAATAAATATAAGGACTTACACAGTGCAGAAACATAATTTTTTTTCTTTCCAATACTGCAACTACAGTTTATTTAAGATAAATACCTAATTTATTTTAGGTATTTATGTACATATATGCACACAAGAACAAGTACATTATACATATATCAGCAGCGTAAAATCCATTTTTTAATACCCGTGGGACCCACAAACTTCCCAAATGCAACACTTTATTCTCGTAATTTTTTTTGAAGGACAAGAATTTGCTGCTTCTTGGCTTCCTTTAACAACAAGAAAATATTAAGTTAATAAACCAAATAGTTAAAAAATTACTTGCTTTGGAATATTTTTGCTTATTCGTAAACCTTTTCAAAGGACACAAATTATTCAACCGCAAACTATTACGCTGTATGAAATGTATGTTAAATTTGACATTAAACGGTTGTATGATGTATTTAAATAAAATCTATAAAACAGTTTCATACAATATTCAAATACTTCCAGTCAAGTTTTCGTTCATAAATTATTGTATGAGAGTAAATTATACAACAATTCTGTGAACCAGAAATCATAGCAGATTTTTTAAAATTATACATTATATGTGTTGTATGATCTGTGAAACAGGGCCTAGATACACAAAATCAACAATCGACCAACTTATTTCGGCAGTTTAATTGTATCTTTATCATTTTTCTCTCCACATTTTCATTCCTGACACACATGACATTTCGTGTGCTCATAAATTTACTCATAATGCTCAGCCGAATATCTCCGAGCACATGGAGCGCGCTCCTAACATTTTTAGAACGAAAAAGGAAACACACATTTGAAGCTCTTAACCCTGCGCCTCCACAAGCAATAATTTCTTTCATAAAATCGAACATGCAACGGAAATTTCAAATGCAGACCACAAATTTCATGAAATCATTGTATATAGATATTAATAGTACTATCATGACGACGAAAATCATCCAGCCTGCAATAATGTCCACATCATGGGTTCCACTACCAAATCTGAGGTTAGGTAGTGCTGATGTGCAAAGAAAAGTCAATATGAAGAAGAATAGCGTGATAATAGATTGATGAGAGAACTATATACAAAATTAATTATAAGTTAGTGGAGGAAAGGAAAACAATGTATTTCATAGGTTTTTTTTATGAGGATTTTTTTGTTGAGTAGGAATTGGTTGTTTGTTTGTTTTTTTTTATTCTACGGGCAGATATTTTTTTTAAAATGAGTATTCAACAATATAGGTATATATACATTTGAAGATATTATTTAAAAAAATCTTCAAAATATTTAATTTTGTTTGACCAAAATCTCGACTTCGATTTTCTTACGAATTCATAACTTGCAATATAGTACCTACATATATAATATCGCTGGAAAAAATATATAAAAAAAATACTCTGTACTACCTAGGTACCTACATACTTTATTTCCAAATAAATCTGTCTGTGGAGCAAAATATTAAATTAATCCCAATCGATATTATTTGAAAAAGAACAAAAGGTACATATGTCCATACATAATTGTATGTACATAGGTTTTCGATCTTAACTTCTGACTACAATATAAGTCAGAACTAATAAGTTCGACCATCTCCCTTGCTCTTTTCCTTTTTGCCTCTAACTTTTCTTCTTCCACGTCAACAATTCAATATCAAGAAAAGTGAAACTAGCGCCCCCATCGACGGAACTACTAGCTAAAAAATTCTGTCTCATAGTAGTACTATAGGTTTCATATACAATGATGAAATGAATTATTTTACGAAATCGATTTCTGCATTTATATTTAACCATCTCTATGGAAATAAATGAAGAAATAATTTGACGTCAAATGTAAGTTCGACAGACATTTGTTTTCTTTTTAGCTTTACATGTGTATCTTGATGGGTTGAGTTGGAATTCCATGGACTTAAAGTTAAATTTACAAATACAACAATGTAAACAAATGGGTTTTGGAGGGCGAAATGTACGAAAGCTTCCCATCTTTTTCTTGCTTGGCACTCTGATTGTCAATAAGATTTCATGAAATGATTTGACAACTGAGTAAAATAAATAAAAATGTCTGCAATAATTGTTGAAATAAAAACAAAAAAATTGCTGGTGCAGGCGCAGGGTAACGCTCTGAGTGTAAAAGAAACACAAACAATTTTTTTGATAACTCAGACTGCTCTGAACTAAAAATGGAAAACGCCTTGAGAAATAAATGCACATTCTTATGTCTGAAAATATAAAAAATCCTTGCATAAGGGGCCTCCACAAGAAGTATTGACTAAATAACACATTTCTTGCAATCATTTATTTCAAGTGGAGGCCTAGGTAACATATCTAAAAAGTAAGTAAACGCCCCATTCACAATAAGGAGTATACTTCCGAACTCTATCACTAAATAAAAGTCCCACAACCTTTTCACCACACAGCTGTCAAAGTCAGCTGTATATATTTCATAACCTTAAACTTCACGTAAATTTTGTCGTGTTCTTAGAAAAATCCAACGCACTCAAAAAATAATTAAAGTTAATAAAATCAAATTAAATGGAAGTTTCAAAGCTTTTTAAGGGTATACAGCTGCTTCTCCAACCTGTCCGATTGTACGGAAAGCATAATAAGAAATATATTTACAACAATGGAATCAAGTACGAAGGAATCTATTATTACCCACGGTAAGATCATCAAAAAACTATTTAGCACAATTATTAATGTAATAAATTTACTGCAAATAATGTAACATAACAATGTAGCACCAAGGAACATCAAGATCCACCAATAACTCCTGCAAAGCTATTTCGCGTTCAACGAATTAAACCTGTCAAAGGAAACCCTTACTGGGAGAAACGAATCCTTAAAGATCTTGGACTAGATGGCAAACAGAGCAACTTCAATATTGTCAAAAATATCCCGGAAAATAATGCTAGACTTTGGAAAATCAAGCATTTACTCAAAGTCACTCCAATTACATTTAAATACGGTGAACCCACTGAGACCGATATCTATCACACTTTATTGAAGGAAAACGGCGAATGTATTGTTACTAAAGAAATTGGACAGCTAGAAGAACGTTTTCATGCTACTGAAAAATTCGAATCAGACCCCAAAAGACTAGATACTGAGTTATTGAAGAGAGATTCACGCCTTAAGTGGTTAAATAATTGGTAAAAATGCAAATAATAAAACAAACACCAATTGTTGTGAAATTTAAAAAAAAAAACAATGTATATTTCTTAAAACATTGATTTAGCCTCCACAGCAACTTTTTTATCAAGCTTCTTACACCCCGATGCTGCAAATATTCCAGTCTTCTTCTCAAAGGAGACATTTTCTTTAATGATATCTCTGCAAAAAGAAGAAAAATCAATTTTAAACGACTAATATGAAACTCTTAAACTTACTCAATGACATCACTGGTCGGCGTCTTATCCCAACGACGAAACTCTGCTGCTATGCACTGAATAACATGTTCTTTTTCCAATGGTAAAAATGGTATATAGTGGTCTACGACATGTGCCTCTATCATACCCGTCTTCTTCAATCCTCCTTCCAGATTATATGCTCCACGTTCGAGAATGTTCTCAAAATCACTCATTTTTGTATCTTTTCGTAAGGTTCCCGAGCTTAATAGAGAACCCAAGTGGGAAGCAATATTTACTCCTGCGGTATTTGAAACAAACACAAAGATGGCTTGTCTGTAGTCAGGTCCTCTGTTCCGAGAATTGTAATCTACTAGTGATGTAAGTGATTCGAATATCCCGTGAGGCATTTTATCTACTTCATCAAAGATAAACAGTGATCGTGGACAGTTGTCGACTGCATCTTCTACTAATTCTTTTATTTTATTCTAAAAAAAAAACATTTTTTTGTTATGTACATAATTATGTAGTTTGATTTTTTTCAAAACTGAAATAAGGAAAGCATTTGAAAGTGGAGCCACTCAGAATGAAACCAAATAATTAAATTCTCCAGGGTTCTGGTGTTTAATGTAGGTTATGGTGAATAAAAAATCACTGGATTTTTCTCTCATTCAAATCTTGGGAATGTGGACGATGCTCAAAAGTTGTCCTCGAAATTTATTGGTACCAAAAAAAACTTTCCCAAGCAATTAGCTGTCAATTCATGCGTTTTTTTGTTTGAGGGAAATTTATTCCGTGGAGATTCATGATCACAGAACAAATTTCCAGCGAATAAAATTTTTCGTGGGAAACAAAATTCCCGATAAGGCCCATTATGAACTAAACTTCAAAAATCTGCTAAAGCTCATCCTGCTCTCATTGTGTTCAACGAGATATTTTCAAATACTTATACAATTTACATTGATGTAGAAATACATTCAATTTCTTAATTTTCGTGGGGATCAATTGAGGCAGAAGAACATAGTAACAATAATTTACAACTACATACTTACTTTACTTTTGTTTTCTAGTAAAGTGTGAGTATCAATGAATAATTTGAAAGTGTGGGATTCACAAAACAGATTTATGATTTTCGCTAAACCACGGCTAATCTTGCACATTTATGAACTTTAACATAAAATATATTTTTTAATTGGAAAATAATTCAGTGACGTAGATTGATTAATTTTTACATAAAAAAATATTTAGTATTTCAATAGAAAAATTTCAAAAATACATTTTCGCCAAAAAAAAACCCAAAAATTAAATGTTTATCATTTTTTGTTAAAAATAAAACTTACTGAATATTGTTCGCTTTCACTTTGCAACGGAAAGTCAGCCCTGCCTTTGAACATATGGACATATTCACTCTTCAATCCTTTTTTGTACAGGGAATTGGCTATAAAATCGGCAACATAGTTCTTCCCCGTGCCAGGAGTGCCATGGAAACTTAGTACTAAAGATTTTTTAGATTCGGTGCCTTTACTGAAGTGAGCTCGCAAAGCAGGAATCACATGTTGTATGACAATATGCTGGCCAAACAGATGTGTCTTCAATTCATTTTCTAATTCTAGATTTATTAAATTTGATAAACATGTGTGGTGTAAGTTATATTTATGATAACTTACTATTGATATCACCAGGAATGTAATTATCATTGCAGCATTCTTGCACCTTGCAGTAAGTGAGTTGTTTCACATTATCAAAATTATAGCCCAAGCCGGCTAATACTGCTGTTCCTACTGTAAAAGATAGGGGATCCAAAGCTTCCAAAGAAGAAATTACTAACGATATAATACATAATATAATAGTTGTTTTAACTTTCATTTTTTCGACTGAAAACCAAATATTTTTTGGGTGTACTTTTTGGTTGAAACTTGTCAACTGTATATGTCAAAATTTTCGCCGATTGGCCGCAGCGCCACGTTTTTGGGATGTCATCAGCACCGATGCTGTCATTATTCATTAAGCATAATGCAAATTGGATGCGTTTTAAAACAAAAAATCTCAGTGTTTAATTAGGTATATTTCGTTAGACAATAAGAAAAAATCCTTTTTCTTTCAGCTTATATCTAAAAGATTGCTTTTAGAGTTAAATTCTAAAAAATGTATTCGTTTCGTTTATATCATATTTTTTTTTCATATTGTACAAAAATATCCAAACTCTAGCAGACGGCTTTTAAATTCGTAGCTATATATAATTTAAAAATCTTAATAATTGTAAAAGTATGATTTTAAAAAGAAAATAAATCAAATTATCTATCTTATTATTTCGTCGAAAAGTTGAAACAAAAAATTAAATATAATTTCAACTTATATTACGCAGTGTGTGTTAAATTTTATTCGTTTAGTCGAAAAGTAAAAATAACTAAATTGATATTTGATCTAGCTTTAATCGTATTTCGTTCATCCGCAAAGAACAATAATATAGTAGTTTATTGTTTTCTGTAGAAAATAGAGAAAAGGAAATTTTTGGATTCGTGTAGGGATTTCCTTGAAAAAAAAATCCCTTAAGCACTGGTTTAACTTGATAATATTCTTAACTACCGCAAGGACTGAAATGATCGCTGGTGTTGCTTTTTTTCAAAAGGAACCGTTGTGTATATTTATCTCCTAGCAGTCCATATCTAGTATGTCAATGCTTAAAAAAATCTTTGATCATCATTTCGGAGTTACTTATGTTCTCGCTGTTAAAAAAGAGTATATAGAATTAAATAGATTTGACATTTTCGATTGGATTTTGCGAGTGTTCTATTTTTACATACATATTACTATTTTTTTTTAAAGAATATCGTAGATAATAAAAACACTCATTTGGACGTCGCCATACAACAAAATGGCTACTTGAAAAATCTTTATGTTTGACAAATAATCTGATAAAAAAAACTTTTATGAAATCGGGAATAGAAAAATACTCTGAAAAATCACATTCAACGCTTGGTTCGATTCGATCATAGAAAAACTAAACTATTAATATATTTTCTCTATGGATTCGCCTTAGGCTAGGCGCGCACATGCAATATTTCCGAAACGAAATAGTTTAATCACTATAGTTGTACGATGAATGCGCACATAAGCAACTTAAAAATCAATCAATGAGATAAACCAACATACAGACAATGCAAGCTGAATAACTTATTTTGGGCGATCGTTCGATTTGTGCCAAAACACAAACTTTTAAGTTGTTCGAATCGATGATTGAATAGTTTTTGCATGTGCGCGAACTCTAACATAAGTCCATGGTATTCACTTTAGCAACCAAAATGTTGTAAAACTGAAAGTTGCATGTGCTTGCCTAGCCTTACAAATACGAAAAAACATACACAATAATAAAAAAGTATTGTATAGGCATTTTTCTTCTTAGTTCAGAACATAGTCTGATATGTCCAAAAATTTGTTTGTATTTCTTTTTAACTCAGAACACCAAATGCGGGTTTCTTTTTTCGTTCTGATCATGACTGTGGTAGATAGCACTCGATAATGTGCTCGGGCATAAGACTGAGCATGTGAGTAAATTGCTAAACGCATCAAATGCCATGTGTTTGACACACAAATGGAAAATGTGAAGAAAAAATAATTAGATAAAGTTTAAGTTGGCGAAAGAAGTTGATCGCTTGTTGATTTTCTGTGTCTGGCTTGTATATGTGTACAAAAAAGTCTAGTTTTGTGTTATATTGCTATTTATGGTTAAAATGCAAATGTATTCTCATTTGTGTGGTTCAAGTGTATCTAAAAAACATATCAGTGGTCAGAGTAGTTCGCTCTCTATGGAACAAGTTCAGAGCATAATCTATGTGTTCAAACTCTGTTAAGTGCTCTACTTTGAACGAAAAAAAACGCCTTATGGAGATATCAAATATATCTTGCTTACAGATTGGGGCCAAATTCAGCAGGTGTGAGTTTTCTTTGTGTACACAGAAAGTCGTGTACACATACATATTTGCGATTCCACAAAGGTGAGATTAATTTGTTTGTATAGATACCGTTAACACATATATGCAAATTTATTCACGCATATTTTGAGGATGAATTCAGTTTTTGCACCGAAAAGCATTCCCACTCTGAGTACAGATTGAAAACCCACTGTCGTGGATTTGAGCACCTGTTGTTTTTTTATACACAAGTTCGTAATCCTAGTCCCCTTTCACACAAGAATATCAGTTATGCCGGATTTACACGTGCAGAAACTGCCATTATTTCTTCCAATTTGTTGACATTACTGACAAATTTACTGTGTAACTGGTTTGAAAATTTGTCATTGTTTTCGTCATTAAAAAAATGGCAGGGAAGACTGACATTAAATACTACCATTATAATAGAGTCATGTAAATCCACAATGATGCCATTTTGAAAATTATGGCACACCGCGAGGAAGAATGACCTTGCTCCTTCTTTAGTGGCAGATTGCCATTATCAATCAAATAGTAATTATTTTATCTCGTGTAAGCTTATCATTATTGATTTGATCGTACCATTATTTGGCCAATTTAATGCCATGAATTAATGGTAAATTGACTATCGTGTAACTCCGGCTTAAGAACTGAAATTCATGCTGAACTATATTTTCTTAACACAACCCTTGCGGCCATTTGTAAACTGTTTGTTTGACATATTTGTGGTGAAAAAAATCTTTCGCTGAAGTTCCTTCATTCTATCAAACTCGTGGCGAAATAAATTTTAATTTTTCTACATAAATAAGTACAACAAATTGTATGTAATATTTTCAAGTATATCAAATGGAATAAGTCTTTACTTTACTTCGATTTATTTTTTCCTAAATAGATGCCGGGTGTAGATACAATCAAATCATCATGGGCCGATGAGGTCGAACTTGATTTCGGTGGTTTGCCACCTTCAACTGAGAACACCGAGAATGGATTGAAATACGTCACCGAATACAAATATAATAAGGATGACAAAAAAATCAAAGTGGTACGTACATATAAAATCAGTAAGCAAGTTGTTCCCAAAACTGTAGCCAAACGCAGAACTTGGTTAAAGTTTGGTGACTCCAAGGATGACAAGCCAGGTCCCAACTCACAAACAACCATGGTATCTGAAGAAATATTTATGCAATTCCTCAACTCCAAGGAAGAGGAAAAGACAAACGATAATCTGCTGGATCCATCAAAGAATATTGCTAAATGTCGTATTTGTAACGGTGAGCATTGGTCGGTCAATTGTCCTTATAAGGGAACAGCTATGGACACCCAGTTGATGGAAAACAAGGCAACCCCAACCACTTCGGATGCACCAAAATCAGGCAAATATGTACCGCCGTTTATGAAGGACAGCCAAAAGGGTGGTCCTGGAATGCGAGGTCGCGACGATACTGCGGCAATTCGTATTTCCAATCTGTCCGAGTCTATGACGGAAGCTGATCTGGAAGAGTTGGTAAAGAAAATTGGCCCGCAAAGTAAAATGTACCTAGCCAGAGACAAAAACACCGGCCTTTGCAAAGGTTTTGCCTACGTACACTTCAAGCAAAGGAAGGATGCCGCCGCTGCTATTGAGATTCTTAATGGTCACGGGTATGATCACTTGATCTTGAATGTCGAATGGTCTAAGCCACAAACTAATTAACTTTATTACTATTATTTTTTTCAATGTTTGTGTGATTTTTTAAGCAACATGAGAACATTAATAAATCAGAAATTAAAAGCTACATACATACATATGTACTTACAATCTTTCTCTTCTGGTTTTGGTCGACCTCACTCAGCTTTTCAATAACAATCCTGAATTGGTTGCAATTGATTATTCTAGAATATAGGTATGTTGAGGTGTTTTTTCTTGTTTACAGATATTGTATTGAATGTTGTAACGGGGCAAAGGGATGAGGGCTTATGGTTTGAGATTGGAACTGGATAGCAACTTGAAATCGAAGGGAACGGGGCCGGAAACGGAAATATCGAAAATTGGGTCGGGATAGGACAGGAAGGGTTTGAATGCTTAGTGGAAAGGGCATTGGCATGCTGGCGTCGCGCGGCTTAGCTCGCCGGATGTAGGGGGGGATCTTGCCCTCCCACTAAACCTCACCTCGCTACAAAAAAAAATTCTTCATGCCAACAATCTTACCGATCCCTTTTACCTGGTTGCCACTGTGGATGTCACATCGGTCGTATAAAATGACATGTTTGTAAGCCACGCCAACCTACCGCCTTTCAATGGACCGAGAAAAGTCCTAAAAATGCATTAAGGTTTTAAATATTTCAGGGGGTACGGAGGACAGCCAGGATATGGACGGAGCGGATTAAGCGCTACAGCAGTGGTAAGCGTAAGGGGAGTCGGATGGAAAATCGGCCTCTCGGCTCCAGGAGTGGTCAGGGAAGCCATCGGTTTGAAAACACCTTAAACCGGGTCGATGAGTGGTATCCAAATTAAAAAGGGGTTGAGTCGAAAGAATTGGCATGAAGATATTTTTTTGTGACGAGGTGAGGTCCGACGGAGGGACAAGATCCCCCCTATATCCGGCGAGCTAAGTCGTGCGACGCCAGCATGCCACTGTTCCGACCGTTGGACATTCGGACCCTTCCGTTTCCCTTCCTATCCACATCCCTGTATCCTACCCATACCACGCCCCGGTCCTCATCCAGTTGCCTCATTACAATGTGTTTTATAAATTGAAAATCTTCCATTGTGTTTGCTTTAGCAGAAGGTCTTGGTTATAGTAGCTTACATTGAATTTTCCAAGAAAGGAATAAAACAAGTAATTTATTGCCTTCAGAAAAAACTAAGTAACTATGTACATACACGTATGTATATGTCTATACGAACTTATATAATAAAAAATAAAAATTTCGGCAATAAATTTCCAAATTAACAATTAAACTGCATATACTTGAAAAAAAAACTACTTTTGTTAACAATGTCGCAATATAAAGAAGTTCGAGTGCGAGATACTTCGAAAGCAGTTCGAATAACAAATATGCCACTTTCGTCAAATGAAGAAGATTTGAAAATACTCGCTCAAAAGTGCCGTGGCATAACAGAAATGTACTTGGCCAGACATCATAATACAAAAGAATTCAAAGGATTTGCTTACATATATTTTAAAACAAGAAGACAAGCTGAAGATGCAGTTTATACTTTAAATGGTCTTAATTATAATAATAAGGTCTTGAAGGTGGTTTGTGGTTCTTCAACATATTAATGCGGCATGCAAAATTTGAAAATTAAAATAGTGTATTAATAAAGAAGTAAAAGAATTAATAAAAAACGTGAATTAATAAATATGTATGTATATACATAAGCTCTTAGGTGGAAATGAAATACTTAATAAATTTAGGATTGGAAACCATGAATATCCTGTATATATTCAGAGGCACTAACAAAGGACAAAAGTTTTTCTATATGAAAAATATGAATTATTAATTAAAAAACCTAAAGATATTCAAATTATACCCAATGGCGTGATATGTTCTAAATATATAACTGTAATAAATTGGTGGCTTAGTTTCGTACTTGAATGGTTCCTAAAAGTATAATTGTCATAAAATTAGCTAAAACTAGTTTGGATGAAAAAATGAGAAAAATAATTTTTTAAGTATGCTCCAGACCAATTCCAAGTTGGCAATTATAGTTTCTAAGTTACTAATTTATACAATATTTACTGAACATAAAATACACGACTGGATTTTATGTTTACTCATATCTTAAGCACAAGATTTATAGCAGAGACGGCTTAATATGTTTTTAGTATTTTGTATATACTTAATTTTTAAATTATAAAATTTCGTAATTTTTTTTCTAAAAATAATATGAAAATTTTATGTATTAAATAATATAATTTTAAAACAGAATTTCAAAAAAAAAAAATCGTTGAAATATTGCATTTTCAAGAAAAAAAAATATTTGTTTGCTTCAAAAATCCAAAAAATATTTTTCGAAAATTTTGGTATGCAGTTTATTTATAAATGAAAGGACCTCCTACATAAAAATTTTGATCGGAATCCGTGGAGCCGTTTATGAGAAAGTCCAAAATAAAAAAAATGGTTGTATATATGGCGGTGCCGTCAATAATAAAATATATAAATAAAAAAATTGCACATATTTAAAATTTTTGTTTGTCAAAATCACTAGAGTTGTTTTCGAGACGAAAGGTTAGCACCTTCGAAAATCTATTTGAGACAATCACCTAAAACGCTTAAGTACCAAGTTTAAAGAAAATCGTTCAGCCGTTTAAGCTGAAGAGCGTTGCACAGACAGACGGAATTGCAAATGTCAAATTTTATTAAAATATCCAGTTCAGAACTTGCCCTTAGTACATATATCGCAAGTAAAATTAATTCGTGTAATCGAAAAGTCTCAACAAAGCCCTACTAGTACTACTGCTGGAACTTCCAATCGTCCGGATGGATATTTCACAATTCAAACTATTAATTGTGTTATAAATTGACAAATGAATTTTACAGTAAAATTTAAAAAATTGATCGTTTCTTGCAAAAAAGGCTGTTTCAATTTGTTTCAATTCTCTTTTTTCATCAACTGTCAAAAAATTTGCCAGAAGGGGCAGAACTTTTTGTTTACCTCACACTCACGACTCACCTGAATCAAATAAAAAAACACTTTCGTGTTTCGCTAATAAAATGCGTTTCTAAAAATAATAACATCTCTATTTCTTGTTGTTTTAATGTTTTTATGATTGACGAGACGACGAAGATTACTATATAATATTTGGATATTCACCATCACAATTAATCCTAAAATAAAATTCGGCAAACGTCACCACACTGAGAAGAGTTGCCTCTAATATAAATAAATTAAAACAAACAACAGCGAAGACTTCTTTTGTTGCACAAGAAGTGGAATCAGTTTTTGTTTGCAAGTTATCGTAGAAGGAAACGGAAAGTCGTCACTTTTTAAAATATGCAATCTAAGGCAAAGAAGAAACTTATCAAACGTGGTGATCGAATCCTGACGGAGAAGCCTTTCGTCTATGTTCTTCATGCAAAGTATCGTAAAGAACGATGTGAAAACTGTTTAGCAAGGTAAGTTATAAAAATAGGAACTTATTATTCAATTTGTGTAATGTGTTGCACAAATGTTTTTTTTTTCTAGCGGTAAGGTTCTAAAGTGTTCCAACTGCCAGTATGTGTTCTATTGCAATCGAGAATGCCAAATGCAATCCTGGATCATGCACAAGCATGAATGCGGTTCCTTGAAAAAAATAGGCTCTCGCATTGTGCCAGACGCTGCGCGAATTCTTTCTAAAATTATTATCAAACTTGACTCGGGAGGTGATTTAATTAAGAGCTACTACACCGAGACATCTTTCCGCAGATTTAAGGACCTCATGTCACGTATAATAGAAACGTATTTTCCTTTACAATTTGTCGTTTCATTGAATATTCTCTATTAGATTATGCTGAATTGAAAAACGATGCAAAAAGGGTGGAGCATTTAGAGGCACTACACTCAGTACTATGTGAACTAATGGAAAATAGAACTGTGCCAAATTTATCAGAGCTAATGGGAATCTACGGACGGGTGAGTAACCTATTTGTTTAATACATGCATTGATTAATACATTCTTAAATGTTTATTTGATTGCCAACATAAATTTCTTCATCGCTGAAGAGCAGTGGGGTACTTTATAAATCTAATTGGTAGGTAGTTTCGGGATTTTACATGAAAAATGCCTCCGATAATTGCATACAATAAGTGCAAGTTTTTATAATTGCGTGATTGTTTCCACGACAACGAAATTATTAGTAGCCTTTGGCGTAATTTGGAGTGTTTCAGGGCCGAGGTCTGGGGTTTGAATTCCAGTATATGGACAAATTAATAAGAACGCAAACTTTGCTAAGCAAATTTGTAAACGTAAACATACAAATCGCTATGATGCACTGTCGCAAAACGTTTATTTTATTTTTACTTGCGATTATAGGTACTATAAGGCAAGTTATGGATTCGTCGAAAAAAAAAAGTTTCAAACATGAAATGACGATGATAGCGAAGACGAAAAAAGATGGTCTAAAAATTCTGTGTACCGGGTGTACCGAATTGCTTCAAATTTGGTATATAGAGTTTTTTAGGTATAGGGGAAATTGAATTTTTTTAGCTCAAGAAATAACGGTACCTGCCATATAACCGTTACGTTAAAGCCTATTTTTCTCGGAAATGGCTCTAACGATTTTGACTAAAAAAAAGCAGTGCAGCATTTTAGGTACGATCATATAGTTGATTTTTTTTAAATGTCTAAAAACGGTACTTTCTATAGGACCGTTTTTTTTTCCTTTCGATTATCTCGTAAATGGCTTAACCAATTCTTTCGAAATTTCAAACACGTATATATGTAGGTTTAGGTTGCCCAATTTATACTGCGTACCAATATTTTTAAATACAGGAATGTTTGAGTTTCTAAGAATTGTATGATAGAACACCGCAGCGCGTTTACCTTAAATGGTAGTTCAAGTGCGATATAGCAGATTTAACATTGTTAGATAGGATTTTCGCCACAAAATTTTTTAACATAAATATTTAAAGCTCCTTTTGAAAAGTGTTTCGATAATAAGGTAGAAATGGCCATTTTAATTCCATAACTCATTCCACCTGTGAATGAAAATATTTTTAGTGGACATAAACCATCGTCTCGTGGAACCTTGGATTGTATTCAAGGGACAAAGGTTTAGGGTTTAGTTCACACCTCAAACCATGTTACCTTATTACGTAAACCAATCACTCTTTTTGTAAGTGAGTTATGAAGAATTGATCAGTGATCCGGCACCCAGAAAAGGATAACATAGTGTGATTAAATCAATCAGTTATATGATAGATAGCGGTACATATAAACAAATAACAACAATAAAGATTAACCAAGAAAAAAAGTGAATTAGTTTAGAAATAGCGCACACTACAGAATTTTATTGGCCGATAGTTTGATTGGTCTCTAAATATTAGCATAAATTCATGTAGAGTAAACAATTGCCATATCTGAGTTGAAATCGAACGAATATACAGTTTAATAGGCGAAACGGTTCCTTTCGAACTTTATACTTAGTCTGTGACCTAAAAATGAATAAAACAGTATAATCCGATTAAACTGTAATAGAGTTTAATCTGTAGTGTCAGCTCTGTCTTTAGATTATAGTCTCTTATTTTAAAATACATTAAAGTGTGAACGCGTTAAAAGTACACAAAAATACATCATCTAGCTTTGTTCTTCTTTAGTTTCCTTTCCTTGGCAAAGCTTGTTTTAAAGCCTGCTATTTTTTATGTATGTATGTTAAATTTATGCAAGTCGAGAGGTCTCCTATCTGCAATATGTATTAAATACTCGAACAAAATTAAGAAAAATCTCAAAGAAAGTGTAAAAATCATCTGCAAACTCCTTCCACCAACCAACTCATCAAAGTATGTACAATTTTATTTTTTTAATTCCGAAATTAATAGTCAGCTTTCATTATATTTTGCACGCCACTGCTCACCTTAAAAAAATAATAATGTTTATTTTAATACATATTGCAATACAAGCACTTTTTTCTAAGTCCGTTGAGATTGCAATTTTTTGGCCAAATGCCACTTCACCTATTGGCTTCATGCACTACGTACATCATAACTGCAAACAACATGTCTACATCGAACGCATTTTGTATATGTAATGCCAAGAATTTTGTGCAGTACGCTATCAGAGAAAAAAAAAACAATTTTCCTGCCTCACGCATTGTATTTTTTCAACATGGAGGTGTCACTATTTTAATTTATATAAAAAGAAAATTGGCATGTAGTGCCGTTTATTTTTTGCCGGTGGCGTTAAACTTGTATTTTTGCAGTTGGTAACGAATGGCTTTAACATACTTGATCCCGAAATGAATGCCATTGCCACTGGGATTTATTTAGGAGTTTCCGTGACAGATCATAGTTGTAAGCCTAATGCTGTGGCCACATTTGAGGGAACAGAATTACACATTCATGCCACTGAGGATATGGAATGTCTCGACTGGTCAAAGGTTGGTACAGTAAAATATAGAAAAGTTTTAAATTACATTTTCAAATACTTATGTTTAGATATTTATCAGTTATATTGATCTTCTCAACACTCCCGAACAGAGACGCCAAGAACTGAAAGATAATTATTTCTTTTTGTGCACCTGTTCCAAGTGCATTGATCCTCAGGAATCAATTGAAATGAACGCTGGCGTGTGTCCAAATAAAAACTGCAGTGAAATGGTTAATATGTCACAAAATAATTGTTCCAAGTGTGGCACTGGAATAAGCCCCAAACATAGAAATTCATACAACGAAGTTTTGGCCTTAACAAAACTACATTTAGAGGATATGAAAGATACAACATGTAATTTAAAGTATTTATTCTTAAAGACAACTCGGGTAACGATATTATGTTAATCATTTTAGACCTTGATATTTGTAAAATGTGTCTGCCGAGGCAAAAAAATGTATTACATTCGTTAAGTATTTGGCACGTGAAAACACTTGATGCTGCCGTAGAAAGTGCTTTTTCCATGAAAAAATGGAACGATGCATTAGAATTTGCTATTCAGCTTATTCCAGGTTTTAGGTAAGTACCGGTTTTCATTAATCCCTCAAATTTAGATACTACGTTACATCTTATAGAAAATACTATGGCATGTGGAATCCATTACTTGGGCTGTTACATATAAAAGTCGCCAAACTACAGATGTACGAAGGGTTTTTAAAGGAAGCACAACACAATTTGAAAGAAGCTTTCAAAATTATAGAAGTTACACACGGTCGTGATCATAGTTTATACAAGGAAACATTATCTTCATTGATGATGCAAATAAGCTACGAACTTTCCAAGTAGTTAAAGATTTCTTTTTTCCATCATGTGATAAATGTACATATAAGTATGTTAAAATTAAAAAAAAAAACTAAGTAATTATGTATTTGTTTTGTGTAATTTAAACTATCGAAGCTAAAGCATTCGCTCGACGGTCTGTGTTTTGGAACAACGCACGTATTAGATGTTTTACTTCTTCAGCCTTATAATTTGCTGTCAAAATACCATGACCTTCGCACCATTGCTCGGTTATTTGAACTAAAGAGGCACCAAGGATCATTTTCAGTTGTTCCAATTTCATCCACGATTTGACATGAATAATTTGATGCTTGTCCTGAGTTTAAAAAAAAGTAAATAAGAAATATTAACATAAGGAATATTATTTATACTCCAAACCTGAAGCAATGTAGGTGCCCTTTCGAGTATAACTGCAATCAGTTCGGCTAACTGATCGCCGACTTTCGCTGATATATCTTCCATTATCATAATTTTTCGAATAACTTCCAAGTTAAAATCATTTATGAGACCGCATGTGGTTTTGTTATATACTTCATCAGGTAATATATTTTGCCAGACGTTCTTAAGTAAATCTAACTGTCGCAAACATTGTCCAATAAGTTTTTGTGGCCCAATTCCAAGAGCAGTTATGGCATCTGATAAATCTATAATATGTATGGATAAGAAAGAGAAATATCGATTAAAATAAGAAAACTTAACTAAAATGTAATGTGGTATTTGATTCTTTATAATCCCTAGACTTTGTTTTAAGGGTATTCTAGAGTTCAATAACAAATATGAGATTGAAAATTGCATTATGCGAGTATAATGCAAATAGACGAATGATTTTTCATTTACCAATTGCAAAATATTGACTTCGAAAGAAAGTAAAGCACTAACACTGCAAAATAGGAAATACTAAAAGAATATATAATGCTTACCTAAGTCAGCAAGTATTCCCATCAGTAAGGTACGTTGATTTTTTATCTGATTATTGAAGTGTTCTTGTGCGAGTCCTTGAAGAGATTTAACTAAAGTCGCAAAAGTAGCAATACCCTTGTCGGAGTTCTTCATAACCCAATGACTCAAAAACATTGTATTATTGTAGAATAATGCAGACTGCTGTGGAATATTTTGTAAGTATTTCTCATGATGTGTTGGTACTTCTGCTACATAACGATGAATAAGAGTAGGAATTACGGAAATCAACTGTTCGCTGAGATCACCTTCTACAGAACCTGCATGACGAATGAGTTTTTCCATTAGACGTACAAGTTCCTAAAAAAAAAACAAATTAAATTAAATCAGATTATTTTATTGTTATAAAAATGTATATTACCAAAATACTCTTAGAAACCATGCAGCGCGGGAAAAGAAATGGATTGTTCGCCACTTCCTCGGTACTGTTTTGTTCAGCAATTAATGTCATTTCATGCAAGTCTTTACGCATGATATCCACCGCAGTCTCCATTATGGTTTCACAGAAACGATTTCGAAACAAAATATCGAACTTTTCTGTAAAATCAACAAGGGCGACATCGCTATCTTCATCGATAAGCTGAGAATCAACCAAAAATTTATGAAAATTTAAAACGTCCTCAACCAGCGTAGAATCATTCATTTCGTCCATTGTCTCAGGGACTGCATTTAAGAGGCATTCATTCACAAGCAATGACAATAGCCTTTCCTTCATTTGATCACCGAAAATTGTAAATACATACAACTGGTCCGATAACTGAATATTCATATGACCCAGACAAAGCACAAGCATTTCGATGTTCTTGAAAACAACTTTGTAATTAGGCCTTAAGCTGGTGCCGAGGTCCTTTAAACTGTATGAGAGAGACAGTTGAAAAAAATCGGGACTGGCATCGTCTTTAAACTCAATAGAAACTGGTTTCATAACAATTGGTTCGAAACAGTTTTCCAATAAGAACTCACACATTTTCTTTGGATTATACCGTGCATTAAATAAAGCAAGTACAGTGTCTTGGAGCTGATTTTCGTCTTTTGAAATCTTCAGATTCACGGATTTGGTATTTTGAAAATTTTTTTCGGAAAACTGAACCAAGCGATCAAAGCATTTTTTCATGTTTTGTAGCAGCATGTCGGATTCGAGGCGGAACTTTATTTTGATAATGTGATAGCATTCCAAACGGCTGAAGATCTTGTCGGTTGGATCGTCAATAAGATTCTTGAGCTTTCCAACAATGTCCATCACTATAAGATAATCTTTATTACTTTTGGCTTCTTCTAGACTCTGGAACATATCATCAATGCGAAGGATTTTACATGAAACCCTTAGACCGATTGATATTTCCTTAAGTTCGTCGATGTATTGCTGGAGATCTTCGTTGGCTTCACGGATGGCATTTTGAGTATCTCCTTCAATATTTTGGAGTAAATATTCCACCTGCAAGTAATTTTTAAATTAAATCCAAGATTGCTTTATTAATTTATGTGTACCTATTTAGATGAAAATTAAAGCAAGAAAATGAATTATTGACTACGCAAAAGTTTTATTTCTCTATAAACGTAAGAAGCGGTTATCAGTAGCTCCAATTTGTTGATGGCGAAGATTTTAGTTTAAATGTTAAACAAAAATTCGATTCAATGACACGAACTTGCTCGTATGTTCGATCGCATCTTAAGCACAAGATACTTAGTAGAAATGGCTAAACATATTTTTAGTCGTTTTTTGGATTAATTTTTGATATAGAATAATTTTGTCTTTAATTTTTTTCTGAAAAAAAAAATGATATGGCCCTTTTAAGTATTTATTAATGCCATCAATAGCATTTCCACATAATAATCATATGAATCAGTGGAATATTAACCCTGCGAGCTACGAAGGTATAGTCCTTGAATAAAGATTAACATAATAAATTGGGTTGTTTTATTATTGACTAAACTATATTTGTAAAATCTGTCGCCTGACAATAATATAAACTAGAAAACATATATAATTTACATTGAAAAAACACCTTTTTGACTTTGCCAAATTATATAATTGAAATTTATTTGACAACTAACTAAATTTACAAATTTTAATTATTAATATTTGGATGCATTTCGATATTAATTGTCATCCTCAGCGAGTATGTTATACTACACTCAATTTCCCTGTACAGCATCTAGGCTGATAAGAGTAATAACTGATTAGACAAAAGGAGAAACAAAACAAAGGTAAAAAAACGTCATCATGTCAGGTGGGTCCATTTAAAAAGTTGGCGAGCTAATTGGTGCCTCCATCGTATTCATTGCTATGCTTCTATTTAGGTACATGTTTTTTTAAATTTTGTTTTCCATATTCCACATTCTGCGGTGGTCAAATTTAATTGCATGTAGTGCTACAGAAGATTTTGTTGTTTGTTGTTTTTAGATGCTTGACATATGTTCTTTCATTCGAACTTCTAAGCTTCATTTTGTTTGGCCAATATTTAAAAGAAAATCTTCAAAAATTCCAAAAAAAAACTGTGGTATGCAGTATCATTATACCTCTTGAATAAAAATCATCGAAATCCGTTGAGCCGTTCATGAGGTAATCGAAAATCGAAAAGAATGGTTATATGGCGTATATGGTTAAGTAGGGCTATTAACCAAACTGTAGACTATACCCATAATGGTGTACTGAATTTTTTTTATCAAAATCACTAGAGCCGTATGAGATTTACCATTTTTGCCCCAAAAATTTGTATGGCAGGTACCTTTATTCTTGTAGCTAAAATAAAAGATATAAAAAACAATTGAGCCAGGCAACTAAAACGCTTAAGTACCGAGTTTGAAAAATAGCGCTTCAGCCGTTTAGCATGTAGAGCGACCTACAGACAGACGGACGGAATTTTTTGATCTCTCTATCGTCGTAATGTCAAGAAAACTAGAGTTCGATTTTTTTTTTCCAAATGCAAATCAAAAGGATTTCGAGATGGTCGGTAAACAGTGGTCTCTCGCTCAATCCGAAAATATGTAAATGTCTGGTTATCTCAAAAAAGAAGCTAGACCTTTCTTATTTTCCCTCAATTATGCTTGACTCCTCTTCAATTGAATTCGTAGATAGGTCAAAGAACTTGGGCTTGATATTCAACGGAACTTTAACATGGAATAATCACATAAATGAGTTTGTAGGTAAGACATATGGAGTTCTTCGAACTTTAAGATCAGCTCAAAAGCTTACACCACCAAAAACGAGATTGGTTCTGGCTAAAGCTTTGGTTATACCAGTTCTTGTGTATAGTTGTGAAATATTTTACAACTGTGATACTGAATGCAAAAGAAAGCTTCAAGTAGCATTCAATAGTTCTCTTCGTTATATATAAATATAATCTAAGAAGTTTTGACCATATTTCACATTTGGAAAACAGTTTATTGGGCATGTCTTTTTTTTAATTACATAAAGTTTCGTACCATTTTTTTTATTATTTACAATTATAAAAACTATGCAGCCATCATATCTTTACCATAGAATTCGGTTTCCGGCATCCAACAGATCTGCTTGTTTGATTTAACCACAATATACCTGTCTTACATCCGAGAGACAATTTTTTATTTCAGCCATCCGCCTTTGGAATACAAATAAATAACACATGTCGATTTAAGGACGAGCTAAAGCTGTTTTTCACTAACCAGGGCAACTAGTTCTTATTGTATTCCCCTACCTCTTCGACTTACCTTACATCAAGCTAATTCAACTTTAAAATTATTTTTAAAATTTGTTTTGAAAAATTTAAATTTAACTTTTAAAAGTTTAAATTCTAAATTATAATAATGTAACATTGTAATGTAACAAATTATCTCAACTAAAAAAAATTGTTTGTTTCAATTTTGTTGTTTCTTTATTAGCTCATTATCTTGTTTTATTTTCTTATTTTTTTTTCTTCGAATTTATTTTATCTCCATATACCTTTTGTAATTTATAATTGTTAACTTTTCACAAACTTAAAAGTGTACTCTTACTGTGAATTGATGTATAGTTAAATAAACTTGTAAAATGGTAATAGACTAAGAGCCCACAGCAATTTTTGGGTGTGATTGATAACAAAAAATAATTAGTATATGTAATTAGATAGTACTTGCATCTCAAGTGGGAGAAATAGTACATCAAATATGCATTTTCTTCTAAAGTCTAGATAACTGTGATAACAATTTTAGCAGAACTTCAAAATGTAAAGGTGAACCTGATTGCAAATATGGTGGTCCAAGACGTTTTGCTGGAGAATTACTGCCTGCAAAACGAGCTCAAAGTAAGCGCTTCTTGCAGGCAGAAAGTCGCCAGCAAAACGGCTTGGATCTACATATTTGCCAAAAGGTAGCTCACCTCTTAATTTTGAAGTTATGCTAAAGTTGGTATCACAATTATCTCGACTTTGGAAAACTGCATTGTTGATGCAGTTTTACTCACTATTGCTCCCACTTGAGAATGCAAGACGCCCACAATTGTAAATAACTACTTAAGTATGTACTATCTAATTATACAAATTATTTTTTGTTAACTATCACACCCAAAAATTGATGTGGGCTCTCGGTCTATAAGCACCTATGTACAATCTCAAATAAAACGGATATGTCAGTGATTCCAAAGTGTTAAGTGGATTGGGGCAGTTTAAAGTAATCCCTTCTACATACTTGTTTGCTTAATTATAATTCTTATTTCGGATAGCAAGTATTGAAAATTGATAACCCTATCTGCCGGATACAGATGGCAATATCAGCAATGAGAACTCTACCACAATGTTGCCTTTCTCAGTGTTGTATTTTATATAGAAATGTAACTTTAATATCAGAAAACCGACAAGCTCATCATACCTACACTTTATTCATAATTGTTCCTCAATCTTCTTTAACTCTTATGAAGTTATACAATACTGGGAGAAGTTAATAAATTATTATTTTTGTTTCTGAAGATGCGGTATTTGCTTACCTCCTTGATCAGGGTTTCACCCTCTTCCAAGTATAATTCATTGCTAGATAGATTTACCAAGAACTCAACATGATTTGTTTCGATGTATGATTTGATTTTCTCCTGATATCTTTTGATTTCAGTTGTAATTTTTGATATTTGTCTTTTAATATCGATGTTATCGCTGTCGTTTAATACTTTTATAATATCTTCCGACACGCTTACGGACATTTTCAAAAAAAACTTATTGAAAACCTTGTATGCAAACAACAATTTACGCCAAAAGTTAAATATTTCTTTTTCTCAACGAATACAAATTTTGACAGAAAAAGTAGTAAACTTATATTGAACATGGTTGAACAGTGATTGACTTCTTAGTGACTCCATTTTCATTTTTTATATCAATCATTTATTAGAAACATCATGACGACGAATTCTAGTACTGCCTGCAATAAAGTCCATTACACTTGGCATGGGTTCCACAACCAAATCGGTGGTTAGGTAGGGTTGGTGTGCAAAGAAAGGTCATATGAAGAAAGAATAGTGTGATAAAAGATTGATGAGAGAACTATATAAAAAATTTATTACAGGTAGAGGAGAGGAGAAGAAATCAATATATATTTTATGTCGATTTCCTAACAACAAAAAAATTGATTCGCGACGGATCTGTAGCAGTTTTTTCCCTTAAGGTCTTTTCACATGAGAGCGACCGACGAATAAACGAATAAATTCCATTTAAATCAATATATGAACCTAAATTCTTCACAAATTCTAAGCAAAATTTGTAGAAAATCAGACTTTCAACTTATATTCGTGACGAATAGAATTAAAGCCATGTGAATTAAATGTCAAAATGAATGAATATTAGTTCTCATGTGTATAGTACATTAAACGATCCGCCTTCGTTGGAAGGAAAACTATATTAGGTTTTTTTGTTGAGTAGGAGTTGGTTGTGTGTGTGTTTTTATTCTACGGGCAGAGTTAAGTCTGCCGGCTGTAGCGTATAAAAAATATGTACGAATACACTTGTTTGCGACGGTTGCCACTAGAAAAAATTAAGTTTTATATACAGCACTATTATTGATACCCTGCTTAATATTTGTGTTTTATTATTAAATAAATTATTATTGTTATCCTATATATTATGTATTTAATATTAAATACCTACTGAAACTGTTATAAGGTTTTAGGCCTTCATTATGAGTAGCGAATCGCACTTAAAATCTTGTGAATTCGCTATTTTCGTAATACGAATAACGATTCGCTCCAAATTAGCTCGCTTCAAATGTCAAAACCATAGCGATTTGATTATCGAGGGATTATAAATAGCGAATTTAACCTATTAAAGTGTGATATACTATCGAATCAAAATATTTAGTGATAACTTTAGAGAATTTTTGCGCTGGGAAACATTTTCTTTTTATTGTTAATAAAAGTTTCAAATTTAATTGTATTAACCTGTAGCTAGTTATTTTTCGTAATGACCGAAAAAAGAAAAAAGTATTTATGTGCAAATTTTGAATATTTTTAAATAAATAAAAATATTAACTTATCATAAAGACCAATGCAAATCAATTGCAAAACTAGTAGTTTGATGGTATCGACTCCGGACGTATGTAAAGATATAGGTATGTTTGGTTTTTCAAAGAAAAAACAAAAATATTATTGGGAACAATTTCCTGCCGAATTAAACTCTCTTGAGGCTCCCATTCGTTATGGAAGAGTTGCAAACGCTAGTAAGAAAATGTTTTATTGTCTTCCCCTAAGATTGTTTTTGTACATATGTTTGGTTGGACTATAAGTTAAAGCTGAAACAAAAATTGCAGTTAAGTTAAAAATTTGACTGCTACTGCTGGCGGGTCATATTGCCAAATTTCGTTGTCGCCTGACACAGTTGACTGTGAAAGTCCCAAACCGAAATCATCACCGACACGCTTTTTGCCAGCAAGTACTCCCAAGAAATCTCAATGTGCAAGCCAGTTTTATAAGAGATGGAACTGCATAGAAGTTCTTAGCTTTAACACATGCTTTATTTGGTTGGGGACATTCAAAAAAGCAGCTTTGTTCAATCGGAAGTACAAAATAAATCTAATGGAAGACAAAACGTTGATTTCTTGGAATAATTAATTTAATTTTGATGGCTTACAAATTGTTTGGGAGTTCTAAGATATTAGAACTATAACGATTTTTTTTCTCAGCCGGCCCATGTTAATTTTGTCTTGCATTTCCGTTTCAAACTCAATCACCTCAAAAAATAAAATGTTGCTTAACATTGTCTTTTTTTTTAATAAAATCGTCGAAAAATACAAAATCAATTCAATTCAATTCAAAAATTCGCAAGCAATTTAACGCAACACAAACAGCATTTGACGTTTAACACATGTTTTCTTATTGAAATTTATTTTTGGCACCATATATTTTTAAGCGAACGATGAAGTCCGCTATTAATAATACTGTGATAATCGAAGTTCGCTAAATTGTTCACAACTTATCGAATGTTCGATTCGCTATTCATAATGAGGGCCTTAAATGACAATTTAAATTTTAAAAATTATTAGGTATTTGAATACAAAATATTTTACAGTTAAAAATAGAAGAAAACATTCAAATCAAATAAATGTTATTTTTAAAATTCAGATTTTTATTTCGATTCGTTTCGAAAAAATTTAAAATACTCTCAATATGGTATATGAAGTTTATGATAATTTGGAAATCGATAATATGGAAATAAAACGGGACATTGACACAAAAACAAACTTGAATTGAGAAAAATGCGTTGCCTCTGCTAAGACGCAAAGAGCAGTTTTTGTTTATTACGATGGATTTCCTGCATTGAAACTAAAAAATAAACTCAAGTGCGAAGTTTGTCCCCAATTTATGATCGACGAAACAGATGAAGCAAGAGAACAATGTTAATACATTTGAGAGGTTATGAAAGCATAACCAAATATAGTTCCAGAACGACAACAATCGAAGCGAGAAGCTAGTCGCGCTTTTTACTCACTAAATATTTACAAACACCAACAACATATATAAATATATATATGTATAATTTATTTATTTGTTAATGCTAGTATAATACTCCTCTTCTAAATCATACAAATCCATTGCCATTTCGTCTCTCAATTTCATTAATTTCTTGTCACATTCAATCTGTGTTGCTCGAAATAGCTGTGAATTCGATGTTATCGCCTCATTAACAGAATGGAAATCATTTAAAATTAAATATTGCTTAATATCAGAAACTAATTTCATTAATGATTCTCCAGCACGCACTGTAAATAACAAAAAATAAATATATATATAAATATGAATATTTTATAAAATAATCAATTTTTTCACAAACCAATGTTTGCAGCTCGAACTTGCATTTCATATGTATCTTGTTCGCATTGTGTGGTTTTTGATATCTGGGAATCTCCTTCACCCCTTGCAAGTTTAACTATTTCTGTTGAAAGAAAAAAAAAAAAAAAAAAAAAATTTAAATTTCAAATGTATAAAACATGGCTTTTCAAACTGTAAAATTTAAAATGTATATTCTTCCAACCGTTTTAACTCCACGCATCCTGAAGTGAGATTTCATTATTCATAACAAAATCACACTCAAGAAGAACACGTCATTAAAATATTTTACATTTAAACAGCTACCACCATTCCGTGAGATACACACCAAAGTAACTCGTTGTGAAGAACTAATCAAAGTTTTGTGATATAAATTTGTTTAGTTAAGTTTTAAAATAGTTAAAGAAATGGGTCTATCAATATCATATTTACTTACGCGCTTCTTTCCTAAAGAAGACATGAGAATTCTGATGATTGGATTGGATGCAGCAGGCAAAACAACAATTCTCTATAAACTTAAAATTGGAGAAGTTGTTACAACGATTCCAACTATCGGCTTTAATGTAGAGACAGTTGAATATAAGAACTTTCGATTTACTGTCTGGGATGTCGGTGGACAGACAGCAATCAGACAAATGTGGCGGTATTATTTTCAAAACTCTGCAGCAGTAATTTACGTTGTGGATTCTTCAGATAGAGAGAGAATTCACAAAGCGGAATCTGAATTGTCGGCAGTCTTAGAAAGTGATGAGCTTAGAGATGCAAAAGTATTGGTTCTAGCAAACAAACAAGATCTACCAAACGCACTGACTCCATCTCAGTTGGCCGACCAAATGCAAATGCACAATCGAAGGCATGAATGGTATGTACAGGGGACGTGTGCGCATACTGGAAGTGGACTTTTTGAAGGACTTGACCATTTGCACAGAATGGTATCAAAGAAAAATTAATATTTTATAACATTAACATACTTATATTGTTTGAAAAAAATAAAACAAATTAGAATTAAAATTGTTTAATTGGGAAATACGTTTGCTTTAAACTTAAGCCAAGCAGTTGCTAAATTTAAAAAAAAAATACATTCACACATTCATTTTTTTGATTGAAAAAATAATCAAATAATTTTATTGTCAAAGTTCAATATTTATTTGAAATCCTTTTAGTACATAATACGATTTTTTTTAGAAAATTATTAAATATATATGATGTAAATAAATAAAATTGAAAACCAATATTTTTTGTAAGCATTATGTTAAGCAAAATAAGATACATTTTACTATAAGCGCAAATAAGTGCAGAGCTTGTTATTTACTTATATGTAGGTTTTTAAGATAAATACATAGTTATTCCAAATATGTGTATGAAAAGTTGTTTGTTTACGGAACCGAAGTTGTGTTTTTTTTTATGGGACTACTGTTCATTGTTCTCATTAGAATATTTTGACAGAAAAGGCAAATCTTTTCTTTAATGAAACTGGCTATAACTTTATCAACGACTTTCAGCACTGCTCAAGACGATTAGCCAACTAAAGAACTAAATATTTGTAAATATCATTTTTATAAACTTTGAGCTTAATAAATTGCAGAAATTTCTTAAAATGTCATTTTAAATCCTTGTTGGACAAACATTTATGCGTTTCTTTGTGAAGTTGCAATTATTTGATGAATATTAATTGTTATCACGAGTTCGAGTTAACATGACTCAGAACATATTTATTGAAATGAAATACAGCTGATTTCACAAACATTCAAAGAACTATAATGTGAACCTGAAATCCGAACGAGTAGACGGACGACAGTAGTGTAGTAAACAAGTTGAAAGTGAGACAAGCAACTCTGTAGTGTTGTTTACTGGGATACAGCAAGTAGTTTTGTGTAAAAATAAAAAAAAAAAAAAAAAATGGGCCAAACTTATTCCTCGTTGATAAATTATTTTTTCTCCAAACCAGAGAAAAATATCTTACTTTATGGTTTAGAAGCAGCCGGCAAAACATCAGTTTTCAATAAAATGCAATTAGATGAAAAATCATACCCTATGCCAAGGCCAGACTTCTGTGAAGGAATAGTGAATTTGAAAAAAATTAAATTTTTCATTTTGGACATTGCGCGAAGTCTAACTGCAAGATACGATGGGAACAACTTTATGCAAAGATGTGATGCAGTCATCTTGGTTATAGATTCTACAGATCTTGATAAAATAGATGAAGCTAAGATGATATTAACTAAAATTTTGGATTATGAAGAACTAAAGAATGCCATTATACTTTTGTTTGCAAATAAGCAAGATTTACCGAATGCATTAACACCAACACAGTTGGCTGAGAAAATAAAATTACATGAACAAAAACGCATTTGCCATATACATGGAACATCTGGATCTACAGGAGAAGGAGTTGTAGAGGCATTGGAGTATTTACAATTGCTTTTTTTAAAAAATAAATGGTTTAATTTATTTTGACAAATAAATGATATTATATATTACAACTTAAATCTTTGTATTTTTTTTAAATATTGGAATATTTGCGATTGTTTTCTATTTATGAATTGTATCCAAAATAAGTAAACAAAAATACATTTCTTTTATAGTTTAGAATAGTATTGAGGTGTTGTTTTTTTTTTACCAGGAGGAATATTCTGGCCACAGATTTCAGCTTAAAGTGTCATAAATATTCAAGAAAAATAAAAACAGATCCATAAAATCAACAGCGTTTTTTAAGTATATATATATGTATATGTATGTATATCCAGAATATTATAAAAAGAGGCAAGATGGGTATTTTATGTTCATTAATAGGAATTAACAGGGCTAAATAGATGTAAATAATAAAACGTATTTTCGATCTAAACTAAAAACTATAATAACATTTAAAAAACAACATGATGAGTAAGATGACCATGCATAACAATAATTCTAAGGAATCGGAATGTTGTGTTTCCCACACAATGTATGCATAAACGTAACCTTAATGGACGTGTCTTTATATCACATAAAATGTTTGTAGGTACTTTTTTCTTTTTGACATGACGTGGCCTATAGAAGTCAAACAAACTGTAGGTATTTCATCATATCCCAGAATGCATTAAGCAGATGTAACTTTCTATTTATATGAAGAATATTAATGATAGATAATTGTAATATTTTGTTTGTTAAACGCCTTATCTGGTTTAAAAAAATGCGTTAAAATTATTCATCGTTGATGAAATATTTTTGTTTTCAAACCAAAGATAGAAAATGTATGTATGTATTTGTATATCATACTTTGTGGTTAAATACAGCCGGCAAAACTTCTGTTATTTATTACCTTGACCGCCAAATATATGTGTACAATGCTTTTGATAATTTGGGAATTATATTTAAGTAGCTTTTGTTACTAAATAATAAATTTGGAAATAATTAATATAATTCTGAAATGAAAACCTGAAACAAAAGGAACGTTTTTCTATAAATAAATTTGTATTTTGTTTTAATTACAAGGGACTTTCATTTAGATAATCTTATCAGCGGACTTTCATTTAGATAATCTTATCAATATTGAATTTAAGCATTTTTAATTTTGGACATTGCAAAACGCCTAATTTGGTAAGAATATGGTGTAGTCACGTTTATTGTAGTTTCTACAAAAATCTTGGGTTCTTTTATTGCAAATAAGCAAGATTTAACTAATGCATTAACACTAACATAGTTGGATAGTTGTCAGATGTACGTATATGTAAATAGAATTTGAATGAGTGTAGAAAAATTACAGTAATTAACAAGTGAGTTAAACAAAATTCTTTATAAATGCTCGTTATCGCATGAAACGCCTATAGTGTTTTTCCCAATCCATAGTAAGACATACGGCTACTCAGTTAAATGATCTATTACCAAAGAGTTGTTAGATCAAAAACAACAAACAAAGAAAATGGAGCCGTGCCTAGGCATATCTATGACACCATACATTTTTCGTTTTAGATCACCTCTTACTATCAGATCAACAACACTCTAGTGATCTCTACGCAAACAAAATGCATCTTTGATTTAAAATATAAAACTAAAATGTTTTAAATCAGGAAGATAATTCCATAATAATTGGAATATCTAACTATGAACAAACTCAACCTATGTAAATGAAAGTGTTAAGTAGGTATACGTGTCTTTGAAGAATATATCTACTTTTTTTTTTTAAATCATGACGTGGCCTATATAAATCATACAAATATTAAGCACATATTCCATAATATCCCAGAATGTGAAAAAGATGTAACTTTCTGTTGAAAATTAAGGAAAGATTTTTGTAATATTTTACGAGTTAATTCATTGCATCTGATTTCTGATTACCAGTTATCGGCAATTACATATGCATGCACACATATACTCGGAGATATATCAAGTGACGTATATATAATCAGATTGCATTAATAAATCAGTAGAATAATTTCTGTGAAAAGATAGAAAAAGCGGTTATTGTTATTAATATGTTTGGGTTGGATTGTGATGGCATTATTAATAATAATATCGCCCGGGTTATAAGGCTTTACTGCAGCAAGTGAAATTTTAAACTATGCAATTGCAGATTTGAGATATTTTTGGAAGTTGTATCCGAGATGGGAGGAATACAAAGAACAACAAATTGTTATGCTGATCTTTGTTGTGGATTCTTCAGACAAGAAGCGATTTACCGTGTAAATATTTATTATAAAAGATGAAGAATGCTGCTTCTGTTTTGTTGTTTAAAAGAACAAGGCTCTGTAAAAGTAGATTATTCATTCCCTGAATACATTCTAAGTGAAATTCATTAAACACGATTATTTTGTTCAAGGAGTAAGTGCGAATCCGGGACAAGGCTTTGCTGCTGCTTAGTTTATAAAATTATGAAATAACAAATAGAAGGTATAATAAACAAATGCAAGATGTTATTTCGTTATGCACATATAATTTTATATAGCCGGCTGTTTGCTGGAACAACCATGGGGTAATCAATCATTTACCTTCAAAGTTTTCCAGCATACTTTTTACATCTTCTTTTAGCCTCGTGTTGTATGATTTTAAAAGAGCTTCCTTTGATTGAGGTAACGATCTACTTCCACTCATATTTAATGACTTTATTTAATTGTAATATTTAACAAAAACTTTTCAAAAATTATTATTTACACATTAATTCTAAAAGTAAACAATTGAAAGCAAGAAACAGTAGTAAAAATGTCAGAATATACTTTTACTAGTTCCCGCATAGCAGGTTCAGGTAGTTTTGTTGGAGTAAGGGTATGTTTAAACTAGTGAGGTTTTCCTCTGAGCGTCCTTTAAGCGTGAATACATTTTTTTCACGGAAAATCATTCACATTAAGCGTTTTTCTTTTTTAGTTCCGAGCAGAATCTGAGTTGTCAAAAAATTTGTTTGTGTTTCTTTTTAACTCAGAGCATGCAGAGCTCCAGATGTGTGTTTCTTTTTTTCGTTCGGAACATGTGTAGATCGCACTCGGCGTGCTCGAACATAATTGACTGAGAATGTGAGTAAATTGAGCGCACCAACTGCCATGTGTGCCAAGAAGGAAAATGTGACGACAAAATTTATTAGATACATAAGTTGGCGAAAAAAGTTGAACGCTTGTTGATTTTCTGTATCGGGTGTGTATCAGTGTACAAGAAAGGGTGGGTATTGCTTTTTATGGTTAAAAATGAAAATGTATTCTGATTTGTGTGGTTCAAGAGTTTTAAAAAAAACATATTCTTTTTCACAGCTCGCTCTGTTTGGAACAAGTTCAGTGCATCATATATGTGTTCGAACTCTGTTCAGTGCTCTGCTTTGAACGAAAAGAGAAAAACACCTACTAGCGTGAATTTTCTCTGCGAAAACAGAAAATCGTGTACACATACAATTTTGCGATAACGCTGGGGTGATTAGACTCAATTTTTTTGTACAGGTAAGGTTTATAAAAATATATTTACAGAAAATTAGAAAGGAGCAATGGAGATTCTTTAATACTCCCATTGCTTTTATCCCAACTAGTGACGCATTATCACAGACTTTGAGAAAATCTTTTTTTTTTGATAAGCCTTAACACTGTTGCTCCACTTGCAATATTTGAGGCAATGGCAATGGCAATAAAAATATTGGGGAATTTTATTCCTAGCAATTTAAATTTCAATAAGCTTTATTCTTTTTATTTTTGTTAATTTAAGCTATCGATTTTTAATTTGTATTGTATTTTGTATTTTGTAGGAACATTTATTTATTTGCTTACGTTTTTTGTATATTTAGTAACGGGAAGGCAGTCAAATTGTAAGGAAGCCATTTTGAAATGTCAAAATATATTGCCCCGGAGATGGAAAGCAATTTTTGCATTTCATCGATCGTGCAATATTGCCATTGCCAAAGCGCCTCCATTGGCAATATGTTAGCAATTTATTGTCTTATATATTGCATTTGGAGCCCTTGGGTAAAGCATACACGACCAAGTGAAAGCACTTTTAGATTTTTAAGCAATTGCGGTATGTATATGCAGTATTCAATTTGAATTATATTATTACTTCATAATTTTTTTTTATAGTTAAAACATATATGAGTTTCAGCAACCAAATTATTTATTTTGTAAACAATTTAGTAAAAAGCCAAAAACCAAATACAACTAGGTCCTAAATATTTGAATTTTCTATTACTCGCCTGATGGCACTCCTCTCACATAGTGGAATTTTCGAGAAACACCTCGAAGAGAGCCACTTCATTCTTAACGTGGGCCAATCACAATGTAGCAAAAATGACAGCTTATTCACCAATCAAAAAGCCCCACGCTAGATTTTAAGGGGTAAAAATAGGCGGCCGGCTCGAGAGAGCATTCAGTTGAATTTTATACGCCACTGAGACAAGAACATATATTTATTTTATAGCAAGTGAAACAAATTTTGTGCTTTTCCATTCGGAAGAAAAAATAAACGGATAATTTTTTTTTATTATTTGTGAAATAAAACATCAATTTTTGATTGTGTTTTTCGAAAACTATAATGTAAGTATTTTTGAAACATTAAAGTGTTTTATTTATTCTGCGTAATGTTTTATAGTGTTTTAAAAGATTATACCTAAAACTTTAAATGTTTGTGGTCAGAAGAAAAAATCCGAATAAACTTGTAGTGTATATTTAATGGTTCTTAAAGTTCTTCAATTCAGTTTTTACTTTTGTAAAATGTCTTCTTTTTTATCAATATACAAATGTGTTATAATAAAGTTCTAGAAGAATAATCCCGTCATTCTCTCCATAGCAACGATTTTATATTTCCAATAAGAATGTGAGTTTGGAGAGATGCGACGTCATCATTTTGTTGTAAGAGCTTTCTTTTTGCTTCACTTATACGATTTTTCCCCTACGTTCATTTTTTTCTTGTACCTTGGGATCAAGTTTTGTCAAATCGATTTTAATTATAGTTTTGTTGAAATTGAAGAAACTGCAAAGTGGTTTTGGTTTTAAATTAACCTTAAAAGGAAAATTGGTTTTGTGGCTAACGGCTGACGTGTCCCGGACTAAAATATTTTACATATACATATGTACGTATGTACATAATTATGTATGTAGGTACCAGAAAATTATAACCTACAAAAATGACTGAGTGCGGCGAACAGTGGGCGTTTGCTTTAGCCAATTCGATATCATTCATTTATCATTTAAACTAAAGAAACCTATACACCAAAACCGGACAAGAAAGCTGAAGAAAATCAAATTTATAAATGAGTTCGTATGTGTGTATCTATGTACATGAATGGCTTTACGGTAGGAAAAGGTACACGTCATGGGACAAAATAATGTAGTAAACATTTCCTTCAACAGCATCTTCTTTTAACAAGAACATGTTTTGTTGTTCAGAATAAACTCTGAATGTGGTTCTGCTAGACGTCCTGTCAAAGTGTAGGTTGGATAAAATGGAATAGGTACACTTGTGGTATATTTGCTCAAAACTAAGCTCTTTTTTAAAACATTCTTGAATATGTAGATACCTACCACCTGTTTAAGTTTTTAAATACTCCCGTTTTATTCCTAGGTACTTGCTACCCGAATACTTTACAATAAACCATCTTAAGTAAATACCATAATATTTGTAGAAAAAGTTTCATTAGAAACTGTATTTCTTGTAGCAAAATCATCACTTATGAAAGACAACGTGGATTAATTTCACCCTAAATACCCACCTGTTCGAGTTTTGATTTTAGTAATTACAAAATTTGATGACGTAGATCATTGCAATTTCAAACTTACATGCTTCTACATCCTGTAAAAGATCCCAACTAAATGTTCTTTTTGTTCTTGAACGTTCTTTTATTCGTAGCAGAACTATGAAAGCATTAAAATTACATTCACGATTTTTAAACGTGTCATTGGTCGTTGCGTACCGGTTTCTAAACGATCTTGAACAGTTCTTTCGTGCTTATAACTCTTTTCTTCAAGTTAAATCAAGTTCTACACAAAATGAACTTTGGTAGATTTTTTTTTAAATTGTAAATGCCGGTCAATGGTCTACTCTCTTGTCTTTGTATAATGAAAAAGATAGGTTGGTAGGGGCAATGGCGGTTGTGTTTATACGTTTTTTTTTATTCACTCAAATAGCTACAAGTGTTTAAACATTTCTGGATTTTAAGAAGAGGTAAGGTATGTGCCTACCTAGCTACTCAAAAAGCGTGTTAAGTAGGTCAACACTTCTGAAAATGAGTGTTTATAGGTCATAATGTATATGTAAACTTGTAGGTATGTGTACATAATTATGTATTTAAGTAGGTATGATCGGACCAGTTCATTTTATTTTAAGTATGTGCATATGTATGTAGGATTTTGTTTGACCACTTCTTTTTTTTTTTTTTTCTTGTTTTTCAGATATAAACACTCAAAATGAGGTTATGCGTATTATTGGCTGTAGTGGCCTTTATTGGCCTTTCTCTTGGAGAAGAGAAAAAAGAAAAGGATAAGGAACTCGGAACCGTGATCGGTATTGATTTAGGAACCACATACTCATGGTAAGTTTAATTATTTTCTATTTACAATATGAATATAAAGAGATGGAATCAGCTATACACACAACAGTTTTGTTTGGTCCATAAGTAACGAGATACAATTAGAAACTGAGTTAGTAATTTTGATCATTAAATTGATCTTGATTTCCAATATAGGTATATACTCGTACCAAATAAGACGCGGCTGAGAAAAAAATTATTTGCTTGTTGCAAACGAATTATATTCAAGATTTTAAGCCAACTAAAAATACTAGCTTTTAACTACACTAGACGTCCAGTATAACGAAAGATATAAATGTTCAGCCAATTCGTTATATCGAAACCAGTTTTTTCATCTTACAGAATTTTTAAGTTTATATTATATCAGCTTCTCAAAATTGCACAAATTGAATCAATTTTGAGAAGAAAAAAGGCATTTATTTAAGTTTATCTGAAGGTTTTGGTTACTTCATACTACTTGTGGACAGCTTCTGCATGTAACTGCCGTAGATTCAATATTTTGGAGCAATCTTGCAACAAATGCGAAAAGCGAAAAAAAAACTAACGGTTTTTGTTGTGAAAACAACTTTAAACGCATAAAAAAACTACTGAGTTCTATATGAAAACGATTCTCATATTTTGTTTTTTTCTTTTCCTTAAAATTGAACAGCATTCGTTAAATAGAGAAGCAAAATTTTTCATTATTCGTTATTTAGAAATATCAATAAACTTCATGTGATGATTCCTCTTATACTGGAAATTCTTTATATCGGCATTTGTAATACTGGACGTACAGTGTATTTGCGATCGACATTTCTTTTTATTTTGTATGATATTTAGCTAGTTCAGAAAAACACTAGATCTCTGAGAGCTCAACAATCTTATATGAAGTGGATTGTACAATTTTTGAAGGAGCAACATTTTCGAGATCCCAGTTTCCTGAATTGAGCAATTATTGGGCAGAAATTAGCAGCTTATGAAATTTTGAAGAGTGAGGATGAAATTCTCTCATGAAGAAATAAAAGTTCGAAAAAATCTACAACGTGTTGAGGACATTTTTCCGCCAATTTTATTTGTTTTTTTTTTTTATATTTTTGTTTGTTTTAAAAAAATCACATTTTTTCTCTTCAAACTAATAATTTTGTATGCTAGTGCTTTTAATTAATTTATTTCTTCAACAAATCTTTTCCCACAAGAAATTGTCAGGAAGAGGAAATATTTTACTCTCTCAAGAGCGCTCTCCTTTGTCCAAAACTACCAAATTTGAAACTCTGGAAACGGAATTTGCAGAAGTAATAATTTTAACTATATGCCTGTAAGACCTAAGGTCTTTTAAATGCAAACTAAATTGCTCCGGAATAGTTAGAAGAAACAGAAAGATAGGAAAGAATTTTTGTTGGAACAGCAGATTTAGTTTTTTTTTATCTCATTATACCCACGGGTGGCATCAATTAAAATTGGAGGTATAAAAAAGAATTGCTGTTAAACACTGTATCCGCCCATTTGTGTCATTTGGTAGAGCCGATCAGACCTATTACAATTATAGTTTTGCCGCAAATTTGAAAAACGTGAGCGAGAATCGACACTTGGAAGACCTAAAGTAACGAACAATATTCATATCTCATCTTGCGTTTGATAACCTTAACCTAACTTATCATCAGATTCCATCGCAGATTTAATTTAAAAAAAATCTTTAAAATGAGTATTATGTTGATAAAAATGTTTTTTATTTTTTTTTTAGTGTTGGGGTTTATAAAAATGGACGCGTTGAAATTATTGCCAACGATCAAGGTAATCGAATTACACCATCGTATGTTGCATTCACTGCCGACGGGGAACGTCTTATTGGTGATGCTGCCAAAAATCAGTTGACTACCAATCCAGAGAATACAGTATTTGATGCTAAACGTTTGATCGGTCGTGAATGGTCTGATTCCAATGTGCAACATGACATCAAATTTTTCCCATTCAAGGTTGTTGAAAAGAATTCAAAACCACATATTAGTGTAGCTACCTCGCAGGGCAACAAAGTATTTGCTCCAGAAGAAATCTCCGCTATGGTTTTAGGTAAAATGAAGGAAACTGCTGAGGCTTACCTCGGTAAAAAAGTCACACACGCTGTAGTCACAGTACCAGCCTACTTCAATGACGCACAACGTCAAGCCACCAAGGATGCTGGCGTCATTGCTGGTTTGAATGTTATGCGTATCATTAACGAACCAACAGCCGCTGCTATTGCATACGGTTTGGACAAGAAGGAAGGTGAAAAGAACGTCTTGGTATTCGATTTGGGTGGTGGTACCTTTGATGTGTCGCTCTTGACCATTGACAATGGAGTGTTTGAAGTGGTTGCTACCAATGGTGATACTCATTTGGGTGGTGAAGATTTCGATCAGCGAGTGATGGATCATTTCATTAAGTTGTATAAGAAGAAACGTGGAAAGGACATTCGCAAGGACAACCGTGCCGTACAAAAATTGCGTCGTGAAGTAGAGAAGGCTAAGCGTGCACTCTCGTCCAGTCATCAAGTGAGAATTGAAATCGAATCATTCTTTGAAGGTGAGGACTTTTCCGAAACCTTAACCCGTGCCAAGTTCGAAGAATTGAACATGGATCTATTCCGTTCGACATTGAAACCAGTTCAAAAGGTCTTAGAGGATGCAGACATGAACAAAAAGGATGTGCATGAAATCGTTTTGGTTGGTGGTTCAACACGTATTCCAAAAGTACAACAATTGGTCAAGGACTTCTTTGGAGGCAAGGAACCATCACGAGGAATTAACCCCGATGAGGCTGTTGCCTATGGTGCCGCTGTTCAAGCTGGTGTTTTATCTGGTGAACAAGATACCGACGCTATTGTTCTGCTTGATGTGAATCCTTTGACTATGGGTATTGAAACAGTCGGAGGTGTAATGACCAAGCTGATTCCACGTAACACTGTCATTCCAACTAAAAAATCACAGATTTTCTCCACTGCCTCCGATAACCAACACACAGTGACCATTCAAGTATACGAAGGTGAACGTCCAATGACCAAGGATAACCATTTGCTCGGTAAATTCGATCTTACGGGTATTCCACCAGCACCAAGAGGCATCCCACAAATTGAAGTCTCTTTTGAAATTGATGCCAACGGTATTCTGCAAGTTAGTGCCGAGGACAAGGGTACAGGAAACAAGGAAAAAATTGTCATCACCAACGATCAAAACCGTCTGACACCAGATGATATCGATCGCATGATCAAGGATGCCGAGAAATTCGCCGACGAAGACAAGAAACTGAAAGAGCGTGTTGAATCAAAGAATGAACTGGAATCATATGCCTACAGTTTAAAGAACCAAATCGGCGACAAGGAAAAACTCGGTTCAAAACTGAGCGACGAAGAAAAGACAAAAATGGAAGAAGCAATCGACGAAAAGATCAAATGGATGGAACAAAATGCCGATGCTGATCCCGAAGAATACAAAAAACAAAAGAAGGACCTAGAAAGCATAGTGCAACCTATTATTGCGAAACTGTACCAAGGACAAGGAGGTGTGCCACCAACAGAAGAGGGTGACGACTTAAAAGATGAACTATAAGAGACGAGTGTTCCGATCATCGAGATACAGGAGAGATAAGATTGAAGGGGAGAAATAAATGGAGGGCATCTAATAAACCATGAACCCCAAGCTCTCCAATTAAAGCGCTCACACAAAAAAAATTCTCCACTAAGTTAAGGCATTTCAAAACACAAACTAAGATCATGTTTTTTTGTAATCTAATTTAAATTAATTTATTGATTTACTTCTAAGAGTTTTCTTCATTTTTAAAAAATATTTTTGTTTAATGAAAAAATATATAAATCGAGTCAAACATTTTCGACTGACTAATGATGAAGAATCTAGAATTGTTTCAATAGAAAAAGAAAAAAATTCAAGAAATAAAAGAATATCCCTTTCGATTTTACGAAGGGGGTATACATATTTAAACAAAAAAAATTTGTTTTCTTTTATCAAACTAATTTTGTTATAATTTGTCTCATTTATATGTACATACATAAATGCCCACCTTAAGTTTTAAACATTTGTTTTAAGGCACTAATTAAAAGGCGATTGAATTAACAAAAAATGTGTACACATTGTATGATAGTTTCCTTTTTGTAAGAAAATAAATTAAATTAAAAAAGATAATTTAAACATTGTTTGAGATTTGGGAGGCAAATTTAGGCATCATAAACCTGTCAAATCTAGTGGTTTGTAGGGCAAATTCGCAAAATATGCTATTAATTAAATAACGATTGTTTTGAAATAAAACAACTATACTGGGCCCGTCATGAATTTCGTTTTCCACTGAATATTTTATTTTTCCTGTGATCGTGAATCTTCCACGGAATACTTATCCCTCGAACAAAAAATTGTATAAAATGACAGCAAAAATTCCTTGCGAAAGTTTATTTCTGATACCAATAAATTCCGAATGAATCTTTTCAGCATCATTCATGTTACCAACATTCGAATGTGAGAAAAAATTTCTAGAGAAATTTTTATTCACGATAACCCTCATTAAGTTCGAAAATGAAACTTATAGGATGATTCTCCCCCTTGTGACGAATCACAAGTCACAAGCCCTCGTGACTATTCCTTGTGAGGATTATTGTGACTCGATAACATTTATTGAATTCTCCCCCAATCGTCACAAGAAAACTCACAACGAAACTCACCACCGCTAAAGGTGAATTGCGTAGTGGCATTATTGGAACACCTGAATATTAAAAACAAAATGAAAATTGAAATTTATGCGGATTATTTATTATAGATGTAATAATAAAGATAAGCAAATATGTATAAATGAATTTATTTTTGTTTAAACAAATAAACAACTATCAAAGAGAATCCGTTTCATTAATTTTCAAGCAAGAAAATGTAAAAGGATTTATATTTGATCTGGAATGGTATAGAATGAACAGAATACCTACAGGCAATCACACTATTGTGTAATTAAATCAAATTAAAATTTCATATTTCTGTTTACTTCATGTTGGGATATAAAATAAATTGTTTCACAAAATATTATATCGAATGTCGCATCGAAATGTCGTGACCTGAGTTGTGAGTTGTGACCTGCTCTGAAGTAGATCACAATTTCGATTGTTTTTATGACTGACAAGTTGTGACTTTGGAAGAGAATCCGAAAAAGTCACAACATTAATTTCACCTCTGCTTGTGACTTGTGAGGTATCAGTGATGTTGGGGAGAATCGGGCTGTTAATTATTCTATAAATTTATTATGAAAGTTTTTGTTAATTACATACATATTTATTTACAATATTTCACCACTTTTCAGTGTTCGGCTATTCACCATCCCAGTATAAGTGCCCCTTAAAAGTATGCAATGCACAACAGAGGCTCTAAAACCTAAGCGAACAAGAACTTTCGCTTTCGCACAATTTCTTTTTCCTTTTTGAAAAAGAAACTATTCTTTCATTTCGTTCACGGGTACAGGGTACTATCATAAATGCACGGTTGCGAAATTCCGACAAATGCATAGCATATCATTCAAATGCAAATGATGAATGTCAGTTTCATAAATGTTAAACGCAAATATTTGCAGCGCAAACTAAAATTTCACATGCATTCCGATTTTTTTTTAAATAAGAGAGCATGATGTAAACGGTGGAACACCTTCCTTTATTGTTCACATCTGTCCAAATTTCCGCTAGAAAATTCAAAGTTATACTAAATGCAATGGCGCAGTGGATAAAGTGCTTGATTGCTAACTAGGACGTGTGGGTGCGATCCCCACGCTAGGCGCATTCTTTTCTATGCCTCCAATTTTAATTGGAGGCCGGCCATGGGTTAAAATGAGACAGTCAATACCTGTGGGCTGATTAGTGAATACGAAGCGAATTCGATATCTCATTTTCGACTCGCTTCGTTTTGATCAATTAACGAATTCGATTTACGAATCGTAAATGCTACTTCCAAGATTTCCAGATAATTGACAGCTGATTGCCAGTGAATATTTATTATTTCAATCAAAATCCGAGGTGCATTTACTTTGTAATAAAATATTTATTTAAATAAAAAATGGACTCAAATGTTATTTATATAAATGCTTAACGTGAGGAAGAAAAAGAATCTTAAAATTCAAACTTGAGAAGAAAATTATTAAGAAGCGCTTCTTCACATTTTGATCTTCCTTGCTTCGAGTCAGTGTTTTTGCTTAACGTGTTTATTATTTGTTAAATTAGCTTTATTTCATAAAAACTTGGTTCGATAAGTTGTTTCGCCTTTCAAAAGAGACATTTAAAATTGTCTTGGACGAAATAAAAAACAAATATAGACCACAGAACAAAAATGGGACACCACCAATTATAAAATTAGCTGCAACATTGAGATTCCTTGCAGACGGATCATACCAGAAAGTGGTTGGGCAGGATACAAACATTGGAATGGCGCAACCTACAGTATGCAATTAAATGTCCGAAGCGATAGACATATTGCAGAGAACGTTGTATGTTGTGTCCTTTGGCTAATCCTTCGTTTTCCCTAATAAATTCGATCAGCGGATAAAATTGTTGCTGGTTGGTGTCTTGCTGTCTTGGGCGCCTACACATTTATTACAAAACAATGATTGTTTATTTCTTTAGTTTTTTTTTATAAAAAAAATACTTTCGACCGTGTCGATAAACCAATCGGCCAAAGAAATCCTATCGGAAATGCACGCGCTAAAAATCGAAATGTCAAATCAAATTCGCTTTCGATTTCTAAAATAGGGCGAATGTAAAACGAAAGCGAAAACAGTAATATCAAGTCTTATTTTCGCCACCTAAAACGATTCGCTTCGTATTCTCAAATCCACTGTGCCAAACTAGTGCCGTGCAATTCAGGTTGCATTTAAAAGACCTTAGGTCTTACAGGCATATAGTTTTTGGTCCACAGGAAAATTAAGCAAATTAGCGAAAGTTTCATAAATGCATGCACAAATAGTTTTTCTGACGTTAATATAATCGCATGTAAAGAAATCAACCATGCATTTATGAAAGCACCCACAATTTAGGCAAGTTTTAAGGGTTTGGGTATATTTTCCTGCAAAACAGTATCTTGCTCAACGTTTTGCTGCTGAATGTTTTCCCGTGTAACGTTTAACCGCCGTAACGTTTACGTTTGCCCACTAAATCCTTCCTTTTTAATTACATATACATTATGACGGCCCTGTACTCATTTTATGCTCTTACATGGTCCGTAAGGTGATGCATGCTGCCTCCCTGCAACCCCTGCTTGACCAAATATAGCATTGAGTTTACGTGTATGCAGTTTTCTTGGATTTAAAGATTTTTTTTTGAATTTGAAACTTTGCATATAGAAATTTAACTCCCTCTTAATATAGATAGCAGTAATTCGGTGGAAGCGCACCTAGTCGAATACTTTTTATCACATTTAAAATACATCATACATAGGAAATAAATTATAAAATATGTATGTCCATAAGAACCAATTGTCTTATTCCGCCGCTAAAATAGTAGAGGATAATCAGCGTCACAAGTTGCATAAAGTTCAATTTTTACCGGGGTCGTTTGCTCAGCATGAGCTTTGGAAATCTTGTGTTTAGGAATTTTACCGTACATTTTGTTTAAAATTTATATCGGAGAATAGCATTACAGAGTGTGGTATTTGAAATATACAGGACGGGAAATGTCATTCCTAGAAATGATACAATGATACGGTAGGATTGCATATTATCAGTTAAAAAGTATACTCTTATCTTCATTATCTTAAGTTACACAGATATGCACAATTACTAAAACAACAATTGTTATTATTTGAAGTTTTTTTTTATCTTTATTCCACATTATTATTTAAACGTGTTTCTATGTATTCAATGTATATAATTATATTTTGTAGTTTATTCGTGCTCACTTGAACTCAAAATAAATTATCTTTTAACAGTTATAATTTTCTTATCATTAACTTAAACTTTAAATTTTATATATTTTATTACAATATTACAGAATATATTATTTTCTGTTGGTTTTTTTTCATCATATTAAGTCTAGTTTATAGGTACATCCAAGCGAAGGGAAATGTTTATACAAATTACTTTTTTATATGTGTGAAAAATTTAATAAAATTAAATGAAATTTTTTTGACGAAAAGAAAGAACAAATTTGTTTCGAAACAAACGTGATTTGCGGATCCTAATTTAACCAAATATATACCTTGAAATTTATGTTTTTGTAGACTTTTCACCGCGAGATCTATTGATGTTTTCTTTCGATTTTGATTTCACTTCGCATTGATGTATAAACTATGCTTTAAAATCAAACTCTTCTAATTATGATTTTAGATTATCGATGAAAGGCGAAGTGTTGGAAATAAATGTGAAAACAATAAATTACAAATCAAAAGCAACAGTAAACAGAAAAAATACGGGGCCCTATTGGAAACCTCCCACGAAATATTTTATTCCCTAGAACTTTTGTCTGCAATCGTGAACATCTACAAGATAAATTTCCCTCGAACAAAAAAAAATCGTATAAAATCACAGAAAAATTTTATTCTCGATATTTATTAAATTCCGAGCAATAATATCATCTAAATAATAATAATAATATCTAAACGAACCAATGGGAATTTACTCTACGCTGGAACATTTGTATTTCATTCAATGTACATAAATGTTACTGTGCCAAAGACTTGTGCCAAATTCCTAAACGCAAGATTTGCAAAGCAAAAAGCAAGTGAACTGCGCAACACAAGTTTAAAACTTGCGCAATTGCAATGAAGTTTGCGCAAAAAAAAGAATGAACTGCGTTTTGGGCAGACATTTTTCTGTTTGTGTTTAGGGACAGTTTGCTTTTAGGAATTTGCCCTTGTTCTTTTGAAATGCGGCACAAGATGCGCCTATATACATAATGTATGTACATACCTAATTAACGCTGTTAGGTAGAACAGAAACAAACTTTGGTCAGTCTGTTTCGGTTGACTAGGGTTTAATTCTAGCTTTTTATTGAATAAATAGCTAATTGTTTAAAGAAAAGCTAGAGCGTGTAAGTTAGAACCATACAATAAGAAAATCATTTAACCAGAAAGGTTTCTAGAACAATTATTTAAACCACAACGGTAACACTCTTACAATGACATGCTATATCTTTTTGTAAATCAAAAAGATTTTATGTTATTTTTAAATAAAGTTCTTTCAGTGAAGTTTTTGAAAAAAAAAATAATTTCAAGCTTCATATTAATAAAAAAATCTTCACGCTCTAGATTTTGTCACACCTTAGCGAATTCTGATTATAAAATAGGTTAATCCGTTGCTAGTCCTTGGTCGATCTAATCAAATACGTACAGCTCCCTGGTATTTTTTGTATACCAAGAAAAAACCAGAGCTTCATCAAAAATAAGGAATTAGTGTGTACATTTCTATTTTGGCTTGTTTACGTATTAATGATGGACCAAAACATTGACGCTCTGAAGTCTGAAACGTACATCTCGATAGATAATGAATACCACATTTTTGTCTACTCAAAAAAATTATTTTAAAAAATTATCTTGGCCTGACATTTCATCGTTATTCGTTTGTAGAGTAGTTGGAACCACTTGTTATTTACAAAGACGTTCACCTTAAAAAAATACGGACTGATTAATTTCAAAAATATTGGACCCTATCTATATCTTCCAGGAAATTTCGTTTATAACGGAAAATTTGATTCCCTCCCAATTTTTCCTGGGATCGTGAATCTCCCACGAAATAAATTTCCCTCGAACAAAAAATCGTATGAAATGACAGCAAAATTCCCTGGGAAATATTATTCTCGATGCCAATAAATTTCGAAGGAAACTTTTAAGCATCATTCATGTTCCCAAGATTCGAATGAGAAAAAATTTCAAGGAACAAGGAAATAGCATTGGGAAATATTATTGAAACTCTGGATCCCATCAAAATTTTAAATAGGTTACATTTATCTCATTCTTGTTCGATAATATTAATTGTATTTTAGACAAAATATTTTATGTCTATTTTAAAATCATATTGTTTCTTCTGTTGCATCTCCTGGTTTGGATTTTTTAAAGTGAACCATTTTCTAGTGAGTTGAGTTTAAGCTTCAACGGTTACAGAGTTCATTCGTCTGCATAAATTTTCAAAGGCAATTTTAATTTTCTCTTTAAAATCCTGACGAGCGGAATTATGTGTCCTTGAGAATATTTTTTTTTTTTTTTTTATAATCTACACGCGCTCAAGGGATTATGAATACCCTTTAAATGTTTCAACACAGCGCGGGCGTGGGTGTGAGGTTAAGGAAGAGAAAGAATGATAGGAACGATGTGTGGCGCAATTTCGGAGACTGTAGGTGGTTGTTGTCTCAGTTTTTATTTCGAATGTTTTCAGCATTCGTGATCCTCACCCAGAATAATTTTTGTATATTATTTTCCTATTGAATATGGAAAATGCGGAGTAACAATATTTCATATTAAAAAAGCCCACACTGATCCTCTCTTAATAATAGCGACCAATCGAAAGCAAACTTAACAATTTCGAATTGAAAACAAATTAGAATTAAATGAAATAATCAAAAATAACTTTTTTTTAGCAACAAATTAAAAATAATTGAGGCGAGTTGAATAACATCGTGATGAATTTGGAGAGATGTACCTTACCCCCTTCAAAATAACCAAGGTTTATAATGTTTGAATACATTTATTATTATAAGTAGATTATTAAATAAATTAAATTACAATCTCAATAATTATAAATATACATAATGTATGTAGCTAGGGATTCAAGCAGAACTTAACAATTTATTTGTAAAATCGTGATTTCAGTGAAAGTGTGGAGCATACTTTAAACACACAAAAAAAACTATTATGGTTTAAGATTTGGATTACATTCATGATGACTTTACCAGACTTGATTGTTAACTATCAGCTAGATTTAGGTTCAGCAAATAAAATACTCTTTTCCATTAAACACAGTTATGACTGACGACGACACCTCAACACGAAGCTTATTGATTAGAAACACTATTTCAAATATAAATTGCATATAACTTGGTTTAAATGTACTTTACTTATTAAAAACTTTTTATCCGCAGAACTTGGTCAACCAAAATTTGCGAAATATGTAAATTGTAATAGCTTCACTTTATGTGAGAAAGTAAGCATACAAGCAAATTCCAAAATTATGTTGACTTTGATTCTTTTTTGTATTCATCATCTGCTTTACGTTTGCAACAAATCGCTAAATGTTGAATTACATTCCAATTTGAGTTAACATAGTTTATTTCTCCGGATATTCTAGTTGACTGTTAGTTTACCAATAATAAATCAATGAATGCTTAAAATAATCGTAGTAAATGCCAAGTCCCCTTCAATAGAACGGTAACCACTTAATGGAAATAGAAAGAAATTATGAAATCCATTTCGGTCATTATAGTAAATTTTCATGATAATGTAGCCTTTAAAAATTGTAATTTTGATTCTGACATATTTTTTTAATTTACGGAGTGTTGTTCCGAAAACAACCGAAGTTTTCTTTTTTTTTTTTGTTGTTAAATATTGGTAATAGAAAAGTATGGATATTTTCAAGCTTATCCACACTGACGTGACGTCAACAATTTTATTTTTTTTTTCATTATGGTCCCCAAATCCTTATTACAATGAATTTTTTTCCGTAAAACACTTTACAAGTTATTTGCACTTTTTTGTAACAGACATAAACTTTAGACCTTTTTGTGTTTTTGGTATAAGTGTCTCAAAAGACTAGGGAGCTATGAAATATTATTTAATGAAGATGGAAATAACTACAAGAGATGATACAAAAAAATGTATTTTGAATCAAGCGAATGATGTGTCATTTTAAATAAAAATGTTTATAGATTATTATTCTTTTTTTTTTTAATATTACAAACGCGGCCAATATAAAAATTACTATATATTCTCTATCCTTTTCTTCTATATATATTTATGTGTGGTTGTGTGTACCTTAGTAACAATATTCTTTCTATATGCGATTTGGACGGTCGTTAGCCTCGCCTTCTTCGTCCTTTTGTGGACCACGCTGTGAATAGAAGAAAAAGAAAAGAAAAAAGAAAACACACAATAAACATAAATATACAAAAAAAACATAAAAGAATAAAACAAAACGCTTGTTTTTTGCATTTTTTGTTTAATTTTTGAAATTTATTTATACACATTTAAATATTTTTCTTTTTTTTTATAATAGGTAGTGGTATATTTTTGTTTGTAGGTATTTTAAAAATGGGGGTGATACAAGGTTAAATAAAGGAAGCACCTAATAATCCGATCAAATATTCACCATGAAAAGGAAACGAGAAACATTAATGTACATACATAGATAAACACCAAGCCAACAGTAGATATTTAAAGCTAAAGCTAAGTACACACGATTGGAAGATCTTCTAATATTGGCAGATTTTTCGCAAACAAATTTCACAAATCGTCTGCTAATTTTATATCAAAAAATGGCCGACTTCTTAAAATTGTGTGAACTCATCTGAACACACAATTTTTCTTATTTTCAAATAATTGGACGATTGTCGACTTATTGGATAGTGTTCTTGGCAACATTATCCAATTTTTAATTGGCAGATAATTTTTTTTTTAATTGGCGGAGGAACCAATTTATTCGCTTTCGAAAAATTGAAAGTTTTTTAAAAGAACGAAAATGGATGCAGAATAAACGAGAAGCTGCTAAGGTCACCGTCCGTCAAAATAGCGAAGAAGTCTTATAAATAGAAGGACGAAAGGATTTGACACATGAACAAACTTTGCAGTTCATTCTGATTTTTTTTTCACAACTAGCTACTTTGACAAATACTCCAATGAATAAAGTTTCATATTCTATATAATCTGTCAAAAAAAAATGTCTTCCAATGAGTGTACCAATATTTTGTTTTCTAAACAAACTGTCGACAATTGTCAGCCGGTTTTCTCCAAATAAATTGTCTAATTTTTGGATAAAATTAACCAACTGTATAAACAGACAATTTTCACTTGTCATTGGTTGCTATTGGAAGACTGTTGAGAGTTCAGCCAATATTAGAATATCTTTCAATAGTGTATACTTAGCTTAGTATATTTTTAGTTTTCAGTTTTCTTCAAGTCTGGCTGTCTCAAAAGTGACTCTTTGAAGAGGCAATTCGCAAATGTACTGGTTTTTTTTTAATAGATTCTGAAAGAGGTTTGCCGTTTTAAGCAGCCATGACAGTAAGATTCTTAAACATTCCTCATATAATACCTAAGTTATGTGTGCTGCTAAAATAGTCTACAACAAAAGGAACACAAAAAGGAAATTATTTTGTGGAAAAACAGAGCGACATCGTCTTCATAAATTGTACATATTTACAAATCACAACACTAATAAAGCTGGGGCACAATCGTTTCACTTTTTTTTTTGTTATATTGGCACATTATTGAGGAACTTAAAAAATTAGTTTTCCACATTTATACAATAAAGAATTTGCTGCTTTGCCTGCTTACTACTCAGCCTCGGGTTCGGGTCGGCTTAAGATTTCCTGACACAGAGCAATGTAATCCTGAAAAGTAATTTATATTTAATTTACGGCGAAATATAAAAAAGTTCCTTTTTTTCTGCAATGTTACTTTTATACGAGTATGTATTATTCACGGTGTTTCTAACAACATAAAACACTCCATAGTTTCTTTCCGTGCTTGATTGGGGGGTGTTGCCACATAAATATGTATATGTATATTTATAGGTATTATAAGTACTCGTTAGTGATAATGTTTAATTATATCAAACTCAACTATTTTAACTAATAATCTTTAATATAAGAATCTAAGAAAATTCAAACACTCCATGAGTGTTCTTATCATTTAAAGAACTTCATCTGTTTGCTTGCTATCAAACTGAGTTAAAAAGTGTATAAACTTGATCTTTCGACCTCTTATTAAAATTTCTATGTACAAATGTACAATGGGTCACAAGCACAAGGCAAAATAACCAATTCACTCGCAAATTAGGTATTCATTCGTTGTTTTCGTGGCTGGTAATTTTGTTTACTTTTGTAAAACTTTCATATACCTATTTGGAGACTATTTCTCTTATATTTCAGACTAATTATTTGAATGTTGGAAAAGGTAATGTTAGTAGTAAAACAAAAATAAAACTGATTGAAGTGTTGTATTTTCTTAATTTGCTAGTTAGTATTTTATAGTAGAAACTATAAACAAAACAATGCAAATAAGGATAAATATAAGAAGATATTTATTAATCAAAAACAATTTTTTTGTTCAATTATAATTCTTGAATAATCCTCTTAATTTGATTAAGAGACAAATAAATTAGATTGTTTGGAATAAAGTATTTATTCAAAATAAATTAGAGAATTAAATCGGAAACTCGATTTTGTAACGCAAGAGGAACATACGTTTGTCATTTATATCAGTCGATCACCAGTATCAACAACTGATCACCACATTTCTTGATGCTATTGTAGCAGCGTGTAACTTTGTAATAATGTTGCCAAAAGTTTTAAAGGTTTGACACAACTGTTTGAACATCATTACTGCAATAATGTGCTTGTTAATTTACTAATCAAAACCATATAAGAACTTATGTATTGTTATATGTTAAAAATATGAATAATATTTTGTGTCAAACAAATATTTTATTTGCTCTACCACTTTCTTGGAAATTCACTTTTGATTTTTCAATGATGTCAGCTGTTCATTGAAAACGCTTTCCATCATTGAAAAATCAAAATTGAATTTACAAGAAATTGGTTTGACAAAAAATATTATATACCATATTACCTTCATTTTGGTACCAAAACGACATTAGTTTTAATTGTTTAAGTGCCTCAGGATTGATAGTCAGTTTTAAATGATGAGTTCCAATGAAAGGTATAACTGGTGCCGTAAAGAAAGGTTTTTTCGCTATAAATAAGGTTACATCATAAATTACTTTTTATTCTCGTTGTGCTATCTCCTTTTGAACTCATTTTAAAGCTTTTTTTGTTTGAGAAATCGTTGCTAGTGTTGACCTTACTTAAATCGCAAAAAATGTACTAATGTACTAAACTCGCTAATAATATTAGAAAATTAGATTATAGATAGATTTCAGACGTGAAATAGTTAATGGATCTTAGAAGAAAATAGTTTATAATATGAATTAATGAGTTTGTGTTATGAGATTTTAGTTTATAATATAATATATGCAAGATGACAATGAATAATGTTTCGTAATGCGTCTAATCGTACGCAAACCGAGTTTTTTTTAAAGAACTTTAACATAACATAACCTTAAAATTTGCGAAAAAAAAATTTCTTTCTAGAAATGAATATCTGGAAAACCTGAGGTGCCAAAAATTATGTTGACAAATGTTGTCTGAATTCAGCTTATAATTTTATATTTAGTTTTGTCTGGCTAAATATTTGATTTTCCTATTTTTTTGAGCTCTGCTATTAATGGGCTAGTTTTTCCTCTGCCTAAACTGTCACATAAGTGCTTAAGTAGAACTTAAATACTTAAGTTGTGTATCAGCAAGCGGGCCTTACAGCACGATTCTCCCCAACATCACAAGTCACAAGGAGAGTTGAAATTTATTTAGTGACTTTCGGATTCTCCCCCATAGTCACAACTTGTGAATCATAAAAACAATCGAAGTTGTGATGTACTTCATAGTAGTTCACAACTCACAAATATGTAGTTTGAGTTTTAAGATTTCGAATCGGCATCCAATATAATATTTTGTAAAACATTTTTTTTTATATTCTATTCATGAAGTAATCGGCAATGAAACTTTAATTTCAGATGAAATTAATTTAATTTTTGTTTGAAAATTAATTTAATTTTTGTTTCAAAATTAATTTAATTTTTGTTTGAAAATTAATGAAACACTAAAAACGAATTCACTTTGATAGTTCTTTATTTTTTAAACAAAAATAAATTAATTTATACAAATTTGCTTATCTTCATTATAACATCTATAACAAATAATCCGCATCAATTTCAATTTTTGTTTTGTTTTTAATATTCAGCTGTTCCAATAATCCCATTACACAATTCACCTTTAGCTGTGGTGAGTTTCGTTGTGAGTTTTCTTGTGACGATTGGGGGAGAATTCGATAAATGTTATCGAGTCACAATAATCTTCACAAGGAATAGTCACAAGGTCTTGTGACTTGTGATTCGTCACAAGGGGAGAATCGGGCTTTTAGTGGTATGATATTTATTTTTCATTTTTCATTTTTCAATTGAATAACTATTAAAACATTTGTGTTTTAAGTAATGAAAAGGATTTCTTTGAATAAAATTGATGTGTCGCTGAATTGAACAACCAAAGGAAGGAAGGAATTTTTTCATACTAAGGTTGAAAATAAAAGGCGATGCGAAAACCTAGAAAACTAAATACTGTCCAATTTGTTTTATGTTAGCAAATAATAGATTTGAATATGGAGAGTAATAATTATGTTGCACCCTCTAGAATACTCACATAAGCGTGAATTTTTGTATATCATAATACAAAATATTATTCAATTAATGGGAGAAATTGATATAGACAGTCATGCTAATGAATTACTGTAGTATATGCGTGTATGTATTTAAGGGTAATAACAAAGTCTTTTTTAAATTTACAACACCAGAAAACACGATTAAAATTTCCTATTCAAGCACATTGAAAGAAAAGTTATACTAAGAATTGTGAATCAAACACTCATACAAACGGTGATATGCTTCATAAATCAACAATTTTATAAACACATTTATATAAAACAGAAACATATAATCAGTCAATATAGATTTAATATTTGCCAATGAATATTCAAAGAAATACACAAAACTACTACGAAAATGGGAAGATATTCTATGAACACATTTTTTTTAAACTACACAAAATGTTAAATAACATAAAAAAAGTATGTGGTGGAGTGATTTTGATTTTATGTTTGCTCCCGCTTTTTTTCACCAGGAGTGAATGCTTTTTCGAATAAAATGTGAGTTATTTTTTTATATTCTGTTTTGTTTGTTTACTATTCAATTAGAGTTTTGGCATTTTGTTTTTCTTTTAACATTATTTTTTTCTCTTTATTGTTAATATTATTGAAATTTTAGTTTTTTTTTTATTTAATGTATATAAATGTAAATGCAATAAATTTGTGAGGAAAATAAAAAATATATAATTAATATTAAATGTTTTCATTTCAAATTTACCGCTCGAAGTGGCATTTTAAAGTTAGCTGCTGCTTGCAGTTGAATTTGATAAGCTAAGCTGTGTATTTTAAATCCATAAAGTCTAAAAAGAAATATTAAATTAATAATATTCTTTAATTGTTGGTGTTTTTATTGGATAGGAAAACCGTTACCTTGGAACAAATTGGTTTGTGGGTCGCTTTGGGCGATATTCTGGATGTACCATAAAGAGCATATGAGGAAAGCCAGTACCAAAGTATGCCCCATCTGTGTGATGGTGACGTGATGACTTTGGTGTATAAACATCAATGCATTTAGGGCAATATGTTTTCACCATTGCTTCGCCGGGAATATCAGAGAGGCCTTTGAAATGAGATAACAATAAATTAAATGGAAATACTTTATGACAAAGGACATTCTTCTTACCTAGTGGAAGCATTGGTTGACTTTCACAGTAAACACGTGGACAATGTCCAAAGTCTCCAGTTTGATATTTTTCTATCATCTGAGCAATTCCACGATTTGTCAAAATGTACCTACAATGGATCAAGCCATAGAGCATTTCAGCTGCTTGTTCCGTCATATCCGATTGATGGGGGTTATCTTCCAGTTCGTCTTCTGCAAATAAAAATAAAAATTTAATATATTAAGTTTGCGAAGAGATGAATTAGCTGAAAATATGGAATATAGTATATGCAAGTATTGTATTTGTCATTCCATTTTTGGATATTTTTGAACTAAATAATCCTTCTGTGAGCATGATGTGCAAGAGGCTTGGAAATTGCAAGTAAAATATGGGGATGCAAGTCTAACATCCTGAGATGGATGTATACTATGATGGTAAGACCCCATCATTACCTATGTAGCGATTGCACGGCACAAGAGAACTGAAACAATGACTACGAAATCACTAGACAAAATTCAAAGGCTGACATGCTTATGGATCACCGGAGGAATGAGAACTTGCCACTCAGCTGTAATTCCACATGGGAGGACGTGACTTTTTTTAAAGGATGAATCGAAATTCGGACGGATCAAAAAGGGGTGATAGGGTTGGTGGAATCGTGAACTGAGTAAAGCGATTTTTGCAGACGCTACGGCAAATCCTGGAAACTTCCCAAGAACTCCAAACCGATACCCACCATCTCTTTATCGATTTTAAGGTCGCGTACGATGGCATTTATAGAGACGAGCTATACAGAGCCATGCCTGGTTTTGGTATCCCAACAAAGCTCGTCCGACTGTGCAATTTCTAGCATACGCTAATCACATAGACATCATTGGCTGAACCCAACGAGCTGCCACTGGAGCGTTTGCTAACACATTAAGTTGAAGCCGATAAGATGGGACTGCCTGTCAATGAGGCCAAACCCAAATATGTGCTTTCCACAAAAATGGACACACAACACCGGCGGTTTGGACAAAACGTGACAATAGACAGGTACAACTTTGAGCTAGTTAGGGAATTTGTCTACCTCGGATCCGCTATAACATCTAACATCTTGTTAGAAATAAAGCGAAGAATAACTCTTGCTAATCGCTGTTCCTATGGTCTAGGGAGGCAATTCAGTTGTAAAGCCCTCTCACAAAAATAAAGGGACTCGTTATAAGACTCTTATCATCCCAGTCCTGCTCTATGGCGCGGAGACAGACTATATCCAAAGCGGATGAAGATATCCTTAGTCGTTTCCAGCGTAAGGTTCTTTTCAACCACGAACTATACGAGCTGTACAGCGACATTGACCTGGTACAAAAAATACGTATATCACGTATAAGATGGTTAAGTCATGTAGAGGGTATGGAGAACAATGCTTCGATTCCAACCCAGAGGGAAGACACAGTCAAGAAAGACCTCGGCTAAGACCACCTCAACAAATTTAGCGTTAAAAACTGGATGCAGCTAGCCAAAGACCCGAGCTGCATTGAGAGTCATGTTGGTTGAGGCCCAGGTTCGCCCCAAACTTTAGCGCCACCTAAGATAAAGACAAAGATAATAGACAAAGAATCGATTCATTATTTACTCTGCACATGACATGCCATATTGCAATTTGGGAGACTTCTTTTACAATGATCCAAGTGATCTAGTAAATACAGATTTTAGTAGTCTCGCGAGCTTAAAAAGATTTGGGGGTAATACGCAGATACAAGTGATATCACAATGGAATAACTTATTGTTCAAGCGTCAGTATTTTTCCACAGGCAGCCACTTCAACCTAACCTCGACATAACCTAACAATGTTACTTTCACAGTGTTCGTTACCTCAACTCTCAACCTCAGGTCTCAAAAAACAGGAGAATTTTCTATCTAGAGTGAGTTCTGGGAGTGTTTCAAAAAACACTTTTCATAAATAATTTAACCTGCTGTGCTGTTTCGTTGACTTTTCTCGTGAGGTTATCATAGTGCAAAAAAATGTATGGAGTTACAACACTCACAAAGCATAATAGATTTTGACTTGCGACACCTCACAAGAGTCAGAATAGATGTACATTTATACATTATATGTCGCCAGACACCTTTTTAATACTAAAAAAGCAATCATTAAAGAAACAAGCAGCTGTAATATTTCAACAAATAACTTAATGTTCTTTCTTAGCAACACATTTTCCATTTCATAGAATCTTAAAGCCTAAAATCATTAGAAGTTACTGACTTCCGTATAAAAAAAATAAGCCTATTTCACTTACCTGGTTCAAGATCCAAAATCATATCAAGAGCCTGTCTGTAGTTAGGGACTTGTTCATTTAATCCAGTCAAATTAAACTTGTCCTGTATATAATCTTCATCAACCTTAAATATAAAAATCCCATTTTAATATAATACTTTTTGTATGCATTTTGAATTTATTTAGTTACCTCGCAAAAAAATTCATTTCCACGAAGTCCACAGAACCATGTTACCCAGGATACTTCCTCGGAGCTGCTCATTTTTCTGCAAATCAATCTGAACAGACTTTTATTAAGTTATGTATTAATCCACTTCCTACAAAAATAGCGTAGAAAAAATTATGTTTTTCTTTTTTATTTAGAAATAATTCTTTTATTCATAAAATTAATTTTAACTGAGAAAAAAAAATATTTTTTTAATTCGCCGCCATTTTTGCCTGAATATTTTGTATAAAAATTAATTTTTGTGCAGCGAACTTACTTTTTCTCTAAATTTTTTTCTTCTCGCTCTTTCTACTTGGTCTATAAAAATTGTAAAAATGTTTTCTTCGGAAGGGAAATTTGTTATTTTTTTCACGAAATGCCAATGCACGGAAATAAAATAAAATGAATTATGTTTTTAAATTATTTGAGTAAGCTTATGATAGTATGGTTTCTTGAAATTTTCACTTGAAATGCGTAATTTTTAATGAAATTAACCGACTCACCTTCTAACACTTTGCTCCACCTCAGCCACGCTTATTGAATTTCTACAGTATTTGCAGTTGGCAGTCAAAAAAAAAAGAAAAAAAAAACTATGATTTCTGCTTGATAAGGTAGTGTCGTAAAGGTGTCATTTTTAAAAGAATCGAACTGTAGTATCTTATTAAGGAAATTTATATTTGCATTTACATGACTAATTTTGCGCTGGTTATTCTTAGAAATTTTTTGAAATTTCATTTAGGGAGGTGCGTGCTTTTAGATATTTTTGAGTTTCAAGGCTAGTCTCAGATGAGTAATAAAAAGCTTTCGGCAGCTAGTACAGTTATGAAACTGTGTAGGATAAGACTAATATTTTTGCACCTGGGGAAAAATTCCTCAAGCCTGAGTATTCTCTGTGTACACAGAAAGTTACAAATACATATTTCCGATTCCGCAAGGGTGTCAATCATTTTTTTTACAGACAACTCGAACGCGTATGAGGAAAATCATACTCGGAAGAGCCGATCTAGCTTTTGGTGGAAAAAGCGTGACTCCCAATAAACAAACAAAACGCAACAATTTCCAAAAGCCTATCAGAAGTCGACAGTTGTAATACCACTGATCTCTATAAAATATTTGACTGTATTCTCTATAAGTATAACAGTTTTTCTTAAGCTATTTAAAAATGACAAAGTGCTCTGGTACCATCTTTGACGTCTATCAACAATAAAAAAGAAATATGTTTGTATTTTATTGTGTTATACAAATAGATAATACCTGCAACTGAATTATCGCTCAATGTGACCTTGAAATGTAATTTTAAGTATTTTGAAGTTATAGTGTCCTAGTTCCTGCGCAACTTACAACGGTCTTCAAGTTGCCTAATGTTTTTTGTTGAATGCACTGTGTTTTATAGAACTCAGTGTAACGAAGGTCTTATAGAGTTAAGTCGATAATACAGTTCGAAGGGCCAAACAACATAAGACCCACCCTATCAATTCGAACTGTCATGAACCTGTAGTGTCAAAATTCAATGGAGCACGTTGTGGATTTGTTTTCTTTTCCAAACCCACAAGCTAAAATTTAATTTTCTTTCGATAAAAAAGTTATTTTAAGATGGATAATGATGATCTTGACTCAAAACCACAACAGGGTAAAGCAAAAAAGAAAACAACAGCACGCTACTTTGACAAACCCGTCGATGAATCCCAAGTAAAGAAAATAAAATTGAAACGGGAAAAAGATCAAAAGTTTAAAGGTGAAATTATTCATGTAGAAACTAAAGCCAAATCAATTGAAAAGTTCATAAAAAATGCCAAAACACCACTTCCTAAACGAAAATCTAAAGTACCAAAGCATCTCTTAAAAAAACATTCCCGTGGGTCAGAAATAGAAAGTACTGGCATCAAAACAAAATTTTTCAAAGAAAAATTTAAGAAAAAGGAAATCTACCATGAGTATGCAACGGAACAGGCCGCCAGAACTGAAATTCTTCTCACAGAAGATGCCGGGTAAGTTTTTACCAAATCATTTTGTTAACAAAATTTCCGTAACTACAAATTCACATGCAATACAAACTGTTATGTACATGGGTACTTCAAATTTTGATGTAGGTGTTGTTTAGTTATCATTTTTATCAACAAATACTGTGCACATTCCATTTCCATAATATTATTTAAATGTTGCTCTTCTAAAAATAGTAAAAGCGCAATGCTAAAGTAGTCTACTTCCCCAAATGGCCCTGCTCACAAACAGGCCCAAATCATCCATCGAAGATTTTTGCTTCCTTCTGCTTATTGCCTTGGCCAGTATCTGGTTTTGTAATACAAAACAAGAAGGTAGTGTGTTATTTTAAAGCACACTCTTCATCTTTCTCAAGAGAACTTGTCTACCCATTTGGTCATTAGTCAGATTAGAAGAGATCTATGCCGCCTTGGTGTCGATAAAGAGATGGTGGATCTTTCCTTGAAATTCTTTATCTTTTACACAAGATTCGACTTGTGATATCTTTTTGGAGAATACGTGAAGATCGCTTTCCACATTACATCCCAATTGCTTATATTTAAAGCCATGTACAAATTTTCTTGGCATTGATCAAGTCGAGTTTGTTTGTCCACTAAGTGCGCAACAAGCTCAACCAACTTCATTCTACTCCATCGTTGGATGTCAACATTTACAACCTCTTACACTAGTGCACAAACTTGCGTTCTTCACGTTGAACAACGAAGCTAGAGGAAAAATTGAACAAAACGTGTTTGAAGCCTCGAAAACATTGTTGACAAATTTAGTGAAATGTTGAATAACCGCGTACAATTAGTTGATCAACGTATTCAATTGTTGAATAGCTTCATACATATAAGGTCTGATCCACACTCTGCCAATTGGCACAAATTGGCACCAATTTCTGCCAAAACCTGTTCCAGACTTACAAATTTGGTAGTTTTTGGCAGAAGAGAGCGCTCTTGAGAGAGTAAAATATTTCCCCTTCCTGACAATTTCTTGCCAATTCCTGCCCAATAAATTTTTGTGGGCAGCAATTTGTGGGCAGAAAATTTACAATTGTCAGACTGACGTTTGTCATAAACGAAAAAAAAACATTTCGTAGGTGTCGTGAAAAAATATTTTTTGAACAAATAAATTAATTTAGAAACACTAAAATACAAAATAATTAGTTTGAAGAGAAAAAAATGTGAATTTACAGCAAATAAAGAAATAAAAAAAAACAAATGTGTTGACGTTTAAAAATTGGCAGAAAATTGTCCTCAAGCTGTTCCAGACTTTTTCGGACTTTATTTCTCAATGAGAGAATTTTATCCCCACTCTCCGAGTTTTGACAATCTGCCAATTTCTGCCCAAAAAAAGTCTGGATCAGACCTATAGTTGACAAACTTACTCAAAAGTTTAATAACCTCGTACACTAGTTGATAAACTTTTTTCGATTTTGACAAAAAAAAAAGTTTTTTTTCAAGTTGATCAACTGCGTTTTTGATATGGTTGTTTAACAAGTTGATAGACGTGTTGATACTTTCGTACGCACTCGTTGAGGAACGCGTTCAACGGACATACTATAGCTGCTTAGATATTGATGACATAATTTTTTCCTTGCAAACATTTTTAATGTCAGTGTCACACACATCTTTGTTGAAAAATATAGAAATTAAACTTTGTCTAATGCTTTATTGATTTGCTCTCAAAGAAGTGGCTGCTAAATTAATAATATTGGAAAATTAACTACAAATAAAATAAAAAAAGATTAACGACGATGACGAAAAATCAAAACACAATGAACAACACTGCACCAATTTTCAAGTTGATGTCAACACAATACTTCAACTCATGGATAAACACTAATTTTGTCTCATCCAACGCAACGTACAACAAATATTTTCACGTCAACGGCAAACACCAAACACCAAAAACCAAAAAAAAATTAAAAAGTTGGTCAACGAGTTGAACAAATAATGTGCAAAACATTATCTTGAAAACGTTGCTCAACGCGTTGAACCACAATTTTCAACGAGCAACACGAACTCGTACACTAGCCGTACACTTGTTGAACAATTCGTTGAGCAACGATCTCCAACCGTATTAAACTCGTTGGTTGACTGGAATTGAGGACAACGTACATTAGAGTTGAATGTGTTGAACTCGAAATTTGTGCGTTGAACGCCTAGTGGACGACCGGCATTAGCGTAATTGTCATTGCGTTGGGCTATCAGCCGTTTCCACAGAGCATGTTTGTATATACTGGCTACAAATAAATCTAATATTCGATTCTTGTCTCCAGAATCATTCTTGTTGATTATGGAACTCGAAATATAATATTGGCAATACTTTGCTCTCTTTTCTAATTAATTATTTGACTCAAAAACTTAGAGTTGCCCAGTGAATCCCGGAAACTAATTTGAATATCCGACATCATTAAAATAAGAACAATTTTGTATAATGCTTACATTTTTAAATAATAATTTTTCGAACAGATTTATTGTACCAGATGAAGGGGAAAGTACTACAAGCTATAGACAATCAGAAATAGCTGCAAAAGTGGATATAACTTCTGCGTCTAAACACTTCAAGTTAAATTTAGATTTTGGACCATACTCAATGCGATATACCAAGAATGGGCGACATTTGCTTTTGGGTGGCGGTATGGGGCATGTTGCAGCATTTGATTGGGTTACAAAGCATCTGCATTGTGAAATGAATGTTATGGAGGAAATTAGTGCAGTATCCTGGCTTCACATTGAAACCATGTTTGCCTGTGCCCAAAAAAGTTGGGTACACATTTACGACAACCAAGGAACGGAATTGCATTGTGTAAAACGATTGTATCGTATAAATGAAATGGAATTCCTTCCATATCATTTCCTTCTTTCGTGTGCCAGCAATCAAGGGTTTCTCTCTTGGCTGGATGTGTCCATAGGCGAACTCGTTGGGCACTTTAATTCAAAATTAGGTGACATTCGTATGATGCGTAGCAATCCTTCGAATGGAGTTCTTTGTGTTGGAGGAGGAAAAGGCGTGGTCTCCATGTGGTCTCCAAAAGTGAGGGAACCTTTGGCCGAAATGCTTTGCCATTCAACACCAATGTCGGCTTTGGCCGTTGACCCGAAAGGTCAGCATTTAGTAACAGCAGCGCTGGACAAAACAATCAAAGTATGGGACATAAGGCAACTAAGCGGGCCCATGGCTATATACCGATTGAAAATGCCCGCAAATAAATTAGACGTATCACAGCGAGGAGTACTAGGATTTGCGACTGGAAATCTTTGTAGTACGTACAAAAACATATTCGTTGGTAATGAAACACAGCCATATCTGAAACACTATTGTGATTCTTTTATTCATGGATTACACTTCTGTCCGTATGAGGACATTCTTGGATTGTCAACTGCAAAAGGCTTCCAATCAATAATTGTGCCTGGTGCTGGAGAACCAAACTACGATGCCCGAGAAGACAACCCTTTCCAGACAAAGAAGCAGCGAAGAGAGTATGAAGTACATGCACTGCTAGAGAAGATTCCCCCTGAATTAATTTCTCTCAATCCCAACGAAATTGCTGGTGTTGATGTACCAACACTACAAGAAAAGGTTAACGCTAAGAAGGAAATATTCTTCCTGAAACCTCCACACATAGACTTTAAATCCAAACACAAAATGAAGGGTCGTGGTGGCACCGTCAAAGCAGCTAGAAATAAACAGATTGTTAAAGATACGGCACGAAAGGTAAGAATTAAATTATTTCAAACAGCAAAATTCAATTGAGTAATATTTTTTTCCCTCAGGAATTCATTGCCGATATTCGAAAAAAGAAAAAGGAAATAATTGCAGAAACGAAAGTTCAAGATTCTGAAAACTTTATTTCACTTGAAAAAAGCAAACCAACAGTTTTGGATAGATTTAAAGCAAAAAAGAAAAAGTAAAATTTAAATATTGTTCAGTAGTAAAGACTTAGGCTACGTATACATAATAAAACATCTAGTATGTATGTAAATAGAAAATATATTTATGTACATATTCCTATTTTAAAAAAAATGCTTTTAAATTTCAGGAATTTATCTGTGTCAAATACTGTCCTTACACTGCCAATATTATTATTGATCAGGGGCAATTGTTGTACAAAAATGTTATAGTGCTTCGATTAACTGTTACTTGAATGTAGAGACATCGTTGAACTCAATTTTGTGAAACCACGGCTTATCAGCCTTAACACAAAAACAGTTTTTTCCAATAATTTGTCTTCTCTAAACGCGTTTAAAATTGATGTTTTGTTTCATGCTCCTGAATGCGATACTTTCGCTTTGGGTTATTTTCAAAAGCAAACACGGGTTTTTTTCCGTGGGAGGGTGTAAAACCTTCAAAAGGCTCTATGAGGACCGAAAAACACGTGCTCATAGGAGTGTGAGATTCTTACTGCAGTAAAAACACCTCCTCCTCCCGATTGCAACTAAGTTGAAACTTATCTAGCAATTTATTTTTAACGAATTTAATTAACGTGTTGCAGGTAACTATCCGGTGTTAGTTCCTGCTTATAACGCGGTTTTAAAGCGGATTCTAGTTTAGTGCACCAGATCGGAAGGCTTTGTCCTTTGCAGGCGGCGTACTAAATTCGTCTCATCGATAATTTCGATTATAGTACTATTGAAGTGTTGTAATAGCCGTTTTCTATGATTTCGGGCAAAATTTTTTATTTCATCGCGAATCGTGGGAATCCCGAGATCTCTGTGGAGATCTTCGTTTCTAATGTACCAAGGTGCGCTTACAAATGATCTTAGGAGTTTATTTTCAAATGTTTGTAAGGTATTTAAATTAGAATCTCGCGTACAACCCCAGAGTTGTATACCGTAAGTCCAGGCAGGCTTAAGCACCTGCCTGCACAAAATTAGCTTATTTTCGATACTGAGCTTAGAGTGTTTCCCGAGCAACCAGTACATATCTCTGAGTTTATTATTTAACTCTTCGCATTTCTTTTTAACATGCGGTTTCCATTTTAATTTCGCGTCTAGAGTCATTCCGAGATATTTTGGAGCGGACCTTGAACCGTATTAACAAATACCGGGAATCTATTAATTTTCTTATACGTAAAATCTACATGGACTGATTTTACTTCGTTGAGCGATATCCGCCATGTTTTTGTCCAATCATTGACATTATTCAGAGCTTTTTGTAATTTAGTCGTAGAATCATTTATCGTTTGGTCCACTGCTAGTATTGCAGTGTCGTCAGCAAACGTGGCTACGATAGTGTCTTCTGTTTGAGGTATATCACGTGTAAATTATTCCCTGTGGTACCCCACCCACTATTTCTTTGAGATCCGAGTATTCGTTTCCATATCTTACTCAAAAAAGTCTATTTTCTAGATATGCTTTTAGAAGCATATAAAGTGCTTTAGGCAGAATTTGTCTTAATTTAAAATTTAGGCCTTCGTGCCACACCTTATCAAAAGCTTGCGACACGTCTAGGCAGACCGCCGAACAAATTTTCTTTTTTTTTTTTTTTTTTTTTTTTAAACGATTGCGCGCACTAAAGGGGGTTTGACTACCCTTTTTTTTTTTTTTTTTTTTTTTTATAATCTACACGCGCTCAAGGGATTATGAATACCGTTTAAATGTTTCAACACAGCGCGGGCGTGAGGGTGAGGCTAAGGAAGAGAAAGAATGATAGGAAAGATGTGTGGCGCGATGTTCTGAGACTGTAGGTAGTTGTTGTCTCAGATTTTATCTCCAGGGATGGCGGCTGAACTACTGCGGAAAAATTCCGTGTCTTATTTATCTATGTCCCTTATAATTCGCATTAATTTTTTTATTCTTTGTCATATTTTATCGGTATACTAGTTTCACTCAATCACATGTTGTTAGTTCTATGCCTAAACAGCATGTAATGAGTAAACCAGCAACTCATTGTATGACACTTATTTTTAGAACTGGTTTTTAATGGAAAAATAAGAAGACATTGACTACGGCAGGGATCGAACCTGTGACCATGAGGTTGACAGGCGAACACACAACTATCGCGCCACGGCCACCCCCTTAATATGAACAAGCACAGTGCGAGCGTTAGGAGATTAGGGAAGGATGCAAGAGGAGATACTGATGCACATTGGTTTTGAATTTCTGAATATCAAAATGGGAGGGGAAAATAGAGCCGTGTAAAGTATTCCACATTCGCGTTGTACGGCTAAAGAAAGAATCTCTGTACTTAACAGTACGTCCGAAGTTAGGCTCAAGGGTAAACTGATGAGCATTCCTAGAAGCGCGAGTATTACGGTTGAAAAATTTAAGGGGAGGAATGCAACTGGCTATTTCGCTGGAACAGTGTTTATAAAAATAGCGATAAAATAATGACAGACATGTAACATTTCGACGGTGTTCTAGAGATGTAAATGTCTCTACTATATTTCTGTCGCCTATCATTCTTAGAGCTCTATTCTGAATTCTATCTAAAAGAATCAAATGTGTTTTGGGAGCTCCTGCCCAAATGTGCGAGTTATACTCCAGCTTTGGACGAATGAAAGCCTTATAGATTACAGCCAGATCAGACGGGGAGAAGAATTTCTTGCACCTTCGAAGAAAGCCCAGACACTTTGCAGCATTTTTGGCGACATCGAATATGTGGTCGTTCCACAAGAGGTGGTCTGTGATGTACATACCAAGAACTGAAAGCTGATCGGTTTCTTCAATGCAAGTGCCGCTCATGGATAGCGGCATGGGGGGTGGGTTCTGCTTTAACGACAGAAGACAGCACTGAGTTTTTGAAGCATTAAATTCTACGCGGTTTTTAATTCCCCATTGGACAATGCTGTCAAGATCAGAATTTAATGAGCTTATCATACGCTGCCGTTCCAGTTCCACATCCGAAAAACAAGGAGGTGAATCTAAAAACGAATATGAAAAGCTGAGAGTACTATCGTCAGCAAAACAATTAAGTGGATTAGAAGTTCCAGATAAGAGATCATTAATAAAAATGAGAAAGAGGGTCGGAGACAGTACGGAGCCCTGGGGCACACCAGCATTTATTTTGTGGATATCAGACTTGAAACCGTCCAATACAACTTGTATTGATCGGTCCGAAAGATAATTTCTAATCCAACGAAGAAGAGATTCATCGATACCAAATGCACGCATTTTCGATAAGAGAGCTTGATGCCAGACTCTATCAAATGCTTTTGAAATATCAAGCGCAATAATCTTACTTTCTCCAAAACGATGTAAAGATTTGTGCCACTGCTCGGTGAGATATACCATCAGATCACCAGTGGACCTATTGCTACGAAAGCCATACTGCCGGTCATTGAGGAGCTTTCGTTCTTCAAGATATTTCTTAAGCTGATAATTAATCAGTGTTTCCATGACCTTGGAAAGAAGGGACGTAAGTGCAATTGGACGGTAATTAGCGGGTGAAGAAGATTCGCCTTTTTTAGGGACAGGCTGGACAAATGCTGTTTTCCATCCACTCGGAAAGAGACCAGTAGAGTAGGACAGATGGAAAAGCTTACGCAGTGGTTTAGCCAGCGTTGAACAACACCTCTTCAGAACGATGGGAGGGATACTATCCGGGCCAGCGGATTTGTGAATATCAAGGTCTTTGAGGACTCTTGCAACTGCACGAGTGCGAAAGAAGATTCGTCCCATAAAATCATTTACGCTCTCAAGTACAGGAGGAGTCATTACACTTTCTGGCAGCGTCGAATTTACAGCGAACTGCGCTGCAAGCAAATTGGCTTTTTCACGAGAGCTGACAAAAGGGGTGTCATTAAAGACGAGCGTTGGAACCGAAGATGACGATGAATTCCGAATGTTTTTAACAAAAGACCAAAAATTTTTACTACCTTTGGGACATTGTAGTATTTTTTGCCTTAATTTTTGGTCATACAAAAATTTGGTTCTCCGAATGTGAACGTTGCAAGTCTTTCTAGCTTGTTGAAACTTTTTCCGGTTATCCTCAGTGGGGTTGGCTTTATATTTCGGGAAACTTACTTCTCTATCCCTAATAACCTTTTTACAGCTCAAATCAAACCATGCATTTTCTTTCGGTTTGATAGGTTTCACCCTATTCGGGATGAAAATTCTCATTCCGTGAAGAATTAAATTTGTTATCATATCTACGCTGGAGTCTACGTCACTACCGAGGAAGCATAGTGACCAGTTAAAGATCCTGAAAAAGTTATTGAGACCGTCCCAGTTGGCTTTCTCATATTGCCAAACGGTTCTCTTAGGTGGTTTTTCTTTAACTGAGAGGTGTTGGCATGAGAAATTTGCAGATATGACACAATGGTCTGATGTGCCTAGAGGCGATAATACATTTAACGTGTATTTATCGGGGTCAGAGGTAAGAAACAAGTCTAGAGTGTTGGCGGTTTGACCTACAACGTCAGGGATTCGAGTTGGCTCGACAACAAGCTGAGTCAGTTGGTTTAACTCAGCAAAGACCTCAACATACCTTCCTTCGGGTGTTGTCTGGCTCGAAAAGCGGAGCCAGCTAGAATTGTGTACATTGAAATCGCCCGCAATGACGAATCTGCTTCGAATTATCGACAGTGGGTTCATACTGCCAGGAGCGGCGGAGCCGTCCGGAAGGAGTACAACGCGGCTGTTTTGGCCCCGTTTGCACCAAGCGGAACCATATACCTACCTACATATATTTGGCGTGATATTGATCTGATTTACTTATATAATTTGTTTTTTTCTTTATTGCTTCATATTTTTATTATATTTGTTCATATTCATTGGTGATTGAATACCTGAATTTTTGGGCAAAAGTGTTGAGAAACAGCTTGTGTAAGGCTACCTTTTTTTTTTTGTTTGATAATCACGCTGGTCTACCGCGAGTTAGGTTCCCCCAAACAGCCCGTAGACGTCCGCGAGATTTCGCCCGTCATTAGTTACCCACATAGAGCTCTCTGTAGGTAGAAAAAAAGGCGGTATAAGAATCCCTTTGTAAAAAGGAAGTGGGATTCATCGAAGTGCCGGTTGGAAACGGGAACTTAAGCCCCGGTTCGGCAGTGAAGAGGCCGCAAACTGTTGGCCGTTATAAATTAAATCAAATTAGACACTTTTCTCCAATTTCCCTTTAACAGTTCAATCATTAACGGTGTCTTAAATACTTCAATTAGATATACATGTACTAAGATAAATTAAAACATTCTGAGTGTGTTGTTGATTCAACAGATTAAAATTTCCAACGCTAATGTGATTTTCAAATGGTTGTTGGTTTTATGTCTTATTATTTTTAATGTTAGATGTAAGTTTTTTTGATATTAAATAAAATCTGTGAATCACGCCAGGTTGATGAAACGAAACATTATTTTTCTTATCTATTGAGCTTTTCAGGAATTTTAATGGCCTGTTAATTTAATTTTCAGGGGGTGCGGTAAGGTTGGCTGAGGCCTTCCGGTAAATGAGTAGGATTCTTCCGCCGTTCTAAGTCTTTGGCATTTTCAGGTCAGGGGAATTCGAAGAAAAGGGCCGTACGAATTCCAGGTTGGGTGGGACTAAGCCCAACTGCAACAACAGCCGCAGTGATTTCCCAAAGTGTGTCGTGGTTTTGTGGTGGCTAAGTGGATTTAGTTTTTGGCATGCTTTATGTTTTTTTCACTCCTTTTACCTCATTTGAAATGAGGTAAAAGGAGTGGACGGGATTATGATATGGGAAAAGAAGGGGATATTTGGATAGGTTAGGATCGGTAGGAGGTAGGATTGGGTCGGACAATAGGTTTCGATGAGAGGGGTTAGGGTAGGGAAAGAATGTCTGCTACGAAGGCGATGGCATGCTTGCGATGCTCAGCTCGTCGGATGTAGGGGGGGATCTTGCCCCCGCAGCTAGACCTCACCTATTTCAAAAAAAACATAAAACATGCCAAAAAATTCTTCAAGAATTTTCTCAATGACGTCAGTGATCCTATGCACTTGGTCAATTGTCGAATGCTTGCTTCTAAATCCGAACTGATGTTGAGGTATTAGGCGCTTTTCTTCTATTATTGGCTGCAGGCGCAGAAGTAATATTCTTTCAAAGACCTTAGATATTACGGGCAGAAGCGAAATAGGTCTATAAGATTTCTTATCATGTGATGGTATTCCTGGTTTGAGAATCATTATAACTTCCACAACCTTCCATTGGCTCGGAACGTAGTTTAGCCTTAGAGTGGCATTTATTATATAAAGAAGATTAATTAACCCTTTGCGAGGAAGCATTTTGAGAACTTCCCGGAGCTTTCTTATACTTAAGCTTTCTTATTTCTCTACTTAATTCGGCAAGGGTAACATTTCTTGTAATGTAATTTTCGCATACACGGGTGAAAACGACCTTTTCAATTATTCATTTAAATGGCAATTTCCAAGTTTCTATTTTTATTTCCAATTTTTCAAATGGAATTCCAGATATTAGTACCGTTGTGAAACTGATATTTTTGCATCGGATTAGAATAAAACTGATATTTTTGAATATGAATATTTTTTTTGTTGGATTTTACATCGTTTCATGGATAGAAAGTCAAAGTTACAAATACAACATTGTAAACATATGGGTTTTGAAGGGTGAAATGTACGAAAGTTTCCTATCTTGTTATGGCTCATTTGTACTTATGTCGATTTCGTTTTAATTGGGTACATTCAGATGTCGGGTACTATAGCCTATCTAAGATATATTAGAATCCCCTGAAGTTCCTGAACAACCAACATTAAATAGGTTAAATTTGGATGGGTGTGTGCATATGTTTTTGACATTTCTCATGGGATACAAAAGTATCGGCAGCAGTTGTTTTGTCATCAGCTGTATTCTTATATGGAAACACAGTTATCCGGATAGCTAAAGTTCGGTTAATGAATGTCCTCGTTCGGTGCGCGGCCGTTAGGCTATCTAAGATACCTTTGTAGCGGATTTACTTTAGAACGATTCAGACAGTTTTCTTGTCATGTCTGTTGTATTGCATACACATCTGAAGTTTTGAATCAGCTGTTCCTCACATTTCCAAACGAATCTCAATGGGGGCGTTCGGTAGCGCACAGCTTTGCTGTGCAATACGTTCGTTATTGTTGTAATACGTGTTAAATATCTGTCAATTAACAGCCGACGACCATACAACGAACAAAACATATGATTTCCAAATCGAACCCAAGCTAGCGCTAAATTTCTGGTATACTTAGGTAGCGTAGTGCAAAGCTGACTACGAAATCAGCTGTCTTTTCAATTGTTGTTTGTGAACTTTAATTACGTACCTAATACATCATCTTCTTCTTCTGAATCGGTTGAAACATTTGTTTTTCTTACTTCCTGATTCGTTTTTAACTTATATTTTAGCAAATAAATGTATGTTTAATTCATTTTGAGCCGAAGCGCAATCATAAACAAATAGTTTTTTTTTCTGTTTTGACTTTTGACATAAATGGTTACCTATTGGGTTTTATACCTTCACAAACGAACAATATATTTTTCAGAAATGTATCAGAAAGCTGTGCGCTGCCGAACGCTCCCAATGAATCCAATACTTTTTGGGAAGCTTGAGATTTGTGTTTGACAACATATGTTTAGTTCATCGGGTGTTTTTTCCTTAAGCCTAGTACGCAGATCGGGAAAAAAATGTCTTCCATACAAATTTTATCCTAGGACAAATTTTGTCTTTGATATTTTTCCGGGCAGTACGCAGCTCACGCGCAAAATTGTGAAGTTTGTACCCGCTGTACTTCGAAAATGTATCCGCTGTACAAAAAGAAGTCTCCATTTAATTTTTCAGGCAAAATAATGCTCTGCGCATTGTTTTGCAGGAAAAATTTTGACAGCTCATAGTCATTGTGCAGAATTATATTGTGCTATACATTATTTGAAAGTAAACATTTATTAATTTTCGCTACGGCCGTGCCAAAAACAAAATTAAAGCCGAATTATTTCAATACTGGTATCTTTGTTATTAATGAAAAAACCAACATGAAAATCGAAACAGAATCCTTCACGCTTCAACTGGACACAGAAGGTTTTAAGATCGAGAGAAAATATTATTACGTGCAGGTAAGGACTCAAAATAAAAAGGCATAATTATAACTATTTTACATTTTTTATTTTTAGTTAAAATGCTGGCGAAATGTTTGGCTCACAACCAACTGAGAAAAGTTATGAATCCATATCATGAAGTTTTGACCGTCTAGAGCCATGATGTGATGCCGAATCCAATTCAAGTTATGATTGAAAATCGAAGAATTATCGATACATACATACATTTGTGAAAAACCTTGTAAAAACCCATTGTTTTGCATTAATTTAATGTTTTTAATAAAAAGAGTGCAACAAAGCAAATTTTGTTTGCTTTTTTGAAATTCTCCATTGACAGATACTTGACAGTTCCTCTTATTTCTCCAACTTCAAAATTTTGCGCGGCTTTTTCCAAGTGATTGTAGAGATTAAAATTGTAGAGATAAAATTTAGTTTTTCCCGATCTGCGTACTGGGCTTTAGGTGTTACAACAACACCAAGCAATCCGGATCGGTTAGGTTGTGTCCCCGAACGAGGCCAATGTCATTGAAACATCGATCTGCAGTCAACGCACCGTCAATTTTTTTCCGAAAATCAGGTGGCGATTTATTGTATACTATACTTTTTTGATTTGAAACGAACGATTACGGATCTGATCTCTTTTTGTGACTGTGTGTGTGTTGCTTGGCAGCTCTAAAAAAAACTAATGTTTAATTCGTTAATATATCATTATTTCGTTTTTATTTTCCGATTCTGCCGCGGGGGAATTCCTAAAACCGCTTGCACTTTTTTAATATTTTTTCCAGGAAGTTCTTAACAATATTTTTATTTTTTAATATTAATTTATTTTTAGTGTACACTCTGCCATAAAATAAAAATTAATTGACAACACAAAAATTGAGAAACTTCAAAATAAATATTGTAGTGTGTGTAAGAATCTGTGTACAAATCCTTTCTGAATTCGTCTCGAAAAAGAGATTCAAGACGGATCTGATTTTCAGAAAAAAATTGACGGCGGAGCGACAGCAGATCGATGTTTTTATTGAAACGAAATCGATATGATTCGTTTCAAATTAAAACAATTTTTTTTTCTGTTAAAACAAATCCGTATTTGAATCTATTTTTCGAGTCGGATTCAAAACGGATTTGTACACAGAATCTTACACACACTACAATTTTTATTTTAAAGTTTCTCAAATGTTGTACTTTTCGATGACTTGCTTTTTGTGGCAAAAATAAATAAATTAATAAAAATTGTCAAAAACCCATGAAAAAAATATTTAAAAAGTACAATTGAACTTAGAAATTCCCCAGCGGCGTACAAATATCTTTCCAACCCAATAGAGTCCAAAACGGAAACGGATTGAAAATCACCGTGGATTAAAAGAGTATAGGTTGATATTCGAACGTGGGCATTAAGTCGGTATTATAGTTCGAATTTCGATAATATAGTGTAGTGTGGTGACAGCTGCAATAAAAAATAATTACTATTGCTTTCTCTTTTTATCAATCTTTAATTATCTAATTTTAAGATTTCTCCCGCTCTTACACATTTGTGAAGGGAAAGGAAATATCAAAATGTCCGACTTGAAGTAAGAAAAAAATTTTTCTCGGAATTTTTTTTCAATTATCTTTTATTTAATTACTTTATTTATACAATTATTAAGCAAATATCAATAGAAGAACTCTTAGTATAAGTAATGGGCTAATTATTTGTTTCGAAATAAAGAATTATAACGTTGAATTTGCATTTGAAAAAATCAGTGTCTCTAAGTTTGTGTTTCAGTATTGAGCCAGGGGGCAGCGTACTTTTTTTTCGTTTTGTGAAAATTATTTTAGTTTTTCCATTAAATTTTATAAAGGAATCAAAAGCGTGGCTATTTTTAAATATGGCTTATAATTTTTGCAGTGATGATCTACTGAATTATGAACTCGGTGATGATCTGGATGACCATGCATTGTATGGTGCTGACGAGGACGAATTGCTCCTATCTGACGATGGTAAGTTGAAGAAAAAATTCTAATTTTTGTAGATTATTTTTTTTTTTGTTTTTTCTCAAATAATTTAATTTTTTTTAAAGATTTGGAAAAGGATGTAACACAAGAAGAAAAGAGGCAATTAAAAGAAGAAGCTGAAGAATGGGTTAGCGAGCAAACGACGGATAAAATAAATTTAAATGGCAATCCTTCAAAATTAGCCGAAGAGGTTTCTTCTTCGGGAAATTCTAAAAAGAACTCGAACGAAGAAAATACAGAACCTGCTACACCGGTAGCGGCTAGTGACTCTGATGTATCAACAAGCGAAGAATCTCCAGTGAAACAGCAACCAACTCCGATTTGTGACTTCAAACTACCATTGCAGCAAGCTATATCAATAGCGTCGACTACGAGCAGCTGTGACGAAGTTGTAACTTCGACCAACTATGAAGAGCAATCACATGCGGAATATTTAAATGTGAGTTCGCTGAATATACACGCTCCGGAATTCGTGTTGCCAAGTTCGCAAGACAGTTCCAGTGTGGCTGGAACTGAGTTCTCAGATCCACGGGAGGATCCAGAAGAAGAGCGTGAAGAACGTACAAATATTAAGCAAGCAACAGAGCGAGAAATGGAAGACGGAATCGATTCATCCCCAGGTAAGTGATGTAACTATACTACATAGTTGTAAACAAAATTAGAGATAAGAACTGTTGCTACAAAGACAAACTATACAGAACATCAGTCAGCCTTATCACGAGTTCCATCGTGATGGGAAAGTTTTACGAATCCCGAAAAAAGTTATCGCAGAATATGTCCGTAATGGCAATTTGTATGAAGAAGAAAGGTCATAAAAATGAAATAATGGAATATAGACCATTGCTAAGCTATCTGTAATACCTGAACTGTTTGAGTCAATAGTATGTAGTGTCCTTTCCTTTCATTGTAGTTCAATTATTTGTGATAACCAGCATGGTTTTGTGAAAAAGCGTTCTACTGTTACCAATCTGTTTAATTTTACGTCCTTTTGTTTAGATGTTTTTGAGAAACGTAAACAAGCAGAATGTATATTTTTTACTGATTTGAGCAAGCTGTGTCATAAAATACTAATTTTTAAATTGTTTCGTCAAGGTATGAACGACAATTGCTTAAATTGAATTTCATCGTACTTAGAAAATAGATAATATGATAATATTTCGTAATGAATGTTCGACTCCGTTTGTAGTTAATTCTGGTGACCCCAATTTTATTCATTTTATTTATAAATGACTTGATTTCGATCATAAAAAATTCGTCTGTAGAATTAATTCTACATATGACTATCTACTTTTGCAAGATGACTTAAAATTATTTAGGGAGTGGTGCAATATTAATCGTCTCGTTTTAAATGTTGACAAATGTCAAATGTCAAATTGTTTTTGATTATATGTTTGATTCTTTAATGTCCGTTTGCTGATACACAACTTAAGAATTTAAGTTCTACTTTAGCCCGTATGTGACAGTTTACGCAGAGGAAAAAGTAGCCCTTAAGCGTTTTAAGTTGACTTGGGAGTTGTCTTAGATTCGGAACTTACATTTACTGACCATATTAGTTTTGTAGTTAGAAACGCAAATAGAGTCCTTGGTTTCATTAAGAGATTTGGCCGCGATTTCCTTGACACTTACATATGTTCTCAAACTACTTTTTGTTTCATTTGTGAGACCAATTCTTGAGTATGTCTTTGTAGTGTGGGCACCTTATTATTCTGTACATAAAATGAGAATTGAAGCGAAACAGAGGAGGTTCTTGCTCTTATGTCTCCGTTTTCTTCCTTGGTTCCGTGGAAACCCTCTGTCCCATTATTCTTAAGGACTTGCTTCCTTCCTTGCCAAATCATACAAAATATTTACAATTTTGTTTTATCGCAGCAATAATAAATGGAGCATTATCATCACCATCGGTTCTTGTTCGTCTTAATTTTAGTTTTAGCCGCGACTCCAAAGACCTCTCAATCAAATTTTTAGTAGATCGCACTATGGTGATCATAGCCCTCTCAATCAATTAGTTGAAATATTTATTACATTTTATTTTCTAGTGGTTTTACCAAATGACAATTTTAAAAATTCGAAATTCAAAACATTGTTTTATAATAGGTTGGAAAATTAGTGTAAGTAGTTTTAAGTATTTATTTATAAACATTGCGCACGTTAGCATTTAACGAATTGAAATAAATGTAGTTAAAAGTAGCATTTCCACTACGACGGATTCTGTGATAAGACTGAGTATGTTTGATAATATTAAACAATGTTATTTCATTATTAGTACACTTGTAAGAAGTGTAAACAAAAATTTGGTATGTTGGGTACTCCCATGCGAATGCTGGTGCGTATTTATCGTACCACATTATTTTATTTATATAAACGGTGATTTTTTAAGAGCTTGGTTTTTGAAAATTCAAAAAAACACAGAAACTTGTAAAAAGTGAATGAAATTTTTATTTGGATTTACTTTTTAAAAATAATTTCACTTAAATGTTGCCCAGGTGGTCCATTCTGAAGGTCCAATTTTGGCAAACTTTTTCACACATTTCGGCCGGAATCTCACCAATGACGCGTTCAATGTTGGCTTCCAAGGCAGCAATCGTGTTTGGCTTGTCCCCATAGACAATAGACTTAACATAGCCCCACAAAAAATAGTCTAACGGGGTCAAATCACATGATCTTGGTGGCCAATTGACTGCGCCAAAACGTGAGATCAACTGCTCACCAAATTCGCCTCTAAATTGATGCATGGTTTCGCGTGCAGTGTGGCATGTGGCACCGTCCTGTTGGAACCACATGTCGACCGAGTTCGATTCTTGCATTTTCGGCAAAAAAAAATCTGTTATCATCGAACGGTACCTTTCTCCATTGACCGTAACCCTGCGGCCTTCATCGTCCTTGAAGAAGTACGGCCCAATGATCCCGCCTGCCCATAAACCGCACCAAACTGTGCATTTTTCGAGATGCATTGGTAGCTGCTGAATTGCCTCTGGCTGCTCTTCACTCCAAATACGGCAATTCTGCTTATTCACGTATCCATTTAGCCAAAAATGAGCCTCGTCGCTGAAGACAATTTTGCCGGACGTAGCTTGCGAAACACATTTTTCACAGAGCACGAATTTTGATAATAAATTTCAATAATTTGCAAACGTTGTTCAGGCGTAAGTCTATTCATGATGAAATGGCAAACAATACTGAATCGAAATGTCAAATGTTCGTGGAATTTGTCGTGTGTGATCTGTCAAAAATATAAACGCCAAAAACCAAGGAGCAAAAAAATCACCCGTTAAGTACCTTTTATTTTGTTTAAGTCAGATGTTGTTCTCTTCGCACAAGCCGTTTCACCCTTTTTCCTTGTTTTAAGAGAGAGAATATATTTTGGGATTACTGCGGGTAATGAAATTATTTAGAGTGAAATTTTGTGCTCACCCCCAACTTTTGTACACAAATTACATTTATGCGTGATCAACAGGAAACGTTCGTATTGATTTCAAAATTGCACTTTAAATAATTTTATTACGCGGAATAATTCGCAAATATATTTTTAACGTGTTGTATATTGTTAAACCACAAAACATAAAAATGTGTGACTTCAACTTTGTCCAGAACAGAGTTCGGTTGAGTGTGTACATTGCAAGCCATTATTTTTGTAGCCGATATTTTAAAGAAGAAATTTTGAAATGTCTCTCGTTAAATGCGAAATAAATAGAACAAAAAGAATGTATAAGCCAGGATTGTTAAATTTATTATAGAAAAGCTATGTTTATTAATAAAAATATAACAATTAATGGATTAAAATATTGAGCACGTCCGTTTTTTTTTTTTTATTAATTTGTTTGCCACCAGCATTCAAAATAAGAGAATTGTACAGTGATGTCAAGACGTCTAGTGAAATCCCTCATTTATAAATTTATTGTTAACCAGTCAGAAAATGTATGATTAGATCCAGTGAATACGGCGAACAATTCAATAAATCTACTTTGGCTTCCAATGAATGATTTAACCACTCGAGCTTATTGGATAGGAGGCTATCTTGTTGAAAAATCCTTGAGGTTGGTTCAAAAAGATCGTAGATTTTCGAAACTAATAAATCTAACGTCCCATAATACGAAATTGCAACCCAGACCATTACGCCTTCTTTGCTGCTTTGATGACGGTCCACGAATCGTTCCTCTTTCCTCAGGTTATGGATATAATAATAATAATCATCTGGTCCATTCAATTTGAACTTTTTCTCGTCAGAAAAAATTACTTTTCACATATAATCTTAATTTACTCTCTGTTGCAAACTCAAGGTAATGTGGTCTTTGGAAAAACAAAACCGTTGCAAACTTTCTTGTATTTGCATTTAGTGGTGAATTTTGTTAGCCTTAATGACTTTAAATATTTAGAGCGTAAGGCTGCCCAACCTTTTTAACAATTGGGCCAAATTGACGATTAAAAATCACTGGCGGGCCGGCCCATTAGTATTTCCTTTAATACCTAAGCTTGATTTATGCTTTGTTTTGTTTTTATTTAAAAAACATTTATTAAAATAATAAAATAAAGGCAACTCTGCGAAAAAAAGAACTAAAATGTATTATATACAGATTTGAAAAACAAAAAAAATCACAAACATACATCGCTGCAAAACGGCATTCAAATTGAAAGGACAGATCAGTTACTTCAGATGTCTTCTTTTGGCACTAATTTCCAGAAATCTCAAAATTGTTCAGTAGTAGTTTGTGATTTTGAAACTATTTTTTCCGTAAAAATGCAGAATGATTTTGCGAGCCAGTGAGTTCCAACTGAATACTGGCTAGATAACTGATTATTTCAGTCAAACTGATTGTTATTGGATTAGATTGTACATTTTCCATTGTACTTTAAATATCCTAGAATCTGCTTTCAAATGATTCTAGTAAGCCTCTTATTTCACATTTATAATTAATACAGTTTAAAGCGGTAATATTGAGCTTTCTTTTTAAATCTTTAGTGGTGGGAGAATGTCAATATTGTTTGGTACTGAGTTAACCAATTTAGCTTTGGAACTACTAATCAATATACACAGCCGGAAGTGTACAATCTTTGCCTTGTAATTTAAGATTTAAAATATTGATGTAATTGGTGATTTCAACCAGAAACACAGATCACTCAACCAGGACTTATTATTAGGAAAATCAGTTTCCATAAGTATAGTTGCCTTTTTTGCAAAAATTCCAACAGCTGCTCTTTCAAGTTGAAGAAATGTGTCGATAGGCGTTTTTCTTTTTTCTTTCAGAGCAGATCACTGAACAGAGTTTGAACACATAGATTATGCACTGAACTTGTTAAACAGAGCGACCTCTGAACACTGATATGTTTTTTAAACACACTTGAACCACACAAATCAGAATACATTTTCATTTTTAACCATAAAATGCAATATAACACTAAACCTACACACTTCTTTCGCCAACTTATGTAATGATCTAATTATTTTTTTCTTCACATTATCCTTCTTGACGCACATGACATTTGGTGCGTTCAGCAATTTCTTTAGTGTACAACCGCTCCAATTTATCATCATGTTTCGTGAAAGTGAAAAAAATCAGACTACATTTGTGTCGGCGACCTACCTGGAACCCCTTGATTTAACTTCCAAAATACATTACTTAGCTTTGACCTACTGAGTTGCATTATGGAAGTTGGCTTCTTCCACTGAACCATTGTGTCACAAGTGCGAAACCAAACAAGATAGTTAATTGTTATGCTGACTCATTGGGCAAGAAGGTGAGGCAGTACAGGTTATATGCATACAATCATATGTATTTATAACACGGTTGTACAATCATTTACATCAGTGTTTTTCAAACTTTCTGAGCACGCAACCCCTTTGAGAGTAAACCTATTTTGGCGACTGCCACATTATTAAAAATACCGTCAGTTATTCAAAAAGCCACATACGCTGCCACATAGTGCTTCTGGTTTTGATTCTCTTCTTAATTTGAAACCAGAATCAACTCAAAAAGCACTAGTACATTCATATTCAAATGTCATATCACTATTTTCTATTTGGGTTTTCGTCTTCGTCGCGTTTATAATACAAAACCCCACATACCCAAAGACAAAATATCAGAATTGAGTGGAAGTAATTAGCACTGTTTCATTGGATTTCAGAATAAGTGAATACCTGAGTGAAACCAATGAAAAACGGCATAAGTTTCTCCAAAGAAATTCTCAGCGTGGTACATCCGTGCATACCTGCGTTCAGAAGATTTTCGAAGACATCTAATCAGATTAATTGATATAATCGTATCAGTAACCTCTCAAATTCCTATTATGATACTAATAATAATAATAATGGGGGGTGGCCGTGGGTCGATAAATGTGTGTTCGCCTGTCAACCTCATGGTCACATGTTCGATCTCTGCCGTAGTCTAAGTCCTCTTATTTTTCGATTAAAAATTCTAAAATAAATATCATACGTGTTGCTGGCTTACTCATTACATGCTGTTTAGGCATATAACTAACAACATGTAATTGAATAAAACTAGTATACCGATAAATATGACACCAAATTAAGAAAAATAATGCGAATTATAAGGAACATAGATAAATAAGATACGTAAATTTCTCTCCATTAGTTCAGCCGCAAAATCTGAGACAACAACCACCTCCAGTCTCAGAACATAGCGCCACACATGTTTCTTATCCTTCTTTCACTTCCTAACCTAACGCCTGCGCTGTGTTGAAACATTTAAAGGGTAGTATAATCCCTTGAGCCCGTGTATATATAATATATATAATATTATATAATATTATAATTATTATTATTATTAATTATATAATTTGGAGAAGATGCTATCAAGTTACTTTCCAGAACTGGAAATGGATAATAAATCCATTTTTGAATATATCAGTCCAAATCGCAGATAAATATTAAATCTTATAGATTTAGTTGCTGAGAATGTAATTCAATTTAACAACTATTGATAATTTCGAGATAAAAAGAAAATTAGAACATCAAGAGCTGGTTTTGCCAGAGGCTTTAAAATTGTTAGTTCCATTCGCCACTTTATACCTACGTATGTAAACTTACGTTCTCTTAACAAAAAACTAAGAAGAGAAATAGGCTGAGTTTGGAAAATGATTTCACTGTTATCGTCGTTATGATAAAACCAAAGCTTAAACATTCCTTAAAAAATAAGTAGAAACACCCGTCTCACTAAAAAAAATTCTGTGTTATACTTTTTTTTACTACAAGACTAACAACGGGTAAATTCCTAACCGCAAATCTTGCTCAAAATATGCTAAGCAAACGGGCCCTAAATGCAAACGTAAAAATCCTTGTAATGCAGACTGTCTCAAGGTACAGTTTATTCCTTTTTCTTGCGCAAACGTTTTAAAGTTATGTTGCACAATTCACTTGCTTTTCAATTTTAACCGGGTTCGTGCATTTGCTTAACTTGAGACTTGGCCTGCAAATCTTCTGTTTAGGAATTTGACCAACAATTGTTTTTTACTCTTACCGACTTGCGATCGCGACCTACACTTTGAAAAACACTGATATACATAATATATCTGATTAAATAGATAATTTAGTAACAAATTGTTTTTTTTTTTATTTTGAAAATGAAACTACATACATTTTCGTTCTTTAGTTAAAAGTAAACAATTTTAAGGTATTAATAATAAATTGAATAGGCGTTAACAAATTACACATCAATATACATCTCTTTTCGCGATTTTGTAATTTTTTTTAATCGTTCTGACATTTGATTTGATCCTAAAAACAGTATTGTTGAACAGTTTTCAAAATGTGATCATTACATTATATATTTTTAATGCACAAACCATAGAAACTTTACATCTTATTCTCTGGAAAAATCCTACCTTTTTTTCCTATTTTATTGCATATATAGTTTATGTGTGCTTCGAAACGAAGCTTTCGATCTAATATAATTCCTAAGTACTTTTTTTTCAGTAACCTCTTCGATTTTTCATTATTAATTACTATATTTTAGAATCCACATTACCTTTCGTTTTTTTTAGTTTTATGTTTAAGTTTGGTCATTTTAAAATATTTTTCAACACTCTTGAGCAATTAGATGTTTGATGCATTCCTTCGCAGAACTTCCTATGTTACTGGAAACAACGTGTCATCAGCAAACAGTCTACATTTAGAATGATGTATATGTATCTACACATATATATATAATATTCTCAAAGTCGTTGATATATGTATATTCTAAACAGAATCTCTTTGCGGTACGCCCCGAATTACCGCCAAAACCTTCGGCAAATCATCCACCACTTTCTGCTCGAAAGCTATTGAACTATTGACTTGATTACGTACATCGAGCTAAAATTAACGTGTCAATATTTTGATGTGCTATGTGCCCTAACAGTTACGGTCAAGATATAAAACGTATTTTCTTAATTAAACAAGTTGTTTGTTTTTCTAATGCTTTGTCATTGTCCTGCATTGACGGCAGAATCGCCATGTCAGTATTCCTAATCAATATATTGTATATTTATGTGTAAAATTTAAAAACACGTTGTTTTCCATTAATTTTGTTTGTAAGTACCAACTTTTTAATTTCTTCATTCCAATATCATTTCAAATTTGCTTTTATGGGAGGTGTTGGGTATTTTTAAATTCAGACTTTTCAATTGTCTCCACTGAAGATTCATCAAACAAACAAAAACAAAACAAAAATAATAAATAGTATTATTAGACAAAAACAAAAAAAAAACACGTAAATATTTCCTAGAAAATTCCTTGTGTGAAAAATCCCTTCCCATTGGTCAAACAAATTTAGGTCCCCTCAATTCCTGCTGATAAACGACAGACAAGAATGGTTGAGAGTTGTTAGTGAATAGGCCCAATTAAGCATTTTATTTATTTATTAATAGTATTCCGATACCAAATTGCTTAAAAAAGAGAATTTAATTTACAGATAAACATCAAAATCGCTTTATGCATTCCAAACGCGGTCGTGGAGGCATTGGTGGTGCATCGATGCTACGTGGTGGCATGATGTATCCCGGTCAGAGGCCATTGCTGCGATATCCATTGCACGGCGGTGTAATGGGTCCAGGTGGCGCTGGTGGTGGGTTCCCTCATTATCCTCATCATCCCAATGAGAATTTAAATCCTCAATTAATTCCAGGTCAATTTCCCGGCCAAAATCCCTTTCTATCCGAACAAAAACCACTGCGACACACATATCCCCTAAACCAACATCCCGTACCTGGGCCAAGGATGGATTTCCGACAGCCGGTTGGCAGTTATCGTCTTTCTAATCCTAATATGTATGGACAATTGCCACATAACGATTATTCTGGTGGGGCAGTTCCATCAAACGGGTTACCCTATGTCGGCTCGTTTCCTCCCAATCATCATCAGCGCCAAATGTTTCGGCCCGAGTTGTCGTCAGCAATGCCAGGAATCAGACCACCACGTGTGCCTCTGCATCGACCGCCAGGCATGATGATGCAAGGAAACCCGAACTTTGTTAACCCTGCTGCTTCACAACAAGGAGGAATACCGAGACAACAAATGCCTCCACAATCCCAATTGTCAACAGCTGCATCAGCCCCAATGGCTACGTCAACGCAACCGATTCGCCCTAGCAAAGTGCTTATTAATCCGAACTTCAAAGGTGGCGTTGAGGCAGCCACAAGCAAATTCATCCAGGAGACTCAATTTATGCATACTATAAGTAGTCATGTGTCGCATTTACAGAGCGATCAAGAACTACTCCGACAGCAAGAGGAGTTCATAAACAAAAATCGGCAGCATATTGAAAAGCGCCGCAATGAGAGATCACCTCCCCCTAGGCAACGCAGTCGTAGCCGCGAAAGGAGCCGCAGTCGAGAGCGCAGTTATTCACCACCAAAACGTGACCGCCACATAGATCGTGGCAACAATAGTGGAAGTGGCGCTGGGGGCCCCGGAGGTCTAGACAGAGATCGTGATCGTCGGGCTGGCAGTCGTGATAGATACAATTCGTTTAATCGAGGAAGATTTCGTCGCGCTAATAGTAGAGATTATGAAAATAGAAATTATGGCAAAAGAAGAAGAAGTGCATCGCCAATGCGAAGGAGAGATCGAGACAGAAGTGATGTAAGTTTCATAAACCTAACATAATTAGATGTGTATATTTATTTAATATAAATTTGTATTGTTTAGATGGAAGAGGACGAGGAGACAAGAGTGTATCGGCAAGAAATTGAGAAGCAAAAGGCCTTAAGGGAAAAAATCTTAAAAGACAAAGAATTGCGTCGACGAAGGGCTGCAGAAGAAAAACACCATGAGGTGAGTTTTTTAACATTTTTTATATTATCTTTAAATGAACTTTTATTTATTTAATTTGAAACAAATATTGTTAATATTCAGCAAGTAACAATCACAATTTATTCTGTGTCTCTTCTTTGGGTGTATCCTAAGTATTATAGAAGTCAATTGAGTTGTGGTACAGTTTTCATAAAAGTATCAAAATATTGTTAGTGAAAAATTGAAACTGAAAAACTGGCCTTACAATTATTATAATATTTGGGTCCATTTTCCACATTATCGGAAACCAGTAAATCATTTCTACATATCAGAAGTCTGGCAAATTTTTAAATTCTTAAATTTATTTAACCATATTGAAATGTAAAACAATATTTAGTGACCCATTCTCTGAAAAACAAAATTCATATTAATAATTTGTTAGAAAATAATATAATATTTTCGTACGACTGAGTCGCACGAACTTGCTCTTGTAGCTAACAACTTTAATGTAGTTAACCACTGACGGCATTAGTAGGTACGTAGTCTGGTTATCATTAGGTAGGTTTAAAGCCGATGTAGGTAAGGTTACCTTGATTCTTAATACATATAATAAATTGTCGAATGGATGATTTGAGGAATAGTTACATTGTAGGTATTTACCTTCAAATGTATATTTAATTGAATTTTAATTATGTAAATTAATAGGGTAATATGTAACTACATACATAGATGCAACCTAGGCATGTATGTAAATTATACATAAATAATGTGAAGGATACATGAAGAATGTTTGTATGTGGGCAGCAAATGCACATAACCTTATATGATAGGTGCAATATACATAATATTCATGTGATTTTTAAAGATATATATATAAATGTATGAGGGCCTACATAGTACATATGTAGGTATTCAGTGACGTATGAAAAAATGTTGTAGTTAATGTTAAGTTCAGAAACGTCAAATAATTGCGCAGCGATTCAGCATCACTGCTTGTCTCCGATGCTAATGATTACATATCTGTTGCGGATGCGAGCTGATCTTTTATTTGTTCGATGTTGGAAACAGTTGTTTTCGAAGCAAGCAAATAGGCTGAAAGAGAAATAATGTATAATTAAAATATATTAATTTCATTTTCATTCGCTATATTTATACCTGCCGATTACCGGCATCAACAAGTAATCACGATATTTCTTGATGCTTTTTTGTTTAATGTTTGCGCATCAGCATATACAACTTTGCAATAATGAAGAGTTGACGTTGAAAGTGATGCGAAAAGTTTGCGTTTGTGAATGTTTGTAAATGTTCGAGTATCGTTACTGCAGTGATGAGTTTGTAAATTTTGCCTATAGTTTGAGGGAAAAAAGATGTCATGTGGACAAATATGAAAATTTATTGTTGTGTAAGACGTGTGCTGTAAGTTCTAAAATGCTGTTTTTATTTCTAATTTAAAAGATAATAAAAGGCATACGAAAATCACTTTATACACAGGGAATGAACCCAGAGGTTCCTCTCCGTGATACCTCTCAATAGATCTTTAGGACATAAACGAATATTTGGCCGCCAGGGCCGTATACAAACGCTTGAATCCTCAGTTAGGTGAGGAACTCGTAATCCCCAATCCTCCTCCAAATTTAAATAACCATACAGCAAACACATCACGCTCAACCACTTAAAATTACACAACAATGAAACACAATTCTACCCATTACTACTCATAAAAATAATTACACAAAATTGTCGCAGCCGGTAGGATACACTACAGTATCAAAAAAATATTTGTCGAAGTAAAAATAGTTTTTGAAACTTATAAAAACTGCCAAAACCATCATTTTAATCGTTTTTTTCGAAAAAAAAATCAAGAACACCATTAGATGCCATGGATCAAGGAAAATTTTATAAAAAAGTATCTCGAAAATTGTAGGACGGATTTTGTGAAATCCTTTTTTTTTTATTTTTAGTTTTTTGAAGTTTTGGTATGCAGTTTTTTTAGAGTTTATTAATATACATGTGATCATGAAATTTTAAATATTTTTTTTTAAATATTGATTTTTAAAAAAATCAAATAATTCAAAGTTTAATTTTAATTAGAAAGAAAAGTTATTTAAAATTTTGGCGATATGCATAATTAATTTGGCTACCTAGATCTTTTCAAATATAAAATTTGACAGAACTCCGAAGAGTCGTTACAGAGAAAGCCAAAAATTAAAAAAAGTTATATTAAAGGTGCCGTTAATAGACTTTTCCAGTAAATTTGGTTCTTTTTAAATAATAGCTAGTACCAACAAAAAAAAATATCAAAGTTTTTTTTTTATCAAAATCGTTGGAGCCGTTTTTGAGAAAAATAAGCTTTTCCTTAACGGTTATATTGCAGGTCCCGTTATTTGTAGGCCTAAAAGTTAAATTTCAATTTCCCCTCTGAGGAATGACAAAAGAATCAAACAAATCATATTTGAAAGTAATCGCCTAAGCCGTTTAGGCTGCAGTTCGTTATACATACAGACGGACAGACAGACATTTATTGTCGATCACTTTTTTAGGCTTCTGTATGATCGTAATGTCATATTTGATTGTTAGAATTTCATAACTTGCTTTATAGTCCCAATAATCGCAAGTAAAAGGTTTATTTGATGTGACCCATATTTCTGGATGTACACGATCGATGCTCATGTTCTTGTTTTATCTTAATGTTTGTTAAAGGTCATTCAATGCAATTTGTTGTTGCGTAATATATTTTATGAAAACATGACATATTGAATTTATTTTACAGGATAAACCACCCCTTGATGAAGCCCCACAAAAGCTCAAACCAATTATAGTAACTGAGAGCAAAATAATTTCTTTGAAAAGAAAACAAGCAGATATTGATGCCTCCAGGAAACATGATTCTTACAGTCATGGTAATGGTAGTAGTAGCGGTAATAGGAACTCAACAAAATCAATACCAACTGCTAAAATTCTGCCTGAAGCCAAAAGAACCCTTTCCGATCATATATCGGCTGGTCATGGACATAGTGGTGGCGGCAGCAGTGCAAGTTCACATTCGACTACCACAGCTATTATCAAGCCAGTTATAAAGAAGCCACCTACTCCAAGCTCGCAACAGATTGCCGCCAAGCCACCCAAGCTGCATGATACACCGTCAGAAGACGAACTTGACTATGACGATATTGATTTGTTAAACGAAGAAGATCGTCTTCTTGCCGATACGCCATCTCCACCACCATCACCTGGTCCTCCATCACCCAAACATTCTGCGCATAAAAACTCAAAAGCTTTTACTTCATCACACAGGAGGGTCGTACTAAAATCTTCTCCATCATCATCGTCAAGCGAGCGCAGAACAGATGAAAGCCGAGGACGAGGAGGACGTGAAAGATCCAAACACAAAGAATTCAATGATGAAAATTACCGCAAGGGTATTTTTGATAGGCTCGATAGGAAGATTGGTGTCAGTGAACCAAACAAAAGAAGAATTCAGCGCATCGTTATGAAGAACTCTTCCGATGATTAGACAACAAACAAAAAAAAAAAAACAACAACAAACTAATAATGGTTTGATTGCATATACATAAATGAATTGTTTGCTATAATTTTTATCCCCAAGGCGAGATTGAAGCTCGTTCTTCTTAAAAATTGTATCGATATTTACAATGCTAACAATTTAACATATATATATATATATATATACTTGCCTTCTATCTGGATCCCATTTGGATGTCATTCTTTCTCTAATGTAACAATTATTTAAGACATTGATTATTTCCTTTGACTATTTTTTGTAATTATTATTGTTTTTTGTTTGCACTATCGCGCATATATATGTTTAAACACAATATGACTTTTTTAATTATTGTTTGTAATGCTTTACATACAAATAGATAGAGTTATCTATTATTTATTTTTTTTTTTTTGATGCAACACTTGACTAAAGACTAGTTATTTTTGATCTACAGAGACATTTCGTCTTTTTTTTTTTCATTTGCAAACTAATGTTTTGTTTCTTTAATGAATTCCCTCTTTTATTTTTTTTATATTCCTTTATTTTTCTACTATTTCCCTTAACAACTATCAAATAAAACATAAAAGCTATAATGTATCTTGTTGAAATTTAAAAACAATATTAAATTTCCCGAGAAATGTTTCGTGTTTGTTACAAAATTTTTTGTTCATACATTATTATTTCAAATATGACAAATATGACTTTTAAATGTTTTTCTTAGTATGTAAGTTTTATAGTTTTAGTAAACGTTAGCTTTTAAGAAAAAAAAAACACAATTAACCCCACCACCCAAAATAAAGAAAAACTTGACTATTCTGAGAAATATATATTTGATTATGTTTATCAGTACAAACAAAAATGGCGTGTTTTTTGTTTTGTTTCATAAGTACAATTTGTATACATAAATATTATTTTAATTTATTCTATTCTGTTTTTGTTGTCCCGCTAAGATATCGTATGAAGATTTTGTTAGCTGCAATTATATATTATACAACGGAAAATGCTTTTTTAGCCAAAAAAAATTGAGAATTAATTACATATTATTAAATAATTTTATATGCAGTAAAATTTAAAATATTTTTTCGTAATAATCAAAATGTTTTATTTTGATAACAAATTATTTGAAATAAATTTAAATATAATTGTGCTAATTAATCCAAATAAATTATAAACCGACCAGCTTATTATAAATGTCTTTTTTTTTGATTATTAATGTAAAATGCTTAGAACACAGAAAACAAACATTACTAATATTTATTAAGAAATATAGCTTATTAAAAAGGACGTTTCAAAAATTATTAACTGTAAGCAAATAATGTGTGCGTTTTAACTTCAAATTATATAAAGAAAAAACCAGTTAGTGTGATAAAATCCGAATTAGGCTTTCCAAATAAAAATATATAATTTACGTTTACAAGAAAATTTATTTTTCTACGAATTCTTGGAATTTTGATAAAACTTAAGAAGGGAAAGGCCAAACGAACGAGTTTGAAAAAATTGTGGTATGTTAGCATTTCGATTAAACTTCTTTATTTTAAGTATTTTCCAAAATTGAAGTACAATCTAAGTTATCTGTATAAGCGTATACTTTAATTATAATGTGAATATTTAATTATTTTAAAACGTCTAACCGTTTTCATATAAATTATATTGACAGAAATCCTTACCTTAAATAATTATCTTAACAATTCTAACGATATTGCAGTAATCTATATATAATTTATTAATTTGTGAGCTTGGGAAATCTTTTTTAATAAGCGGTATATACATATAACTTTTTACCAAACTAAATATAACTGATTACTTAGCATGATTTTTGTACCCCTTATGAGAAATCTATGTATACATAATGTGCATTTCTAATACATACTTGAAAAAAAAACTTAACAATATAAACATCACCAGATAAAAGAAACCCATAATATTTTATATCGTACGAAATAAACAGCAGTTTAAATTTTTCTTAAATATTTAAGATATCACCTTAATTGTTACCAAATCCACCCATTCTTTTAGCAATGTGTGGAAAATTACACCTTTTGTTAGAACTGGAAATTCTGATATAAACTACTGTTATATTATTGTCAACAAAGTGAATTTCCACTTACGTAAAATCTTCAATTCATTGAAAGTCTTTACTTCAAGCAATTTCTTTTCATCAGTTTTTAAAATTTATAGGTTTTACATAAGTACAAAATTTAATTTTGAATCTACAAAAAAAAATTGTTAGGATACAATTTTAGGAACTTTTGTCTGTAGGTAATCGGTAATTTCGCTAATGGCCTTTTTTTTCAAAAAACATCAACATCAACATATAAAAACGATTCTTTAGATTACTAACAAATCAATTTAGACACTTAAATTCCGTGATTTTTTTAGACAAACTAAACTATGACACAAAATTGTATTGCATACGTTTGTTTATTTGTATGTAAAGAATAGCTTTAATTGACAAATTTTAATAATAATATTTAAAATGCATTGTATTCTTATATAGACTTAAATATTAAAAAAATAGCTTCAAGATGTTTAAATGTGTATTTCAAATTATAACAAAAAAAAACACCATTTAAAATTTATTAAATTTTGAAGAGCGATAAAATGATGTAAACAATATTGAAATTGATAAATAACAGTATTGGACATTTGAAGAAACAAATAACACGTTTCTTTTTTAAAATTATTTAAATATAAGTTAGCCATACATACAAATTAATTGTAGTAATAGCAAAAATACCTACAAAATTAATAAATAATTATCCAAAAAAAAAAACAAACCTATATATATTTATTACTAATTTTTAAAATAATAATTACTCGTATGTGGCTTATTTTCTGTGTGCGTGTCTCTCGTTTTATTTTTGTTGTTATTTTCAAATCCATACTACAAAATAATATTTGTTTATGATCATACTTAAGTAAAACTTCTATACAAATTAATTAAATTGAAATTAAATAATATTAAGATTATGAAAATAAAAAAAATATATAAACACAACCGATAATTACAAAACAAAACAACCAAATTGTGATATTTTTTCCTCGTACTATTTAAATAGATCAACAAAAAAGCCATATACATATATACATGTATATATATTTATATATATATATATATTTTAATACTATTATTATTATTGATTATTGTGAATAGTGTGTGAATGCTGATTTAGACGCACTAGGCGTATCTTGTCAATTTGACTATATAAGTTTTATTTATTTTTTAAAGGTTAAATGACTTCGAATTTAGTTCAATTTGTATTTATATACTTTTTTCATTTTATTTATCAAATAATTTTGGTATTTGTTTTTTATTCTGAATATTTTTGTTCCAATATTTATTTTTGGTTCAAAGATTTTTTTTTATTCCAGATGACTTGTTAAATTGATAACAAGGGGAAAAGTGAGTACGTTTTATGTACTCCATAAAAAAAGTAAAAGAGATAAATAAACAGATTTTTTTACAAAGAAATTTTGAACTGTGTTTTTGTGTTTATGTAAATTTAACGAAACTTAATATGTTCAGACTTTTAAAATTAGGGACCTTTCATTTTAAATTCTACTATCCAGACCGATTGTAAAAAAAAATCTTAATGGGTTATATCGAGAATTTCCCAGGATAATTGCCTTATCTCGATTTATTTTTATGGTGAATCTCCCTCGGAATAAATTTCCCTCGTACAAGAAATTGTATTAAATAACAGTGAAACTCCCCTGTAAATTTTAATCCTAATACCATTGAATGCCGAGAGAAACTTTCGGGCATTATTCACGTTTCCTACTTACACATGATGAAAACATTTGCAGGGAAATGTTTAATAAAAGGATAAACAACCAATGTATACAAAATTTCCAACAACAATTTCTTTTGAAGATTACTTCACTTGGGAAGCTAAGTCGCATTATTAGACCAATTTAAGACTCGTTGTGATATCACATGTATCTAGACAAGCTCCTTACACGTTTAACCTTTTTGAGCTCTTAATGAAGCGCGCAAGGCTATTTTTCTTCATTTCCCGTGCAGATTGTGAAACAAGTGTCAGCGTTATTGGCTATATTTTCTCTCTGACGCAATTTTCTATGAATTTTCATTGTTCACTATTTTGCCGTTCATTTGAAGTCAATCTGTTATACATTGGTAAAGTCGGTAATATTGTACGGTAGTATGTTATTCACGCGCATATGAAATGTTGAGGATTTGGTATTTGTATATATATGTATAAAACTGAGTTGATATTTTGTGTGTTTACGTAAAACTCGCGTAATTTTCAACCAATTTACTTGGATTTTCTTTTAAACTACTCATAAAAACAATGAGAAGGTTACAGGCTTTTAAAAAGAAATGACAGCATACAAACAAAATGGAAAACACAAGTGCATTTCGATCATTTTCGAATTAGGGCATTTTAAAAGAGATACCTGAAGAAGTTATCACATTCAAGTCAGTCGATACTGCTATGAATGAAGTTGAGGTCGTCAATTATTCTACAGAATTTTTAAATTCATTGAATTTAGCAGGTTTGCCACCGCCACCGTCAACAAAATGCTAATAATAAAGGTAAGCTCGCACTGGGCGGAACTGCACTTAAGCGGAACTGCTGGACTCTGCGTGGCAAAATATTGAAATAATATTCCTATGAATATATATGACCTATACGATACCGCACCGTAGCCTCAATTGAACTTCATAAAATTTCATACGAATACGTTGTGAAGTGTAGTTCCGTTGTAGTGCAAATTCCCTGAGTGTGGTTTTACCTTTATGATGAGAATTTTGTTGACGGTTAGGAATTAAGTTACTCTTGGTGTTTCTTCGTGATAAAGGTACAGATGAACCAGATACTTGCAGATAGGGATGAGCAACGTTAAGAAAACATCGATATCAACATCGAAGAAACAGCATTGATGTAAACAAATTTCGAACCAGAAACATCTATGTTTTAAAACATCGATATTTTTGTAATGAATTTTTTTGCAAAATAATGCATTAGGTATATTATAAATTCCAAGTATACCTTCATTGTATTGAAAATTGTAGCGATGTTTTTGTCCGTAATGTTCCTTTTGGTTTTCGGTCCTAGTAAATTCATCAAAGTTCATCATATAGTCAAAACTCATCATATAGTCAAAATTCATCATAACCCAGGACTGGAGAATATACCACCATCACTACAAGAAACTTAATCCTGATCCTGATAAACTCACCCCCGTATATGTATCCAACAAATGTTTCCAAAACACAAATTCTCTAATCTTGTACGACTTCGACTAGGACCACATTAGCTACTTATCAACATCTCCTCAACAAAAACCCGCCACCAGATATGGTACATAGATATAAAATATATGACAACATACCGATACCGGACCAGACCGTATAGGAGCAAGATACAAAATTACGATTAAAAAAAAATCTAAGGAGAGGCTTAAAATGTATTGTTATGGAATTCGAAAAAAGTTCAAAGCTTAAATATTAAATTAAGAATATTAATCATTAAAAATCTAATGTCGATTCGGAACAACCATTTGAAATTAATTACTTGCGATATATGGGTAGGTATGTACTATTACTATATTGGAAGTTTTGGATTAATAAAATAAATCGATCTCGGAATTTTGATCAAACTTGACATTACGATGATAGCGAATACGATAAGATGGGACTTACAATACTGTAAGTATTTCTGTCCGCACTCCTACAACCTAAACGGGTAAATAAATTTTTTTCAAACTGTGTACCTACACATTGTTTTTTCGGTAAAATGTCCTCATTTTTTTTATTTTTTAAAGACCAAAAATAACGGCACCTACTATATACATTTTTTAGTCATAAAGTTAAACCTCTAGTAGGTATACCAATTTTTTTTTTTTGAAAAGTGGTTCATGAAAAAAAATCTTTTTAAACTCAATGGCGTAAAATTTTAGTCGATTTAATAATATGTTAAAAAAATTTTAGTATGATATTAGGCTATAAAGAGGATTTTGCTAATTTTAAACCGGTTTAGCATCGTACTATATTCTTAACATTTTACTAAAGTTAAAATCACAAAATGGCTACTTTATATTTTTAGTATCGTACTAAATCCATATGCCACTTTGACATTTACAAACGTCAAAAAGTTATGTTCGCTTACTTGTTAGCACTATTTTAGACGTGTTTAGTTGTAGTTTATTAAGAAAATAGATTTAGTATGGTGCTAGTTAAAAAGTGTTTACAATTAGGAAAATATTAGTAAAGTGCTTTAGTTTTAGCAAACTGTTAATTAGCATCATGCTAAGACCTTAACATCAGGCTGTTTGAAACTATGCGCCAATATTTCGAAAACGAAGTTTTCTAGAATACTAAAAACAAAACATTTTCTTAAAACAAAAAACAGCGGTATCTATCATAGAACTATTTACCGTTAAGAAAAACCTTTTTTTTTATCAAAAAAGGGGTCCAACATTCTTATTCGGTAACTGCTTCCCATAGGACCATATTTCACATTTTCGATTTTCTCATTGTTTGATGAACCGATTAAAAATTATATTTTTTATACAGATGCCCCTTAAAATTATAACTAATATTGCATATTAAAATTCTCGAAAAAATCAATTTTTATTAAATTTTATTTATGTGTATGTACTTGCATAAACTAAACCACATAACTCATATTTCTGATATATACGGCACTGCAAATGTACTATTTAGGCCCCTATACCTATGTATTAGATGTGTTAAAATTCATATGAATATTAGGTGTGTAGGTATATTTTTTTAGTAAGAATGTAACAACTATCAAATTTTGAAAGTGGGAGAAATTTTGCAAATATTGTAACAAAATAATATTGTAAACAAACGCAAATTGACAACATTTGTGTGACTCTCCGAACACAAAGACATAAAGTAGTGATGGGCATTATTGAATGATAACCTCGAGACATAGGTACCAAAACTAAACTAAACAAATTGAAAGAAAAAAAAACACGCAACACAAAGAACAGTGCATATGACAAAAATATACTATGAAAGAAAATGAGAATTCCAGTGAAATATTAAAAATTTCCACTCTTCGAGAGAATCGTAAAAAAACGATACTATTTTTTTTATTTACGAGTACCTTTTAGCTGTCGTTCCAACATTCACATGTTAATATTATTTGTAAAAAGGTGTGGAGTTAGTTGCGTTTAAAAAAAATCAATTTTGTCTCCAACATTTTCTTCGTAATAATGATTCTGATAATTCATTACACTGAGAAGCAAAGTAAACGAACCTACCTAATGGTAAATAAATGTTTAGCTAAACGTTGAAGTAGTTAGCTACAAGAGCTATCTCGTACGATCCAGTGTTGCATTCTATTTTTCTTGGAACCTACCAACAATCAAATTTTGTTGCGACTTAAATATTTCAGTTAAATTTATGGTAAATAAGAATGGGCCTTAAATAATAAACCGTGCATGGTATTACCTAAATATTTAGGTAAGCTTTAAAAAATGAAGCATATATCCAATTGACTCTAAAAAATTGAGTATACAAATGTATAGTTAATTATTATCTATTCATAACTTTATGGTTAATTTCAATGGAATATTTAATGTTGATTTCCTTACAACAAAAAAATATCTGTAGCAATTTTTGTTCCCGTAAACGAATTCCATACGAATCTCTTTTTGAAAACGGATTTACACAGATTCTCACACGGATTTTTACACACATTTGACATTCGGAGATTCAGTTCTTGTGTTTATTTGCAAGACATTTTAATGCAAGTTCAATTTGTTAATAAATTATAATTGTGAGAAAAATACATATAAATTGTTATAATATTAATAACGCAATGAACTATGTTTTAAGTTATAGCGAGTTTTATTCAAGAAAAGATCAGAAAGAGCAGCTTTCTGACAAAAGATTTCAACTGTTTGAATTTTGAGAGTTTCATTCCGACAAAAAGAGCAAATCTAGATCAAATCTTAACACGAACGATTGGATCTCTGATGGGTTGGCAGATTTGATCTGAATGCACACATACATGAAAAAAGTCATTTCTGTCAAAAGTCAAATGGAAAATATTTTGTTATTTATATGTTGTGAATCCAATGAATCCAGTGAATTCAGTGGAGTTTTTGATTGCTTCGTCTTCGTCTTCGTCTTTCTCGACATTTGATGATGAAGATATGTTTTTTTCAGGAATGTGTGTGTCAGTTATTCACCAATCCTTCAATTAAATCTGGAAGAAAGTTTCATTGAAAAGATCAAATCTCGAATTTGAGAGGAGATCTTTGAAATTTCAATTAAACTCGCTATTAGTATAAACACAAACATTTCGTATTTTGAAAGAGCCCGGGCATTGTTTCACACACACATTCAAAAAAGAGATTGCTACGTTTTTTTAAATTTCTTTCAACTCAAAAAGAATTGAATTTTAGGAGCGATACGTCTTCGTTGGAAAAAATATATAAAACCATATAAGTCATAACTAAATTTGATTATTGGTAATGCCCCTTGTTGTAAGGAATTTACAAAAAAGATGATTTTAAGAAAACAATAATTTATTATTTCATGAAAATGAAAAAAATATAAATGCGAGCGTTCACTCACTTAATAGATATGTATCTTGGATACCAAGCTATCGGATTAAATCTGTGAACGAATGAGATAGGTTAGCTAAAAGCCGTCAAAATATAAGTACAAAACTCCAAGCAACTGAAGTTTGCAGTCAGCTGTTCTATACATTTGTTCTCGGTTCTCTAGTTATTGCAAAATTTTTGGGATAACTCAAGATAGCTTTCATGAGAACAACTGTTTTTTCATCAGCAACAACAGAAAGTTATTCCAGATTGCTGAGGATAACTAAGTGAACGACCACATTGGAAAATAATTTGACGTGATAAATGTCAGATTTTGGTGTGCGTGTAAATTCGATGATATACATATAGCTAAAAGTAAAAGATTTGTCTTAAGAGCATAAAATCAATTTTGTTTAAAAATAACTCGATTGCGTTCAGAAAAAAAAATCGAATATTTTATTGTAAGGAATTCGACATAATGTATGTACCTAATCTAAGATCTAGTTATCTACTATACATACCTTCTTCCTGTTTCAAAATGAAAAAAAAAAAACAAATTGAATTTGTTTTAAGAAAAATATTTAGAGTTGTTTTTATTTTAAAATTGTTTTTACTTTAGAAATTACATACAACTTTCCCAACCAGAAAATTAAAGAAAAAAATCAAAAATCCGTTACATAATACTGCGTCTAATTGTATTCACGTGTCTTAAGGATAAAGCCTTCTTTTAGCACCATTAAAGGATTCCATAAAAATCAAAATAAGAAAGTAGTACATGATATTGATCCGATCAGAATTAAATAAAACCTTAACTAGGAAAGTATATTATTTAAAGCTATTTTAAAGTAGGTAGTTGATGATGGTTTACTTAAAAGAATTAATTGTCTGATGTATTGGGTTCTACTGTGGTTGGAGTTGGGTCAGTTGGTAAAGATTGATTGTCAGTATTTGGTACTTCATTTGTAATAATTATCGCAGGAGCTTCGTCGTTGTTGTTGACGTCTGTTTTTTCTTCGACCATTTCAGGTATTGACTCAACGATTTCCGACGACGGCGCTGAAGTAACAGATGCAGGAGCTGATTCAGCTGTGGGTGTTGGAGGTGTTACAATAGTTTCAGGTACAACTGAAGCTGTGGTTTTCGTTTCAGTGTTTGTCTCAACTGGTGGGAGTGATTTTAAGGTTTCTTCTTTTGGTAACTCTTGTTTTGGTGTCTCTTCTTTTGGTGTCTCTTCTTTTACAGGTGTTTGACCTTGTTCTACTGTTGCACATTCTTGTGGGGCTAGCTCGCCTGTCACCACCTCGATGTTGCTTTGAACCTCAACTTTCGACTGATCCTCGACATTAATAATAGGATTTGCTTTTTGTGCGATCGGCTTTACGATTTCTACCCTTGCACCTTCTGTTTGTTCTTCAGCTTTTTTTGTGGCAGTTGTTTTTTGTTTTGGCTTTGGTGTTGGCGATGGTGATGGACTTGGGCGTGTTTTTTGTTGATCCATCATTACAGTTGTTGCCTGAGGTGAGGGACTGACACTGCGGCGAATTTCTTCTTGTTTGTCTGTCAAAATTTGACGAATTTCTTTTATTGGTTTCAACAAAAATACTGGAACATCTTCGTCACGATGCTGAAACAGAACTTCTCCTTCAAATTCGACGAGTTTGTGTTTTCGAGCTCTAAGTAAAATACCCACAACTTTATCAGATATGTAGGTATAGATCTATTGAGAGAATAAAATAACAAAAAAAAATAACAATTTTTAATAACACCACAAAAATATATATCTAAGTACAATAAGGTAACTCACGTTGAATAGTTCGCCAAATGGAATGACTTTCATTTCAGGTTCGTCTTTAACGTTGTAGCCTTCTGAATCAATTATTTGACAAAGTTCAAGCATTTCCTTAAGTACATGAATGTTGGCTTTTTGACCACGTTGTTCAGTTAAGCTTCCGGCTAAGGGTCTGTTGATTTTTTTTTATTTAGTTAATTTATTGTGGGTACTTTTTGTTATATAATTAAACTTACCTTCCATATTCACCTTTCTTAAAAGTTGGCCTGGGAAGTCCTCCGGATTGTGAAAATGGGTTTAAGTGTTGCGACTCCTGGTGTTTGGATACAGCATTATTGAACATTGCAACTTTTGATGATAGCGGAGATTCCTGTAAGGAAAAATTAATAAAAAGTTTAATTAAAAAAAAAAAACATAAGTAGATGTTCCCTATTTTAATTACTTCATTGATTATTATACTGTTTTCCTGCATTTTTTTTTAATTTAGTGTTTAGAACTTATCTTCCGAAATTAATTTAATTTTGTAGTTTTTACTACAGACATTGTAATTTAGTTTACTTTGTTTTGAGAACTTAACGAGTCTTAGAGATTCAATGAGGTGATTCAGGAAGTAAACCCATTTGTATGTATGTATTGCATGCTCACCGTTTCTTAGTTATGTACATAGGTATTTAAAATTTAAAAAAAAATATAAAAAACAGACATGCATTTCAAAATTCTGTATACATTCTTACATACTATAGGTACTACCTGGCAAAATGACAAAAGACCACCCAACTTTTTAGAATTAAGTTAAGCTCTGAGTTAAACCAAAATTAATAGGATAAGACCGTCGGATAAGAGTTTCGATAAATTACAAAAAAAATTAAAAATGTATTTTTTTCAGAACTAAAACTTAAGCACCATTTGGCAAATGAAATAAAATGCACGGGTGGATCGCTCATACTTGGTATTATGTTCGATCACATCGTATGCAAAAGATTCTTAATAGAAACGGCTAAAAATATTTTTAAAGTCGTTTCTTAATTAATTTTTTATATAAAAAATTTATTTAATTTGTTTCTAAAAAAATTGGTATGTCAATTTTAAATATTTAATAATATAAATTTAAAACAAAATCATCCAAACCGTTTTCGAAATATTGAATTTTCAAAAAAAAATTTTGGTATGCTGTATTATTTAATCTTATTTAATTTTGATCGAAATCTTTTGAGTCGTTTATGAGAAAGTGCAAAATCAAAAAAAAAATGGTTGTATGCCAGGTACCGTTAATAATAAAATTTCTCAAAAATTTGTTGCCCAAAATGTAGAATATACCTAACGTGGTACACATACACTTTTTTTATAAAAATCATTATAGCTGTTTTTGATATAATTAAGATGGCAGAAAAAATTGTATGGCAGCTACCGTTAGTTTTAGGCCTAAAAAAGCGATTCGAAAATCTATTTTAGACAATCACCTAAAACGCTTAAATACCAAGTTTGAAGAAAATCGGTCAAGCCGTTTAGGCTGTAGCTTGTTGTACAGACAGCCGGAATTGCAGGATCCACTTTCTTAGCCTAAAGTCAAGTTGGATTAGTCTCGAGTTCGACCTCTAAAAATAACGGTACCAACCATACAATTTGTTGTATCTAAAATCGTAAATCCTAATGATCTCGCGCTGAATGGCGCTAAGGATTTTGATAAAACATTAGCAATCAGTGCACAATTTTGGGAAGTCTATATTTTATAAAATGTTATTAGTAAAGGTGCTTGAAATTTAACGGTTCAACGGGTTTCGATCAAAATTTTTGTACTGGAGGTCATTAAAATTTAAAATAATACTGCATACTAAAATTTTCAAAAAAATAGTTTTTTTTTTGATTTTTCAAAAACAAAGTAAATTAAGTAAAAAAAAATATTAAGACATTTTGTATACAAAATTAAGTAAAAACGATTTAAAAAAAAAATATTTTGCCGATTCTACTAAGAATCTTGTGCATACGATGTGATACGTTACATAGTATAACTATAATGTCCTTTTCGATTGGTAATCCGGAAGAAATCTCCGATCCGGGATTCCAATCGAATAAGTTAACACTCGATTCCTAATTCTGAATATTAATGGGAGTGTATGTGTAAGGCGGGAAAAACCAAAACAATGACATGTTGAAAAATTTAGGTATGGGCGATGTTCATCGGTCTTTGCAAAACATCGATGTTAGACAAACAAAATATCGATGGTGAAGCATGTGAAACATCGCAGTATCGATGTTAAGATTCAAAACTTCGACTTAAAATAAGCGGAAATCTTTTGTCAATAATCTCATGCTTATAGAGATTAGACCGCACTCGACAGAACTGTACTTCAGCGGAACTACGCTTTACAACAATTTATGTGAAATTGTATAAAGTTCAATTGTCGCATAGTGCGATATATGTATGTAGCTCATACACAAGAAAATGGAAAAGAAAATGACGATAAGAAACATTGCTAAAATTTTCAATACAAGAAGTTATTGTGTGTACTATTTTTCAAAAAAAATGCATTAAAAAAGCATCGGTGTTAAAAAACAAACATCGATATTTCTTATTCGTTAATTTCTGACATCGATGTTGTTTTTTTTGATTTTAACATCGATGTTTTTCAATTTCGCTCATCCCTACACATGACATTTAGTGAGAGGTGAGAGTTTGTGCGTGCTTCTGGTTTTGATTCTGACTTCAAATCCAGAAGGAAATGGCCTCATTCAGATGTCGGTACGATAGCCTATCTAAGATCTGTTAGTATCCACTGAAGTTCCTGAACAACCACCATCGAATAGGTTAAATTTGTATGGGCTTGTACATATGTTTTTGACATTTTTCACGGGATACAAAAGTATACCAAAGTTTTTCGGATAGCCTAAGATTTATTTTTCGGCAGCAGTTGTTTTGTCATCAGCTTTATTCTTAAGTGGGAATACAACAACAGCAACCTATCCGGATAGCTATAGTTCGGTTATTGAATGGGGCCATTTTCTCTTCTATCCAGGAGAACAACTGTCATTTGATACCAATCAAACATATTCAGAAGCATTCGGAATCCTTCCGGACGACCAATCGAAAAGGCCATACATAAGTATTATTCGGGTTGTGATATTCATGAAATTCATGTAACATTGGACAGAGGTGTTTTGAATATATAATACCACCAATACCACAATGCTTGATTTGATTTTTGTTGGTACATTTATTTCGCAATAATTAGTAAATGATAATAATAAAAATTATCATACCTATTCAATCGTTTAGAGGTGCATTTTGTAAAATTCTATTGAATACAATTGTTAAATTATTTATTTTGCTTAATTCAAACCAACAACTAAATTAATAGCTTCCATTTTGATATGATGATGACAGGATTAAAATTAATCTCAAAAAATTAAACTTCCTGTTTAGTTTTCAACCGACTAAAAAAATGCCATTAATACGCCCCATTTGCTGTCAATTAAATTAGGTAAAACAAGATACTATTAATAATTTTTGAAGCGCATGTGAACTCAGGAGCAGGAGCTAATTTTTAAATATGTAATAAATGTACCTACAAAATTATTGCCATTTATTTGGGACGGAAACACATTAAAAACAAAAAAATATAAAGAATTTTAATTCAAAACAGTCAAACAAAAATTTCATCAAACAACGAGTGCCGAGTGCGCCGCTCCGTTTTCGAATTATCCAATTCATCATACGTATGTAGACTGAGGCTAGTAGACCTTGAAATATTTAAATACTGAATCACAAAGTCTTCAGCACAACTGCCAAAAACACAAATCGTGCCCGGTACCGGCAAAAGCTAAGAAAGACTGCATATTCGTCCATATCCATATATGTATACATACGAGTATACCAACAACCATAGCTTTAAAACATGAATTTTGAAATATTTCTCAAAATAAAAATCATCATTCCGTTTTGGAACATTTAAAACACACAAAATGCTTGCATACACTATACACAACACGGTGTCGTTAGCGTATTCCCAAATGGGCTATGGATGGACATCGGAATTCCGAATCTTTTGTAGGTAGGTAGGTGCAAAATGTACATGAAGCTTGTGCCTGATGTTATAAGTAATTAATTTAAAAATCTGTATTAAGTTTTTTCTTCGTCAGAATTCGGGCAATTAATTCGAAATTATAAGCACCGCACACACGTGTAAATGTTATTTCTTATATATATATTTTTTTATTTTATTATTTAATTAAATATGACCTTAAACAAGCAATTTTCTGTCTCGACCATGTGTCTGTCTATATCCGACTCTTAAACAAAATTGGCAGAGAACTAGGAAACGTTTTTGTTGAGTAATTGTACACAAATATGTGTTTTTTTTTCAATTGAGGATTGTTTGAATTTTAAATTTTTGTAGGACACATATTTTTTAGTATTTTAAAATGTAATTTAGTTGTTTTTTTCCTTTTGTTTTTAAAGTATACTGTTTTTATAACAAAGCTTACCGAACTTGAAAATATAGATAATAATATTATAATGTTTTATTTTTATTGTAAATTTTCTGATCTTGACAGACGGATACGATTGAACGTCCGCGTCCGTTAAACAAATGAAGCAATTGTTATTTGCAAAGCATTATTCAACCATTGTTGTGCTAGATAAAAGCTGGGATATTTTTAAGGGGTGACCTTTAATCGAAAGTCTTAAAAATACTTCTCGAAATTATTTATCTCTTTTTTTGCCTATCGTTGATAAAAAAAAAATAATAGCATTCAAACCTGAAATGCCATGTGCTACAAAATAGTCTGTGTACGAAAAGATTTAAGTTAGGCAAGGATTACACGTGTTAGTATAAGTTTTACTAATGCCTTCCATTTTATTGACATTACTGACAAAATCGTGTAAATGGTTTGAAAATTTGTCATTGTTTTCGTCATTAAAAAAATGGCAGGGAAGACTGACATTAAATATTGCCATTATAATAGAGTCATGTAAATCCACAATGATGCCATTTTGAAAAAAAAAAAATATGGCACACCGCGAGGAAGAATGAACTTGCCCATTCTTTAATGGCAGATTGCCATTATCAATCAAATAGTCATTATTTTACCACGTCTAAATGCTTACCATTATTGATTTGATTTTATCATTATTTTGCCAGTTTAATGGCATGAATTAATTGTAATTTGTCACTCGTGTAAATCCGGCATAACGTCTAATCACAAAGTTGAATAAATTCTTAACATAAATAGGTATTTAATCTACATGCAATTAATGAGCTTACACTAAGTCCTATTTAGCGTATAAGCTAGGGTTACCAGATTAAAAATGACTAAAAGAACGTCGCCAGTTTTCTTGTTCAAAAAGGGGGATTGAAGCTTTTATTTTTTGAATTTTAATTTAAAAGGGGAACATAGGTTTTATAGAGGGGACAAACAGCATTTTGGTACGAAAAGGAGGGCAATCCACCCAAAATGGGGACGTCTGGTAACTCTAGTTATGGGTGTTTTTTGATATTTATTTTGTAATATGACATAATATGATTTCCGGCATTATGTCCGCTGCGGCTATGAGTTACATATTCCATTCGATCAGTTCAATATTTGACTACTTTTTCCAATAAATCTGGCCGTATGGCGTCAATGGTGGCTTAAATATTGGATGTCACCATATTGATTTTGCAACAAATTTTTGGTTACGCACGCTGTGGTCTTGCTGGAACGCGCACCAGTCTTGTTGGAACCAAATATCGTGGATGTTTAGCTAATTAATTTTTGGAAACAAAAATCAGTTGCATGGCTCGATAGCGCTAGTCATTCACCGTAACGGCAGCTCCTACCTCATTTCGAAAGAAATAAAAACCGATGATACCGACAGTGTGTATAAACCGCACCAAACAGTCAATTTTAATGTATATGATTTGTTAATGGCCTGAGGATTGTTTTCGCTCCATACGGCAATTTAACTCAGAAATGCGACCTTCATCAGTAAACACAATTCTTAGCGGAAGTTTTGTTCCGGCGTTAAACGATTCTTGATGAAGCAGCATAAATGTTTTAACTTATATACCTACCTATTTTTACTAAATAGTTTTTCAGGAGAAGATATTACTTAGTTGGCTTAAGCTAGGCACAAACGACGAGCATGCTTGCCGAACTTGCTCGGTTGCATTAGCCCATACACGGCAAACACATTTGCCGAACATTAATTTTTTGCTGATTCTGCAAAGCATTAACATGTGCGATTTGCCATGATTTATTTTTCCCACACTTATTTTTGTAGTTTTCACTTTTTGAACTCATTGGTTATGCTCGCCATACACGACGAACATCGAAGCCAACGACAAAATCGAAATGTTTCGCCAACAGCAAGTGGCTCGCGAACCAGACCATACACGAGAAAAACACAGCGAACGCAGCATGTTCGTTGTTTGGCCCACCTTTACCCAATAAAATAAGTTAGATATATGTATATATGTATATCTTTACAAAAAAAAAAAAATTATCTAAACCTATACTTCCTATACTGCCACCCATTGTGGGTGACAATGGCGCAGTGGATAAAGTGCTTGATTGCTAACTTAGACGTGTGGGTTCGATCCCCACGCTAGGCGCATTCTTTTCTATACCTCCAATTTTAATTGGATGCCGCCCATGGGTTAAAATGAGACGGTCAATACCTGGTTCTCAAATCCACTGTGCCAAACTAATGCTGTGCAATTCAGATTGCATTTAAAAGACCTTAGGTCTTACAGGTATATAGTTGAAAAAAAAAACAAAAAAAAAATTATCTAAAGTTATGGTTGTCTTCAATTAGAATAGGATGAAGCTAAAAAAGCTCTTCGAAGCCTTCAAAAAATTGTTTTTGAAATGACAGACGAATTTGTAAATTCCCTTCAATACTATAGGTAAACCAACATTATGTACTTAAAGTCGCAAACCTGCAATTTCACATACAAGATCATACATTGTCTTTTTGTGTATCTAAAACTGGATTTCAACATGGATTTGTTCATTGGAATTGTAGTTTGGAAAATTCATTTCGACTTTCCTGACAACATTGTAAGGTCAGTTCACACACAGTTTTAAAATATAGGTAGGGTGATGACATGTGAAGTCGGCCACCTCCAGTAATCGGCCACTTCGTTGTAAAGTACAACTTTATAGTAAAAGCTTTCGTTTAACCTCCCGGAAAAAATATTTTCCAAAAGGCTAACAATTTATCTTCCTGGGTGCAAAATTTTTCTGCATTGTAGCTACTGGTTTTCTTGTAACATTATTATACATAATTGCTCTTGTAAGACACTTATAAAAGAATTTCGCAATTCATAAATAAAACGTACATGTACAATGTCTAAAAAATGATCATGGATAGGTTATACAAATTTCGAAAATTTGTTTAATATGTAGTTATAAGGAACTTTAAAAATGGAAACAACGAAGAGCAAAAGAATATTTTATAACTACACGAAAGATGCAATTTCTTCAGTATTGAACAAAATTAGAAAAAACATTTTTATTTGAAATAGGCAATTCGGGGGTTTGGGTTTCCTAGAACTAATCTACAAGACGGAAATAATAATAATACATTATAATAAAAATTGATTCTAATACAGACCTTAGTGCGACCAAAGAATACGAATTTTTTGAAGTGGTCTACAGACCTTTGACAAATGTGAACTCTGACAAAAATCATCAGGTTGATTAAAAACGGTCCAAACATTTTAAAAGAGAATTTCAATAACCCGTTCTAAGTGGAAGACTTGCTACTATGAATTCTTCAAACATCTTCGAAGCTGTCAATACAAACGCCAGTGACGAAGTAGTTCCTGTAGCTAAAATAGTATTTATTAAAAATAGATGCCTCGAAGACGTTTTGGGAGATGCTTCATGTATTTTGATAATGTCAACGAAACATCCTTCTGCCTATTTTCGAAATCAGATATTGGATTAGATCCCAAATGATACAACAAATTACATAATGATTCATTAGGAAACCTTAAACAGCCTAACTACACGGTACTCAGTTAAAATTAAAACATTTGGTACAACTAGTGTTCCTTCCTCTGGCGGCCTCGTCACTCTGTTAAAACTATGCCCGGCAAGTAGGTTTTGGGTAGGTCAGAAAGTGTCCAGATGCGATCGAAAACGGCTTTTATTATTAAATTAATATCAAAAGGCCAATAATGTTTCGGGTCGGTGTACTTAACAAACACATTTTCCATGGACCTAAGTGATTTTAGCAGTAATAATATTTCATTATTTTGTATACGCACCATCCAAACACTGACCGCCAACATTATATGCTATACCATAGAAATGGCAAAACATTTCAGAAACAAGAAAAAATATTAAGAAAACCAACTTTTTCATAAGTAAAAAAAATAAATACAAATATAAATTGCTTTTTTGTTGTTTTATCTAAAGCAATGTTTAATGCAAGGTGCTGCGTGCTGCACAATGGTCAGCTTTCCGATTTATTCGAGGTGCGTCAAGGAGTAAGGCAAGGAGATGTGTTGTCACCAATTTTGTTTTTATTGGCAATATATGATGTACTGACTGCCACAGTTGGTACAAACGAGAGAAATGGCATTCAATGGAGTCCATTCGAAAAACTTAGTCATTTGGACTACGCTGACGATATATGTTTCATGTCAAACAGTGTAGGCGGCTTGGACCAAATGTGCCAATTGCTGCAAGCGAACGGCGAGATGGCTGGCTTAAATATCAACGCCAAAAAGACAAAAATGCTGCAGACCGGTCGCAACTCTCAACAGGAGATTATTCTGAGACAGGAAACTATTGAGAAGGTTTTGCAGTTCAACTACCTAGGCAGTATTTTATCAATTGATGGTGGAACGGAATCTGATGTTGTCAGCAGGATAAACAAAGCTCGTAGTGCTTTTGGAATGCTTTCTCCCGTGTGGAACTCCAGCATAATAACGCTACGCATAAAACTAAAACTCTTCGAGTCCAACGTGAAATCCGTCCTCCTATACGTCTGTGAAACCTGGAAATGCTCCGCCGACATCTCGAGCAGGCTACAGGCTTTTATCAATCGCTGTCTTCGATACATTCTCAAGATTCGATGGCCACAAATCATAAGAAATGTTGAGCTGTGGGATTGGACTCACCAGAGAAGGGTAGATCTTGACATTAGACAACGAAAATGGCAATGTATTGGCCATATTCTTAGGAAACCAAACGAGAACATAGCAAAGCAGTCCTTCGGTTGGAATCCTCAGGGTGTAAGGAGAGTTGGTAGACCAAGAACAACATGGAGGTCAACTGTACTTAATGAAGCTCAGTCCTTTAACTTCCATTCGTGGGCTCAGCTAAGGCACCATGCCGTGAACCGAGATAGATGGAGGGAATCTGTTGCTGCCCTATGCTCCAGGAGGAGTTAAAGTGTTGCTGCGAAGGCTGCAGTGACCGGAACACATATATATATAATGTTTAATAACATTTGTCTGAAATATGTAAATATTTATTACATGTAAAACAAACTTAGTAGTTTCATATATTCCTATCTTTCTATTCCTTCTAATTAGTGCCGTGCAATTCACGTTGCATTTCAAAAGACCTTAGGTCTTAATTAATATTATTATTAGTTTTCATTTTCATATAAATTAAATGTATTTTTTTCCTAGTAATTAACTTTTGTAAAAAAAGTCTATGTCTTTGTAACTAATATCAAATGGCGTTCTTAGACCAAATAAAATCTTACAATCACATTTTGGTATTTAACTAAACTGTTTATATTAAATATTTAAATGATTTCTATTTCAAAAAAAAAAAAACTAAGCCTTGAGTTTGTATCGAAACCAACTTTCAGCCTTGTATAGAGTTATCGAAGTTCGACTTATCGAAGCTCGACTGTATTTTCAAAAACACGCAATTGATTCAATTATACTTGGAACATATTGGTTAAACTAGGAAAACCTGATCTTAAGCCAAAACATAACATTACATGTATTGCAAACCAAGAAAAGTTTTTCTGTTAAAAAAAAAACTGGAAGACCAGAATTGTTTTTAGGTTAATACCTACATTCTCAGTGTCTCTTCGTAAACAAGTAGAATTGTAAATTACTTAATTAATCTTCTTTTTTTTCTTATTAACTCTGATGTCTGATGGGAAACTAGCAATGTTTCTTTCACGTTTTAAGCCATTGTTCGTCATTCAACCTGTCCCTTTGATGATCTTGTTTGTGTGGTAAAATGAGTCTGATTTTGTAATGCAAAATTTTGCATTTAATAATAAGTTCATTCGAGAAAAAAATACACAATGCTTTCTTTTACGACTTTAATTAGTGTATAACGATATCTTAAATTTGACCTATAATGTTAATTTTTCTTTGTTATTTGTTTGCAAATGACTTGTGTTCTCTGAAGTTGGAAAGTTATTCAATACAATAATAATGCCATTTAACAATTTCCCAGTACTAAAAAGTAAAATTTATTGTATTGTTAATTAATTTTGTGATTGAATTTATTATTCCAAAGGAAAATCCATAAGAAACTGAATCAACAGATTTTTAATTAATAATAATTTTCAATATATGCCTGTAAGACCTAAGGTCTTTTAAAATACAACCTGAATTGCACGGCAATAGTTAGAAGGAATATAAAAATACGAAGGAATTGTTTGTTGACACAGTGGATTTGAGAATTAGGCCTTAAATGTATCATTATAACATACGGGCGGTATCGAATTGATATTGGAGGTATGGAAAAGAATGTTGCTTGGATCGAACCCACATGTCTAAGTTGTGAAGCACTATATACACTGTGCCATTGCCATGATTTATTTTAAGAAAAATGTACAGTTGTTGATTTTTTGGAAACGGCAAAACCAAATTCAAAGAATCTAAATTAATTAAGTTATTACGTTAGTTCAAATTTTGAATTTTTCAGGGAGTTTGAGTTGAGTTTCACTTATATTACGAGTCCTGAGATACGTCACCTTTTTATTAATCATCCATAATTGAGTTCAAAAAATATATTAGGGAAAGATAGGGTATTATTGTCAAAGGAGATAATAACGGGTTATCCATTTTCCGGTTTCAAAAGTATAGGGCTGGAACTCGACATCTCTCAAACTAAGTTGTTAAACTAATTTTTTTTTTCAGTTGAAGGTCTGACATTTACGAAAATGGATCGCTTAACTATCGCACAACGCATACAAATTGTTAAAACCTACTACAAAAATGGTGATTCTGCCACAGCCACATATCGTGCTTTAAGAGGAGATTATGGTTTACATAATCGTCCAACTACGCAAGCAATTGGCAAAATTGTGAAGAAATTTGAAGAGTCTGGATTGGTTAGAGATATTGTAAGGCCTGTGCATCATCGTTTCGCTCGTACCACTGAAAATATTTGCTGTAAGTGAAAGTGTTGCCGAAAACCCGAATGTGTCGATTCCTCGTTGTTCTCAGGAATTAGGGCTGTCTTACGGCTCATTATGGCTTTTTTTGCATTTGGATCTACACCTACATCCCTATTAAGTCCAGCTCACACAACGACTAAAACCAGCAGCCAGCTGACCATTCACAACGTCGTAGATACGTCGAATGGGTGCTTGAACAATAGGCGGTGGACGGCGATTTTTCGAACAAAATTTTCTTCAGCGACGAAGCACATTTCTCACTCGGTGGGTATGTTAATAAACAAAATTGTCATATTTGGGGTTCTGAGAATCCTCGAGTAATTGAAGAGAGGCCATTACATACACAAAAAGTCACTGTTTGGGCCGCTCTTTTGTCCGGAGGTGTGATTAGACCTTACTTCTTCGAAAACGACGATGGAACGACTGTCACTGTCAATTCGGAGCGTTATGGTCATATGATAACCGACTTTTTTTGCCTGCTATTGAAGAATACGACTTGGAGAATATGTGGTTTCAACAAGACGGTGCAACATGCCACACAACTCGAGCGAATGTGGCTTTATTGCAAGAGACATTTCCTGGCCGCGTAATTTCTCGTCGTAGCGATATCAACTCGACACCAAGATAATGCGATTTGACACCGGGAAAGACCGTGCTTATGCAAATAAACCTTTAACTCTTGAGAACTTGAAAACCAACATTCGTCAAGTTATGGCTGAAATACCGCCCAATTTGTGTCAAAAAGTGGTCGAAAATTACCTCAAAAGAATCGATGCTTGCAACAATTCGCGTGGTGGCCATTTAAATGATGTAGTGTTTCACACATAATGTTAACGTTCAAACTTTATAATAAACAAAGAAATATTATGAAAAAAAATATTTTATATGTGTTTTATTTACATTTACTTTTGAAACCGCAAAATGGATAACCCATTATCTATGAACACTCAGATATATTTATGTAAGTTTTTGAGTTCTGAAAGATGTTCTAAAATTTGTATTTAGGAGTTGAGTTACTGACCGATACACATATGTATATTTTTTTTGACTTTTAAATTGCTTTATTTAATAGTTTAGTATGGCTTATTAGTTTGGTTCATTATAATTCTTATAGTAAAAAAAAAACATTAAGATAAATCTTATAAGGTAGTTAGAGTTTCAATTCAATATTGTATTCATAAAATTTCCAAAAGACATTTTTAGTTCGAGTTCAGTGCTGTTGTGGGAGTAGGTATAAAAAATTAATAAAATATAAGCTTCGAAAATCAAATGCATTTCTGACCCTGTGCGGAGTCGCATAAGAAGTTCTTTTATAAGCAGAACTGTTAAAAAATTTTATGAAGTCACTTCCGTTTATTATATGTATCTATGTTTGAAAATGTGAAAATAAAAATAAAAATATGTATGTTGCAATTATTCTTTAAACCATGTGCTGTGCCTTACACGAAAGGCTAATGCGTAATTAAAATTAACCAACAAACTTGCAGTGTTGGCAACGTAAGTTACTCCAAGTAAGTTACCCATATAGTTACGCGTAACTAAATGCAATTAGTTACATAGTATTTTCTGACTGAACATTGAACAAAAATAAGCAATAACATTTATAAGTAAACAAAAATGTGTATTCCATAAAAACAAATAATAAAAGAAAGATTATAAAAGAATTCAGAGATCAATTGCATGTATGTAACCCAAATACATATATAGGTATTAATATATTTGGTTGAACTTGCCAAACTCCAAGTCCTTCAAAGATAAATTTATGTCTTCCATTCCTAAAGTTGCATAAAGGAACATTAATTTTTTGGAACGTTCGAAAGACAGTCGCTTTCTCAAAGGGTTGTGAATTAAAGACCATTTTGAAAAAGTACGTTCTATTTCTGCGGACGATGCAGAAATTTTAAGCAATTTTAGTGCAAGCTTTGAAATATTGCATGTAAATCGGCTGTCTTCCAAAACAAAATTGGATTTTCAATATTTTGTTTACATTTAAAGTTTTAAAAATTCCATCTTTGGATTTAAAAGGATCCTATTCGTTAAGTCCTTTAGAGATTAACATTTTTAAAAGAAAGTTATTAATTTGAAAATGATAATTGTCATTAGTGCACCAAGGATGTAAATAGTAAGATGCTAGTGCATAAACATTAAGCGAATTATTAAGACAAGATTTGTAGATATTTTCGACCTGTGCTGGAACTTGTAATTCTAACCAATCTAATGACGTTGTTGACAATTTTGGCAATTATTTATTAGCTGGATCGATTAGCTTAATTTTTTGTTTGGCATCTTTTTGGTATGAATCCGAGATCCTCATATGAATTGGTAACATGCCGCCTTCCAGATTGGCTCAGCTTTGTTTCTTTTTTTGACTGAGACATTTTAGCTTTGAAATGAGAATTTCTTAACTTTTAAATCATAACTTATAAAACGTGACTTTTTGATTCGAATTTTATTTTGATGTGAAGATTTTGTCAAAATAATTAGTTAATTACATTAGTTACGTAACTAATTCAATTAGTTATATTAGTTACGCGTAACTAACTAACTCGCGTAACTTACCAACCCTGCAAACTTGCCAGCAAACCCATTGCCATCAGCAACCTCATTTCAATCTCTTTGACATTTTGTGTCGAAACAAACACAACAATAAGTTCCATTTTTTGTACTTGCGGAAAAGTTACTATTGGGCAAGCTTAACAAATCGAACTCTAGCTTTTAATCAAGCTTGACATTACAATGATGCAGAACACCAAACAAGTGGACACCTAAATTCCGCCTGTCTGCCGAAATGGCTGAAGCGATTTTAGGTGATTTTCTCAAATTGATTTTTAAATCGTTTAATTTTAGCCCCAAAAACACGACATCACAATTATCTAGGCTCCAACGGTTTTGATAAAAAAAATCTGTGCATTGCTATAGAAATATTCTACATTTTGGTTCAAATTTGTTTTACATATTTTGTTATTAACGGTACCTGCGTATGGCAGGCATTTTTTAGATTTTGAACTTTCTCATGAACGACTAGATAGATTTCGATCAAAATTTGTATAAAAGAATTCCCTCAAATTTTTCTTCGGAAAATATTATTTTTGGATTTTTGAAAATTCAATACATATGTATTTTGAAAACGGCTACACATTTTTTTTAAATATGTATACATTGTTAAATATGTACTTAAAATTGACATACCAATATATTTTTTTTTAACAAATTAAAGAATTTTTCTTTATACAAAATTAAAAAAAAGGTGTGATGTGAGCATTGGAGCAAATACGTGCGGTTCAGTCGTAAATTTTCTTTTCTTTATATTTGATTTAATGCTTTTGATCACTTAAGCGGGGTATTTATAATAAGACCCTTATCTGGAGTACAATGTACATAGGTACTTCCTTGACCGAATCCTGTACCCGCCACTGATGAATTGTGAGGTGACAGATGATATTGTCTATAACACCACATACAAAATATATAAGAAATATCATCCTTTAATAGTTTGAAGAATTTTTAACAAATTAATTCAAGGTGACTTAGGAATATTTGTTTGTTCCGCCTACTCTTAAAAAAATAATCCTTCTTCAAGAATGTTTAAATGTTTTTGAGGCTCGCTCGTAAAACATTGTCATCTATACGAGTATGGGATGTTATGTTTTGTTTTTTAATAAAAAAATTAAAAGAAAAAAAAACGACATTCTTATCTTAATAATTTCCAACTACAAAGAGTAAAATTCTTTAAGCGGAAAAAAAACACAAAAAAATGTTGAACTTTTGTTGTTGTTTCACAGTCGCATACAAATCAGTTGTTGTTTTATTTAAATGAATGAAGACAGCGGCGAAGATGATGACACTTCTGGGTTTTTAAATGGCGCGGCTGTCCGGCTATAGTGGCGGCGGCAATCTTGATGGTCATTGCCAAGAATTTTCCACACAGTATAGCAACATGGTACCTATATGTATATAAATACTACAGAAGCACACACACATTATGTATCTATATAATTTGTTTATAAATGCACATAAATAATACGCTATTCTGCCAAATGGCAAACAATTTAAATTTCATTTTCCGACTTGAAGTGGGAATTTTTTTTTGGGGGTTTTAGTTGTGTGATTTATTTGTAACAGATTGAAATACCAAAGCAAAGAGACAGTTCTATACGCCACACTTGTCCAATTTAAAAACAAAAAAACTTAAAAATATCATATGTGCGCCATTTAAGTAAAAACAATAATGATGTGCATACATATTATATAATATATGTATATGCAATGCATACATTTGCGTGCAATAATACATACTGAAATAGAAGAATATGGTAATATTGTTGGTCTAATTCCAATGAGTATTGTGCATATCCGCGTATGTACCTATATTAAGTCTTAGTTCATTAAAAAAATTTCGATCAACTTATCAATAAGAAAATTCATTGAGGTGGCTACAGTGCAACACGGATATAAGAAAGTCTGAAACTCCAAAAAAAATCTTTCTTATATCCGAGTTTTTCTTATATCCAAACATCGGATATAAGAAAGAAAATTTCTTATATAAGAAACTCGGATATAAGAAAGAAAATTTCTCTTAAAAAAACTATGGGCAAAGTAAAATATTTTGTACGTGTAGGTACCTACAAAATTTCATGAAAACAAAGTAGGCCATACAAACTTTATATGCATAATGAATTAATGAATGTATATTCATATAAAAACATCTTCTATAATATTTTTAAATATAAAAAGCTTTAGTGTAATAAAGTAATAAAAATATATACCCTTGTTCAAGAAGTAAAAAAAATTAAATAATTCTGCTCTTCAAATTAATAAAATTAAAGCAAAATATTGTGAGAAGTGAGACTAGCAATTAAGATTGATACATATCTACATAAAAATGTACAGGAACTATTTTGTATTACATGTACATTTTTATCATCGAAAAACAACCAGCAAAACGAACTCAAGCCTAAATGTCAGAATTCACATTACAAATACATTGTTGTATTTGTAAATTTGACTTTCTCTCCATGAATAGATGTGAAATCTAACAACAATATTTGGTGTAGGTAAACTACACACAAATGAAAAATATCAGTTTCATAAAGATAATAGCTTGTATGCTGCCGAAATTTCCCATCTTTGTATTGCTCATCTGTGGTCAGAATATTCGGTGCATATCCAATTTTCAGCGCTCATTCCTTTGGAAAGTGGGAATTTGTACTGAAGGTCTTAACACTGCCAAAGTAAATTTCTTATAAGCGTACTTTTATGTTCTAAGAATTGATTTTGTTGTGTAATAAAGGCTTTCTTATAACAGTGTTTTTCTTATATGCGAGTTTCTTATAAACGGATAATTTCGAAAGAAATATAAGGAAAAAGGCACGGTGTTTCTTATTGCGTTTCTTATAAGCGAGTTTTTCTTATATGAGTGTTTCTTTTATCCGTAAAATACTGTAGTTTATAAGAATAATTTTTTTATGAAAACTTGAATAATTTCACAACGCTTTGGTTTAATTTGAAGCAAAGAGAAATTGAACTTGATAGTAAATCACTTTTATAATAATGAAATGATGAAAAATGTCAGTCGGCATAATTCAGACCCTTATACCGTTGTCAATTGTCTCTATGATAGTTGACGTTTATCCAGAAAATTATGAAATTGGTATTACTGTTGTCAAGAATCTATATTTTTGATAGGCCAGTGAATGATCTTCAGATTTGAGCTTCATTGTGAATGCGTCCCTTGGTAATTTTATGTTGTCAAAATTATTGTTGGGTTTAAATTTGAAACCAATATGAAATTCGGTGTTGATAAAACTATTTTACGGAGCGCATAAGCTTTTAATTAGATAAATATGTCTACAATAGAATTGTTTTCTTGTGCAAAAAATATTTAAGAAGAAAATACTGCGGAACTAGCATGCTTTCGGAGAAAACAAAACGATGCCTCTAGTCCGCTAGACGCACAAAAAAAATTAAAAATATTTAAGCTAATTTGGTTCTGCTTTAGATTTGTGCAAAACTTTAGGCTTCGAAAGAATCCTTCCTTAATATACTCGTCCATATATAAGACAAATTATAAGGCTGTTGTCTTTTGCGAAGTCTGGACTGATGGATTTCATTAAATCGACCAATCTGGTGAGCTGTTCTTTGTTGCGTACAACTTTATTTCTAATGTTTAAAAACAATGGCGCAAAATTTTAGTCGATTTAGTAATATGCTAAATTATTTTTAGTATGATACTAGGCAAAAAAGAGGATTTTTCTAATTTTAAACCAGTATAGTATCGTACTATTTTCTTAACATTTTACTAAAGTTAAAATCACAAAATGGCTACTTTATTTTTTTAGTATCGTTCTAAATCCATATGCCACTTTGACATTTACAAACGTCAAAAAGTTATGTTCGCTTACTTTTTCGCACTATTTTAGGCGTGTTTAGTTGTAGTTTATTAAGAAAATAGATTTAGTATGGTGCTAGTTAAAAAGTTTTTAAAATTAGGCAAATATTAGTGAAGTACTTAAGTTTTAGCAAACTGTTAAGTAGTATCATGCTAAGCCCTTAACATCAGGCTGTTTAAAATTTTGCGTCAATTTTATTAAAAAAAATACTTTTGTTTAGTGCTAAATACCGACTTTTCTTTTTTTTACAAAAATGGGGAAAAAGATCTAAAGCGCTTCGTAATTCTTACCGCAAATGATAGATTACTCTTAAATGTCAATCTGAATGAATACTATTCACAATAGTATTTTGATTAACGTTCACAGTGGTTCAACAGTGTTCTAATTCATAATGCCGATTATTCAATTGATTGACAAATTTTGTCAATCGTCAACTAGTTGATCATTGATAACCGTTTTTCTGTCTATTTATTTGAAGGGGTTTTAAGTAAGTAGTAGGTACCGCTAATAAAACTTATTTTAAGATGTTTTCTATAATACTAAATTTTATACTATGCCTATGAATATAATAAAACATAACATTTCTTAAACTAATCCATATTTTTGTAATGATGCGCGCACTTAAGTGGGTTTGACTACTCTTAAAATGATCAAACACAGTGCGATCGTTAGGAAAGTAGGGAAGGATGTAAGAGGAGATACCGACGCACATTGGCTTTGAATTTCTGAAAGGCGGGAGGGGGTGGGGGAATAGAGCGGGGTAAAGTATTCAACATTCGTGTTGTACGACTAAGGAAACAATCTCTGTACTTGACAGCCCGTCCGAAGTTACGCTCAAGGATAAACAGATGAGAATTAATAGAACTGCTATAGCATTACGGTTGAATAGTTTAAGGAATGCAACTGGCTATTAAATAGAGGAATACATTGACCTTTTAGACAATGTTCGAGAGATGTAAATGTTTTCACTAGATCGCCTATCATTCTCTATTTTGAATTCTGTCTAAAAGACTCAAATGAGGTTTGGGAGCTCCTACCCAAATTTGCGATATAATATAATATAATATAAATACTGCAGCTTTGGACGAATGAAGGCCTTAAAAATTAGAACCAGATCAGAAGGGGTGAAGAATTTCTTGCATCTTCGAAGAAAGCCAAAACATTTAGCAGCGTTTTTGGCGACGTCGAATATGTAGTCTGTGACGCACATACCAATGAATGAAAGCTGATCGGTTTATTCAATGTAAGTACCGCTCATGACTAGCAGCATGGGGATGGGTTCTGGTTTAACGACAGAAGACAGCACTGAAGCATTAAATTCTACGCGGTTTTTTATTCCCCATTAGACAATGCTCTCGAATTCAGAACTTAATAAGATTATCATTCGCTGCCGTAGCAGTTCTATATCTGAAGAACAAGGAGGTGAATCTGAAAACGAATATAAAAAGCTTAGAGTAGTATCGTCAAGGAATAGGAAGATTATCTCTGGGTTCATGGGGTATCACAAGGGACCAACTCTGGTCTAAGTGCCTCAGATATATCGTCAGCAAAACAATTTGATGGATAAGAAGTTCTAGATAGGAGATCATTAATGACAATGAGAAAAGGAGTAGGAGACAACACGGAGCCTTGGGGCACACCAGCATTTATTGTATTAAATATCAGACATTGTCATTTGGTCCAGACAGCCGCGATCTCAACTGGACCTCAAATACGAGAAGCCAAATTAATAAACATGGACTAGGGAAGGTTTAAGACTTATTCCGTGGACCAAGTGCGAAATACTATTAATAAAACACAATTTCTACTATTTGACGTTTACCAACTTAGTCCTTCGCTAGACCATCGTAGACTGTGGAATGGAATTCTAATTAAGCAATCTTAGATCTGCAACAAACAAAGTAAATGTATATGCATTTGTTTTATTTAGTATCTACAAAACTCCTATATTAAAAAACAATTTATTGTTCACTAAAACTATAACTGTTTCCTAATATTTATATTATAGTGTCAGATACATCATAATGTTAAAGTAGTTATTTATTTGAAGCAGTAACTTAAAGCTAACCACTCAAATTGAAAGTTCATCAAATTTTCAAACATAAACGCAGCTAATACTGCAGCTTTTTCTATTCACAAGAAGTATGAACATTATTTCTACATTCCATTTTAATTATTCAATGAAAAAACTGGGTTAACTATTAACTAATAACTTACTTGACTAAAAAATTGATAAATTGAATTTTTCTGACCACGGTATTAAAAAGTTTATCAAAAAAAAAACAATTTACAATAGATTTTAACTACGCAAACCATTCACAATTTATGAACAAAAAATTAAGTTTGACAAAAATAATACTTAAACATCAATTTTTCTTGATAAACATCAAACATCGTATTGAAATTTCACAACCGTAATAGTTGAGTAAACTAAAGTAATAGAATAATTGCATAGTGTAAATTACAAAAAAAAAAACGAAACTACTAAAAGACTAACAACAGATCGTAAGAATGACATTTTGGTGTATTGAAATATGGTTTAATGATAGTTAGAATGCAAAAGTTTTTGAAATATAGTGAACTAGTATATTTTGTTTTTGTAGTGCAGGAAAATCTAGCACTTTTGCAATGATACTAGACCACTTGCATTGAATACCCCTATTCTAAACTTTCATCCCTTGATAAATATTTTCTGAATTTAAAAGAAGAGAACAGAAACTATCTGCAAACTTCAAACTTCTGTCAGACTTAAAAAAAATTCATTGGTAATAATTTATAACCAGAATTCCATCTGCAATAACTTGGTACCTATTTAAAGCTTGAGTTTTATTTAGGTACTTTCTCGTTTGTCCAATTTAAAACTAGTTAAACACAATATGCAATTTTTATAAAACTTACCACGACGAATCGCAACGCTCCGAGTTCATGTGACACATCAGCCATAATTTTTAATTAAATATAAGTAGGTAGTAGCTGTTAACCGCTTTTGAATATTCTCCCAAGAAGTCAAACACAAAACTAGACCTTCTCTTGTAAAACTAGAGCAATAAAATGCTTTTCAGGAAAATCTTCTTTTTTCTTACTGAACTGTCTGCGTCTATTTATGAATTATTTTTCCTTTTCAATTTCGGTTACGCACTTACGACGAGACGTGCGGATGCGAAAAAAGAATAATTTCCTTTATATCACGTTTCAATCAAATCGAATAACGATGATGTACGTATGCACTTAATATCTCCGTTAAATAACTGCCGTTTGTTTTGAAATTGATTTTCTGTTGTTGTTTTTTTTTTTTTTTTTTTTAATGTATCTTTCTTTTAATTGACGCACTATCTTTATAAACACTTCTTCCAAATGGCCTTTGTTTTTTTTCTTGTTACTTTTGCGCCTTTGTACGACTGTTTTCCGCGTTTCACTATAAATAAAGTAAACTACTTTTGTAGGGAAAAAAAATTGAGTGAGTGCGTTGGTCCACTTCTTTTCAGCTGAGTTGGTTTAAGAAAAGTGAGCTGCGGTGCAGACGGTCTTTGCCTTTTATATCGGCCACTACTAGAATTTCCGTTTGGCAAATAGCTTTTAGAATTTCCCCTATGTTATATTTTCTGAATGAATTCTTATTTGTATGCGTCGAAAAAGCTTAATGATTTTGCGCGTTCTACATAATATTAGTGGGAGTTTTTTGGCGGGTGCGGCTTTTTCTTGTCTAATTGCTTGTACTCAAAATACGCTTCATTGAAGGATCTCATTTCTTCGCCTCATTTCTTTGAGATTGAGAATTTATTTTTTTCTGGTTCTCAACTGAGCAAGTTTATCATTTCTATGAGTGAGTGCCTTTTCCCTTTCCGTGTGAAGATTTTTTTTATTGAAATAAGTTTCACCAAATTGCATATGTGTCCTTTTAAAATTAATTCATAGATTTTCAAAATAACTTTTGTAACAGTATTTTTTGATTTTGCGAATTTCTTTTATTTACCTTTACTTATTGTTTTTAGTCTTCAGACAATTATTATACTCGATTTTATATTACATATCGGTCTTTTTGGAAAGCGTCATCTGCGTCAAAACTGCAGTTTTAAAATGTTCCAAAAACGCAACTGCAAATGTAAACTGTTCGAAAACGGAAAAGCGAATTATGCTGCATAAGCATTTCTTCGATAATGCAGTTGGCAAAAGTCACATGTTTTAAGTTTTTGGGAGCTCCTGTCCAAACGTGAAAGTTATTAAATTCGAGACAACTTGTCTTGAGCGGTCCGAAATGCAATTTCTAATCCAACGCAGAAGAGTATATGCTCTGTCAGTGATGCGCTTGGAGCACAATTCACACTAAACAGTGACTATCTGCAAATGCATTGTAATTATTGGAACGTGGTGGACTTCATGTGGATTGGCTTGGCACAGTTCCAAAACTTCCAATTTTCTTGGCTAATGTACTATAATAAAAAAATAAAGATGACCCCCTTGATTTTTAAATCCAAAAAATTCTTTTAAGGGAATTGTTTGGGTAATTTCCAGATTTCGCTGTGTCAAGAATTGAGAAAGCGAATTAAAATTTTTTCTTCACTATTTGACAGCAAAACCGAGGTATCATTTTTACGATATACTTAAGTACTATATGGCAAGTTTTGTATTTGGAAAAAAAAATCGAACTCGAGATTTTAATGAAACTTGACATTACGATGATGGAGAGCACCAACAAAAGTGGACCCCGCAATTCCGTCTGCCCGTCTGTCTGTCTATAGATCGATTTTCAGCCAAAACGGCTGAAGCGATTGTCTTCAAACTTAGTACTTACACGTTTTATAGGTGATTGTCTCAAGTATAGATTTTGAATGGTTTTTTAGCTCCCAAAATAACGCCACTTGCCATACAATTTTTTTACCATCTTAATTATCTCGAAAACGAATCTAACGTTTTTGAAAAAAAACTACTTCTACAAAAACTACTTTACTTATAGTCTATATTTTGGTGAACATTTTTTTAAAAATATTTTGTCATTAATTAATTAATGTTGCCATACAACCATTTTTTTATTTTCAACCATATTTTTTTTTTTTGAAAGTGGTGGAGGATTTTTTTTTTGAAATTTTGTTTTTATGTTTATATTGTTAAATATTTAAAATTGTTATACCAATTTTTTTGTAAAAACAAAATTAAAGAAATTTGTCTATATATATCTAAAATTAAGTAAAAACAATCCTAAAATACGATGTGATTGAACATAAGAGCAAGTACGTGCATTTTATTTTAAAACCAGCGATGGGAAATATATGGTTAAACTTAAGGACTCTCGCCTTCCAAACTTTGTTCCCAGTGTGTCAAGAATTTTCCTTCGTGTTTGTATCAAAGGGCACGGTAGTGCCCTGCAAACTTCTGGCACTACATCCCTTTTTACAGGAACAAACTCAAACGACTTTCGACCCCCTCTAAATTTAGTACCAATAAAGTCAGAAACTTCAAACTTTCAGCATTTGCTAAGCTCACTAGGCTTAGGTAACCCACTAATTTTGAATTATTTAGCATTGGGGTGGCGCGATAGTTGTGTGTTCGCTTGTCAACCTCATGGTCACAGGTTCAATCAAAATAAAAATAAAAAATAAATATCTTATTTTTCCATTAAAAAACAATTCTAAAAATGTCATACAATGAGTTGCTGGCTTACTCATTACATGCTGTTTAGGCATAGCACTAGCAACATATGATTAATTAAAACTAGTATACCCATAAATATGACAACGAATAAAAGAATAATGCCAATTATAAGGGACATAGATAAATAAGACACGGGAATTTCTCCGCATTAGTTCAGCCGCCATCCCTGGAGAAAAAATCTGAGACAACAACCATCTACAGTCTCAGAACATCGCGCCACACATCTTTCGTATCTTCCTTTCTCTTCCTTAACCTCACTCCCGCGCTGTCTTGAAACATATAAAAGAGTAGTATAATCCCTTGAGCGCGTGTAGATTAAAAAAAAAAAATATTAATCGTTCCCGAGATATAAGACTGCAAAAACCATAACTGACTGGATCACTCACAGATCTTCAAAATTATGGAGCACTTCCCGACATCGTAGAATCTTGTAATTTCGCAGAACGGTAGGCATTGTGGTGTATACAAAAGAAAAATTTTAAAAATTTAAGATTTGCTATTCAGGGGGCGTAGTACCCGCCCATTTTCATAGAATTGATATTTTAATTGATACATTCAGGAGCGCGGCAACCGCTCATTTGCATAGAATTGATATCAACTATGTAAAAACTACTGATTGTTGTAGAATAATGAAATTTGGTAGAGCGATAGGATAGCGATAAAAACCCATTTTCAAAGAATTGATATTGATTACGCACTTCTTATCAATTATTACCGTTTCAATAGATCACTACACAAAAGCATAAATTAAAAACTTACGTTACCTTATGATGCATTCATTGGACGTTTATTCCAACCACATTTTCTGACAAAAAGAATCTTTGCAAAAAGTAGTGAAATCACATCAAAAACATAAATGTTAAAAAAGTAGCCAAGTTCTTCTAAAGGTTCCGCCATCTAACGTTTTTTTTTCAACTAGTGCTTATTTCGTGAATGGTAACACTTAGCTCATGTCTGATTTGACAGGTAATTAGTTTTATCCTTCCGCTGAACGAATATGTTTGTGTGTACGCTTGAACAACGCTGGGAAATATTGCGACATTACTTTGAAAATCATGGTAATGTTGAAGAATGTGTGCGAAAATTGCGTACGAATTTTGGAAGAAGAGAAGCACCGTCAGCTCCGTATGTTCGTTATCTTGTGAAAAAAGTGAAAGAAACTGGCATCCTCATCGATAAACCAAAGCGTGAAAAGCCAAAAATAGTTCGTTCACCCGAGAATATTGCTGCTGTGGGAGAATGTGTGCGTGAAGCGCGATCTACATCAATTCACCGTCGTTCTCAACAATTGAACATTTCGGAGACATCATTGAGACGAATTTTGCATAAAGACCTTGGTATGACGTCATTCAAAGTCCAATTGGTTCAGGAGTTGAAGCCAACTGACCATCCCATGTGTTTTCACTTCGCTAAGTGGGCCTGCGATCGACTTAGAGAAGATGCCGATTTTGCCAAAAAAATCATCTTTTCAGATGAAGCTCATTTTGATCTTGGCTGGTATGTAAACAAGCAAAATTGTCGCATTTGGGGCACAGAAATCCCGCACGCATACATTGAAAAGCCGATACACCCAAACCAAGTCACTGTTTGGTGCGGATTTTGGTCCAGAGGCATAATTGGACCATTTTTCTTCGAAAATGAGCAAGGACTGGCCGTTACAGTCAATGGCGATCGTTATAGGGCGATGTTGAGCAAATTTTTGTTCACAAAAATTGAATAGGAGGATATTGGCAATATTTGGTTTCAACAGGATGGCGCTACGTGCCACACAGCCGAAGCTACACTCGATGTTTTGCGCCCTGTTTTTGAAGATCGCATTATCAGCCGCAGAGCTGATGTCGTTTGTCCACCTCGGAGCTGCGATTTGACATCGTTGGACTATTATTTGTAGGGTGCCGTAAAAGATAAGTATTACGACGACAAGCCAGAGACAATTGACGCTTTAAAGGACAATATTCGTGAAATACAGCTGCACACAATCGATAATGTGCTTAAAAATTGGACCGATCGTGTAGGCTACTGCATGGCCAGCCGAGGCAGCCATTTGAATGAAATTATTTTCTTTAATTAACCGGAAGGATTGTACTTTCAAATAAAAAAAGAAATTTGAGAAAATATTCAGTAGTTTTTTTATAGCATTTTCAAAAAAAAAAAGTTATTTGGCGGACCTCATATATAGATACAAGTAAACCAATATAATTTAACTCAGTAATCATTAAACAACAAATTTCTCTGATAATTTTGAGGTTCTTCCATATTACTCTACTATTACGTACGTCGATGAATCTTTTGAGAACATTTCCCTGGAGGTCTTACTAAGCGATCTTCAGTGGACAACGCCTGACTTAGCCATGTTTGGTTTCGACTATCTAAATGCATTGATCTGAACGAAGGCCATATTAATGAAATAATTTTGAAAACAATAAAAAAAAAACGAATTGTCTCTTTTTAACTTGAAACAAAAATTAAACTAATTTGTATCTCTTATACTATTTGTTTTATTTATTTTTAAAATATGGTAGTTTCCCTGCTGCCCCCTGTATTATGAACGTCTTGGAAAATATTCAATCTCAGAAGACTTATGAATTTATTTATATGTTGACTTGATTGTTAATAATTATGAGTTTGCTTATTTAATTCAATTTCCATTTATTTATTTATTATTTTTTCTGTATCCGTTGATAATTCACTTTTATATCTCATAATTAATATTTTAATATCATTATATTTAATAATTAATTTGGTTTTAAATACAAATATACATTTCATTTATTTATGATTCTGTTATGAGTTCAACTTTTTACAGTTTTTATATATTATATTTTTAAATCGAAAGATTGTCCTTCTTTCGAATCAGCCCCCAAAATTGCTGGATAACATTGTCTTAAAATGTATTGTTTAACTTTAGTGTTATGTCTATTTACTGGTTGAACACTGTGGCATAATGATTAGTGATTTGGACTGTGACGTGACATCAGAGGTCTGGGGATCGAATGGCGACCTATTCCACCTATAACTGAACATATTTTTTCACGGACACTTCCTTTTGCTAGAGTGTGGCAATTCCTCTAAGAGTGGCCACCTAATTTGGACTCGCAAGAAAATCTAAGGCATTTGAATTCATGCCGACTAATAACATAGATTCATTAATAGTTTAATGTTGTAAGTCATTAGGCAAACTTGTCCCCACAAGCTGTCGTCTTAAAGTACCTGCTAATCTTATAACCTTAACAAATTTAATTGAAATATTTAAAAACTTTAATTCTTTTTCGAGAAATCAAATGTTGAATGTTTTTTAAGGAGATGCGTATTCGGAAATAAATTTTCCTGAAGAAAAAAAACAACCACAAGAAAAGGCAAGACGAAGCCATTGAAAGTCTTATTGAAAGCCAACAAAATTTAGTATGGTTGTGGTATATGTCTCGGTTTCGTAATTGGTATAAGTTTATTCCTGTCTCCGCCTCGTATAATGAAGTTCATCTTTATCTCACCTCGGTATACATCCCTATGGTATTTTGTTGTTTCTCTGGAAAAAATGTCGACTTCAACTATTAACTCTAAAAATTGCAAATTATTTATGTTAAATAATTCAATTTCATAATTTAAAAAACAATTTTTCTTAGAAGATATCAATTTCGACTCAATATCGAGTTTCATTCAAGAAAAGATCTGCTCTTTCTGACAAAAGATTTCATCTTTTTGAATTTTGAGAGTTTCATTCCAATAAAAAGAGCAAATCTAGATCAGATCTCAACACGAAAGATCTGATCTTTTGTGGGTTGGCAGATTTGATCTGAATGCACGCATACACGTAAAACGTTTTTTCTGGCAAAAATCAAATGGAAACTATTTTGTTATTAATTTATTATGAAATTCTGCTAGTCCCTGCTAAAAAATTAAAGCTAATAATTTAAATTTTATAAATTTAGTGGAGTTTTTATTGCTTTATCTTCATCGTCCTCATCATCTAATGATGGAAGATATGTTTTTTTTTTCAGAAATGTGTGTTCCAGTCATTCAATGCTGATAGGCTAGCCAAGATATCCTAGTCGCGGGTTTGTTTTCGAACGATCGAGGTAGCATTCTCTGTTAAGTCAGTTGTATTGCATACAAATCTGAAGTTTTGAATCAGCTGTTCCTCAAATTAATAATAATTTTTGGGTAGCTTGTGATTTGTGTTTGACAACATATGGTTAGTTCATCATCTGGTTTATCCTCAGGCGTTACAACAACACAAAGCAATCCGGATTGCCTTAAGTATGCCACCGAACGCCGCCAATACTGCAATTAAATTTGGACACAAAGTTTCATTGAAAAGATCAAATCTCCATTTTGAGAGGAGATCTTTGAAATTTGAATGAAACTCGCTATAGGTGTTTGCAATCAAATTCTGATATCTAGCTTCTGTGATGATTTATTGACCAATTAAATTATTTGATGAGTGAAAAGTAACAGTTTCCATCGGATTTAACTGCAAAAATCTACGAATTTCTACGAAAAACAGTCCAATCCTGTTACAGTACTCCAAATTATAGCCCTTTTTACAGACTCACGAGAGAGTAAAATATTTCCCCAGGCTGAAAGAATTGTTTTTGGATACAATTATGAAGCCTGTCAAATAAAGAAAAAAAAAGAAAAAAAGCAATAAATAAGCTGTCACTTGCGCCAGGTGTAGGGATCGTTAAACATCAATAGTCAAAGATTTCGATAGTATCAATAGTAAAAATCGATAGGATATCGATACTTTTTTTTAAGCAATGGTATATTAAACTACAAGTAAGAACGTAGTATACATTTTCAAATGTGTAAAATAAAGAACAAATTCTCAGATTCACACAAAAGTATTATCACAAAAAACAAAACAAAATAAAAACAATTTAATATAATTTAAATTGGTATATTAAAAAAAAAAGTTCAGTAAATATTGTTTTACTCCATGTTATGATTTCCTGGGGTTTCTTGTTGTTGATTAGCACTTCGGTTGTTGGCTACTATATACGACGCATACCACTAGTAAACATGTGAGGTGAAAAACTATCGATAGTTTTCTTTTAAACTACAATACATACGATAGTTTTTTTTTACGATAGACTATCGATGTTTAACGATAACGAGCCAGGTGGTAATTCAAAAATACACTTTTGTTTTGACGTTTACAAATTGGCTAAAATTGTTTGTCAATGCGATCCCGTACTTTTGTTACCTGAGAGATTCTTACCACTACTCTTGCAAAAATGACAGTCTTCACATTTTTGTGCACAAAGTACATGAACAGACTTATTAATTTTCCTGAAGTTTTGACAACAATAATTGACATAATAAAGGGTTATCCATTTTGCGGTTTCAAAAGTAAAACACATATAAAATATTTTTTTTCATGATATTTCTTTTTTATTATAAAGTTTAAATGTTGATATTATGTTTGAAACACTACATCATTTAAATGACCACCCCGCGAATTGTTGCAAGCATCGATTCTTTTGAGGTAATTTTCGACCTCTTTTTGACACATATTGGGCGGTATCTCAGCCATAACTTGTCGAATGTTCAATTTTCAAGTGCTCAAGAGTTAAAAGTTTATCTGCATAAACACGGTTTTTTGCGTAGCCTCACAAAAAAAAGTCCAGCGGTGACAAATCGCATAATCTTGGTGGCCAGTTGATATCGTCACGACGAGAAATTACGCGGCCAGGAAATGTCTCTTGCAATAAAGCCATATTCGCTCGAGTTGTATGGCATGTGGCACCGTCTTGTTGAAACCACATATTCAAGTCGTATTCTTCAATAGCAGGCAAAAAAAAGTCGGTTATCATATATCATATGTCATATATCATATACCATAACGCTCCGAATTGACGGTGACAGTCGTTCCATCGTCGTTTTCGAAGAAGTAAGGTCCAATCACACCTCCGGACCAAAGAGCGCTCCAAACAGTGGCTTTTTTTGGATGGAATGGCCTCTCTTCAATTACTCGAGGATTCTCAGAACCCCAAATATAACAATTTTGTTTATTAACATACCCACCGAGTGAGAAATGTGCTTCGTTGCTGAAGAAAATTTTATTTTCTATTAATTATTAATTTAAAAAAAATATTAATCGACGTCCACCGTCCTGTTGTTCAAGCACCCATTCGACGTATCTACGACGTTGTGAATGGTCAGCTGGCTCGTGGCTTCAGTTGTTGTGTGAGCTGGACTTAATAGGGATGTAGGTGTAGATCCAAATGCAAAATACGCCATAATGTGCCGTAAGAAAGTACGTATTCCTGATAACGACGAGAAATCGACCCATTCGGGTATTCGGCAACACTTTCACTTACAGCAGCGATATTTTCAGTGATACGAGCGAAACGATGATGCACAGGCCTTACAATATCTCTAACCAATCCAGACTCTTCAAATTTCTTCACAATTTTGCCAATTGTTTGCGTAGTTGGACGATTATGTAAACCATAATCTCCTCTTAAAGCACGATATGTAGCTGTGGCAGAATCACCATTTTTGTAGTAGGTTTTAACAATTTTTATGCGTTGTGCGATAGTTAAGCGATCCATTTTCGTAAATGTCAGACTTTCAACTGAAAAAAAAATGGCTTAACAACTTAGTTTGACAGATATCGAATTCCAGCCCTATACTTTTGAAACCGCAAAATGGATAACCCTATACAAACTATGCTCACTGGTGTATACATTAATTCAACTTTAAGAATGACAGTACTCAATACAATTCGCTAAAACACTTTTTAACGGGTGAATAGTTACGCAATGAACAATAATGTATTACTATCATTTACTTATTTATTTGGCGTTATCGTGAATAAAAATTTCAATAGAAATTTTTCTCTCATTCGAACGTAGGAAACGTAAATAATGCTCAAAATTTCCCCTATAATTAATCGGTATGAGAAATAAACTTCACTAGGGAATTTTGCTGTCAATAAACTCACATACCTCTTTGCTAGCATTGATTAAAGTAAAATATATTAGTATTAAGAATATAAGAAAGTTATTCTATAATTTAATATCGTTAGAAACTAAATTAAATTTGAACCAAAAAAAAAAAGTTGCATGTGCATTATCAAGTGAAATGGAGTGTAAGAATGTAAAAGAAAAATTTTTATTAAATTTTCCAAAGATTATTCGTAGCATTGTCTTTAAATAGACAATATTTTCCAATGTAACCCATTTTAAGTATCTATATTTAATTGAAGCAAAATTTTTCCAGAGAGTTCGAAGAACTTTTAAATTGACGTCCTCTTAAATTGTTAACATTGGTGAATATTTCTTTGGACTCTCGTCAAAAATTATGCCAAAATTATGTATGAGTATATTTAATGTAAAGAGGATCATTAATTTTTTCATGCAATAATTATTAAGAAATTATATCATCCAGTCAACACTGGACATATAAGAAATTCAGTAAAAAAAAATAATAAAATTTAATGCGCACATTAATAAATTTTCTGCAGACAACATTTCTGTCGAAAAATATATAAGAAGAATTGTGTTTTCCACTGCAATCACCAAATATGGAAGAACCTAGTAGATGTCATTAAAAATTTTAATTTATTTTTAACTCAACTACAATTGAATTTCATCACTCTTTTCTGAGCAACACATTTGAATTGTAGGTGGATGCATTCCTTGTCGATCGAAAATCATTCATCTGACAACTGGCGTCTTCTTTGTATAATATGATGACGAAGCTGAATGCATTTGTGTGCTTGTTTTCGAATTCATTAATTAAAAATTCGTAACCTTAGCGTCAGATCTGTGATTTTATCTACACACATAAAAGTTGGCACACTCAAGTGTAAATTAAATGGCATTTTTTTTATTTTACTTTAATGAATGTAACCATATTATAAACAAAGCAAAAATTCTGAAAATAAATCCAAATGGGGACTTTATATTGATTTTAGAAGAACATCTGTCATTGTAAAATAGAAATTACCATATTATCTATTTTGACGCGATTTAAAATATTATTTCCGGTTTCTCAGTAGAGTTAGTTACTAGTTACTTAAAACAACGAAGTGATGCTTTTTTGAGGTTCAGCTGATTACACAAACCCGTACCAAAGAATGAAACAAAACCTCGGTTATTGAAGAATTTAAAACTACAATTACTTAAAGTTTTGATTTTATAAGAAAAATTAATTAAAGCAAATTTAATATGGGATTTTAAATATTTTAAAAAAATCTATACATAAATCTAAATGAAGTATATTTCATATTAATTTTAATAATAGCACAAGTCCTGACAATGGGTAGTGGATGCAACGTGTGAGTTCGAGTCCCACTCCAAGGAGAATTCTTTTCTATATCTCAAATTTTAACTTGGTGTGAACTTGTTTTTAAGGAAAAACTCCCAGCTCGTGGCGAAAAAGGGACAAATAAAATACAGCCGAAAAAGTAGCGAAACTCCTATCTAGTGCACTGTAGAAATATGTATCTGTAGTACTTTTACATCTCCTTTCTGGTACATCTAACACTGATGAAGATAAAAGACTTGATTTTCAACATAGTATGTTCAATCATCAGACATATTTTTTATACTCTTACTAACAAAAATAGTCAGTATAGGTATTATGGGAGAGCTTTTTGAAATACACTGGTGCCTATTGCTGAAATTGCCACTGAAAATAACCCCTGAGTTACATACAAATTGTTTTGTTATCTTGTTAAAACCAGTGTATATTCAACCAGTGCTGCTTGTGCGCCTTCACCTTGTACTCAAGCCTCAACCCTCGTTGTGTGCTTTTAAAATAAACACATTGCATCAGAGTTACCACTGCAACGTTTATGGTAATTTAGTATGCTTACTAGTGCAACCCTGTAAGAGTTTTAAAACAGTACAAACTTATTGGCATCGATTGTCATATGTGTATTTAGTCAGAGTGAGAGGCAAGCGTCCTATCTTCCCTGTACTGACTATATTTTTGTTGGTCAGAGTATAGTCGAACGCATAGCCAGGAGAGGTGCTACTGACGACTGCCGGCTTACCGTATTGCAATTGAAGGCTGAACGAACAAAACTGTAGATGTCGCCACTCTCGTTCCTCAAGATAATAGGAGGTTCGTTCGCTGAGCGCTGAAGTCACCCTAGAGTTTCCCTAAAGTGTTTTTTAACAACGTAAAACCAATCTCGTTTTCAAAGTCGATCTCGTACTGTGGAAGTGTTAAGACGTTTTCGGCTTCCCAGTTTTTCCAATTAAAATTCGTGTGTGAGCTTAAGTTCTAAATTAAATCAAAATTTCACAAGTGGTGCAGTAGCACAGTGATAGAGTGGCCGACCGAGAATCCGAGGGTCGCCAGTTCGATTCCCAGGAGGGCATCAGAACTTTATCAGCTTTTTTTCACAACCGTGAAGTAGTTAACTTTATTGGTTGGGAAAACGAGCAAAGGAGGAGGAGTTTAAGCACCGGGGCATCGAAAGGTGTCCTAGGGCCAATGAGGCCAGCGATGGCATCAGCTGAGGGAACATCGAAAGATGTTCCAACTACAAGCAGTGATTCTGCAGCAACAACATCAACAGCAATAACAACAACGGCAACATCATCCGATGCTAATCAAAAGCGCAGAAAGAGGATCAAGTGCGCACCAAATTTGGTAAAAAGGAGATCCACGGCCACCTCAGCAAAGCTGCCAGCTGGGGTGCATACGTCCGATATAGACGAGACGTCAGAGGCAGCAAGACAAACCGAGTTAGACACTTCACCCGAAGAGGGTATAGCATATATGTCTGAAGAAGGAGAAGGGCACTTCACGACGGGCGATAGTACTGCCTTCGTGAACCTCTCCACATCAGAGGCGTCATCTGAGGAGGACGAACAAAGAATGTTCGCCCAAATTGATGCTTTGGAGGCAGAAATAGAAAAGATAAAAAGTAAAGTTAAGGCCAGCCAAGAAGCGCGCCGAGCGAGGCAACTAAAAGAACTCGAAGAAAAAGAACAACAACAGAAAAAAGAACAAATACAAAAACAACAGCCACAGCAGCAGCCAAAACAACAACGGCAAAAACAACAACAACAACAGCAACAGCAGCAGACACAAGTCCAGAAACAACCGCAAGAAAAACAGCAGCAGCAGATTCAAAAGCAGCAGAATCAACAGCCGCAGAAAAATCAGTCTCAGCAGCAGCAGCCACAGCCGCCGATCATGAAAAAAGAAAAGGTGCCACCCATTAATACTTATAAAATGGAGTTACAGGATACCATAAATCTATGTAAGTTGACCATAGGTCAAAATTTTACTATTAAAAGATTAAATAACGATAGGCATGCTATCCAGTGCTTCACACTGGAACAGCACAAAAAAATTAAAGAGTTGCTGAAAGAAACTACTACCGAATTCTTTAGTTTCACCCCTAAAACCGAAAAATTTCAAACGGTCCTTTTGAAGGGCATAGATTCCTACACGGAACCACAGGTGCTCTTAAATGAACTCCGCCAAAAAGCGAATGACGATCTCGACTTTATCGGGGTCAAGCCGTTCGCTACAGTTAGAGCTAGGCGGGAGAAGCGGAGTCTTCCCTTCTTCCTCGTTCAACTTTCACCCAGCAGCAAACTGGATAGTCTGAGGAGTATATCCGTCCTCAACTGCCAGGTTGTAACTTGGGACAAATTAAAAAGGCGCGGCGACATGCTTCAATGCATGCGCTGCCAAAGGTTCGGCCACGCCGCAGCAAACTGCGAAATGCAGTCACGCTGCGTTAAGTGTGGAGAGAACCACAATGCAGATGAATGCAAGTTAGGAAAAGAACGGGTCGAAGATAGGACCCAGCTTAAATGTGTACTCTGCCGAGGCGCCGGACACCCCGCTAATTATCGGGGATGCCCGACGTTTCAGCTTATAAAAAACAATAAAGCAGCAAAGCAAACAGTGGTAGAAAAGCGTCCAACAGTGCGCCCTCCTACAACAACGTCCGTCAACCCCCAAATTTCTTACGCCCAAATGGCGTCAGGAAGGGGAAGCACGGTACAGCCTACACCAAAGGTCGCCCAACAGGCCCCCGTGCCTAAGGCGCCGGCGGCACAGGCGGATATTATGGGCGTTCTACTGGCCATCCAGGGCCAGTTGAACGGCCTCCAAAACCAGATCAGGGAGCAGGCGACTAGGGTGGATTATCTCTACTCTGTTTTGCCGAGCTTAACGCAACTTAGAGGTTAAGGGCGCGCTGCCGGAGAGGCCCTTTAAGATCCTAGCTGTGAATGTAAATTCATTGATTAGGACCGAACGTAGAGCGAATTTATTCCAATTGCTTAAAGACATAAGTCCAGATGTGTTTATGGCTAGCGAAACTAAGCTTAACCAGAAACATAAATTGACTAACAACAATTACAATATCGTAAGAAGAGACCGACCCAACTCCACGCAAGGAGGAGGCGTCGCAATCTTTATACGTAAAGGCATTAGTCATAAGGTAATATATAATAGTGATGTGCGAAAATTTCGGACGTTAGAGGCATGCATCATATGCATTCATCTCCAACAGGGGAAGCGAATGTATGTGATCGCTGCCTATGCACCGGAAACACCTCAGCCCACGCAGTTTATAACAGAGCTTGAAAAGCTTTTTGAATGCTTAAGATTGAGCTCGGAAGAGAATTACTATATATTGGCGGGAGATTTAAACGCCAAGCACACAGATTGGGGAAATCAAATACAAAATCCTCGAGGTAACCATCTATTTAATTGGATGGGTCGATACAACCTTGAGTATCGCATCGATCTTCTAGCCACAGACAGGCCATCGTTCCCAAGAAGCGGTGCCTATCTGGATCTATTGCTTAAAGACGCAAGACTAACAATTACTGACGCTGTGGGTCAACGGCCAAGAAATTGTTTACGAACGATCGAGTACGACAGTGACCACTGCGGACTCGCAGCCGTAATACAACTTCCGAACCAGCTTATGGAGTTGGAGGAGTATGTGCCTGTGCATACTTACAATTACAGTAAGGTGCGCTGGCCACGTTTCTCCAATGCCTTATTGAGTGAATTACGTTCAAATGGTATATCCCCACCAAATGACAGGAACCTAACAAATACTGAAATCGACAGATACTTAGAACAAATTGACGAAACGATTCTACGAACAATGAACAGAACAATACCGAAATACAAAGAACGTAACGCAACTGACATGTACCGTAACGCGACAATTGACGCACTTCACAGACAAAAAAGTGGACTACTGACAAGACTAAAACGCTTGTACAGGCGGTTTACTGATACACGAGACCTGGAGATTAGGACACTGAAGTCGTCCATCAAAAACATCAACCAATTGATCAAAGAAAATTATAGATTGGCTATTAATTCGTTCTGGGACAATAAAATTCGTGCCGTTAACTCCAGCGACCCAAGTATGTTCCCAAAAATTAATAAGATTTTTAGAAGAAAGGATCAAAACGATCTTCCGTGTCTTAAGCTCCAGAGGACGACAGAGAACAGAGACGTACTTCTGACAGCAGGCATAGACCCAGAGGATGCCGTATTGGACGATGACCTCTATATAATCGAAGATCCGCAGGAGAGAGTGGAGGCTGTGGGGGCTGCTTTCCAGCAAGTGTACAAGGTGAATGCTAGCATTCGCCCGAATCATGACCTGGAGAACAGAGCTCTGCTTCATCACTTATGGCTCCGGAACGATATAACCGAATGGCGATCTGAGAACCTTGGTTTTACCAGGTTTAATGATGAAGATTTGGCAAACGCCATAATCGCCGACCGAAATGGGCCCAGCCCCCTGTTAATTTCGAAGAATGAGCTCCAGCTCATCTTCGATTCATTAAAGAAAAAGAAGTCTGCAGGACTCGATGGTATATCCAACGTTGTACTACGACATTTGCCTCAAGAAGCAGTTGACATTTATACCACACTGTTTAACAACGCGCTGAATAATGCATATTATCCAGTGCGGTGGAAGACAGCTGTGGTGCACCCTCTCCCAAAAAAGGGAAAGGACAACTCCAATCCGGCGAATCTCCGGTCGATAAGTCTTCTTCCGAGTATCAGCAAAGTATTTGAAAAGGTTATTAATAGAGCCCTGTTCAAATGGGCGGAGGACAAAAATATCATCCCGGATAATCAGTTCGGTTTTAAGGCGGGACATGACACAATTCATGCCGCGTCTAAACTTGTTTCTGATATCCAATGGAACAAAACTAAAAAACAGTGTACGGGTGCCTGTCTGGTTGATTTGGAGAAGGCCTTCGACACCGTATGGTTAGAAGGTCTCTATCTAAAGCTAACCAGACTAGGTATAAGTAAACCTCTATTGTATATGCTTTATAACATGCTAAATGGTAGAAAGTTTGTTGTCAAGAGTGGCAATGTAACTTCTACTGCAATTTTTAATATTAATAATGGTCTTCAGCAGGGAGCGGTTAACTCGCCGATTCTATTCAACATTTACACCAGCGATCTGATAGGTAGTCTAACTCAGGAAATTGCGTACGCCGACGATCTAATTGCGTACAGAACAGCTCATACAGTTGAGGTCATCAAAAGTCTCTTGCAGAGTGACTTCGACAAGATTCAGCGATATTGTGATGACTGGAAGTTGAAAATCAACTTCCAGAAATCAGAAACTATTTTGTTTAGGACTCCGCTGTCTAGCGCCTCAAGGGATACGAGAAAGAACTGGCGCAAGCTGGTGATCGTAGGGCCACATGGACATCCACTGGCGAGTAAAAGTGTAGTAAAGTACCTTGGCATCTGGTTGGATCAGTACCTGTATTTCGACAGACATATAGGTGCTGCTTTGGCCAGGGCTAGGGGAGCCTTAGCCTTGACAAAACGACTGTTTTATAGCAGCCGTCTTGACAGCAGGGTGAAGGTGATTTGCTACATGGCCCTCATCAGGCCGATGATTGCCTACGGATGCCCGGTGTGGTTCAACGTTGCCCCATCTCAAATGGAAAAGATTCGGGTGTTTGAGAGGCAATGTCTTAGACGTTGCCTTGGATTACACAGAACACCAGAGTCGGAGTACACAAGATATTATTCCAACCAGGTTCTATACAACGGAGCCAACATAAACAGAATAGATAATTTTTTGTTCAAGCTGATTCGGGGTCACGTTGCAAGAGCGATGTCCTCAACTAACAGCTTAATTTTTGGGGCTTATTACCCCAATAACGAATATTTTGAGAGTGCGCGGTTAAGTGGTTACATCCCTCCTGAGGCATTCCTCTATTTAGACAGTCGAGGGCTGATACAGGATGGAGGGGCGGTTCCGCTCATCTACCACGTCAGCCGGAAAACTGTGGATAGGCGACTCCTGTATAGTCGAGACGTCATCGCTCAAGGTGGAGAAGAGCGCCTTCGGTTCAGTAGGACTGTGTCCGATCGGGACCGGAGGGATAGGGCGAAACAGGAGAACCAGTTCTGGTGGCTCTCTGAACAGCATCGTGATATTTAAAGTCGATGAAGATGATATATCTTGGCCGACTTACATAGATTTAGGGCATTAGGTATAGGTAACAGTCAGGGTGGCACCAAAAAAAAAAAATTAAAAATATGTATGTATGCGGGGGCATGCGTGCATGTATCTGCGTGTCTGTACATGTGTGTGCGTACGTATATGTATGTGCGTATGTACATGTGTGGGTGGGTTGCATGCTAGTGTGTGTCTGCATGCATATAAAAAATAAACAAAAAAAAAATTAAAAAACGAAAAAAATGCTGCTGTGGCTGTTCTAGTTTTTAAGTAGTTATAAGTATTATTAGGTATTTTAAGTAGTTTAAGTTATTTTTAGTTAGTATAAGTTAGTTTTATTTAGTTTTAATTATTTTTAATATATATTTAAGTTTAGTTTATAGGTAAAAAAAAAAAAAAAAAAAAAAAAAAAAAAAAAAAAAAAAAAAAAAAAAAAAAAAGATCAGATACCAAGTTTTCTGTATAAAAGTTTCTTGAAATATAAAATAAATAAAAAAAAAAAAATTTAGATTTAATTAAAATAGTTTTTAGGTCGAAAGACATTAGTTGTAAGAGTTATTGTTTAATTTAGAGCGCCCGTAAAGGGCCAGTAAATTAGTTGTAAGTTATTGATAATTAGGCTAGTTTTAAACATTTTTGTCTAGCTTTAAGATAGTTATAAGTTAATATGAAATAAAAATGAAAAAAAAAAAAAAAAAAAAAAAAAAAACCAATCTCGTTTAACAAATTCTGTGTTTTTTGAAATCTATGGCCGCCCTGAACTCGCCTTGAAGTAGATCAAGGTTTTTATCTATAAAGGTTAAAAATTTCAAAGTCGTGTATGAAATCTGAAGTAGGCATGATCGATATTGATATAATATGGAATATTCATCATCGATGTTAATAAATTATCGAATCGAAAACATCGTTATTTAAGCATATATTTTTTTTGTTTTAACATATCGATGTTTCGGTAACCTGGGTCGAGCCAAGGCAAAGTTCAACCCAACTAACATACTCTCCAGAGTTAAGCTCCCAAAATCTGAAAAACAATCTTGTAAGCCCCTTTTAGGTCCCATTTCAATCCTAAGAGTTATTTTCTTGTTACGAAACTTAAATTATTCTCATAATGTTTTTTTTTTTATAAGAACTTAGCTCTCCACAATTTTCAAATAATTTAAATCTTATACTTAAAACAAATTTGCCTCCTTTAACATGATTCCAAGAATTTAAAGTTTTATAAAAATCTTGTTATGAAATTTAAATGCCTATATACGAGTATTTTCAAACACATAAGAACTGACTTATCGGAGTCTAAGCTATTTTAAAATTCTATAACGAACCTTATAGAATTTAAGGTATACAACATTTTATTACAGGATTCTAATAGGAGTTGCATTTTCGAATTGGCACATGGAATCACATACTTACTCGTCACATGCCAAGTCAGCGAACGTAGTCGAGATTATTAAATGGATATGAAAGGTTTTTTCAATTATTTGAAAATGCAAGTGTTTCGCGACCAAAAATTAACACATATCAAATAGTGAAGCATTCAACATTTGTTGTTAAAGGGCTGTGGATTTAATTAGAAGATTGATCGGCGCCGGCGACTTAAACGTGTCACCAAAAAAGAAACATTTTTATAATTTTGTAAATCAAATTTACGAAAAAATGTATGATTGGTATCTCTATTGGGCTCGATATTTTGAATAATAATTGAATATATCACACTTTAAATGGCAAACAACTGTAATAAATTGGCATTCTTCTAGTGTCGTGCTATGATAAACACAAATTCATGTTTTACTTTTGTAGCTGAGGCCCCCTTCCCTTACTACTTCCGTGATTAATAGTTCAATATATACGTAACTTGTTATCTCGCTCGCTTTTTTTTTTAAATAATCCCATAATAAAATGAATATTCCCATAAGAAGGCTTAATATAAACATAGTAAATGAGAGTGAGTAAAAGTAGAGGAAACCAAACTCTTATAATGGGCTTATTGTAATTATTAAAGGATTCTCTCATCTCAACAGCAGCCATATTTAAGTACGCAGAAAATATTCTCTGAGTATTTTGAGGGTTACCACAATTACAAAATGTGGATATGTTGAAATCAATTCTAAAAATTATTTATTTTAAAAACCCTTTTTTTTTTAAATAAATTTATGTGCATTATAAATTTCACAAACATAAATGGCAAAACAATAGCATATAAAAGATTCTTTCTAATCTCGATACAAAATATTTAACAATCGAAATGGGTATTACTTTAACTTTTCTACGTTTCTCTATTGAAACCTTTTGTGAGATGAAAAATGTTACTTGGGTAATTCTGTTTTGTGACATTAAAATATCTACCAACAATTACATTTTGTCATTTGTATAAATGCAGCATCAAGGGTCTTAGTGTGTCATATGGATTGCTTTTCAGATTTAATTTGACTCACAAGTTATTTTTTATGCATCCACTATAATTTCAAAAATTAATTGATTCGCAAAAGTAACCAAGGTAACCCTATCCTTGATAAAAAGTATAAATTAAATAATTTAAATATGCATTATTTTGAAGGCGCTTTGTTTTTTTTTCGAGGTAAAATCTATAAATTAGTAGATACAATTACAAATTATTGACTTACAAAATAAATACTATCCCAAATACATATCAAGCCCATCCGTTGTTAGCCATGACATATACACGCAAAAACTTTAAAAGAGTTAGCTTCTTTCAAAAAAAATTTAATGAGAAAGATGTAATTTTGCTAAGGTTTATTCTCTTTTCTCTTCTCATTTTCTCTATTCCCTTTTAGCAACTCCCATTGCAATAAACGCTTTTTTACAACAAGATTTAGCCGAGCTTTATTCGAGTCATATAAGAGGCCTTTTTCAATATTCTATATCTGTCATCCCATAAGGAGAATACAACTCTGGTAGGGAGTATAGAGAGGCTCTCATAACTAGGCCATTTAACGCTAAAGAATTCTTCAAGATTATTTTGGTTCCCTTAAATTAGTCTCATTAGGTTATTGGAGAATATTATGAGAGGAAAAATATTACTTGGGATGAACGAACCTAGTACTGCGGTTTTTATATTCAAATGTGTGTATGTATACACGATGATTGGCGGTTACATTATTGAACTCAAATAATAATGGCTAAAATGGCTGGTATAGCCTCTTTGTTGGGTGTAAGACTATGCCGTATTACAAAATAACGGCTTTAATATAGGACTATAGCGTAATGCATTCTTGATGTTTGCCTCAAAATTCAATTGAATTTTACGGATATAAAATTATGTGCAACAAAAGTGTTCGACATTTTCTACAACAAACATGGATGGTTATTTAAGCACTTGAGTATATGAATTGCATATGTATATGCTTGTAAAATGACGGCAGATTGCCCAAAATGCTAACCTTACCCCTTTCAGAGAGGGAGCATGAAGCCGAGTCGATTCAATAGCGTGATTTGTGACTAAATTGACTTTTGATCGAAATTCTTTCATAATGAACTTGCCAGAATGATATGTTTACATTCCAATACTTCTTAATCTGTCTTTTTTAATTTTTTTTTGTTTAATGAAACACTATTTTTTGTCATTTGGCTAAGCAATTTGATTGTCTGGTAATTGTATAGTTTTACTGTGTGACCTTGACAGTTAAATTTTGGAATTCAAATATTATTAATTAATGGACATAGTTTAATCGTCATGATTAAACTATTCTTTTCGTTAATTTTTCTATTTATTTCTTTTCTATTTTTGTTTTAAATAAATAGCTCGTACGCTTCATCACATTTGTAGATTGAGGAATATAAATACATTTGTGTTCCTCTGGCGAGTATTTGTCGCTATACTATCAACGATTTGTGCCACTTTAACTGCGTAATAATTTAAATTTATTCACAAATACCAATTGGTCGACAAGCTTTGAAATTGGTAATTTTAATCATCCAAAAGAAATATTAATGCAATAAAACAATAAACTCGTGCCCAATGGCTTAAGTAATTTTGTGTACAAAATAAGTTTAAGTATCTCCTTTAAAAAAAATGATTATAACATTAGAAGAAACCGGATGTATTGATGTTTTTCTAAATATTAAGTATACGCCCAAGTGGACACGAGACATTTATTTTTTCCGGTTGATATGAAATGAGGATTTGTTTAAAATAAATATATATGTATAATATATAAACATTTACTTTATGTGTAGTTCAAGGCACACACATGTCAGAAAGGTTGAAAATGTGGGCTATTTTGTTCAATTTTCACATTGATTGGGTTCCTTTTGATGACGAATCTTATTTCGAAGCTTCCGCAATTTCATCCCAACAGGAGCTCCAAATGTTGGATAATATTATCTCTACGGATTTATATCAAGTTAACTCTGTACACAATTTTAAAAATAGACAACTTGACCTTGTATTCTTATCTGACGCCGGCCGTTAGTACAGTAGTGGTAGAATCTACCTCTGCTTTATCTAACATAGATCGTTATCTATGCCTCTTGACATTTTTCTTGACTTGAGTGGTCATTTACTAGAAAATAGTAATCCTCATGACTGCTCCCACACTTTTGACTTTCGCAAAGGTGATTTTCAACAGCTCTTAGATAGTTTAATAAATCCCGGTATAGAACATTTACCGATTTCTAATGATCTTGACTCAACTATCTCCAGCTTCTATTCTATTTTGATGAGATGCATTAATGAAACAGTTCCTAAAAAAAGATCTATTCCTACTAATTCTTCTTGTCATCCTTGGATCAAAAAATAACTGAAATGCATCCGAAATAAAAGAAATAATGCTTGGAAAAAATACATACGGTTCATGACGGTAGAGAATCAAGTAGTTTACATTTCCCTTTTTGAAGAATTCAAAAAACTCTCTTTCGAACTCTATAACGAATATCTGGAAACCATGGGGTGTTCTTTAAAGTTAGACCCGAAAAACTTCTGGAAATTCATAAATTCTAAAAAGAAATGTGACGGGTATCCAGTAAACCTCATTTATAATGACGTAATCTTGAATACAACTTCTGAAATCTGTGAGGGATTTGCAAGTAATTTTAGCCAATCCTTCATTGATTCTCCTGTAGTTGTTGACGAAAACTATTTTCATTTTTTACGAAATTGTCCTCAAGTATCATTTAACAGTATTACAATAGAGCGTGAAAAAATTTTGAGCTTTTTGTCACATTTAAAAGAGGACTACTCTGTTGGACCTGATGGAATACCACCTGCTGTATTAAAAAAATGTAGGTCCATTTTAGCTCTTCCTCTGAGTAATATTTTTGAATTATCTTTGAAATTAGGTAAATTTCCTTCAGTTTGGAAGAATGCATTTATAACCCCAGTATATAAAAAGGGAGATAAAACCAATATTATCAACTATAGACCAATTTCTAAACTTTCTTGCATTCCGAAGTTGTTCGAACAAGTTGTATGTGATAGTTTGACATTTACACGTAAAAATATTATTTGCAACCAACAACATGGTTTTATGCAGAAACGGTCTACTGTTACTAATCTAGTTTTCTTTTTGAATAAATGTTTAAACTCCCTAGAAAGTGGGCAAGAAGTTGATTGTGTATACACAGACTTCTCGAAAGCTTTTGATCAATTGTCTCATGAGATTATCAAGTTTAAACTTAATTCATACGGGTTTCCTCCATCTTTCATCAAGTGGATATCATCGTATCTTGAAGATAGGTCATATCAAGTCAAATTCAGACATTCTTACTCAAGATCCTTTATTGCCAAATCAGATGTTCCGCAGGGAAGCCATCTTGGACCATTACTCTTTACACTGGCCATTAATGATGCTCCTCTTTGTGTACGCAATAGCGAAATTCTTATCTTTGCAGACGATATGATGATTTATAAAAATATATCATCCTCAAAGGATCGAACTCTATTGCCTTGTGGTGTAAAAAGAACAGTTTGAATCTTAACCCGACAAAATGTCAAACAATGACATTTTCAAAAAAACGTTCTCCTTCTTCTCATGACTATATTATTTCATGGCACATTTTAACTCGTGTTATAACTGTACGGGACCTTGGAGTTCTTTTCACGCAAAATTTAGACTTTTCTGTCCATATTAATATCATAGTTAACAAAGCCAATTCAATGTTAGGATTTATTAAACGTTGGTCCAAAGAATTTGTTGATTCCATTGTTACTTGTTACCCGTGCTTTATACAACTGCTTGGTTCGTCCCCATCTTGAGTATGCATCGCAGGTTTGGACTCCTCTTTACGATGTTCATATTGAGAGATTATAATCTGTTCAAAGAAACTTTTCTCGTTTCGCATTGAACGGGCTTCAGTGGAGTGATCCTTCTAATGCCCTCCCTTATGACTAACGTTTATCTATTCTTCAAATGCAAACACTGGCACAGAGAAGAACAAACAATGATTTGGTATTCTTCCACCAAATAATAACAGGTGTCACAGATGCACCAGACCTACTATGTTCAGTTTTTTTTAATTATCGGGTTGGAGGTTATAATCTTCGTGGACTCAACTTGATTAAAGTCCCAACAATTAGGACCAACTATGGGATGCATGAGCCATTGACACGTATGGGTAGACTTTTAAATTTTAATTCAAACGTTTTTGATGATAATATCAGTAAAATTAAATTAAAAAATCTACTCAAAACCAGTGTTCCACGCTCCTAAATGTTTTTTTGTTATGTTCTTGTTTTGTATTGACGTAATATTATATGTTATATTTTCATGTTGTACTTGTGTCAGTGTTATTTGTAATAGAGTTTGCCTACTACCAACTAACACTGCACTAAATGATGAGCCAGTGGTATAACACAGTTTTCTGTGTTGGCAAACCATTGGTCGCAAGATGGAGCTTGCTATAAGCTCTCTTCGACCAATTCTGATAGTGTGTACAAAATAAAGAAAAAATTCCCTAATATATGTTTATAAAGTTTTATAATAATGAGTTTGGGATTGCGATGTGGTATTATTAATATGGGAATTTACTAAATGAGTTAAATTGATTCTGGAAACGAAAGGAATATCGCCTATCTGTCTTTCCGCGAGTCTTCATCCTAAACGGGTGAATGACTTTCCGTCAAACTTGTCAGACATTGTGTCTTGTGTAATATGCGTTCACCATTTTACTTGAGATATACAAAGGTACTATAGGGCAAGTTTTGCATTTGAAAAAAAATTCGAACTCAAAATTTTAATCGAACTTTGAACGAAACGATGATAGAGAACACCAAAAAAGTGGGTCCCGCAATTCCGCCTGTATGTCTGTCTGTCTTTCGAGAAATCTGATCGATTGGCCTCAAGGGAATGTACGGGAAGTTGTTTTGCAATGGAGCCGTTCTTCCTGGTCCTTCGTGATGAGCAAAGATAGTCCCTCCTAGTAGTGAAAGACGGGTAACGTTTAGGCAACGTTTAGCTCTCTTTAATGAGGCTATTCTGAACTGAGCGACTAATCTATCTGGTTAAGGCGGGCTCTGATGTGTTTGGCGATGAATGAAAGGTTCCTTGCGAACTGGTCGTTTAAGTCATTAAACAAGATGAGGTAGGAAGCGGGCTATTGTCTAGTAAGCACGGCAACGCCTGACACACTAGGTAGTCCGGAACTAAAAGGAATTGTGCCATAGTAGTGGTGAGGTATCTTGGTTTTCCTCTAGGGCAGTCGATCAGGTATAAGGAGGGTAAGGAGACTGTCCAAGTGGGTTACCTCGTTTGCGGAGTTGTTCTGGCTACCAATGGTAGCCAGTTATGGCAGCTGCTGCGACAGTTTGTACGTGGTTCGGTAATCACAGATGTAAGTGTGTAACTAAAACTACATAATAAGAGTAACAGGTCTAGAAGATTGATTGATGAATGACACTCGTGTCATCATCTCCTTGCGCAAGCAGGGGTCAGGTATTGATTTTCTTCAATTTATGCAATTTTTGATTGGGCTTCGGCTCATACGATTTAATTTGCCGTCTTCGGGGATTTGACCCTAAAGCCGGTTCGGTATAGTAAGGAGTAAGTGCAAACCAAGCTGCCTTGGGGATGTACTTCGGTAAAGAACGAAAGTTTAATATGGCTAGTTGTGGGATACTAGTCATGTGGCATGGTCTAGGCCTTGCTTTAAGTAGAAATACGATGATCAATTTTCCCGATGGTGAGGAATAATTTCTACGTAGGGTTTCCCTGTCCCTTAGTTAAGTAACAAGACATAAAACGGACAGGATTATCGTTCCTGAATAGCCATTCGCCAAAGAAAACTTGGTAGTGCATTCTTCACTTCGGTGGATGAAAAGACTCCAGTAATACCGTAATTTGGTACTGCAGTGACTTGTATCCTACTGTTTTCCAGCTAATGCCCGAAAATACAAGTCTTGTGTTGGCCTCTTCGCAGAGCTCGCAGCGGCCGTGGTTGCTATACAATTCGCGTATACTATGAACGGCGTTGTTGTTGTTCATAGATATAAGTTTGTTGCAAGGAATGCTCATGCCTTCTCTTTGAGTCTGTATGTGGGTAGGCCCACCGTGTAATTATGCCTTAACTGGCCGATGCACACGATAAACAAAATCCACTGTCTGTATGTCTGTCTGTAGAACGATCTACAGCCTAAATCGCTGAACCGATTTTTTTCAAACTTGGTACTTAGGCGTTTTAGGTGGTTGTCTAAATAGATTTTTAAATCGTTGTTTTAGCCCTAAAAATAACGGTAGTTGCCAACCAATTTTTTCTACCATCTTAATTATTTCGTAAACGGCTCTAACGATTTTGATAAAAGCAGTATGCTTACTACTTTATGTATGATCTACATTTTGGTCAAAAATTTTGTTGACATATTTTGTTAATAATGGTACCTGCCATGCAACCATTTTATTGATTTTCGACTTTCCCATAAACGGCTAAACGGATTTCGATCAAAATTTGTATAAACGATGTTACGTAATACTGCTTTTCAAAATTTTGGAAAAATATTTTTTTGTATTTAAAAAAAAAATTGACAATTCAATATTTCGAAATTACTGAAATTTTGTTTTTAAGTTTATATTATTAAATATTTAAAATTTTCATTCCAATTTTTGCTTAAAACAAAATTAAGCCATTTTTTATAAAAAATTAGGTAAAACACGAATTTAAAAATATATTTAGCCGTTTCTAAGAAACTTTTGCATATAATGTGAGTGAACATAAGAGAAAGTTCGTGCGATCCAATCGTGCATATTTGTAATCGTTCTTTTTTCTAATTCTGTATAAGTAATTTTTTTTAAATTTGTTTCTAAAAAATTAGGGCTGGCAACGAGACGAGACCAGGCGAGACTTTTGTTAATCTCGTCTCGGTCTCGTCAAAATCGAAAAATTTCAGTCTCGCCTCGGTTTCGGTCCAGGTCTCGCCTAACCAAGTCTCTTCTCGGCCTTGGTCCCGCCTTTTTCTCGAGAAAATTTTGATGTGCGGTCTCGTCTCGGTCTCGGTCTCGGTCTTGGTATCATCCCTAGTCTTGGTTTCTTTCGTGTTTTTTTGGTAGTAAAAAGATGTAAGATAAAGAATAGACGCATTGTTCGGATTGCAAATATAGAGTATGGTTGTGGTATCTCAGCAGTTCGTCGGTAAGGAAAATGCGGGAAAATGTATAAAACAAACTCATGAGTCTGTTTTGTCTTTTGAGTTAAGTAGAAATAACATTTTGGAAGAATTGTGTAATTAATATATTTCATAGCAAAAACAAATAAAATATTTAAAAAAAAAAGAGTACCTACATACAACGCTCGATTTTTAAAAAAATAAATTAACCGGTTTTGACAAGCCACGACCTGTCAAAAACCATTTAGGATGTCTCCGATTTAAATGAATTAAAAAAAAAACTCTACAAAACTCAAATTTTACCTAAAAAAATCGAAATTTTTCGATTTGCTCCCTAAAAATATGATTTTAAACCTTTTGGGTGACATTTGGAAAAAAAATACTATCCAAATGTCAAGATATAGGAAGTTGCCTACATGTCAAGTCATGAACTGTCAAAATCCATTGAAGCATCGCTCCGATTTAGATGGATTACAAATCCTCTACAAAATTCAAATTTTACCTCAATTTTTTTTCGTCCGGTAAAAGTTGATTTTAAGCCTCTTGTATGACATTTGGAAAAAAATATTACCAAAACGTCAAAATATAGTTCGTTGCCTACCTGTCGAGCCATGAGCTGTCAAAATCCATTGAAGGATTGCTCCGATTTTAGTGTTTGGTAGCGTGAAAAATCGTACGAATCGGTACACATATTCACATTTAACTGTCAAAACCAATAGAAAAAAAAAACAAGTTTGTGAAACTTGGTGAAAATCAACGTACAATATGGATCTCAAGAATTCGGTCATACTTGGCATCTGCGCGTCTTTTTCAACTTTATTGTGCTTGTCAATTATGCATGAATCTAATAATGATATATCCTTGTACTTTACTTATGCTAAACAAATCATAAACTAGAAATTTTGTTCTGCAATACGTAGGTCAATGAAGCTAAGGCCATAGACTTCACTTGAAACGAGTAAGATTTACTTGTGTAAATCGAAAACTATGATTTAAAGTTGAATTTTATTAGTTGCGTATGAAAGCGCTCCGGATGGCTTACATTTTGTTACATTTTAGTTTTCAAAGGTGTCTGATAACGTAAAAAATAGGCTGTGAAGTAACGTTATCAGACACCTTTGAAGAGCCGTATTTCCAAGATAAAACTTGAATTTTGTACAGTTTTTTTTATTCCATTTTAATGGGAGCAATCCTTCAATGAATTTGACAGTTCATGGCTTGGCAGGTAGGCAATAAACTATCAGCCCTATTCTGCTATCTTCCGATTCATGTGAATATTTCACTCAATTTTTCACTATTTAGATATTTTCAAATGCCTTCTATCTTTTGAGTCCAAAGCTTTACTAGTATTTTTTTTGTTTAATTCTTAAGAGAATCTTATTGTTAAAATTTATTTTTGATCGAAATTTATGTACATTTTGAAACAATTCGTTTTTTCCGTCGGATAGCAGGATACAAATATTCACGTAAACGTTTAACAAAATAGGACTGTATATTTTGACTTTTTTAAAATATTTTTTCAAACCTCACCCAAAAGGCCTTAAATCACCTTTTTCCGAGGCCAAAAATAAAATCGGAAAAACTTTTCCGAGGTAAAATTTTAATGTTCCAGAGGTTTTTTAATCTATTTAAAGCGGAGCCATCCTTCAATGGATTTTGACAGCTCATGGCTTGACAGGTAGGCAACGAACTATATTTTGACGTTTTCATAATATTTTTTTTTCAAATGCCATACAAGAGGCTTAAAATCAACTTCTTCCGGAGCAAACATTTTTTTGAGGCAAAATTTGAATTTTATAGAGGGTGAGGTTCTTTTAATACGCTTAAATCGGAGAGATCGTTCGATGAATTTTGACAGTTCATGACTTGACAGATATGTAACTTACTATACCTTGACATTTGGATACTATTTTTTTCCCAAATTTCACCCAAAAAGTCTAAAATCAACTTTTTCCAGAGCAATTTATTAAATCGAAAAATTTCTAATTTTCTGAGTTAAAATTTGACTTTTGTAGAGGTTTTTTAATCCATTTAAATTGGAGCCATCCTTCATTGGATTTTGAATGCTCATGGCCTGACAGTTAGGCAACGAACTATATTTTGACTTGTTGACAATATTTTTTACCAAATGTCACCCAAAAGGAACCAACGCCATGCATACATAAATTGTACGTATTCTTCTCTGGATTATCTCAATGCGCCTATCTCTGTATAACTATGTACATACATATATGGTTTGATATGTTAACGCGCATATAATATTTCGCAAAAAAAAACTTGTGAATATTATAAAAATTGAACATGATTAGATACTAAAAAATAATGAAATAAAAACAAAATTTTCTTTTAGCGAAAACCGAAACCAAACCACCGAGACCGCCGAGACCAGTGAGACTCTCGTCGAATTTCGGTACCAAAAATACGGTCTCGTCTCGCTCTCGTCTCGCTCTCGTCTCGCTCTCGTCTCGGTCTCGTCTTCGGTACTTTTAAATGAGTCTCGTCTCGTTGACGAGCCCGAGACCGAGACGAGACCGAGACTAGTCTCGGTCTCGTTGCCAGCCCTATAAAAAATATTGATATAAGATTTTTAAATGTATTTAACAATATAAATTTAAAAACATAATTTAAGAAAAATCGCACAACTGAAACATTGAATTTTCAAGAAAAAATATTTTTTTTTCAAAAATCATTAAAAAATATTTTGTCGAATATTTTGGTATGCAGTATTAGTTAGAATACGAGGATTTGAAATCCATCAATAAGATCAAATTACCAAGGTGGGTTCAAACAGATGGTGAGTTCAGCAAAGCAGAACTGCATGGCTTCAGTGATTCTTCAGAGAAAGCGTATGGATCTGCAGTCAATTTACGAGTAGCAGACGACCAAGGCCGGGTAAAGATGTACCTGCTTATCGCTAAGTCCAAGGTCGCTTCGGTACAACCAGTGAGTCTACCTCGTTTAGAACTATGTGGTGCTGTTGTGCTGCGTAAGCTCCTGGAGTATTTCGTCACAACCTTTAGCAACAAGATAGTCAATATATTAGGTTGAATTGATTCGATTATCACACTTTCCTAGATCCAAGGATAACCAACCAGAGGGAACAATTGAAATCGTGTCGGAGAGATTCAACGACTGACATCCATTAAAATATGGAACCATATTCCTTCTTAGTAGTCCTATACTCTGGTTTCTAGAGGTGTTCTGCGATTTCTGAACAATTCGATATGGTGAAACGGGCCAAATTTTTAAAACCAAACTGTTGATCAGGCAAAGATCAAAGTATCAGAAAGAATTTTCGAGATTTTTCCCTTTAATGCTTTTTCTAATATCTTACTTACAATACTTAAAAGGCTAAATAATCTGTAGCTTCCAGGACTATCTATGGGTTTGTGTATTGGTATAATCTGAGCTACAGGGTGGCCCACGAATCGTGCTACAATAAGAAATTTAAATAACTTTTATTTTAATCGATGTATTTCATTATTTTTTTTTTATTGAATTAAGAATTAAATTTTATTTTAAATAACTAATGGTTTTTAAAGATGATAGACCACAAATAACCTCCACGCGCATATGCGGCACCTGATCAGAAAATTATTCATTGCGGCCTGAAGGGTTGAACTTGGGATCGCCTCAATTATTGTCTTAATGGATTGCTTCAATTCAGTCAAACTGCTGTGTTTCGTTTTGTACACTTCCTGCTTGCATAACCCCATAAGAAAAAGTCTGGTGCAGTCAGGTCAGGTGACCTTGGGGGTCAGCGGAAAGTGCAGTTTCTGGATATCAATTTGTTTGGGAATTTTCGTTGGAACTCCGCCATAACTTGTGTGGCTACGTGTGCACTTGCTCCATCTTGTTGAAACTAAATACTGCTGAAAGTGATATGTCTTCGGCGAAGTTCTGGGTAAAAAAAACTCTTTCACGGTCTTTAAATAACGTTCCCCACTGACAGTTTGTGTTACACCGTTTTCTTCAAAGAAGTATGGCCCGACAATATACCTTGATGAAACTGCGCACCACACAGTGACTCGTTCTGGGTGCAGTTCCGTCTCATGGAGCATTTCTGGATTAGATTCACTCCATATATGGCAATTTTGCTTGTTAACATTGCCGTTTAAGTCAAAATGAGGCTCATCAGACATGAACAAACAATTTATCAATGTGTTGTCTTCTTCGGCAAAATTTCAGGCGAACAGGCAAATCCTGAGGGTTTAACTTGCTTGTAATTTGGACTTTGTACGAAAACAAATTTAAGTCATCATGAAGTATCCGTTGTAATGGCCGTCTGCTAACTCCAATTTGGCCCGATAAGTTTCGAGTCGAAACACTTGCATTTGCCTGTATTGCCGATAAAACAGCCACGATTGTATCCTGAACCCGAACATTGGGATCTCGATAATACGGTCTTCGTTCGATGCTTCCAGGTTCGGCAAACATGTTCACCAGGCTCATAATGGTCCATCTACTCGGGGGAGTAGCGCCAAACACCAGCCTAAATTCCCTTTGGACGGAAATGACGGACTGCAAAGAATAATATCGCTGCACTATCCAAATCCTTTTTTAGTATCCCAAGCATTCATTTTGATAATTCTAAATAGTAGCCTATAAAATAAAAAAAATAAGCCGATTACTCAAACTGAAAAAAGTTATAACGTTTTATTTTTGTAGCACGATTCGTGGGCCACCCTGTACTTTCGAAGAGCTTGTAAAGTATTGCAATTTAGACATGCATTTACATAATGTTGAACGTCAGATAAGAGATACCAATTCTCGGTAAATTTTTAAGATATAATTTTTAGAACCTTAAAAGTTATAAAAGCAGGTGTTGTTGAACCTGCTTTTCTAACTTTTAAGGTACTAATTATATCTTTATTTGTCTTTTACTAAATAACTAACATGGGTGCTGATTGCTGACGTATTAAATTCTAAAATAGTTGCAAGAACTTGCGAGTTTGTTGAGCTTTCACCTAAATTGTGCAACACATTATTGTTTTTCTGACATAAATAGATTGTAGGTTTATTCTTCAAGTCAACTTATAAATTTATTGTTTGAGTACGTTTTCCTTTCAATTCGCTATTCAATCAGCAGCTTCACTTAACATAAGCGGAGTAAAGAACGAAGATAGCATCTTGCCATTTTGTATCATGTCTAAACAAAACAATGGGTGCATAAAAATATATATATACCAAGTCCATTTAGTAAATGAAGCGGACATGTTTAAGGCACCTTTGCGAGTGGAAAAAAGCAGTGAAAAGCACATTTGTCACTCTACTATTAAAAGTTTGAAATGTGGATTGAATTTTTTCCAACATGAATGGGAATGAAAGAAAGGTGAGATAGAAAATAAGCTTCCTAACACATATGGAACTGAATTTTTTCAACACAAATAAATTGAACGAATCAGAAATGTCATTTACAAATTGACATCTCAAACTGGTATTTTATTGTAAGTACTGAGAGTGTAAATAAATATTGATTTTAAAATGAAAAATATATTAATATATTCACGTATCCAAACTTGTCAAATTGATTGTCTGTAAATGAAAATAATAAGATCATTTTGTTTTACCAAACTCCGTTTATTTATAATTATACTATAAAAATTGAACACAAAAAGAAAATTGGTGTTATTCATAGTCAAAAGTAGAAGGAACACGAAATTCGTTCAATAGAGATTGATTTTTTTTTGTCAGAATGGAAATCGAAATTTGTTAAAATTGATCAATTGAGGCTTGTGGTATAGAGGTATACAAAATTGCAGATATAGGTACAATTTTAGACGTGCTCCAGAAAATAATTAACTTACACTTTATAATAGTGACTGTGAAACTTCTCAGAGGAAATAGAAAATGGAGTTATCTAAGATTTTAGAAATGTAAACTGTAACAAAATAGATGGATTTGTTTGTCGAATGGAAATTAATAATTATAATTATTCCATGAACACATCCATCGAGATTTAATCCCACCATCGTACCAACAAAACTAACAAAATCAAGTTCGAGACGCGATATTGTATTTAAAATGCTAGTATAGATTTAATTACTATGGATATATTTCACAATAAAACACGCAAATTCACTAAAATAATGCGTTTGGTTCTTAAGATAATTCGTGTACTCTTATTGAGACACCCTTTTTATGCATGTAACCAAAAAAACAACTTCATAATAATTTTAAAAAAAATCATAACAAAAAAAAATCAACCAAGCCACCTGCCACCTTTTAGTACTTTCTTCTGTAGACAAATGGCATAACTATTTTATCACCCACAATACAATGCTTAGTTGGTAGGCCAGCGTTCAAATATTCGTCGTATTAGTAAAAAAAACACTTCCCCACTCAAAATTCACCATGCAAAACTTAAATGCAACATCGCGTTGGGTTTCAGTTGCATGTTTGTGTGTGTAGTTTGGTCAGCCATCAGTTCAGCTTACATTTAATTTTCGTTGTCTACTTGCTCCGCGATCGTGTTACAAAATATATTTATTTTCACAGTTAATTTTTAATATTCGGTAATAAATTTATAAAATACTTGTTTTGAAATGTGTCCGCATCATTTTTCTATAAAAAAAAATGTAATTTCTCGTGTGTAAAGTGTATTTTTTCAACAAAAACAAAATCGAATTAAATGGCGTGGTTGATTTTCGCTGTGTCGCGTTTCATCGCATCAGCAAGTAGGAGTCGCCGGGCCGTTGGAAAATGATCGTTAAGTTCAAATTTGAACAAACATTTGATTTATTTTTGTTTCATTATTTTTATGTGCGGTCTTATTAAATCAAGCACTGATATATATGTTTTTAGTTTATACTTTTAATTAAAAATTCGGTGAGTGTTTTTTTATCGTTAAACCTTGAAATTATAAGTGCCAAGAGCTTATAACATAGCTGATGATAATTTTAATATTAATTTAACTGTTAAAAAGTGCGTAATTAATTTTGGGTGAGAAGAAGACATGCTATACTTGAAACATAAGGTAATTTGCCTTTTTTATTTGGTAAGTTGAAATTTTAATTTATTCACATTTCATAATATTGCCAGTTCATGTTTGTGTGATCACAAAATATCTTCTCAAAAATTGTGCTTTTGCAAGAATTTAGTTTTTTTTCAATAAAAATCTGCCAAAACACGGATTTTGACAAATAAATCCTTCTAATAATCTATTCAAAATGGGGGCGTTCGGTAGCGCATAGTTTTGCTGTACAATACATTCGCTGTTGTTGTAATACATGTTAAATAGCAGCCTTTTACTGACGACCAAATCGAAGCCAAGCTAGCGCTAAATTTCTGGTATACTTATGGCCTTTTCAATTGGCAATTCGGAACCGTTCGGAGTGCGTGTAAACCCTTCTGAAAGTGTTCTATTGATATCCAGAGTGACAGTTCTTCTCCTGAATATCCTGAATAGAAGAGAAAACGATTCTGGATTTCATTTCAGAATCGAAATCAGAATTACTCGCACATTCAAACACAACTAATTTTCAAAAGTGGCATTTAAGCCCCTTTTAGACGATCATCAGTTCAGTTGTCAGTTCAATAAAAAAAGGTCGTGTATTTAGACATCAGTCTCGTGTTCAGTTGAGCTTTCATTTTACTTGTGAGCAGTCGAAAGTCTGAAGATAAATTACAATGAAATCGACCAAAATATCATTCCTTTTCGACATAATCAGCCTTATCACGAATTCCATCGTAATCGGAAACTTGTTATGAATCTTGAAAAAATCTATAAGAGAATCCATCGTAGTGGAAATGCTTATACAAATTGCAATTACGAACGGATTCTGCGAAAACTTTTTTCGGGATTCGTAAGACTTTCCGTTTACGATGGAACTCATGATGGGGCTGATTGAAAGAAAAAGACAGTTGATTCACCGCCAAGAATCAAGAAATATCTTGAAGAACGAAATCTCCCTAATGACCCAGTATGGATTTCGTAGCAATAGGTCCACTGGTGATCTGATGGTACCTATATCTCACCGAACAGTGGCACAAATCTTTACACCGTTTTGGAGAAAGTAAGATTGTTGCGCTTGTTATTTCGAAATCCAATGCAACTATCCATGAGCAGCACTTGCATTGAAGAAACCGATCAGCTGTCAGTCCTTGACATGTTCATCACACACCACCTTTTGTGGAATGACCATATATTCGATGTCACCAAAAACGCTGCAAAGTGTTTAGATACAAGAAATTCTTCTCCCCGTATGATCTGGCTGTAATCTATAAGGCCTTTATTACTTGAAGCTCTTAGATAGAATTGAAAACAGAGCTCTAAGAATGATAGGCGATAGAACTATGATTAAAACATTTTGATCTCTCGAACCCGACGAAATGTATCATGTTTTTCATTATTTTAACGCTATTTTTTATAAACAATGTTCTAGCGAAATAGCCAGTTGCATTCCTCCCCTCAAACTTTTCAACCGTAATACTCGCGCTTCTAGGAATGCCCATCAGTTTATCCTTGAGCCCAACTTCGGACATACTGTCAAGTACGGAGATTCTTTCTTTAGCCGTACAATACGAATGTGGATGCATGGTCCACATGGTTGCATGGTTAATATGCTGTTTTTCCCATTAATTTTGATATTCTGAGCTTTAAAATCAATGCACATGGGTATCTCCTTTTAAATTCAGCCCTATTTTCCTAACGCTCGCATTGTGCTTGAACATATTAGGGGCAGTCAAAATCGCTTTAAAAAAAACTGGAATTGAAATGATGACTTAACTGAGAACTAAGCAATTCGTTTTTTTTCTGTTTTGACTTTTAACAGAAACGGAAAAATTAATATTTTTTCAGCAATGTATCAGAAAGCTGTGCGACACCGAACGCCCCCAATAATGTTTTCCATTTACCATGAACAAAAAAAACAAATTCCGCATCAAATTCTAAATTTACCAATGGAAAACCTCTTTACATATTCTCGAATAAGTAAAAAAAAAGTCTAAATTTATTGTTGACTTCCTTACAACCATTTCAAATCGATTTGATTTCTTGCAAATATTTGTCTTGTGTGAAGGAATTAAAAAAAAATCGATTTTTTTGTAATTGTGTCAGTAATAAATGATAGCTGCAATTTTAATGAAGCAACAACCATTATTATTGCGAGAAAATGAAAATTTTCAATTTCAATTTGAAGGAAGAGACATGTTAGTTCTTACTTGTGTGAGTGTAAAGTCGATGAAATCTTGCTAAACATACAAGAATTGTCCTGGCAGCATACAATCGATTTTGTTTAGAAATAATTCGGTTATGTCCAGAAAATAATGGACTGTTTGGTCAATTGATTAGTTAGTTAGGCCAAAATATATTACGACTGATATAATGTAATTTTCTTCCATCACACAACATTCTATCACAGAATCTAAGGAGTAGTTTCTCCGGGCCAGTTGTACAAAAGCGGTTGAATATTTCATCCGTGGTTCAGCAATTTGAACTAACCGATTGCTCTGGATTAACTGAGGCAGAAAAATAGTTGAAACATGCTTTTAGCTGGTATCGCATACTTGAACCTTGGACTTTAGTTGATCGCCCGAAATCAGGAGTTCAAATTGCTGAGTCACGGATCAAATATTCAACAATGTTTGTATAACTGCTCCTCTGATGAGTTCTATTTGGTGAATGTTATTCGAGATACGAAGTTTTCGACCTCTTTTTTAAGCATTTGTTGCCAATCAGTGTTCCTGTATCATGAATAATGTTGTTTCACTTGAGTGGATTCTTGTTGCTGTATCAGCAACTTATACTACTACGCCATACTACTGGGACTCTATCTCTTCTGTACTTATGTCATTCAGGTAGATACATAATTTTTCATGACTCAATTCCTCCATGATTTGGATTTTTTAGGCCTCTAAGCCATGGATTTTTTATGCCTCTAAGCACTGGTACTAACCAGTGTTCGGTGGAAGTAATTAAATTATCGATGAATCTCTTCTTCGTTGGATTAGAAATTACTTTTGGACGGTTCAATACAAGTGGTATAAGTCCGATAGTCATAAAATAAATGCTGGTGTGCCCCAGGGCTCCGTTATTGCCTCTGACCCTTTTTCTCATTTTTATTAATGACCTCTTATCTCGAACTTCTAATCCACTTAATTGTTTTGCTGAGATAGACTCCCAGCTTTTCATATTTGTTTTTAGATTCACCTCCTTATCCTTTAGATGTGGAACAGCAACGGCAGTATGATAAGCAGGGGAATACAAAACCGCGTAGAATTTAATGCTTCAAAAACTCAGTGCTGTCTTCTGTCATTAAGGCAGAACCCACCCTCCATGTCACTATCTATGAACGGCACTTGCATTGCAGAAACCGATCAGCTTTCAGTCCTTGGAATGTGAATTACAGACCACCTCTTGTGGAATGAACACATATTTGATGTCGCCAAAAACGCTGCAAAGTGTTTAGGCTTTCTTCGAAGATGCAAGAAATTCTTCTCCCCGTCTGCCCTGGCTGGTAATCTATAAGCCTTTCATTCGACCAATACTGGAGTAGGTATAACTCGCTTGGACAGGAGCTCACAATACTCATTTGAGTCTCTTAGATAGAATTCAAAATAGAGCTCTAAGAATGATAGGCGATAGAACTATAATGGAAACATTTACATCTCTTGAACACCGTCGAAATTTTTCATGTCTTGCATTAATTTATCGCTATTTTTATAAGCAATGTTCTAGAGAAATAGCCAGTTGCATTCCTCCCATTAAACTATTAAACCGTAATACACGCGCTTCCAAGAATGCTCATCAGTTTACCCTTGAGCCCAACTTCGGACGTACTGTAAAGTACAGAGATTCTTTTTTGCAAAGGATAAAATCAACACAATTATAGTACACAGAATTTTTCTTATCAAAATCGGTTCACAGAAATACTCCAAATACTTTGAAGATTTCCTCTTTTCATGAAAAGTTTTTCTAACGAGAAATTTGATTTACAGTAGAACTGTATGCAGTAGGAACGTAACCCATAAATATTTATTCAGATCCAGGTGAGTGAATAACAGATGCCGCTTAAAAATATTTAAATCAGTGGTTATTGTTTATTTATAAAAAAATAAAGCTTTCGTTAAAATGGACCTTATTTGGATATAAGTAACAAAATTAAAATTACTAACAAACAATACATATACATACGTATGTAGCGGATATTTTTTAATGCGTAGTAATTAATGATATACATAAATATTTATTTTCATAAAGATCGGTCTCATGATTCATGAAGAACTTCTCTTATTATAGCTACTTGTGTCAATTTAGATTCAACTGAAAAAAAAACACATTGACCGAGTGAGATTTATTTTTGGAAAATCATGCATGAACTAAACGTCTTCCCGTACGTCAGAGCTTGTTTAGAAGACAAAATAGTGTTGTTTTTGTTTTTTTTTTCTATACACAAATACATAGACAAAGTTTTTCTGCTCCTTGCATTTGAACTCAGAAACAAAACACTTATCTTATATAGCAGCCTCAGATTTATACGAGAATAGAGACAAATATTATGGCGCCGCTACGCATTGTAGCTTCTTACAATAAATTTTCGCTTTAATTTTCTGTCAAAATCAAGGTCGTCATTTTCGAAAAATTCCAACAAAAAAAACGAACAAACATGTTGTTTGTTTGCGTATGCTTAATTGAAGGGAAATTCGCGGCGTTTGAGTAGAAAAACAGCTTCCGTAAAATGTTGATTTGGCATAAAGCTTTTCCGGTGAAAAATTTTGGTGAAAATGGCGCGTCATATGCGGGGTCGAAAATATTCAAAACAACCAGAAAATAAATGTGACTGTTTGTATGTATTTTCGTCGGCTATTGGGTGGGTGTGCTGAAGGAGGGAGATTTTTAGTACAACCAAATACCAACCGAAAGACTGTCGTCCTACAATAATTAAACTACGTGAGTCAAGGAATTTTTGTATTGCATTTTGTGTACATTTTCCATTCGTCGATCGTCACGTTGCCGTCGTAGTCAAATGCTGATTTGCAGTCAAAATTTAATTTGTCATGCGAAAACACTAAATAGAACGGCGCGGTGCGGAGTGCCTTGGCAGAATGAAATCCGGACACAGAAGATTAAAGGCAGTACTTATGAGATCAAAGAACGCTGGACTAAAAATAAAAATATTTCATGGGCTTTTGCCAACGACATCAACAAAGAGATCAGTAGCGGTCGAAATGAAAATGCACTATTGCTTTTAAGCAGGCCAATCTAGGGTAGACAACAGCTGCTCTTCTCTATGTATATTCTACTAATAACAGCACATCCGTATCCGTGGCAAACATTTGGCATCCGTAACAGCGTATTTGGTATATGAGGCATTCATACAAAAAAAAATTATAGTCCAAGTCCATTTGACTGTTAAATTAAACTACAAACATATTTAATTCTCTAAAGTAAAAATAAATTTATTAAAAATCTGCACTTTGGAGAATTTTTAAAAAGTGATTCTCATCGGCTTTATTGGTCGTAATGATGATTAAATGAAAGTAATTTTCATTTTATTTTCCCAACGTTTCGACGGTGGTTGCCGTCTTCTTCAGGGGCGTCTTTATTTGCAAAATTAAAAAGAGATATAATGTTGTACATATTGATACAAGTAAACGAACAAAATATGACTTACGCTAAATTTTAAGATTTTTAATATACCAAACAATAATTTGTTTGAAACATATAAAATAAACAGATTAAAAACCGATTTACATACAGGGTCGCAAGAGCAAGCCCCCTCACAATTCTACAAAACAAAAATAATGAATTTGTGAAATGGTTGCACACCAACAAGATGATCGATGATAGGGAAAAAGCAATTATGACTACCTACACAGCACAAATACCTGCAATATATGGTTTCCCAAAGATTCACAAGCCAAACATGCCTCTCCGGCCGATAACGTCATCGATGAAAGTTCCTTGTTACGAACTTTCAAAGTACCTGGGTAAAATATTACAGTGTGTCACAAAAAAATCTCCTCACTCTGCAAAAAATTCGTTGGAGTTTAAATCCAAAGCAAAAGATTTTTTACTTGACACAAACGATATTTCGGTTTCTTATGATCTTGTATCTCTTTTTACTAATGTTCCTGTTCAACTACCTGCATTTTAAGGACATTTTGTATAAACAAGTACACGGAATGCCAATGGGGAATCCTCTTTCACCGACGATTGCGGACTTGGGTTTAGATTTTTTACTCGATGAATGTTTTAAACTAAGCTACAAACCTACACTTATAGCAAAATACGTTGATGATATCTTAGAGAAGAAATTGAAAATGTCTTACGATGCTTTAACCAGTTTAATGAAAATATACAATTCACCGTAGAGAGGGAAAAATAAACAGATTGATAGTGTTCTTGGACGTTAAGGTCTACCGCGAAAATGATCGACTTTCTTTCGATTGGTACCAGAAAGGTATGGCATCTGGGCGACTTGTCAATTTCCGATCTAATCAAGCATAGCACATTCGTATAAACACTGCGTCGAACTTATTAAGCAAAGTTTTTGCGTTGAGTGACCGAAAATTCCACTCCGCTAACGAATCTTTGTATACTTTTAGCTTAAACTATCTTAAAAGAAGTGAATTCTTACTGTGTAAGCATACAATGAACTAATAAATACAAATACAAATTGTAAATTGAAAAAGTTGCGCAAATGCTCTTAGACAACAGCTTTCCGACAGAAGTTATAAGGAACTTGATGCTTCGTCAAAAACACCAAGTTCGATCAGAAAATAAGTTGGAAGAGAGGAGATGTGTTTATAAGAGTGTCGTTTATGTGCCCAAACTATCCGAAAATTTCAAAGAAATGGTCGCAAAAAACAACCCGGACGTCAACTTGGCATATAGGTCGAAGCAGACTGTTGCATTCCTATTCACCAACCTGAAGACGAAACCCGACAAAGATCGCCGTTCGGACGTAGTTTATAAAACAAATTGCCAGGGAAAAACGGATGAATCCTGCAATCTTTGCTACATCGGCACCACCAAACAGCTCCTTCGGCAAAGAATGGCGAACCACAAGTCAGATATTCAACTGAAAAGTTCTGAGAAGACGGCACTAGGTTCTCACAGCAATGATACCGGTCACACACCAAATTTCGAGGGAGTGGAGAACCTTGCAACAGAACAACATACATCTAAACGTTACACACTAGAGACACTGCATAAAATTAACAACAAAAATAATATGAACCGGAAACAAGACACACAAAATATATCTGCCGTATACTGTTCATTAGTTTCTGACAGTAAATATCATAAAACGTAGACTAATCTGCAAATGAGAAGTGTTCAAAATCTGTTTTTAATCTGTTTATTTTATATGTTTCAAACAAATTATTGTTTGGTATATTAAAAATCTTAAAATTTAGCGTAAGTCATATTTTGTTCGTTTACTTGTATCAATATGTACAACATTATATCTCTTTTTAATTTTGTAAATAAAGACGCCCCTGGAGAAGACGTCAACCACCGTGTCGATACGTTGGGAAAATAAAATGAAAATTGCTTTCATTTAATCATCATTACGACCAATAAAGCCGATGAGAATCACTTTTTAAAAATTCTCCAAACTCCAAATAAAAACCAACTTGGTCAAAAACTTCTAAAATATTTATTAAAAATCAACACTTGTAATTGTAGTGTAAATTTATTTACTCGTAATTTTTGAAACGAATTTCCAGGAGAGACTTAAACACTTAACTCTTAGGCCGGTATTCACGAAGCGCTCATAACTTAAGCGGCTCATAAACCTATTCACCAAGCATTAATAGTGAATATTTATGAGCGCTCATAAGACTTATCAGTGGTCGCGCCCACTCTTACATTCTGGTTCCACTTGCAATATTTCAGCCAATGGCACTAGCAATGGCAAATTTTTGGTGGGCATTTCATTGTTGGCAATTTGAATTCCTGAAAACCTTATTTATTCTATTTTTGTTAATTTAAGGTCACTTATTTTTAATTTATATTGTTTTTTGTATTTTTTTATTTTTTCCGATTTTATTCATTCCGTAAATTGTTTCACGCACGGCACTCTTTTAAAATAATAGGAAGACAGTCAAATTGAAGGGAAGCCGCATGCAAAGACTATAAGATTTTGATATAATTTTCGCTAGGTCGTTTTATTGTGAGGTGAGATTGTAACGAGTTATTCAATAAAAGCTAACCACATTTTCAAGACATTACCTTAGCATCTACTGTTCAAGAAAAATAAGTAGTTTTCTAGACATGTATATTTAAAAAGATGGGATGCCAAGCCAAATTTCAGGGACTCTTGAGAAAATGCTAAGGACAATACAAAACAAAACTCTCCATCGAAATGCAAATTTGTAATTTTTTTTATATAATTTAGATATTTTTTATCTAATTTTCTTGGGTTACTATTTCGTAGGTTAAAAAAATATAAATGATGAACGAAGTGTGCCCAAATATGTGAATCATAGATGTATACTTAATTCTAATATTTTTTGATTAGTTTTTTTACTACAATTTCTTAAATGTTCTTATTTCGACTATTTTCCGTTGCACACATTTATTGCAAAACTTGGTACTTAAACTTCTTTGGTGATTTGCTCGATTATTTTTTTAGCTCTAAAACTTACAGTACCTGACATTAAACTTTTTGGGGCAAAAATGGTAAATCTTAGTTATCGACTGGATCGCATATCCATGCTCTTATGTTCGATCACACCGTAAGCACAAGATTCTTAGTAGAAAAGCTAATTTTTCATATACAAAATTTAATATTAAATAAGCATTTTTTAATATATGTAATTTCAAAAAAAAATTTTCAATTCGTTTTTGAAATATTGAATTTTCAAAAAATACCAAAAAATAATTCTGAAAAATTTTAGCAAGCAGTAGTATTTGGAATACTACCTCTACCTCTCATATAAAAAAATTGATTTAAGTCCGTCGAGCCGTTTCAGAAAAAGTCAAAAATAAAATAAATTACACGACTGGATCGCACGAACTTGCTCTTATGTTCGATCACATCTTATACAAAAGGTTTGTATTAAGAATCTAAATATATTTTCAAAGTCGTTTTTTACTTAATTTTGTATACACAAAATTTTTTGGTACGACAATCTTATATATTTAATAATATAAACTTAAAAACAAAATTTAAAAAAAATATCCCCCGTTTTCGAAATATTGAATTTTCAAAAACAAACATAAAATAATTTTTTTTCAAAAACCCAAAAAAAAAAAATATTTTTTGAAAATTTTTGTAGGCAGTAATATTTATAATTTGAAGGAGCTGCTTCATAAGATTATGTATCGAAATCGGTCGAGCTGTTTATGGGAAATTTCAAAATTTAAAAAATGGTTGTGTGTGGCAGGTACCGTTAATAAGAAAATATTAAAAAAAAAGAAAATTGACCAATACGAACGGTTTGTCGAAAATAGTACAGACACTTTTGTTAATCAAAATCGTGAGAGCCGTTTTCGAAATAATTGAGATGGGAAAAAATAATTGTATGTCATGTACCGTTAGTTTTGGGCCTACAAACCGATTCAAAAATCTATTTAGGACAATCACCTAAAACGCTTAAATACCAAGTTTGAATAAAATCACTTCATTCGTTTATTTAGGCTGTATATCGGTGTACAGACAGACGGATGCAGTAGCGGGACCCCCTTTTTTGGTGTTCTTCTTTTTCATCGTAATGTCAAGTTCTTAATGTAGTGCAAAATGTGTGTGTCTATATTTTAGTTGATTTTGTTTTACATATTTTGTTATTCACGGTATCTGCTATACAACCAGTTTATGCTTTGCGATTTTCTCATAAACGGCTCGATGGATTTCAAACAATTTTTTTTATATAGAAAGTCCTCCGAATTATAAATTATACTATATTCCAAAATTTTCGAATTTGTTTTTTGGATTGTTGAAAAAAAATATATTTTTTATTTGGAAAATTAAATTTTCGGAAATGCCTGGACGTTTTTTTTTAAGTACAAAATTATAGAATTTTTTTAACTTTTCCTTTCACAAAAAAAAAATACCGATGCACTTTTATCACATACAAATTGTCGATGTGCTGAGATATAAAATTGCTTTTAAAGTTTGTTCCTTTTTTAATTATTTGGTAAGAAAAAAACTTGTTTGCATAATTATGTAGACTTTCCACTTGACATTTCGAAAAGCTTATCCTTGCCATTTATTTTTGACATTTGCTTGCATTATAGTTAGTTCGTATACAAATTTAAACAAATGTTCGATAGCAGATTTGCCTTTGACTGCAAGATGTTTACGAAATTTTATTAAAGGAATTCCGACGGTTTTATGACCTCGTGTAACATTGAACTTTTACGTGCGATCATTCATCCACGAATAAACATAAATGTACATCGATTCAGATTAATGGATTTTTTTTTTCAAGATTTGGTAACGTATACCAGTGAGAGAGGGGTGCGAGCATAAATATGAAAATGCATTGAATTTGTTTAAGTGATTTTTTATTGATATCTGTGAATATAGTGCTTTTATTTTTATTTTTTTAATTATTTGTTTATAGGAGAGTGAGACGGATGAATTTAATTGATATATAGGACTATAATGTTTATGTTGAAAAATCAATTATTGTTAGAGCATATCAATTTTATTTATAGATATTACTAAGCTTAAAATCTTTTGAGGTGTTTGTTTTAAATTAACAAGCATTCATTTCATTTGAAGATTGAAATGCTTAAAGAATTTGGACACGCCATATTTTTTTTATAAATTGAATTTCAATAATAACTCTGCGTTTCAAAATTCTGTAAATCAATTCTGTTGCGAAATTAATCCAACAAATCGAGATGTGAAGACTAGAAACAAATCTTAATTGAGGGCACTTTTGAAGTATTTAATTAAAGCCATACTGAATTGATGTGAAAGGAGGGTAGTGGTATACACCCATTCAAGAACGAATATAAATAAATTGTCAATTTTTTGATACTTCTTTTTACGATACCTGTTTGTATCATATCTGTGATAAAAGATAAAGAGAAGTACCATCAAAAACGACAGTCAAACAATAGAGCGGTCGCTTTTGTCTTACGCCCGTACGTGGTCAGTAGTTTGAAACAGTTTTAATTAATCACAACCGTGTCCTATTCACGGAGAAATAAATAAGTCACAGATTTCCGTTTTTTTGTTCTTTTTTTTTGTGTTCTAAATCATTTTAGAACACATTTTATATAAAAATGTATACCTATGGGATGTAGCCTTTTAGGGTGGGGGTTTGCTACTTTTAATTTGTGGGTATTTTTAATAAGTCCTTTAAATGTAATTTAAATTGCTTGGTTTCTAAAAGAAATAAAATGCACGATTGGATCGCACGTATTGGCTCTTATGTTCCATCACATTTTTAGCACAAGATTTTTAGTAGAAACAGCTCAATATGTGTTTAGTCTTTTTAACTTAATTTTGTATATGCAAAATTTTTAAATTTTTTCTAAAGATTTTTTTAGTATGACAATTTTATGTATTTAATAAAATAGTTTTAAAAACTGAATTAAAAATAAAAATATTGAATTTTCAAAAAAAAAAATTTTTTTTTTCAAAAATTAAAAAAAAATATTTTTCGAACATTTTGGTATGCAGTATTATTTAGAATTCAAGGGACCTTCTACATAAAATGTTTTATCAAAATCCATTGAGCAGTTTATGAGAAAGTCAAAAATAAAAAAAATGGGTTGTATGGCATGTACCGTTAATAACAAAGTATGTACAAAAAATGTTAACCAAAATGTTGACTATATCTATAGTAGTGCACATATTTTTTTTAATCAAAATCGTTAGAGCCGTTTTCGAGGTAAATAACATGGTAGACAAGATTCAAAAATCTATTTTAGAGAAGCACCTAAAACGCCTACATACCAAGCTTAAAGCCGTTTAGGCTGTACACCTTTGTACAGACAGACAGGCAGACAGACAGACAAACGGAACTGCGGGACCCAGTTTTTTGGTGTTCTCTATCATAGTAATGTTAAGTTTGATTAAAATCTCGAGTTCGATTTTTTTCCAAATAACTTGCGCTATAGTACCTAGTATATCGAAAGTAAAAAAAAAGTTGATTTTGAAACATTGTAATAAAATATTATATTTTCGCAGCCTCATTCAATAACAGAACTATTAGATATCCGTATAGTTTGGTGTTGTTGTATTCCCATGTAATTTTTTTTTTTGACAGCAGTTGCTTTGTCATCAGCTGTGTTCTTACATGGGAATACAAAAACACCAACCTATCCGGATAGCTATAGTTCGCTTATTGAATGACGTCATTGCCGCTTTGAAGAAAACTATTATTTTCCGCCATTCCGTTGCATGAACAAACACCCTTTTTAAATATTTTCGTACAGTGGAATCAATCAGATTTTCCTTAAGCAAAAGTTTTCTAAAATTATCAGGCATATTTCTTTTCTCTCCGCATCAAATTCTTAGAATGAATTTGCAAGCTGTGCGGAAAATGTTTCCTATACAAATTTTAATAGATCGTTTCTGTGGTTTCTCAATTATAACGGGTTATCCATTTTGCGGTTTCAAAAGTAAAAGTAAATAAAACACATATAAAATCTTTTTTCTTGATATTTCTTTTTATAATAAAGTTTGAACGTTTACATTATGTGTGAAACACTACATCATCTAAATGACCACCACGCGAATTGTTGCAAGCATCGATTGTTTTGAGGTAATTTTCGACCACTTTTTGACACATATTGGGCGGTATCTCAGCCATAACTTGACGAATGTTGGTTTTCAAGTGCTCAAGAGTTAAAGGTTTATCTGCATAAGTACGGTCTTTCGCGTAGCCCCACAAAAAAAAGTCCAGCCGTGTTAAATCGCATGATCTTGGTGGCCAGTTGATATCGCCACGACGAGAAATTACGCGGCCAGGCAATGTCTCTCGCAATAAAGCCATATCCGCTCGAGTTGTGTGATATGTGGCACCGTCTTGTTGAAACCACATATTCTCCAAGTCGTATTCTTCAATAACAGGCAAAAAAAGTCGGTTATCATATGACCATAACGCTCCGAATTGACGGTGACAGTCGTTCTATCGTCGTTTTCGAAGGAGTAAGGTCCAATCACACCTCCGGACCAAAGAGCGCAAGAAACAGTGACTTTTTGTGGATGTAATGGCTTCTCTTCAATTACTTGAGGATTCTCAGAACTCCAAATATGACAATTTTGTTTATTAACATACCCACCGAGTGAGAAATGTGCTTCGTCGCTGAAGAAAATTTTGTTCGAAAAATCGACCTACACCGCCTGTTGTTAAAGCACCCATTCGACGTATCTACGACGTTGTGAATGATCAGCTGGCTTCAATTGTTGTGTGAGCTGGACTTTATAGGGATGTAGGTGTATATCCAAATACAAAATACGGCATAATGTGCCGTAAGACTTATTCCTGATAACGACGAGAAATCGACCCATTCGGGTATTCGGCAACACTTTCACTTACAGCAACGATATTTTCAGTGGTACGAGCAAAACGATGATGCACGGGCCTTAGAATATCTGTAACCAATCCAGTCTCTTCAAATTTCTTCACAATTTTGGCAATTGCTTGCGTAGTTGGACGATTATGTAAGCCATCATCTCCTCTTAAAGCACAATATGCTGTTGTGGCAGAATTACCATTTTTGTATCTAGTAGGTTTTAACAATTTTTATGCGTTGTGCGATAGTTAAGCGATCCATTTTCGTAAATGTCAGACTTTCAACTGAAAAAAAAATTGGTTTAACAACTTAGTTTGACAGATGTCGAATTCCAGCCCTATACTTTTGAAACCGCAAAATGGATAACCCTTTAAATGTCAAATTGAAATTTTTCGTGAGAAAGTTCAGTTTCATCTTTCGCGTTTTTGACATATTGATTGAAGGTTGTAAGATTCTAGGTATTAGATTATATTTTGTACATTATAATTTATCAAACCACAATCCTAGTTTGCCATTAACTTTTTTCACACAGAGATTTGAGAAGATTTCGTATTGAGGATTAATGTGTTATTATTTGATTTTCGTTTTTAAAAATGCAAAATTGGTAAAAAATGTTAGAATTTCGAAAAACAACATTAATTGTTTTATAAGTATTAACGCTCATACTTATACTTTTGTTATACTTCCACTCAGTGTTGCCGCTGAAAAAATTTAAAGAGTGTCCCAAAAAGGGTCCCGAGACAAAAAAGGGTCCCATATAGAAAAATACCACAATGTGTAAAATAAAATAAACCAAAGACATTTCATAAACATTTATTCAAAATCTGATTATTCATACATAACATAAAAAAAACTATTCGAAAAACAGAAACTTAAACTGACTTTAATTTGAAATATTCACCACCGCCGATGATGTCGGTTACATTTCTTTTGGAACCTTGGATACATTCGAATTTTGTGGGTATTCTATAGAAATCTGCGCAGTATCAGAAGATTTAGATTGTTTTGCGCTTGAACATAACTTGATCTGTTTTTCATTCTTAGAATTCTAATGAGGATCGCTGTCGATATTTGTTGGTGATAGCTACACTTTCGGTGCGACTATTAAAAACCTTAATAAATAATTTATTTATATATTTATTTTTACAGAAGCTTAAATCATAAATTACCTTTTCATCTTTATGCCAGTGATACACAAAATAAAACGTAGACGTACATAACTGTTTTTCTTTTCTAAATAAATTCCAAAACAAAATACGGTCACGGTGTAGTGTTGTCCCTTTTTTCTGTCAGTTTGCTTTCGCTGAATGCAAAGATGGGTGAATTTTTCGAGGTAAAACGACAGCGTTCAGTACAAAATGTTGTGGAATAGAAATTTTTTTTTATGAAAAAATGCCAATTTTCAGAACTTTTCGAATGCAAATCTTATTGAATTAATAAAAAGTAACCAATTAGGTGATTTTCAAAAAAGTGGTGGCCACGGGTCCCGAACGCAAAATAGTGGCCATTTGGCCACTTTAGTGTCCAAACGGCAACGCTGCTTCCACTCACAGAATATGTTGTGGACTTTTATAGGGTTTTTGAAATTATTACTACAATTGAAAAAATGTGTAATTAGACCTTCAAAGATAAAATGATTACGCTCTTACCCAATAATTACATTCTTCAATTGTATTTCTAGCGACTTCTTATAATTTAAAGTATAAAATATATTTTAAACTTAAATTTATAGTAAAAGAATATGTAAACATCTATCTGTCTATTATTGGAATACAACCAAAAACTTTTCCTACGGGAACCAATAACAGAACGTTTTCATGTCCAATTCGAAAGATCCTTGTACTTACTATAATGCAAGCAATCCCCGTTATATGCAAAAAAAGCAGAAAACCTTGCAGTTAAAACGCAATTCTTTCTTAATACCGTCACTAAAATTTCTAAAATTTAAATTTCATTCATAAATTCCTTAGAATTTCTTATTATTTTGAGCAATAGATACTATAAAAAAACCACTACGAAATTTGTATTATTCATCAAAAGATGCAACACCTGATTTTATAATTATCTCAAAATGTTAGCTGTCAGTAAAAGTACTGATCACGTCATAGTTGACTTATGCACATTAAAACTAATATAATATTATAATAATAGAACTTATACTACATTGTAAAATTTAAAAAAAAAAAGAATTTTCTTTCATAATTAGAAAATAAATATTGACCAAAAATATTTCTTAATGAGCTAGCCTAAGGTATTGAATAGAATTTCTATTTCGGCGAGTGCACTCTTATTGGAACATCAAATGAAAATGTTTGCATCAAATTATAATTTAGGTACAAACTATATATATAACGTTAAAATTTAAAGGAACTCAGAATAAGACCTTAAGGTCGGAACATTATGCCAAAATTTCTGTGTTTGAATCAAGAAAAAAAAATGAATCCGTTGTGTAGGAATAACCAAAGGACAGAAATACATTTTATGACTCATTTCCTGTTTTCTTATAAATTGCATTTTTGGTTGGACGTAAGTGGTTTATTATAAGACAGACATGACATTAGATGTGTTTTATTAGTATTTAGTTAAGCAAAATGAAAAATTAAAAAAACATCACTAAAAATCGTAGAAGTGAATTCCATGCAACTTATTATTCAACAGGAGATACAGGGTAGTCGAAGAATAGTCAATCCATACTCTTATACTGGAAATTGGGTTACCAAATTTTCAAATCAAGTATAACCCCTAGTGCAAAAAACGAACCTCGTAGCAGAACAATAAATGTGAGTCGCAACTTGAATGTTAATTAAAACAAAAATTATTATTGATCCAAATTGATAATTTACCCAAGCAGAAAATGAGCACGACAACAGTGAAGAAAGATCAAAGCTGCAAAAAAAATGACTGCTAAAATAAATTAAATTGAACAAATTATTCAACAATAATAAGATTATTTATTTATTTATAGCTTAATGCAAGCAACTAACAATTACTTAATTAATATCTTAAAACTAGGTAACAATTTAAGACTTAAGATTAAATTTAAACTAAGGAACCAGGTACACAGGGTACAGTAAGGACATTTTAAAAATTGGAGTGCTCGTTGTAGAGAGGATTTGGAAAGGTTTGGATCAAAAATGCTTGAAATATTAGCTTCTGAAGTATTCTAGTCATTGGTTCACTTTTGCCTTAGTCGGTACGATCGAAAGGGATTGCGAAAAGTGGTATAGATCTTAGATGACGATGGTTAACGTTCCATGTGATCTTGTCCTACAGGGTTGGACAGTCAATGCCTCCAGTTAGAAGTTGGTGAATAAACATTATATTTGCATTATCACGACATCGGTTTAATGTTTGTAAGTTTATCAGCTTTAGTCGATTTTCGTAGGGAGGTAAGTGGTAAGGGTCGTCCCATCTAAGGCCCTGTAAAGCGAAGTTCAAAAATCTACGCTGAACAGCCTCAATACGAAGAATATGGATCTGATGGTATGGAGACCAGACTTGCGCGGCATATTCAAGGAGAGGCCTAACAAAACATATATAAGAAGATTTGGTGACATAGGGATTTGAAAATTCCTTAGACCAGCGTTTAACAAATCCAAGGTTAGAATTGGCTCTATTAATGATAGAATCAAAATGATCCCGGAAATTATGCTGGTTGTCACAAATAACACCTAGGTCGCGAATGGAAGATACGGTGGCAATTGGTTGGTTATTAATCAGATATTGGCGGTGCAATAGGGGCGGGTGTGTTACGAGAGTAATTAATGGCTTGACATTTGTTAATATTGAGCTCGAGGGAGTTATGTTGACACCACACAAAGAAATTATTTAAGTCTATTTGAAGCAATTGCGCATCAGCGGTGTATAAAATGTGTTTTGAAATCCGCATATCATCAGCATAAATCTAGAGGTCTGATTGCTGAAGAATAAGTTCAATATCATTAACAGTTAGCAGGAAAATCAAAGGTCCTAAGTGACTACCTTGCGGGACACCTGATGTTAAACAGAAAGGGTTAGAATAACAGGATCTAAAATTAACTGTATAATGACGATCAGTTAAATAGGATTCAATCCAAGATATAAACAGAGCAGGGAAACCATATGCTTTAAGTTTAGAGACAATAATCTTGTGGGAAATTTTGCCAAATGCCTTGCTAAAATCAGTTGCAATTGCATCGATTTCCTTACCAGCTTCTAAGGCACCTATAGTACTTGAAACGAATTCAGTGAGATTGGTAATAGTTGATCTACTTTTAAGAAAACCGTGGTGTTTCAGGGAGAATATCTGATAACAATGAAGGAGCAAAGTATCATGAATTATACTCTCAAATAGTTTAGGTATGCAATGGGTCTATAGTTGGATATATCATTCTAACACCCTTTTTTATGGACGGGAATGATAAACGAGTCCTTCCATTGTTTAGGAAACACACAGTTTGTAATAGATAGCTGGAAAAGTAAAGTGAGGGGTTTGAAAACTTTGGAGATACATTTTTTAAGGTCAATAGAAGGAATCCCATCGAAACCAGAAGAAAAGTCATCGTTAAGCAGATTGATTTTATCAATAACAGAAGACAAATTATCAAACATCGGTGCAACCACTGATTTTTAATATTTCTGTCCGATGATTATTTGAATCACGGTTTGTTGAAAAAAGCATTTGTTCATTGTAAATAATTTTTTTTAAAACAATTTAAGCGATTAAATAGTTGTGTTAACTGAAGAAAATATGGGAACACAATAACACAGGTCAGAAACGTCTACATGGTACAGAAAAGTCAGAACAAGTTAGAACAATCAATCAAACGCCATTAGCCAATACAATAACAAAAAAAATGTAATTCTGTTGTCCTTGTCTTGTTGATAATGAAATGTTTGCCTTTTTATTATAAAACAAACCACCAAATAAACAAAACAAAAAAAAAACAACAAATAATTTTGACAGTTCCCACGATTCCTATCTAGATTGATCTTACTCAAAAGCGAGAGCAGAAAATGCTTTTTTTCTTTTTTAATCTATTCTATAACACTTCATTCAAGATAAAATCCAAGCAATTTAGAATAGAAAAAGCACAAAGTCTTACTTTTCTGTTCAGAACTAGTCACTGAACACATTGAGTTATTCATTCATTTGGCTGTTAGATATCATTCACACTAAAATATTGCTAAGTACAAATTTTTTATTTCACAAAATTCGTATAACTTCTGTCATTTTCGATTTGTAATCTGGAAGAACTTTGAGTGTTTATGTAAGAGGATAATAAAGAAGATGAAAAATAATATACTGACGATGCATCAGATGATAATCATTAACACCATTTGAATATCTATATAATTTTAGTTCTTTAAAGAAACTACAAAAAATTAAAAATTCAAGAACTAAAAAAAAACACGATATTGATTTTGACGTTGGCGTTTGACTTATATTACTAGGCATCTTGCAGCGGATCATGAATTAGGCGTATGTTACTCTCCCATTATTGTTCATCCTATACTATCCTACTAATATTATAAATGTGAAAGTTTGGATGGATGGATGGATGTTTGTTGCTCAATAACGCCAGAACGGCTGAACGGATCTGGATAAAATTTGGCACATAGATAGATTATAGTCTGGAATAGCACACAGGATACATGATTTATTCTGATAAAATGATAAAATGTATGGTTCACGTGGTATATCTTTGTTTTAATTTTTCACAGGACAAATATTATATCTGCTCATTTTACGAATTATTTTTTGTTCACAAGAATCCAAAATATACACACACATACATACATACACACATATTATACAAACATACACACACATAACCACACATACAGACATATACACACACCTATATATACATAAATATCCACGCACACACACACACACACAAACATACAACCACATAATATAAACATACTATACACATACGCCCCCACACACACACAGGCACGTATGTTAAAATACCCAGTAGGAAATTCGTCTTCTCTATGAAAAATTCCTTGGTGAAATCCTATATGACAACGGTCATATAGAAGAGATTATCATTGATTTCACTCATGAAACGTAATGCAGTCGGTCACCAGTTTGCCATGAAAGTAGCATGATTTGCTTAACTCAAAAAAAAGATAGAGAATAGACAACAAAGAAAAAAACTTTAATGAATACACAATCCTTTTTCATATGCATGAATTAAATGCAAAACTGGACGCGAAAACTTCCACCATAAACAGATTGTTGATCTGCTAAAAAAAAATAAATGATGCGAAAATGAAACCTTTTTTAGGGTTTTCCCCTCGTTCGGTTCGCGTCACTATTTACCTACTGTTTTTTGTTGGGCGTGATTCAGTGTTGTTCCTTACGTGTCGACTTTAATTGTCTACATTTCAACGTATACAATCGGTCGACAATGTCGACAATGTAGACAATTAGTCGACAATCTAGACAATATGTCAACAAAATAAACAATAACTTTCGCATTTACGTCGCACAAATAAAATCATTCCAAATAAAAAAAGGAGTACAACTATTAACAAGATTTTGATTTGAGCGTCTTTTTCTAATATTTAGGCGTTATTTCCTAATATTTGAAGGGTATTCCATTACTTGGGCGATATTTCCAATTTAGTGTGTTCTTTTCATTTTAATTTTCATATTTGAATTTTGGGCGTTCTTTCCTTATAAAAATAGAAAGATAAGAAATAACGCCAAACGAGAAAATATATACAACAACAATATGCTCAGTGATATTTCCAAATCGATTTGGGCGGAGAATGATGATCTTTTAACTTTAGAGGTGTTCCTGTTCAAAGTGAAATACTGAAAATTTGATATTTGATATTTAAAAGCCACGTCATTCCAACATTTTATCAGATTTAAAACTTTATCTCTGCAAAACGGATTGAAATCGGAATAACAAAGTACATAAACAACTCCAAATTATGTGAGAAATTTGTCAGTTAATGATTTGATTACTGAACCAAAGTGCAAGGTTAACAGGATTTTTTTAATTTTATTACTAAATTCCTCTTAACCAGTAATAAACCAGTGAAGTGATTCACTAGACTTATAAATTTTAGTGAGTAGGCTTATCATAACAGATTTCTCCCATAGTTTAAAGTTTTTCGATCTCTTTTTGAAATATTTGAAACTAAAACCTTGTAAACATAGAATTAGTTTAGTTATACCCTTAGATTTAGATCAAATGATTTTTTCACGAATTTCTTTTTCTTACACACATGTTTTTGAATTATAGAAGAACTTGGTTATTTTGTTTTAACAGTTATGTTTTGTGGTTTGATAAATTTTAGTAGAAAAAATTATGAATTTTGATGGGTTTACGAATTAACTACAATGTCTACATTGTCGAAAAATTTATGTCGACATTTAAGAATTGTCTACATCGAATTGTCTACATATAGACAATCATGTAGTCTACATTTATAGTCTACATGGCACAACACTGGCGTGATTTCTTTTATTATTATTATGATTTCATTTATATTTTGTGATCATGGAGAACAGACGTCAACAAATTTTGTTGTAATATGAATATAAACAACTAACAAATGAATGAATGCTTTACTTAAAATACTTTGGATGTATTTTTTGTAAATGCAGTGCACATGAGAGGCATATAATCTTTTTCTGTGATTAAATTATTTATATCAAAAATCTGAAAAAGGAAAAGAACTTATGAATTCGATGGTTCCACTACCGCACCGAATTCATGTATCCTCTATCTTTGACTAAAGCATCACATCTCAAGCATCAGTTTTTTCATCAAGAAAATGAACTCATGAATTTCATGATTCCATGTAACCGGTGATTTTATTACAAAATCTTAATCGAGAATAGCTGGACCTAATTACCACCTAGGTGAAGCCAATGTTAAATTCATTATAGGATTCCCCAGAAAATTCATTGGTGATACTTCTTTTCCTTGAGGAAATAGCTACTTTATCAGTAGCGATTTTTTGAATATTTCACACTGAGCACATACACACACCCCCACACACCTACATATATGCGCACATACACACACACCCACACACACGCGCACCCACACATACACATAAGTCATTTTTATCCCAAGAAATGAACGGTTCCTATGGGAGAGGCTTAAATATGAAAAAAAAATATATACTTTGGTTATTTTTTCCGCATTCACACCTCAACCATTGAATGGATTTTAATGAAATTTGGTAAGCAGATAGATGAGAAACTGGATTATCCAACAAAAATTATCGATTCAAATGGGAGAGTTTGTGTATTTGTTCCGCTTTAACGCCTCAACGACTGACCGGTTTTCATGAAATTTTGTAGGTGGATAGATGTCATTAGATTCTGTGGGATAGAAAGTCCATATAATCGCACGGGTATTTGCTAGTTTTATCATATTTTTCAATGAGCTTTTTAAATACAAGAAGATGCGAACAATTTAGCTCTAAGCTTGGAACTCATACAAAGAATAAATATATCGTATATGTATATCACTTTATTTAAAAAAAAAATATTTAAATTATCCCAGCCTTAAATTGTGTAATTAAATCTAATTATTTAACGCTAATTATGGGTAGTTAAAGCCCTGCAATGCGCGCTAAATATTTCCAACAAAAAAAACCTATTTGGTATAAAGAAATCACTTTTCATGTGTAAATCCTTGGTTTCAATTTGAATAGTAATGGGTCACGAGTACGCAATATCAGTTCGCCAACCAATACTGGCTCTTCTTCAGAGTTCGTCACAAGTTCCACTTCGAAATTCCTCAAGACATTAGCAACGACACTCTTAATTTCTAACATTGCGAACTTTTGTCCGATGCAATTCCTTGGCCCAGCGGAGAATGGAATGTAAGCATAAGGATTCATTTTGTCTGCACTTGTGATAATATCAAAGCGCTCCGGGATGAATTCATTAGCATTAGGGAAAATTTCTTCAATTCGACCCAAATAAAGTGGTGAAATTCCAATATTGGTACCAGCAGGAATTATTTTTCCATCTAAATTAAGAGAAAAATCAGAATTAATCATTAAAGCATCCATATTTATTTAAAATTGTTCACTTACTTATTTCACACTCTTGTGTTACTTTTCTACCTAGCAAAGGTACTGAAGGATACAGTCTCAATGTCTCTTTTATGCACAATTCGGTGTAATGGAGATTGTTAAGAGTCTCATATGTAACGGGTTTGTTCTTATCGTTTCCAAAGGTTTCAAAAATCTCTTGGAAACACTTCTTTTGAGCCTCTGGATAGCGAGCGATATTATAGAATAAAAATGTTATAGCAGAAGAGGTTGTATCGTGTCCTTCAAACATGAATGTATCGACTTCTTCACGAATGTCTAGGTTTGAGAGAGGCTTGCCATCAATTTCCGATTGCAAAAGAATATCCAAGAAAGCCATTTTACGTTTGGCGCCCACATCATTTGTATCATTTTGTTGAGTTTGGTTCTCTTTTTCTCTAATAATTTCTTCGCGGCGTTGAATAATGATTTTTTCCGTAAAACCGTGAAGAATTTTTAAAGCTTTCTTTTCTTCGCGCGCCAGGTTTGTAAACCAGTAGATTAAGTCAAAGCGGTAACAAATATCAAACATTCGCTTGTGGATGACTGTTGAAATTCTAAAATAGACAAAACAAAAAGTTATAGATATACTGTTATTTTAAAGGAATTCAAGAGATAACAAAATTTTCAAGAAAGTCCTTATGTAAATGTATGTAGGTCTTCGAATCTAGTTCTACTCTGTGAGCCAATGTACAAAAACCGAAACTAATGTCGTTGTCGTTTGAACTGTTTGTTCACACACTCCGAAAAATCTTCGATTGGATGCTAGTAACGTTTTCGGAGTAAGTTTCGGTTTTGAAGTTTTCTAGGAGATTTCGTAATGTGAAGACAAATAATTCGAATCGAAAATGCGTAAAATAGTCAAAACATCCATTTGAAATTGACACATAGTATTTTCGATTAACGGACTGTTCCACTCCTTTTTGATCCCATTGAATATGAACATCGAATTCCACTTATCGAATTCACTTCAAACAATTGTGACTTCTTTGTATGGGTCTCTTCACACGATATTAAAGTTTGAATTACACGGTGAAATTAATCGGTCATCGCTTTAACTCTTTGACGTCAACCATTGGCAACATTTTTCGTTGACAATCACAAGATGTGACACAATTAGAACAGAACGTCATTTTTACGTCAGAAATTCAACTCGCTGACCGATTACATTGACAGTGTAATTCTGCCTTCATACTTCCTGTAGTTTTTTGGTGAGTGAAAAGTTCTGTTTTCATGCCAGCATAAGTTTTTCACTCCTTAATGTTCTATTCCTATACAATATGGAAAATTCGGAGTAAAAAGAATAACTCTGAACGTCCAGTCGAAAACGACATTAATCTCATATGAATATGCCTTTTCTCTGGCTCTACTCTCTCATAAGATCGGAGACAGAATAAAACTCCGAAAACGGAACAACCAATTTCCGAAGGAAGGAAGTAATATTAATCGTGCAAATAAAATCGATTTAAAAAAAAAAATTATTTATTTTTTAAAAATCGAAAAACTTTTTTTTGAAAATTTAAGTATGCAGTTTTATTAACAATTTCAAAGAGCATTTGTGTAAAACAAATTATTTTAATCGGTTCATCCAATATTGAGAAAGTCGAAAATATGAAAAGTGGTTCTATGGGAAGTACCGTTAATAAGTACGCAAAAAGAAATATTTTTATACTTAAAAGTGAACTGTACTAATTTAGGAGCACACAAATTTTTGTATAAAAATTCTTGGAGCCGTTTTCGTTTTTTATTTTAGAAAAATAGTATTTTTAACTATTCAAGATAATGTCAAAAAACCACGAAATACGAAGTTTCGAAAAAATTTATTGAGTCGTTTTCGAAATTTTGAACTTTCAAAAAAAAAAAAAATTATTTCCAAAAACAATTTTTTTTGAAAAATTTTGGTATACAATAGTGTTTAAACTTTCTAGAAGTTTCTGCGTAAAAAATTTCAAAAAAATCAGAGTAACCATTTCCGAGAAAATTGAATACCAAAAAAATGGTTGTACTAAAGGTACCAAAAATAACAATTTTTTTTCCACAAAAAAAAAATTATCAAAATGTACCCTTTCCCTTCATTAATGAACTAATTTTTTTTATAAAAATCTTTGGAGCCGTTTTTGAGAAAAATAAGATTTTTGTTTTTGGCCAAAAAAATTTATGGGAGCTACTCTTATTTGTCGTCTTAAAAAAAATTAAAAAAACGTGTGGACATATTGCCGAAAAAACAATATGTACCAAGTTTAACGTTTAGACTGTAAACTCGAGGACAGAATGACAGAATGACAGACAGACAGACGGAATTGGGGGATCCACTTTTTTGGTGTTCTCTATGATCGTAATGTCATGTTTGATTGTTAGAATTTTTTTTACGAATACATACTTGCCTTATAGTAAGTAGTAAGTATAATCACAAGTAAAAATACACATAATAACAACGATGAAAAGAAGATTTAAAGAATATACTTCAATTCCCAGAAAAACAAGCAGAAAACTCACGTTTTAACAGCTTTAACGTATTCGGAATCGGTATTCGTCTGAGCATTGACTGATACACCCATTGCGCTTTCTGAAAAAAAAATAAATAAAATTACTATTCGAATGTAGAAATATGAACATACGTATGTATGTAGATCAAATAGGTAGACACAATAATTTTATTAAATAAGTTATTATAATTTTATCATTATACTTGCTATAATTTATCTATCGTAAATTATTGACATGTATGTTAGCATTGTTATAACAAAAATGAATTCAATTCCATTTAATTTGTTTTTAATAATTTATGATGAGCCTCTTGATATATTTTTTTCAATTATGTCCAGATTTTTAGTCTTCTATTTAAGACAGCTCACGATTGTCCTTGACATGCGTCAAAGTCAAACATATGGTCAGTTAGTATTGCCAATTGATTATGGCAAGACTATTAATTTTTTTTAATATCAAAAAACATGCTTTTCGCGCATTTCGACCATTTTACAGTCTTCATGGCATTAAGGGATATGTCAAACCCGGCAACAAAATGTCAATATGCCCCAAAAAGTGACTCGAAATTGGACTCTCCGTATGCACCACTTAATACGTAGTCGTTGTCAATATTTACATGAAATAGTACTTAAAAAGTATACCCACTTTTGCAATTTTCCTGCTTTAATTTGCGATATAGGTACGTACTTGCTCTTATGTTCGATCACGTCATAAGCAAAAGATTTTTAGTATATAGAAACGGCTAAATATACTTTTAAAGTCGTTTTTAACTTAATTTTGTACATACAAAATTCATTTAATTTTGTTCTTAACAAAAATATTTGGTATGACTATTTCAAGCATTTAATAATATCAAAAACATAATTTAAAAAAAATTGCCAATCAGTTTTCGAAATATTGAATTTAAAAACAAAAAAAAATAATTTTTACCAAAAAAAATCAAAAAAAATATTTTTCGAAAATTTTGATATGTAGAATTATTTAGAATTAATCTTGTGTAAACATTTTGATCGAAATCCAGTCAGCTGCTTACAAGATTTTCGAAAATCCAAAAAAAAACGATTATATCGCAGTTCCCGTTAATAAAATTTTAATTATTAAATTTGTTTGTCGGCCAAAATGTAGAATATACCTAATGGAACACTGAATTTGATTTTTTTTGTCGAAATTTTTAGAGTGGTTTTCGAGATAATTATTTACCATTTTTGTCCAAAAAATTTTTATTGTAGGTTACGTTTTGGAGAATAGAGACAATCACCTAAAACGCTTAAGTACCAAGTTTAAAAAAAATGGCTTCAGCGATTGAAAATTTAATATTTCGAAAACGGGTGAACTATTTTCTTTTTTAAATTATGTTTTTAATATTATTAAATACTTTAAATTGACATACCAATTTTTTTGACAAGAAAATTAAAGAAATTTTGTATATAAAAATTAAGTAAAAAACGATTTTAAAAATATATTTACCTGTTTCTGCTAAGAATCTTGTGCCTTCCATTTGAACGAACATAAAAATTATTCAATAATTCAAAAATATTACTCATTATTTACCACATATAATATCCAGGGTACACGTGCTCACAAAGGCATACAAATCGAACATATCCTTATCTAATTGACCACTAAAATTGTCGACCAATTTCCTGCTGCATAGTTCAAATACTTCAATGAATTGTTCCAATATTTTAAAATGAAATCCCGGTGTGAGAATCTTCCGTCGTTTAAACCATTTTGTACCTTTTTTTTTAAATACATTTTTTTAAAAAATTTAATCGAGCTACTAAATGATGCAAGGTCAAACGAAAACAAACCTCTACTAACAAGCAAACCCTCATTCAGCCATGGTAACAAAGTCCTGTATTCTGAAGCTTTATCGTTAAATCTGGTTGTTCCCAATAATATTTCAACATCTTTTAAGTCATTGGTGAAAATATTGAATTCAGGGCCGATCCATATTTTAATTGTTTGGCCGTAAGTTTTTAGATACCCGGTTAGGATAATATAGTATTGATAGGGTAATTTTCCAATAAGATGATGACCATGCCCAATAATTGGCAAGCTTGGTGGACCCTTAAATGCTTTGGCTAAATGTAGGGTGCGAGCAAATTTTAAATAAAAAAAAGCACTCAGAATCGAGAGGAACAAAATTATAACTATCACGAAGACCATTTTGAACAAACTGTTTGTTAAAAAAAATGTAATTTGGTACAAAGCTTGAAATTTATTCATACATATATCATGGAGTTTCTAAGATCAGATTAGATATGCACCCAATATCTAATCTGGCATTATTTTAACTGATCCAATCGCCGACAAAGTATTGGTTTTGTGGTAAAAAAAATCCAGTACGATTATAGGAGATCCAACAATGTAGTTTCACTTTTTAAGAAAATGTTTACTTAAAACTTTTTAAATGTTTAATTAAATTTTTTAGTCAAAACGGATATATAGATTAAATGTATTGGTTAAAGCAACCAGACATTACTTAATATTGCTCCCATTTGCATTTGTGTAGAACGACATGATCTACAATGTGTACCAACAACTTTTTTCAAAAAAACTATAGTTTTCGAGTAATTTGGAAAAAATGAATTTTACCCCCATTAAATTACCCCCCCCCCTCCCCTCTAAATTTCTTGCTCCATTCCAAATTTAGTGTACTTTTTAGAAAATGCTCAGGACGTAAAAATGAAGCTCCCACCAGAATTCAACTTTGGGGGAGTTTTTTTGAAGTAACTTAATTTTTTATCTAATTTTCTTGGACTATTATGAATTTGATATTTTTTGTATGCTTTCAAAGTATTTAAAAAAAGGTATTTTTATAAACTTAAAAGTGATTTTTTATTGGGACTCATTTATTTTCAAAATGGCTCATTTTTTTACCAGCCGCTGGGACTCATTAAAAATCAAACCTGTGGTAACACTGGTTGTCACCCATCTTCCTCTTGAGCCAACATTTTTTAAGATTACATATAATTAAAAGTATTTAAAATCAAAAGAAATTACTGAAAGCAAATATCAATGTTTCATGATTGTAATGTGATTCATTTGCCTCTTTAAGCCAATTTTTAGTCTAAATGTTACTCAATGTTCACTTATCTATGAAAACTTCAGTTATTCACTAAAAAGATATTTCGATTTATTTTTTTTCTCGATCAGGTACATGCGACTTAGTCGTGAATATTACTATGTATAATGTTGTAATGTTACATTTTTATTATCGACCATATCAGTTGAAGGCTGCAGTGTAATAAATTACTGCAACTGAATTTCGAAACAATAATAAAATTTTAAGAAATAATGGTGTATGCTTAGTTTTATAAAATCTCTATAAGGTATATTTATTTATCTTGAGCATTTTGGAAAAAAATTTAAATTTTAAATTTGGAGCAAAGACCACCATTTCTCTAATTGCAAAAGGTACTTGGAATTGGTTCAATAGTTTCAAATAACGAATTTATACACGGTACACGTTCGTTATCTGTATATGTGTAGTATTTTTGTTAGAAGTGTTTTAGAATATAATGGCGCAAAATTTTAAACAACCCATTGTTAAGCGTTTAACATTTTACTAGTTAGCAATTTCCTAAGTGCTTATTGATTGAATAACTATTTCAACATTTTTAAACCTTTTCTAAACTAGTAAATTGCTAATTAAGCAGAAAGCTGAGCATTTGTAGGGTTTGAATTTTGATGAACACAACTATTGTTGTTATGCGTTGTAAATTAATTATATGTTGATGAAAACCCAACATGTACTCTAAAAAGGTATTAGTTATTTCTATTTTCATAATTTTTACTTCATTTTTTACAAAAAAAAAAACAAACAAAAATTGTGCACCAGCAGGACTCGAACCTGGGCATCCCGCGTGCAAGGTTGATATACTATCAGATTCCATTGTGGATTTAGCAAATTGCTAAAAGTTAAAGTAGCCATTTCGTGATTTTAACTTTAGTAAAATGTTAAAATCGTTTAAAATTAGCTCAATCATCTTTTTAGTTTAGTAAATTGCTAAAAGTGGCTTTAACATTTTACTAAATCGTTTAAAATTTTGCTCCAATGTCTTTTGTACGCTAAAAGTATTATGCCCGTTTGCTGATTCAAATCATAAATCCTGTTAATAGCTAAGTTCCACATAACTTTTAAGTTAAACATAAATTTATTTATGTTACACGTAAGAATCTATGTGAAACTTAGCAAATTATTAGTTTAAAAATACATCTAAGTTCTCTTCGAACTATGCGATATGTCAAAATTTGAAAATATTGCATACAAACTTTAAATTAAAACTGGGAAAATGTGTAATAATTGTGTATTTTGTTTATAAAATTAAAAAAAAAATGTTCGGGATTTGCCCGGTACACAAATTCACGATTCCATCCGCACGCTGCTTGTAGTCGTCTGTAGTGGCAATCGCGAATTATTGGTATCAGAGCAGCCGCTAGCTACTTCCGGAACAGGTAGAGAAACCGCAACTTGTAGAGCTTCTGAATTGATAACTGTCCTTGCAGTTGAGTCGAGGTAAATGGTGTAGGCTGTAGGCGATAACGAGACAAACATAATTTCAACGAATTTTGAGTCAATTTCTTCTTCTATTGACTTTTGACTCTTCTTCGGCGGTACGATACAGCCTTCTAAAATCGTGGCGTCCACTTCCATTCGAATACGATGGAAATTTTGTTTTCGTTTGGGCGAAATAATTTTATTTTTTTTTGGGACTTCCGTCGGGTTAAGTTTAATGGCAAACGCATTCGTGAGGCGAGGTTTGACAAAAAAATTGCAATTTGCACAAGCAGCACTACAAACTATACATAAGCACAAGAGAACAAGCGAGAAACATCGCAAAATATAGTTCCAATTTAAATGCTCCAATCTTTCTTATTCTTGGATTTTTAGGTCACTCTGTACTCAGATTCGGACGCGGTTTTATATAATCGAAGCTTCAATCAGTTATTCATTATTCGTTTGTTACTCATTTATTTTTGTAATCAAATGAAGAACAATATACATTTTTCTGGTCAAGGAATTAAAATCTCTGAAATTTCAGAGATGTTCACGTCATTGCCAAGCACATTATTTTATTTCTTATGTTAAATGATTTCATAACTAAAAAACCAAATACCTATCCACAAATTGTTTTAAGAGTGCTTCAATCCCTTATGTCATACTTAAATATTTTATGTGCTACTTTTTCTAAAACATAAACTATGTTCGACTTAACTACTTTTATGTTTAGGTTTCAGTTTGGTGCAAAGTTCTATGTATTACTTAAGCGTTTATGTGCAACATAAACCTTTTTTTTTTAACACAGCGCGGCATCCAGTGAAAGAAGAGTAAGAAGGATAGAAAGATGTGTGGCGCGACGTATTGAGACTGTGGTTGTTGTTTCAGATTTTATCTCCAGGGATGGCGGCTGAACTAATGCGGAGAAAATTACCGTCCCTTATTTATTTATGTATTTTATAATTCGCATTATTTTATTTTATATCGTTGTCATATTTATCAGTTGTTTACTCAGTTACATGTTGTTAGTGTTATGCCTGAACAGCATGTAATGAGTAAACCAGCAATTGATATTATGACAATTTTTAGAATTGGTTTTTAATGGAATATAAGAAGACATAGACAACGCCAGGAATCGAACCTGAGACCACGAGGTTGAGAGGCAAGCACACAACTATCGCACCACAGCCACCCCCAAGTTTCGTATCAGCAAACGGGCCTTAGTCCAGTACGTGAGTATCAAAAAGGGGTGTTTGAATGCAAAAGGTGGGGTAGTAGCGAATTTTTATTACGTTGTTAGACTTAGGGCCTTAATGAAACATCCAAGTTTGCGTCCTTGGATGAGGCGGATATGCTCGAGCCGCAATTTTGGATCTTAGGTACAAAAATTTGTTTTTTTTTTTGATAATAACTCACAAAGTTAGCTTCCACGACAAAAAATGTTTCCACAAAGTTAAAGAGGATACAATTTCCTACATTTCTTGTGCAAACCATTTTTTTGTAGTACACATATGTTAGGAAATACAGCTTGGCAAAAAAATGAGGAAACTTAATTTCTGCCGAGTTTTATTTTATTATTCTTATTATATTCATTATATTTTTACATAATTATGAGAAAAAAAACTAAAAGTTCATTAAATATTATCATTAAATAGTATTTTACTTTTTACTTTTCGTAAACAAAGTTAAAGGCGAAAGGTATATCGAAAGTTTGTTTTTAAATTTAAAAATAGTAAATTATGATTTTAGAGCTTGACAACAATTAATTTCTACTACATTTTGGTACGTTTCGATGGTCCGTGTTGGTTATTGTCGGTGTCCTGATCGAAATTGTATACTCTTTAACTTTGTGGAAACATTTTTTGTCGTGAAAGCCACCGTTTTTGAGTTATTATCAAAAAACCAAATTTTTGTACCTAAAATCCAAGATGGTGACTAGAGCGTATCCGGCTCGAGGTGGAAAACTTGGATGTTTCATTAAGGCCCCAAGCGTAACAACATACTAAAAACTCGCTACTACCCCACCTTTTACATTCAAAAACTCCGACGCACTGGACTGTATAGGTACGGCGACCATCCGTCCCGTATTTCCCGGGATAGTTCCGTATTGCGCTCGACTGTCCCGGGTAAATTTTAAGAAAACTCGGGACGTACAACTGTCCCGTATTTTATTTTTTTGTCCCATATCCCATATTTATATTATTTAAATAACGTTAAAAAATTTTAACAATTTTATTTACATTAATTTAATTGTGTGTTTGATATTTTTATGTCAAAGTTCGAATCTGTCTTAACAAACCGTTCGGGGGGATTTACTATAAAAGCATGTTCACTGAACGCATTAATTTGTCACCTTCGTTGAGCTGTCAGATTTCTCATCAAACTGTATCTTCACAAAAAAACACAATACATAAATATTTGTTTTAATATCCACTTTTATTTTTATTTAGTTTATTAGTGTTACAGCTGTTGCAGCACACAGCCAGGTAGTTTAAAATTTAGTCTGAAGAAGGTACTGTGTGCCGAAACAGCTGTAACACCATTAAATTAAATAAAAATAAAAGTCGATATTAAAACAAATATTTTTATTTATTATAATTTAAATAAAATGTATCTCCACCAAGTGCAGGCCAACAAAACAAAAGAATAAATACTTCAAGGTAGTTGGTTACATCAAAACTAGTTTGCTATCTGTAAGAGCAGCTATTGAGAGAATAATACAACCTTATAATCCTTTAAGAGAATCTTTTTTTATTTTAAAGAGTTTGTTTAACAACCCTTCATCTGAGATCCTTCTTTCTCCATTTTATTCAATCCGAGTCCTCAATTTTTCATGTGAGCATATATTAGCAGAGTCCCAAAAAATTTGTATTTCTAAAGTTGCGCTAGCAATTAAATGCCTTAAACCAAAATTAAAATCTAGATAAGGAGAACAATTTATAATTTTGTTTGTAAAAAAAATGATCAATGAATAATTTGAAAAATTAATTGACCAAGTAATGTAAAGCAAATACTCTTCAATTTTACATAACGTGTTACGAATACTTAGTTGGATAATTTTTCGAACATTCTTATTTCCTACCTGGTCAGAAATAGAATCTTCGTTGTATTTTGTCAACCAAAAGCAGAGGGATACAAATATTAATGATTCCACCTTGTTTGACGAATTTGTTTGTCACAAAATTGATAGAGAACAAAATAACTGCGGCCGAGAAATGCAGACATTTTTTAGCCTTTTTGTCGAGTTAGGCCTCTCTTTTTGGTAATGTGTTATTAATGTTTATTTTTCAAAGACTATGGTCACCGTATGTATAGGTCACTGAGATTTATAAGAGCTCAGAATTTCGTGCGAGCTAGTGTAGTGTTTGTGTTTTATTTTTAATGCAATGCTAGCTGATATTAAAGATAGTGGTTCTTATTTAATGCAGTAAGAGTACTATAACTTAGGCGCCAAACAATAATAACGGTTTTTTTATAGAACAGTTTTTTTTTACTATGGAAGAGGGGTACATGTCCCCTGTTAGGTCGAGAGGGACAATTTCATTTAAAAAAAACGCATACAAAAAAAGTTTAGAGTGTTTTTTTTTCCAAACTGTAAAATGATATATTATTTCTTTTTTTTTCTGAAAAAAGTTGCTCTAATCAATTCTTAATCAAAAACCAGAAACTAGATGATTTATGTCTTCTAGTTTTTGAGAAAATTGAAAGTTACTAAAATTACTTATTTATGAGATTTTTTTTTGGCATTTAGGCTAGGTTAAGTTAGGTTCAATTGGCTGTCAGCGTTGCAGCTGACAAATTTAGACCAGAGTTGGTTCCTTGTGATACCACATGAATTGTGAGATAATCTCCCTATTCGTTGAAGAAATTTGAAGATCCTAATGAAGCGTAAGAGACTGTCTATTTTATTTCGATCGCTGAGATCATCAAAGAAAAAGAAACCAATATAGCTTACTTCTCTGAGAAAGAGTAGAATAGATTCCACCACCTCCTCGTCCATGCCGCTTCTGCAAAAATCGTTTGAATAAACGCCTAGCCTCGTTCCGTGCTTGCTTTATAAAGCACTGTCTGGTTATGACATCAATTACGGAGCTCATGTGCAATCTGCTTAAGGATATCAAGTAATTGGAGCGATTCAGATTAAGTTTTGACCAAAACTGTTTTGTCGTCAGACAGGTGGTTGTATTTTTCCATCTTTGGTTTGTCCTTTCTAAAGCATCTTCTTTCAGGTATACCTATACATATTTACAAAGGTAGTGTCGTTCCACTTTCCAAGTTCATCAGACATACAATTTCGTGGAATATCCCTGTGTCCTTGCACCCAAAATAGTTGAATATTGAACTGGTGCGCCATCTCCATAAGAGCAGAACGTCTAACGATGCGGAGGTATTTGCTCTTAATGCTGAAACTGATCGTTGGACATTGCTAGCTCCTTGTCACAATTCGGAGCATTTTCTAGAGCGGTCCACCATACTGTTCAGCCCCCACTGCCCGTTCTGATTACCGAAGTATAAACCAGTGAGTAATACTGGGTTGAAGACCCCATTTATTCCCTATAGTTTTTTTTGCATGAAAAGAGTGCCACCGTAGATTTTTTAATTCTTTCTTCTATATTAGGTTTATCTAAAATAATACCCAAGCATTTTGCTTCTTCTGAGAAAGCTATTAGAGCAGCTTTGATAGTAGGAGGATCTATACAAGAGGAATTTTGAATTTCCTTAAAAGTAGAATAAGTTCCGTTTTGTGAGGGTTGACTCCTAGGGAACACTTTTCTGACCAATTTGTTAGCTTAATGTTTTTTTTTAGGACGTTATGGTACTTTCCTGATACGGTAATGACAACATCGTTCACATAAGCCACCACTTAGGAGCTCACTGCTTTCAGATCCATCAACAGCTCATTTGCTACCAGATTATTTGGTATTTACTTTGATTTTGCTTTGAGCGGGGATTATTACGGTTCCGCAAAATAATTTTTGCTGAGGGGTTTAATCAAATTATTTTGCCCTTTAGGCGGGAGGGCCAATTTTCTTTAAAATGACTTAAAATAAAAAATAACGACTACACCTAGAAAGCCAAGAACTTGTCCTTTTATAATTTCTTCCAACCTAATTATTTGTGTTAATAGTTTTTGAAAAAAAAAAAATAATTTCACACTCAAAATGAATATACAGAGCTCCATCCCTTATAAAAAATGCCTCCTTCTTTTTACCCCTCTACAAAAAAACGTTGTCGTTCTCCCCCATTAAACTCATTGTGGGTCAATCACCAAACCAGATCTATCCGTCTATGCACCGGACACAAGAGAACAAGCTTAAGAAATCATATCCATGCTTTGGAGCCTCTGCAATAGTTTAAAATAATGGCGAAGGTTTCATGAATTTTCAACCCATATAAGTTCAGGTTCTAAACAATAAAGAATTGCATAGACTTTTGCTTGATTATGACCTTGAAAACAGGCAGGCCTCCTAGTAAATCGTAAACATTTGTCTTATCATAAATTCCAGCTTTTACAATCAGTTAATTGGTAAGTAATCTTATTTATACTTCCGAGGGCTGCATTGATATAATTAGAATTGAAAAACAATTTTGGCTTATCTGAAAAAAATCGGCTGTATAAAATTTTTAAATAAAATTTTGATAATATTTATCATTAAATTGATCTGAAGTACATATAGATTACGGCCAACTACTTAAAACGCCGATGTAGATACATATCTAAATAATAATAATTTTAATCCAGGGACGTCTTGTTTTTATTGCTAACCAATTTGTCAGGGTTAAAAGGATAAAATAAAAAGTTTATTTATCAACCCAACCTATTTTTTTTTATTTGACCATGAACAGTAAACAATAAAATGCACGATTGGATCGCACGTACTTGTTCTTGTGTTCGATCCCTTTGTATGCAAAAGATTCTTAGTAGAAACAGCTAAATATATTTTTAAAGCCGTTATTACTTAATTTTTTATAAATATTAGAATGCCAATTATAAGTATTTAAAAATATAAATTTAAATTTATAATTAAAAAAAAAATTGTCCACCATGTTTCAAAATTCCAAGAAAAATATTTTTCTGACATTTGGGAAAATTAAAAAAAAAATAGGTTCAAAAATCTATTTGATACAATCACTAAGTACCAAGTTTGAAGAAAATGACTTCAGACGCTTAGACTGTAAATCGATCTATGGACAGACCGACAGACGGACAGACGTCAATTGCAAAACCCTTTGGTACCTACATATTATATCTCGCAATTTTTCATTCTGTGCTGTGAAGCTTTTGCGTTCGTACTTAACAGATCGAATGCAAGCAGTTCAATTGAACAATAGTCTGTCCGACCTACTCCCAATCTCTCTCGGTGTGCCACAAGGTTCGATTCTAGGTCCTCTGTTATTCTCACTCTATGTAAATGAATTACCATCAGTGGTAAAATATAGTTCAATCCACATGTATGCTGATGATGTACAAATGCATTTGAGTTGCCCGTTAGATCTTATAGAAGACGGCGTAAGCTGTCTTAATGAAGATCTTGACAAAATCGCATGTTGGTCACAGAAAAATGGTCTTTTATTAAATCCTAAGAAATCTGTAAGTCTTGTGATTTCAAAGAAAGTTGTTGACCTTTCTTGCTTTCCTCCAGTGCTTTTACAGAACTCTTCAATTGAATATGTTGAAACTGCTAAAAAACTAGGTATAGTTTTTAACCGAACTTTAACCTGGAACAATCACATTAATATTGCTGTGGGTAAAACATATGGCATCCTTCGAACCATGTGGGCCACACAATCCTTTACGCCTTTAAGAGTGCGGATGTTATTAGTAAGAACGTTGGTCTTACCTACACTCATTTATGGTTGCGAGATTTATTCACATTGCGATTCCGTCAGCAAAAGAAAACTAAACGTAGCCTTTAACAGCCTGGTACGTTATATTTACGGCTTAAGAAGATATGACAGTGTATCCAATTTTTCAAAAAATCTTTTAAATATGACTTTTGAAAATTTCCTAAAGTACCGAGCATTAAACCTACTCTCAAAGATACTCCTCAATCGTGAACCCCAATATCTCAGTGATATGATAAATAGGTCATCCTTGCAAAGGACGCGAATGCCTCTCTCACATCCGAGCGTCAGTTTTTTATATATACAATTCGATTATGGAATTCTCTCCCACGAAACATAAGAGAAATAGACGATGTTTTGAAGCTCCAGGCCAGAATTAAGCTTCACTTTTCACAACGATAATTACTTTTTGATAATAACAACTTTATTGTTTTTCCCTCTTTTCCTTCTTTTTCGTTTTTTTTTTTGTTTTCTTTCTTGTTTTAATTTTTGTTTTAAAATTTTTTTTTTGGTTTATATAAATTTTCTTTTTATTTAAATGTATCTTAGTAACAAAAACTGTCGAATCCTAGTTTTCATAAAATGTTTAACTGTAGCCTGTGCCTAAGTTATAAGACAATATGTCTTAATGTGTATAGGTTTTTCATGAAATAAATAAATAAATAAAATAAATAAATAAACAAGGAAAAATTTACATTGATAGCTTACTTCCACAGAGTTATGGTATTAAGAGAGAGCTACCTTCCTCCACTTATTAATTAATTAAAAATAAATTTTTATACTTTATTAAAAATAGACATACAAATATTATTTCATAAATGCGTATAAAAAAACTTAAGTAATAAACAAATAGAAAAATGCTGCTAAGTAAATAACTATAAACAATTTAAATAAATAGCAAAAGGAAAAAATAAATTAATACATAATTAAATAAATGGGAGCGGGTCAAAATTCTGTCTTTAAAATACTGTATTTCAAAATTCTGTCCGTCAAGAAAAAAGAAAAAATTCTGCCTTTTTTTTAATCACATTTTTAAATATGTTCAATAGCAAACGGGAAACAAACATAAAACAAAACAATCCATTAGGTAAACATAAGTATGAAAAAAAATTAAGAAAGTTAGACTATACTCTGCTTATTAAAACTCTCCAAATAATTAAGAAAACGAAGTTTTGCAAAATATTAAAAAGCGCGGTTTTTTCCGAGCCTTTGTTTTCTTTATGACTTCCAGAATTTTGATGAGCGAAATTTTGAAACCAAAATTTAGTCGAGCAGAATTTTGAAAGCAGAATTTTTTTAAAAGAATTTTGACCCCGGCAGAATTTTGACCACGACCCATTTCTTTTACCTTAAAAATTCTTTCTTTCAACATTGACAAAGCTGTGCTACTTTTTTTAAGTTTGTGTACACTAGCAACCTATTGGTGAACCGTCGATCATTATTGATTGAAAAATTACCTTAATAATTATTAGTTTGATTTCATTGTTAAGTAAAGATTTTCGCTTTATCGACGGACACATGAATTTAATTGTTTTATTAACTTTAATGTTAGTTTGTTGAACGGGCTCGTTACAAGTTTTTTTTTTTTTTGTCTAGAGATGTATTCCTAGACCTAGATATTTAACTGAAGTTCCCCATTAAATGCCATGGTTATTAAGTCTTTATTTAGTGCTTGAAAGAAAATTTTTTTTTTTTCTTTTTCTCGAACAAAAGATTACCTGACGCATTTTTTGTAATTTTCCATTTGTTGTAATATCTATTAAGTTCCTATATTGGAACTAAGTAGGTACATACATCCGATGAAAAGATAGCAATATCATTAGCGTAAATGGCTGATTCACAATAAAGACGTAAACGCATGTATTATATAGTGGAGGTCTTAAAACAGATCCCTGAGGGACTCCTGCTGGATAATTAAACTTTTCAGGCGTATCTCTAGAATTTTCAAATTTTTTTTTACCATTTCACCTCAGTTTGCTTGAAAATAACGAAAATAGCGAACATTTTCCTAAAACTGTGTGAAGAAAGTTATAGCAGAGATCGAGTAGGTTATTAGTGTGTACCCTGTCTAACTTTTATGTTTGTTTTATATTATGGTCCCGCTCTACTTTTCTTCAAGTCTACAGATGCAGATCCATGTGAAGCCTCCTTAAACCTCGCTACAACATTACGCCCTGTCCCTCGTATACATTACAATTAATAAATCTTAACAAATTTCGATTTCCATAGTAAACAAAAATCAATTCTTTATTTGGGAATTCCTTATGTCATAATTTAGTAAATTTTTTTTAAATTAAAAAATCGTGGAACCCAAAAATTATACAAAATCTGTTTTTTTTTTAATATTCCCTACTTGTTGCAAATTCAGCTTACCGCATACATCGTTGGTTACGTTTAAGTTCAATTAATTAGATCAATATTGCTGCATTAATTGTTAAATCTTATATCAAGTTCAAAGTACATATAGTATCACTAAATGATAACAGTTGTTTGGTTTTTTTTTCTCGAAAAAATGCAGTAATCTATATAATATGTAATAACAATAAATCAATATGTACATACATATGATATGAAAACCTTGAAAAAAATTAAAGCGTGTTTTAGGAAACATTTGCTATTGATAATGTTGCAGATTTGTGCAATATAAAATAGAAAAAAATATAGAAATCTGATATAAAAATCAAAGACGAAGAAAAAATTGGATTTTCCTTAGTAAGTTGGGAACTCAGACTTTGAACTTAAATCTGAATTAATGAAAATTATAATTTCAATTCATAGAAATACAATGTGCAAGTCTAAAACATTGCTTCTTCAAACAATATTATTACTTTTGACAAATAATTTGACGAAAAACCTTAAATGTATATTTGTGTTCTATTTTTACTTATTTATGAAATCGAGAACAGAAAAAAAATACTCCCGAAAACATAACTCAGAACAGACAATCGAAGATTTTTGGAATAACAGTAGTACAAAGAGTATAACTTCGAACAACCAATCGAAAATATATTAGATTGTCTTTTTTTTGCGAAATATTTTACTGTTTTTCAATTCCATATCTAATACGAAAATATGGCCCTAACTTGTGGATCGCACGTAACGTGCTCTTATGCTCGATCTCATATGCACAATATTCCTTGTAGAAACGGCTAAATATATTTTTAAAGTCGTTGTTTACTAAATTTTGTAAACTTACCTGTATAAAATTTCTTAATTTTTTTTTCTAAAAAAACAATGTTGGTAATAATTTCAAGTATTTAACAATGTTAATTTAAAAACAGAATTTTCAAAAAGTTTTCGAAAATTGAATTTTCAATAAATACAAATATTTTTCGAAAAATTTTAGTATGTAATATTATTTAGAATTCAAAGGACCTCCTATGTAAATATTTTGATCGAAATCCGGGTAGCCGTTTATGAGAAAGTCAAAAATAAGAAAAAAATGTTGGTATGGCATTTACCGGTAAAATATGTAAACAATTTTTTGTAGCAAAATGTAGAATATGGCTGAGCTCATAAATGTAAATATACAGCAACACTACCAGTATCGCGATCAATTTTCTGTTGTACAAAAGTTAGTATACAAGGCTCGCTTGTGGCAGTGTTGCTGATTAAATAAAAATAAAATGCACGACTGGATCGCACGAACTTGCTCTTGTAGCTCACAGCGTTAATGTAGCTAACCATTGAGGCTTAGAAACTTAAGAAGCCTCTACTTTCAGCGAAAAATTTGAAGACAAGGTTAACTTTTGCCAAAAGTCATAAAAACTGGACCATTGACCAATGGAAGAAAGGAATTTGGTCTGACGAGACAAAGGTCAATCGAGTAGGAACACATGGTAGATCATATTATTGATCACGTCATGGAGAACCACTTCAGCAACATCAGGTTCATAAAACAGTGAAACATGGCGCAGGTTCGGTAATGGCTTGGGGGTGTTTTACGTGGAATTCTGTCAGGCCTTTAGTACAAATTGAGGGAATAATGAATAAGGGAAAATATCTTGACATCCTAAGGTATAATTTACTCTGATTTGTATCAACAACTGGCTACAGAGTGCCAGAAATCACTTTTCAACAAGATGGGTACCCGAACCATGCATCTAAAATTGTCAAAGAATAGATCGGAAATTAAGAATTTCAAACTATGATATGGGCAGCAGAAAGTCCTGACCTCAATCCAATTGAGAATTTGTGGTCAATTGTAAAGCGACGGTTAGGGCAATATGAAAATTATCCATCTAACACTTATGAGCTTTTTGATCGAATTCAACTGGAATGGAGCTGAATTCCTGAGCAATTTCAAAGGATTGTGGACTAAATATTGAAACACAAACTTTATCCCGAAACGGACAAAATTGGACATGTCAAAAAATCATAAAATATTTTTCTATCTATTAATATAATTTGTAATATTTAAAAAAAAAATTTTATTGAACAAATAAATGTTAGTTTAATGCACAAAATGAAAAAAAAAATAAAAATGATTTCCCCCCTGTTCGCAACGCTAAGTTAGTTTTAATCGAATTTTCAAATGATTGGAAACATGTGTACACTTTTGCCCGTCACTGTATATATTTTGTGCTCATAAAAGTTTTGAATTTACGTTACAGATAGATAGATAGATAATTTCTTTATTTAAAAAAAAAAATTATTTTAAATATTTGTTTCTTTAAGATTAAGGACATGGCAATTGCCGTCTGCCTGAACGACATTTCATAACACAATACAGATAGATAATGAAGCTAAATTAAAATTTTAAGAATTACATAATATATATTAAACAATTATTAAGCATTTAATTTAATAAGGCAACAAGTGTGTTTTCAACAATTTTGAAATGATTTGATACACAAAAAAAGATTATAACAATTTGCGGTAATTTAGAGCATGTTTGCAGTATCTATACGCTGTTAACCATCCGAGCGCTCCATTAAGTATATCATAAAGCCGAGTCGGGGGCAGATAGCTTTCTTCCAAATGCAGCCGACGAATCTCTTGAAGTAGAGGACACGTTGCAAAGAAGTGGGTGATGTTTTCAGGTTATCTTGTGTTACATAGACTGCAGATTTGTGTGAGATCAGTTCGATGCGGCATAGAGTTAAGGTTCAGGATTTCGACTCGGGCTCTAAATATATAACTAATTGCTTCAGAAGAAAACTCGTTGCTGAAATAATTAGCCTGCAATGGTATTTGGTGGTTGAGGTTTTTATACACATTTCTTGATACTGTTTTTGAGGCCCTTGACAAATGATGAGTGAAAATATTTTCATCAATCCTGGCGATAACATCACAAAACATAGTGTGCCATTCACTCAAATTGGACTCCATAAAAGATACATTACTGCCATTAGAAAGAGCTAGCTGGTTCAATTCCGTAAACGGGGAGGCATTTACTTGAATGAGCCTTGTCATAATGGACTTGTGAAGGCTTCTATCATCCCTCTTCATAACTTTCAATATGTAGTCTGAATTTGTTTTTAGGTTTTTTATGTAAAGAGGTGTTAAAACAGACTCCACATATATAGCATAATTGGGAGTCGAGGAAGGCAATCTAAACAATCGTTTGAAGAAATATCTTTGTACAGCTTTAAAACCCTCGAGTTGCAAATATCCAAAAATTTGGGTACCGTAGGACATATAGCAGTTGACTGTGGCTTGAAAGACACGATATTTAGATGCATGATCAATTTTTTGGTTAGAGAAAAAGATTGGCCAAATTACATTTAAAGCTAATTTGGCTTCCTTGCTTTTCTCTTTCACGTGCTTCGAAATATTCAGATTGTAAGTCAGCAAAAGTCCGAGATATTTGAAATCATGATCGAGCTCGATAGGCTCATTGTTAAGGGACCAATTTTCCTGTGGGAGCCTTATTATCTGTCGTGGTTCAAATATCATAACTTTTGTCTTGTTAGTATTGACGCACAGACTCCAGGATTCGCAAAATATACTAAATTTTTTGATTTGCAGCTGAAGGGTAGATGGATTGTCAGCCAGTAAAACTAAATCATCGGCGTAGAGCAAAACCTTGACTTGTATACTGGCAAAGAGTATTCCTCCCGGGAGTACATCACACACGTCATCAATGAATAAGGCGAATAATATCGGACTTAATATACATCCTTGGGGGACGCCTTTTGTCGTTTTAAACCATTCAGAGAATTCAGCTCGGTTCCACACTGATGCAGTAGATGAGGCAAGAAAGTTGAAATAAAACATTAAGAATTTTCGAGAAATTCCTAACGATGACAATTTGTACATCAAGGCATTTCTATTTACCTTGTCAAAGGCTGCTTTGAAATCTACAAAACAAGCATATAATTTCTTTTTCTGGTCAATTGATCTATGGCAATACTCGTGAGAGCGAATATAAATTAACTTTAAGGTTGAGTTACCGAAAATGCCATACAATTTTTTCTACCATCTTAATTATCTCGAAAACGGCTCTTACGATTTTGATAAGAAAAAAAATGTGTACATTTTGGCCAAATATTTTGTTCATATTTTGTTATGAACGCTACCTGCCATATACAACGATTTTTTTGATTTTCGACTTTCTAATAAACGCCTCAATAGAATTCGATCAATATGTTAGCACAGGAGGTTTTTTGAATTCTAATAATATTGCATTTCAAAATTTTCAAAAAATATTTTTTTTTGGATTTTTGAAAAAAACATTTTTTTTTTTGAAAATTCAATATTTTGAAAATTGATTGACGATTTTTTCTGAAATTTTGTTTTTAATTCATATTATTAAATTTTTAAAATTGCCATCACATTTTTTTTGTTAAAAATTTAAGAAATTGTTTATATAGAAAATTAAGTAAAAAATGATTTTAAATTATATTTTATTTTTTTATTTTTTATTATAATAATAATTAAGGTGTTTTTTTAAGAATATTTTGCATGCAATAAGATCTAGTGGTGCATTTTATTTTTTTTTTTCAAATGCAAAACTTGCATTATAGTACCTACACATATCGCAATAAAAATTGGGCCTTCTCTCTTTTGAAATCGACGGCGGAAATTGTCGATCAGATTTTTTGAGTATAGCGTGACGCAAATTGGGAATTTTTTGATAAAATCACCTCATCACGATATGATCAGTTATGATTCACAAAAAGAATTCAGCTCTTCAAAAAAATACTAAAAAAAATATGTTTTTTAGCGAAAATTTTTGACAAACGTTGTTATTGTGTGTGATTTAACTTTTGGTAAGCAAAAATTAACGCCAGACAACGACGTCAACATTACCCATGTGGAGAGAAAAAATTATCAGTATGCTAAAAACAAACAATTAACTGTAGACCGACAGAAATTTTTGGTTGTGATTGATAACAAAAAATAATTAGTATAATTAGATAGTACTTAAGTAGTTACTTACAAATGTGGACATCTTGCATTCTCAAGTGGGAGCAATAGTGCATCAAATATGCATTTTTTCTAAAGTCAAGATAATTCTGATAACAACTTTAGCATAACTTCCCTGATTGCAAAAAAATGGTGGTCCGAGACGTTTTGCTGGTGGCTTTCTGCATGCAATAAGCTTTGAGCTCGTCTTTTTGAGAATGCAAGACGCAAACATTTGTAAATAACTACTTAAGTAATATCTAATTATACTAAATATATTTTTCTTATCAATCACACCCAAAAATTGCTGTGGGCCATTAGTCTACTTAGCCGAGCACTTTTGTGTTCGCAGACTAAGAATTGTAAATGAAAATATACGTTATTATAATTCATTTTAAATTATTTCGAAAATAAACTAAAACGACTCAAACGATGGCTCAGTGGTTTCAATTTTGAATGATCACTTGGGCATGAGAAAGCTTTCCGCAAGATGGGTGCCGCGTTTGCTCACAGTCGACCACAAACGCAATCGTGTAACAACTTCACAGGAAGGTTTGGCGTTGTTTAATCGCAATATCGAGGAGTTTTTGCGCCGTTTTATAACGGTGGACGAAACATGGATCCATCACAACACACCAGAGACCAAACAACAGTCAAAACAGTGGGTTTCTAAGGGTGAATCGGCGCCAAAGAAGGCCAAGGTGGGCTTGTCAGCCAATAAAGTTATGGCGACTGTTTTTTGGGATGCACGCGGGATAATCCACATTGACTACCTTCAAAATGGAAGAACAATCAATGGGGAATATTATGCCAACTTATTGGACCGATTCAATGACGATTGAAAAAAAACGACCTCATTTGGCCAAGAAAAAAAAGTTCTTTTCCACCAAGACAATGCAAGGGTGCACACATGTGCAGTTGCCATAGCAATCCATGAATTGGGCTATGAATTGCTCCCTCATCCACCCTATTCTCCAGATTTGGCTCCGAGCGACTACTTCTTGTTCCCAAACCTGAAGAAATGGCTTGGTGGAAAAAGATTTGACTCCAATGATGAAGTCATCTCGCAAACAAATGCCTATTTTGAGGACCTCGACAAATCATTTTTTTTGGAAGGGATAAAAAAATTGGAGAAGCGTTGGACAAAGTGTATAGAGCTCAAGGGAGACTACGTTGAAAAATAAAATTATTTTTTTATCAAAAAATCTGTGTTTTATTCCAAAAGTCACGGACTTATTGACCCGCCCTTATAATAAAATATTTTTTTTTTTAAATTTTTTTAAAAATTAATTCCGCTATAATTTTTAAAGATTTCTATATATAAATGTACTACTAGATAACCAGCTCCACACTAGGCAAAACAGATTCTTCCAATATATAGAAAATTTGTTAAATTTATCTAAAATTGTATCTTTTTTTTGAAATTTTTCAGACATTTAACGATTTTATTCTGCTGGGGGCTGAAAATCTTAGTTTTAATATATTAAAAAAAAAACTCGTTAAGCTTTATAAATTTATAAAATGGCTTAAAAAACGAAAATTTTAATAAGCTCACAGAACTCTCCACAATACTCATATGGGAAATTTGCTGTAGCAAAAAAGTCGGCCGCGCTTCACTTTTTCTGCTTGCAAATTTTATCTGTCTACAGAAACTTCTATTTTAATTTGCTGTAAGACTAAAAAAAAGTAAAGACTTTGTAAAGGGTCCGCCATCTAACGTTGTTTTTCAACTAGTGCTTATTTCGTGAATGGTAACACTTAGCTCATGTCTGATTTGACAGATAATTAGTTTTATCCTTCCGCTGAACGAATATGGTTGTGTATACGCTTGAACAGCGCTGCAAATATTGCGACATTACTTTAAAAATCATGGTAATGTTGCAGAATGTGTGCGAAAATTGCATACGGATTTTGGAAGAAGAGAAGCACCGTCAGCTCCGTATGTTCGTTATCTTGTGAAAAAAAGTGAAAGAAACTGGCATCCTCATCGATAAACCAAAGCGTGAAAGCCAAAAATAGTTCGTTCACCCGAGAATATTGCTGCTGTGGCAGAAAGTGTGCGTGAAGCGCCATCAACATCAATTCACCGTCGTTCTCAACAATTGAACATTTCGGAGACATCATTGAGACGAATTTTGCATAAAGACCTTGGTATGACGCCATACAAAGTCCAATTAGTTCAGGAGTTGAAGCCAACTGACCATCCTATGTGTTTTCACTTCGCTAAGTGGGCCTGCGATCGACTTAGAGAAGATGCCGATTTTGCCAAAAAAATCATCTTTTCAGATGAAGCTCATTTTGATCTTGGCTGGTATGTAAACAAGCAAAATTGTCGCATTTGGGGCACAGAAATCCCGCACGCATACATTGAAAAGCCGATACACCCAAACCAAGTCACTGTTTGGTGCGGATTTTGGTGCAGAGGCATAATTGGACCATTTTTCTTCGAAAATGAGCAAGGACTGGCCGTTACAGTCAATGGCGATCGTTATAGGGCGATGTTGAGCAAATTTTTGTTCACAAAAATTGAATAGGAGGATATTGGCAATATTTGGTTTCAACAGGATGGCGCTACGTGCCACACAGCCGAAGCTACACTCGATGTTTTGCGCCCTGTTTTTGAAGATCGCATTATCAGCCGCAGAGCTGATGTCGCTTGGCCACCTCGGAGCTGCGATTTGACATCGTTGGACTATTATTTGTGGGGTGCCGTAAAAGATAAGTGTTACGCCGACAAGCCAGAGACAATTGACGCTTTAAAGGACAATATTCGTGAAGCCATTGGTGAAATACAGCTGCACACAATCGATAATGTGCTTAAAAATTGGACCGATCGTGTAGGCTACTGTATGGCCAGCCGAGGCAGCCATTTGAATGAAATTATTTTCCATTATTAACCGGAAGGATTGTACTTTCAAATAAAAAAAGAAATTTGAGAAAATATTCAGTAGTTTTTTTTTAGCATTTTCAAAAAAAAAGGAGTTATGTGGCGGACCCGTTATATTACAAGTATTTCTTTAAGAAGAGTACAAGAAAACTGCGAGAAAAATACGTAATAACAAGAACATGGATAATTTGGAAATTGTTTGTTTTTCACTTTTCAATATTGTTTCTTATTTAAAATATTTATATTTACCACATATAATATCCAAGGTGCATGTGCTCACAAAAGAATATAATATAAATTCTTCCTTATCGATTTGTGTACTCAGGTTATCCACCAATTTCCTGCTGCCTTGTTCAAATACTTCAATAAATTGTTCCAATATTTTAAAATGAAATCCCGGTGTAATAATCTTCCGCCGTTTGAACCATTTTTTACCTTTTTTTTTTTTTTAAAATAAATTCGTGTTTAAATAATTTGAGCTCGTAAATAAATGATGGAAGGGCGAATTATAAAACAAACCTCGACTAACAAGCAGACCCTCATTCAACCATGGTAGCATAGTCTTGTATTCTGAAGCCTTATCATTAAATCTCGTTGTTCCTAATATTACTTCAACATCTTTCAAGTCACCGGTGAGAATATTTAATTCCGGACCAAGCCATAGTTTTATGGTACTGCCGTAGATTTTAACAAAATCATCTACGAGAATAATATACTGATGGGGTAATTTTCCAATAAATAGATGACCATGACCAACAATTGGTAAGCTTGGTGGACCCTTAAATGCCTTGGCGAGATGCAGCGTTCGAGCAAATTTAAAATACAAAAACGCACTAACAATCGCGAATAACAAAACCAAAATTATCACCAAGACCATTTTGAACAAACTGTTTCTTAAAAAAATATTAAATTGTGTTTGAATTTTGTTTCTATTTCATCATTTCTTTTTTTGCTGAATATCTAATCTGACTTTATTTTTTTTTTCTTGATCTATAGGTGTAGATTTTGCGTTAAAAAAATTAAATGCACACGACTTTGGATCACACAAACTTGCTAATCAAGTCAAAATTAGTAAAAGAATTATTTTATAAAATTATCAATGCAATACTTGGAAAAATATAACAAACGGATATAATACAAAAATATGGCAACTTTTGAACAAAATTGTTGAAAACTTGAATTTTTCTGGAATTATTGCTTTAAGTATTTTAGTTAGGAAATTTGGTTAAAATCGGTATAGCGGTTTCTGTATTTCGTGCATTTCTTTTTAATTTTTTTTAATAAATTTTAACACAAGGAATTATAAGGTAAATTCAATTATGATACCGGGTATTTAAATTTATTTTAATGCAGACAAGAAAGAAGAGAATTGTGTTTGCTTGGAACATTCGAGAGAACAAAATTTATATAATATGCTACATGGATTTTTAAAGCCTGATATCAGTAATTTTCAATAATTTCAAAAACACAAATTTAAAGAAGCAAATTTATAAAGTACAAGGACCTAACCAGCGACTGCACTCTTGAAATTTTAAAAGATGACTAGCTCAATTGCTGAGGGTAGTGCGTCGGCCACTTTTTCTTTCAATCTAATTTTGTGTCAAAGTTATTTGTATTGTGATAACGTAATCATTTTCAATTTTCCTTCAATGCAACAAATGCGTGATATGCTTAAAACGTTAAGATACTAATATTTGCTTTTAGTTGTGAAGATAGGATACATCCGAGATAACATATTGATCGCCGTGAAATGCAATTGGATTTCTTAAGAACATCGAACCTTTATTTGCGTTCCACATACATTCCACACACTTAACCGGACGAAAATGGAGGAATGTTTGATAATTCATTGGGCTTGGTTGTTTCTTCGAACAATTTTTTTTAAAGAAAATTGCCCTTCTTCTATCCTTGCTATTATATAAAGACGAAACAATTATTAGTTATGTCACGGGTAATCTGAGAAAGTATTCAACCGATTTACTTGAAACAAATTACATAATTTTTCTTATTCTCTTAAGCATGTCTTGGGATATTTTTTATTTGTTAAATATAAGTGTTGAATTAGATTATTAACTTAACTAAATATCGTACACTTTTTTGTCGAAGTTGATCAACATATTCACTTACGCTTGATATTTTACAAAACTGAGATTTTTTGTAAGAAGTCAATAGTTTTATGCAAATTTTAAGAATAAAATATGATTTGAAGGTAAAGCTACTCAAAAACCTTCATTAAACAAATACCCAAAAAAAAAAATTAATTAATAAAAACTATGTAGGTATAATATTATATGGAACAGTAAGGAGTAGAAGGGTGGGCGGTGCGAATTTTTGCAAACCAGGCTTCATCTTCCCAAAAAAGAAGAAAGTAAACACAAAATACATAAATAAATAAAAGTATGAATAAATAAATAAATAAAATAACAATAAATAAATTAACAATTATATAAATTATTAACAAATAAATAACTTAACGAATAATAAATAAATTAATTAATAAATAAACAAATTAACAATTAAATAAATTAACACATAAATAAATTAAAAAATAGATAAATTAATAGATAAATAAATTAATAAATAAATAAATTAAGAAATAAATAAATTAACAATTTAATAAATACACAAATAAATTACATAAATAATAAATTAATAAATAAAAATAAATAAATTAACAAATAAATAAATATATAATGAGAGAAAAAATAATGTTTTATTAATCACAAAATAAATAATTTATTAAAATTAGTATCACAGAATCAGTCTTATTATAAAAAAAATATGTAAACTATAAAGCTAGGTTTGAAATTAGAACGTCAAGAAGTGACATAATGCTCATTAAGTTTAACAATTCTGGATGTTACCAATTCAATATTTGAAATATCGTGAAGTTCAGCTGTTGAGAAAGACCATGGGAGGTTAAGCATCATTTTTAAAACTTTGTTTTGAGCTATTTGGAGCTATTTTGATGCACAATTCTCCCATGCCGGCTCCCCATAAAACATAATTGCTTGGAAAACTGCTTTATAAATCAAGAGTTTATTTTTGTTACATAATTTTGATTTACGAAGTATAAAAGGATAGAGCGTTTTAATAGTTATGTTAATCTTCTTAATTACTTCTTGTATTTGCACTCTAAAAGTTATTTTTGTATCTAGGTGTACACCAAGGTATTTAACATTTGAACACCATTCGGTACTTAAGCCATTAACATGAAGATTGTTGCTAGGCAGGAAACAAGGTTTTCTTTTTCGAGTAAAAAAGATAGCCTGTGTCTTTGAAGCATTTAATTTAATCTTCCAATCGAAAAAATAATCTTGTATAACATCAAGTGCAGATTGCAAGTTCGTTTCAATATTGAAACCAATCGAATCTGATGAATAGATGCAAGTGTCATCGGCGATCATTGCTTTTTCGCAGTTAGTGAGGCATGGAAAGTCGTAGTTGAAAATAATGTATAATATTGGGCCTAGCACTGATCCCTGAGGTACACCTGCTACAATATCGTAAGTACTAGAGTACCAATTATTAATAGAAACTTTGTAATTTCTTTCGGATAAAAAAGATTGAATTATTTTGATCAAGTAGATTGGAAAATTAAGTCTAGAAAGTTTATGTAATAAACCATCATGCCAAACTGTATCGAATTCCTTCTCAATGTCAAGAAGAACCATTCCTGTACTTTTTCCTCTTCTAAAATTAGTTTTAATATATTTAGATATTTTATCAACTTGATGGACTGTACTATGGTGAGCCCTAAACCCAAATTGTTCGAATGGTAATATGTTATTTCTTGTTACTTGAGAAAGAATTCTACTTTTTATTATTTGCTCAAAGCATTTGCTTAAAGAGCTTAACAAACTTATAGGCCTATAATTGGTAAGTATATTAGCACTTTTACCAGGCTTTAAAATTGTGATAATCTTAGCTGTCTTCCATGCATTAGGAAAGTAGCATAATTTAATACAGCAATTAAAAAGAAGCTTTAAATATTGAATTCCTGATTTTGGCAAATTCTTAAGGTAAATGTTTTTAATGCAATCAAAACCTGCGGATTTTCTTGTTTTTAGGTCTACAAGAACATTCTTGATGTCTTCAAATGTAACATTTTCATGTGTGTAGTAAAGGACATAATTATTTGCGTTTATTCTTTCTTTTTTCTCTCTGCGTCTTGAGTAATAAATCACATATAGAAGCCGTAAATAGAGTTTAAAAAGATTTAAGGTCTTCTTCATCGAAGCTTATGGGTGGAGTAACAATGTTTTTTTTGGAGATTTTCGTCAAACGATGTCAATTATTCACAATGGGACTCGGGCTGATATAAAAAAAAAAAAGCTTGCCCTAAATCATCTTTTGTTTGGAAGAATGTCCAAAAAGTTCAACTTCAAACCAATATGAGAGTAGACCTTACTAAAACCACTGACAGTACTGAGTTCGCATCTCTTCTGCTAAAAATTGGTGATGGAAAATATACTATCTCAGGCTCAGATAATATAATTCAATTAAACGAACGTTTCGGAAAAATTGTTCACAACACACAACAACTTATGCAGTGCGTCTATGGAGACTTGAACTCTTTTCAATCGATACCGCTTTCTTGGTTTTTCGAAAGAGCTATTGTGTCACCAAAAAATGGTTCAGTGGATGAAATAAATAACCATGTGCTCCCAAGTTTAAAAACAGAGTCATATCAATACAATGCAATTGACAGTTCTGTCGATGACCGTCAAGTAGCTTACTACCGTTCTCAATTCTCTCAACTCTGCAGGTTTTCCATCCTACCAATTGAATTTAAAAGTTGGCACGCCGATTATGCTAATAAGAAATCTCAGTCCCCCAAACCTATGCAATGGAGCACGCCTCCAAGTCAAAAAGCTTTGCAAATATGTAATACAAGTTCATATTCTTACCGGACCTGCAGTAGGAACTCATGCACTTATTCCCAGGATACCAACGATACCAACAGATCTACCCTTTCGATTCAGACGTCTACAATTTGCAGTAAAACCATGCTTTTACATGACAATCAACAAAGCGCAGGGTCTGTCATTTCAATTCATTGGGGAAGATCTCAGAGAAAATGTTTTTTCCCATGGTCAACTGCTTATATGTTGCACTTTTAAGAGTATTCTCAAAAAATAAACAGTTTTTACTTCTTCATGAAAATGATAACGGCTCACATTGTATACCCAGAAGCCTTGAAATAAAACAAATTTAATATGTGCTAATATCTGTTTTTTTAAAGAATTTATGGGACAACATCAACTCTTTTATTAGGGTACGGTATGATTAACCATATTATTAACTTTTTACTAAAAATATGACACCAATCACAGAAAAGGTCTTTGTTGATATAACATTTATAGTAAAACTAAGTTTTCTTAGCCTTTGCGAAGCAACGCGAGCACGGGTCTGCTAGTACTATATAAATTGAAACATAAGCAAAAGTATTGTGATAGTGTGAATGTACAACTCGATTGCCATTGTGAGTGAAAATAAGCGTATAGTAACCAATAAAGGGCACACACCTGACAAATTTGGAATTTATGAATTTCAATTTCTATAATAAGCAACTCAGTTATGGAAGGAAGTAAACTGGCGTTCGGCCGCATAAATAGTCGGGCCCGGCAGAACAGCTTCAGCCCGAGTCATTACATTTTTTCATTTCAAGTTTTTTATTTATTCTTTTGATGAAACACTAGTTTTTCATGCGAAAACTGCAATTCGTTTGGAGTGTTTGGAAATAAATTTACTTAATAATATTTTAAACATGCAAAAGGCAATATTATTGAGCCGATGCTGCAGCATTGTTGACCTAAGGTAAGATCTTAAACGACGAAAAACGGAATAAATTTCGTTCATTTGAGCAAGATGATCCTGGGATTGTGATTAGCAACCGGACGAACCGTACAAATTTCGAATAATCCCTCGACTCTATTCGTATATTTTTGTAAAAAATCAACAACTTCTCTCAAATTTGTTGCTTGCTCATTCTGTCTTTTCCAAATCTGTAGGAATACGTCCCTATTGCTTATCAAACTCATCTTTGTAGAACTTAATTACATTATCGACATCTACTTTTTGGCCTACAGCGAAGCTTATTGTTTCAGTAGTTTAATGATGATGATAATACTAATTGGTCAAATATTTCAAAAAATTATTTTCTGTAAGAATCTTTCGGTGTTTTGAATTTGTAATTTTCTATTGTACCTACTTCGATACGTTTTGGTGGTTTTCGTTAACAGGGAACTTGGGGTTCTTCAATTGCAAGATCAACAACCGCTGTTATGGAATTTTTTCCAAATTGCATCAAATTTGGAGTTTCGGGAAGCGCCCAGCACATCAATAACAGCTTCTACTTTTTAAAGCGATTCCATTTCCACAACACTGGGATCTGACTTCTGGAAATCTTTGCTTAAGATTTTAATTCGGTCGAAAATCTCAATCAATAATGTCAGATAGAAAATGCTTTTAAAAGACTCCATGTGTTCATACGAACCTGAAGCTTTGGCTGATACCGCACTGTCAGTTTCCTGATCTACGGAACTATCATGGAAATATTGCATCAGCTGAGCATAGTTTGCTCAAGAAAAATCGTCGAATGTAGGCCCTGCCTAAGAACGAAAGTAAAGTATCTTTCAGTAGTGATTGTTTTTATTTTTTTTTTTTTGCAATACGATTTGTTATACACATTTTTCATATAAACTAAATAATACAATACAAAACTATTTTAAAGTTGGACCCCTCTCATATTTCGTAACTAATTTAAGTTGATAGATCATACGTAGATAATTGTTAAGTAAAGTGATGTAAATGAAAAAAAAATGCACGACTGGATCGCACGTACTTGCTCCTATGTTCGAACACATTATATGCAAAAGATTCTTAATGGAAACGGCTAAATGTATTTTTGAAGTCGTTTTTTATATAATTCTTAAATTTTTTTCTAAAAAAAAATTGGTATAAAAAAAACTATTTTTCGAAAATTTTTAAATGCAGTATTATTTAGAATTTGAAGGAGATCCTGTATACAAATTTTGATCGAAATCCGTGGAGCCGCTTATGAAAAAGTCGAAAATCAATAAAATGGTTGTATGGCAGGTACCGTTAATAGCAAAATATTTTTTGTTCGGCCAAAATATATGCGTAGACCATACTCAAGATTGTCCAAAATTAATTTTTGAATCGTTGTCTTAGCCCCAAAAATAACGGTATGTGCCATACAAATTTTTCTACCATCTTAATTATCTCGAAAACGGATGTAACGATTTTGATAAAAGTTGCTGTGAATGGTCTACATTTTGGCAAACAAAAATGTGCATTTCAAAATTTTCGATTTATAGTGGACGATTTTTTCTGAAATTATGTTTTTGAATTTGTATTATTAAATATTTAAAATGTTCATACCAATTTTTTTTTAGAAAAAAATTTAAGAATCTTTATATACCTATAAAAAATTTAGTGAAAAACGACTTTAAAAATACATTTAGCCGTTTCTATTAAGAATATTTTGCATATAATGTAATCGAACAAAGGAGCAAGTACGTGCGATTTAGTCGTGCATTTTATTTAGTACCTTTTTGCTGCTATAGCCTAGTACGCTGCTGATGCGAAACGAAATTTTTCGGTGGTCTCCACTAGGAGAACGAAATGCTAACGAAAACCACAGCGGAAAAATATTTGCGGAGAGTTCTGTAAGCTGTCAAAAACAATTGACAAGTTGTAAAAAAAAGTAATTTTGTCACCAATTTATTTTTAGATGCAAAATTTTTTGTCGCCAAATTACTTTTAGATGTAATTTTTTTGAAATAATTCTTGGATTTAAAAATTGTTCTTGTTACACATAGAGGATTTAAAATAAAACTCAGAACCGTTTAAATGATGGAAATTAAGCAAATACTTTGGGACTTATTAACTGGTTTATCTGTCGATTTGATGAAATTTCTATCAATTTTAAGAAAATCAATGAAATAGAGAGGTAAACCACTCTATAATTCGAAAACTACGTCCTTCATTGGGATGGTGTGAACGGTTATGAGTTCTAATTTATGGTTTCTTACTAATTCCGGATACCATTTTCAAGTCCAAGAATTATTTCAAAAAAAATATATGTAAAGGAAATTTGGTGACAAAAAAATACATCTAAAAGTAATTTGGTGACAAAACTACTTTTGGTTTTGTTAATGCTTCCTTTGAAAGTATGAAGTTTTGATTCAAAAAGATATCGCTCGCCTTTATTGGACAACCCGTTCCAGAGATATAGTTCAAAACCTATTCACTGTTCACCTTGAAATACATAATCTGAAAATACTTTGAAGTGTATCTTTGGAACGGGTTATCCTAAAAACTTGGTTGATACCTTTTTGTAATCTACTCTTGATGCTCTCAAAATCAGCATCAAAAGTTTTTATGTAGAAGCCTTATTGCAAAAAATCACTCTTGAAATACGCATATTTAGAATGATGTATGCGTATTCCTGGAGCAATTTTTTTTAATACAACTTCTTTACAAAAAATGTTGATGCTTTCTTTGAAAGTATGAAGTGCTGATTCTAAAAAGATATCGCTCACCTTTATTGGACAACCCGTTCCAAAGATATAGTTCAAAACCTATTCACTGTTCACCTTGAAATACATAATCTGAAAATACTTTGAAGTGTATCTTTGGAACGGGTTATCCTAAAAACTTGGTTGATACCTTTTTGTAATCTACTCTTGATATTCTCAAAATCAGCATCAAAAGTTTTTATGTAGAAGCATTATTGCAAAAAATCACTCTTGAAATACGCATATTTAGAATGATGTATGCGTATTCCTGGAGCAATTTTTTTTAATACAACTTCTTTACAAAAAATGTTGATGCTTTCTTTGAAAGTATGAACTGCTGATTCTAAAAAGATATCGCTCACCTTTATTGGACAACTTGTTGCAAAGATATAGTTCAAAGTATTTTCAGATTATGTATTTCAAGGTGAACAGTGAATAGATTTTCAACTATATCTTTGGAACGGGTTGTCCAATAAAGGCGAGCGATATCTTTTTAGAATCAGCACTTCATACTTTCAAAGGAAGCATCAATAGTTTTTGCAAAGAAGTTGTATTAAAAAAAATAGCTCCAGGAATACGCATACATCATTCTAAATATGCGTATTTCAAGAGTGATTTTTTGCAATAAGGCTTCTACATAAATACTTTTGATGCTGATTTTGAGAGCATCAAGAGTAGATTACAAAAAGGTATCAACCAAGTTTTTAGGATAACCCGTTCCAAAGATACACTTCAAAGTATTTTCAGATTATGTATTTCAAGGTGAACAGTGAATAGGTTTTGAACTATATCTTTGGAACGGGTTGTCCAATAAAGGCGAGCGATATCTTTTTAGAATCAGCACTTCATACTTTCAAAGGAAGCATCAATAGTTTTTGCAAAGAAGTTGTATTAAAAAAAATAGCTCCAGGAATACGCATACATCATTCTAAATATGCGTATTTCAAGAGTGATTTTTTGCAATAAGGCTTCTACATAAAAACTTTTGATGCTGATTTTGAGAGCATCAAGAGTAGATTACAAAAAGGTATCAACCAAGTTTTTAGGATAACCCGTTCCAAAGATACACTTCAAAGTATTTTCAGATTATATATTCCAAGCGAACAGTGAATAGCTTTTAGAATATATTTTTGGAACGGGTTGCATTTTCACTTGTTCATCAGTGAGTTTTCTTAGTGGGTTTGTACTTGACCGCTCTGCTACGCTGCGAATGCTCTTTGATCGATTTCCATTTTAACTATAGGTCTTGCTTCCTCAATTAATACCAAAATCGAATGAATAGTAAAAATGCATGGCCTTATATATCAAATCCAATTGACAAGTGACCAGCTTGCAAGCAGCTTGATTTGCTATCAAATCCACGAGCAGGGCATCTGCCATACGATGGTTCAATAACATTAAAAAACTTCGTCCAGAAAAGAAAAAGAAGGTAGCGATGGCAATGCGAGGTAAGTGATTTGTCATCATCTTCATCACCTGAAATTGTAGACTAAATAACAATGTCCATCCCGTGCCGATTTTCACGAAGTAAACATTAAACAGATTATCTTAACTTAGAAATAAGTTCTGGGGTATGGTATAAAATCGCCAATCAATGAGATCGGAAACAGGCTTTCTAAATAGAGGTGGGTATCGTTTAAGATGGCCTTTTTGCAACCAAACATTATTGTGGTAACGATGATTTCCTTAATTGTCGTCGGTGCAGCGGAAGGCCGCTTACCTTTGGCTTCCGGCCTGGATACATCTTGTCCCGACCAGGTCGGAAATTCATATTCGTACTGCCAGTAGCGGGCGGTCGATTTGATTTTTTCTTTGTGGCAATTGAGTTAATTTATGTGTTGAAAGTATGTAGTTAGAAATGGTAAGTGTTTTTTTTATATTTATATGGTGTCAAAGGTCGCATAGAATTTAAAAGTCGGAGTGACAAATGTATTTTAAAAATCATGACATGGACAGTTAATTGCAGAACAAACTACTGAATCTTGATTATAATATTTTTATTTAGTAGTCACTTAAAATAAATTAATTTTAAAAGGACATTGGTTATTTTTAATCTAAGCACTAGCACTAGGTATGAGAAAAGTCGATAGTTAGTTATAATCAGCACTCCAAATAAAGATCAACTATATCTTGTTCGCCGATAAGATATGTGAAGGGTGTGCTTCTTTCCAACTTCCCATTTGCATTTTGCAGATTTAGTTTAGTCGATTTTAAAATTGGTTTTGATACAAAATTAGAATTGAATGTATTTTGATTAATTTAATTCAGGAAATGCACAGAAAAACCCGACACTAGAGAAAACACAAAGCCAAAGAAAAATCAAATAAGCATTACAAGAGCTTGACTTTTTTTTTTATAAAAAAAATTAAATGTCAAAATTTCGCAAGCAATTAATGTGCAGGTCAATTAAATTGAGAACGAAAAGAGTGGAGAATTGTACTAAGAAATCTACTACAGCTATCCACTAAAATTACACATTTCGTCGATCAGCAGCGTACTGGAAAACGAAAAGTAGAACGAAATTTTTCGTTCATGATTTCGTCGTGTCATTTTTGTATGGGATTTTTCGTTTCGCATCAGCAGCGTACTAGGCTTATAGCGGCAATAGAAATACATCATCTGTGAAAATTTCAACTCACTAACTATAATGGCTTATGAGATACATCCTGGACAAACGGACGGGCAGCGGAGTCTTAGTAATAGGGTCCCGTCTTACACTTTGGGTACAGAACCCAAAAAAAAAAACATTTTATATGAATAGATGAAAGCAAAATGAAAAGTGAAATTTTTAGATGAATAAACTGCGGGCATTTTAAAATCGAAATTCCTTACATGTTATATCATTTCTCTATATACACGACCACTGCACTTGTACTACTACAAAGTAAGACGAAAAAAGAAGATGTACACTATAAAGAGCCAGCACGAGACAGAGAGAGTACAGGAAATGAATTCTTCCGGTGAAACCCCGTCCTGTGTTGCCGTCTGGCGATTTTTTTTATTGATTTTTTGTTCATTAATGAGATTGAAAATTTCTAAACTTTTCTGAAAAGTACTGAAATTTCGAGTGGGTAATTTACCTACCCGAAGAATATCGAGTTGGTTTTACTACCCACACTAACCATATTACCTGTCGGACGTGTAGTGTAAATATTACTTGCATAAACAGAACCGTTACCGCACTTGCCAGTCAGCCCGTGAACTTGAAATTGGAGGTAGATTTTTTGTTTCGATTTGACGTTCAATGTAGTAGATTTCCATTAGAGAAAACCAAAAAAATGTTCTAATTAATATTGATTTTTTGTGATTAAAGTTATATGAACAGGTATAAATATTTTGGCAATAATAGGCTTATAAAGCATCCAAATTCTAAATCAAGCCTAAAATAAATCGATATTGATTCTATAATGCTTTACTTTTAAAATGGTAAATTTTATAAAAAACTACTTTTCAACGAGAAACAATAACAACATCATCGGTTATGAAAATGGATTATTAAAATTACGAAATGTTTTTCGTAAAGTGTGTTTATTTTTTAAATTAATCTTTTCGAATAGAGAAAGTTTGTTTAGGAAATAAATAAGTTTTTAACACAAATTATGAAAACAAAATTGGATTGTGTGCGTCCATTCAATTTCGTTTAGTTTTAAACTAAAAAAAAAACATTTTCTTTGTTAGTACAGATAATAATTTATCGAAAGCCTACATTTTTTGATAAACTGAGACATTTTATTTTTTAAAATGATATTATTTATTTTTTAAATAATAAAAGCTAAAAAAAATTGAAAAATCCATATCAAAATTTAAAAACAACATTAATGAATATATTTATTGGATCCACGTAAGAAGCGGTTCTTATATTATATCAAATATTACACCAATATCTATCGAAAATTGTCCGTTTATACAGTTGGTTGATTTTATCCAAAAATTTTTTGTCTTCAAACAAAATAAAATGCACGACTGTATCGCACGAACTTGCTCTTATGTTGGATCACATCGTATGCAAAAGATTTCTATTTAAAATATATTTTTAAAGTCATTTTTTACTTTATTTTTTATACACAAAGTTTCTTTAATTTTATTCTAAAAAAAATTTGTATGACAATCTTAAATATTTAATAATATAAGCTTAAAAACCAAAAATTAAATCCGATTAATCAAAGAAAAAATAATTCAAAATTCTGAAATAAATACTTAAACTAATTTGAGCTCAAAAAAGTACGCCATTTTATTTCTTGGATAAATTTGAATTTATGAGAAAAACATTTTAAAAATCTGTGTAGCGGTTTTTGAGAAAAAGTTTTTTTTTTTAAACTTTTTGAAAAAAAAATTCAAAAACGCCAGCAAATACATTATAAATATAATTTTTGAAAAAAAAATTAATGAGCAGTTTTCAAAAAGTTTTTAATTTTTTTCTTAAAAATGCTTTTAAAAATACAAAAAAATATTAATTAAAAATATTGGTACGCAGTAAAAGTTGGGTAACTTAAGGCTATATATGTGCGAAATTTCGAAAGAATCGGGTAAGCCGTTTATGAAATAGTCGTAAGCAAAAAAAACGGTCTTATGGAAAGTACCGTTTTTAGACATTTAAAATTTGTTTTTTCAACTATTAGATCGGTCGTATCTAAAAAGCTAGACTAATTTTTTTAATCAAAATCGTTATAGCCGTTTCCGAGAAAAAATAGGCTTTAACGTAACGGTTATATGGCAGGTACCGTAATTTTTTGAGCTAAACAAAATTTCAATTTCCCCTCTGCACAATACCTAAAAAAAACTGCATAGACCAAGTTTGAAGCAATTCGGCCCACCCGTTTGGGCTGTAGATTTCTATACATACATACAGACAGACTGACAGACATACAGACGGACAGAATATTTAGACCATCTTTTTTCGTCTTCGCTATGATTGTAGTGTCATGTTTGATTGTTATCTCAAAATTTTTTTTTCGACGATTGCATAACATGCCTTATAGTAGCTATAATCGCAAGTAAAAATTGGCTTAGTCATTGGAAGACAATTTTCTTGACAAATGATAGAGAATATGAAACTTTATTTGTGAAAATGTGTGAAAGAACTTCTATAAGGTCGAGACATTGTCGCTCGTCCCCTGGCCCATTTTTGTATTCGCATCTTGTCAAGGTTAAAGTTGAAGGTAGTGCGGACCATTCGGTTTTGTATTCGTTGACGGCCATCTGAATGGCGGGACGCCTTGCCAAACTGTGTCCTTAGGTAGATTATACTCTGCACAACCTACATCCCACAAATATCACCGGTTTCGATCTCCTGATGAATGAACTGCATATAGTTTGTTCATGCGTCCAATCATTTTCGACCTTATTTTTATAAGACTTCTTTTTGGCTATTTTTACTAAGGATAGTGATTTTACCAGCTTCTTATTTATTTCCGCATTTTGTCACTTTTGACAGATAAAATTGGATGTTTACATGGTTGATGGAAAATTGGTGAATTTTTTTTCTCAAAAATCTGCCAATATTGGAAGATCTTTCAATCGATTATACTTAGATTTACTTATAAAATATGCGAATAAACAAATTCATTAGGGTACGTTTGCTGATACGGATTATACATTTTATGTTCAACTTATGGGCTACTTTTTCCTCTGCGTAAACTGTCACATAAGTTCTTAAGTAGAACTTAAATGCTTAAGTTGTGTACCAGCAAACGGGCCGTAATTGTATGTAAAATCTTGGAAATTCTAAGCTACTCAAATTCATCAATAGGCGTTTTTGTTCTTTCGTTCAGAGCAGAGCACTGAACAGAGTTCGAACACAAAGATTATGCACTGAACAAACATAGCGAGCTCTGAACACTGATATGTTTTTTTAAACACACTTGAAGCACACAAATGAGAATACATTACCTTTTTTTGTACACTGATACACACCAGATACAGAAAATCAACAAGCGATCAACTTCTTTCGCCAACTTATGTATTTAATTATTTTTTTATTCTTCACATTTTCCTTCATGGCATTTGGTGCGTTCAGCAATTTACTCACAAGCTCAGTTAATTATGTTCGAGCACGTGCGTCGAGTGCGATCTACACATGTTCAGAACGAAAAAAGAAACACACATTTGGAGCTCGGCATGCTCTAAATTAAAAAGAAACACAAACTCATTTTTTGACAACTCGGACTCTGCTCTGAACTAAAAAAGAAAAACGCCTAATGTATTATAATCAGGAGCTCTGTAGAAGGCTAGTCTCCAATTAGACACCTTCTAAATGTATAAATTCCATCTTTTTAGCGTATTTGAAATAGATAAAATCAAATTCTAAATATAATAAAATCGTAAAAAGAATCAATCATTTGTTTAACATTTTCAAAACAACATTAAACATTAGCTCAGAATGATAATTTAACAATGCACCCAAGGATTGAATCAGATCTATTTAAAACAAATTCCACTAATCAGTGCATAAACGAAGATTAGGTATACCTACATTTTTATTATTTGTTCCTGACCTTCATTTAAGTAAACAATATTGGAAAACGTTTAAGCTTTGTTATCTTTAAAATAAATCGTATATGTACTTATTTCATGGTCATTTAAGTATGAAAAAGTTCCTTTTTTACTTGCGATTATAGGTACTATAATGCAAGTTATGTATTCGTAAACAAAATTATTTCTAACAATCAAACATGACATTACGATCATAGAGAACACCAAAAAAGTGGGTCCCACAATTCAGTCTGTCTGTCGGTCTGCCCTCGAGTCTGCAGCCTAAACGCTTCGGTGGATTTGATTCAAACTTGGTACATATTGTTTTTTCGGTAGGTAATATGCCCACACGTTTTTTTTTCATTTTTTTTAAGACGACAAATAACAGCAGTTCCCATACATTTTTTTTTAACCAAAAACGAAAATCTTATTTTTCTCAAAAACTGCTCCAACGATTCAGTTCATTAATGAAGGGAAAGGGTATCTTTTGATATTTTTTTTTTTTTTGGAAAAATTGTTATTTTTAGTACCTCTAGTAGTTTTATTTTTAGTTTTCGATTTTCTCGAAAACTGTTAATTTTATTTTTTTGAAATTTTTTACGCAAAAGCTCTTAGAAAGCTTAAACACTATTGTGTATCAAAATTTTTCAAAAAAAAATTTTTTTTTGGAAATTAATTTTTTTTTTGAAATCTCAAAATTTCGAAAACGACTCAATAGATTTTTTCGAAACTTCGTATTTGGTGGTTTTTTGAAATTATCTTGAATAGTTAAAAAAAAAACTATTTTTCTAAAATAAAAAACAACGGTGCCTCCCATACAAATTAGAAAAAAACAGTTAAGAAAAACATTTATTTTTCGAAAACGGCGTCAAGAATTTTTATAAAAAAATTGTGTGTTCTTAAATTAGCACAGTTCACTTTTAAGTATAAAAAAATATAGAACCACTTTTTGTATTATCGACTTTCTTGGATGAACCTAATAAAATAATTTTTTTTATACTATAATGCTCCCTAAAATTGTTAATAAAACTGCATACTCAAATTTTCAAAAAAAAAAAAAAAGTTTTTCGATTTTAAAAAAATAATTAAAAATTTGTTTTTCAAAAATCGATTTTTCAAAAACCAGCCACAGAATTTTTATTAAATTTGAATTTTATATGTATATTAATAATATCTTCAAAAGTGCGTTTTAAATTTTTTTTTCTAAAATTGTTTTCAAAATTTTGTGCATGAAAAATTAATCTATTAAAAAACCGCAACGATTTTCGATTTTTTTTTGATATATTGTTATTTATCCATGAATTCAAATTGCATCTTAGTTTTCCCTCAAACTATAACGACTAAGCAATATAAGAACATTAAATTATGGGTATTATCCATTAATTTCTACCTTTACTATTATTCCCTTTTGACTAATTTTTGCCTACGTCAATGAATACTAAATACAATGTAGGCACTCATACATAATCACATGAATCTTATGTATACATATTGCACCTAAATTCTGAAGTTGTATGTATATAGCTACCTACCCACCTACATCCTTTATTTGCATTATTATATGTACACATTTCCATACTTAGGACACATATATGTATGTGTACATATTTATATGTAGTTACATTTTACTCTTCTAAGGCAGGTAAGTACCTATGTAACTATTCCTTGAATCATCCATGCGACAATTCATTATACTAAGAATCAAGGTAATCTTACCCACGTAGGCTTTAAACCTGCATAGGATAACTAAGCCTAAGACCTTACTAACTAAACCTCAATGGTTAGCTACATTAAAGTTGTTAGCTACAAGAGCAAGCTTGTACGATCCAATCGTGCATTTTATTATTATTTGTTCGGTGACCTTCATTAAAGTAAAAAATATTGGAAAACGTTGTTATCTTTAAAATAAATCGTATACTAATTTCATGGTCATTTAAGTATGAAAAAGTTCCTTTTTTATTATTAAAACAATGACGTTTTTTTTTACTCGATTTAGTATGATATTAAGACATTTTTAGTACGATACTAGGTTAGGTTGAAGTGTCGGTCAGGAAAACGACTGACACACTTAGTCATTTTCTGTTAGTATTTCTCAAGAGAATATGTTTAGCATGGTGCTAGTTAAAAAGTTTTCAACGTTAGGGAAATTTTAGTAAAGCGTTGTAGCAAACTGTTAATTAGTATCAGGCTGTTTAAAATGTTGAGTCCCAGTTTCGAATCGGTATATGATTTTAGCCACATACAAACATTGATGGAAGAAATACCTTATGCACAAATATTATTATTCTTTTTTTCATTTAAATTATGAACACCCTATAGCTATTATATAAACGTACTTCATTAATTTTTTTTTTATTTTACTCAAATAGTAGGTATAGTACAAAGTACATACAAGAGTATATGCCAAATGCTTGTCACTTAATTACTGGAAGTTCCAAGAGCTAACTCAGTATTCATATTTTTCTTTCCCATACCTCTAATTTCAGAAAAAAAAAAAACGTTTTAGTCACATTCAAGCGGTTGTTCTTTTTTATTCAAAATTTTTAAAACCAATATGCCAAAACCAACATTATAGTCGGTTTTTCAAAAAAAAAAAAAACAAGACCATTATATAACACGAATCAATTAAGATTTTATACAAGTACCTCGAAAATTGTAGGACGGATTTTGATGAAATCCTGTTTTTTTGTAAATTTTGGTATGCTTTTTGTAGAGTTTATTAAAATACATGTGAATATAAAATTTAACATAATTTGTACTTGCGATTATAGGTACTATAAGGCAAGTTATGCATTCATCGAAAAAAAAAGGTGTGAGATAACAATCAAACATGACATTACGATGATAGCGAAGACGAAAAAAGATGGTCTAAAAATTCTGTCCGTCTGTATGTCTGTCTGTCAGTCTTTCAGTCTGTCAGTCTGTCAGTCTGTCAGTCTGTCAGTCTGTCAGTCTGTCAGTCTGTCAGTCTGTCAGTCTGCCAGTCTGTCAGTCTGCCAGTCTGTCAGTCTGTCAGTCTGTCAGTCTTTCAGTCTGTCAGTCTGTCAGTCTGTCAGTCTGTCAGTCTGTCAGTCTGTCAGTCTGTCAGTCTGTCAGTCTGTCTGTATGTATGTATAGACACCTACAGCCCAAACGGGTGGGCCGAATTGCTTCAAACTTGGTATATAGAATTTTGTAGGTATTGTCCAGAGGGGAAATTGAAATACAAATTGTTTAGCTCAAAAAATAACGGTACCTCCCATATAACCATTACGTTCAAACCTATTTTTCTCGGAAACGGCTATAACGATTTTGATAAAAAAAATCAGTGAGGGTTTTTAGCTAAGACCGATCATATAGTTGAACAGAAAAATAGAAAAATGTCTATAAACGGTACTTTCCATAGGACCGTTTTTTTTTTTTGCTTTCGACTATCTCATAAATGGCTTAACCGATTCTTTTGAAATTTCACAAAAATAATAGGTTTAGGTTGCCCAAATTATATCGCGTACCAATATTTTTAAATAATATTTGTTTGTATTTTTAAAATCATTTTTAAGAAAAAAATTTTTAAAAATTTACTATTCGAAAACTGCTCATTAAATTTTTTTTTTCAAAAATTATATTTTATATATTTTATATTGGCGTTCTTGATTTTTTTTAAATATTTTCAAAAAGTTTAAAAAAAAAATTTTTCTCAAAAACCGCTCCACAGATTTTTAATTTTTTTTTCATAAATTCAAATTATCCAAGAAATAAAATGGCGTACTTTTTTTTTAGCAAAAATTAGTTAAAGTATTTATTTCAGAATTTTGAATTATATTTTCTTTAATTAAACAGATTTAATCTTTTGTTTTTAAGTTTATATTATGAAATATTTAATATTGTCATACCAATTTATTTTAGAACAAAATAAATGAAATGTATATGCATATACAAAATTGAGTTAAAGATGACTTTAAAAATATATTTCGATTTTTAATAGAAATCTTTTGCATAAGATGTGAACATAAGAGCAAGTTCGTGCGATCCAGTCGTGCATTTTACTTTGATGAGTTTTGAAAATATTGATTTTTCAAAAATTAATTTTAATTAGAAAAAAAAGTTATTGAAAATTTTGATATGAGAGCCGTGGCGCGATAGTTGTGTGTTCGCCTGTCAACCTCATGGTCACAGGTTCGATCCCTGCCGTAGTCTATGTCTTCTTATTTTTCCATTAAAAAACAATTCTAAAAATAAATGTCATTCAATGAGTTGCTGGTTTACTCATTACATGCTGTTTAGGCATAGAACTAACAACATGTGTTTGAGTAAAACTAGTATACCGATAAAATATGACAGAGAATAAAAAAATAATGCGAATTATAAGGGACATCGATAAATAAGACACGGAAATTTCTCCGCATTAGTTCAGCCGCCATCCCTGGAGATAAAATCTGAGACAACAACCACATACAGTCTCCGAATATCGCGCCACACATCTTTCCTATCATTCTTTCTCTTTCTTAACCTCACCCCCACGCCCGCGCTGTGTTGAAACATTTAAAGGGTATTCATAATCCCTTGAGCGCGTGTAGATTATATAAAAAAAAAAAAAAAAAAAATTCTACCTTGGTCTTCTCAAATATAAAATTTGACAGAAATCCAAAGTACCGTTACCGAGAAATCCAAAAATTAAAAAAGCTGTTGTATATATGAAAGGTACCGTTAATAGACTATTCCTGTAAATTTGGTTCTGATTAAATTTTTAAAATTTTTATAAAAATCGTTGGAACCATTTTTGAGAAAAATAAGCTTTTCCTTAACGGTTATATGGCGCAGGTCCCGTTATGTTAAGGCCCAAAAATAAAATTTCAATTTCCCTCTGAGGAATGCAAAAGAATCACATATAACAACTTTGAAGGCAATAACTTAAGCCGTTTAGCCTGTAGCTTTTTTTTTTTTTTTTTTTTATAACTTTGCACGCGCTCAAGGGGTTATGAATACCCTTTATATGTTTTTCTTAACACAGCGCGGGCATCTGGTGAAGAAGAGAAAGAAGGATAGGAAATATGTGTGGCGCGATGTTCTGAGACTAGAGCTGGTTGTTGTCTCAGATTTATCTCCAGGGATGGCTGCTGATCTAATGCGGAGAGAATTACCGTGTCTTATTTACTTATGTCCCTTATAATTCGCATTATTTTATTTATTTCGTTGTCATACTTTATAGGTATGCTAGTTTACTCAATCACATGTTGTTAGTGTTATGCCTAAACAGCATGTAATGAGCAAAGCAGCATCTTATTTTATGACAATTTTGAGAATTGGTTTTTAATGGAATATAAGAAGACATAGACAACGGCAGGAATCGAACCTGCAACCACGAGGTTGACAGGCGAGCACACAACTATCGCGCCACGGCCACCCCAGCTTGTTATACATACAGACGGGTAGACTGACAGACTGACAGACAAAAAAAAATTAAAATGAAATTTTCACCTTTCTTAGCTAAATTATCAGAACACATCGATTAGGCACCTAGTTATAGATATGGACTCATCTTGAGGTTGGGCCCTTGCAACCCATAAGTAAGACGCGTTTTTTCCAAGCCCGAACAAATCTGGACGCAAAAAAAATAACTACAAAATTTACAACAATTATCTTTTACATCGAGCTTAGTTCTTATTCCGGAGAAAATTGTGTTACCGACCGGTTATCGGTGGTTTGTAAAGAAATGTTAATTTTCATCTTTAATGGCGTTCGGCGTCGCTATTTCCGATATAACTTTTTCAACCAATTCCTCTGACTTGCACTTACAAATGGGTCAATATTAATCTGAATTTGTAGTGATCAATATTTGCACTATTTTTGTACCTAAAAATATTTAAATATTGAGACACAATATTTTTTTTGTGATTTTGAGTGTTTGTTTTTTAAACCCTTTGGCAACGACGATGAATTTGACAATCTGTTATGTCTTTTTCGATTGGATTGTCGGAGAGTTCTATTTCTTTTTCTCGCCAATCGAAATTTAAAATATCGTATTCAAATTTACGCAGCCAAACTTGAATGTCATCATCTTAAAAAAATGGCTTGTTCAAACAATTATTATATTTGACAAATAATCCGACGAAAAACTTTGAATGTATAGTCTGCTCTATTTTTATTCCCTCAAGAAATGGAGAACAAAAAAATACTCCGAAAACATTATTCGGAACTGCCAATCGAACACTTTTAGAATACAGGAGGATAGGAAAAAAAGTAACTCCAAACATCCAATCGAAAACGCCAGTCTCGAAAAGTCAAAAACCAATATTTTTTTTAAAAAAACTATTAAAATATAATATATGAAAAACCTACCAGCAATTACATCCATCGTATATCTATTAACCACCTGGCTAAACTCAAAGGATTCCAATTCCATTAGCTTTTTCAAAATATTACAAAGCAACCGCGTTTGTTTTTCGAAAACTTTTATATAATGTTCCAGAGCAGTGAAGTGAAATGCTGGTGTAATTATTTTTCTACGGGTCTGCCATTTTAGGCCTGCAATAAATATTAAAAACGAACGAGTTTTGCTTATTAAATCCCAAGAGACTCAATCTGTGCAATATAGATTTTACCTTGGCTAACAAGTAGTCCTTGATTTAACCAAGGTGTCAGCAGTCTGTAAAACGATGCTTTATTTAGAAACATCTTGCCACTTCTCAGTATAGAGCCCAGGTCATCGGAGTTAAAAAAAAACACATTCAATTCCTTTCCGATCCATACGCGGTAGGTTTCACCATATTCCACTAAATAATCTTTTAGAAGCCTCATATTATCCTCGACCGGGATGTTAATGAAATATTGTGCATTACCAAGTATTGGTAGGTTCGGTGGTCCCGGTATACGATTTCCACCTTTTGTTAGCTTGTAATATTTAAATTGATAAAATATAAACCCGAAGAAAATTGTTAAAAGAGAACAAATTAAAATCATGATTAGGTGGTATACAACGATAATATGATCTGTTAAGTTCTGATTCTGACCGACTGACAAAAGTAAATGACAAAATCGTCTACTCAGTTACTGAGAGTGAACACAAATGTTGCTTTCCTTGGACTCCCACCATCAGTCGCATCGATCAGTGACCACCTTGTTGTTTTGCACATATTTCTTTATCTCAAGTTCAGCAGCGCAACAGCAATGCATATAATTATTTTTTATTCATTCGATTTTTCAGTTGGACTAGGACCTATATATGGCAAGATTTACATTTGTAAAAAAAAAATAACAGAGTAATTTAATGAAACATAACAAAACAAGTGAAAAACTCCATGTTAGTGAAGCCCATATTATTATTATACTGTCTGCCTTGTCTATAACTACTTCGACGTATATATACGAATCTACAGTCTAATCGACCAATCGGGTCGATACATACATATGTAGATGGATTTAGTTAAGACTGCATTCTGAGGCAAATATTAACTTAAAAAATCCATTACTTTCTGCTTGATGCCGGAATTGATTGTGAAAAAAACTAAAAAAAGAAGCGCTATTGGGTCAGAACTTGCTCTTGATCATTGCTAGAGATTGAGAATAAAACTAAGAAGCCATATGGTCTAAATTGAAACCTGAATTGAATGGCTTTACCTAAGAAGGACGAGAAATACTTATAGAAAGATGCAAAATATAAATAGATTTGTTAGTACACAAATTTTGATTGAAATCAGTTGAGCCGTTTATGAGAAAGTAGGAATTGAAAGAAATCTTTCTATGGCAGGTACAGATAATAACATTTTGTGTAAACATTTTTACTTGCAATATATAGGTACTATTTATGGTAAGTCATGGATTCGTAAAAAAAACCGACAAAACTTGACATTTTGATCAAACTTGACATTATGATGATAGAGAAGACGAACAAAGTGGGTCCCGCAATTCCGCCTGACTGTCAGTACTCGAGTCTACAGCCAAACCGGTTGGATGGATTTGCTCCAAACTTGGTACCTACATATTGTTTTTCATTTTTTTAAGACGAAACATAACGGTACCTCACATACATTCTTTTTGACCAAAAAGATATATCTTTTTGTGATTTATTTTTCTTTTTTTTGTGTTAAAAAATGGTTATTTTTTGTTACCTCTAGTATAATAAAGATTTTATTTTAAAAATTTAAAACAAATAATTTGTGCTTTAAGTTGTTAAAATAAAATCTTTAATTTATAATAAAAAACACGTTAAAAAATCTCCACTATCAAATTAACCTCTAGTAGAACCATTTTTGGTTTTCGATTTTTCAGAAAAACGGTTCATTTGATTTTTTTGAATTTCCTTATGCAGAAACTCCTAGAAAGTTAAAACACAATGCAAACCCAAATATGTGAAAAACAAAAAAAAATGTTTTTATTTTAAATTAAAAAAAAAATATTTGGAAAACGACTAATTCGATTTTTTCGAAACTTCTTATTTAGTAGTTGTTTGGCACCTCCAATACATATGTTAAAAAAAAAAACAAGAAACATTTTTTCCTCAAAAACGGATACAAGAAATTTGATAAAAAAAGTGTGTGTTCTTAATTTAGTGCAGTTCAGTTTTAAGGGAAAAAATATTTGATTTTGTGAAGGTACTTATTAATGTCACTTCCCATAGAACCACTTTTCATATTCGACTTTCTCACTATTGGAAGAACCGTTTGAATTTATTATTTTTATGCAAATGCTCCCTAAAGGTGTTAATAATGCTTAAATTTTCAGAAAAATAGTTTTCGATTTTTAAACTATAAAAATACAAGTTTTTTTTAAATCGATTTTTCAAAATCAAGTCACTGAATTTTTTTGACATTAAAATTTTATATTTTAATTCGTCCGTTCATAAGATTTGGTTGAGAATTTGCTTTAATCTTATGAATTAAATAATTAAAATAATCTCTTTTGTTTCATTATGATTAAAGTTTTCATTATAAGGTAAATTTCAAATTTTGTAGACAGAATTTTAAATGCTCCAAAATGGTTTAAATATTATAATATTTGAATGCATACATGGTGTTGTACCATTTTGAAATCTTGATGAAACGGGCCAATTTTTTAAACAACTTGCCGAGGGTTGATTAGTAATTTTTTTTAAATATGAAGTGTCAAAGTTAGGTTACAAAATTTGAACCATGACTTAGTAAAACTTTTTTTTCTTAGGACAATTTTTATTTTTGTATTTGTAATTGGAATTAAAAGCCTGGTTATTTAGGATTACGTACAAAATAAAAACACCCCCAAAATTTGGAAATTTGTGACCACAATACCTACAAATTTGTCTAGGGTATTGATTTTCATTATTTTTCTAATGATTCCAATTATTACTTAACCAAGCGAGATGATTTTTTTTGATTACTTTTCACAATAAGGGTTTAAACCCGCTTGAGTTTGACTAACGGGGTACCCTGTATGAACATATTTACATACCTGGGAATTATCTATGTACATCAGCTTTAAGCCTGCATAGAAAAACTAGACAACCTACCTACTAATAGCGCCAATGCTCAGCCACATTACAATTGTTAGCTACAAGAGCAAGTTTGAACGATTTATCCATGCATTTTATTTTAGACCAAAATGCAGACTATAATACTTCATTGAATTAAGATTTACTATTGCATGGCAGTACCATTATTTTTGTGGCTAATAAAAATATTTTAAAAAAAATTCAAGTCAATCACTTAAAGCGCTAAGCCGCTTTGACTGCAGATCGAGCTACATACATACTGACAGGTAGAAAACAGACAGATGAAATTATGAAACCTACATTTTCTGTTCTCTTATGAAATCACTCCCACAGATTGCAGGAAAGTGAGAGGAAACATGTTACACATAAAAAAAACACTTACCAGAATTAGTTATCCATAGTCTGTAGTCATCGAACTCAACATCATTAGGGGTATTCACGATCCGACCGATCGACGGCGACGGACGGAACAATAAGGTGTAAAATTGCGAAATTTAATTTTTGTTTCTATTCTATTGCAATTCTGGAGTTAAAATGACAAAATCAGTTTGGCCACAAACATTTCTGACAGAAAATAACAGCTGCCAAACTGTCAACGATACCAGGCAAATTTTACACAATTGTATTTTTCTGTTTCAATAGGGTTAGGGTATAGCAAAAGTGTTAGTTGTAAGATCTTAATTCGTGTAAGTTGTTGTTGTGGTTGAAAGAAAAAGTTGCACTTTTGCACTTTTACAATGATACTAGACCAGATGCAGAAATCGTCATACTTTTTAAGCTAGCATATTTTTGGTTATATTTTTGAACAATGTAATACAGTACCATAGAATGGAATCACCCTTTAAACAGCAAATAATTAGGGAAAGCTTTTTGTTGATGCACTTTAAAACCGTGCTCATTTTTAATAACAAAAGAGGAAAAAAATAAAACTATCGAGCGGTAAATCTAAACAGATTTTTGAAATATCCTTAGAATAAGTATCTATCGATAGGTCAATAGAATAGATAACAAATTTTTATTATGTTCTTTTATTAATTTAATAAGGAATAGAATTTCCTCCTTGAGAGGTCCAAATATCTCATCTTCAATGACATGTAGCCTAGCCCCTGCAAAAAACGAACAGTTTCGGACAGTTTTAATATTAATTTTCTTACAGTTAAAGGACTTGATGAATATGGTATAATTATAGACTAATTGGATAGTTTTCCTACGTTCTGAGATCTCATGCTTACCGTAACGACATTTTTACGTGCGATTAAAGGGATTATAAGGCAAGTTATGTATTCGTAACATTTATTTTTTCTAACAATCAAACATGACATTACGATCATAGAGAACACCAAAAAAGTGGATCCCGCAATTCCTGTCTGTTTGTAGAACGATCTACAGCCTAAACGGCTGGACAGATTTTGTTCAAACTTGGTGCTTAAACGTTTTAGGTGATTGTCCAAAATAGATTTTTGAATCGTTGTTTTAGTCCCAAAAATAACGGTACTTGTCATACAAATTTTATCAACCATCTTAATTATATCAAAAACGACTCGTAACGATTTTGATAAAAATTGGTGTGTGTACTAACTTAAGTATGGTCTACATTTGCGCGGAAACATTTTTTTAAATATTTTGTTATTAACGGTATCTGCCATACAACCATTTTATTGATTTTCGACCTTTTCATAAACGGCTCCACGGATTTCGATCAAAATTTGTATACATGATCTCCTTCAAATTCTAAATAATACTGCATTTCATTTAATTTTTTTTTTTCCTGAAAATTCAATATTTTGAAAACGGGTGGGCTATTTTTTCTGAAATTTTGTTTTTAAATTTATATTATTAAATATTTAATATGTTCATACCAATTTTTTTTTTAGAAAAAAATTAAGAATTCTTATATATAAAAAAATAAGTGAAAAACGACTTTAAAAATAATTTTTGCCGTTTCCATTAAGAATCTTTTGCATATAATGTGATCGAACATAGGAGCAAGTCCGTGCGATCCAGTCGTGCATTTTATTTTGTTTGCATTTGCCTTACTGAAAAAAGAGCACGCTTTGATAGTGCATTCACAAAAAGCTTTTTGTAAAGCTTTTTTTTTTAAGAAAGAAAGTTCTTTTTCACTGTGTAAACTTTGTTACTAAATAATATTTGTATACAATTTAAAATATATGTAAGATTTTGATATTTTATCGACGCCACAAAATATGGAAATATGACCAAGTATAAACATATGTACTACATATATTTTTTTGTTTATTAGTATTACAATAAATTTATTATAATCTATATTTTTTGTTGTAAAAGTCAATATCTGTTTTTTGAATGTGCGATAATAATGTGTACAAGGAAGGAATTCGGTTGCATTTTACTGTTTCAAAGTTTGCAGTGATAAAGAATGAAGAGATAACATAGGCCCGAAATACATGTTTATTAAAAAGAAAAGCTATCAAACGGACAATGGTCTCTTTCAAAAATGTGTTGTTGTTTGTTTACATGCAAGCATATTAGCAATTATTTCGACGTCACACAAATTGTATAGATGATGGTTTGATAAACCGAACAAAATACTTTTGTGTCTGTAGAATGTATGTCAATTTTTTTTGCAATATATTTTACTTGCACCAAAAACAATTTGTACATTATTATTCATATTAAATAAATATTTGTACACTTTGAAGAGTTGGCAAAGAAAGAAAAGAATTTTCATAGTTTACACACTGCCGTAAAAAATTAATCTCGTTTTATAAGAGATTATTTCCCTAATCTTAAAATAAGGCTCACACCTCATAGATTATTTTATACCAGCCACGATGGACGTGAAAGGAACAACAAGGATTTGGATTGCATCCCTAGCCTTAATCGTAAACCCAGCAAACATTAGTATTAAGGGATATTTCCCATGCCCTGACTGGAATCTCCAGCAACAAAGAACACATCAAATTCTATGATATTTAATCTGGCCTTGATGAAGACTAAAACAAACAATGAGTTTGATTAATTCCTAGTCTTAGTCTGACGGTGTATTAGTGGAATATTTTACGAGCCTAGGGGGAAGCTAAAACAAATAAAATGCACGACTGGATCGCATGTACTTACTCATATGTTCGATCACATCGCAATCGTATGCATGAGATTCTTAGTAAAAACGGCTAAGTATATTCTTAAAGTCGTTTTTTTTTATACTAAATTTTGCATGTACAAAATTCGGTTTTGTCGTTTTCGAGATATATTAATAATTGTTGCTCCAAGAAAATGGGGGAAATAAATAAAAAAAAGAGTGTGTGCAGTTATGTACACGCGGTAGAAGTTAAACATTTTTTTCTTTCGTAATTCTAAGTCAGCTACAACATACATATATGTATTTCAATTTTTTTGGAAACCGTTCTTGCATATTACATCGCCAATAAAGAGCCCATCTTCCAATTGTACAAACGTCACCATCGCGTCATTAGAACTTTGATTCATGGTTCAGCAATTTTGCATTATGTACATTAACTTCTGTCCGTATATATAAATCATTACACAATTTAATACAAGACAATATACACTAATGTATGAGCATCAATAAAACAAAAAAAAAACAACTCGCCGTCAAATACACACAATAAGCACTAGTCTAATCTTATCAACATAGCGAACCAACAAAAAAATTCCTCGTCGAATACAATCAACCTACTACATTAATCTATGCGAATCTCCAACAGACCCACAAAAAAAATGAATCAAAAAAAAACAAAGCAACGAAAAAAAGAGGATTTCTCGTTAAATACACACAATTCATGTAGGTACCTACAGAATGAGAATCGACAACATACACCAACAAAATAATCCTCAGCGAATACACACAATGGAGATACATACATTTATCTGCACTCATCTATGAAAATCCACAAAACGAACAAACATATCACGTCAGATGTTGGTTGGTTTGACAGCTCCATACAATTTGTTTACCCCCAACGCACCAAAAGAAGTTTTACTTCAAAAAGAAAGTAAGAAGCTTAAGTACCCAGATTGAAGAAAATCGCTACAGCGCTTAGGCTGTGCATCGATCTACAGACAGACAGACTGAATTGCGGGACCCACTTTTTTCATGTTCTCAATCATTGTAATGCCAAGTTTTATTAAAATCTCAATCTTAAATTTTTTTCCAAATGTGAAACTTGCCTTATAATAAAAATATAATATAATATCGCAAGTAAAAAAGAAAGCTTTAGAAGCACCCGTAGAATAGTAGGATTAAATACTTAGCATTAAACTATATCAAGGAGGACAAACGAGAATAAGATTAATCAAGCAGCAGAAGCCAAAAAATAACGAAACTGAAAAAAAATATAAAAAAAAATTAACGAAAGCACATACAATGATTTTCTATCGCCAATATTTCATTGAAAAAGTAGCTGAAATGATCCATAGGAGAAAACTGATCTCATCAGAGATCACATTTTTCGTGGACAGCCAAGCAGCTATCAAAGCACTATGCAGCGAGACAATAAGATCCAAGGCAGTGGCAAAGTGCCGAAGCGTACTGAATATCATTGGTAACTCTAACCGAGTTAAACTTTGTTGGGTTCCCGGACACAGCAATGTAAAAGGGAATGATATAGCAGATGAAATGGCAAGGAAGGGATCAATGGCAAATAGGGACAGAAGCAACTTAGTAGTTACAAGTCCTGAAGTCCTGTTTAGCGTAGTTAAAAAGAAAATAGACATAAAAATTTAAGAGCAAATAAGCAACTCCTGGATATCCAGGAGCGACTGTGCTATCTCTAGAAGTTTATGGCCAAGAATCAATGAAAAGAAAACCCAGAATATTTTATCACTGAGTGAAAAGAGCATCAGAACCTTGATAGGTGCACTAACAGGACACTGTGCCATAGGTAAAATGGCCACTAGACTGGGTGTATTGGCACCTGACTTCTGTATGAGCTGTCAAGACTAGGGCTGGCAACGAGACCGAGACTAGTCTCGGTCTCGTCTCGGTCTCGGTCTCGGTCTCGTCAACGAGACGAGACTCCTTTAAAAGTACCGAAGACGAGACCGAGACGAGAGCGAGACGAGACCGTATTGTTGGTACCGAAATTCGACGAGAGTCTCTCTGGTCTCGGCGGTCTCGGTCGTTTCATTTCGGTTTTCGCTATAAGAAAATTTTGTTTTTATTTCATTATTTTTTAATATCTAATCATGTTCAATTTTTATAATATTCACAAGTTTTTTTTGCGAAATATTATATGCGCGTTAAAATATCAAACCATATTATGTATATACATAGTTATACAGAGATAGGCGCATTTCGAAAATCCAGAGAAGAATGCGTACGATTTATATATGCATGGCGTTGCTTCCTTTTGGGTGACATTTGGAAACAAATATTGTCAAAACGTTAAAATATAGTTCGTTGCCTAACTGTCAAGCCATGAGCTGTCAAAATCCCATGAAGAATTTCTCCGATTTAAATGAATTAAAAAATCTCTACAAAAGTCAAATTTTACCTCAGAAAATTATAAATTTTTCGATTTAATTTATTGCTCCGTTAAAAGGTGATTTAAGGCCTCTTGGGTGAGGTTTGAAAAAAAATATTTTAAAAACGTCAAAATTTACAGTCCTATTCTGTTAAACGTTCACGTGAATATTTATATTCTGCTATCCGACGGAAAAAACGAACTGTTTCAAAAATTACATAAATTTCGATCAAAAATAAATTTTATCAATTACATTCTCTTAAGAATTAAACAAAAAAAAATATTAGTAAAGCTTTGGACTCAAAAGATAGAAGGCATTTGAAAATATCTAAAAAGTGAAAAATTGAGTAAAATATTCACGTGAATCGGAAGATAGCAGAATAGGGCTGATAGTTTATTGCCTACCTGGCAAGCAATGAACTGTCAATTTCATTGAAGGATTGCTCCGATTAAAATGGATTAAAAAACTGTACAAAATTCAAATTTTATATTGGAAATACGGCTCTTCAAAGGTGTCTGATAACGTTACTTCACAGCCTATTTTTTACGTTATCACACACCTTTGAAAACTAAATTCGCACAAAATGTAAGCCATTCGGAGCGCTTTCATACGCAACTAATAAAATTCAACTTAAAAATATAGTTTTCGATTTCCACAAGTAAAACTTACTCGTTTAAAGTGAAGTCTATGGCCTTAGCTTCATGGACCTACGTACTGCAGAACAAAATTTCTAGTTTTTGATTTGTTTAGCATAAGCAACGTACAAGGATATATCATTATTAGATTCATGCATAATTGACAAGCACAATAAAGTTGGATAAGACTTGCAGATGCCAAGTTTGACCGAATTCTTGAGATCCATATTGTACGTTGATTTTCACCAACTTTCCCAAACTTGTTTTTTTTTCTATTGGTTTTGACAGCTAAATGTGAATATGTGTACCAATTCGTACGATTTTTCACGCTACCAAACATTAAAATTGGAGCAATCCTTCAATGGATTTTGACAGCTCATGACTCGACAGGTAGGCAACGAAATATATTTTGACGTTTTGATAATATTTTTTTCCAAATGTCATACAAGAGGCTTAAAATCAACTTTTGTGGGAGGAAAAAATTTCGAGGTAAAATTTAAATTTTGTAGAGGATTTGTAATCCATCTAAATCGGAGCGATGCTTCAATGGATTTTGACAGTTCATAACTTGACAAGTAGGCAACTTACTATATCTTGACATTTGAGCAATATTTTGTTTTCGAAATTTCACCTAAAAGGTCTAACATCAACTTTTTAGGGCGCAATAAATTAAATCGAAAAATTTCGATTTTTTTTAGGTAAAATTTGAGTTTTGTATAGGTTTTTTTTTAATTCATTTAAATCGGAGACATCCTTAAATGGTTTTTGACATGTCGTGGCTGGACAAAACCGGTAAATTTATTTCTTAAAAAATCGAGCGTTGTATGTGGGTACTCTTTTTTATTTAATATTTTATTTGTTTTTGCTATGAAATATATTAACTTACACAATTCTTCCAAAATGTTATTTCCACTTAACTCAAAAGACAAAACAGACTCACGAGTTTATTTTATACATTTTCCCGCATTTTTCTTACCGACGAACTGCTGAGATACCACAACCATACTCTATATTTGTAATCCGAACAATGCGTCTTATCTTTATCTTACATCTTTTTACTACCAAAAAACACGAACGAAGCCAAGACTAAGGATGATACCAGGACCGAGACCGAGACCGAGACGAGACCGCACATTAAAATTTTCCCGAGAAAAAGGCGAGACCAAGGCCGAGACGAGACTTGGTTAGGCGAGACCTGGACCGAAACCGAGACGAGACTGAAATTTTTCGATTTTGGCGAGACCGAGACGAGATTAACAAATGTCTCGCCTGGTCTCGTCTCGTTGCCAGCCCTAGTCAAGACGCTGATGAAACAGAAACCATTAAGCACATGCTCTGCGACTGTCCAAATCTACAAACTAATCGCCTCCGACACTTCGGAAACAGGTTTGTTGGCTAGCTAGACGACCTAGTGCATATACCAATGGTAAATATGAAAAAATATAAGAGAGTACGGGCTGGTTTGTAAATGAACCAGTCTTCATGAAACAATAGTTAGGAATATCTCTGTGTGAAAAGGGATGACAATGGACCAATAGGCCCCCGTATACGCACCAGCCTTTGCGCTACGCACGCCCCTCCTAACCTAACCACATTTATTTGAACAAAATATGGAGCCTGCCAAATGAAAGAAAAACAAAATAAGAACTTACAGTTGTTGGGTTTTTTTTTTAAATAGCTATCTCTTTGTATTGAGGTTTAAAAAATGATTAAATTGTATTCAGTATCTCCGAGAGATTCTTTATGAGATTCTTGAAACGATGAGTCTGTACATTTGTGTATTATTTCAACTTAAATTTGCATCTTAAGCCCGATTTGCATAAATCTAGGTTTAGTTTGATTTATAAACTAAATGCATAAAATTAATTGAATTAATTTTAACTAGTTATTATTTTGAATCATAAAAGCGGTTTTTAACATTTTTTTAATGATGAATCTAAGATTGTTGATACTTAGTCTAGTTTTTCGATTAAGGACTTAATTATTCCTTTGCTGAGAATCAAAAAAAAAAAATAATTATACAAATGAATATAGATACATTATGTATACATACCTGTAAAAAATTTCTAAGCAATCGATAGAAAAATTATTCAGTTCGCAAATTAAATTTGTGTTAGTTCTAGGTTTCGAGTAATCTATACTTGTTTTTTTTTTAATGATCTCTTGCCCATCATTAAATAGATAGATACTTACATGCATTATTATTTCAATTGTTAATTACTAGTATATCAGGAATTCAGACAAAAGTCATTAAGTGCTCAATTTTAAGTACAGAATTTAACAACCAATTTAAATCAAATTCAGAAATAATTATACAGAAGTGTCATGTGTCATGTCACTTATAGCAGGTATTAGTAGTAACTTGTTGCTACAATGTCAAAATATACAATGAGAATCGATTGGTTAGTCAGGTATTATACAGCGAATGACTGTAACGCGCAAGGCTTGGTTACTTTCTTTTGAACTTCTATTTGGTAACGAGCGTGTTATTACACGAAGCCTTTTTCTCATTTTCAGTACTGCGCGTTTATTTGACAGCTATCTTTCATTTTATCTTCTTTGCCCAATGCAGGTATTGAACAAAAAATAATTTTTAAAAGTAAAATGGAAGGCAAAGTTATTTATATAGGTATTCCGGATGACAAAGACAAGGATTGTTGAGAATGGGGGTTCATTTGGTAATTTAAAATAAGCTTAGAAGTTTTATCTTTTCTCCATTTAAATTCGTCAGCCGTTTGGATAGGTGTTCATTCATCTACAGTGAAAATGAAGCAAATCCGAAAAAGAAAGAAACAGTAGAAAAAAAATTAAGTATTTTTATATATAAAAAATTAAGTGAGAAACGACTTTAAAAATAATTTTTGCCGTTTCCATTAAGAATCTTTTGCATATAATGTGATCGAACATAGGAGCAAGTCCGTGCAATCCAGTCGTGCATTTTATTTTGTTTGCATTTGCCTTACTGAAAAAAGAGCACGCTTTGATAGTGCATTCACAAAAAGCTTTTTGTAAAGCTTTTTTTTTTAAGAAAGAAAGTTCTTTTTCACTGTGTAAACTTTTTTACTAAATAATATTTGTATACAATTTAAAATATATGTAAGATTTTGATATTTTATCGACGCACGCCAAAAAATATGGAAATATGACCAAGTATAAACATATGTACTACATATATTTTTTTGTTTATTAGTATTACAATAAATTTATTATAATCTATATTTTTTGTTGTAAAAGTCAATGTCTGTTTTTTGAATGTGCGATAATAATGTGTACAAGGGAGGAATTCGGTTGCATTTTACTGTTTCAAAGTTTGCAGTGATAAATAATGAAGAGATAACATAGGCCCGAAATACATGTTTATTAATAAGAAAAGCAATCAAACGGACAATGGTCTCTTTTAAAATTGTGTTGTTGTTTGTTTACATGCAAGCATATTAGCAATTATTTTGACGTAACACAAATTGTATAGATGATGGTTTGATAAACCGAACAAAAAACTTTTGTGTCTGTAAAATGTATGTCAAATATCTTACTTGCACCAAAAACAATTTGTACATTATTCATATTAAATAAATATTTGTACACTTTGAAGAGTTGACAAAGAAAGAAAAGAATTTTCATAGTTTACACACTGCCGTAAAAAATTAATCTCTTTCTATAAGAGCTTCCCTTATACTAAACTAATAGATTATTTCCCTAATCTAAAAATAAGGCTCACGGATTATTTCATACCAGCCACGATGGACGTGAAAGGAACAACAAGCAATTTGGATTGCTTAGCCCTAGCCTTAATCGTAAACCCAGCAAACATTAGTATTAAGGGATATTTCCCATGCCCTGACTGGAATCTCCAGCAACAAACAACACATCAAATTGTATGATATTTAATCTGGCAATTTTACACTAAATGTTCTTATGTGTATAATATGTTCATTTTATTTTTGTTAATAAAAGATCCTCTGAAGAAGACGGCAACCACCGTCGAAACGTCGGGAAAGGAAATTAAATTGTTTCATTAAAAAAACATTACGACCAAAACAGCCAAAAGAGATATATTTAAATCTCGAACACCTATAATATAAACCTAAAAACAAAATTCAACAAAAAAATCACCCACCCGTTTTCGAAATATTAAATTTTCAAAAAAAAAATATTTTTTTTTCACAAATGCAGAAAAACAATTTTTGAAAATTTTTAAATGAAGTATTATTTAGATTCAGAAGAGCCTCCTGTATAAAATTTTGTCATCGAAATCTGTTGAGTCGTTTATGAGAAAGTCAAAAATTATAAAAATGGTTGTATGGCAAGTACCGTTAATAACAAAAAATGTTAGCCAAAATGTGAAGTATTTATTTAGTACGCACACTTTTTTGTATGAAAATCGTTAGAGCCGTTTTCAAGATAATTAGAAAAAAATGTATGACAATTACCGTTATTTTTGGGACTAAAACAACGATTCAAAAATCTATTTTAAACAATCACTCCTAAGTACCAAGTTTAAAAAAAATCGGTTCAGCCGTTTAGGCTATAGATGGATCTACAGACAGACAGATAGACAGACGGAATTGCGGGAACTAATTTGTTGGTGTTCTCTATCATCATAATGTCAAGTGTGATTATAGTACCTACTCGTAAATCACAAGTAAAAATCAATCATGATTTTTTGAAAAAAACATAGCCATAAACAGTGTTCCTAAAAATAATTAAAAGTGAATTCAATATGAATTGTTTTCCTATCTAAAGTGTTGTGTAAATAATGTAAATAGTTTTAATCGCATTTTTGTTTTGTTTTTCTTTTTTTTTTTTGACTTTTTAACTTTCTTTTTTTTTTTTTTTTTAATTAATGTGTGATGTACAAAAATTGAAATGTCCTTTAATTGAATTTTTAAGTTTATTTTTATTTCGTTTATTCTTTCTTGTAAGCACGAAGTATGCAAGGTAGAAAATTGTATGTGTTTTTTATAGACTTCAAAGCAGCTTTCGACACAATCAACCGAGGCGCTTTGTTTTACAAACTGTATGGTCTTGGATTGTCGCTGAAGTTCGGACGTGTGCTAGAAGATTTGTACAAAGGAACCCAGGCTGCAGTGTGGAATGGAAATGATCTTTCGGATTGGTTCGCAACCACTTCGGGAGTGAGACGAGGTTGCACATTGAGTCCCACCCTGTTTTCGCTCTTTATTAATGATCTCATCGATTACCTTCCTGGGGGTGTTGATTTCGCATGGGTCCGTATTAAGGCATTGTTATTCGCTGATGATATAGTCATGTTTGCGTATTCCCCAGAAACTTTACAGCTCATGATTAATAGAGTATACCATTACTGTTGTCTGTGGAACTTAATCGTCAATATTCAGAAGTCTAAGGTAATGATTTTTAAAAAAGGCGTTGGTCGAAACGCATCGAATGAAAAATGGAAGTTTAACGGAGAAGATATTGAATGTGTCGATGGATACAAATACCTAGGCTTAATTTTTTCGAGAAACTTGAGTATGGAGAAACATCTAAATGAAAAACTGCATAAAGCCAAAACCGCTATTAATATCTCGTGGAAAAGAATTTTTATGAACGTAAATATAGCTCATAGCAGTAAATATAAAATATTTGAAGCGGTTGTAGAGAGTATCCTTTTGTATGGCGCTTAAGTTTGGGGATGTAAAAAGTTTCTCAAGGTGGAGAAACTTTTAACACACTACGTGAAGAGAATATTTCGCCTACAAACGAACACACCAAACTATGTTCTTATGTTAGAAACTGGTCTATCACCTCTTTAGGTTAAAACCTTAAAACTGCAAGCGGACTATTTACTGAAAGTTTTCAAGATGCCTGATTTCCGACTAGTCAGGAAAATAGTTATAAAAGGCATAGAAAACCAACATAGCTGGTACAGGGAGTGGGCATGTCTTGCCGAAGAATGCGATGTATTATTTAATTTAAACTTGGAAAATATATCGAGCTGTAAAACTCTCCTGTACAATTTGATATCTAAGATAGATATAAAATGTAGGAAAGAATATGTAGCTGAGGCCTGCACTTCCCTATTCAGAACGATATATAGCAGGTTGAACCATAATCTCGCAGAAAGAAATTACTTCCGCGATTCAAATAAGGTAAACGTGATTGCTACAATGGTCAGACTTCAGAGCGAATTATTACTCAGCCTGAACTTCATACCGCACAGACCCGATTTACCTTTGGAGTGTAGTATTTGCAACTTGAGGGAAAGAGAAGACGTTATTCATTTCGTCGGAAGGTGCCCAACTCGCAGAGAAACACGAAGAAGTATTCTGGGGAATGACTTTCTGTCAGAGGAACAAGTTCTTGCCAGCCTGAATGAGATGGATGTAACCAAGCTGTATGAATACTGCAAAATCGCGCTAAGATATAGAGCAAGGATTGTGAATGATGACTTCTGATTTTTTTTTCCTTTGTTAAATATCAAAATCGTAGTATTAAATTCTTTTCAAATTATATAAAATTATGTTAGCTTATTAAAGTATTTGAATTTGTTTTAATTGTCAATCTGGCAGACGGCAAATGCCATGTCATAATGATTTTTGTTTGTATAAATATGTATTAAATATGTATTAACTGTTAGGTTAAATTAATATGTAATCCAATAAAAATCTATTCTAATCTAAATCTAATCTACTAAAAAGTATTAAGATAGCACTAAAAAGTATTAAAATAGTACTAAAAAGTATTGAAATTCGGAATTCAATCGAGGATGTATTCGGGATTTTGGTATTCGGAATTTTATATGTCTTAAAATGCCTCTATTTAACGATACATAGCTTTATACACAAAAGCTAACATTTTCGTTTTTAAAGGCATTGTAAATTTATGCAGTCTCTAAAATGTGCTTATGTATAAGGTTGAATGACTATTTATAAAAAAATATATATAGCTAAATTTATAACTCCTGGCAAGACAATACATATATATTTGAGAAACAACTTATATTTAAATTAGAATTGATTGATCTTAGAAACTTTAAATACTCACAAAAGCACAGTTAATAGTTCTAAAAAAAATTTAGATTTGGCAATTTTTTCAAAGGACCTACCAGAAATTACATCCATAGTACATCTATTAATTGGTTGATATAACTCGAAGGACTCCAATTCCATCAGCTTGCTCAAAACATTACAAAGCACCAGGCTTTGTTTATCGAAAACTTTTGTGTATTGTTCAAGAATGGAAAAGTGAAATGCTGGTGTAATAATTTTCCTACGGCTGTGCCATTTTTTTCCTAAAAAAAAAAATTATTGTGTAGGTAGATAATTGTTTTTTTTTTTTATTCACTGTCAAGAAATTCAATCTGCGGAATAAGTTTTACCTTTGCTAAGCAGTAACCCCTCATTCAGCCAAGGTTGCATTAGATCATAAAGTGAACTTTTCTTTAAAAAAGTGTTATCACACAATATTTGCTTCAAGTCATTGCTATTATTACAAAAGACATTCAAGTCCTTTCCGATCCACACGCGGTAGGTTTCACCATATTGCACTAAATACTCTTTTAGAATTCTTATATTATCCTCGACCGGGATGTTAATGAAATATTGTGCATTCCCAAGCAATGGCAAGTTCGGTGGACCCGGTATACGGTTCCCAGCACTTGTAAACTTAAAATATTTAAATTGATAAATTATAAATCCGAATAAAAAAAACACTAGTATACAAATTAATAACATGATTACAGCAATATCTTCCGTTAAGTTCTGATAAGCGAATGTAAATGACAATGAACATAAGCCCAAAATCAAAACAATACTTCACGCAAACAAATGTCGTTTTCCTTGAATTTTCTAAATCGTTAAATTTCATGAAGTTACAGCAAAAAGTACACTTCGCTGCATTTAAATAGGTACATTATGTTTTTCTAAACTTTGTTCATACGTTAACTTTTTGCTCAAGATGTTGGGAAAAATAATTAAATCCAATGAATTGTTCAGAGACCCCGTTAGTTGTAAGTATACTACTTGTGATATAGTACAATACTTTATACGTATTTTATTTTTCTCAAAAACGATTCTGACGATTTTTATAAAAAAAAAAAAACAGTTTATTAAGCATGACTCTTAGATTAAAAAGATAAAGTGCTATTAGTTAAATTTAAGCACATACTTAACTTATACATTTGAAAAAAATAAAAACATGGAAGACAGACCGGACTGCAGGTAATTTATTGTTAATATGTATGAATACATTCAGGAAAGTAAAAAAAAATGATGTGATTTAAATTCTCGTTAATCTGCAGCAAGAATAAAACGAAATGCAGGTGTTGGCGAGAATATTTTGACAATAAGAAGAATAATTAATAGTAATCAGGAACAAACAACGAATGTAGATGCGGTTTGAAAAATGAATAGCGTAATGTGGTTTTTTTTCGGACGAAGTAAAACAAAATGTTTATAACCCTCAATTATTTAGGAGCTTATAGCTACCCAATGTGAGTAAAAACTGTCGGTTTTTTATAGCTTAGAATTATTATGTGAGTAAGGTAATGATATGGTCTGGAAGCAGCTATGGATTTAGTAATGAGCAATCAGTTTTAAGCTTTCAAAACATACGATAATTTAATATGTTGTACGAGGATAAATGAGTTAATCATTTTTCCCCAAATTAAATTAACTTTAAACAAAACTAAAATAACCATTTAAATATTTATTATTTTTTTTCTTGTGTTTATTTATTTGTGTATGTATTTTTTACTTGCGATTATAGGTACCATAAGGCAAGTTATTTATTCGTCGAAAAAAAAAGTTTTGAGATAACAATCAAACATGACATTACGATGATAGTGAAGATGAAAAAAGATGGTCTAAAAATTCTGTCAGTCTGTCAGTCGATCAGTATGTATGTACATATATACACCTACAGCCCAAACGGGTGGGCCGAATCGCTTCAAACTTGGTATATAGCGTTTTTTAGGTATTGTACATTGGAAATTGTATTTTTTTTACCTAAAAAGAACCTGCCAAATAACCGTTACATTAAAGTCTATTTTTCTCGGAAACGGCTCTAACGATTTTGATTAAAAATAATCAGTGCAGCTTTTTAGATACGACCGATATGGTCAAAAAAAATTTTAAAAATTCTAAAAACGGTACTTTCCATAGGACCGTTTTTTTGCTTTCGACTATCTCATAAATATCTTCACCGATTCTTTCGAAATTTCGTACGTATATAGGTTTAGGTTGCCCAAATTATACTGTATACCAATATTTTCAATTAATATTTTTTTGTATTTTTAAAAGCATTTAATTTTTTTTTTTAAATTTATATTTTGAAAACTACTCATTATTTTTTTTTCCAAAATTATAGTTATATGTATTTGCCGAATACATATGAATTGGCGTTTTTGATTTTTTTAAAAATAAAATGGCGTACTTTTTTTTAGCTCAAATTAGTTTAAGTATTTAATTCAGAATTTTGAATAATTTTTTCTTTGATTAATCCGATTTAATTTTTTGTTTTTAAGTTTATATTATTAAACATATAAGATTGTCATACCAATTTTTTTAGAATAAAATGCACGACTGGATCGCACGAACTTGCTCTTATGTTCGATCACATCGTATGCAAAAGATTTCTATTTAAAGCCTTAAATATATTTTTAAAGTCATTTTTACTTTATTTTGTATACACAAAGTTTCTTTAATTTTTTTTTTCTAAAAAAAATGGTATGACAATCTTATATGTTTAATAATATAAACTTAAAAACAAAAAATTAAATCGGATTAATCAAAGAAAAAATTATTCAAAATTCTGAAATAAATACTTAAACTAATTTGAGCTAAAAAAAGTACGCCATTTTATTTCTTGGATAAATTTGAATTTATGAGGAAAAAAATTTTAAAATCTGCGGAGCGGTTTTTGAGAAAAAAAGTTTTTTTTTTAACTTTTTGAAAAAAAATTAAAAAAATTCAAAAACGCCAATTCATAGGCATTCGGCAAATACATTATAAATATAATTTTTGAAAAAAAAATTAATGAGAAGTTTTCAAAATACAATTTTTTCTTAAAAATGCTTTTAAAAATACAAAAAAATATTAATTAAAAATATTGGTACGCAGTATAAATTGGGCAACCTTAGGCAATATATGTATGAAATTTCGAAAGAATCGGGTAAGCTTTTTATGAGACAGTCGAAAGCAAAAAAAACGGTCCTATGGATAGTATCGTTTTTAGACATTTAAATTTTTTTCAACCATATGATCGGTCGTATCGAAAAAGCTGCACTGATTTTTTAAATCAAAATCGTTAGAGCCGTTTTCGAGAAAAATAGGCTATAACGTTACGGTTATATGGCAGGTACCGTTATTTTTTGAGCTAAAAAAATTAAATTTCCCCTCTGTGTAATACCTAAAATACTCTATTTACCGAGTTTGAAGTAATTCGGCCCACACGCTTGGGCTGTAGATGTCTATACATACAAAGAGACAGACTGACAGACAGACAGACATACATACGGACAGAATTTTTGGACCATCTTTTTTCGTCTTCGCTATCATCGTAATGTCATGCTTGATTGTTATTTCAAAACTTTTTTTTCGACGAATGCATAACTTGCCGTATAGTACCTATAATCGCAAGTAAAAAAATTAAAGAAATTTTGTATAAAAAAAAATTAAGTAAAAAACAACTTTAAAAATATATTTATATAGAAATCTTTTGCATACGAAGTGATCGAACATAAGAGCAAGTTCGTGCGATCCAATCGTGCATTTTATTTTATTTACCTATTTATTTTTCATGTTTTATTTACTTATTTATATTTTTCTATTTATGTGTTTTTTTTCATTTACTTATCTATTTATTCTTCGTTTTAATATTATGTTAATTTATTTAAAAATTATATTTAAATCATTCTTATTGTTATAAAACTTTTGTATAATCTCTTCTTACCATTGTTTTTAGTCATCATAAGTTCAAGGTAAATTATAATCTATATGCCTTTTTTCCTTTTAATAGGGGTTTCGCCGTGTTTCCTCCAAACATAATATTTAACTTAAAATTAGAAATTTATAGAAACCCTTATTAAAGTTGAAAGGCATATATTGTAACTATAAGATCCCTTTAATGTAAAATGTGCGGTAACAAATTATAGTGAAAATTTAAACGAAAAGAAAATCCAGAGAAGGATTTATGTATGCATTTCATTGGAATAGAAATCGCTCATTTTTCAGACTTTGTTGCCCACTTCGGAAAAAAGTGACTTTAAGACTTTTAAGGGACACTTGGTAAAAAATTATTATCGAAACTTCCAAATATAGATTGTTGCCGATTTTATTTTTAGCATGATTTAAGGAAGTTGCAAAAAACAGAGTGCGTGTAAAGTCTATGAAATCTTTCTAAAAACGCAAGATCTGTTTTGACAGATTTTGTTTAGAAAAATTTCGATTGTGTTCAGAAAAAAATCGAACGTTTGGTTGTTTGGAACTCGACATAAGCCTTTTGTGTGACGTTTGGAAAAAACTATTATCCAAATGTCTAAGTATATTTTGTTGCTGTTGATTTTAATGGATTAAAAAACCTCTACACAATTCAAATTCTATCTTGGAAATACGGCTTTTCAAATGATAACGTTACTTTGCGTCTGATAACGTTACTATCCAGCCTATTTTTTTGGCTTATCACACACTTTTAAAAACTAAATTCGCACAAAATGTAAGCCATTCGGAACGCTTTCATACGAAACACGAGTCTGTTTTATACATTTTCTTCGTGCTTTACACAAGACTTAACACCCTGCATTTTTCTTACCATCAGACTGCTGGGATACAGTACTCTATCTTTTCAATCTGAGCTGCGCACACGTCTTATCTTAAATCTTTTTACTACCAAAACACACCAATAAAACCAAGACCAAGACCGAAACCGATACCGAGACTGCACATTACAATATTCTCAGGAAAAAGGCGAGACCAAGACCGAGACGAGACTTGCTTATGGGCGAGACCGAGACCGAAACCGACATGGGACTGAAATTTTTCGATTTTGACGAGACCGAGACGAGACTAACAAAAGTCTAGCTTGGTCTCATCTCGTTGCCAGCCCTAGTTTAAATTATTATATATTAAAAGGTATTCATGCAACGATATAATTTCCCGCTTTGCAGAAATATATAAATTTTCCGATAGACATTTGCATGAAAACTCCCTTAAAAATACTTGCGTAAATGTGTGAAATAATCAGTTAATCAAACTAACTTTATGAAACCTATTTCTTCTCTTTCTACATAAAATTCGTGAGATAAATTTATCTGCTTTGCAGAATACTTTTCCCATAAAAACTTAGACAGTTCATTTCTACGTTTCTGACGTTTATCTTGCCTTTCCGCCGTTGCATGAATACAATTAATAAGAGTTTTTCGAAATTGCCAAAAAATGGTTAAAGGTGTGTGGTTAAGGTATGTTTAAAGAACGAATCAGAGTACTCAGAGCTTGCTCTGTTCGTGCCCGAACTCTGTTCAAAGCTCTGCTCTAAACAAAACAAAACAAAAAAACGCACAATATGAAGTTCTTAAACAAAATGCGTTTCGCCCAGGCACGATAGTTGGACTCATCAATTAGATGCTTCTAAGACGAAATATTATTTGAATTATTATTTTGAACGTTATAAAATTGGGTTCCATTGGAATAAAAACATCTTTGCTAAAGATGTAAAATATGATGATTATCGACTTCAAACTTGGTAGGTACTCATCCGTTTTATATGATTCCCTAGATGAGAAATGCAAATGGAATGTCTGTTAGCCCTAATAATAACAATCTACCCGCCATAAAATCGTTATAAAAAAGATTATTTAACTCGAAAACGGCTGTAACCATTTCGATACAAAAATTCGGTGCTACTGCTATTTTTTCGTAGTTCTCAATAACTGTTTTACTTATTTCGATAAAAATTTTGAATTCCTTGAAAAAAATATTGTTTGAACTTTTTACACATAAGGTATGTTCATTATAATCAGCCACCTAGAATTAGCATTTCAATTCAAATTTAATATAAAAACGTTGGAAACATAACGTTCTTTTCCAATCAGCCTCTCTGAAGATTGTGGGTTCATTAAAAAAAATAAAAAAAAAAATTGCGAAATTCTAGTTAGTATAATGAGTTTTAACAATGTTTTTTTGTGAACTTCCCGCACTCTAACTTTTATTGGAATAGAGTAACGCAATAAATTAAATCACTTTTAACTTCGAGCTAATTAACATTTATTTATTTATTTAAAAAAAAAGTATGTACCTTAAAATATATGAAATAGCATTAAACAACGATTTTATCGAATTTATAAATTACGTACCAAATTTAAATGAAAAATTATGTAAAATACTTATCTGTACCTATTCAGTCGATGTTAAAAAAATCATCTTTACATTTGGAATACTTTACAAGAGAGCTAATGAAAAACAACTATACCTTAATGATTTGTTTTCCCAATTTATAAACAAACAGTTACTACTGCCAAACTTGATCTTCTAAAGGGCTATTGTACAAAAAAAAAAATATAAACAAAAATTGTTGTAGGTAGTTTGAAAGAAAACATAATAAAATGTACATACAAATTTGTACGTTTTATACTGACAAGGAAAATATTTTTGTTTTCTTGTTTTGAAAACAAAGTCTTTTTTTTTTTGTAATTATTATAATTAAATTATTATAATTTTTGCCACAGAACTAGCAAAATAGTTAATAAAAATCATTATGCCATAAATGCGTTTGTTATTATGTACGATGATATTATTTTTGATAACGAATGCATGATAGGTATTTAGTTACATATCGTCAACATTGTGCGTTTTAATAGGTTTTTGATAGTGATTCTTCTTTAATTTAATAATATCCATATTAAAAAAATAATTTGTCCCGCCGCTTACACTGAGGTAAATAAATCTTATTTATTTATTGCGAACACATCTTAATTTACTACATTATTCATCATTTTTTTCAGTTTTCAAAAAAAAAAAAAAAAAACAACCAAGGATTGTCAATTGTGTTGGTAATAGTGTAACCAAGAAATTTAAAAATTCAGATTTGGATTTCTAGGTTATTATATACATACATATAGGGTGTTTTTTAAAAAGCTTTAAATAATAATACCAGGCATAAATATTGTTGAAATGATTTCTTACTTGTGAAAAAATCGAACTCGAAATTCAAAGCAAAGTTAACTTTACGATGATGGAGAACACCAAAAAAGTGGGTCCCGTAATTCCGTCTGCCTGTCTGTCCAACGCTCCACAGCCTGAACGGCTGAAGCGATTTTTTCCAAACTTTGAATTTAAGTGTTTTAGGTGATTGTCTAAAATAGATTTTTCAATAGTGTTTTTAGGCCCATAACTAACGGTACCTGCAATACAATTTTTTCTGCCATCATAATTATCTCGAAAACGGCTCTAACGATTCTGATAACAAAAAAACATGTGTATTACTTAGGTATAGTCTACATTTTGGTTATTTTTTTGTTTATATTTTGTTATAAAGGCACCTTGATTTTGGACTTTCTCATAAACGGCTCAACAGATTTCGATCAAATTTGTATGTATGAATAACAAAATTTTCGAAAAATAGTTTTTTGATAAAAAAAAAATATATATTTCGAAAATTGGTGGCCGATTTTTGTTTTTGGAATTCAGTTTTTAAATTTATATTATTAAATACATAAAATTGTCAAACTATATATTTTTTTAGAAACCAATTTACGAAATTTTGTAATTAAAAAATTAAGTAAGAAATATTATAAAAAAATGTTGAGCTGTTTCTACTAAAAATCTTGTGCTTAAGATGTGATCGAACATAAGAGCAAGTACGTGCGATCCAACCGTGCATTTTATTTTATTTTCGTTTTATTAAAATAGAAATATCAATACAGTAGTTAGTAGAAATCAGTTCAGAACCGACGCAGTGCATAAATGAAATGCACGACTGGATCGTATGAATTTGTTCTTGTAGCTAACAACTTTAATTTAGCTTAAGATGAAATATATTTAGGTTAACATAAATGGATGATATACATAATAAAATATTTTTATATTGCTAAGTTTTTTTAGTTTAGTTTTAGTTTTTTTTCAAGTAGGTATTGCGGGCGGCAATTGTCCAATAGATATAAAGGCCGACTGCTAACTTAAACGTGTTGGTTCGAGCCCTGCATTCTTTTCTATAACTTCAATTTTAATTGGATGCCCCCTTTTCATCTTTCTATACCTTTTAACTAGTGCCGGGCAATTCAGGTTGCATTTAAAAGCATATAGTTAAGGTTAAGGTTATTATTAAATTATATTATTAGTAAGTGTTCAAGATATTGTCAAAAACTACTAAATATGCACGAAGTTTCAAACAAATCAAACAAAAAAAAAATTTCAAATATTGAATTTTAAAAAAAATGTTTTTTTATTTTTTCACTAAAAAATCATTTTATTCAAAAAAAAAAAAAAAAAAACATTTTAGAAGATTGTCCATAAAAAGTTGCAAAATATCATATGAATTATTTTAGAGAAACTCAATCGAAAACCAAACAAATGGTACTAGAGGTGTTAGGAGGATGACCCGATTTGAGAAAAATCGATTAACCCCTTTGGTTTAAAAAAACTTATGCTAGGTACCGTTATTTTTGGTCTTAAAATAAAATGCACGACTGGATCGCACGTACTTGCTCCTATGTTCGATCACATTATATGGAAAAGATTTTTAATAAAACTACTAAATATATTTTTAAAGTTTTGCACTTAAAATTCTTAAACTTTTTCTAAAAAAAAATTGGTATGAACATTTTAAATATTTAATAATAATATAAATACAAAAACAAAATTTCAGAAAAAATTGTCCACCCGTTTTCGAAATATTGAATTTTCAAAAAAAAAATATTTTTTTTTTTTTTTTTCAAAAATGCAACAAAATATTTTTCGAAAATTTTGAAATGCAATACTATTAAGAATTTGAAGGAGCTCCTGTATAAAATTTTTGTATCTAAATCCGTTGAGCCGTTTATGAGAAAGTCGAAAATTAATAAACTGGTTATATGGCAGGTACCGTTAATAACAAAATATTTTTAAAATTTTTTTCGCCCGAAATATTGACCATACCCAAAGTAGTACACACACTAATTTTTATCAAAATCGTTAGAGACGTTTTTGAGATAATTAAGATGGTAGAAAAATTTGTATGGCAAGTACCGTTATTTTTGGGCCTAAAACAATGATTCAAAAATCTATTTAGGACAATCACTTAAAACACCTAAGTACCAAGTTTGAACCAAATCGGTTCAGCGATTTAGGCTGTAGATCGTTCTACAGGGACCTACTTTTTTGGTGTTCCCTATGATAGTAATGTCATATTTGATTGTTATAAACAAAATTTTTTTTTTACGAATATGTACATAACTTGCCTTTAGTACCTATAATCGCAAGTAAAAATGAGAAAAAAAAACGTGTGGACATATTTGTGTTTGACCCACTTCTTTCGTCTTCGCTATCATCGATATCAATGTCAATTTTGATCAAAATCTCGAGTTGGATTTTTTTACGGATTTCAAAACTTGCAATATAGTTTCGGTGACCATCCGTCCCGTATTTCCCGGGACAGTCCCGTATTACTCTCGACTGTCCCGGGTAAATTTTATTTTTTGTCCCGGGTTTCTCCCATATTACCATATATATAAATTATTTGAATAACGTTCAAAAAATTTTACAATTTTATTTACAATCATTTAAATATGTGTTTAATATTTTTATGTTAAAGTGCGTATCCGCCTTAACAAATGGTTCAGAGGAATATACTATAAAAGCATGCGTTCAGTATTAACTTTTCACCTTCGTTGAGCTGTCAGACTTTTTTTCAAAGTGTATCTTCACAAAAAAACACAATACATACATTTGAAATGTGAGTGTTTCTGTAAATTATTTACAATAAATTTAGAAATTTGTGAAATGCCTTCAAATAGAAAATGTGAATTCAACGATGATTTTCAGATGGAATTTTTCTTAATAAACAACAATGAAAAAGCCAATACCGTAACCTGTTTAAAATACGTTTCTACGTTTCCTATTAGCAGTGGCGGAAGATATGATATTGAACAGCACCCAAAAAAAAAAAAAAAACAAAAAAAAAGAATCTGACTTCGATACCACTTCAAGCAAAATGTACGATCCTTTTTTAATTTGACAAATTTTTAAGGGCCTGGAAGAATGCAATTAATGAAGACACTTGGACTCAATCAGGCCTAATGATTGCACAATGCACACCGAAACTTATTAATAGCTGTTTTGATCAAATATTTTCCTGTGCACGCGCAAAATGTGAAGCTATGCAATGTTTTTGAACCAAATTATATCGAAGGAATTAAAACTTCTCTGTGCAGAGTAAGTTTTGTGACAGTTTTTTCTGATTGTTCTAATCATGGCGGTACAAAACTGCCCGCTCTTGGTTCGTTATTTTTCACCACAACTAGGTATCGTTTTGAAGACTTTGGAGGTTGAAAATCTTCCAAGGAAAACATCGGACATCGCCTCCAAATAAATAGATAAAACTTTGGTAAAATTTTGGCAATTTGTACTTACAACTTAAACTGTAATTTTGGCGGATCAGCAAGGAAAGACAAGAACAACACTTTTTGATAAACTTCAAGCCATTACCGAAAATGATCTCATTGGAGTTAATTGTGCTGCTCACGATTTAATTAACTATTTGTTATTCTATCTCCATGCTGTTCATGTTGAAAAATTTAAGGAAATTTGCTAAAAGTCTCAGACTAAGTACTTCAAACTAGTTCGTTACAGAAAAACTAGTTGGCTATTTCTAAAACCAGTTATTGAGACAATAATACAACTTTTAACAATTCTTCATCTGAGTTCCTTCTTTCTTCATTTCATTCAACCCAAGGCCCAAATTTTATATGTGAGCATATTATTTGCAGAGTCCCAAATAATTTGCATGTCTAAAGTTGCGCTAGTATTGAAATGCCTTAAATTAAAATTAAAATCTAAATTAGGAGAACAATTGATAATATTTTGTTTGCAAAGAAATTGATCAATCAATAATTCAAACAAAAATTAATTGACCAAAAGTTATTTAAAGTAAATATTCATCTATTTATTTTACATAACGTGTTACGAATACTTAAATCATTGGGATGTATTTTTTTTTTTTTTTTTTTAATTCATTTTTATTTCATTTTAACTTATAACTATCTTAAAGCTAGACAAAAATGTTTAAAACTAGCCTAATTATCAATAACTTACAACTAAATTAAACAACCTTTACGGGCGCTCTAAATTAAACAATAACTCTTACGACTAATGTCTTTCGACCTAAAAACTATTTTAATTAAATCTAATTTTTTTTTTATTTATTTTATATTTCAAGAAACTTATATACAAAAAACTTGATATCTGATCATTTTTTTTTTTTTTTTTTTTTTTTTTTTTTTAAATAAATATATATTAAAAATAATTAAAACTAAATAAAACTAACTTATACTAACTAAAAATAACTTAAACTACTTAAAATACCTAATAATACTTATAACTACTTAAAAACTAGAACAGCCACAGCAGCATTTTTTTCGTTTTTTATTTTTTTTTTTGTTTATTTTTTATATGCATGCAGACACACACCAGCATGCAAGCCACCCACACATGTACATACGCACATACATATACGTACGCACATACATGTACAGACACGCAGATACATGCACGTATGCCCCCGCATACATACATATTTTTAATTTTTTTTGGTGCCACCCTGACTGTTCCCTATACCTAATGCCCTAAATCTATGTAAGTCGACCAAGATATATCATCTTCATCGACTTTATGTATCACGATGCTGTTCAGAGAGCCACCAGAACTGGTTCTCCTGTTTCGCCCTATCCCTCCGGTCCCGATCGGACACAGTCCTACTGAACCGAAGGCGCTCTTCTCCACCTTGAGCGATGACGTCTCGACCATACAGGAGTCGCCTATCCACAGTTTTCCGGCTGACGTGGTAGATGAGCGGAACCGCCCCTCCATCCTGTATCAGCCCTCGACTGTCTAAATAGAGGAATGCCTCGGGAGGGATGTAACCACTTAACCGCGCACTCTCAAAATATACGTTATTGGGGTAATACGCCCCAAAAATTAAGCTGTTAGTTGAGGACATCGCTTTTGCAACGTGACCCCGAATCAGCTTGAACAAAAAATTATCTATTCTGTTTATGTTGGCTCCGTTGTATAGAACCTGGTTGGAATAATATCTTGTGTACTCCGACTCTGGTGTTCTGTGTAATCCAAGGCAACGTCTAAGACATTGTCTCTCAAACACCCGAATCTTTTCCATTTGAGATGGGGCAACGTTGAACCACACCGGGCATCCGTAGGCAATCATCGGCCTGATGAGGGCCATATAGCAAATCACCTTCACCCTGCTGTCAAGACGGCTGCTATAAAACAGTCGTTTTGTCAAGGCAAAGGCTCCCCTAGCCCTGGCCAAAGCAGCACCAATATGTCTGTCGAAATACAGGTACTGATCCAACCAGATGCCAAGGTACTTTACTACACTTTTACTCGCCAGTGGATGTCCATGTGGCCCTACGATCACCAGCTTGCGCCAGTTCTTTCTCGTATCCCTTGAGGCGCTAGACAACGGAGTCCTAAACAAAATAGTTTCTGATTTCTGGAAGTTGATTTTCAACTTCCAGTCATCACAATATCGCTGAATCTTGTCGAAGTCACTCTGCAAGAGACTTTTGATGACCTCAACTGTATTAGCTGTTCTGTACGCAATTAGATCGTCGGCGTACGCAATTGCCTGAGTTAGACTACCTATCAGATCGCTGGTGTAAATGCTGAATAGAATCGGCGAGTTAACCGCTCCCTGCTGAAGACCATTATTAATATTAAAAATTGCGGTAGAAGTTACATTGCCACTCTTGACAACAAACTTTCTACCATTTAGCATGTCATAAAGCATATACAATAGAGGTTTACTTATACCTAGTCTGGTTAGCTTTAGATAGAGACCTTCTAACCATACGGTGTCGAAGGCCTTCTCCAAATCAACCAGACAGGCACCCGTACACTGCTTTTTAGTTTTGTTCCATTGGATATCAGAAACTAGTTTAGACGCGGCATGAATTGTGTCATGTCCCGCCTTAAAACCGAACTGATTATCCGGGATGATATTTTTGTCCTCCGCCCACTTGAACAGGGCTCTATTAATAACCTTTTCAAATACTTTGCTGATACTCGGAAGAAGACTTATCGACCGGAGATTCGCCGGATTGGAGTTGTCCTTTCCCTTTTTTGGGAGAGGGTGCACTACAGCTGTCTTCCACCGCACTGGATAATATGCATTATTCAGCGCGTTGTTAAACAGTGTGGTATAAATGTCAACTGCTTCTTGAGGCAAATGTCGTAGTACAACGTTGGATATACCATCGACTCCTGCAGACTTCTTTTTCTTTAATGAATCGAAGATGAGCTGGAGCTCATTCTTCGAAATTAACAGGGGACTGGGCCCATTTCGGTCGGCGATTATGGCGTTTGCCAAATCTTCATCATTAAACCCGGTAAAACCTAAAAGTGCGGAAATGAAGGAGAAAGATCATTGGGATGTATCTTTTGAATACTATGAAGTTTTTAGTTGGGTAAATCTTCGAAACATTCCTTTTTCCTACCTGGTCAGAAATAGAATCTTCGTTACATTTGGTCAACCAAAAGCAGATGGAAACAACTATTAATAATTCCACCATGTTTGACGAATTTGTGAGTCACAAAATTATAAGTAAATGGATAAGGAACAAAATAACTGTGGCCGAGAAATGGAAAGACATATTTCAGCATTTTTACAAGCGAAGTATAAACTTCAAAAATCTTTTACTTATTGTCGAGTTAGGCCTCCGTCTGCCAGGTTCAAATGCTCTTTGCGTAATGATTAATATTTGGACCAACGAAAACACACAACTGAGTGTTGAAACTCTGAAAGTTAATGGTAAAATTAAACTATAATTTTTGCTGTCAGGAAATTAAAAAATAAAGGGTCCGCCATCTAACTTTTTTTTCAACTAGTGCTTATTTCGTGAATGGTAATACTTAGCTCATGTCTGATTTGACAGGTAATTAGTTTTATCCTTCCGCTGAACGAATATGGTTGTGTATACGCTTGAACAACGCTGGAAAATATTGCGACATTACTTTGAAAATCATGGTAATGTTGAAGAATGTGTGCGAAAATTGCGTACGAATTTTGGAAGAAGAGAAGCACCGTCAGCTCCGTATGTTTCGTTATCTTGTGAAAAAAGTGAAAGAAACTGGCATCCTCATCGATAAACCAAAGCGTGAAAAGCCAAAAATAGTTCGTTCACCCGAGAATATTGCTGCTGTGGGAGAATGTGTGCGTGAAGCGCCATCTACATCAATTCACCGTCGTTCTCAACAATTGAACATTTCGGAGACATCATTGAGACGAATTTTGCATAAAGACCTTGGTATGACGCCATACAAAGACCAATTGGTTCAGGAGTTGAAGCCAACTGACCATCCAATGCGTTTTCGCTTCGCTAAGTGGGCCTGCGATCGACTTAGAGAAGATGCCGATTTTGCCAAAGAAATCATCTTTTCAGATGAAGCTCATTTTGATCTTGGCGGGTATGTAAACAAGCAAAATTGTCGCATTTGGGGCACAGAAAACCCGCACGCATACATTGAAAAGCCGATACACCCAAAACGAGTCACTGTTTGGTGCGGATTTTGGTCCAGAGGCATAATTGGGCCATTTTTCTTCGAAAATGAGCAAGGAGTGGCCGCTACAATCAATGGCGATCGTTATCGGGCCATGTTGAACGAATTTTTGTGCACAAAAATTAAAGAGGAGGATATTGGCAATATTTGGTTTCAACAGGACGGCGCTACGTGCCACACAGCCGAAGCTACACTCGATGTGTTGCGCCCTGTTTTTGAAGATAGCATTATCAGCCGCAGAGCTGATGTCGTTTGGCCACCTCGGAGCTGCGATTTGACACCGTTGGACTATTATTTGTGGGGTGCCGTAGAAGATAAGTGTTACGCCGACAAGCCAGAGACAATTGACGCTTTAAAGGACAATATTCGTGAAGCCATTGGTAAAATACAGCTGCACACAATCGATAATGTGGCTAAAAATTGGACCGATCGTGTAGGCTACTGCATGGCCAGCCGAGGCAGCCATTTGAATGAAATTATTTTCCATTATTAACCGAAAGGATTGTACTTTCAAATAAAAATGAAATTTGAGAAAATATTCAGTAGTTTTTTTTATAGAATTTTCAAAAAAAAAGAAAGTTATTTGGCGGACCCTTTATTTAATAGGGAACGATAATAATCATCAAAGAAATTTGTGAGGCAAAAATGTACCAAGTACCAAAAATTGTGTTGGTAATGTGTTATTAATGTTAATGTTTTAAAGACTTGGTAAAAAAAGGTTGAATATTGAAAAAAATGCAGTTTTTTTAAATTTTTTATTGTTTTTGAGAATTTTGTTGATTTTGTACCACGTTTTTCAATTTTTAATTTTATGTCTCTGGTTTTACTCAGAGAAATATGGTCACCGTAAATATAGTATCTAAATATCGCAAGAAAAAATTAATGTTCACCATACTGTGAAGTATGACCCAATGGAACGCACTTCCAGATTAAAACGATTTTATCTCAGTTCAAATGTCATTCCACCCCCTTTTATGTAAACACCATATATTTCGTCTAAGCCGAAATTTATTAAGAGTTTGGTGGTAATCGGTCAAACGTAAAAAATGACGTTTATTTATATAAACGGTGATTTTTTAAGAGCTTGGTTTTTGAAAATTCAAAAAAAACACAGAAACTTGTAAAAAGTGAATGAAATTTTTATTTGGATCGATAAATCAATTTCTGCCATTTACTTTTTAAAAATAATTTCGCTTAAATGTTGCCCGCGGCTACGCTTCAGGTGGTCCATTCTGAATGTCCAATTTTGGCAAACTTTTTCACACATTTCGGCCGGAATCTCACCAATGACGCGTTCAATGTTGGCTTCCAAGGCAGCAATCGTGTTTGGCTTGTGCCCATAGACAATAGACTTAACATAGCCCCACAAAAAATAGTCTAACGGGGTTAAATCACATGATCTTGGTGGCCAATTGACTGCGCCAAAACGTGAGATCAACTGCTCACCAAATTCGCCTCTCAATTGATGCATGGTTTCGCTGCAGTGTGGCATGTGGCACCGTCCTGTTGGAACCACATCTCGACCGAGTTCAATTCTTGCATTTTCGGCAAAAAAAAATCTGTTATCATCGAACGGTACCTTTCTCCATTGACTGTAACCCTGCGGCCTTCATCGTCCTTGAAGAAGTACGGCCCAATGATGCCGCCTGCCAATAAACCGCACCAAACAGTGCATTTTTCGGGATGCATTGGTAGCTGCTGAATTGCCTCTGGCTGCTCTTCATTCCAAATACGGCAATTCTGCTTATTCACGTATCCATTTAGCCAAAAATGAGCCTCGTCGCTGAAACGGACGTAGCTAGCGAAACACATTTTTCACAGAGCACGAATTTTGATAATAAATTTCAATAATTTGCAAACGTTGTTCAGGCGTAAGTCTATTCATGATGAAATGGCAAACAATACTGAATCGAAATGTCAAATGTTCGTGGAATTTGTCATGTGTGATCTGTCAAAAATATAAACGTCAAAAACCAAGTAGCAAAAAAATCACCCGTTATATATTTTTTTAAATAGATTACATAGGTATGTAAATGTTTGTCAATATTTCGTCACACTGATATTTATATTACTGATGAAATGAATCACGATCGGCCTTCTTACATCGTTAATCATTTAATCCAATCATCAACACACGCATTCAATCAAAGAATCTATGATTCAAGTTGTTAATTATGGAAATCAACAAACAGTATAGATTTAGCTAAATATTAGCGTCATTTAATCGGAATCTCTGAAAATCATATACAACAGATTTAACCATTATGTCGAACGGCCAGACCGACTTTTATGGTTGCTCTCGTGCGAACCAAGAAATTAATCGCGGGGTGCTCATAATGGGAGTAAATATCTATAAGCATAGATAATAAAATAAATAAATAATAGTTTTGTTGAGTGTGCTATTCTATTAGCTAAACCAGCGAACTTCTAAATAACTAAATATTGTGTTAGCTAACATGTCGACATATTATTTGAATTCACATATTTTTATTAAACATTATTAAGATAAAATGAAAATTAAGCTCAATAAATCTGCAGGCCATTGCATTCTTGTAGCAAATCCAAATGCTAAATCTTCATAGTTGATAATTACTTGTACAATAATTGTAGATTTCGGGTATACTCGTAGGATTTTTGGTCTTGTGAATTTTTGATCATCAATCGTCAATGAATTTTTGTTGGTTCCGCAAACTCTTTTAAGCCTAGTACGCTGCTGATGCGAAACGAAAAATCCCTTACAAAAATGACACGACGAAATCATGAACGAAAAATTTCGCTCTACTTTTCGTTTTCCAGTACGGTGCTGAACGACGAAATCTGTAATTTTAGTGGATAGCTGTACTAGATTTCTTAGTACAATTCTCCACTCTTTGCGTTCCCAATTTAATTGACCTGCACATTAATTGCCTGCGAAATTCTGACATTTCATTTTATTTATAAAAAAAAAAGTCAAACTTGTTTTGTTTATTTGATTTTTCTTTGGCTTTGGGTTTTCTCTAGTGTCTGGTTTTTCTGTGCATTTTCTGTATTAAATTATTAAAAATAAATTAAATTCTAATTTTTTTATATAAACCAATTTCAAAATCGACTAAACTAAATCTGCAATATGAAAATGGGAAGTTGGAATGAAACACACCCTTCACATATCTAATCCGCGAACAAGATATAAAGGATCTTTATTTGGAGTGCTTACTATAACCAACTATCGACTTTCACATCTTTTAAAATTAATTTATTTTAAGTGACTACTAAATAAAAATATTATAAACAAGATTCAGTAGTTTGTTCTGCAATTAACTGTCCATGTCACGATTTTTAAAATACATTTGTTACTCCGACTTTTAAATTCTATGCGACCTTTGACACCATATAAATATAAAAAAACACTTACCATTTCTAACGACATACTTTCAACACATAAATTAAGTCAATTGCCACAAAGAAAAAATCAAATCGACCGCCCGCTACTGGCAGTACGAATATGAATTTCCGACCTGGTCGGGACAAGATGTATCCAGGCCGGAAGCCAAAGGTAAGCGGCCTTCCGCTGCACCAACGACAATTAAGGAAATCATCTTTACCACAATAATGTTTGGTTGTAAAAAGACCATCTTAAACGATACCTACCCCTATTTGGGAAGCCTGTTTCCGATCTCATTGATTGACGATTTTATACCATACCCCAGAACTTATTTCTCAAGTTCAGACTATCTGTTTAATGTTTACTTCGTGTAAATCGGCACGAGATGGACATTGTTATTTAGTCTACAATTTCTGGTGATGACCTCGATAGTCCTTTGTTGTGGTGATAGAAAGAAGATGATGACAAATCACTTACCTCGCATTGCCATCGCTACCTTCTTTTTCTTTTCTGGACGAAGTTTTTTAATGTAATTGAACCATCGTATGGCAGATGCACTGCTCCAAAAGCTATTCACTGTTCACTTTGAAATATATAATCTGAAAAATATAATCAGACTATATAATATAAATATAATGGACTATATCTTCGAACGGGTTGTCCAATAAAGGCGAGCGATATCTTTTTAGAATCAAAACTTCATACTTTCAAAGGAAGCATTAACAAAACCAAAAGTAGTTTTGTCACCAAATTACTTTTAGATGTATTTTTTTTTGTCACCAAATTTCCTTTATATAATACTTTTTTTGAAATAATTCTTGGACTTGAAAATGGTATCCGGAATTAGTAAGAAACCATAAATTAGAACTCATAACCGTTTACACCATCCCAATGAAGCACGTAGTTTTCGAATTATAGAGTGGTTTACCTCCCTATTTCATTGATTTTCTTAAAATTGATAGAAATTTCATCAAATCGGCAGATAAGCCAGTTAATAAGTCCCAAAAGATTTGCTTAATTTCCATCATTTTAACGGTTCTGAGTTTTATTTTAAATCCTCTGTGTGTAACAAGAACAATTTTTAAATCCAAGAATTATTTCAAAAAAATTACATCTAAAAGTAATTTGGCGACAAAAAATTTTCCATCTAAAAATGATTTGTTGACAAAATTAATTTTTTTTTTACAACTTGTCAATTATTTTTGACAGCTTACAGAACTCTCCGTAAATATATTTCCGCTGTGGTTTTCGTTAGCATTTCGCTCTCCTAGTGGAGACCACCGAAAAATTTCGTTTCGCATCAGCAGCGTACTAGGCTTTAGGGGCTAAAAATGATGGCAGGGAATTAAAATAAAATAAAATGCACGACTGGATCGCACGTACTTGCTCGTATGTTCGATCACATCTTAAGCAAAAGATTTTTTAGTAGAAGCAGCTCAATGGGGAGTATTCATAGTCATTTTAAAACTGATTCTAAGTTAAACCTAAAGGTTTAGTTGAATTTTCGGGCGTTGATTCTATTTTTTTAAGTTTATCATTCCAAACTATTTGAAGCTCCTTGTGTAGTAAGACAATAATTAATAATATAAGAAGGTTTTTTTTTAAATAATAAAAATTCTATATACTAAATAATATACTGATTTACATCAGCCAAGTAGAAGACTTAGAAGACTATGATATTTGGACTTGTAGAATTATTGATTCAAAATAGCTTTAAACGGCCTTTAGTCCTACAAAAATTGACGTTTCGTTGGACTCATCAGTTGACTATAGTGAGAACCTTTGTCAATACGCAATTTTCAGTTCAGTTCATCTTCATGAAGAACATCTAGTGAGAACTATATCCAACAAGACTAAAATTGCGTATTGACAAAGGGTCTCAGTATAGTCAACTGATGAGTCCAAGTGAGATCGCCGGGACGAAACGCCAATGTTTGTAGGACTAAAGGCTGTTAAAAGCTAATTTGAATCAACAAGTTAATAATCTTATAAAAATATAAAACTAATAATTTGTAAGTAAAATTGGTCTGTATTTATTGAGCTAAAATTGTATTAAACTGTAGTTTAGTAAAACCTGTGTTTATCAGCGACTATTAATATTCCTCAATATATTTTTAATATTTCTTACTTAATTTTTTAATTACAATATTTCGTAAATTTTTTTTCTAAAAAAGTTCTTAGTATGACAATTTTATGTATTTAATAATATAAATTTAAGAACTGAATTAAATTAAAAATTAAATTAAATTGAAAAAAATCGCCCACCCATTTTCTAAGTATTAAATTTTACAAAAAGAAAATTTCGGCATGCAGTATTATTTAGAAATCAAAGGATATCCTGCATACAAATTTTGATCGAAATCCGTTAAGCCGTTTATGAGAAAGTCCAAAATCAAGAAAATGGTTGTATGGCATGTACCGTTAATGACAAAATATTTTTAAAAAAAATTAACCAAAATGTAGACGAATGTATTTTTTTTTATCAAAATCGTTAAAGCCGTTTTCGAGATAAATAAGATGGTAATGCAAATGTATTGTAGTTATATACCGTTAGTTTTGGGCCTAAAAAAATCAATTCAAAAATCTATTTTAGACAATCACCTAAAACACTTAGGCCCGTTTCCTGATACGAATCATAAATATTTATGTGCAACTTAAAACGCTTAGGGGCTTTTTCCTCTGCATACACTTTCACATAAGTGATAAAGTAGAATTTAAATGCTTAAGTTGTGTATCAGCAATCGGGCCTTAAATACCAAGTTTGAAGGAAATCGCTTCAGCCGTTTAGGCTGTAGAGCCTTGTACGAAATTGCGGGACCCACTTTTTTGGTGTCTAACATCGTAATGTCAAGTTTGATTAAAATCTCGAGTTCGATTTTTTTTCCAAATGCAAAACTTGCCCTATAGTACCTACATATTATATCACAAGGAAAAGTTCGATTCGTCAACACAAACACATTGAATTCACTTTTAAGTTTTGTAACCGTAATTGAACCAAATTCACAAACATTTCCTGAATATAAGCAAAGTGTGTCCAAAAGACAGCTGCGAAATGCAGTTATGTGTGCGACCCCTATTTTATATAAGAAATTTACTTGCTACTTTGGACTTGTTTTGTTTGTTTTTAATTGTTTGTGTTGTTATAGTTTTTTAATATCAAATTAAATTAAATTGTAGAATAAAAAATGAAAATATACTAACACGTTGAGGAGAACAGGAATTTGTTCTTAGAAATAAAAGATTTAAATATATATTTCAAATTGAATAATTTTGCCATTAACGGGCATTTAGCATGATGAACCCGAAGAAAGAAAGGATAAGTTTTTTTTATATAGAGCCATTTTTCTCTACCAGCTGAACTTTCGACACAAAGTGATTTGAATGCGGTCAGAAAATTGATCAATTTTCATTCTCAAAGCTCTAATTCACAATACTCATTTCGAAGAAATTGTGTGGAACACCCAAATTCACTTTCGCTATGTGAATTCACAAAAAGTGGAATACAGAACATGCGGGGTAAAGAATCGATAATTTGATGCAAGCGTTTATTTCATCGGCATGATTGGCTGATAGTGCTCGGCGAAAATTGCCATTCACCTCCGAAAGATCTTGAGGCATATAATTCGATTGAGTGCTTGCATTCCAGATGATGATGAACATTTTGGATATTGCTGGGTGTTTCGCAATATTTCAAGTGCAACATCAATTTTAACGCATTTATTTTAGTAACGTGACCGAAGTCCAAGAAGAAACAACTGTTAGAGCAACTTCGGATCTCGATTTAATATCTTCGCAGTTTTACTACGAAAAATATACGTCGCGACGAAATCAACATTCGGTAAGTCATTTTCAACTTTTGTTACTTGTATTGTTGTCGTATGTAAACGATAAACTTAATATCCCGATTTTCGGTATTCAAAAAGCTACTAATTTTCCCCGTACAATTTCGTCTATTTTGAATTTAATTTGAAGCTTAATGAAAGCATATCTACAACTTTTAATGTCTTTTTCATTCCCTTCATTATTCAAAAGAACAGATGATATTGGATACGAACTCAATTAGATTTGTGGTCGTAGGTCAACCACTAAAGCTGGGTATTATTATCTACGGGTCTGAGTATGTGTTATTTTTTTAACATGTATTACAAAAACAACACCAGATCCAGGTTTCTATCGGGGCTTCTATCTGGGTTTGCAAATATTAGTATTCAATTCGGCGAACATAGGGTACCTTTAAGTACATAACTCATATCGTTTTTTTTTTGTCACGGGGTGAACCATATGGGTTATTGGCGATAATAAACACGGCTTAAGAAATCTATCTTGAACAATGGCTTACAATGAAATAGAAAGATGTCAAAAAACATGCTCTTAAATATTTTTGGTATGCAAGAAAATTTGGCAATGGGCCTATAACACGAAATATCTCTCTTTATGTACGGGAATAATGAAAGAGTCCTTCCATACTTTCGGACACAGGCAGTGAGAAATCGAGAATCAGAAGAGAAGAGTAACCGCGTTTTGTTGGCAAAAGCTATGGCCATCACCACAGAATTTACACACATTAAAAATACAAGAACCTGTTTGTGATAAAAGTAAAACCAAAATTCTGCTTTGGATAGATTTGTGACATTTATTCGAGTATCGAATAATATTATGTTGTTTAGTTGGTAGTTTCGATGACTTTCATGAATCTGGAAGCCTTTGATCGTAGAGTTCTTGTTTCTGTCAATGGCCACGTCGACTCATTTTTTAAATCAGTTATCTCGGATACCAAACTATCTGAATATATTTGTGAACGATTCGGAAAGGTTAGCTCAAAAATCAAAACAAACTTCATCAAATAAAGTTGGCAGTCAAATTTGTTTCGCGGATAATAGTAATTTTTGGAGTAACTTATGCGAACTTTTTGGATTGTACTTACGATGTGATCGAACATAGGAGCAAGTACGGGTATTTATTCTGTAATAAATACGTACTTATCGGCAACCCCCTAGTCTGTGTTATCGATAGATCACTTACAAGACGTGCAAGCAAGACATAACCTATCGAATTCCATTGAAAGATTATTAAGATTTCTTCTCAAAAATATAATTTTTTTTAACAAAAATTGTAAAATTTTCAGATTCAATTTCATCTTGGGTAAAGGGTGATAATTTAGAGCTTTTCGGCGAAATTTGGCAAGAAATACATTTTAAATATTTCAGATTATTGCTTATTGCTTTGTCAGATAATGTCAATTTTATTGACGGATGTCGTAGATAATCAACTTGACCCTAAAATTCGTGTTAAACCAAAATTTCATGTCATGACATTTTGAATTCAGAGTCGAGTTGACCATTGACCGACAAGTGGACATAATCGTGTTTTTCAGTGTTAATTTACTGCGAATTATAATTTTTACCAAAACACGAGAATCGTATCAAAAATGAATGCTGTCATCTGTTGATTTTCGGTGGTAACTTTTTGAAATTATGAAAATATTATGGTGGTATTTAAACTAAATAAATCTATTTTTAACAGAACTAACTAAAAAGAAGTTTCAGTTCACTTTTTCAAAACATTAAACAAAAAATTCAAAAATGCCAATTCGTAGGTATCAAATAAATACATATAACTATAATGTTTGACAAAAAAATTCAAAATATAAATTTAAAAAAAAAAAATTTAAATGCTTTTAAAAATACAAAAAAATATTAATTAAAAATATTGGTACGCAGTATAAATTGGGCAACCTAAACCAATATGTGTGTGAAATTTCGAAAGAATCGGTTTAGCCATGTATGAGATAGTCAAACGCAAAAACAACGGTCCTATGAAAAGTACCGTTCTTAGACATTTTTAAAAAAAATTGTTTCAACCATATGATCCGTCGTACCGAAATAGCTGCACTGATTTTTTAAAACCAAAATCGTTAGAGCTGTTTCCGAGAAAAATAGGCCTTAACGTAACGGTTATATTGCAAGTACCGTTATTTTTTGAGCTAAAAAAAAATTCAATTTCCCATCTGTACATTACCTATAAAACTCTATATACCAAGTTTGAAGCAATTAGGCCCATTCGTTTGGGCTGTAGGTATCTATTAATACATACAGACAGACTAGCAGCCTGACAGACAGACAGACATACAGACGGACAGAATCTTTAGAGCATCTTTTTTCGTCTTCGTTATCATCGTAATGTCATGTTTGATTGTTATCTCAAAACTTTTTTTTTCGACGAATGCATTACTTGCTTTATAGTACCTATAATCGCAAGTAAAAATGGAAGTAGTTTTAAATGAACTGTTACTAGTTTCACAGACACGAAATATAATGTCAGCAAAAAAGAACATTTAGTGTAAAATTTTATATAATATATAACGTCATCAATGAGAGTTCCTTGTTATGAACTTGCAAAATACTTGGGGAAAATTTTACAGTGTGTCACAAGAGATACGGTCTACTCAATTAAAAGTTCTTATGAATTTAAAGATAAGGTAAATAATCTGGTTCTAGAACAAACTGGTGTTTTCGTATCTTATGATGTTGTATCATTATTTACTAATGTTCCTGTACAACTGGCAGTAGCCATCATTAGGAAAAAATGGGAGACAATTAGTAAACATACAGAGTTAAGCCAAACCAAATTAATAGAGTTGTTGGATCTTTGTCTTAAAGAAAACAATTACCTTCAGCATAAAGATAACTTATACAGACAAATTCATGGAATGCCAATGGGAAATCCACTTTCTCCTATCATTGCCGATTTAGTTTTGGACAACCTTTTGGACAATAAATTTGCCGATAGTAACAAACCAAAGATAATCGTCAAATATGTAGATGATATATTTGCAGTTGTTAATGAGGGGGAGGTCGACAATGTTTTACGATGCAGTAATTCATATCATGAAAAAATACAATTTACCGTTGAGAGGGAACAAAACAGAGCGATAACATTCTTAGACGTAAAGATTCATCGCGTTAATGATAGACTCTCTTTCAATTGGTATCAGAAAGACACAGCATCTGGAAGACTTGTCAACTTTAGATCCAATCAGCAAAGCATATTCTTATTAATACAGCCTCTAATCTAGATCAAAAAGTCTTTGCGTTGAGTGACCGGGAATTTTACGCCGCGAATGAGAAAATAGTCACACAAATTCTCCTAGATAATGGCCATCAAATGGAAATCATACCGAGCTTGATACTTCGCCAAAAACACGAAGCTCCTGTTGATAATCGGCAAACAGAGAGAGCTATTTATAAGAGTATAGTTTAAGTTCCCAAACTGTCAGAAAACTTTAAAGAGACGGTAAAAAATAGTACTAATGACGTCCGTTTAGCGTATAAATCCAATAGGACGCTGGCACCTCTTTTCACCAACATGAAAACTAAAACGGAAAAGGATAAGTGCACCGACGTAGTCTATAAAATTAACTGTCGTGGCAATGCGGAAGAAAATTGCAATCTTTCCTATATCGGTACAATGAAATTACTTCTTCGTCAACGAATTTCCAACCACAAATCCGACATTAATGTAAAAAGCACTGGGAGGACAGCATTGGCCTTACACTCCATTGAGCGTGAACACAAACCAGATTTTGACAGAGTAGAAATCCTGGAAAGGGAGAAACATATCTCCAAGCGGTATACTCTAGAAACGCTTCATATTATTAACAACAAAAACAATATGAATCTTAAACAAGACAGCCAGAACATTTCATCGGTTTACTGCTCTTTGGCGACTAAGCAGAATCCGTGAAAATTTAAAGCCGACTAATTTTCAATCGAAGTGTTTTTTTTATATTATAAAATTTTTTTTAACATTGCTTTATATTTGTCTTTAATTGTATTGTTTATTTTTATCTGTAATACCTACTAAATGTAAGTTTGCCAAAATTTTACACTAAATGTTCTTATGTGTATAATATGTTCATATTATTTTTGTTAATAAAAGATCCCCTGAAGAAGACGGCAACCACCGTCGAAACGTCGGGAAAGGCAATGAAATTGTTACATTAAAAAAACATTACGACCAAAACAGCCAAAAGAGATATATTTAAATCTCGAACACCTATTATAATTTTAATAAGAATAAGAATAAATGGGTATTTAATGTTCAAATTCTTAAATGTTAAGCAATAGAAATCAATGTAAACAAAAACAAAAATTCTCATCTTCTTTAGCATAAAAAAAGCAAAAAATGATCCACTGTTGACCAGTCTACTCTTCATTAAAGAATTTACTAACGAGCAGATAACATGTCTACAAATCCTCATTGATGATTGATTTTTATTTTACTGAATAATTAATCTAAATGTATATAATATCAGCTTGACACAATGTAGTCTACTTTGCTGATATAAAAACTGGAAGTGATTAGGAATTCCGAGATAACATAAAACCAAATTAGAGGTTAATAAATATATTTGTCTGTCATATGCCTGATAACAACTTCTTACATATTATACATCAGATTATTTTTTTGCATTAATAGATACTTACATTATAGCTGTAAAAAATACAAATTGTAACAAATTTATTAACTACAATAATTATCGTTAAATCAACTTTTGAATCGGTGAATGGGAGATCAATTACAATTTTTTTTTGCTTATTAACCATATAATGATAATAATCTGATCAAAAATGATTGCTAAGATTATAGTTTGCTACATTCATTAAAAATTACTATTATATAAATTATTATAATTGTTATTATTATAAACTACAAAACAAAAAACACCGTCGTATTACTAATAACTAATTACTACATGTTTTTGCCAAATCCGATATAAGAGTATTGTTCAAACAAACAACAATAAATTAATCAAGACTGGGTTCCACAAACGACTACATACCGACTAACCTTCGCAGTGGTATACTCGTATATCGGATTTCAAATAGCGACTAAAAATATACATTGGACAAACAAGAAGAGTAACTGAGATCAGATTTAATGAACACCTTCGATCGTTAAAAACGAAAGAGGCATAGCTGCTCAATTTCATCATAACAACTTTAAACTAATAAAAAATATAAACAAAATATGAGTACACATAGCACAGTTTGCATATACTTAACCGACAACTTTTGACGAATCTAAAAACTAGACCAATTGACTTTAATTTATTCAACAATCTTAAGAAGAAGAAGAAGGAATAATAACAATTGTTTTTCACTGATAACGCTTTTTATAAATCTCTTGATTTGCTTTGTTTTCTGATTTCGCTGTAATCTTTTGTTTATTTTATTGTTTTTTGTTTAATTGTTGTAGCCCGCTAATGGTGGTTCAGCAGCCGAGGACATTACTACATGTTTAATATTTTAAACTTAATATTTTTATTTTTAATTTTTATTTTACTTTTATTTAACTATTTAACACTACATACATAATAGGGTAAAATATGTTTAAATAATTACAACAAAAAAGACTAATTAGTAGAACAAATTATAATTTTATATGAAATCCACAAACATTGCAATACGTACATTTTCAAATAACTACACCTAGTGTCAATTCAGACGCAATTCAAATTGCATTTAAAAGACATTAGGTCCTACACGCAAATAATTAGGTATATTATTCTGGGTAACCTAGTCACCGAAGCACAGGAAATTGTAGACGTGTTAAAGCTGCATTTCCAGCAACTACTCAATGGACATTATGTAGAGGAAGCAACAGGAGAACAAAGAAGCATGAGACCGGTCAATGAAGATCCAGTTGCAGCCCTCAGTACTGAAGAGGTTTAGAAAGCCATCCACAAACTTAAGAACATCAAATCCGCCGGCTTGGATGGCCTACCTGCGTAACTCTTCAAGTATGAAGGAGATTTCTGGTAGAGTGCATGCACCAGCTCATCAACCAAGTGTGGGCGGAGAAAAGTATGTGAGGACGACTGGCCAAATAGTTCCATATGCTCAATGTAGAAAAAGGCGATCCTACGTCCTGCAAAAACTACAGAGGCATATCCGTGCTTATTGTTGCCTACGAGATCCTATCAAACTTACTACGCGAGTGACTAAAACTTTTCTGCAACACTATGATCGGCAAGTACCAGTGTGGCTTCAGGCCAGACAGATCAACGATATACCAAATCTTGACATGGGGCAAATCCTGCAAAAAACAAACAAATTCAAGTCGAGACCCACCATCTTTTCATCGACTGCAAGGCCGCATATGATAGCATAAGTCGCCAAGATATCCTATGGGCGGCGTCGGAACTTGGGATCCCGAAAAAACTGACCCAGCTATACCGCATGACCTTTCAAAATACGCGATGCAACGCGTGCAAATGAAGGGTAACAGCTCATCCGAGCCTTCCAGACGTGTACAGGGTTCAGACAAGAACATGCGCTATCATGTGATTTCTTCAACCTAGACCTGGGGCAGATAGTGCGCAAGAATGGTGTTAACCTGGAAGGCACTATCCTCAACAGGTCTTCTTAATTGCTTGGCTATGCGGTATCATGATTAATAAGGTTTGGATATTTTTTACTTGCGCAAAAAAAATCGAACTCGCGATTTTAATCAAACTTGCAATTATAGAGAATGCCATTTGAATTCATGGATAAATTTGAATTCATAGATAAATAAGAATATATATAAAAAAAAATCAAAAATCGTTGCAGCGGTTTTTTAATAAATTAATTTTGTATGTATAAAATTTTGAAAACATTTTTAGAAAAAAAATTGAAACGCCATTTTGAAGATATTATTAATGTACATATAAAATTCAAATTTCCAAATTTCAAAAAAATTCTTTGAATGGGTTTTGAAAAACCGATTTTTCAAAAGAAATGTTGTTTTTTACAAATCGAAAAACTTTTTTTTTTCGAAAATATGAAAAGTGGTTCTATGGGAAGTACCGTTAATAAGTACCCCAAAAAAAATATTTTTATACTTAAAAGTGAACTGTACTAATTTAAGAACATATAATTTTTTTTTTATAAAAATTCGTATGCCCGTTTTCAAGAAAAAAAATGTTTCTTAACTGTTTTTTAACATTTGTATGGGTACCGTTGATTTTTTATTTTAGAAAAATATTTTTTTTAATTATTCAAGATAATGTGAAAACACTACGAAACACCAAGTTTCGAAAAAATCTATTGAGTCGTTTTCGAAATTTTCAGTTTTCAAAAAAAAAATTTATTTCCAAACAATTTTTTTTTTTGAAAAATTTTGGTATACAATAGTATTTAAACTTTCTAGGAGCTTCAGCGTAAACATTTTCAAAAAATTAAAATTAAAAATGGTTCTACTACAGGTACCAACAATAACAATTTTTTTTCCAAAAAAAAATTATCAAAAGGTACCCTTCCCCCTTCATTAATGAACTGATTTTTTGTTTATTAAACCGTTTTTGAGAAAAATAAGATTTTTTTTGGCCAAAAAAAATGTATGGAAGTTACTGTTATTTGTCGTCTTAAAAAAATGAAAAAACAAACGTGTGGGTATATTACCAAAAAAACAATATGTACCAAGTTTGAAGCAAATCTATCAAAGCATTTAGGCTGTAGACTCGAGGACAGACTGACAGAATGATAAACTGACAGGCGAAATTGGGGGACACACTTTTTTGGTGTTCTCTATGATCGTATTTTCATGTTTGATTGTTAGAAAAACAATTTTTTTTTACGAATACATAACTTGGCTTATAGTACCTATAATCGCAAGTAAAACCAGTGCAGCTTTCTTGGTACGACCGATCATATGGTTAAATGTCTAAAAATGGTACTTTCCATAAACGTTTTTTTTGCCTTCGACTATCTAATAAATACTCTTTCGAAATTACACACATATATAGGCCTTTATACCAATATTTCTCATTAACATTTTTTTGTATTTTTAAAAGCATTTCAAAAAATTAATAAAATTTATATTTTGAAAACTGCTCATTCATTTTTTTTCAAAAATTATTTTTATATGTATTTACTGAAAACCTATTAATTTGGGTTTTTGATTTTTTTTTGAAAAAAAAGTTTAAAAAAAAACTTTTTTTTCTCAAAAACCGCTCAACAGATTTTTAATTTTTTTTCTCATAAATTCAAATTTATCCAAGAAATAAAATGGCGTACTTTTTGTGAGCTCAAATTAGTTTAAGTATTTATTTTAGAATTTTGAATAATATTTTCTTTGATTAATCTTTTGTTTTAAGGTTTATATTATTAAATATTTCAGATTGTCATACCAATTTTTTTTAGAAAAAAAAAATAAATAAAAATATTTGGATATACCAAAATTTTATTAAAAAACGACTTTAAAAATATATTTAGATTTTTAATAGAAATCTTTTGCATACGATGTGATCGAACATAAGAACAAGTTCGTGCGATCCAGTCGTGCATTTTTTTTTTCAAATAGATACTCAAAAATAACGGTATTTTCAATACAATTCATACAATTTTTTTTACATTATTAATATCCCGAAAACGGCTCCAACGATTTTGATAAAAACAAATCTATACACTACTTAAACAAAATTTATTTCATTTATACTAAAAATAAATAAATAATTTTTAAAATTAAATTTAATTTATTTCTTAAAAAACTAGATACATGTAAAACCGAATAACAAATCATTTCTAATAAATTATTTAAAATTAATTTAAAACATTAGTCTAGATTCGCGTCAAAAAATGTGTCTTGAATATTTAATCATATATTTAATCACATCGATCACAAAGAGTTCTATTAACAATCTAAATATATTTTTAAATTCGTTTTTTTACTTTAATTTTGTATTTATTCATTTTATTCTAAAAATATTGTTTTGTCAATTTGAAACATTTAATAATAAAGCTTAAAAACGAAATTTCAAAAAAAATCATGCACACGTTTTCAAGATATTAAATTTTCAAAAAAAATTTTTTTTTTGTTTTCAAAAATCAAAAAAAAACTTTTTTTTCGAAAATTTTGGTATCCCCTATTATTTATAACTGGAAGGACCTCCTATATAAAAATGTTGATCGAAATCCGTCGAGGCGTTGACTCATAAATACCTCGACGGATTTCGGATCAAAAAATGGCCGGTACCGATAGCGCAAGTACAAAATTTGATCGAGTTAGAAGTAAGAACATCCGTGGAAGTCTTCACCTTTAAATTATCATGGACAAACTACATCGCGCTGGAATTAGTTGATATTATTGCATGCGCAAAGGAGAAACCCTGATAATAGAACAGATCACTAATAGTCGAACAGATTTTTTGAAAATATGGATTTTCATGTTATTTTCAATTCGTAAGATTTACAGATTCTACAGAAAAATTGTTTAAAAAGTTTTACTTAAACAGCAATTCCTGAATTTAAGAAAAGATCTTTGATATTTCACATTCTCTTTAAATTGAAAAAGAAATGTTTTCCTGTTCTCAATAATTATAGGCCATTTCGATGGAAAAAAAGGACTTACCAGAAATTACATCCATCGTGTATCTATTAATTGGCTGATACAATTCAAAGGAATCCAATTTCATGAGTTTCTGCAAAACGTCACAAAGCACACGTGTTTGTTTTTCGAAAATTTGTGCGTATTGTTCAAGACTGTTAAAATGAAATGCTGGTGTAATTATTTTTCTGCGAGTGTGCCACTTTTTTCCTTAAATAAATAAATTTTTTATTCACTGCCAAAGGATCTACTCCTTGCAATATCTAACTTTTTTACCTTTGCTTACGAGAAGTCCTTCATTTAACCATGGTTTCATTAAATTGTAAAGTGAAGCCTTATTTAAAAACGTACTGCAGCTCATAATAAGTTTCACGTCCTGCGGGTTTTGACAAAATACATTTAGTTCCTTTCCGATCCACACGCGATACGTGTCACCATATTGAACGATGTAGTCTCCAAGAATTCTCATATTATCCTCCACAGGGATGTTTATAAAATATTGTGCATTACCAAGTAAGGGTAAGTTCGGTGGCCCGGGGAAACGATTCCCACCTTTAGTTAGTTTGGCATATTTTAATTTATAGAATATGGATCCGATTAAAATTATTACAAGAGGGTAAATTAAAAGTATCATTTTGCGATAAGTTTTATTAAATTCTGAGTATGCGAGACACAAGCACAATGTAACCTATTCGGTGAGTGCAACCAAACAAATGAAGTGTTCCTTGGACGTATTCCTTGGTTAATTTATTTCTTAAAAAACTAGATACATGTAAAACCGAATAACAAATCATTTCTAATAAATTATTTAAAATTAATTTAAAACATTAGTCTAGATTCGCGTCAAAAAATGTGTCTTGAATATTTAATCATATATTTAATCACATCGATCACAAAGAGTTCTATTAACAATCTAAATATATTTTTAAATTCGTTTTTTTACTTTAATTTTGTATTTATTCATTTTATTCTAAAAATATTGTTTTGTCAATTTGAAACATTTAATAATAAAGCTTAAAAACGAAATTTCAAAAAAAATCATGCACACGTTTTCAAGATATTAAATTTTCAAAAAAAATTTTTTTTTTGTTTTCAAAAATCAAAAAAAAACTTTTTTTTCGAAAATTTTGGTATCCCCTATTATTTATAACTGGAAGGACCTCCTATATAAAAATGTTGATCGAAATCCGTCGAGGCGTTGACTCATAAATACCTCGACGGATTTCGGATCAAAAAATGGCCGGTACCGATAGCGCAAGTACAAAATTTGATCGAGTTAGAAGTAAGAACATCCGTGGAAGTCTTCACCTTTAAATTATCATGGACAAACTACATCGCGCTGGAATTAGTTGATATTATTGCATGCGCAAAGGAGAAACCCTGATAATAGAACAGATCACTAATAGTCGAACAGATTTTTTGAAAATATGGATTTTCATGTTATTTTCAATTCGTAAGATTTACAGATTCTACAGAAAAATTGTTTAAAAAGTTTTACTTAAACAGCAATTCCTGAATTTAAGAAAAGATCTTTGATATTTCACATTCTCTTTAAATTGAAAAAGAAATGTTTTCCTGTTCTCAATAATTATAGGCCATTTCGATGGAAAAAAAGGACTTACCAGAAATTACATCCATCGTGTATCTATTAATTGGCTGATACAATTCAAAGGAATCCAATTTCATGAGTTTCTGCAAAACGTCACAAAGCACACGTGTTTGTTTTTCGAAAATTTGTGCGTATTGTTCAAGACTGTTAAAATGAAATGCTGGTGTAATTATTTTTCTGCGAGTGTGCCACTTTTTTCCTTAAATAAATAAATTTTTTATTCACTGCCAAAGGATCTACTCCTTGCAATATCTAACTTTTTTACCTTTGCTTACGAGAAGTCCTTCATTTAACCATGGTTTCATTAAATTGTAAAGTGAAGCCTTATTTAAAAACGTACTGCAGCTCATAATAAGTTTCACGTCCTGCGGGTTTTGACAAAATACATTTAGTTCCTTTCCGATCCACACGCGATACGTGTCACCATATTGAACGATGTAGTCTCCAAGAATTCTCATATTATCCTCCACAGGGATGTTTATAAAATATTGTGCATTACCAAGTAAGGGTAAGTTCGGTGGCCCGGGGAAACGATTCCCACCTTTAGTTAGTTTGGCATATTTTAATTTATAGAATATGGATCCGATTAAAATTATTACAAGAGGGTAAATTAAAAGTATCATTTTGCGATAAGTTTTATTAAATTCTGAGTATGCGAGACACAAGCACAATGTAACCTATTCGGTGAGTGCAACCAAACAAATGAAGTGTTCCTTGGACTGCATTTCTGTAAGTATCGTGGGATGGGAGCAATGCGTATGTTCTGCTATCTCATGTTTAGCAGCAGGGTTGATAATGATGAGATTTTTGAACTCAAAAGGAAAAACAAACTGACCGAAAAAAACAAATAAATTCGTAGAAAGTGTAACAGAAAGTTTATATTAATAAAATTGATTTATAATTAGAACATTGATTATAATTAACAAAAAAAAAAAACATAATAATGATCAATTGTCTGGGTTGATACGGAATTAAGGTATAATCGAAGACATGTATTATTTAGGAATAAAGGAAAATAGCTTTTCGACGTGGATCCAAAGTTAAGACATTCAAGTCGCAAGTGCTTAATTGTGAAATTCACATAAAATAAATTTGCCTTTATAATTATTTAGAAGAAAAGTTTGAAATGTCTAAAGTACACTATTTTTGAAGGATAGGATAGGATAGGATAGGATATAGGAACAACATAGAAATTTAAAATGATGGTAGTCGAGTTGAGAGCTAGTCAAGTTTCTGGTTTTTGATTGGCCAGCTGCCAAAAAAAATCCTTCAATCAAAGGAACTTTTACTGGAAAGATGGTCAAGAAATATCTTTCGTCATTTCAAGTCAAGAGCCAAGTGCATATGTGTCACAATTATTAGCTGGAAGTTATCTACCAGTTCAACTTTAAGTGAATTGTTTGTGTCGTCAATGATAGGAAAGATGTGTGGCGCGATGTTCTGAGACTGTAGGTGGTTGTTGTCTCAGATTTTATCTCCAGGGATGGCGCCTGAACTAATGCGAAGAAATTTCCCTTGTCTTATTTATATATATCCCTTATAATTCGCATTAATTTTTGTATTGTATGTCATATTTTATCGGTATACTAGTTTTACTCAATTACAATGTTGTTAGTTCTATGCCTAAACAGCATGTAATGAGTAAACCAGCAATTCACTGTGTGACATTTATTTTTAGAATTGGTTTTTAATGGAAAAATAAGAGGACATAGACTACGGCAGGGATCGAACCTGTGACCATGAGGTTTACAGGTGAACACACAACTACCGCGCCACGGCTACCCCGAAAGTACCTACATATGTGTGTAGCTACTATAGGACAAGTTTTGAATTTTGAAAACAAATCGAACTCGAGATTTTAATCAAACTTGACTTTACGATGATAGAGAACACCAAAAAAGTGGGACCCGCTATTCTGTCTGTCGGTCTGTACAACGCTCTACAGCCTAAACGGCTTAAGCGATTTTCTTCAAACTGGGTATTTAAGTGTCTCAGGTGATTGTCTAATTTTTGAATTGTTTTTTTATGCCCAAAACTAACGGTACCTGCCGTACAATTTTTTCTTCCATCTTAATTATCTCGAAAACGACTCTAACGATTTTAATAAAATAAATATGTGCACTATTATAGGTATAGTCTACATTTTGTTTAAATTTTTTAAAAAAGATTTTGGCGCAAAATTTTAAACAGCCTGATTTTAAAGGCTTAGCATGATACTACTTAACAGTTTGCTAATACTTAAGCACTTTACTAATATTTTCCTTATTTTAAACACTTTTAAACTAGCACCATACTAAATCTATTTTCTTAATAAACTACAACTAAACACGCCTAAGATAGTGCAAAAAAGTAAGCGAACATAACTCATTGACGTTTGTAATGTCAAAGTGGCATATGGATTTAGTACGATACTAAAAAAATAAAGTGGTCATTTTGTGATTTTAACTTTAGTAAAATGTTAAGAAGATAGTACGATACTAAACTGGTTTAAAATTAGCAAAATCCTCTTTTTAGCCTAGTATCATGCTAAAAATGATTTAACATATTACTAAATCGATAAAAACTTTGCGGCTTTGTTATTAACCGTATCTGCCATACAAACATTTTATTGATTTTGGACTTTCTGGCTCAACGGATTACGATAAAAAAAAATGTATGCAGGAGGTCCTTTGATTTATGATAATAATACTGCGTACCAACATTTTTGAAATAAAAAAAATCCTTTTTTTTTTTAATTCATTATTTCGAAAATGGACGATTTTTTTAGAAATTCAGTTTTTAAATTTATATTATTAAATACTTAAGATTTTCATCAATTTTACGCGCGCTCAAGGGGTTACGATGAATACCCTTAAAATGTTTAAACTCAGTGTGCACGATTAAAATTAAAATGCAGGTCTGAATTGCAGGAACTTGCTCTTATGTTCGATCACATCGTATGCAATAGATTTCTATTAAAAATATATTTTTAAAGTCGGTTTTTCTTAATTTTGTATATATACAAAATTTCTTCTAAACAAAATTGGTATGACAATCTTAAATATTTAATAACTTAAAAACAATAGATTAAATCGGCCTAATCAAAGAAAAAAAATTGAAAGTTCTCAAATAAATACTTAAACTAATTTGAGCTCAAAACATCAGACAAAGTACACCATTTTATTTCTTGGATAAATTTGAATTTATGAAAAAAAATTTAGATTTGTGGAGCGTTTTTGAGAAAAAAAGTTTTAATTTAAAAAACTTTTTGAAAACATTTTTTCAAAAAAATTTAAAAACGTCAATTCATAGGTATTCAGCAAATGCATAATAACTATAATTTTTGAAAGAAATTTAATGAGCAGTTTTCAAAATATAAATTTTAATTAAATTTTTAAAAATACAAAAAATATATATTAATATATATTTATGCAGTATAAATTGGGCTACCTACACCTATATAGGTGCGAAATTTCGAAAAAGTCAGTTAAGCCATTTATGAGATAGTCGAAAGCAAAAAAAAAACGGTTCTATGGAAAGTACCGTCTTTAGACATTTAATTTTTTTTTTCAAAGATATGATCGGTCGTACCTAAAAAGCTGCACTGATTTTTTTAAATCAAAATCGTTAGAGCCGTTTCCGAGAAAAATATGCTTTAACGTAACGGTTATATGGCAGGTACCGTTATTTTTTGAGCTAAAAAAAATTCGATTTCCCTCTGTACAATACCTAAAAAACTCTACATACAAGGTTTGAAGCAATTTTGTCCACCCGTTTGGGCTGTAGGTGTTGGAATTTCGTCCGAAGTTTTGATCAAGAATAAACTGATGAGCATACCAAAAAGAGCGAGTATTGCTGTTGAATAGTTTTAGGGGAGGAATGCAATAATTAGCTACTTCATTAGAACAGTCAGCCCTATCACAGATTCCATCGTAACAAATCACAGAATTCGAATGGAATCGAGAAAGGCATTGCATGATTGAACACTCTCAGTCTCAATTTCGAAATCAGCTGTGTTGCGTGAAATCACCTTCAATTATGATGCAACAAATTTCAGTTCATTTCAATTGTTTAGTGTTTATTTTTGCATAGCAATTGCAATTATTACTGTAAGTAACGAGGCGGTAAGGCCAAGGAAATTATGTATCTGATCTGCTCATAAGCAAAGAAACTATACATCAAAGTTCTGAATTTTAACAGCAAAAATGAAATCGATTTTGGGTTTTTCCTTCTCCCTAAAATTTATTAAACTTCCCCAAAACCGCCAACAACCTACCCCAACAATTGCGTGAACCTCAATAAAATAAAATGCACGACTGGATCGCACGAACTTGCTCTTGTAGCTCAAAGCTTTAATGTAGCTAACCATTGAGGTTTAGTTAGTTAGGTGTAGTTATCCTAAGCAGGTTTAAAGCCTTTAGGTAAGATTACCTTAATTTTTAGTATAATAAATCATCGAATGGATGATTCAAGGAATAATTTAAAGACTTTGAATGACCAACAACAACTTGAGTGTGCTACCACCAAGTTTTTCTCAATTATTTTTGGCTGGAATTATAGCTATTTCACGACTTGCCAAGGTCGATCATAAGATTCCTTTGCTCTATTGGTGTTTGTCTACTTTTTCATTTTAAGTGGAAAACTTCTTGTACCTTCATCGTGTATGAACCATGACCAAGCTTCTGTGAAAAAAAATTAACCGTTTCCGAGAAAATCGAAAACCAAAAAAATGGTTCTACTAGAGGTACCAAAAATAAAAATTTGTTTCCAAAAAAAAAATTGTCAAAAGGTAGCCTTTCTCTTCACTAATGAACTTATTTTTTTTTTATAAAAATCGTTGAAGACGTTTTTGAGAAAAATAAGATTTTTTTTGGCCCCAAAAAAATGTATGGAAGCTACTGTTACTTGTCATCTTAAAAAAAATGAAAAAAACGTATGGGCATATTATTATTAGTTTGACGCAAATCTTTCCAACCGTTTAAGCTGTAGACTAGAGGACAGACAGACAGACAGACAGAATTGGGGTACCCACTTTTTTGGTGTTCTCTATGATCGTAATGTCATTTTTTATTGTTAGAAAAAAAATTTTTTTTACGAAACTTACCTTATAGATAGTACCTATAATTGCAAGTAGAAATGCCTGGTAGTCTGACTACAAATAAGGACCTTAATCTTGATTCTTGTCTAATTGAACCAAAGGACGAAGGTATAATAATTTAAGCGCAACATTTTCTGCATCAGTCTGCTTAGGTATTATCTACTACTTAATATTTTACCAAACTTCTATACTGCTCAACGAATTTCTTTCAGCTTAAACTTTCACCAACTTGTAAAAAATTGGTGTCTTCTTCGCATGCAATTTATTTGCAAATACCAAAATAGCCTTGAAGAAATACTCAAAATTTCGGGCTTAATTTCTTAAATCGTTTTCTAAGGGTTAGGACAGCAAACTTTTCATTTATTTTTCAGGGTTTAAAAATTCTTAAACAATGTATCAAAACTTCACTGTATAAATTTATAATTAATTCCATTTTAGACACGATAGATGTTAATGATAATATCTTTCAGTATGTGATTGATTGAATATTACTACTTAGTGCATGTTTGTTTAATTAAATTGTTAAATTTTTAATTGCTTTTCTTGAATTCACACAAAAACCGTTAAACATACCATTTTAATTACAAAACTTAATAACCAATTAAAAAAAGCATATTTAAAATAATTACACGCTAGTGTAATACGTATCATGTCAATTAATATGTGAATTGTGCAATACAATTTACAAGTTCGATTGCATCGATTGTTTTAACATACCTAGAAATTTGTTCGTTGATTAATATTTAAGTCAGTATTCAGTAAATAATAAAATAATATTTAATAATTTAGTTCTTTCAATTTTATTCAAATCGAAGGTCCCGATATGTTTTCTCAACATTTCAAGATATCTTCGCTAGCTTATCAAATATATGATCAATTAATGAACAGGCAATAAAACATGTATACGTAAATTATATGAACACAGTTTTTTTTATTATTCCAATATTTTGCTATACATTATAGCTTTAAAACATTTTAGTACTTGTTACGTTTGCACCTATATAAAAAGGAATGCAATTTATTTTAGTTTCCCCACTCGTAATATCAGAAAATAATTAATTGATTTACGTGAACAAAGTTGTGTAGTATTCTTTATTTTTATAAGAATGTTTACGGCTTTGTATGTTTGCTAAAATTATAAATTATTGTTTCTCTGAATTCCAATTAGCTTTTGAGATATTGAGCCCTATATGGAATCTTACAGAGAATTTCGTTTCCCCCGAAATATTTTATTCCATGAATCTTCCACGGAATAAATTTCCCTCGTATGATCGACAGCAAAATTACGTGAGAAAGTTTATTCCCTAAATTCCGAGATAAATTTTTTTGGCATCATTTACGTTCCCAAAATTCGAATTGGAGAAAATTTTCCAGGGAAATTTTTATTCACGATAACCCCCATTCTATTAAAAAAAAACTTGTAGTACCTATACAAACAAAATGTAAGAGTGGGTTTCGATGTAAGTTAAAAAAAAGTTTCACAGAAAGTATTGTAAAAATTGCAGTTTTCTAATTATAAAAGTTGCCTTTAGAAACATTTTCACAAACTCTCTTCGGTTCGGTAAAATTTTAGTACAAACTGGTAGATGTCTTTTTCATGGCGTTGTCCATTGGTTTCATTGTTATTGACTCATTCTGAAAGAAACACTGCTAATTGCTCCTACTCAATACTGATGTTTTGTCTGTGTATGTGTGTTGTTTTCAAAATTAAATGCATGATTTGATGGTACTCGTCCCAAATTGAAAAACAGTGATATGACATTTGATATGAATGATTTAGTGCTTCTTGAGTGAAGAAGAAGAAGAGAATTTTTCTTCTCAGAATTGTTGAAGTTTTTTGCCAATGGAGTGTTTTTAGAAGAGTTCCGGATGCTTCGGAATGCTTCTAGATACCTAATGGAAAATCACATCAGTTTCAGCATGCGAAGCTTCTATCAAAAAAAAAATTTTTTTTTTAAATTAGGCTTGTCAACATAGAATCACTCTCGAACCCAGTATTGTCAATGCCTAATGTCGTTTTCGATTGGTCGTCTGGAAAACTTCCGAATGATTCTGAAAGTATTCGATTGGCATCATTTGAAAGTTCTTATCCTTGAAAGGAAAGAAATTCAATGCTGGTTCTGAAGTCAGAATTCAAAACCAGAAGCATGCACACATTCGCATCCATTAAATGTCAAACTCGAATTCAATGTTGTGTCGGCCGCATGATTACAAAACAAAATAATCACAAATGTACGTTTGAAATTTCGCGCCAAATGCATTATAACGGGTGATTTTTTTTCTACTTGGTTTTTGACGTTTATATTTTTGACAGATCACACATGACAAATTCCACGAACATTTGACATTTCGATTCAGTATTGCTTGCCATTTCATCATGAATAGACTTACGCCTGAACAACGTTTGCAAATTATTGAAATTTATTATCAAAATTCGTGCTCTGTGAAAAATGTGTTTCGCAAGCTACGTCCGTTTTATGGTCGTCATAATCGACCCACCGAGCAGGCTCATTTTTGGCTAAATGGATACGTGAATAAGCAGAATTGCCGTATTTGGAGTGAAGAGCAGCTAGAGGCAATTCAGCAGCTACCAATGCATCCCGAAAAATGAACTGTTTGGTGCGGTTTATGGGCAGGCGGCATCATTGGGCCGTACTTCTTCAAGGACGATGAAGGCCGCAGGGTTACGGTCAATGGAGAAAGGTACCGTTCGATGATAACAGATTTTTTTTTGCCGAAAATGCAAGAATTGAACTCGGTCGACATGTGGTTCTAACAGGACGGTACCACATGCCACACTGCACGCGAAACCATGCATCAATTGAGAGGCGAATTTGGTGAGCAGTTGATCTCACGTTTTGGCGCAGTCAATTGGCCACCAAGATCATGTGATTTGACCCCGTTAGACTATTTTTTGTGGGGATATGTTAAGTCTATTGTCTATGGGGCCAAGCCAAACATGATTGCTGCCTTGGAAGCCAACATTGAACGCGTCATTGGTGAGATTCCGGCCGAAATGTGTGAAAAAGTTTGCCAAAATTGGACCTTCAGAATGGACCACCTGAAGCGTAGCCGCGGGCAACATTTAAGTGAAATTATTTTTAAAAAGTAAATGGCAGAAATTGATTTATCGATCCAAATAAAAATTTCATTCACTTTTTACAAGTTTCTGTGTTTTTTTGAATTTTCAAAAACCAAGCTCTTAAAAAATCACCGTTTATAAGGCATTTAATCCTAAAACATGTATTAATTACGATCATTTACCGTAGGTTTGTTAGTTCTCTCTTCTTTAGTTAGTTCTTCTCTGAAGTCGCCCTTAAGCGTTTTTTGGAATAACTTGAAGTCACTCTGATAAACAAATTCTGTGTTTTTTGAAACCTCGGGTCGCCCTGAACTCGCTCTGAAGTAGATATAAGTTTTAAGCTGTGACAAGTTGAGGACTTGTGGTAAATGAATGAATTGCCAAAGTTTTTTCAATATTCTTTTAGTCCAGGAAAATTAGACAAAAAAATGATGAAACTTCGAAAAAATTCCGACAATTTTGGTGGTGAGCTTCATTTTAGTGTTCTAAGCATTTCCTAGGTACTATGATAACTGTTTTTAGGCAATCCGGAAACTCGCCTGTATCGAAGTTTTTATTTTTCAGGAAAACCAGAGGTTCTTCCCTTTTACTATCTTATTATATTAAATTTTCTTAATGACAAGGCTAGAATTACCATCCAAAACAGCGTTGTTTGTTGTTTTTTTTTTATTCTGGGCCTTTGCCCCGGGCCAACACGAAATGGACCTGCTTATCTCATTTTTTGTATTATTTGTTAAAGTAATCTTTCAAATTTCATCATAAAAATTGTCAATGTGTTTCCTCCATAAGCAAGTTCCTATATTAGGCGTTTATCTTTTTAAGCTCAGAGCAGAGAATTAAGCTGTCAAAAAGAGATCTATTTTTTTCATTTTTAGCTCATATTGTTTTCCATTGGTAAATCTAGATTTCAATCTTGATTTTGATTTTTCGAGCCGATGGAACGTGACTTTAGATTTAATTTTTGTTCTTTAATATTGTTTATTTGATAAGTCAGAAAAAGTTTTTAAAATATTTAATTTTTCAAGAAATGAAACATTTTAAATTAATGAAATTAGTAATGGATGATTATAATAGCATCGTGGTTTTCTTGGGAATAACATGATGCTTCGTTTTAATGAGTCATGAGTAAAATCGAAAAATCTAGATTTGCAAAAATGATCTAGATTAAAAAATAATTCAATTTATTATGCCCAATGGTACACAAAAAAGGGGAAAAATCGGTGTAAATTAATGGTATGGTATGGTATTATTTTACCAATGGAAAACCACATTAGACACATCGCTGAAGTTGTGTTTCTTTTTTCAATCAGAGCTAGCTGCGAGCTATAAGCTCAGAATAAAATGTTCAAGTAGATGGCGTCAAATAAAATAATATGTAACTTTCTCTTAATTCATCCTTTCCTTCTGTCAACAAATTAATGACTGTTTTTTTTTCTATTTTAAATGTGTTTCTTTGGTTTATTTTAAAGCGTGAAGCTGATGATGGCATATAAATCATGTCGAAATGCATTTTGTAAAATTTGTAACGTCTAATGAATAAAATGTTTGACAAGTGTTTCGTGAAAAAATATATTTCGTGCATTTTATTTATTTATATGTTATTTAAACAAAAAACGTTTTGTAATCAACAACGAACTTAACATTAAACAAAGCACATACAAAAAGACGGAGACAGATGGGAAAAAAACAAACACATAAAAATATTGATTGCGACGCCGGGGCCGGCCGATTGTTCTTCCTAGAGGCAATAAGAATTTTTTTATATTATTATTTGACCAGTTCAGTGCTCCAGTGTGTTTCATAGATAAATCGGAGAGCTCTGATCAAACTCTGCTCAGAGCGTACTTGACATGTTCAAGCTCTGCTCAGTGCTCTGCTCAGAGCTCAAAAAGAAAAACGCTTATTGAAAGCGACGTGACTATATGAATAAATATTTAAAATTTTTTAAGTTTTTTTTTGAAAAAAATTCTGACGAGTATTGGCCCTCACATTTTGGAAATGGCACTCAGAAAGGCCATCAAAATTCTTTTCTTTGTGGCAACGCTGATCTGCACTCTAAAGATCAGGAGTATAAAACTTATCTTTAATATTTAATTTTATAAAAACCATTGTACAGGGTGCGCCAGAGAAACTTACTTATTTGAAAGGTCAATAAAAACAAAAGTACTACAATTATTGTTTTAATTTTATTTTATTTGAGAATACAATATCCCAATTTTTTTTTCATGCAGTCTTGAAAATGACATCGGATAAATGGCGTCCCCCATTGCGAATACACTGATGAAGTCGATTTTTGAAATTCGTCTCCACTCTTTGCAGCATATCAATCGGTATGTTGGCAATGGCGTCGCGAATGTTGTTCTTGAGGTGTGCTATGGTCCGTGGTCGATCGACATAAACCAGAGATTTCAAATAACCCCATAAAAAGAAATCAGAAATCAGGTGTCAGAAATTCCATTGCAGCTGCGTGTTTGCGAGCCGAACGCCGGGGAGAACGCACAACTGACTGCCTCACTCTTTCGATATTTTCCGGAGTTCTGATGGTCCGTTGAAGTCCATTTCTGGGTTTAGCGACACTTCCACACTCCCGAAATGAGTTAACCCACGACAGAATCGAATTACGGCCAGGAACGTGTCTGTGAGGAGGACTTTCAAAGCGAGCGCGGAAGGCACGTTTCGTAGCAACAAGTGAGCGACCGTTAGAAAAGAAGCTCTCGACTGCGAAGGCCCGCTGCTCTCTAGACCAGAGCATGATGGCAACTGACTGGAGGGAGAAACAATCTTGGGAACTTCCCCCTCCAGATGCGCCCCCTCTCGCCCCTCTAACCGCCCAAATCACCAGGCGGGAATTTTTTCAAATAAGTAATTTTCTCTGGCGCACCCTGTCCAATCAGCCTGATAGCTTTCATTGCATTTTGCATAAGACTTATACGCAGGTAATCTAAACTGGCTTAGTTCATGATTCAAAATCCATATCTCTGTCAAGACTCATTTGGTAAAGTTGTGAGGCAATTTTTAAGAAAAGAGCAAAGCAAATCAAAGTCTTTTGGCATACTTCTCACATTTTGACGGAAAATAGTAAAATTATTCGAAAAATATAACGGGTTTTCCAATAAGAGGTGTTATTTTGAATAGCCCGCTATTTCGGTAGCTGTCACTTTTGAAGCTGTCATTTTTTGACATTTGACAAGTAGAAACTACGCTATTAATAAAAATGGAACGATACACGCTTCAACAACGCATTGAAATTATTAAAATTCACTATAAAAATGGTGAAAATTTGGCAGAGACGGTTCGTAAAACTAAAACATTTTTGGGTCGTCGTGAAGCACCTTGTCGGACCGCAATACAGAAATTGGTGGACAAATTCGAGCTGTTGGGACAAGTTAGTGATGTGAAGAATAAAACCCGTGCACGTCGCTCAAGAACAACTGAGAATATCGCTGTTGTACCCCAAAGTGTTGAAGAAAACCCAGGTTTGTCCATTCCTCGTCGTTCTTTGGAATTAGGCATTCCACAAACGTCATTACACCGTATTTTGCATAAAGACTTGGGTCTTAAGGCTTATAAATTTCAGTTAATACAAGAACTCAAGCCGGCTGATCATCAACAACGTCGTGTCTTTGCTGATTGGGTCCTTGAAATGCATGAAAATGAACCGGAATTTCATCGAAAAATCATCTTGACTGATGAGGCCCATTTCCACCTCGGAGGCTACGTCAACAAGCAAAACTGTCGCATCTGGGGCTCGGAAAACCCAAGAGTTATTGTTGAAAAGCCTCTCCATCCTCAACGCGTGACTGTTTGGTGCGGTTTATGGTCCCGCGGGGTCATTGGACCTTACTTTTTCGAAAATGAGGCTGGAGCAACAGTTACGGTCAATGGATTGCGCTATCGAGAGATGATTAATGATTTTTTATGGCCTGAATTGGATGGTATTGATCTGGACAACGTTTACTTTCAACAAGACGGCGCTACGTGCCACACAAGCAATGAAACCATCGATCTTTTACGGGAAAAGTTTCCGGACCGTGTTATCTCTCGAAGAGGTGATCACAATTGGCCACCGAGATCTTGTGATTTAACACCTTGCGACTTCTTCCTTTGGGGCCACGTGAAAGATAAGGTCTACGCCAACAGCCCAGCGTCGATTCAAGACCTCAAAGATGAAATTCGTGAGGCTATTGAGGACATAGGGCAGCCACTTTGCGATTTGGTTATGGAAAATTTCATGAAAAGGATATGGTCCTGTAAGCGTGGTCTTGGCGGCCATTTGGCTGATGTTGTGTTCCATTATTAACGGCATACCTTCATCTTTATAATGAAATAAACATCCGATCATTTATCTCCAAAAATGCCATTTTTCTTTGAATATCAAAATAACACCTCTTATTGGAAAACCCTTTAATATTGATCCTCAGGAATATTAAGCAAATTATTATTTTTTGTATTATCGATTGACATATTCAATTAGATAGAATACAAAAAATCAGATAATATAAAATTTAATTAAAATAGGTATAAGAAAAAATAAAATTTAAAATAAAATAATAATTATATAAGATAAAAAGAGATAAGTAGAAAGATGGAATTAATTAGAAAAAAAGGAAATGTACAAGCAGAATATGTTTAGTAAGTATATCTACTTGATTTCTATTTTTATTTTGTTGCTAATGTTGATTGTTTTTGATATGGTGATATGTTGCTGATACTTTGATATTGCTGCTAGTCGTTAATAATTTCTTATGTCCCGGCGTAAGTATTCAATGAATTTAAACTTTCAATGAGAAAGCTTTTCCCCTTCTCATGTTTCTGGCCAAATACTGATCCATGACGTGTGAAAACTGCAAACAGATGTTTTTGATACTTTAGTCGAAGTGCATGTTTCAAAAGAGTGCAGTTTTTTTTGTCAAACTTTCGTTTATGTACACATTGCCCACCCTATCGAGACCAAAGCCTTGATGAGGTTTTTTATGCGAAAATTGGCAGCTGATTTGAAAATGGTGTTTCTTGCTTCCGGTGTGTTAAATTTCAATATAATGTTAGAGGGAGCCGCTGATGTTTTGCCCTTCACTCGGAAAATATTTCTCAATGGTTGGGAGATTACATTTTGTTTGTATTGCAAAAGTTTCCTTCACTTTGTGGAATACCAAATAGAAGAGCATCACACGCCACAATCCTCTGTTCCTGGTCTTCAATTTGAACATGTATTACTACAAGTTCTTCTCAGTGAGTGGCGTAGAGTGGATTTTTGCGGCCCGGGGCAGAACTATTTTTTGCCGCCCTGGTTACTTTTTCTGGTGCATTGTAATTTTTTATAAAGATTTTATAAGAAATAAAAGTTTTTTATACAAAAATAGTTTATACGTTAAGGAAAAAATAATTGTGTAAGATTTGGTTTCAATCCATTTTTTTAATTAACGCACATAACAACAAAAGAAACCTTCTTCAAATCTTTCTTCGAATTTTCATTAACGAAAAATTATTGAGTATGCCTTTAGGTCGATGTATTCGATTCTTTCTTGCTCTGTAGCAGAATAGCTAAATTTGTTAACCTCAGTGTACTCATCGTGGATCTTAAATAATTTTGTATGAGTTTTAATTTTGAGAAGCTTCTCTCACAACATCTATTGCTGATTGCAATTGTCAAAAACAATCAAAGCATTATAATAATATTTGACAGACTTACTTCTAGCCAACAATGCACTATATATTTAAGTAATTCAAGTGGGCTTGTATTCATTAAATTAGTTTGTTTGTCTGATGAGCATAAAAAAGCTCTTAGCGGTTCGAGTTCGATTTCATGCTCATAAGATGCAATATCTATGTTGCAGCCATATTTAACATCCAGTAGTTTGGCCGACGCGACATAAGCAAATAAAAATTGTTGGCTAAATTTCGTAGCTGATGAAACCTTTCCTTATTTTCGACGTTGACCCTATCCAAGGAAGAAAATAATTTCCGCCGTAAAGGCTTAACTACATTCAACGCACTTTTGTACAAAAGTGAAAAAAAAATGTTTTGTCTTTTTCCAACATACTGCTCATGCTCAACTTATCTCATATTTGAAATGCCAAGATTTGAAACGCATTCTTAGTAAATGTAAAAGAAGCCAATTGCATTGGTTGTAAGTAAATTTGGGCATTATTACTCTTCATGGAGCACATGTTTCCAAACGCCAAGAAACACAGAAAAGAAAACGATCTCATTCCAATAAGCAAAGCTCATGCATCTTGTCTTGGGTTTAAGCTTTCGTCTGCCTCGATAAGTTTTTTATCCAAAGTGTTAATGATGCCCTCATAATTTTCCCACGTATATCGTCTACTGCATCAGTCCGTGCGCTCCATCTTGTATCTTGAATGCTTTTTAATGATTTTTGCCTGTAGTTGTCACATTGTCAGTAAAATTTCCCAACGGTGTGTGGGCATGACAACAAATGAATAAATGAAAATATTGTTGCCGCCGTGTGCAGTTGTATGATTTATTATGGGATTTTTGTTTGGTAACAAAAATCAATTTATTTTTGATTTAGATCTGTCAAAAAAACAAGTTTTGCCTTCGATTGGGCAACAAAACTGTTTTATTTTTCAGCAGATCTACCCATCTTTTACTAACACCATCATGTATCATAATTGACAGCCATCAGTTTGACAAGACAGCCGATACAACTAGCTGAGTCACAGGCACAAATATACACCAATAATATAGCAAATAAAAATCAATCTGAAAACGTATTTGATTCTCTACGAAAAAAATGAATTTATAGATCAAAATATAAATTTACCAAACGAAAACCCCATTAGATTCAAGTTGCTGGTTTGATAGTTGCTGAAAGTGAAAATTTTAAGGGGAAAGTCGGGCAGTCGTACCGTAAAAAAAAACTCGAAAATTGCCGCACCCTAACAAAGTGTCGCCCGGGGTCTGTGCCCACTGGCCCCCCTACGCTACCACACTGCTTCTCCTCCCAATTTAACGGTTTCTTTTGAGCTTGTTCCGGTTGTAATACAATTATATATACTACTGAAATTATTTAACCAAGTAGAAGACATAGCATTATATTTAATCGGACTCGTTGAATTATTGATTCAAAATAGCTTTTAGCGGCCTTTAGTCCACAAAATGTGCGGTTGCTTAAAGCTATATTGAAACAATTATCGATTTTTTATGTTTTGACATCGATGTTTGGATAATCATCACTCATCCCAAATCTGAAGTATTATTTTTGTTGTGAATTCTCGATTTGTTATTTATAAAATGCAAATTAAAAGTATACTCGAAATTATTTTTCATACACTGAAATAGAAACCTTTGAAGTTATAGATAGTGCATAGGGCCAAAACAAATACACTATTGAATTAAATTAAAACATCTTTTGAGTTTAAATTATTAAATGACAACGTGCTTTTAGAAAACCGAAAAACCCATGTTTTTTCACAACTCTTGGAGTTGTAAAATACAGCGAACGAACCTCGTACCAATCTTCAACTCAAACCGATAATAATAAAACTTCAACATGAATTTGCTAACTATTTTTCTTCATGTCAAATTCTTCAACAGCAAGTGCGGATATCATTAAAAACAATTAAAAATACTGCTATATTTAATACCAGAGAATTGTTGTTTTTTTATTATCCCACAGATAAAAAGTCTAATACCGCGAATTTTTAGATCACTTTACACCACATCTGAATCATTTTTCATTAGCAGATTTCACATGCCACCTTGTGAAATTAACATAATTGCTTAGGCACATCTTATTTTGGATAATAATCCAATTTCGACGAAAATGAAGTCCGTGACGAAGCAAAAACTCATCACATTTTTCTTTCTTCAGAAGATTTTAATTATAGTGTTTTTTGACAGGGTGTCCGCCGGTAAGGTATACTACTTTGATTGTTTATAATTTTTGATTAAATGAAAGAGAATGGACCTTACATTGATAAATTTTTTATTTAATGTTGGCGCAATTATGTATGAAATACATTTTTGCATCTGTCTCTTCCTCAAATGTTGACGATAATTTGACCACTTTTGAAAATAGTAATGACTCCTCGACCCTTTTAAGAGAACACTCAGTTGAGAATATTGCTGATAACTTCACCTTTCCATCTTTTTGCTTCACAGCTATCGACTATACAGATGTATTAGAATGCTTCTTATCAGTTAAATCAAACTCTACTGGTTTTGATGAAATAAACCCAAAGTTTGTAAACATTATTTTGCCATTTATATTAAAACACTTAACGCATTTATTTAATACCATTTTTATGACTGGAATTTTTCCATCTACATGGAAACGGGCTAAAATAATACCGTTTCCAAAAAACCAAAACGAATTTAGACCGATTGCCATTTTACCATTTCTCTCCAAGGTTTTTGAAAGGATGATGAGTAAACAAATACGCAGATTTCTTCATAATAGAAACTTGCTTTGTGAGAATCAATCTGGTTTCCGTCCAAAATATAGCTGCACTTCTGCATTAATTAACGTCACAGAAGACATCAGGCAGGAGATAGACAAAGACAAAGTAACTCTCCTTGTTTTTCTTGACTTTTCAAAAGCGTTTGACACAGTAAATCACAGTATTATATGTGCTAAACTTCGAAAACAATTTAATTTCTCTATGTCTTCTACAAAACTGGTAGCCTATTACTTGCTTCGTAGATTCCAGGCAGTTGTTATTAAGAACTCTGTTTCAGATCTTCTTCCTCTTAGTTTAGGTGTTCCACAAGGCTCGATACTTGGGCCATTACTATTTTCCATGCATATAAACGATCTGCATTAGTGTTTACTTGAGTCTTCGGTCGATATGTATGCTGACGACGTGCAGGTTCGGAAAAGTTTTCCTTTGGGCCTTGTGGAAAATGCTGCACAGGAAATAAATGAAGATCTAGACAGGATCTTATGCTGGTCCCGAATGAATTGCCTGCGCTTAAATCCTTTTAAATATAAATGTTTGGTGATTTCCAAGAAGGAGGTTGATACCTCATATTTTCCTAAGGTATTTCTTGATAATAGAAGCATCGAATTTGTTGAATCTGCAAAAAACCTAGGTATAACTTTCAACAAAAGGTTGACCTGGAATAACCATATCAGATTAACACTGTAGGATTAACACAGTAATCGATGATTGATTTTGACAAAATGACAACACGTTGGTTTATCGAATATTTTTCCATAATAAATTGCCACGTGTCTACTTCACGACTGCCAAATATGAACTTTCAAGACTAATGTTTACCAAAATGGCGGCCAAACAAAGTATTATATCTTTCCGACGGACACCCTGTACACACATATTTGATTTTAAGGAAGACAGATTATCAAGCTTAAATCCGCATTTTCTAAAAGTCAATACACTCACCGCAAATAACATCTAGTGCTGTTAATGAAAACCATGTATAAAGTTCAACTTGAGTATGTTGTTGCAGTTGTTCCAATGCCGTCACTAGCCATCGGCTGTGTTTATCAAAAACATGAACAAATTGCTCCAAAATTCTTAAATGAAACGCGGGATTGATGATCTTTCGACGATGAATCCATTTGCGACCTGTTGGTATGAACAAATAAATATGTATTTATTTAAATTTACAATTTGTCAAGTCATACTTTCACTTATAAGCAATCCCTGATTCAACCAAGAACTCAGATAGTCATACTGAGTTGATTTGTCATTGAACCGAGAATCACCCAAAACTCTTTCGATATCTTTAGGGCTTGAAAAGAACAAATTTAGTTCGCTTCCCAGCCAAATACGGTAACAATCACCGTACTTCACTACAAACGAGTAAAGTATATGAGCGTATTCGTGAGGTTGCTTGCCTTGATAGACAAAAGCATTACCAAAAAATGGTAAGGCCGGTGGGCCGACAAATTTAGAAGCTAATTTGTATCTTCTCAAAAGTATTTTGACAGTCGGAAAGAAGAAACCTAAAGATAAAATTGCCAAGATTGCCAGAACTTCGAAAATCATTTTCGTTGCAAATTCAATATAAAACTGAGAAAGAAAATCTTTTGAATTTTAAAGGTTTGTTGAAGATCTAGGTACTTAATTATTAGATGCAATAATTATGGTTTTCCATTCATTGGTGGATATTTAAAATTTGTTATAACGAAGTATAGTTTCGATTGTTGCATGTCTACACGCAAAATTGATTTGAGTAAAAAAAATGAATTCTACATACAATTTGTTGACTATTGGACATTATTCGGCAAGCACATCAGTGAGAATAGTATGGTTGCAATTCGAATCACATTATGCGTAGCTATGTATAGACCTCGTGTTAAAAACCTCGTTTTTAATGTTAATGGATACTTCATACCTGAACTGGACATACGGGTACACAAAACTAAAATAGGAAATTCTAATGGCGTTTTATTTGGCAATTCGGAAGCCTTCTGGACTCTTCGATGTCCTTTTCGATTCGTAATCCGGAAGAACTCTCCGATCCGGGGAATTACAATCGACAAGTTAACAACACTCGATTCTTGATTCTGAATTTTAATGTGAGTGTATGTGTAAGGCGGAAAAAAAACAATGACATGAATATGTAGGAATGGGCGATGTTCCTTGATTTTGGCAAAATATCGATGTTAAGCGAAACAAAATATCGATATATCAACATCGAAGTTAAGGTTCAAAACATCGCTGCAATCTTTTGCTAACGACCTCGTGCGTATAAAGGTTAGACTTCACTCGATATACAAAATGACAAAGGAAGGAAAAAAAATCAGTTTTAATAAAAATAAGCGAAGAAAAAAGATCTTTTAGGAGCATTTGGGGATATTTTAACACAAGAAAAAAAAAGTGAAAATTCTAAAGAGATATTTACTTGAAATACTTTTAATAAATCTTTTTCACTATCAAAATAAAAAAAAGACATTTTAAATTCAATATGACATTCTGTTGAAAACAAATTTATAATGTAACTTTTAAGGTTTTCGCGGTTGTTTACATCTAACATATTTAGTTTTTTAGGATTAGCCGCGTTAATCCTAAAACCTAAAATGACAAATTTATAAATTATTTAAGTATCTGTGTACATATATTCTTCCACAAATAAAATCCCTTATTTTCAAACTGTTTTTACTCAGAAAATATAAGCTTGTAATTAAATGACAACTTTGAAATTGCCTGTCAATATGAATTGAAGTGGCTGTCACCAGAATAGCTGACACAATTACAGCAAATTTCATTCAAATATCAAAGATCCCCTCTAAAATTGGGATTTGATCTTTTCAATGAAACTTTATTCCAAATTTAATTGAAGTATTGGGGATTGATTGACGCACACATTTCTGAAGAAAAAACACATCATCATCACCAGATGCCGAGGAAGACGAAGCAATCAAAAACTCCACTACATTTTTTATAAAATTTTATATTATTTGTTTATTTTTTGTTGTACGGACTGCCACAAGTTCACAACAAATCAAATAAAAAAAAACATTTTCCATTTGTATTTTGACAGTTTTTATATATACATATGTATGTGTTCATTCAGATCAAATCTGCCAACCCATCAGAAATCAAATCTTTCGTGTTTAGATTTGATCTGGATTTGATGTTTTTGGTGCAACGAAACCTTCAAAATTGAAACCGATCAAATCTTTCGACAGAAAGAGCAAATCTTTTCTTGAATGAAACTCGCTATGAGACCGTATATTAGTGACACTTGTCACTTTCTGTTACAAAAGGAAAATCAAATAATTTCCCAAATTTAAAAATGACAATTATCAGAGAGCGTGGAAACTTGTCGTTTTGCGTTACAATTTTTACTTGCGATTATAGGTAGTTACTAGAAGGCCAGTTATGCATTTGTCGAAAAAAAAAACTTTTGAGATAACAATCAAACATGACATTCTAAAAATTCTGTCTGTCAGTCTGTCTGAATGTATGTATAGACACCGAATGGCTTCAAAGTTGGTATATAGAGTTTTTTTAGGTATTGTACAAAGGGGAAATTGAAATTTTTTTTAGTTAAAAAAATAACGTTACCTGCCATATAACCGTTACGTTAAAGTCTATTTTTCTCGGAAACAGATGAAACGAATTAGATTTTAAAAAATCAGTGCAGCTTTATAGGTACGACCGACGATATGGTTGAAAAAAATGTCTAAAAACGGTACTTTCAATAGGACCGTTCTTTTTTGCTTTCGACTATCTCATAAATGGCTTAACCGACTCTTTCGAAATTTCATACATATATAGGTTTAGGTTGCCCAATTTATACTGCATACCACTATTTTCAATTAATATTGTTTTGTATTTTTGAAAGCATTCTTAAAAAAATTATTTTAATTTATATTTTGAAAGCTATTCATTATTTTTTTTTTCAAAAATTATAGTTATATGTATTTGCCGAATTTTTTTTTTTCAAAAAGTTTAAAAAAAAAACTTTTTTCTCAAAAACCGCTCCACAGATTTTTAAAATTTTTTCACATAAATTCAAATGTATCCAAGAAATAAAATGGCGTACTTTTTTTTAGCTCAAATTAGTTAAAGTATTTATTTCAGAATTTTGAATTATTTTTTCTTTGATTAATGCGATTTAATCTTCTGTTTTTAAGTTTATATTATTAAACATTTAAGATTGTCATACCAAAAAATTTTGTATAAAAAAAATTTAGTAAAAAACGACTTTAAAAATATATTTATATTTTTAATAGCAATCTTTTGCATACGATGTGATCGAACATAAGTGCAAGTTCGTGCGATCCAGTCGTGCATTTTATTTTTAAAGACTTGTTATAAATTTTACTTGTCCATTGTCCTACAAGTACTTGTCGCTTTGCGTTTATAGGTGCCGGGTATAAAATACAATTTTGTTTTCTTTAATCATACAGATTATGTTGTCAATTGTTATGTAACAGTATACAGAACAGGGTTTCGCTAAATTGAAAATAGTCTTTAATTTTAATGTCAGTATCCGGGCACTGAAAATTTTGCCATTTGTTTTTAAATCAGGTATTTAAGTTTATTGTACATATTTAAATTAATACAAACTATTTTTTGCAAATGCTCACTATTTTTTAATATTTTGATATTTTTTCGAAATTTTAATCAAAATTGACACCGAAAAAGTGGTTCCCGCAATTTTGCAACGATCTACAGACTAAGCGGCTAAATGGATTTTCTTCAAACTTATTTAAGTGTATTTGATTATCTCAAATAGATTTTTGAATCGTTTTTTTCAGCCACAAAACCAACGGTGGTGCCTGCCATACAATTTTTTCTACCATTAAATAAATTATTTCGAAAACGGCTCGAACGATTTTGATAAATAAAAAATGTGGTAAAAATGCTGTTGGTAGTCTACATTTTGGTCCAAAATATTTTTACATATTTTGGTATTAACGGTACCTGCCATACAACCATTATTTTGCTCTTCTCCTAAGCCGCTCAATGGATTTCGATCAAATTTTTTCTAAGGATGTCCTTCGAATTCTAAATAAAATTTGAAAATGAAATGTTTCGAAAACCCCCGATGTTGTTTTAATTTAAAATTGTTCAAAACTTGAAATTATCATATTGGAAAAAATATTTTATATTTGAGATTCCATATTTTTGTCAAATGAATGAATACGAAACAGAGTAAGATACTGAAAATCAGATCCACTTTAACTTAATTTTTTTGCATTTAGGTACTTAAACTTTTTATTTTAAGTACTTTTGGTTAGCTTCTTAATACTCTAGGTGTGCCGTGCCGTTCAATAGATCATTAAAACTATTAATTGATAGAATTTTCATTGTATCTTTCTTTCTTTGAAAGCCTGAAGAATTGTTCTTAAAATACTTTCTCGACTGTGGTATTAGGATTAATTCTAGTTACATTCTACAGAATTATTCCAGTATCTTCGTAACTAGAGTGGTGATCACTCTTTAGTTAAAGAATAATTATTCAAAGTAATTAAAAAATCGTTGTAAATACAATGGCCCTATCGGGAATGTCCCAGGGAATTTCGTTTCCCACGTAATAAATTTTTTCTCGAACAAAAAATCATATATATATTTTGTTTAAAATTAAATCCAAGAAAATCAAACTATACCTATGCAAACTGTATTTAATATATAGCGTCCGCCAAATAACTTTTTTTTTGAAAATGGGCGCAAAACATCCGAGTGTAGCTTCGGCTGTGTGGCACGTAGCGCCGTCCTATTGAAACCAAATATTGCCAATATCCTCCTCTTCAATTTTTGTGAACAAAAATTCGTTCAACATGGCCCGATAACGATCGCCATTGACTGTAACGGCCACTCCTTGGTCATTTTCGAATTATGCCTCTGGACCAAAATCCGCAGCAAACAGTGACTCGACAAATGCGACAATTTTGCTTGTTTACATACACGCCAAGATCAAAATGAGCTTCATCTGAAAAGATGATTTTTTTTTGGCAAAATCGGCATCTTCTCTAAGTCGATCGCAGGCCCACTTAGCGAGCGTTGTTCAAGCGTATACACAACCATATTCGTTCAGCGGAAGGATAAAACTAATTATCTGTCAAATCAGACATGAGCTAAGTTACCATTCACGAAATAAGCACTAGTTGAAAAAAAAAACGTTAGATGGCGGACCCGTTATTATTAAATCATGTACATACAAAGATTGTATACCCTACTTATAATATTATTTCTTTATAAATATAGGTATTATTAAATAATTTGTGTTTCAAATTTTTATTACTTCACGACTACCAAGCACACCAGGGGTGCGAAAATACCAAGTCATTTTTCTAAAAATTTTTGTTAGATACACCAGGTGATCATGAGGCAAAGAAGGTTACAATTGCTTTAGGTTGATCAATGCATTTCATACCCTCGCTCTTCACTTTGAAAAACTCAAATATGTAGTTTCAAAAGGAAGAGTAACAAATAGAAAACACAAAACCACTACTATTCCTTGTTCACTTTATCTTTTGGCGCAGATGTATAGTGTTTGTTTTTTCTTCATGAACAGCTAAGCTCGATTTTTTGTTCCTTTTTTTCGCTCTCCTCACAGTCATATATAATTCTTCTTCACAAACATGACCCGCTACGAGTAAGCTCTTTTGTGGGAAAAGGAACATGAAACAGCAAAAAAAAAAGCTGAAAATAATTTTTTTTCCCAACGCCTAGCCACAACAGCAATTTTGGACACAAATTTCTTGCTGATCAACCAGGCGATCATGATGTCCAAGCAACTGCGTTGCATAATACCTTATAAATTCATATACACACAGCTTAAGCCACGCCAGCTGAAAATTAATTTTTTTTAAATATGCCCACGCACACAACCACTACACAACCCAAGCAGTCGAAAAAAAAAAAAATAAACTCGGGCGTAAGCAATTTTCATACAAATTTCTTGCTAATCCACCAGGCGCTCATGATGGCCAGCCAGCCATCTGCTTTGCATAGTAACTTATAATTTAACATACACACACAGCCTAAACCACTCTTCCACTCTCCTCCCACAATATTCCTTTCTCATCACACACAACAAACCATTGTTTGTGCGGTTGTTTTTTGTAAGTGCCACCACATCCCCACTCACACTATGCGACTGCAGGAGAAAGTTGTATATGACAAAATGTTGTCTTTCTCGCACTTGCGACAGATACCTTGTATCAAATTTGATCTTGTGGTGAATATTAAAATTATTTTCGTCAGTAGTATGCTTTTAACAGTAGTGGTGTAATGTGAAACTGTAGGTATACTAGCATCTAGCACTAAACAGAATACATTGAATGACCGGTTGGTTTTGTGTATGGTTAGTGGTGGAAGGTTAAAGGGCACAATAGACGAACATGTTCGCCGAGCGTTTCTCGTAAATGGCCATCTTCGGGAGCAAAACGAACAATTTATATTGGATTCAAAAATTGAAAACTACAAAAATTAAGGTTGCGGAAAAATAAATTATGTTAACACTGAGGAATCAGCACGAAATGAATGTTCGCCCAATGTGTTCAACGTTTATGGGTTAGGCTAATGCACATGAGGAAGTTCGGCGAACATGTTCGTCGTTTATGCTTACCTTTAGGCAAGAAATGATCTTAGTTGGGCCTGGGTGGGGCTTTGTGTGGTATCTGTTTTAGACAGCCACATTTCAGTCCTCGTGTATGTGTATGAAATTTAAATAAAAATTGTAGAACAGTTTGCCTTCTGCTGCAAATCATGATCACCTGGTGGGATCACCGAGAAATTTGTAGAAAATTTAAAAACATCTTCTGGTTGATAACGGACACGCGGCTGTGGACGACAAATCGAAGGTTTGAATTTCTAATTAAATCAATTAAAATAAAAGTTAAAGTTATCAGAATCCTTTGTTAGTTCACCTGTTAGATCACCTGGTGGGATCACCGAGAAATTTGTAGAAAATTTAAAAAGATCTTCTGGTTGATGGCGGACACGCGGCTATAGAGGAGGGACGACAAATCGAAGGTTTGAATTTATAATTAAATCGATTACAATAAAAGTTAAAGTTATCAGATTCCTTTGTTAGTTTTGAAAATTTTTCAACTATGATAATGTATAAGCTTTGCTCGGGGATTTGTACAAACAAGTTTCCGATTACGATGGAATTCCTGTCGTGATAAACTTGGATATTATTTTGAGAATTGGCTTGTTTAAGTCAATAAAAAATATGTTGAGAATTTTAGATTCGAGATTGAAATTAGATATTTATTAGCTAAACTATAAATGTATGATTGGTAAATTCTAATGCCTTAAACATTTGGGGTTATATATATTGAATAACAATTTCCCGTAAAATATCTTATTCGAATCGTGGGAAAGTGATTGATTTAATGGTATGGGAAATAAACTTTCCCAAGGAATTTTGTCGTCATTTCATACGATTTTTCCTTCGAGGAAAATTTATTCCGTGGGAGATTCACCTTCGCCGGAAAAATTTCGAGGGAATAAAATATTCCATGGGAAACGAAATTCCCTGGGAGATTCCCGATATGAATCATTCATATTTATTATAGAATATCTCGACCATTGAATTAGAATTGCCCGCTTATTTTTAAGGTATGTTTTACGCGAAACGTTTTCACGCAGCACGATATCTCGGATTTATTTGTTGGGAGATTGACTGTTGGATAGCATATTTCATATATGAAAGTGATTTTTGATAATTGAAACATATGTATGTATGCATGTTATTGTTGAAAGTATTATTTTCAAATATGTAGGTAGGTATTTGGATTTTCGAGTCGTTTTGTGGATTTTCATTTGAATCAGGGTAATATAAGCATATACATTGTTTTATAAATATTTTTTGTTTAAATTGATAAACCAAATAAACCGCTCTTAATTGTTATTCACTAGAGTGGTTTCAACATAATTTTAAATCAACTAAAATGTACATAAATCGTTGTAAACACGTTATCAAAACGATTTCATCATTTTGTCGATTGTTTAAATACCCAACCCGACAGACGTAGTCCTGACCAATCTTCAATAAATTTATTTGTTAATTTATGAAAAGGATATACGTTAAGTAAATCTCTATTTTTTTTTATTCCGATTGACATCGGCGATTAACTTTGTTGAACACTTTCACATTAGTAGTTCCCAAGATAGTCTTTGTTTGAGACGCATTCTGATGTCAGTTAAGTCTTAAAAAAACTTGTACACAGCTCGCGATAAAATTTCACTCCCACTTTTGTCTTTTTTCTCTGATGTTTTCAACTAAAATCCTAGCTAAAATTTGACCTTAGTGAGTTGTGGATAGTTTGAAATTTGACACGAGAGTTCTGTGGAGAATATTCAAAATTTTAGAGCGAGCAGCGTACTATACTTTAGGTTTAATACTTAAATTTGGAATCGATTTCCAAGAAAACGATAGTCATTATTGGACCGATTATGGTAAAATCTATTTTTGAAGCGCATCCAACTTCGCTCCTTCAATAATACTGCTACATAAAGTCATGTGTCAAAACAATAAAATACGAGAGCCAAACGCAATCGTAAGAGAAAACGACTACCATAAAATATAGTCGATAATGAGGATTTTGAACGATAATCGTCCTACGAGACCAGTGGCCTGATTAGGGAATACGAAGCGAATCGTTTTAGGTGGCGAAAATGAAATTTCATATTACTGTTTTCGCTTTCGTCTCTTTCGTTTTACATTCGCCCTATTTTCGAAATCGAAAGCGAATTTGATTTGACATTTCAATTTTTAGCGCGTGCATTTCCGATAGGGTTTCTTTGGCGGATTGGTTTATCGACACGGTCGAAAGTGATATTTTGGTGGATTTTTTTCATTTAAATAAATAAAAATGTGAGTTTAACTATTATTTTTTTTTGTATAAAAACAAACTAAAGAAATAAACAATCATTTTTTGTGTAATAAACGTGTAGGCGCCCAAGACAGCAAGACAACAAACAAGCAACAATTTTCTCCGCTCATCGAATTTATGAGAGAAAACGAAGGGATAGCCAAAGGATACAACATACAACGTTCTCTGCAATATGTCTAGCGCTTCGGACATTGAATTGCATACGTGGGTTGCGCCATTCCAATGTTTGTATCCTGCCCAACCACTTTCTGGTATGATCCGTCTGCAAGGAATCTCAATGTTGCAGCTAATTTTATAATTGGTGGTGTCCCATTGTTGTTCTGTGGTCTATATTTGTCTTTTATTTCGTCCAAGACAATTTTAAATGTTTCTTTTGAAAGGCGAAACAATTTATCGAACCAAGTTCCTCGAAGCAAGGAAGTTCAAAAGGTGAAGAAGCACTTCTTAATAATTTTCTTCTCAAGTTTGAAGATTGTTTTTAAGATTCTTATTCTTCCTCACGTTAAGCATTTATATATAATTATAACATTTGAGTCCATTTTTTATTTAAATAAATATTTTATTACAAAGTTAATGCACCTCGGACAAAACACAAATGATTTTGATTGAAATAATAAATATTCACTGGCAATCAGCTGTCAATTATCTGGAAATCTTGGAAGTAACATTTACGATTCGCTTCGAATTCGTTAATTGATCAAAACGAAGCGAGTTGAAAATGAGATATCGTTTTGAAAACGATTCGCTTCGTATTCCCTAATCAGCCCACAGGCTCTATAATTAATTCCAAGAGCTCTAATCAAAGCTTATTCTATTCGCTAAAGCACTGCTGAGAGCTAAAAAAAGGAAAACGCCTGTTTTAATTGAACACACATCTTGCCCAAACAATGCATTAGTTTCTACGGTTGATTTTGGAAAGGATTAAACAAATAAAAATAAAGACAGGCTATTTAAATACTATAATTACTTTTATTCACTTGTTTTTTTTTTCAAATATATATGTATATATAATTCCTTTAGAAAAAATTGAAACGCAATAATACAATAAGTACAAGGTTCTCATCTCACTTTTTTTTTTCGTTTGTATGTTTCATAAAAGGATCAATTTATACAGTGATTTTTCTTTTTCATTTTTAAATATAATTATAAATATTTTTTATTTGGTTTTCTATCAATATATAATATACAAGAATTAATATATAATAATTGTGTTTTAGGTAATTTTTTTTTATAAATACATATCTCAATAATAAATTGAAAGATTATAAACGCGGTTATTCACTTTGGTTTCATTTCATTTTTTTTTTTGCACGTCACATACATAATAATTATGTTTGTAACAAATAATTGAACAAGACTTTTTATCATTCCAAGAGGTAAAATTTCGGAAAAATAAAATCGAAGAAATTAATACATTATTGTGTTTTGTATATTTTTATACATTATATAATTGATTGACCTACTTATTTAATAAGTTCTAACGTCTTATTCTGTTTTGTAACTATAATTATATTAAATTTTGTTTATTATTAATAAACTGTCAAATTTATATATGTAATATATAAATTTCTTTATATTTATATAAATATATTTTATAATATCAACAGAGCGTACTTTAACACATATTTTTTTATTTTAGTTTATTACAAATTGTATTTTCTTTTTATTAAATTCTCCAACTCATCATATGTTTATTTTTTTTGTTTTTCATTTTACTTTATAGATTTATTAAATAAAAATATAATATAAATATTCTTTGGTATGAAGACTATATTTATGTATATATTTATGAAATCGGAAGGTACTTGTTTAAGAAAAATAATTTTTTTTTTCGAAATCGTTAAATGGCTTCGATAAATTAAGAAAAAGGAACTTGAAATACTATTTTAATTTTTAATACTAAAAATTGATTCAATGTCAATTTTCCAAGCAAGACATTTTTTTTTCTTGAGGAAAACTAAATAGTTTTTCCTAAAAGGAGAGGCGGATAGGTAGTTATAATTGAAACATATGAATTACTATAGAATTCGTTTGACATTATACAACGTAAGCAGGTAGGTATATTCTAGAATTGGTCTATAATTTAAGGATAGTAAATCTAACAAGTTTCGTTGTAGTTTCGAATTAATAATGTTTCATTAGGGTAGAATCGAGATGAAGTAATTTAACGCAATCAAAGTAGTTGTGGCTGCACGTTAAATAAATTAGAAAATCAAATGAATGCTTATAGCGAGGATATTTGGAGATGTGGTATTTACTAAATAAGCAATGATATCCAAGTAACACAAATGTTTCGCAAGTGTCCGGACATAAGGTACCATTACAATCAAAGTCGAGAAATTGCTAATCATTAACAGCCTTAGTCATTACAATACGCTAAACGCGTGTATAGTTATGCAGTGCATAAGGACAAATCCTTATATATATAGCTTGGACCAAATCACTTGGTAAACGGTCGGTTGCGCAGATAGAGGAGTCAAGAGAACAAACATGGTGCGCAAGATATTTAATGAGAGCAATACCAGAGATGACATGGCCAGACTGCACAATAAACCACGATCATACCTTATATAAATTAAGTCCATCCATGAAGTGATTGTGTGATTAATGAGATGAGCAAATAAATTTGAAGAAAAATGCGCAGTGGAGTTGCCATGTGAATTGGTTCAAGCTATACAAGCAATATACATTTTCTTCCCATTATAGTTATAATGTGTTTATGTCAAATTAAAGTATTCATGTGTACTCTTATTTTATCCTTGTAACACGCACAACAAAAAAATATGAATAGAGGTAACCCCGTTCTGAAATAATTCTTGCTCATTCAACGTTCACCGATTGAGACAAGGCTGACTTCCAGCATCGTCGTTGGTGAATGCCAACAATACAAATTTCTAGACCCTTAAAAAAGGGAAATCATATATAGGTGATGTCAAATTACTTTTCCATTAAAAATCCCTTTTATGTAGGCTCTATATATGAATCAAAGAAAACAAGATTACGAGACTTGTTTTTTTTTTTGTCTTATTTTATTGACCTCACCATAGATCAAAAATAGTGAGATTTTTGTTGTTTGTCCGATGTAGGTTAATCGATTTTGATATCTGGTGACGTAAATAAAATAAGACAAAAAAAGAAGTGTCGTAATTTTGTTTTCTTTTATTCATGGGATCTATACTACCTACCAGTGCGTTTAGCTTATGTTGCTGGCATGCAACGTTGTTAGTGTTCGCTAAAATATTTTGTACTGACAATTATCGGATCTTATTCGCATATAACCACGGCGCGCGCCCATGGATATGAAAGAGGAAGACATTTTGCCAAACCACCATCTGAGTCACTTCCGTTACCAAAGCTGTTCAAGAATTTTTTTAACGAACGAATGAATGAAAGTCGCATTAATTTTTTGATCCATTGTGCTCTTAGCATTCATTGATTCACTATTAAGCGGCCCATACACATGACACTGATGTATGACACTTGTGTCAGTGTTATTGAATGTGGGCTTGTGTATACACAGATTTCTGGTGTCGAACACGGTGTCGACAAAATCAAAACATATTGATTTTTCGTGTATGTGCCTCTGTCTTTGTTATGTGTGTTCGTATTTGTATAACACATTCGAGGAATATTTCAGTTGGATTCTGATCATGTTCCAGTATAGACGTTAATATGGCTATACGTAGCTGTGAATTTTGGATATCATTTATTGATCTATATAGGGATTTGCCTTAGTCTTGTCTCGTTGATCGTAAATGAACAACTAATGTATGCGGATTGGTGTTGCGTGTGTGGCTGAATGGATATTTTGTTGTCATGACACCGGTGTCAACACAAGAGTCATGTGAATGGGCCGCTTTAAGAATAAGTATTCAATAAAAAAGGGCGTGTCTCGAGACATGCCATCAGTGTGACAGTAAGGTAGTTTATGTGGGTTAAAAGGACATTTAACTTCCAGAAAATAGTTGTTTGTTTCAGCAGTCCCCCAATATAGAGAATATTTAACACTTTTAAGATCGAACAACTATTATAAACGTTTTAAATTGGCATTTCTGTACACTCGTCCTTAAAAAAAAATGCACCAAAAATTCTGTAGACTGAACGTTCGAAGCTCCTGCCCACAAAACATAACAAGTGAGAATTTTTAAAGAGATCATCAGAAATCATGAGGCTGGTTCATAAATATGAGATCTCAGCAATATCTTTCATATGAACAGGATTATTTAACAAAATTTTTCAGTCTTGCTGGCAAATAGAGGGGAAATGAGTTGGATTCGCCTCATCAATTTGTGATATCTCAGTTTTCTTAACTGGAAATTTATTATATTCAGACTTATCACGGGCCCCGTCGTAATACATTCATACTACGAATCGCAAAAAAAATGTATTACAGGCCCCGTTGTACTAAAAATATTCGGAGTTCGGGAAAATTGGCTTCACTACTCCCTAATGAATAGGAAGTTTGACTGTTTTTTCTACGCACAGTTATTTTCATAGTAGCCTGTGCAAGTGGAAGCAAATATAAAAAAAATTGCTTGCAGACAAATAGGCACGTCGCACAAAAATATTTAACTAAAAGAGAAATGTAAGTTTTATTGCGAAATTAAATGTGAAAATTTGTATTCCAATTTTAATTTTCAAAGTGCAAACAAAACAATTACAAATTGCATTCAATATAAAAGGCTTTTGAAAGTGCTGTAAGAAAATCCTGAAATCGCCCAATGATATTCCAAAATTCCTATTGAATCCTTTTTTGATTAACAAAACAAATAAATTGTCAAAAGATTAACAACAAAAATTGAAATCGATTTTTCTTCTCATATATTGACTTAAATCAGATGACTTGAAACTCCGAAGAAGGTGTCTGTGGGGCAATTATGTTTTGATTTCGTTCGGGGCTTATGATGTGAATTTAATCGTGTTCGTAACGTAACAAAACATTCCGAACTTTGCTACGAGAGACTCGGTGATAGAGGTGATTGTCTATAGTTAGAGAGAAATGAAAACACAGAAGTTGTCAGAAGTTACTTTTTTGCCACCTTCAGAACACTTGAATACAAGGCAAGTTTCTAGGCTGTGATTGATCAGCTGTCAAAAAAAAAATGTATCACTTCATTTAAAATTAAGTGTATTTGTGTCAGAACTATCAGCTGTTAATTTATCTACCACTTCAGCCTTACATATATGAATTGTTTGTGCAGTCAAGTTATTGAAAACTTGGTGAGTGGTTCTGAAGAAACCATTAAACGTGTTAACCCATTAAAATTGGTAAATATTTCAAGTAAAGCTCCAAGTTTGAAATTGATGACTAGGAGGTTTCTTTCTAAAATTTAGGCTCAATTAATGCAGTTGAAATATGAAATCCATTATGTCTATTGTTGAAAGTGACCACTGATTGTTTAGTTTTAATTTGGGAAGCAACGGATATTCTAAATCGTAAATATAAAAATAATTTAAAATGGACAATATATATATATATATATATTTTAAATTCTTTAAAATACAGAAATTAACATAATCATTCACATTTATCATATACTTGTAAAGTCCTTTAACTTGGTCACTCTATATTAATTGTTCATATAATATTTAACTAACTGATCTTGATTTATTTTCTTTTGTATGTATTTGAATTATTTTCACAATTATTTAAGTATGTATTTTAGTTGCTAATTGTTTTGTTTAATAATTTTTTGGTGAAAATCCTACAACTCTAAAACTCTAATAGTTGTAAATCTTTTCGGGCAGTTAATGTTTGTTTGAATAGTGATTTCATTTTATTTTATAATATTTTTGTTTTTATTTGTGATTCTTGTCCACTTGATAATTATCTCCCCATTTGAACAATATTATTGTTGGATTTGTATTCATTTAGGTATGTGTAATTCTTTTTTTTGTTCTTAAAATAATAGCTAATTTAAGCGCTATGGAAGTCTGTTTATTATAATAATTATTAAATATTTACTCATTAATTTGAATAATAATTTTGTTAACTTAAAACAAATCTATACATACACATACATACATATATTTTTTTTATACAAAAAAAAAAATAAATAAATAATCTCAATTAAACAACCAAAAAAATGTATCTATTCATTGCACAATAATTCATACTAAAATTACTATACGTATCAACATCAATAAATATAAAGCTTTACTTTCATTCGTTGTGCAAATCATTGGAACAAAAATTGAATTAAAAAATTATCACTTTTTGACAGCAAAAAAAAATAATTTAACTATTATTATTCAGTCATAAAAATGTAAGGTACAATTTATTAGAGATCTACCGTTGTAATAATATACACTCATTTTTTGTTGGCTTACATTTAAGAAAATTGACCCCTATCGTGGAATTTATCTATATAATTATCATGGATTGGATTTGTGTATTTACTTTCATTAAGAATAGATATTATATTATGATAATGATACAAAATCACAAACCTTAAAAGACATAATTTAAATGACGAAGTGAAAAGAAAAAAAAACAATCAAACTTTATTGGAAATAGCAATTTTTTTTTTACAAATTTCCATAAAAAGTTGATTTAGGGATAGGGACGTTGTTGTTGTCAGCTTCACCTTAATCCTAACTGATAATAAACAATTTTGACAAATTGTAATTTATTTCGATGCAAAAAACGCATAGCCAAATATGAAAACTATTTGTAAGAGTTTATACGCGTGCAAAAAAAGGTGGATAACGTTTCCAACAACAACTACTAAAAGGAAATGAAATATAGCTCCTTTATAATCCTTTACGATTTTTAATGTTCATCATTTCTGTAGCAAGGCTGGTGTCAATGGAACAATAAATAACATACAGTACTCGATTGTTAACTTGAATGTCCACCATATCTACTCTATGCATTGAGCAAGGTTTGTAAAATATCACATGTCACAAAATAATGGGGTCGAACCATGTCCTCCGTGAACGGATGAGCGAACAAGCAAATACAAATTCCGTCCGTCATCCGTCAATCGAGTGAACGTATTGGGATTGCCATCTACGTTAGCTGACGCAAGCTGACGTCATTCGGCCCGTATCGATCTTCTCATAATTTATAAAAATTCCAGTTCACGAACGACATTTGCTACTACTTTCACTTTCTTGATATAAAAAAATGTAGTTGTCTCGAAAACCCTAAATCCCTTTTTGTATTTCTCGTGTGTCTGAGATAGGAAAAATAAAATTTAGAAAGAATATGATTCTCATAGAATAAAGAACTGAAAATAAATTATTATTCATCAAGTATCCATTCAGTGCGGTATTTTTTTGCCCAGACGATAGTAGGTGTGTTTGATAATCGTTTTGGAAGTAAGAAGTGAAAACTGTCAAACCATGTCAAGCCTAACCATTTTTAATGGCTTTCCGAAACCAATAACCGAAGAATTTCCTGTAACAACCGAAATCCTATACTAGAAGAGGAAGTATCGCCCTGGGGCCTATAACACAATACATAAATTGCTTGTAGGACAAGTGAGATTCAACAACTTTTAAAGAATTGTGTAACACGTAACAACAAGTCCACGAGACATATAACAATTGTTTTGGTTTCATTCAGCAAGTGGGAAATTTGACTATTTCACCGTTTCTGTAACTGGAAGCAACAAGAGTTAAAAAAAAGAGAATAAGCTTGTTGAATAGTTGATAGATTTCAACCGACGGTTCCGAACTAGTTCAAAGTCAACAAGTTAGAAATAAACACTTGCATTAGTGTTAATTAAGTGATTACATCGGACAGATCTTGAGAATTTATTTAGTGTCCTAGAGTTTTGAGAAACATTTTTTTTTTTATTCTGAATCGGACAGTGATAGTGAGAGCCAAGTACAGGTGTACAAAAGTGTTGAAAGAAAGAATAAACATTGAATAAGAACCCCAAAAATTTCTTGTGCCGTAGAAGTTGTTGACTATCTTACCAAAAGTTATCCCAAGAGATGGCATGATTAAAAAGTATAACTTCGAGAAAAACTTTTAAACGGAGTTAAGTAACAAGAAAGATTGGGTAGGTGAAGCAGTGAACTACACGATTAAACTAAATGCCATCAAGTGGTACACTGATGGATCGAGAACAATCGAAGGGACTGGGGCAGGAATTTTTGGGCCACGAACCAAACTTTCCTTACCGATGGGACAGTCTACTAGCATTTTCCAGACAGAAGTTAATGCAATTGGAAAATGCGCAGAAAGAAATCTCGAAATAAACTACCGCAAACAAAACATTGGCATTATGTCGGACAGCCAAGCCGCACTCAAAGCACGAAGCTCTTATACCATTAGCTCGAAATTGGTATGGGAGTGTGTGGAGAGACTGAACGAACTGGGCAAGAAAAAAAAGTAACACTCTATTGGGTACCAGGTCACGTTGGTGTTCAAGGCAATGAAGAGGCAGACTCCTTAGCTAAAATTGGGGCAACAACACCCCTAGTAGGACCAGAACCATATTGCGGACTGGGAGAGAATGTGATTAAAATTAAAATCAAAACAGCAGAGGATGCCAAAAGACAAAAATTATGGAAAGAACTCCCAAAGCTGAGACAGGCAAAACTACTACTCAATAACTACAACCTCGAACGGTTTTTAGCCTGCATTAGCTTAAGTAGGAATAACCTAAGGAAAATAACGGGTATGCTCACAGGCCACTGCAAACTAAAAAAACATCTTAGTACTCTTGGCTTAGTGAGCAGCCCTAATTGTAGATACTGCAATATAGAACATTCCCATGACAGAGATGATCAGAGAAAAACAACACGCAACGCAAAAATATTCTATAAAATAATATGACTAAAACATTCGAGAATTCCAGTGAACAAATCAGGGACTGTTTTAAGCAAAAATGGGAATTACCAACAAAATGCAACAGTTTTAACACTATTCTTGTTGGATTTCACATGTTTTCATCGATATGAAGTCAAATTGGCAAACAAATGGGTTTTTGAGGGTGAAACGTTCGTATCTTAGTATTATGTACGATTCGAACTAAGTAAAAGAAAATATTATTTCAGAGTATTGGCAATAAAGAAGAGCTAATTATAGGGTGCACATTATTTAGAATTAACAATTTTAAATAGTAATTACCAGAAAACATAACAATTACCACTTAAAACAGTACACAAACAATGAACTTCTTGCTTGAGTTATAATTTCTTTCGAATGTGTCCATTACTAAACCAATGAAATAGCATAACAAAATTGACAGCTTGGTGTTTTGACAATTTTTACACCAGTTTTTCAATGTATGGGGAAGTTCTTCTCCTCCACTGACAGTCTTTGTTGTAAAAATTATTACGAATTCGTACAATTTAAACAAACATACCTACAAAATTTTTCACATTACGTGAAGCAAGACCATCGTCGAAACGTTATCGTCTGGCGATAATCGAGTTACGGTCGGAATGAGGCGCTTGGATGAAAATTGTTGTTTAATCAAACAAATAATTACAAAATTAGTTAGGCATTAATGTAGCGTCGCAAGTTTGTCAAACTGATAAACTATAGTTTGCATTATTACCTTTTTTAGTAATTTGTATAAATGCTGTGTGATTGAATCAGCTCTTCGTTAAACTAATCGTAAGTCACAATGACGTTTGTTTGATTTTACCACATCACTTTCTGCAGCAATTTTTTATTGAGTTTCATCAAATTTATGTAAGCATATCCCATAAAAATTTTGACAGTTCATTAACCAAATGTAAACCTACGCAAATGGTAAACTTCTCCACATCCTTAAATGGAAACTGCTAGAGTGAATAAAATTAGATCTTGTGATGCGTATGGGCAAATGTATTTTGGGAAGCGGATACATTTTCGGGAACAAACTTCTTTTTTGAATTTCTCATTCAAATTACTTTCCTATAAACGGACACTCCCATAAACAGACGGGGAAACCTTTCCATGGTCAATTTTATATAGAAAACCTCCCATACGCGGAAACATAATTTTATTTAGGGATTATTTTTTATCAACAAATCAAACAACCAATAAAACGAAACGACCGATCTCAGTATATTTTATCTTTTATTTTTGATACGTAAGAAAATCCATAGAAAATCTCTGATAACCAAACGCGAAGCTCTAATAACCGGACAGAGCGATGTTTTGTTGAAAACTTATTAGGATACTTCCCAGGTAACTAAGTTGGTGTAATTTTGAAAGTGTTTGATTCCCTTTTCTGGTGGCGTTCCATTATGTCATTTCTTTCCTTCTGCTAATAATTTTAACAGTCATTTGCTTTCTTATTCTTTCCCTTAACCGGATAGTTCTCATTACCGGACAAAAATTTGAGCGACCATGAGTGCCCGCTTATTAGAGCTTTCACTTTATACAATTTGTATATAAAGAATTTTAAAAAACACCTAATTTTATCCACTTTATAATAATTCATTAATTTAAATTGTATAATAAATTATAACAGCAAGTTCAAAACGAATAGTTTTTTTTGTTATTGTGAGAAATCAGTGTTCATAAAAGGCTTTGTGTTTAAATATTAAACAAAATATAAAAAAAATTGAGTCCATTAATGTTTTTATACATGCCGAATAGGAGGAAGGAAGGGAAATATTTTGCGCGGTGCTCATTTTCCTCCATGAGCTTGACCATTATTCGGCATTTGAATCTGATTTATTTTTATCCTATCGTTTTGTCAATACTTTTTTTATACGACTAACGGACAACAAAATAAATAATGTGAATGGTTCCGCACGAGAAAATCGACAAATTGTCGTTTAAATTGGCGTTGAACACATTGTTCTTGCACTTTGTTCACACAGTCGTTTTTTGTATGACATTCAAAGTCTTTAAGAATAACATGTAAGCTTCAAACATTTTGAAGAAAAAAAATGCGTTGACTTTTGGAACACAGCCATTCATTAATATCCTTCTATTATTTCTTACTATCCCAAGTTGCATTTGAAACATTTTACTTGCGACTTCAGAAGAAATTCGATTTCTGATCAAATTTCACGATAGGGCCAAATTAAAATCATATTCTATAACGTCTATAAAATAAATAATTTTCTTAAATTCAGCTACAAAACTATAATACATAATATAATTATTAGAAATAGCCTAATATAGATTTTTTTCTTTAACGTTAATCTACATTTTACCTTAATATTTACACAAGCTTATGTAAATTATAAGTAAGGATAATGATACGATTTTTTCCTGTACAGTCCATCAATGAGTCCCGAATGGTTGAAGGCTGAACAAACATGAAAGAAAAAAGTACAAAATAGATTAGCATAACATACGTGGATTTAACAACATTAAACTTAGAAAATATGTTAACAATAAAAATGTTCACCGAATAGATTTATATTTTTTTTACGTCTTGTGTTAGAACAAAAAAAAAGACAAAAAAAGAACATCCTCAATATTTATTAGGGTGTACATTAATGCAGTGTCATTATTTTAATTTGCATACATTTATATGATAAAAAAAATAGTTTTACTGGAAAACAAATAGAGGAGGACTCCGTTTTCTATACTCTTTGGTTTTTAACAAAAAAAAAATATATTGGTAAAAAGAAAAGCTCGTAGTATACATACATTTTAGCTTAGCCTAGTAGTTTATTTTTAAATATAGGTACATAAAAAAAAATAAAAAAAAAATCTCACCTTCATCCAGGCTTTTCGTATATTGTTGACTACAATTGTTATTTATTTATTTTGCTGAAGATGTTTAATAATAAATGCTGTGATTTTCTATATCTGTTCACGAAAAAGAACTAAAAATGAGCAGATTTGGATGGAGCGTGGTCCTATCTACTTTTTTAACTGACCTTGTTTTTGAAATCATACTTTACATACTTTTAGGAAGATCTTTGTGCCCTGGGACTTGTCTAATTCATTTCGATTTTAATCCGCAAAATTACATGAGCATATGAGTTATTGTGAATGAAAAAGTATAATTATTCATACTCTGACGTTTGAGAGATTAATTTTTTTCAGACTGGATTGCTTATTTATTTATTTCGTTTCGTGAAGTTTGCAAATAAAAATGTTTATTTTTATAAAACTATGACTTAAATAAAATGCACGACTTATATTCGATCACATCATATGCAAAAGATTTCGAATGAGAGCCTAGATATATTTTTAAATTCGTTTTGGCTTAATTGGTATGACAATTTTAATATTTAATAATAAAATCTTTAAAGCAAAATTTAAAAAAAAATCATCCACCCGTTTTCTTTTTTTCTTTTTTAAGTAATATTATTTTTGAGGCTAAAACACCGATTCAAAAATCTATTTGAGACAATCACCTAAAACGCTTAAGTACCACGTTTGAAGAAAATAGCTTCAGCCATTTAGGCTATAGATCGATCTACAGAAAGACAGACGGAATTGCGAGACCCACTTGTTTGGTGTTCTCCATCATCGTAATGTCAAGATTAAAATCTCGAGTTCGATTTTATTTGCATAATTATGCAAAACTTGTCCTTGTATCTATATCGCAAGTAAAAATGGATACAATCGAAGAGTCGTTAAGTATCACAGATTCAGAAGAAGATACAAGAAATGTAATTTTAGATATTACCAGAAAACGGCGGCGGTTATCCTTGAAGTTAGACAATGAATTGTACGGAGTTACTTGATTCTGCAGTTTGTTTTTTTTTTTTCATTAATTTGTCTTTTTGGGTAGGTTTCAAGCCTGCCTTTATGGATTTACTTTTCGAAATCAATATCCTTTATATCCTTATCCATATCCTTTAGGTTTGTACCGCGCTAAAATTCTGTGCACTAGGATCATATCAACTAAGTGTGGGAAATGATTATTTCATTGGAATGGCTCAATCTACTATATCCCTAGTCTTAGGAACTAAAATATTTAAATCCACCCATCGAACTCATGTGGCGATATATCTCTATTTTGCTCCATGAAATTCACGAGAGCTTCTATTTGTTTTTTCGTTGAAAATTGTTTCACCCTGCATTAAAAATAATACTTAAGTAGATTTTAATTATAAACAAACAAATTTTTAACACTGACATTTATTCCCGACAACATAATAATAACCGATTTCTCATTCTCATTTACTGCAAACAGAACGAAAACAGTAGCATGTGTTATTAATGTTCTGTTTATGATCAGTAAATACTAATCTTTTGTCTTGAAGATTTCATATCATCTTAGCGGATAACAGTATACGTTTATATACAAATACATAGTCTAAGTTACCAAGTTTTGTAACATCCACACAATCGAATTGATCTAATGCGATTTTGTTGCCAAACGTTGGCAGTAGTTACTTAAAGTTGATGCTACAAAGTTCTATTTAAATTAACAATACATAGTCCATCGTTCTTTTTATGAACATAAGCCCAGACATAGTGTGACAGAAAAGTAGTTTCTACGGCCCCATAGGGGTTAAACACTTCCGGAAATTAGTTCTCCGATTGAGCGGCCCCATAAATATTTAACAACAACTGTTATAATTGTTATAAATAAATTGTTGGATCTCTCTAGTCTCGGCCTTTTTTTTATATGAATTGAAAATAGAACATTAATTTGACTGAAGAAAAAGAGGTGTTAGATTTTAACCTACTAGGAACTCGGCTAATATCTCGTAAACAATAGAGAGATTTTGAGAATGCACTCGAATTCATATAAGTTATTCGGAGATTTTAAGTGTTGTAGTCAACAAAAATTTTAAGACACATTAATTTAAGGTTATGGATCAATTTATGTAAACTTTTTTTTATTATTTAATTATATAACACGGTCAAAAGTTTTATATATAGAGTTTTCGTCTGCAGCAAAAACTCTGACCAAATACCCCCCTTATTTCATATATGTATGTATGTATTAGTTAATTTCTGTCTCTTTTTTAAAATTTAAAATCAAACGCGCAATACAATCAAACTTGCTAATAAAAAAATTACATAGTATGTAAAATACATTTGCTCATGACTTATAACTGTACAACATTTATCTTCGCTCAGCAAAATAAAGTAAAACATTAAAATAAATTATTTTGTTATTAAACATTGTTAGGCATCCCCTAGAAAAAAATAAAAAAAATATTCAACCCGAAGTGAAAGTCACAAAAAAAGACACGTCTTTAAATAGAAGTTATATATGTGGACATAAGTTGCTTATTACGTACATATGTACAAATATTAGGTATGACATTGCTATCAAAGCAATAAAATACATTCGTTAATATTGTTGTAAACAATTTTGAATACAAAAACAAACATGAGTGTAGAAGAAATCTAGGTGAAGAATCGAAAACCTTTATCTCTAACTCTGAATCATCAACTATATATGCGAGGTTAGGGTACACTCAACTCCTAAATATCTGGGTAAGTTACCCAATAAATAGTAGTCAATAATTGTTGATAGGAATACTAGAAAACAGCAAGGCTATTTTTTACTACTACTTTGCAATAAGTTGATTGATCAGGGAATAATAAATCTTACGATTTAAATCAGCTCAAAATGAGTAGATCATGAAATTAAACTTGGCAGCACTTTTTGTTTGTAAATCATGTTCTTTCCCAAAAATAAATTTCATAGATAAAACATAATAAATACGACCAAAATAAAAACTAAGCAACGCCACTTTCAAACTTCCAATCAACAACGCAAAAAATATATCAAATGTTTCTTTCCATTAGTTGTGTCCATATTACTTTTATCTAAAAAAAAAAAAAAAAAAAAATATCCACATTTATGAATCTTTATTAATAATTTCACGTTTTCAAATATAATTATATAATTTTATAAATGTTTAAACACATATGTATGTACTATACCTAATACTTAGATCTTGTAATATTAGTAGTTATTTGAAACAAGTAATTTTATTCTTTTTTTTTTAAATATTAATGTATAATGTTTTAACGCTACTGTTTTATATATTCATTTTTTTTTTTCAATAAAACTTTAAGTATTGACAAATATCTATGAATTAACTTACTCTTAATTGGAATAAATGAAATAATGAAACAGCAAAACATGTTCGCTATACATAATTTCATATTTTTGAAATTTATTAATTGTGGATAAAAAAAATTTATTTTTGGGATTATAAAGGGTTGTAAAAAAGATTAGGATTTAGACAAATTGTAATATTTAGTTTTAATTTTTGAAACGGGTATTTTTTGAATTAAGTGATTATACAAATTTGGCTTCGGTGGGTTTGGGTGTTATTCTTTCTAAAAAAAAAAAAAAAAAAATAGGAAAACTTCTTAAGCCGACGGCTTTTCATATATTCTGTGATCGTTGAACCCATCGGAGAGTTTATCATAAATAAAAAAAAACGTCAAGATCTTATTTGGAGTAGAGTAAGGGTTAGACTGTTCACATCTGATAATGAGCGAATGTGTTGATTTCAGAACCAACTATTCAAGTAGTTAATCACCGAAACCGACAATTAACTGAGTTAACTTGATTACAACCTCACAAAATCATATTACAGATTTAAACCACGAACAGATTTTTTCATCAAAGCGAACTCTAAAATTTTCACAGGAAACTTTCAAAATACTTAAAGTTAATACTTCCACTGCCAAATCCAGTATTTCATCACCTAGCAATTTCTGTGTTGGTAATTCATAATTTTTAATTCAAATGTTATATATAATTATATATAAAACACATGAGTTCGCCAAAAAAAAAAACCAACCACTTTACAAAAAATAAAATCTTTAAATGCCTGTCTTAAATGTTAGTTATTCAAATTAAAAACAAAACAGATGAGAATTCCACCACCAAGAAAAAAAAAATGAGTACCTATGGTATAAGTTTATTGTAAAAAAATGTGTTTTCTCGTTAAGAAAATGTTGTATTACAATAAAAGATAATACGCAAATCTTCCTCCAACTATGTATGTATATTTTCCTGGATGATTAAATGGCTGCCTAAGTTGTAACGCATCGGGTAGTAAGTTCTGAGATTTTTCAACCACCGAGGAAAATAAAATGTTTATTTTTGTAAAAAAAAATACTTTTTTTTTTAAATTGATTTCCTTTTGATAAAAAAAACTGTTAGTTATTATTTTATTGTTATGAAAAAAAAAAAAATGGTTCAATCCTACATATCTTTTTTTCAAACTACGTATGTGTATTATTTTTTAATAAATTTTTATCATACTTTAATTAATACTCCGATATTATATCGGATGATGATAAATGTTATCTTTTTTGTATGTAATTTATTATTTTTTTTTTTGTTTAGAAAAAATTAGGATTCTGATATGGATGTACTTTTTGGAAACGTGTTTTTGGTCTACCTCTGTGCACCATTGAATTGTAGGCATTCATGTTCATGTTCATGTTCATGTTCATATTCATGTTCGTTGGCACTGGGGGTGCGGTCATAAAGCTGTGTGCTTTCGCCTTGCCGTGCTCTTCTGCAATGCGGACGGACAATGGTTGTGATGCACCCTCCGGTATAACGTTGTTAAGAGCTGAGATTGCTTCCTGGGCTTCTTCGCGTTTGTTAAATCTTTAGTGAATAAAAATAAAATAAATAAAAATAGTTAATACAAACAATTTTATAGGCATTTTTAAAGGGGTCTGTTTGAAATGTTTGCTTAAAAGCCGAAAATATCTTTTCTATATTTTTTTTATTTTATATCTATACCTATGCATACATACATATGTACATATATACATGATTCTTTAAAATCATAAACCGAATGCTAGGAATCTCAAGAGTATATTTTCATTTTATACAATATAGAAAGTATTTTCAGTTTATTTAGAACAATGAAATAAAAATGATGTTAATTTAAGAAGGTGACGATAGCGACTGCCTCAATTGAGTTAATTGAATTCAGTTAGTCAGAGATAATGGGTGATATGCAGAAGCTATTTACTCAGTCTCATGAGATTTAGCTTTCAGGCTGAGCTCCAGTTAGTGAGATTGAGCATTTGCAAGATGCTTGTCTCATCTCACTCTTAAAAAACAGACATTTAAAAATGTCTTTATCAAGTGAAAAAAAACTGAGGATACCACTCGCTTTTTTGTGAAGATTTAAAGAAAAATATTGTGTTCATAACAAAAAGTCAGCTTCCGAAAGTAAACAAAAAAAGGAAAAAACAATAGTTTTGCAACAAACTGCTAAAACAAAAAACATGTGCGGCTAGGGACGCCCGAAAGAAGCGACAACATAACCAATCTATGTTGAACTATTTAATATTGAAATTGTTTGACTTGAGAAGGGCTCCAAAAGTTATTCATTAAATCAAAAGTTCTCCGTATGCGTGAGAGAAAGGGAAGCCAGACAAACTGGCGCCGTAACGCGTTACGTAACGAAGCGGTTTATCCTCCCATAAGAAGATATCACTTCAATAACTAATATTAAAAAATAATTGAAAAGGTGCGACAAAAATAAGACAGGTAACAGAAAAATAAAAATAAAACCATGGAAACAAGAACTATGGGACTTGTTTAATGTAGATGGAGGCTCACACATGGAGGCGCAAATCCTGGGGCCCCAGCGCGTAACTTGAAACAATCGAGTTTTGTCGATACAATCGAGAATTGGAAGCCCCTATTTTAGTTCAATCGAGTTTTCTCTAACGATACAATCGAGGACACTCGATTGAACCAAAACAATTCTCGATTGTATCGAGAAAAATCGATTGTATCAAGTTACATGATGGAGCCCCTGTTCTTAATAATGAAAGAAAATATTTTGTATAGCGCATTTATTACAACTTTTTTTTGACATTTATTGAATAACTAGCCTTACCCGGCGTACCATGTTACGCCCAAGAAAGAATGAATGAAGTATTTTATTTCGAGATTGAAAAAACTGAGTTTATTTTATCAATGACAATGTTGCTTCATTGTTCATAAAAAATCATGCAAATATTGCGAATTTTTTTCATGTTTATGATCTTTTTTCCTTTCGATTTTTCTTCGTATTATTTCATTTTACTCCTCTTATGTTTATACAAAAATTGAAAAATTCCTGTTTCTTTCTAAATGCCACAGCCATCTATCGGCAGGGAGTCAGACCGCTCTATAACCCTTCCTTATGACTTGTAGGATAAATTGCTTTTAGCACTCAGTGGGTTGTGTGTCGAGACTATAGCGTAAACACACACAAATTTTGAATTTTATATATATACATAAATAACCTGTAGATAATTTGAAATTACTTTTTAAAAGAACAAAACAAGCTATAGATTGGACAAACGGACATACATTTCCAATTTATATATTCATCACTATGCCGTATTTGCTTTTTAATGCGCACGTGAGTACAATCTTATGCGCCAAAAAATTTCGGAAAGGAATATTTTTTTGACCGAATTGATATTTCAAAGTCTTTTTGTTGCATTGTATTTGGAAATTTAATTCTTTATTTACAATTTTGTCCGCAACTTCTACGATTACTCTTGAAACGGAACTCACTGGTTGATGTTGATATTCTTCGGAAATTGCACACCAGGATCTCCAACGAGCCGTAAGGAAACCATAAATCTGATTTTTTTACTTAATCGACTTGCCCGAAATCCTTTATTAGTTAAAAAAAATGATTTGTTATTGCTTCAACATGAGATGGGGTAAGCATATAAAGACTTTTATAGATCCTTGTTGGCTCAAAGTGGTTAAAAAATATTTCCTGAGATAACTTATTTACAGGTGCAACATATTAAGGTATTTTGGAAGCTTTATCTGAGATTGTTTTTTGTATACGGAAATCTCTAAAATGAGATAGATCTCTTTTTTGATAGATTTGTCTCAAAATTATTCTACATACGAAAGTTTGCAATTGCTCAAAAAAGTTGGATATATATGACTGAGTGGCTTCTGCATACCACCCAATGTTTCAGTTATTTATAAGTTCAGAATCAAAGCTAAATCATAGGATGTGGGTTATGAAAGAGATTAACTGGATATAGGCAGCAACCCCTGGCAAAACATCGGGAAAAGCAAATGTAACTTGATTGTTTTATTGCCATATCCAAGGATATGGATAAATTAAAATTTTTTACCTTATGCACTCTTTAAGTATACTACAAACTGGTCAATAATAGTATTCTCAGGGTTGACCAACATTCCAAAAGTAAATATTAAAAAACTAACTCAGGCTGGATAGTGGCCGTGGCGTTATATCAACACGGGGTATATTTGGTTGCGACTGTCACCATCTTGTGACTTTATAACCCGAAACCTGATACTTCAAATTCTATGACTTATAGTCCATTGTCATTCGTGTTTTTAAAGATATGTATATGTAATATTTTGTAGGCTTAGTTCAATAATTAAAGATGTTGTTATTTAGTGTGCAACATTTCGGGCATGTTTATGTACTTCATCAGGCCTTTATTAATACAAAATATAAAAGTAATACATACATACATTAATATAAAGAGTTGTATATACTTGAAGAGCATAAACATGCTCGAAACGTTGCACACTAAATAACAACATCTTTAATTATTGACCTACAGCCCACAAAAAGTTACATATATCTTTAACGATAAAAAGTCACAAAAATTATATATAATTTTATTCGTATTTTTATGCAAATTCTGGCTGCCTGCGTAATGTCTAAATACCAGCTCATTTTCGATCATGTGGTTGAAGCCCATGATGGCAGTGGCATATTTCAGCCTAACCGGGCAACATGTGTTTTGGGTGACTATCGTCATAAATGTCACATCTTTTTTCTGCAAAATTCTATTCATTATCCATCTAATTTCTTGAGGAGTTGCTAGAACAGCTTTATATGGCGATAGGGTATTTGCTTCCGGCTGAGAAGCTCGATCTCAGCTCTGCTGGGTTGGGTTTTCTTACTAGTACATGAGAAAATTCTTCATTTTCGCTTAGCTATTTTCGATACTGTGGTCCTAGTTGTGAAATCAGCCGAGGCTAGTTATAAGTCTAGTAAAAATAAATATCGCCTTTCGCCTACTTAGAATACTCATCTGATATTTTATTAAGAGGATACTGTGATCACATTTTCACCAGCTCGATAGGATACGACATTTAACTATGACAACTGTTGGGTCACTGCATATTTCAAGAGTGTATCTTGGATAATAGTACACACGTACTAAATTTACTTTAGTTTATTTCGGGTAATTACTAACACAGTAAAATAAATCTTATAAGCTAGTGACAGTTTATGAATTTAAAATTTATGTATCGTAAATATAATAATTGAGTTCAAGGTGAAAAATAGATTAAATACAAGACTGCAGTTAAATATGTATTTAAATAAAATAAAAATTTAGTTTTACAAATGATTTAGTTACTCGTTTTTTTTTTAATCTCATGACTCTACAAACAGACCCCTAGAGCGACTCACGTTGAGAAAATAATTATTTAACTATACTCTCGGAAAAATATCTTCGATACTAATTTGTTGTTACTATAAAGATGGTACGAATTAATTTTCGGAAGCATAGTTTCATTTTATAAAATCAACAATCTTACCTTACAAAAGCTACACCTCGGGGCTTTCCGGTTAGTTTATCTCGAAGGATATTCTTTTGTACAATTTGCCCGTATTTACCGAATATGACATCTAATTGATCTTCGGTAATTGTTCGTGGAAGATTCGTGACATATAAATTTGTATCTTTAATTTGTTCGCCACCTGGTCGTGCTAATGAAACCTGTAAAATTGAATAATTTTTCTTTAATTGAACAAAAAATAAAAGTATATAATATTATATATTAGTATGTAGTACAAAAATGTAACATCAACATGAATCTTAGGTATCTCTCTTGTTTTTTCTTATATTTGCAAAGTGTCGAGACAGCAAATCTATGCTCATGATAGATGCATAAAATATTATGCTCTCAGAAAAGCGTAAATATACAAATATTTCAGTTGAGCACACTAACAAAGCAAAGAACAAACTTCTTCTGTACGTCAATGTATAATCATATATAAAAAAAAATCATGCACAATCCAAAGAGAAGAGGGTGGGCCATCTTCAGCCATCGTCGTGGTAGTCGTTGTCGACACGACACCATTCTAATTGTCGACTACTTGGAAAAGGGAGAATATTTGTAGTGTGCATGAAACCACCCTCTACTAAAGTCCAAAAAAAAAAAAACAAAAAAGCACACAGTATACAACAATAGCTAAACGGGGGCAGGTGACTTGGGTTTAGTGTACTTTCATCCAAATGCTGTGATGAGGAGAGTGTGCTGCTGGGTCAGTACAATATGAATAACTACCAAGAACTGGGCGTATGGTTGTTGGTGTCATGTATGTAGTATGTAGTGTCTGCAAGGATTTCTTTATTTCCAGAGCAGCAACAGCAACAGCAGCAGAAAGCATTGTTGCGATGGATTTGGTTAATCCGCACAATAATAATCATACCATGCCGACTCTGTACGGCGTGTGTCCTTTTCACTTCCTTTTTTTCTAGGTAGTTTATTTTAAACATAATTTTTTGTTTTCTTCATTGTGTCCTCGAGAGTCATCTTTTATTTTTTGTTTGTGTAACTTTGTTGTGCGGTAATGGTAGAGTATACCTTTAAGGTAAATTGGATCCGGTGTATAATCGTTCTTTATATAGCAACATAGATCGAGCATATACTTATATAAAAATATAAAATGAAAATGAACTTGAATTTCTTTTACTTCAGTTGGTGAAATAAAAGAATGAAAAGTTGTTTTATTTGATGAGGTATGGCTGTAGGAGAGATAGAGTGCGCGTAAAATAGAAACTGTTCCCTTGATATTTCTTTTTGTAGAGGTCAAGTACTTCTTTCCTCACAAGTCGATATTTTCGAGACTTGCACTGTTTCGTGGGTTGATTTTGAGATGTGGTCCAAAACAACAACAAAAAAATTATTTTATAATTAGGCAAAAAATATACTCATCTCATTACCTAAGCAAGCACTAGAACTATTTTCGATTTCTGATGATTATTCAAAACTTCTAGTTTGTAGGTACATAATTGATTGGCTTAGACCAACTAAATTTCTGCTCCTTATGCTCCTCTCATTTGAATTTATTGGATTGCACAATAATAACAAAAGTTGGTATAACTACTAAACAATACCGCACGTTGTTGGAAACGAAACTATCCACAAGAGCAATGAAATAAATTAAAGATGTTGTTGTATAGATTATTCGAAGAGCTAATGCTTAATCAAATTATTTATTTTTTTTTCTTGGTAACTTGGTGCGGCTATGGACGAATAAGTTTATGCAACCACAAGAAAAATAAACAAATAATTTGAAGGTTTTACAATAAGTGTTGTTTTTTACGAGTGCCTTTAGTGGATCTATGTTGGTTTTAATGACCGGAATAGGTATTTTGTTTTGTAGAAAACAATCAAAGGTTTAAATTATTGATTGAAATATTTCTATGTACATAATATATATATTTATGTATATAGATACTACAGGGAGTGTTCTGAGTTGGTAAAGAAAATTCAACACGTGATAATACTAAACAAGTGGGTTGCACAATTTCGACAGTCTGCATTATCGTGCCATTTTTGCGTAACCATACATAAAAATATTTGGTAGGCTGAAGTGTTTTCGCATATTTATTGGCCTGAGTTCTACGTATGTTTGCGACTGCCAAGTTGATCATCTGACTCCTTTAAGCCGTGCTTAATCTGAAAGCTCAATTTTAACTGAAAAACTGTCACAGAGTTACGAACGGTATTGAAACCATATGATCAAGCTTTAACTCAATGCATGTTTTATTGTTTATCAGATGCATTTAGTTGACTATCATTTTTATAGGCTTCACTAAAGATTTATCTCATTTAAACTGTTTTTTGTTTGACTTATCCACTCTAACAGGCTTAATGCAAAATGCTCTCAATAGACTAAAAATATAGGCAAACAAATGTGGGCTGGATATAAATCCGACCAAACACAAATTCTGCTTTTTACTAGGAAATAGAAAATTCCCAAACTTAAATCCCCATCAATAAATGGCACGCTACTGACTTTCTCAGATGAAGCCAAGTATCTAGATATCATATTAGACTAAAATCTAAACTGAAAATCCAATATTCAAGAAAGAATAAGAAAAGCAACAGTAGCACTCTTCTCTTGCAAAAAATCCGGGGCTTATCCCAACAGATTACATACTGGCTGCATACAGCGGTCGTAAGACCGATACTAACTTATGGGGTATCAATATGGTGGACTTCATTGCATACAGTCACATATTGCGACAAATTAAATAAGGTCCAAAGGTCAGTCAGCGACTGCGTAAGCATACTTAACCTTACAACGGTCGATATTTTCAGCAAACATGTGACCGCGAGTACACCTATTCGTCTAAAAGCCATCTCTCAATGGACCAGCAACTCGATAGGTCATTTTAATATCCGGAATACAAACAGATTGAATTCAGAACGATTCGACTACACCAGTTTATCTTTGGCAACAACTTTCAAGTTACCATCCCACCAAGATCTGCTTGTGAGGATGAGAAGTTCTTAACAGATGAATCAGCTCACTTTACACGGATGGTTCAAAAATCGGAGTGTTTGTACTCAAACAATCTAAATCTCTCTTTCCTTCTCCCTGACCATTGTAACTTGTTGCAAGCAGACATTTTGGCGATTTAAAGAGGTTCTATCCTGACAATGGGAAACGTGATATCCACATCGGATATCCTTATTTTCTCAGACAGTCAAGCAGCCCTCAAATCACTTGGAGCTGTTTGCACAAACTCAATAACTGCCCGCAGCTGTCGATCATCTTTCAGGGAGGTGGCATGACAGTTTAACATCCACCTGATTTTGGGTGCAGGGACATAGATATTTCTGTAAAACCGATGAACTCACCAGAAATGGAACTCTAATACCAATTCTTCCTAAAATGGAAGAAGTTGGTATGCCCATCTCTACATGTAAACTTAATGTTAAATGTGTTTGCTTTCGAAAAATCGAAATGGAGATTTTAATCAGATTTGTTTTTAATATCATATAGAACACGAAAAAGTGGGTGCCGCAATTCTATCTGTCTGTTTGTATGTAAGTACCTCGATCTCAGTACAAGCCGCTGAAGCGATTTGCTTCAAACTTAGTACTTAAGCGTTTTAGGTACCTAATTATTTTTTTTTTTGAAAATTCAATATTTCGAAAACAGGTGGATGATTTTTTTTTCTTGAACTTATGTATGTTTTAAAATTTAATATATTAAATAGATGAAATTGTCATACTAAATTATAAAAAAAAAAAAACAAATTTCGTATATAAGAAAATTAAGTAAAAAATTACATCTAAAATATATTTAACTTTTTTATTAAGAATCTTGGGCTTACGATGTGATCGAACATAGGATATATAGCAAGTACGTGCGATCCATTCGTGTATTTTATTTTTCATAAGTTACATTTTTTTTATTAAAAAATTCATCTTACCTTAAGCCGCTTATTTCGAACTTGAACTCCGTTCAAGGTCTTTATAGCTCGCTGCGAATCGGCCTCCGAAGCAAAGTCAACAAAGCCATAACCAAAACTGTATCCAGTCTGAAATGTATTTAAGCCAAAATCAATTTACATCGTACCCAATTAATTTCTGAGCAAACAGAACAAAAAAGTACTATTCTATTACTCAAATAACCGATATCTTTTGTCTTACCCTTACCTTAAAGTCTCTCATTATTCTGCAAGTGTTTATAGGACCAATTGACCTAAATAACGCATACAACTCACGGTCTGTCATATCTTGTGGCAAATAGTTTACTATTAGATTTGTCCCGCTGTTATTCAAAGAAGGTCCACCACCTAATGAATTTGCACTCATAGCTGCCATATTGCCAACAGAGCCCATTGCGCTATTGGTTTGAAAATCACCATACATTCGACGTGAATTGAGTGACGACGATGTTGGATATGAGGATGTAAAATCTGTGTCCTGCGGTGAAAACGCATAACGTGACTGAAAATTTTCAAAGATTTGATTTTTCAACTATGGCGGCGATTGCTTTTCATATATAGCCAGAAGTCCATTCGAATCGAGTGAATTGTAACACAATTAATTTAAATAATCATTTAAAAAAAAAAATATATATATATATAAAACAAAACAATGTACACACTCAAAATGTTAAACCAACAAATCGTTTGAATTAACAAACATTCACAGTACAGTACAGCACAATATCCATTAAAGAGATATAATATGTATGTAGATAAGTAAGTTGAAAGTGATTTAACTTTTTAAACATTTTTTTTTTTTTTTTGGTTTTAATAAAATTTCATTCTCATTTTATTTATTATATAAAAAAATCCTTAAAAGTTAACAAGTTGACAGGCATACGCATAAACGGACACATACAAAAATTGATTAAGTGTTTTTGTTGTTTTGACTGGATGTGTGTTGTGTTAGTTTACTGTTATAATGGAAAGGACTATATTATCAAAGTGATGATTTGGAACATTGTAAACAATAAAATTACAAATAAATTACCGAGTTAATTTTTCAATTGTTGCCCAACCCATTTAGACTGAGTTCTATTCAAAAACAACTTTTAATATTTTTTTGATTTGTATTAAATATTAAATCCAATACACTTGCTTCATTTCTATGGCATTTATAGTTTTGTGAAAAGAAATTTCTTAGATTAAACCAAGTTGAAGGCCCTAACTTGCCTTGTTGACCTAAGCACATATGTTCGAATACATTCTGAACAATGACACTTAAATTGTCGAATTGAAATGTTAAAAGTATATTTTTGTACAAATTGTCATTGAAGTTTAGCTTTTTCTCAAACTTGCATTTTTTCAAATTAACTCCTATAAGAACTCTATAACAACACTGAATAGATTGATTCCAAGACCTCGTACGGATCGGAATAAAAAAAAAGTTTTAGAGGACGAGAGGGAAAGCACTCAGCCATTTGGACCATTTGAGGGAATAGATTAAGTTTTTGACTTTTGTATCAGACAGTTGTTTTAGATCGGAAATGAAAGCTTTTCCAAAGAATTGTTCTTAGCCTGGAAAACTGAAAGAATTTTGACCTTCATGGGGATTATTGTCGAATTTAGATTTTGGGTTGGATTTAATTTAAGAATTTTGCATGCTTCTATAATAGCTAGTACTTCAGCTTGAAAGACGCTAGCAAAGTCGGGAAGTCGGAAAGATCTAGAGACATTTAGCGACCCTGAGAAAATTCCTCTACCAACACGCATCCCATTTTAGATACGTCAGTAAAAATGTGTACGTCGAAATCATTCGACACTTCGTTATCTTCCCAATTCTTCCTGGATGGGAAGATAACTTTAAAAGTTTTGCTGAGGTCCAGGGTAGGTGTGCAGTAATAAGTGTTTGTCGACAGAATATCTTGTGGAATCAATTTTGCTGAGTTGCTGTGACCGTTAGGTTTGGTAATCCAGCATTTTGACTCATCGAGTCTTAGCGGCGCTGCATGATGTCAGATGTTTAATGAGGAGGTCAAGAGGTAGGAGACATAAAATAACACTTAAGGCCCTTGTGACACCAACGGTGGCAGTTCTCTGAATTTTTTTAAATTTATTAATGTAGTATTGCTTGTTTAAAGCGGGCCACCAGACAATCGAAACATAAGACAGTATTGGTCGTACTAACGCTGTGCATGTCCCCATAGGATTATTTTCGATTGAAACCCCCATTTTTACCGAATGTTATTCTTTCTTAACCCGTTCTTTAATGTTGAGTTTCTAGTTTAGTTTGTAGTTTTTTTAAAAGTTTTTTTTACTAAATCATTTGCGTCCGCTAATGTTTTCACACCACCAGTTCTCAGCTTTGCAAGAATTTTGTTCATGACTAAAAGCCACAGAAGGGGCGACAGAACTCTCATTACATATTTGGTATCGGTCGATTTGCCTTAAGAAACTATAACCATCATGTCACTAAGCATAGTGATAATCCAGTCTTGAATATAGTCAGCTATGTCATGGTTTTTAAGAGAATCTTGAATAGATGCGGTAAGGTCATTATTGAATCCACCTTCTATGTCTAAAATGGTAGCGAGAGTATAATGGATGCTTTTCTCGATCGTGTCCACTTACTCGAGTAAGGTGGTCTCTGTTGACTTGATTTTGAGGAATGCAATGCATGCTGAGATTCATCTAGAGGACATCCATACAGAATATTTCTAATGTGAGAATCCAGAATGCGCTCTATAGTCTTAAGCAATAAGAATGTCAAGCTAATTGGCCGGGAATCCTCTGGGGATTCATGACCACGCCTTCCAACTTTCGGAATAAAAACACCCTTGACTTGTATCCATGCCTCGGGCGCATGTTTGAGACGAAGACATCATTTGAAAATCATTTCCAGTCATGAGACTGCTGTCTTGCAGTTTTTGGAGCATAATTATTGGCAGTATGCGCCCCATGGATGGAAATTTATATGCGCATATAGTATTAATAGCCCAGTAAATATTTTCTCCTGTTATAAGAGAATTTATATGTTCTGTGTTTGAGTTTATTGAGCAAGTTGAACTAACTTAACGAAACATATGCATTTATATGAAGATTTTTCTCGAAAGGAATGAGCTAAACGGAATTGTACATTTTTTAAATTTCAACAAATTCAAAGTGAACTACAAAATGTAAAAATTAAAGACTTCCCTTTCAACATCAAGTTCAACTCCATTTTCTTGGTCTATGAAAAAAAAAACACAAAACCAAATGGCTTAAGCTCAAGAACTATCCCGCCTGCTGCATTTTAATATAATGACATATATGTATTGTATATAAACCTATACAACAAAAAACTGCCTAACACTAGCAAAAATAAAAGTCGTTACATTCAGAGAAGCATAAAGTGTGAAATAGGACAAGTTCTCAGCTCTTGTATATTTTCGCTGTGATGACAACTCTAAAAAGGATGAAATAGTTTCGAAATGTCGTAGCTAGATATTCTGCTATGGATATATGTATGTATGTATGTACCTCGGCACTTGCATTAATTGGTTGTTGGTCTATAAACAACAAATACACTACAGCTAATTGCAAAGGAAGTAATTGTGGATTTTTTTATGGTTAAAGATTTGGACACATTTGACAAAAAACACAATGAGGACATTTCTTTGGTTCGTTTATAATTGGAAGGTTTTTTTTGATTGTATTTCATTAATTAAAATTCTTCATAAAATGTATATTGTGTACAATGTACATATTATATTTTCAAGGCTTTGATAATAAAAGCAAATGTGTTATTAATTTAGTTTTATTTTTATGAACAAAGGGGGCCATGTCCTTATAGAAGAAGAGAGTCGAAAAACTTGTTTTTCTAGATACAAACTTAAAGTTAAGAAATAAATAGATAAGGACTAGAGCAATTATGAAATTCAATGTCATCCTTCCGACAATTTATCAATTTATAGAAAGCAAACCTCTTAAAAACCTAACTTAAGTTCATATAACGGGTGTATTTTTAGCTGCATGAGAAGTTTCCATGTTTCTTGTCTATGGTTTGGCAGTTGAGATGTCAAGGTTAGGTTAAGGTGGCTGTCAGGAAAACCTTAGATAGGTCCATAGTGATACTACGTGAAGAGATATTTGCTCTTTAATTAAACCAATTACAGCTTCTAATGGAGCGGTGTAGCTCTCTATGTGACTTAGATCAGTAGGGTTGTCGAAGAAGTTTCTCCCAGGTGTAATCTACGTCCTTAGGAGAGCACAGAACATGAGCAAAGAAGATGGGAGAGTCTACTTTTCCTCCTTATCCATGCAACTTCTGCAAAAGGCATTGGAGACTACTCCGAGTCTTTTGGCGAGTCTGCCAATTAGGCAGTGTCCAGTTATGACACCTATTACGGAACCAAGAAGAGCACACCTTTTGAGCGTCTGGATCTATTAATGACCAGATCTGTCTGGTAGCCAGGCAAGTACTGATGTTTGACCATCTTGTTTGTTTGTTTTATGGCGTTTTGTTTTAACGTAAGTTTACATGTAGCAATATGCATACCGAATTCTTCCATTTTAAGTAGACTTTCCCAAAATATCCCTATGTCCCGGCAGCACCTAAATAAGGTGAATGTTTAACTGTTCTGCCATCTCCCTGAGAGATGATCCACAGTTACGGGCAGTTATATATTTGTGGAAACAGCGCCAAGTGATTTGCGGGCTGCTCTACTGTCTGAGAAGATACGAATATCCGATGTGGATATCACGTTTTCCCTTAGCCAGGATAGAACCTCTTTAAGTGCCAGAATTTCAGCTTAGCAGAGTGCTCCACTGTTACATAAGCTGGCTGTCAAACACTGTTGACATTTCTATTCAGTAACGTTTGGAAATTCATCATGAATCGTTTAACGCCGGAACAATGCTTCCAAATTGTTGGAATTTACTTTGAAAAAAAAAATAAATAAATCTGTTCGCGAATTTCATAGAGAAGAATTGTATTTAGTGATGAAGCTCATTTCTGTGAAAATTGCCGTATATGAAGCGTAGACAATGTTCAGGCCATTAACTAATCACCATTACATCCATTAAAATTGACTGTTTATTTCGGTTTACACGCTGGCGGAATTATGGTCATTTTTTTTCGAAATGAGCCATGCTGACTCATTTTTTGTTTCTAAAAATTAATCAGCTAAACATATCCACGACATTTGTTTCCGACAAGACGGCTCAACTCGCCATTCAGAGCGCTCAACCATTAATTTATAGCCATATCAATTTTGTGACAGATTTATTTTCAGAGGTGGTCCTGTTACCTGGCCTTCGCGTTCGAGCGTCTTAACGCCTCTCGACTCCTTTTTTTGGGGCTATGTTAAGTCATTGGTTTATGCCAACCAACAAACCAGCAACTCTTGAATATTCAAGCGACCATTGACGCCATACGGCCAGATTTATTGGAAAAGGTAGTCAAAAATTGGACTGATCGAATGGACTATTTAACTCGTAGGCATCGCGGACATATGCCGGAAATGCCATGAAATAATCTACCAGATTATAATAATAAAAAATTAATTCCAACAATATTTCTGTCTTATATTATTGTTTAAAGATCTCAAGCTCTTAAAAAACACACCCGTTACAAATAGATGTCTCTTTGGATTAAAAGGTTAATCCAATAAAATAGTTAGTTATAACTAATTTAATACATTAAAAAAATTGGTGACGGAATAGCTCATGCAAAACTAATGGATATCCCTATAGTGACTTACAACAACTCTCAACGTAGGGGACTTTCAGTTTATTGTCGAATCTGAACGGCTAAAGTGAGGGACACTATTATATGTCCAGAGATACTCTTGGAGGATTTGCCATTTCCTCGCAAGTCAGTAGCCCTGAAAAAATATTTTGACATTTAACTTAACATTCCAACGCACTAACCATTACTCCTCGGACGTAATTAGTTTTTCTAATTTTAGAGTAAGCTTGTAAAAGATTTTATCAACGAATATCGCCGTTAATACCAACAACAGAATCATGTCCTTTCTCTACTAACAATTTAATGCTCACTTACATTAGGCGTGAAATGAATGGCCAAATAACCTAGAACTCGCCTCATTAGTTACGAAACTCCTTTTTGCACTTCATGTTCAGTTAGTTAATAGCATTTAAATCGAAACCAACAATCCGTCTTTGTTATTGGCTTGTTGCTTTGCTAGGGTGTTTAATAGTAAAACACAATACGTGTGTCTCCATATGACTAGGTGGTAATGTGAAGGTAAAAATGTGGATACTTTCAAGTTCCAACCTGGGTCATGTTATATTTATTTTCTTCTACCCCCTATTTATGCATATCATCACTTCCGTTTTTTTACTCTATCACTTTGACTAAAATGAACTCTTTTGTGTGTACTGTTTTCTTTTCAATGGGTTGTTTTGTTTTTGTTTTATTATGTAAATGTTTTTTTTTTTTTTTTTTATAAGTCTGTGTTGTTAAACTTTATAATGAATGTACTTTTATTATAACATATATATGAAAAAGCGTGTGCCCCAGTTTAATAAAATAACAAAACTTAAAAAATATATAATATATGTAATATTTGTTTTAAAATCTGTCTTAAATTTAATATGCAATATTTTTAATTTCTTATTTAAAAATGAATTAATAGTAACACGAACAAATAATTTGCAATGAATATTTTGTGAAACAGACGAAAGAATTTATCAATATTTAAGAGAAAAAAAAACAGACAGATGCAAATCAAATAAAAACAAAATATTTAAGCAATAAAATACAAACCATTCCAGAAGGCAGTGAATGGGACATTCCCCATATTCGGCCACCACTAAAAATAAACAAAAAGAAAAATTAAATAAATACTTAAATTATATTTTAAGAATATTGATTTATTTTTAAATGTGATGCGCAATGAAAAATGGACTATGAAATTAATGAAGGGTTCAAGAACAGACTGCATTTTTCAATCGAAGACTTGTATCGTGAAAAGATACGAGATTAATTTGTCACTTCAGTAGTGTCAAACATTTAGATATAACATTTGACATAAAACTATTGGACACAAAGAATTTGAGGTAGGTTTAAATATTTTAACAGATCCTTGTACAATATGTAACATAAGACCCAAAGAAAACACTTTTCATTTTTTAGCGATATGTCTTATCAACTGGGACTTACTTCGAGGATTGACTTTGACAATGAAACAGATAAAAACCATACTGGATGGTCCGAATTGGGTTGCCCTTATCAGTTAATTAAAGGGCCATTTTCTTCACTATTTGCCAACTTGCCGCAAGCTCTCAAGTTGGCCAACTCTAGAGTTGACACAAACTTGAGAGTTGAGTGACAATTTGAAATTTGTTTTTCTTCACTATTTTAAATTTCAACTCCAGAGTTGAAAATCAAAAGTTAGCCAACTTGCTGGGAAATTTTTGACAGATACGTATGTTTCAACTTTAGATTTTAATTTATTCTGTGTGATTTGAATTTATTCTATGCGATTATTTCGGCAAACCATATAATTTTGGGACCGACGAGACAGATTCGACACCATGAGTTTGCCAAAGGCGATTTATTCAGTTCTTTAAAATTCTGTACAGAAGTAATATGTTGTGAATTATATTAGGTGAGTGTACGGTGGAGTACGTAACAAATTAAGGAATTTTTATTTGGCAATACGGAATCCCTCTCCGATCCGGGATCCCAACTGAACCCTTTTTTTTTTTATTCTGAGGATTCTGAATCTTAATGCGATTGCATATACACTCCCGTTCAATTGAATAGGTAAGCACTTTTTGAGAGAGTTGTATAGCTGATACTCTTAAATTAGTGAACTTAATAGATTTTTGTAAATGGCATAAGGAAGAGCATGAAATTTTAAAGAGAATAATAGAAGCCCTAACTAAATTATGGCGTTACTTTTGGTTGCACTCAAATTAGTTTAATTACAAGTTTTTTTTAGTTCACTGGAATAATAGGTAAAAGGGCTGTAACTGTAAAAGTCTACTTAAAAAAATAAATAAAATACATTTTTCTGATAACTTATTATATATTTATTTATTTAATAATGAGTGCTTCCACCTTTTTTTGAAATTACCTCATAAATTCTACGCGGCATTGAATCATATAATTCCTTGAGGTAGTTTAGGGAAATTTCGTTCCAAGCTGTCTGAATCGCATTAATCAAAGATTGTTTGTCATTAAACTGCTTCCGGGATTCATAAACTTTTCTCGCTATTAGTCCCCAAACGTTTTCAATAATATTTAAATCAGGAGAGTAGGCCACTCTAAAATTTCAACATTTTGCTGTTCAATCCAACTTTTAACTACACGCGCAGTATGAATATTTTCGGAAGTTGAGAAAACCAGAAGTTGATCAACTCGAGAGTTGAGAATCGAAAGTTGAAACTATCAACTTTGAGTGAAGAAAAACCAAATCACAAGTTGAGAATAAAAATCCTCAATTTTGAGTTCAACTTGTAGTGACGAAAATGGCTCTAAGAGAACATAAATATAGACTCCACATAAATACTGAATTTAGATAGCCATTTTGGCTAATCCAAGAGTGCCTTACATCCGCAAGAAAGCAACAAGTTTTTCTTCAAATAAACTAAGCTTGTTTAATTTTTTAAACAATTTGATTGATTGTTAAGGTAATTAATTCTGCAGGTTGTTATCGTTCCTTAAACTACGTATATTGCTGCTCATCAGACACGTCTACGATTCTGTAAAAAATATATTCTTACAGAATCATACCATTTCACGTTATAAAATTAAAATCCATCGTCAACTTCTTCTGTTTTTTCTCACAGCGTAAAATATAAAGTTTTTGCTGCAGTAGCCTACACCATATGTTGTACACAGGGCAAACTTGAAGCTATGAAAATTATAAGACAGTTAAAAGACTACTCTGATTTTATGTAAAAATATGTTTTCAAACTACCGAAAAACACACCAAGTTACATAATCATCATTGAAACCGGACTGTCACCACAATTTATCAGAACACTTAAGCTACATATCGACTATGTTTTGAGAGTTTTTAACATGCCTGATGGAAGACTGCATACATTTATAGCCCTGTATGTCATACAAAGGAAGAGTGTTTAGTTTGAGTAACTAAATGAACTCGCAGCATACTGTGTCCTGAATTTTGCGAAAACTAATTTTTAGACCTAATTTTAGGTAGATAGCCCGCTGACCAAATTAGCGCTGGAGTGCGCCGTTTTGAAACCATAACTCGTTGACCACGGATAAGGAGGAATGAAGCACTTCCGACTGAACCCCACGCAGATCTTCAATTCTGCAAGTTCGCTATTGTTATGTAGAAAGTCTTTTCAAGTGATTGCTATCCTTTTTACTGGCCAGAGCAGGACAATTGTAGAGGAAGTGAGTTTAATTTTCTAGCCGATCCTCATAACTACGAGATTGGGTATTGTGAGGGATACCCATCTTTCACGCATACTCTCCTATTGGTCAGTAACCCGTACAAGTCTGTATCTATGTCCGCCAGGGCCGACCCTTGCATAGACAGCTCGTCAGAACGTTCATTACCCTCAATGCAACTATGATATGAAACCCAGATAGGAGTGACTCCCAGGGAAACATTCAGACTAGCGAAATCATCCCAGCATTGCTGGAACAGTTTAGAGGATGTTGTTGCCGAAGCTATGGCTTTCGGCAATCTGACTGTCTGTCAAGATAGCAGTGTTGTTGTTTTGGTTAAGGTCTTGCTTGAGTATCTTGAATGCTTTACTGATCGCTAGCAGCTCTTTTTTAAAACACACACATTTAAAAAAAAATCATCCAAACCGTTTTCGAAATATGGAAATTTCAAAAAACAAACAAAAATATTTTTCGAAAATTTTGGTATGCAGTATTCTTTACAATTTGAAGGACCTCCTATATAAAAATTTTGATCAAAATCCGTGAAGCCGTTTATGAGAATGTCGAAAAAAAAATGCGTATATGGCAGGTACCGTTAATAACAAAATATGTAAGCAAATTTTTTGACCAGAATGTAGAGTCTACTAAAAGAAGTACACACCACTGTTACCACTGGGACTCATTTCTTTTAGATTGGCTCAAGGAATCATCTAGATTTGACTTTTTTAAGAACGAGTCAATAGTTTAAAGCAATTTTATTTCATTTTGTAGAAAATATTTTAAAAAGATTGAATAGTCTGAACTGATGTTTTAAAATTAAGATATTGGTATGATGAGCCTATTCTTGAAAACATTTGTAACTTTATTATGAAATTGATGACGTTTCCTCAAAGTTCTGCAGCTAATCAAAACAGAAAAGTTTAATAGATTTAAATTAGAAACAGTTGAAGCAATTATGTTTGCAAAGGAGTTATGTGCCTCAAATGATAAAGTTTGGACTCCAGATTTAAAAACTATGCTTTTGTTTATTTGTTTTCTTATGTCTTATTATTGAATTGTTCCTTTTTGTTTACTTTTTAAAAAATGTGTTCTTAAGACTTTTTTAATGATAATATTCTTGTATATTATCGAAAATACATCGTTTTTTTTGTGATGATATGAAATACATGCATGTGATTTATTTATTTAAATTCACTTCGAAAAAAATCCAATACTAAAAATGTTAACTAATTTTCCTGGACTGTTATGAATTTGATGTTTTTCGTATGTTCTTAAAGTATTAGTTATTAAAAAAAAGGTATATTATAAGCTTAAGGCATTTTTTATCGGGACTCATTTTTTTTCCAAATGACTCATTTTTTCAGACTCAGGGACTCATTAAAAATTAAACCTGTGGTAACACTGGTACACACACTTATTTTTATCAAAATCGTTAGAACTGTTTTCGAGATAATGAAGTTGGTAGAAAAAATTGTACCGTTATTTTGGGGGATAAAAAAACAATTAAAAATTTTATTTCAGATAATCACTTTAAACGCTTAAGTACCAAATTTCTTCAGCCGTTTATTCTGTAGATCGTTCTACACACAGACAGACAGACGAAATTGCGGGACCCACTTTTTTGGAAGTCAAGTTTGATCCAAATCTCGAGATCGATTTTTTTCAAGTGCAAAACTTGCTCTATAGTACCTATATATCCAAAGTAAAAAGCATAAAAAGTAGACGTCCCTAATGTGACAGTACGGACTACATAATCAAGTAAGTACGTAGATCATTTATAGGTGAAAAATCGTAAATGTGTAGTATGTGTGTATAATGAAGGCATAATTTTTAAATCCAACAATCCAAAATTTCGCTCTTAAGAAACTGATGAATAAATGAGTTTTTATCTACCAGGAATAGAAAGACCTACAATTTCTTAAAATTCTAACGAAAAAGTTGGGAAGAACTTTTTTGAGACTTGAGAAATTCTCAAAGGATTTCTCACTTTCTCCCCAAAGGAAGTACTCGGAAAAAAAACATTTTTTAGGTGACCCCATAACTCTGACGCGACTGTTATTTAATTTGGTTATCGTTTGGTAATAAAAATCAATTTATTTTTGATTTAGATCTGTCAAAAAACTGATTTTGAAAATGTTTGCCTTCGATTGGCTAAACAAAATTGATTTATTTTTTGATTTTAAATTAATTTGGCAGATCTGGATTTTTCGGCCCTCTTTTACTAACACCACAATGTATCATAATTGACAGCCAGCAGTTTGACAAATTCTTGTTTGATAATAATTTGTTTCAGTTGCAAGAAAGAATTAAAATAATTTTGAGTTCAAATTGAAGCAGTTTTAAGTGACCACTTCATTTTCGGACTTACAAACTTGAAATTAAAAACAACGTTCGAGTCAATATTTGGCAGCTGATACTGCCAGCAGGCTCGCAGACACAAATATACACCAATACTATATCAAATAAAAATAAATCTGAAAACGTATTCGATTCGTTAAGAAAAAAATCAATTTATAGATAAAAATATAAATTTACCAAATGAAAAGCCCATAAGATAAGCATTATGAATCAAATTAACGAAGCATTAAAAACAGAAATATTTATTGGATGTATTAATTCGTGCTTTCAATACTCTCTAAACAAGAACACAAAAATTTCAAGTTTAATTCAATTACATTCATATTACTGCTCGCAATTCAATAAGTCTGAAATCGGCACCTGAATCTAAATCATACACTTAGTAATTTTACGGCATATTTGCTTATGAGCATTTTACGATTTAATAAACAGCAAAAGGTGCTTCTTCAGGTCAATAAATAAAAATTCCTTTCTATTTTTAGAATTTTCAAAATCCACTGTTCAACATAAAGACTTGCCAAACACATAAATCCACCACCTCACTGGCTTTAAGCAAACAACTTAAGCAGATTAAAAAAAAAAATAAAAAAAAACAGGATCCTCACCAGGGCACACATTTCTTCGTATCCTTATATAGAACATGTATGTACTCGTATATATAATACACACATTAAGGAAGACAACCACCAGGGTTATGCCCGTCACTAATACAGCAATATACATTTGTGTTTACACAATATTCTATAAATAAAATATAGCTTTACATCCATTTATACGTCTCCCGATTCTAGAAATATAAAATCAAATCAGAAATCAAAAGAGAGTGCCTGACATGGGAACAAAAGCATCCGAGCTGAACAAAAGAGTAGGGACTTCAAGTATTGATTGAAAACGTTGTCAGATAGGTGGTATGTATTTCTTCCTATCGAGATTTACCTGTTTCGGGCTTTTTGATGGTGACATGTTCACTTAAATAATTTACTCCGTTTACATTAGTGGATTGAAGGATCGAATTGAATATGAATTGTGATTTTGATCCACTGTGATGTCGATTATTTAATTCATTGAGATTCGATCCAGATCCATGCCAGGGTGGCAATGGCGCAGTGGATAAAGTGCTTGATTGCTAACTCAGACGTGTGGGTTCGATCCCCACGCTAGGCGCATTCTTTTCTATACCCCCAATTTTAATTGGATGTCGCCCATGGGTTAAAAATGAGACGGTCAATACCTGGTTCTCAAATCCACTGTGACAAACTAGTGCCGTGCAATTCAGGTTGTATTTAAAAGACCTTAGGTCTTACAGGCATATAGTTAAATTAAAAAAAGAACTTGAAGTTGAATCTGATCAAGGAATCCTATTTTTTTTTTAAATTAAACTTCTTCATTGTAAACGGTTTATTTGTAAAATATAATTTGATAGTTGGAATTCAAATCTAATAACCTTTATAATTATGATGCATGCGGGGCTGTGAGTAGACTCGCGGGTGTAAAGAGTCGATCTCAAAGAAAGCAAGTAAAACTTGGAGTGATTACAGTTCACACTCCGATGTATTCAAAAGTTTACTTTTATTTACTCCAATATATTTAATTTAAAATTTTTACAAGTCTGTTGAATTAAAATAGTATTTCATATACGTTTATAGCTAATCTAAATATATATGCTTCTAACGGCAATTTAGAGGAATTAGCTGTGAGCTGCCTCAGTGGGTCGACTCTGCCCAAGTTACACGTAGAAGTGGACCAAGGGAAAAGCATCAGATATCCAATGCGATCTACTTCTGCCACTAGCAACAGGCTAATAAGCGGTGAGTCACTCGCGTTAGTGAATTCTGCACACGTTACGGTGAGAAAAAGTGTTGGTGCGGGTTGGCGACCCTTCCTTCTAATTAAAATCTAGATCTAGAACAAACGTTGGCTGGCCCGCGTTGCTCAAACCTGATGACGACACACTTAGAAGAAGGGTAGGGCAGGTAGGAATATCAAGTCGGAAATGAATCTTCATGTCTCTAGCACAAAAATAGAGAAATAATTTGTGATAATGAAGAAACCACTGTCTACGATACAATCGTAGAAAAAATCTTTCGGACCAAAATTTAGAAACTACTAGTAAATACACTGCGTACCCCTCAGCGTAGAAGAACACCTCTTCAGAACAATAGGGGATATACTATCTGGACCAGCGGATTTGTGTGTGTCAAGATCTTTAAGAACTCTAGCAACTGTACGAGTACGAAAGAGACGTCCCATGAAACTGTTGATGTTCTCAAGTACAGGAGGAGTCATGACACTTTGTGGAAGCGTTTAATTATCATCAAATTTGCTTTTGTGAACTTATTACAGGAGTGCTATTGGAAACTAGCGTTGGAACCGCCGAGGAGGTTGAATTTCGTACATTTTGTACAAATGATCAAAAATTCTTTTTGCCTTAATTTGAATATGACTATTACAGGTCTTTCTAGCCTTTTTGAACTTATTCCGGTTATCCTCAGTTGGGTTGGCTTTATAACATCTCTCAACCGGATAACCTATTTACAGCTCGAATCGAACCACGAGTTTTCTTTTGGTTTGATGCTTTTGGTTTTGTTCGGTATAAAAGCATTCATCCCCTTAAGAATTATGTTTGTAATCATACCAGTCAACGTTACTATCAAGGAAGCATAGTGACCAGTTAAAGATCCTGAAGAAATTATTCAGACCGTCCCAGTTGGCTTTCTCGTATGGCAGAAGACCTATTATTCGTAAAATTAGACTTCCCTATGTCATAGTTGATGGACAAACCAAATGTGAACTAGGAGGGCAACAAAAAAAATACAGAACCTAGAGGTCGCTAGTAAAAAGTGTAACGCTTTGTTACACTTTGAGCCTGGTTACACAATTGTAAACAAAATCAGTTTTATTGATACACATAGGTGCCATAACCTTAAGAATTTCTGCTTAAAAAACAAATATTGTAAAATATTGTATTACATTAAGTGTAAAAAGTCAACTAAACTAAAAAAACACAAAGAAAACAAATTGAGTGGGCAAGTGAATTGGACGATAAACTAGAAACCCAGTCTGTTACAAATAAAACGAAATGGAAATGGTACGAGGAAAACTAAGCTAACCTTACCTAACTTACCCTTTGCCGGCAAAATAAAAATGCAAATATCTGCCAAAAGGAGAACGTTTTTGAATGAAATATGATTTTAACACAATACTTATAACGTTATAACTGAAAATGAGGAAAATGATGAAACTTGGCCTTTTTCCCCATCCATTTCTTTCATTCTAAAAATCGTCCGTTCTCTTTCTTAAATGAATTACTTTTTACGCTCGTGTAGCCAAGCACTTTATACAAAGTATGATGTAATTTTACGCAAATGCACAATTTTTTTTTTAAAGTCCATTTAAAATATTTTTCTTCTAATTTTATTGAGATTCATCTCTAAATGACGAATTGCATTCTAATTAGAAACATAATAATGCACTCTAGAATAGGGTCCACACTATGTATATATGCTATCGCAGAATCAATTGCATTGGAAATAAACTCGCTGAATGGAAAAATAGAACACACAAGAATTAAACTATCATTTTACTAACTCACAATCCAATTCCAATAAATCCAATCATCCGTAACTATCGCAATGAAATGCAAATCTATGAGCGCTCCTTTATTCCCTGAAGTAGAATAATTATTGCACCTAGACAGCACACAAAAAAAAAATGATTCAAAAGAATCGTCAATATGATGATCTACTTTTATCTTTATATGATTAATAAAAGACGATAGCTCTTACGAACAAATCTACTCGTCTGGAAATTCACCGGGTCTCGTGCAATTCAAGTGGGTTGTCGTCATCTATGGAGCTCTTGTGTTTTTTGTATATAGACCTATGTACACCCCAAAATACACAAACCGCCTAAAATAGGTGTATGTCCTTCGTTATTGACATTTCTGGCGAACAAAAAGTAAATACGAGGATTGCTCCTTGAATATATATGTACGTATGTATCTAGATAGAATGTCTAGAGTTCGATTACCCCATTGACATACAAATCAGTTGAATTAACCAGAAAAATTAATAAAATTGACAGGGAACAACATTTCGTCGTTTTGAAAATTGATTATTATGTGTCGCCATTCGAAGAGAATCATAGAGACCTTTTGGCTGCCAATTCGTTTATGCGACACAAAATCTACACCGCGTCCTGCATGAAAAAATAAATACGTATATCGAACGAGTCACCAGACAAATTGTCGCCACTGCGTCGCAATATAAACATCTCCAATCTAAGTGAATCCTTCGTGTCGTCCTTGTCGACCATCGTGGTTCAATTTGTCCAGAATACAAGAATTATTTCTACTCATAATATGGTTAAGCGAAAGCAGCAAAAAAAAAGTGACAAAAGACCTTTAAACATAGAAAACAAATTTACTGGGATTTCTTTGGTCAAACAATTTTAATGTATGTAGTATGTACCTCAAAAGCTGTGGTAGCAACCACATAGAGTACATCTAATAAAAATAAATATTTGCACAACAAGTTGAATAGAATGATTTAGCGGTTTATCTATATCTCCCTTTAAATTCCTTTTTCCATTGCAACCGCTTAGTAGGGTTTTTAAAAGTATTCAAATGATACAAACAAGAAAAAAAACCACCCGGCACACGAATACTTTCAAGGGTATCCGAGGACGAATATGAAAAATGGGCCAGCAATTCTGGCAACTCTCTGACTTGATACGGACCTCGACAATGTTACCATTATGTGTATATATGATGATGGGGCTGCTATATCTAATGCAAAAGGAGAGAGCAAAAACAGAAACTCTGAGACACAGGCAACTATGAGAGGAGGGTGTCAAGGCCGTGACATGGTTTTCATACTACACCTCGATACACTACCAGAATTAAAGAATTCTCGTATTTCAGCACACCGCGAGTATAAAAGTTAAAAATAAAAAAACTCTAAAAGGATCCATGATGAAGAAGACTGCTCCTGATGCTTAGACTCTTAAAAAAAAAGAAGTGTTGTTAAATTGCACAGATAGCACACTTCGATGGATTCAGTTTTGGCTTTATTTCCACGATATCTCTTTATGTACTTACATACATCTCATTTTGGAAGAATTACTAGAACATGTTTAAAGAAGACAATTTTTAGGGAAAAAGTGGGACGACGAAAGAAAGTTTTTTTTTTTGTACAGGAAATATTCTCTTCCTTTTGTGCATTAGGAGCAAGAAGTTTGGCGACATGCTTTATAGATTGACATTGGGAAAGTTATAAACTTGTCAGCCTTGAATAGTTTTTTATGTGCGGAGATGACTGTGTATTACAGGTAGAGGGGCCCTAGAAACTTGTAGAATTGTTCAGAGCAGAATAAGTCATACCACAAAAATTCACACACTCATGAAATTTGATAAGAACATTTAATTATTTACCACAAGAATGAATAATCAAAAGAATAAGTATACACTCATATAACACATGATACAACTGTAATACACTTTGTTTTTATGTATGCATTTGCTTTTTTGAAATTAATTAACGGGCTTTGCCCGTTAGAATCAAAAGTGCATAGAGATAAAAGGTGATCTAAATTGTATTATCATATATCTTTTTGCAAACAGCGACATCTATCAAGTTTGGTTTGGAATTTATGAACACACGTCCACAATCTATTGATCGCTGTAATCTTCAAGATGCCGGAATATTCTCAACTATTTTTTTGTTAAAAATTCATCATAATGATTAAATGATTTAATCATAAATAATTTTATTTTAGGCGCTGATGGGAATAAGGTGACTGACTGTTAAGCAAGACATGTGTGGTTCCACCAGGGAACCATAGGCAGCTTATTTTGTGCGCGACAATCGATAATTTTAGGATGCGGTGCTGAATTTTTTTTATATATCTACTAAACGCGCACTCAAGGCATTATGACTACCTATGTTTTAACACAGTGCGAGCGATTAGGAAAATAGGAGAGGATACTCGTATAATAGGAGATACCGATGCACATTAGTTTTGAATGTTTGAATATCATAATGGGAGGGAAAAACAGAGTCGGGTTAAGCGTTCCACATTTGTGTGGTGCAGCTAAAGAAGGAATCTCTATTCTTAACAGTACGTACGAAGTTGGACTCAAGGGTAAACTGATGGGCATTCCTAGAAGCGCGAGCATTACGATTGAATATTTAAAGGGGAGGAATGCAACTGGCTATTTCATTAGAGCATTGTCTACACAATTTTTTTTTTTTTATAATCTCCACGCGCTCAAGGGATTATGAATACCCTTTAAATGTTTCAACACAGCGCGGGCGTCAGGGTGAGTTTAAGGAAGAGAAAGAATGATAGGAAAGATGTGTGGTGTGATATTCGGAGACTGTAGGTGGTTGTTGTCTCAGATTTTATCTCCAGGGATGGCGGATGGACTAATGCGGAGAAATTTCCGTGTCTTATTTATCTATGTCCCTTATAATTCGCATTAATTTTTTTATTCTTTGTCATATTTTATCGGTATACTAGTTTTACTGAATCACATGTTGTTAGTTCTATGCCTAAACAGCATGTCATGAGTAAACCAGCAACTCATTGTATGACATTTATTTTTAGAATTGGGTTTAAATGGAAAAATAAGAAGACATAGACTACGGCAGGGATCGAACCTGTGACCATGAGGTTGACAGGCGAACACACAACACGACCACCCCCAACGATAAAACAATGAAATGCATGAAACATTGCGACGGCGTTCAAGAGATGCAATTGTTTCCGTTATTGTTTTATCACCTATCATCTTTAAAGCTCTTTTTTTGGATTCTATCCAAGAGACTTAAGGAAGTTGTGGGAGCACAATCCCATATATGACAGTTGTACTCAAGCTTTGGGCGAATGTAGGCTTTATAGATTACAGCAAAAAAAATGAAATGAGAATTTTAGGTATCAATTAGAAACATAATTAAAAAAAAAAATTCCATCCGTTTTCGAAATATTGAATTTTCAAAAAAAAATCACAAACAAAATTTTCGAACATTTAGCCATTCATGAGATATACCAACAGACAGAAGTCTCCAAAATAGAGCTTACGTCACTTAGATAGAGCAGGGCATGTCACAGAAGATTAGGAATAGAATCCACCTCCTCCTCGTCCATGCTGCTTCTACAAAAATCCTATGAAGAAATGCCAAGCATCATTCCGTGCTTGCTTGAAAGGCAGTGTCCACACCACTTACTGAGCTGATGTGCAATCTGCTTAAGGATATCAAAAACTTGGCGTTTCAGATCAAGTTTTGAACAGAACTGTTTTGTCATCAGGTAGGTTGTTGTATTTTTCTATCTTAGGTTTATTCTCTCTTAAGCATATTGTTTCAGCATTAACTTACATGTAGCGATGGATATTAGGTATGTTTCCCTTGTCAGGTAAATCAAGGTAGTGTCGTTCCACTTTTGATAAGTTCATCAGCCTTACAATTCTCTGGAATATTATTATGTCCAGGCACCCAACATAGGTGTATATTGAACGGTAGTTGAGAACAGTTATGGAGTTTGTAGAGATCGATTCCAGAGATTTATTGGTCGCCTGACTATCATATCGCGTTTTCTTTGAGCAGCCAGATAAGGATTTCTCTTATTGCAATAATCTCCGCCTAGATAACGCAATAATGATTAGGAAGCCGGAAAGAGACTTAATTTTAGTCTGTTTGCGTACACAACCCCACTAATCCCATCATCAGTTCTATTTGTGTAAGAATGGATATCATCATCTTCAAAGAAGCTTAAGTCCTCCCAGACAGGTCTTTGAAAGATTGGTGACTTTGGAAGTTTTTGCCGTCTGTTTGCTGAAAATATCTAGGCGTAGCAGATGGAGCAGAATGTCCAGCGCGGCCAAGGGGCTTCTTCCAAGCTGATCAATTGCTAAACTTCTTGTCACAATTTGCTTTTTCTACAGCGGTCCACCATACCATACTGTAACGCCATAATCAGTAACAATTGGCCTGATTACTGAATTATATAGCCAGTGAGTAATAAGGGCTTGAAGGCCCTATTTATTCCCTATAGCTATTTTGCATGGGAAGACTGTTGAGATCATTAGGTTTCCAACTTAGTTTTTTTATTTAAAATAAGACCCAAGTATTTTGCTTCATCTAAGAAAGGTGGTTGAATACCTTCCATAATAGGAGGAATTTTGTATATCCTTGTGAATAGGACAAGTTCCGTTTTCTAAGGGTTGACTCCTGGGCCATACCTTTCTGGTCTGCCCTATTTGTTAGTTAATTACAAGCGATTTAGAGGCGTTCTTTTAGGTACTTTCCTGATACAGCAACATCATCCACATGAGCAAACACTCTATAGACCTCCGCTTCCTGATCTATCAGCAGCTCATTTGCTACCAGATTCCACAGAATTGCGGATGCAATTGCAGATACCCGAACATTGTTAGAAGCGCCTTCTATGTCCAGAAAAGCGACCATAGTATACTACTTATGGCGGAGATTGTATTCGATAGATCGTACTCGTGAACACTTAACAATATAGTGTAATTTTTTCCATGGACTTTTTGTACTATGTTCCTCAGTCAAGTTTTGTTGGATGAGAATTAAAATAAGTTCAAAGATATAATTCAACAGTTTAGTACAATAAGCTTAGTATGTAGGTTAAATTTATATTAAAAAAGAGGAAATAGTTCGGTAGGAATTGAGATGAGAGATAAATAGTTTTTTTTTTAAATTTATTCATCGATATTTTATACAGACTTAAAATATATATAATGCACTTATAAACGTTGTATTAATTTTTTGGCGCTACCGATAGTACTTATGCACTACACAAAGGTATCCTTGGAAACGACGAGTTATGTATTTATAGTGTAACTCGAAATGAAATGAAAAAAAAAATAAGACACTTCGCTTTATTTATAATTATTATTAAGGTAGATATAATTTGAAATTGTTTAAAAATATGTTTGTATCACAACAAGTAACATTATAAACAAATTTCATTTATAAGCACTCTTTTTTATTAAGAAATAAAAAATAATATTTCCCTGTTAAATTAATTTAAATGGCAAATGTATGATTCATTTAACTCAAATTCTTAAGCACATACTGTATTCAAATGAATTTCATCAGTGATTTATCAACATTTTAATATTCTTACACACATCTTCTGCGAATTATATGGTTTATGAGATTTCATTTACAGAAAACAACAATTTTACTCACGAAAACTAGAAACAAAACAAATTATGTACCTATGTATTTACTAACCACTAAAAGAAAAAGGGACAAACCCAAAACCACTGACACTCAATTTCATTTTTTGATTTATTCCTAGTCCCCACCCAGAGGAGACTATACTTAACCACTGGTTGGGGCAACTACTTTTACTTTTACTATTCAATCTATATATGATCTATGCATCTATATACATATATGAATATAAGATAATCTCGAATATCCACAGTTATGATCCCTTTATCATCGCATATGGTCGTAGATGTGGTGTCCTACATACTTCAACAGTCTGTAAAATTGGGTGACGACGATGATGTAATATATTCATATAAATATGTATGGATATTGTATGTATGTATCGCTATAGATATATTTACCTATACACATACATATTTGAAATGTTAATACTGCAGCACTACGAGCACTATGAGAATAAAAACCTGAAAAGGGCCAAGTTAATACATTATGCACAAGAAACAATGAACAAAAATGAAATGTTATCTGCCCTTTTCTGCTCTACACCTATATTAAATATATACGTAATGTATATAAGCCATAAGGTGACCATATTTTGCAAATGTGTACATAAAAGGACAAACCACTTTTATAAGAATTTGTACCACGTAAAAAAATAAAACATATTACAATTTTTCCTTGCGATATAGGTACTATATAGGGTAAGTTTTGCATTTGGAAAAAAAATCGAACTCGAGATGGATTAAACTGGACATTACGATAATCGAGAACATCAAAATAGTGCGTCCCACAATTCCGCCTATCTGTCTGTCTGTCTGTAGAACGATCTTCAGCCTAAACGGCTAAATCGATTTTCTGCAAACTTGGCACTTAAGCGTTTTAGGTGATTGTTTCAAATAGGTATATTTTTGAATCGTTTTTTTTTAGCTCCAAAAATAACTGTATGTATTTGTCATACATTTTTTTTCCCCATATTAATTATATGGAAAACGGCTCTAACGATTTTGATTAAAAAAAACTTAAAAAACAGTGTGTCCAATACTTTAGGTATTGTCTACATTTTGGTCAACTTTTTTTTTTTACATATTATTTTGTTATTAACGGTAACTGCCATACAACCATTTTTTTTATTTTCAACTTTCTCATAAATGAATCCACGGGCTTAGATCAAAATTGGGGGACAACGTCAATGAGTGGAGTTCCACTCCCCTCTTCATCTTCCCTTTTTTTTTTTAAAAGGCTTTCGATAGTTTGAACCGAGATTTTATTTGGTTAGTATTATGCAGAAGAGGTATCCCCGGGAAGCTAACCCCTATTATCAAAGCTACCTATGAGAGGGCAACTTGCCAAGTATTGCACAACGGAAAGGTATCTGAAGACATCGAAATTAATAGTGGAGATCGACAGGGGTGTTAACTATCACCTTTGTTATTCCTGGTGGTTATTAGTGATATCTTCCAATCAGCCCTAGCCGAACAAGCATGACGAATTCGATGTTTTCCTTTCTAGAACATCTTGACTACACGGAGGATAATTGCTTGCTTTCACACAACATCATGGATCTCCACCCGTTGGTGAGCAATCTGGAAGTCGAAGCAAACAAAGTTAGATTTAGGATCAATAACGGGAAAACGTAGAGTCCGTACTATTATATGGGTGTAGTACAGTGGCCGCCCCAGTCACACAGGGTTTTATGGCGGAATATCATCTCCAACCATGAACTCCATCGGAGTTCAAGTTCATATCGACATCGTTATCCGCAAAAGAGAGTTGCAGTCGGTTGGTCCAAGCTTGGAAAAATAGATTCACAGTGTTAAGAATAGGAAATATGGTCCAAGAATAAGAGCAATAGACGACGCGACGGCGACGTTTCAAAATTACAGACCATCTTTCTGCACATGTTGTTTTCTATCGTTTATTTTTCAAAAATATTGTATACATTTTTTTTCATTAGTTTTTACAAGAATTCTCAAATCCTAGCTAAGTCAATATCTCTTTCTAAAAGTTCATAGGGTTTTCACGAAATACTTTGAAAAATTCTAAATTTTTCACTCTAGGAACAAGCATGAAACAATAATGTTTATGTTAAGGGAACATAAATAAGCGTACATTTTATACACTAGAATACATCTAAAACAGATAGATGGCCACCATAAATATGTACGTAACATAGCAAATACTTATATATGCAGCCAAGTCTCTGCAGTTTATGATAACTAAATACATACATATGTAAATACAAATTTACATATACTATATAACAGTGAATTGCCAAATTAATATGTATAATGATAAATGTTCCTTCAATTTTGCACAACCCAAACAAAAAAAAAATACTTATAAAAACAGATTAATATTATAAAGGAGTCTATAATTTGTCTGAAGCCATTACTAATTCATATGATATTTCAGCAAAAATATCCTAAGTTAGGTACCAAATTTTGTTTGGTTGATTCTGAACAAACTCCGAATTCAAGCTAAATGAAAATAGTTTCACAACTTACGATAGATTCTCCTCGAAAAAAAGGATATGTAAGTCAATAACAAAAAATATATAGAAAAAGACACGCAAATAGAAGTTCCCTCTGGTGGATGTTAGGCAGTATTGAAGTAGATTTCCTTAAGAAATTTTCGGTTATTTTACTATTCAACGAACATTTCGTTTTCATTAATGCGACATTTTAACCAGTTGCTTAAGTCTTATTCCATGGTATAGTAAACCCGCGTTATAAAGGTGGTATTAGTTTTTTTTTTTTTTATTAATATGGCGATCGTTTTAAGTGTTTCAGTTTTTGAGAAAATTACAGATTAGTTACACAAACTACTTCTTTCTTTTTACTTAGGCAAAATCCGATATTTATTTTTCTCAGGGAAAAAAGATTTAAAAGTAAAAATTTGTTTTTGTAAAGCGAGTACGGGGCGACCATGGGCAGCCTAGAGCTGACAACGAACAAACCTAATATTTTGGGGCTCTACTGTTGTACTCGAATTTGAAAGCTTTTCTTAAGGCCGGGACTCCATTAGAAATATTTATTTCAGCCATTATTAAAGACGCTACTACGGAAATTTACATTTCTTTGCTATGTGGGCAAAAATAAATCGTGAAATTTCATTCTTCTCCCAGAAGCGCTAAGCGCTTTATATACTTTAGAATAGGTATAATCTGTCTTTTTTTTTCATGAATTATTCGAATTTAACATGAAAATAAGTGAACTATGAACAAGATTCAATAACTTGTGAGAAATTTGTGCTCGATATTAATGTAGGATGTCATGAAACGTCAAATTTTATTTCTTCTGAAAAGACAAGAAATAAATACAGATCCTTATGTTTAAAAATCCTGGCATAAGGGGCCTCCACAAGATATATTAACTACATGACACATTTCTTGCAATCATTTATTTCAAGTGGATGCCTAGGGTAATAATACTAGACGCGCCGGCAATAAATTTGACGAAGTGAAAAGGGTATTCCGTTTTTTGGCGCTAAATTTTACGCAGAGTTCGAAGAAATATTTAATTTATTTCATTAGAAAAAAATCAGTACCGACAAATATTTCAATGACTGCTTTAGTAATTCCCTGACCAAATTTTCGTTCCTTGATTTTCCAGTCGAGTAGCAACCGTGAAATATAAGAAAAATCTTATGGGTCTATTTCCCCACGTTTATGAGAAATTTCCGTAATTATTGACAAGACTTACTTTATTATTTATTTACTATAAGTTTATTTGGCTCAGCGGCCATTAAATTAATACAATTTATATATTTACATTAAGTGGTTGGAGTATATTCAAAGTTTGTTCTATGAATTTAATTTCAAGTGGATGCCTAGGGTAATAATAGACGCGCCGGCAATAAATTTGACGAAGTGAAAAGGGTATTCCGTTTTTTGGCGCTAAATTTTGCGCAGAGTTCGAAAAAATATTTAATTTATTTCATTACAAAAAAATCAGTCCCGACAAATATTTCAATGACTGCTTTAGTAATTCCCTGACCAAATTTTCGTTCCTTGATTTTCCAGTCGAGTAGCAACCGTGAAATATAAGAAAAATCTTATGGTCTATTTCCCCACGTTTATGAGAAATTTCCGTAATTATTGACAAGACTTACTTTATTATTTATTTATTATAAGTTTATTAGGCTCAGCGGCCATTAAATTAATACAATTTATATATTTACAATAAGTGGTTGGAGTATATTCAAAGTTTGTTCTAGGAATTTTATTTCAAGTGGATGCCTAGGGCAATACTAGATGCGCCGGCAATAAATTTGACGAAGTGAAAAGGGTATTCCGTTTTTTGGCGCTAAATTTTGCGCAGAGTTCGAAGAAATATTTAATTTATTTCATTACAAAAAAATCAGTCCCGACAAGTATTTCAATGACTGCTTTAGTAATTCCCTGACTAAATTTTCGTTTCCTGATTTTCCAGTCGAGTAGCAACCGTGAAATATAAGAAAAAATCTTATGGGTCTATTTCCCCACGTTTATGAGAAATTTCCGTAATTATTGACAAGACTTACTTTATTATTTATTTACTATAAGTTTATTTGGCTCAGCGGCCATTAAATTAATACAATTTATATATTTATATTAAGTGGTTGGAGTATATTCAAAGTTTGTTCTAGGAATTTTATTTCAAGTGGATGCCTAGGGTAATACTAGACGCGCCTGCAATAAATTTGACGAAGTGAAAAGGGTATTCCGTTTTTTGGCGCTAAATTTTGCGCAGAGTTCGAAAAAATATTTAATTCATTTCATTACAAAAAAATCAGTCCCGACAAATATTTCAATGACTGCTTTAGTAATTCCCTGACCAAATTTTCGTTCCTTGATTTTCCAGTCGAGTAGCAACCGTGAAATATAAGGAAAATCTTATGGTCTATTTCCCCACGTTTATGAGAAATTTCCGTAATTATTGACAAGACTTACTTTATTATTTATTTATTATAAGTTTATTAGGCTCAGCGGCCATTAAATTAATACAATTTATATATTTACAATAAGTGGTTGGAGTATATTCAAAGTTTGTTCTAGGATTTTTTTTTTATATTATATTAGACTTTGCTTTATATTAGACTGATTTCAGTTTTGAAGCAATTTATGTTATTAATATTTCTTATATTGGAAGGTAAATTGTTGAATGCTTGTAGTCCCGTGTCGAATATGCTAGCTTGAGCTCTTGTAGTTCTGGTTCGTACAATTCTGAACTCCTCAATGTTACTATATTATTACTTGAAGAGAAATTGTTTGAAGTGCAAATCTTCAGCATGCAATTTTGAACACTTTTTAAGTGTCTACATCAGTTTTTTTTTTTTTTTACATATTTTTAGTGTCTACATCAGTTGTTTTTTTTTTACATATTTTTAGTGTCTACATCAGTTTTTTTTTACATATTTTTTAAGTCCAAAAATTATCGAAGAAAATTTAAATAGTAAATAATGAAATTAACGAATTTAATATGGAAACATCCTGTATTATATGGCTTGTTATTGTTGTGGCATTAAACGGCATACATATATAAATTTGTATGTATTTTACATAAACTGTTGTGACATTGATATAATTTATGATAATATAAATAAAACTTTATAAGAAAATCTGGTATACATATTTCTATTGTTTACCTTCTCAATTTTTTTCTTTTAGATACATAATAAAGGAAGATTTCAATTTGTTTTTTTTTTTTTTTTGCCAGCAGAAGTTTTTCTGTCGCCACACTTCGTGACTCCATGAGACACGACACCGAACCCCTCTCCTTTTCATAAGTAGTGCTCTGATTACCGATATGTAAGTCAACAATAAAGCACCAGAAATAGAAACTTCTGTATCTATTCTCTTTCACAATTTCTTTTTATTTTCTTTATCTAAACAGTACCTATACTTAGAATCGTCGTCCTCTGGCAAAGAGACAACAAAGAGGATATCCTATTTGTTCGTGGCATTTTGCACTTGGGAATGATAATTATTTGCAAAACACTCAATGAATAGGTTGCTTTAAATCATACAATTTTATTCTTTCTCAAAAATTGTTTCGCAGTTAAAAAAGTATGTGCATAGGTTCATAAATGAGAAAAAAAATTACATATATACATAAATAGTTTAAGGGATTTCAAAGGATTCAAATGAAATGTCAATGGAATGACAATGACACGATTTATAATGATGATATTCTTTATTATGTCCAATTATTTACCGATACATGTTGTTTGTAGTTTTTTTTTATTGCTGTTTAAATACGAGCAAGTGTAATCGTTTGATTGATTCTTGTTCAATATGTCACCAAGTTAACACAACAGATGGGTGTTTAAGTATTTATTTGTTTTATTCTTTATATTGATTTCTGTTTTTTTTTTGTGTAATAATCAAAACTGAATGTAGGGAATTTCTGTTTTGTGTTTTAAGGTTAAACATAAAAATGGAATTAAAAAAAACATGCATAAAACTTCAAGCAATAAAAGTTATAAAAAATATGATTTCATTGTTACTTTAGTTATGTTTTAATAAATATTATTTTTATAATAGGTAATTAATAAGTGTTCCAACTAGAGTATTGTACTATGAGTGAAAAATTTAAATAATTATAAACTTTTAAAACGTTTATTTTAAAATCTTACGATAAAGAGTATTGAGTTGAATTTTAATCTAAAAACTCAAATCGATTGAAATGTTATTTAACAAAAAAAAACCTATGTATGTATTTCGAACTGACCGACTGACCGACACGGTGCAACCAAAATTACTCGGAGCTTAAGACAATAAAAGCCGAAGTACCACAAGAAAGTTTCATAGGACCAACATACTGGGTTGGTTATATACTAGGGATATTCCATTGGACAACCACACTATCATGGTCGCCATTGATGATGATACTGCAATATTGATGTAGAGCTGTGTCCTACGCCAATACTGCCAAATACCTTGAAATTACTTTAGATACAAGGCTTAAATGGAAAGAGCACATTAAAAGGAAAGAACTAAACTTGAACTACAGAAAAACGTACTGGTTACTAGGAAAGAATAATTACCTGTATATCCAGAACAAATTAATGTTATATACAAGCAAGTTTTGAAACAAGGGGTGCTTCATAAATGCATGGTTGCGAAAGTTCGACAGATGCAAGCTTTCATAAACGCAAATGCGAATCTCTCAGAGTTTCATAAATGAAAAACTCAATTTTTTGCAGCGCAAATATAATTTGAACTTGTATTCCGATTTTTTAGTTAAAGAAAGAGACATTATGATGTAAACAGTGGTACACTTTCCGTTATTGTTCACAGCTGTCTTAATTCCTCTAGACAATTTGGCGTTGATCTCAAAATTAAAAATATACTCGTACATGAGAATTGTTTCTGGTCTACAGGTATTTCTTATGAAGGAAAAAAAGTGTTTTTTGGAAATAAAAATGTTTAACGGAGCCCCAAGAGAGATGGCGCAAACTAGAGAAAGTGTTCATAAATACTTATTAAAATTCATGCGAAATAATTTTTCTGACGTTAATATGATCGCAACTGATCGCATGTAAACAAAACAACCATGCATTTATGAAAGCACCCCAGATTGGTCACATGGCATCCAACTTTTGTGGCTAAACAAAGAAAACAAATTCTGTACCTATCCAAAATTTGTAAAACAAAGTCCTTCGTGGAATAATAATTGCCCCTTGCTAGCGATTTACATCGTGACCTTCAAATAGAAATTATCACAGAAGTGGTTTAAAACACACTGGCTATGACACATGTAATCACACACTGCAATGTCATATCAACACCGAAATGGAGATTGTCTTAAATGTACGAGAAAATGTTCAGATTAAGAAGAACCAAGCCTCATGAGCTGATGGTCTAAAGCTATGGGAAAGTATTAAAAATTAAAACTTTCCCAAATGTGATTGTTAATTAAAACAGAAAAAATCATTTGTTGATGTTTTATGAATAAGTCTTGATGTACCGTGGTTTTAGTGCAGTAAGATTCCTACACTACTTGGTACTGATTACCATCAAGGTCTTTTGAAGATTTCAACCGGATACGAAAAAAAAAATAACAAAATGTAATAAGTTGGCATTAGTCAATGAGAAAAGTCCCAATTTCTTAGAATGCTTCCCGACATACTTAACTTCCTGATACAAGAAGTCCACTAGCCACTATAAGTTGTTGAATTATTTTTACAAAAATAGGAATTCCATCAAAACATAAGTAAACGGTGATTTTTTAAGAGCTTGGTTTTTGAAAATTCAAAAAAACACAGAAACTTGTAAAAAGTGAATGAAATTTTTATTTGGATCGATAAATCAATTTCTGCCATTTACTTTTTAAAAATAATTTCACTTAAATGTTGCCCGCGGCTACGCTTCAGGTGGTCCATTCTGAAGGTCCAATTTTGGCAAACTTTTTCACACATTTCGGCCGGAATCTCACCAATGACGCGTTCAATGTTGGCTTCCAAGGCAGCAATCGTGTTTGGATTGTCCCCATAGACAATAGACTTAACATAGCCCCACAAAAAATAGTCTAACGGGGTCAAATCACATGATCTTGGTGGCCAATTGACTGCGCCAAAACGTGAGATCAACTGCTCACCAAATTCGCCTCTCAATTGATGCATGGTTTCGCGCGCAGTGTGGCATGTGGCACCGTCCTGTTGGAACCACATGTCGACCGAGTTCAATTCTTGCATTTTCGGCAAAAAAAAATCTGTTATCATCGAACGGTACCTTTCTCCATTGACCGTAACCCTGCGGCCTTCATCGTCCTTGAAGAAGTACGGCCCAATGATGCCGCCTGCCCATAAACCGCACCAAACAGTGCATTTTTCGAGATGCATTGATAGCTGCTGAATTGCCTCTGGCTGCTCTTCACTCCAAATACGGCAATTCTGCTTATTCACGTATCCATTTAGCCAAAAATGAGCCTCATCGCTGAAGACAATTTTCGCGAAACACATTTTTCACAGAGCACGAATTTTGATAATAAATTTCAATAATTTGCAAACGTTGTTCAGGCGTAAGTCTATTCATGATGAAATGGCAAACAATACTGAATCGAAATGTCAAATGTTCGTGGAATTTGTCATGTGTGATCTGTCAAAAATATAAACTTCAAAAACCAAGTAGCAATAAAATCACCCGTTATATGTATATTATGTGGATAGTGGTTGATTGCTAACTAGGACGTGTGGGTTCGATCCTCACGCCAGGCGCCTTTTCTATACCTCCAATTTTAATTGGATGCCGCCCATAGGTTAAAATGAGACAGTCAATACCTGGTTCTCAAATCCACTGTGCCAAACTAGTGCCGTGCTCAGGTTGCATTTAAAAGACCTTAGATCTTACAGGCATATAGTTAAAATTAAAAAAATTATACGTAGATACCTATATACCTATATACAATGTATTTAAATACCTTCCGCCAAAAATAATAGGGGTATTCATGATGCGATGCATTTGGTCTTGCATCATTGTAAAAGTGTAGCATTTTTTTACACTACAACAACAAAATACATTCTGTTAGAATGTTTTTAAAAACATACCTTATGGTAATTGAAACAAAAAAATCTTGAAAAAAACAATACATGGTTTCATTATTTTTTTTTTGAAATATTGAGAAATAAATAAACTCCTGCTCCCTGAGTTTTTGCAGAGTAAATATGTCTTCAAGTGAAGCTGAGTGTTCTTCAGCCAACATTCTGCAAATGGCTGATTTGTTCCATTTATAAGTTTCACAAGGCGATTGAAATGATTCAACAACTCAATTTAGTTAAAATCTCGACATTCTGCTTAATTGACATTTTGGGAACTTCTTTTTAACAAAATGAAAACGAAAAAAATTGCATAAAACTATAAAACAACAACCCATATGGAATAGCCATACGACTAAGAAAAGTACACAATTCGAAAAAAAGAAGGTGTAAAATAACTGCCAGTGACAGTTTTACCAAATTCCAGAAAAAAGAAGCGCAGAATGAATGAGAAAAGAGATCATAGTTGAAAAGTTGCGATTATTGAGTCACAGTTTTTTGAAATGTTGCAATTGAGTCGAGGTTTTGCGTTTATCGAGTGTTGGTTTTACTAAGGGCGCACTGTTTATACTTTTTATATCATGAGCGATATCATAAGGCGTTTTTCTTTTTAGTTCAGAGCAGAGCACTGACTAGAGTTCGAACACATAGATTATGCACTGAACTTGTTCCAAACAGAGCGAGCTCTGAACACTGATATGTTTTTTTAACACACTTGAACCACACAAATCAGAACACATTTTCATTTTAATCATAAAAAGCAATATCAAACAAAACATCTGCCTTTTTTGTACACTGATACACATCCACATACAGAAAATCAACAAGCGATCAACTTATTTCGCCAACTCATGTATCGAATTATTTTTTTCTTCACATTTTCCTTCTTGCCATACATTGCATTTGGTGCGTTCAGCAATTTGCTCACATGCTCAGTAAATTATAGTCGAGCACGTCGAGTGCGATTACCATGCTCAGAACGAAAACAGAAACACACATTTGGAGTTCTGTATGCTTTGAGTTAAAAAGAAACACAAACTAATTTTTTGACAACTCGTACTCTGCTCTGAACTAAAAAAGAAAAACGCATATAGAGGGTGGTAATACACTGGATTATAAGTTGAATTTTTGTATACTGAAAACTCTTCAAAGTTGATTAAATAGTTTTCGAAAAGTGGTAGATACTTTAAAACATGTTTTTTTTTTGGAAAAACATTTTCAGGCAGCAATAACTACCTAGCTTAGCATGGAGCCTAGTTTTACTTGAGAGAAATTTAAAGTAAAATAGAATAGAAAGTTTTTAAACGACCGCGCGTTTCATTGTATTCAAATTTTTTTTGGAAGCGTTGCTTCTCGCGGCGGCGGCGTCTGATGTGAGCGAACGACAGCGCGTCAATTCTGTTCAGCCAGTGAGGTTAATCGGGAACTTCTTTTCCCATGGAAATCATTAATCGGAAACTTTTCGAAATTGCGAAAAAAAAGGTTCCTAGGGAAAAATACATATCGGGAACTCATTTGTTATAGAAAATTTAATTTTTTCTCTCTAAATATTACTCCGTCGGAATTGAAAGCAAACAATATAAGCAATTCTCAACAAAATAATTATGTTTTTAAAAAATAAATACAAATTTATCATTTTAAGGTCGATTTCATCAAATACTAAACGAATTCAATTTTTAATCAGCTTTATGAAAAAAAACCGAGATATCGCCAATGGGTTTACAACAACTCGGCCAAAAGATGTAATAAAATTTTGGGAAGAGAACTCTAACAATTTGGGTCCACCAACAAAATCTATTTCTGAATGGAAAAAGTTGATTACATGATGTTAAAAAAAAAATAATTTAAGGTATGGCTTGATACGCGAGGAAAAAAATTTCTGAAAACATGAGACAAAAAAAAACCTTCCCCTTATGGTTCTTTGTTCAAATAGTTCTTCAGGGTTAAGATTTTTCAAGGGAATGGCAAAAAGAGAAAAATATTTCCCAAGGAATTCCCGATAAGGCTGAATGGAATAGGTATCTTCCAGGTGAAGTTCACTAACGGGCAAAATTTCGAGGGAATAAAGAGGGGAAAACAGGGAAACAAAATTACTTAAGAGATTTCCATACAAAATTTGTATACAGTGCCGTGCATTCAATTAGAAATGCTTTTAGAAACTCAACTTCCGAATTCTATGTGTTCTTAAAATTAATTCGGCCATCTTTTTTTTCTTTTACATTGAAATTTAGCCAACATGACTATAAAATCATAATACTGACATGGGACACCGTTATTTTTTCATTAAATAAAGCAAAACGCACAAAATCGATCTTGCACATAATTAGAAACGAACATAATTTTAAGAATTTCAAGATAAAGTTATGTTTGGGCATTGTAAGTTATACTTTTTTTATCTACTCTTTTCCGCAATTGAATTTAAATTGTTTAATTTGGTTTCAAAAATGGGGAATAAATCATGTGATGTAAAGACTCAAAGTGAAATTTTGAGCCATCATGAAGAAGGAAGATCTTATAGCGAGATTTCTAACATTTTAAAGTGTTCAAAAAAGATGGTATTTAATGCTATTAAATATTTTAAAAAATACCACGAAAGCCGAGACCAAGGTCAACCTCTCATAGAGAAGTTGCGCTCATTGTTCGGGAAGCAAAAAAAAAATCCCTTTGACACTGCGAGAGAAATCAGAAGAGCAGTTTTTGCTGAAGCAGACAGTGGACCGTCTGTAGACGGTAGACACTGTCAAAAGAAGGTTGCATGAAGCTGGACTCTTTGGACGCATAGCAAGGGAGAAGCCATTACTCACTGAACGTCACACAAAGGCCCGCTTGGCTTTTGCTAAAAAGTATAAGCACTGGACAATCAGTCAATCAGAGGAAACATGTGCTTTTTTTGGATGAAACAAAAGTTAATAGGATTAATTCTGATGGAAAAGCTTGTGTTCGCCGTCCGAGATCCCAAGAATATAATCCAAAGTACACTCGTCACATTGTCAAGCATGGTGGTGGCAGTGTTATGATCTGGAAAGCAATGTTTTGGTGTGGCGTTGGCCCGATTAAAAGAAATGAGGGTCATATGGACAGAATTCAATATTGCAGCATCCTTGAGAATGTAAGTCTGCCTTACGCGGAAGAAAATCTACCCGTAATATGGAAATTTCAGCAGGACAGCGATCCAAAGCACACTGTTAGTTACACTAAAAAATGGTTCGAAGACAACTCCATCACTCTTTTGGACTGGCCGTCATGCAGCCCGGACCTAAACCCAATAGAAAACCTGTGGCAGCATTTCAAAATAAAAATGAACTACAAAAAAAATTGGAAACATGACTAATTTATTCCAAGAAATTCAGGATGTTTGGTAATCGACTCCAAAGAAAGTTTGGGAGAATTTGTTAGCTCTATATAAAAAAAAAAAAAAAATTGATAAAATGAAATAGACATGAAAACAAATTTTAAGCAAAAAAAATACAAAAATATTGAAGAAAGCAAGACAGACAAGACAAAATTACTATGAGAAATCATTTCTAATTATTTGCACGCCACTGTAGGTATATTATATTGTGTATACTAGAATTTCAATCAATTTATACAACAATACAGAACAATAGCTGCATACCTACATTATGTATTTTTAAAATTGAAGTTTTTTTTTGTTAAGGTTTAATGACTGTGGGTGGATAACCTTAAAGGACCGGCCGCAGGCGATTATTCACAGGCCGACTCCATTGGCAATATATTTTCTCATAATACTCATCCTGACATGAAATCTCCAATGGAGTCGCCTTGTTTCTTGTTGTGTTGGGAATTGGAATGTCAGCGAGCTCTCCCTTGATGCCTAACATCAAATTTGACGGCTGCGTTTTTTTTTTTTTTTCTGTCTCTCACGCCGGTAACTACTCTCTTGGCGCACTTAAAAAAATTGTGTTTGTACTAAAATTCTTCAAATACACCATTTTTATTAATTAATGGTCATGAACAGAAGTATATCAGATCAAAAAACATTATTAATTTTTGATAATTCTTCTTAAACATCCTTACCTACACCTCAACCTCTATTGCATGAATTAATAAGTCAAGACATGAACTGCCCAGGCAAGACAAAAAAAAATGCCCTGATACTTAACAGGCCGACTCCATTGGCAATAAATTTTCTCGTAATACTCATCCTGACATGAAATCTCCAATGGAGTCGCGTTGTTTCTTGTTTTGTTGGGATGTAAGCGAGCTCTCTCTTCGATTTTATCTTGATATTGATACCTGACATACAATTTGACGGCTGCGTTTTTTTTTCATTTTTTTTGTGCTCATCTCTGTTGGCTAACTTAAAAAACTTGTGCTTGTACTTAAATTCTTCAAATACACCATTTTTATTAATTAATATTCATTAACAGGATTATATCAGGTTAAAAAACATTTTGTTCATAAAATAAATTTTTGATAATTCTTCCTAAACAGCGTTACCTACACCTCTAAACCTCCATTGCATGAATGAATTGTCAAGACATGAACTGCCCAGCCAAGACAAAAAAATAAATGCCCTGATACTTATGGCCTTTTCGATTGGCCGTTAAGAACTGTTCTGACCCCCACAAAATGACAGTTGTTACTCTAAACAGAACAGAAAACGATTCTGGATTTCATTTCAGAATCGAATACAGAATCACTAATACACTCACAGAATTAAAATGTCAAAATCATCGCCATGATTTGTTTTGTGTAATTTCGATGTGTTTATTGAATTTAAACTACTTTTCTTGTAAAATAACATAAAAAGAAGCAAGTTAATTATTATTGATACAAGAAAATGCGTATATAAACTGATACACTTGATATTGGAAATTCTTTTTAGCAGATGTGATTTTTTTTTAATTTAATTTTGACGAATGCAGTGATACATACAATTCAGAATCAGTCAAATTGTTTCCGGGTGTTTTATTGGGGGAACCTGTTACGGACGGCCAATCGAAAAGGCCATTAACGGCATATATTTCGTTGGCGGTACAGATATCAAGTGGAGTCGGCCTGTCACTACGTCATGTACAGGGGTGTCACGATTTTCCGAGCTATTTTCAATTTAGCAAGTAGGTACCTATACTATGCAGGGACATGTTATTCTCTGATATTTATAATACACAATGCTTTTAATATATCAAAGGGCGTCATTCTATTCACTTTTAGGAAAAACGTGCTTACGTTACCCCGCAAGTAATCGGCCCGTATTCAAAGCACCGTATTTTCCATACCGACGTTGACACCCCGCATTTGTAACAAGTGCATAGGTACCTAGTCAAAACTAAAATGGAGCGCAATAATAAAACATAATTTAAGATAATTTGTTATTCCGTTTCAATCTTAGTTTAATCGCAACTTATACGATATAAAACCATTGTTTTCCGAGGAATAAAATATGCAATAAAAAAGCACATAATTCACATTCACTTATGAGCAAATTAAAACTTGCTTAGCGAATTTGATAATCTATTAGTTGAGTCCCCACATTTCAGTTAATTTTAGGCCCCTAGTTTTGATATGTTACACCCCTCCCCCTTCTCCAAAACATTTCTACAGGGCAACCAATTAAAAAAAAAAAAAAGATTCTTCTCACATGTTTCAAAAACCAAGAATCAGTAAAATGGACTACTGGTTTCTGCAATTTATATAAAACTATTCAAAATTCCACATATTTTTGTATGTATGGATGTATGTAGTTCATGGAACAAGTTAAAATAAATACTAAAAAAAAAACAACAAAAAAAATCCCGCCTATAAATTTTTTTGTACTCGCACTTTCGCAGTTTTCATGGCTAATGCTTGGGCTGGTGCTAAGTTAGGTTATGTTATTTTTTTTTGCATTTTCCTTGTTTTCATCAGATGCATATTGAAAATAGAAAAAGATTATATTTTACTATCGTAAAACCAACAAAAATCAATATTTTGCATTCACAACAAACGATGCACTACAATAAAAAGAAAAAAGGAGGAGAAAAAACTGCTCTTCATGGAGGTCTTTTAATTGATTCTTGCTCCAAAATGCAATTCACCAATATTTGCACCGTTTTCTCAATTTTAATTATCTTACACTTCATCCCGTAAATATATTTAACACAAGTTAATTGAAAATAATGCATAACTTAAAAAAAAGCATTAAAAAAAACTAATTAATTTACCTCTGTCTGTACCCGTTGTAACCGTATGGCGGCGCGTAGCCATTCATATTATTACCATACATTTTGTTTATTTTTTTGTTAAGATAAACGTTTCCAATGCAATTGATAAATAAATTTCAAAACAAATTTATTGGTGATTTGATTTTTTTACGATAAAATATTGTCTGCCGAGGATAAACTGAGGTAAAATCCAGCAAAAAAAGAAAAAACAAAACGGAACACTATCGGCAGCGACGACGACGACGATGGCTGCCAAAATTATTCCTTCTTGTTTGCCAAACTTCAAGCCTTCAACTCAAATACGAAAACGATGGCGTTCGGTTCTGTTCGATTTGACTTTTTCCCTTTTTTTTCAGTGCATTGGTTTCTTGTTCTTTTTAATCAATTTATTTAAAAGCAATATAAAAAGATTACAGAAACATTAACAATTCAAAGCAAGAATGTTAGAAAAAATTGTTAAATTTATAAAAAGTTATTTAAAAACAACGCTAAACAAAATAATAATTAATATCAGTGTTGAAATTCACTTTGCAAATATAAATAGCAAATACACACGTGAAAAATGACAAGCAAACGAAGGGAGGGAGGTGTATAAAATATGGGTACAAAATCGAAGGTAATTTTTTTTTTTTATTGATATATCCTTTTTAAATTCACAACACTTGTATTTCTTTCAATATAATGTTTTTTATTTTGTTTATTAAAATTAGGGTAGGTATATACTTTTTCCAGCAGAATAAAGCGCGTTTGTTAGTTATCTTGTTTTTACTACTATTTATAAAATTTTTTCCTTTCACAGCCGACGAAATGAAACTGAAAGGATTTTGATACTTCTCTACTCTAGCTAGCCTGTCTGTATCACTTTTTGATCTACTATTTTTGTGAATTTGAATTTATTAGTGGGAAGGACAGGCATATGGTGTAAAAAAAATAATAGGGAAATTGTGTCAAAAGGAAGTGTAAAAGAAGAGAGCAGATACGTTTAGGTAGAATGCTTGAGAAAGAGAAGGATTTGCGAAAAAGAATGAAATGAAGGTTAAGTGTGGGTTTGTTTCATTTACGATGAGTCTTGGGAAATTTATAGTTTGAAGAGCTATGGACTAGGAAGTTCTCTAAGGGTGAGTGGATTGATTGTAGTTTTTAATTCGGTCAGTTCAAAAAAATTGGATAACACATTATTCTCCGTCAAAAGCCAAGTTATAGGCTTTTCACACACAAACCCAAAACCGGGTTTTCAGCTAAAGCCCAGTACTCAGATCGGGAAAAATATTATTTCTCATACAATTTTTACCCAGGACAAATTTTATCTTTAATTTTTCCAGATCAGTACTCACCTCAGCGCAAAATAACAAAATTTGTTTCGAACTGTACATACAAAAATCTCCACTTAGTTTTTCCAAGACAAATAATGTCCGAATCATAATTTTGCTAGACAAATTGTAATGTTTTATAAGCATTGTGTCTTTTATCACCTCATAGCGTATCCCCTGTTAAGGCTTAGCAATATTAAAAGATATTAGGAGATATATAACCAAAAAAAATTATTGAAAAAAGTGAGTAGGTAAATTAGTTGCAAGAATTTAATCAATTCTACATTTGATTTCAGTTAGACAATAGCGTAGCTATAATGGGAATGAGTAGGTACAATGAGGACGTACTTAAAAAAAAAATATTATTGGAAATATAAGGCCCTATATAGTTAAAACAAGAAATTTAGGATTAGTGATCAGTGAAAATGTAGTACATAATATTAACATGTTCATAGCACCATTTTTTGTAGGACAAATGTAGCTATATCTACTAATAATCTTATTAAGAAAACAATCAACAAAGACCAGTTATACTCTTTTTTCACCGGACACTAATCGCATGTAGCAGCCGCCTACATCATTGTATTTTTCTGTTGTAATAGGGTTAGGCGGGTATAGAAAAAGAGCAAGTGTTGTAAGATCTTAGGCAGTGTAAGTTGTTATTGTGGGGCAAAAAAAATGTGAATTTTTGCACTTTACAATGCGGGCGTTCACTCACTTATTAGATATGTTATCTCGGATACCAAGCTATCGGAGTATATCTGGTGATAGGTTAGCTGAAAGCTCACAAAAAATCAGAACAAAACGCATACCAAATGAATTTTACAGTCAGCTGTCTATGCATTTGTTCTCCGATAGCTAGTTATTCCAATTTTTTTGGGATAACAAGATAGCTTTCATGAGAACAGCTGATTTTTCATCAGATGTGCTTTTGCACGCATTACAACAGAAAGTTATTCCAGATTGCTGGGAAAAACTGAGTGAACATCCCCAAAGATACTAGACCAGTTGCACCGGATCGTGAATACCACTATTATTTTGACAGCTATTGCAGAGCTTATCTCGACTGTGTTCAGCCCGTGATGTGATGTGATTTTCCATTGGTAAATTCAGAATTCAATCTAGATTTGGTTTTTTAATATTATTATTTATTTTTAATATTATTAAAAAAACATATAAATTTAATTATATTAATGTGGTTGATTATTGCATGCTCATTCGTCACTAATTATGCAGCTTATGTTTTTGAAAACGACATGATTCTTTTAGAGCCAGAACAAACGTGGTTGAATTTTTTGATCCGTTGTTGATCAATTTTAGCTCTCCAATTTCATCAGAATGGCAAGTACACATAACTATTTTTAACCGAATTTGTAATCCTCTTTGGGAATAAGCATAAAAGCTATTATAACTCAATTAAGCGGAACATATTTAATACTTAATTAATTATTTATTTGGGAATAGCAAATGATTGCTTATAAAAAATACAATAACTTTTTTCTTATTAATACATGAGGATGTTTCCATTAGAAGTTTTTCATAATGAATGCCAACAAAAGAAAAAGAATATATATATATATACAAGACGTCAAACAATAAGCTTCGTTCTATGTTGGAGATTGCGTGCGTTCACTCATTTATTCTCGGATACCAAGCTATCGGAGTATATCGGTGGACGAATCAGATAGGTTAGCTGAAAGCTGTCAAAAAATCAAAGCAAAACGCATACCAATGAATTTTGCAGTCAGCTGGTTCTATACATTTGTTCTCGGATAGCTAGTTATTCCAAATGTTTTGGGATAACTGAAGATAGCTTTCATGAGAGCAGCTGTTTGTTCATCAGATGTGGTTTTGCACGAATTACAACAACAGAAAGTTATTCCAGATTGCTGAGAATAATTGAGTGAACGTCCCCATTGAGTAAATTCATTTAACGATTTACACGATGTAACAAAAGCATCAAACAGTTCCACTCTTAAAACACAAATTGATTTATATTTCAAACAAGTCAAAATCAACAGTTTAATTACAAACTATTTAATAATAGAAAAAATAAACAAGAGTATCGTATATGTAGTTAAATTTGCTATAGGTCACTTTTTTCATTTATTTTTGGTAAACATTAGCAAAAATAATTTAAATTCATTCACTTTATTAAATAAAATAATTAAGCCACACATTTTTTTTGATACAAATTCATTATATGTACATAATAATATATGTATTTTTTTTTATATAACTTTTCACGCGCTCAAGGGATTATGAATACCCTTTATATGTTTTTCTTAACACAGCGTGGCATCCGGTGGAAGAAGAGAAAGAAGGATAGGAAAGATTTGTGGCGCGATGTTCTGAGACTAGAGCTGGTTGCTGTCTCAGATTTATCTCCAGGGATGGCGGCTGAACTAATGCGGAGAGAATTACCGTGTCTCATTTATTTATGTCCCTTATAATTCGCATTAATTTATTTATTTCGTTGTCATATTTTATGGGTATGCTAGTTTACTCAATCACATGTTGTTAGTGTTATGCCTAAATAGCATATAATGAGCAAAGCAGCAACTTATTTTATAAGTTTATAAAAAATATTATAGGTATTGCTTAGATTATAATCGAACCTAAACAAATCATATTCTAATTAATGATTCTTTCAAGTACACGATTTGGTTGTTGGCACACATTCGAAGCGTTACAAGCTATTTTTTAACTTTTATACTGAACGATAATTCGATGGTCGAATTCAAACATTGTTGTAAGTCCGTTTAAAACAAAATATCATTTTTGGCTCAAAACCTTTTATTATCTTGGTTCTTGAAATATTTGCTATAATAAAAAAAAAGTTTAAATATAAGGAACAAAATAGATACAATATCACAAAATTGTTCATATCATCCCATAACTATACACATCTACGAACAAATAAAATTAATTAAATAACAATTACCTAGTCAACTTAACTGTATCTATTATAATATTATGTTGGTACAAATTAGGACCAGTTGTGAAAACATTTGATCCGCGGTTTAGCAATTTTAATTCACTGATTTCTGTAAATTAACTGGGGTTCCATCGTGTATTTGGCTCTTATCACATACTTGCTCCTTAAACCAATGTTAAACTGAGATTAATACTCGAAGATCGAGAGTTAAAATTGCTGAACCGCGGATTAAATATTTGAACCGCGTTTGTACAATTGACCCTTAACTAATTTAGTAAATTCTTGGCTTTAAGCCCAAGTTCACACCAGTTTTGGATCTTAATACTATCTTAATAGAGGGATAAACATCTTCACCTATTGGTAACAATTCAAAGTGCCTCAATATATTCGTCAATATACACTTAATTTCTAGTAAGGCGTACTTTTGCCCAATACAATTTCTTGGTCCAGCACTGAAGGGAATATAACTGAAATTATTCGATTTAGGGTTTCCTGCTAGATGTCGCTCAGGCTTGAAAACCAAAGGATCCTCGTAAATATCTGCATCTCTCAACATCTCCCAGAGGATTATAATAACATTTGTACCAGCCGGAATAGTACAATCGTCTATGAAAAGAAAATGGTATATACATACATCTTATTAATTTTCGAACTTGATAAACTTGACTTACACAATTCAAAATCTTCTTTAATGAACCTTCCGATTGCAGGAATAGGAGGGTACAACCTTAATGACTCCTTTATAACACAAGTCATATATTTCATGTCATGCATATCCCGATATGTTAGAGGCTTACGCAAATCATTTCCAAACAATTCTTTGATTTCTTCAAATAATTTCTTCTGAACTTCCGGATGACAAGCAATTGCTCGTAATGCAAACGAAACAGCCGAAGTTGTTGTATCATGTCCTTCGAACATAAATGTATCTACTTCTTCGCGAATGTCATCATCGCTCAAAGGCTCTCCTTCTGTAGTGGTCGATTGAAGGAGCACGTCTAGTAAAGCCATTTTTTGCTTTATACCCAGATTTTGAGTTTCTTCATCAGTATTTTGAATTTGAGACTTGGCTAAATTCAGAGCCTTGCGACGTTCGTCAATTATTCGATTTGTAAAATTATGCATATAAAGAACTCCCTCCAACTGTTTGTTGAAGAGATTTGGCTTAAAAAACTTAAACATTTTCCTAAGGGCAAGATGGGGGTTCATAAATCTCATTGCTAGGATGTCAGTGACACTTTAAAATAGAGAAAAATGTAAACATAAACAATAAAGTTAAAAAATTTTTATATTTAATCTTACTCGTTAACAGCTTTAACATATCTTGAATTTTCGTCCTTTTGAGCATGAATTTGAGTTCCCATGGCCGTCTCTGCAATTATATCCAAAGCCATCAAACAAACCAATGGATAGACATCAATGACGGTAGTTCCATCAGCTTGAGGTCTTAATTTCTCAACCAAAATCATGCTCTGTTGATCAAATACTTCGACGAATTGTTCTAAAATTTTGAAATGGAACGTCGGGGTAATAATCTTGCGCTTATTTTGCCACTTAGTTCCATCACTAAGCAGCAAACCCTGGCCTAACCATTCCCTCAGCATAAAATACAATAAGTGTTTACTAATATGCTTTGAGCTGCTCAGAATTGCTTCAATATGTTTTGGATCTGAAGTATTAAGGATCAGTACGTGTGCAATCCAGGACTTATAAGCCTTGCCATATTTTTCCCGAAAAGATTTGAATTTCGATGAAAGGTCTAAAATAAGAAAAATTAATTCTGTTTGATTCTTTGTTTTTTAAATAAAAACTTACTTTCCGCATTGAAAGAAGCTAATTCATAAACTGCACCGATAATTGGTAGGTTCCGAACTGTTGGTATGTTTTTCATCATGCCATTTTTCGATTTCTTTGCCCAGTAATCAACTAGGCAAAGAAATGTTATGAACAGCAAAAAGCCAACTAACATATTTCACTTTCATCAGATCAATGAAAACTAAAGAGATAAAATATTTTTTAATAATTTTTCTCAGTAATAATAAATTCATTGACATATAAGGTCTGATCCAGACTTTTTTTTGGACAGAAATTGGCAGATTGTCAAAACTTGAAGAGTGGGGATAAAATTCTCTCATTGAGAAATAAAGTCCGAAAAAGTCTGGAACAGCTTGAGGACAATTTTCTGCCAATTTTTAAACGTCAACACATTTGTTTTTTTTTTTTAATTCTTTATTTGCTGTAAATTCACATTTTTTTCTCTTCAAACTAATTATTTTGTGTTTTAGTGTTTCTAAATTAATTTATTTGTTCCCAAAATATTTTTCCACAACAACTACAAAACGTTTATTTTTCGTTTATGACAAACGTCAGTCTGACAATTGTAAATTTTCTTCCCACAAATTGCTGCCTACAAAAATTTATTGGGCAGGAATTGGCAAAAAATTGTCAGGAAAGGGAAATATTTTACTCTCTTAAGAGCGCTCTCCTCTGCCAAAAACTACCAAATTTGTAAGTCTGGAACAGATTTTGGCAGAAATTGGTGCCAATTTGTGCCAATTGGCAGAGTGTGGATCAGACCTATAATATACATACGTATAGTATGTCAATGAATAAATTGTATGATAATGTCAATTAAATTTTAGAAAATATAGTATGTAATTCATTTTTGGATGCGTGTATCGAAATTTTTATTTTCAAAAATCCACCAAAAAAGTTTTAAATCCCGTCTTGTCATTGTTTCTTTTTACTTGCAATATATGTATGTAGGTACTATATATGCAAAAAAAAATCGAACTAAGGATTTTAATCAAAGTTGACATTACGATGATAGAGAACACTAAAAAAGTATGTTCCGCAGTTCTGCCTCTCTGTCTGTACAACTCTGTACAGCCTAAGCGGCTGAAGCGATTTTCTTCAAACTTGGTATTTAAAAGTTTTAGGTGATTGTCTAAAATAGATTTTTGAATCGTTTTTTATGAGCAAAACTAACTGTACCTGCCATACAATTTTTTCTACCATGTCAATTATCTAGTAAACGGATCTAATGATTTTGATAAAAAAAAGTGTGTGCACTATTTTAGATATATGCTACATTTTTATCAAACATTTTTTTAATATTTTGTTATTAACGGTACCTGCCATACAATCATTTTTTTCATTTTGAAATTTCTCATAAACGGCTCGACGGATCTCAATAAAAAAAATTTATGTACGAGCTCTTTCAAATTATAAATAATAATGCATACCAACATTTTCGAAAAATAGTTTTTTGGATTTAAAAAAAAAATATTTTTTTTTTTGAAAATTCAATATTATTTTGTTTTCAAGTTTATATTATAAAATATTTAAAATTGTCGTACCAAGTAAAAAAAAAATTTTAAAAAATGTTGTATATAAAAAATTAAGTAAAAAACGACTTAGAAAATATATTTAGATTCGTAATAGAAGAACCAGCGGTGTTTGTGCAGCTCTCTTGAAATAAAATCTCAATGCTTTTATAAAAAACTATTCATGTCAATTACGAAATTCACATCACTTAAAACGAACGCTGTCGTTATGTCAATTTTTTGATTTGTTTGATGGTTAAATGGCACTTATTTTGGTGGCAACTTTTTGAACTATAAGAACAGAGCCATTAAAAGACATTCGTGGCTAAAGAATTACAAATATACTTTAAAAACAACGAATTTCGTTAAAGGGGTGATTGTTACTTTTTAAAGATTACGGCAATTAATTTTTTCTTTTGTGACCTGAAATATTGACTCGAACTCGAGATACCAAATTTGTTTGGGGCTGTAAGCAACTCAAGGATTGGTCACATGGTCATGGCTAAAGTGAACATGGAAAAAAGTTCAACATAAATTTACTAAAAACATTGGTATCTTTCTTCCCCACTCTCCTAACGCTCGCACTGTGCTGTGATCATTTTAAGCGGGTATCTAGTGAAGAACCTTGTAGTGCGCTCATCATTATAAATTCTAGGAATTTGATGAAATATTAATCTTGGTAGTATACCCCAATCTAAAATTTTTTAAAAGGCTGTACGGATTCGTCAAAAGAGTATGTGTATACAAGTAACCAGCCAATCACTAGTATTCAGCGTGACCAATGAAAAAATTAAAATTTAGCATGATTTTTGTAACTACAAAAAATGCAAAATTTTTGTATCCTCTGATTAAAACTAACAAATAACGTAAATATACCCCTGGAGCACCCAATTATTTAAACAAGTTTGGGTGGCCTAAGCGTAAGGTTTAACATACCGAGCTTGTAGTTTTTTTGCCTCTAATATGTTGAATCCAATTGAAATAAATGATTGCAAGAAATGTGTCATGTAGATAGTCAATATTTCTTCCTTATGCTGGATGTTTTTTATTTTCAAACAGAAAAATCTGTATTTATTTCTTGTCTTCTCGGAAGAAATAAACGGAGAAATAAAATTTGAAATATTTCCGACTTCAGTGGCAATAAATTTTCTCATAATACTCATCCTGACATGAAATCTACAATGAAGTCGCGTTGTTTCTTGTTGTGTTGGGATGTCTGCGAGCTCTCTGCTCGATTTTGTCTTGATGTCGATGCCTGACATCAAATTTGACGTCTGTTTTTTTCCGGCCTTACCTACACCTCAACCTCTATTGCTTAAATAAATTGCCAAGACATGAGCTGATCAGCCAAGACAAAAAATATGCTCTGATATTTAACGACAGATATTTCGTTGGCGATACAGATATCAAGTGGAGTCGGCCTATAACATCCCACATTCATCGTGTACAAATTTCTCACAAGGCATTGAATCTTGTTCATAGTTTGCTTATTTTCATGCTAAATTCCACTATTTAATTATAAAATTAAAAAAAAACAGATTTTACCTATTCTGAAGTAAATATTTTCGATTTATTTTTCCCCACATAGCAAAGAAATATAAATGTCAGTAGTAGTGTCTGCAATAATTGCCGAAATAAATATTGCTAATGGAGTCGCGGCCAAACGTCGTGGTCAGCTGGTGGCTTTGAAGTATTTATTATCTATATCTAACTTATTGGCATAATTTGTGTGTGTACCTTTAGAATTAAATATTTAGATTTCATTATTTATGATTTACAATTTGACTCTCCGGATACTAAGACAAAATGGCTGAGGATTGAATTTCAATGAAATTGGCGCAAAATTTATGCTAATACCTTCACGTTTATTTTTGACGGTTTAGACATTCAAATGTCAAAATAAGTTTGACTCTGACCTGACTCTGTGAGTCTGTTTAAATACACGACCATTTCTGACAGAAAATAATAGCTGCCAAACTATTAAAAACACCAAGCAAATTTTACACAATAGTATTTTTCAGCAAAAATATTGTAAGTCTTAATCAGTGTAAGTTGATGTTGCGGTGCAAAAAGTTGCACTTTTACAATGATACTAGACCAGATGCACCGGATCGTGAATACCGCTTATGTATTTTATTAACATCCCTGTATTATAGTCTGATTTATTCGAAAATTAACGACAGAAATAAGCTTAGACCGAACGAGCATCTGATAATACCTAAACAAAGTACCTACCTATAAAATGTTTAGAATTTTAGCTTAAAAGCTTCTCTCTAAAAATAACACAATTGGTGTAACACCCAGCGGCTGATTTGATTTTCGTGCTTGTGCTCTTTCATTCCTATGCTTCAGTGCTGCACTATTACTGTTTGGTATTTCAGGTATATAGGTACCTTTATACTATATAATTTAGTTGATAAACTGCAAGGACGTCTTCATGCGAATCACCGCAATTGCGATTACACAATCAATTAGTAATAATCCAAGTGACGAGCCACTAGCAAACAATTCAATATTAATTACTTAATAGACTAAACGATTTCTGACGGCTTCAAATTAAATCGATTTATCAAGCATGAAGCATCCCGCAACCGAAACAAAACTAAAATACCAAACTCGTTTTTTTTGTATTGTTTTTATTTATTTGATTTATTATAGGGAATTTATTTCGTATAGGAATAGGAATATACAAAAAAGGCACAAAACACTTCTTGTTTACGAACAATAGAGTACAAAATCCCGACAACTAACTGAAAAATAGAATTGCCAGCCAAAAGTTTAATTGAGCTTTTTAATGAGATGAATATTATAAATTGTACTATTGGAAAAGGCTTAAGTTCGCATGTCAGTAGTTTCTCTTGAAACAAGTGCCTACAATTAAGATTATGCAACCAAAATTACAGGTAGTTAAATTTATAATTTAAAAAGATTTGATCTTTTGCAACTTTTAATGGAGAAGTGCTGTTTTTGTTCAATGGTATAGTAGGTAGGTATATGAATGTGTAGTAGGAATTGATATAAATGATGGATAATATGTAAGATTAAAACGTTATACCTACCTATCAGGAATCTTTCGTCGTTACATCTACTTTACTCAGAGAACATATCTACAAAGTATTGATATCTACTACATTTGTTCGCAAAAGAAAAAAATTAAAATAATTATAAACAATTTACAGATTAACACTACTGACTTGGTGTAGGTAGTTAAACAAAATGCTAAATTCTAATACATTATAATGATAGAGAACCTAACGTTTGTCGTCGTTGCTTTCGTGTTCACTGTACCTTAATCGAGCTGGTTAACATATGATATGTAGCACATCAGATCTAAAACTTAAATTCTTATTTTAAAGCTTGTCTAGAACGGGTTAATCAAGTTCCATACAATGTTTATAAAGATTTTGTATAAAACTTCGTAGGTACCTGTGACGTTCTAATAGTGATTGTATTAAAACTGCGTTTTACGTTTTTGGTCCAATCGTCATAGGTAGATAAAATTAGGTTTTGATTTTTGTTTTTTTTATAACCACCTATTGTTTAATGTTTGGGGTATTTACGGCATTTACTTACCTTACGTATAAACACATACACACATACCTGTGTACTTAAATGTTTAATACGCAAAGTTATTTCGTAACATTTATAGTGATTATGATATATTTTTCAATTTTCAACCCAAATCCATATATTGTAATATCTCTTGTAGATCAATGTAAAGGGTTATCCATTTTGCGGTTTCAAAAGTAAACGTAAATAAAACACATAAAATATTTTTTTCGTGATATTTGTTTTTTATTATAAAGTTTGACATTATGTGTGAAACACTACATCATTTAAATGACCACCACGCGAATTTTTGTAAGCATCGATTCTTTTGTGGTAATTTTCGACCACTTTTTGACACATATTGGGCGGTATCTCAGCCATAACTTGACGACTGTTGGTTTTAAAGTGCAGCCCCACAAAAAAAAGTCCAGCGGTGTCAAATCGCATGATCTTGGTGGCCAGTTGATATCGCCACGACGAGAAATTACGCGGCCAGGAAATGTCTCTTGCAATAAAGGCATATTCGTTCGAGTTGTATGGCATGTGGCACCGCCTTGTTGAAACCACATATTCTTTAAGTCGTATTCTTCAATAGCAGGCAAAAAAACTCAGTTATCATATGACCATAAAGCTCCGAATTGACCGTGACATTCGTTCCATCGTCGTTTTCGAAGAAGTAAGGTCCAATCACACCTCCGGACCAAAGAGCGCCCCAAACAGTGACTTTTTGTGGATGTAATGGCCTCTCTTCAATTACTTGAGGATTCTCAAGTAGATTCGACGTATCTCCGACGTTGTGAATGGTCAGCTGGCTTGTGAGCTGGACTTTATATGGATGTAGGTGTTGATCCAAATGCAACATACGCCTTAATGTGCCGTAAGACAGTACTAATTCCTAAGAACGACGAGGGATCGACATATTCGGGTCTTCGGCAACACTTTCATTTACAGCAGCGATATTTTCAGTGGTACATGCGAAACGATGATGCACAGGCCTTACAATATCTGTAACCAATCCAGTCTTCAAATTTCTTCACAATTTTGCCAATTGCTTGCGTAGTTGGACGATTATGTAAACCATAATCTCCTCATAAAGCACGATATGTGGCTGTAGCAGAAGCACCATTTTTGTAGTAGGTTTTAACAATTTGTATGCGTTGTGCGATATGTCAGACTTTCAACTGAAAAAAAAATAGGTTTAACAACTTAGTTTGACAGATGTCGAATTCCAGCCCTATACTTTTGAAACCGCAAAATGGATAACCCATATATTATATTAGTAGGGAATACGGTATACACAAATATCGACTATGAAAATAGCTCCTCCTTGGTCTAGTTTGTAGTATCTAGATGAAAGGAGGCAGCGTGCTCGGGATCATAGAGGATTTCGTGCCATGTCTTAGACGGAGAACTTTCATGGATCATATGATCATTGTTGTTGGTCATTCAAAGTCATTTAACAATATTATTTGGTTTACTTTAATAAAAGTAACTTTGCAAAACAACACTGAACTTTTTTTTTTTTTTTTATTTTTGTAATTTCAACTTTATCCAATTTAATTCGAGCTAGGCACCAGTTATACCTTTTATTGAAATTCATCATTGAAAACAAATCAGTAAATTTTTGTTGCAAGTCGGTAATTTTGAGGTTAGATTTGATCATTGAAGGAAAACTGACGTAAGTGAACATGAAAAAATTGAAGCACAAAGTATTAGAACGATTGTGTTCCACTTTTGGGAACAAAATGTCAGCTGTTCATTGAAAACGCTTTCCATCATTGAAAAATCAAATGTGAATTTACAAGAAAGTGGTAGAGAAAATAAGATATTTTTTTGACAAAAAATATTATATATCTTATTACCAAAACGATATCAGTTTTATTTGTTTAAGTGACTCATATTTGACCGACAAAGTTTTTAATGATGTGTTTCAATAATTAAAGCTATTTAACTGGAGTCTTAGACAAGGGCCAAATTCGCGTGTCGTTTTGGATTAGTAATTCGGAAGAACTCTCCGATATAGAATCGTAATCATAGAAGTTAAAATCACTAAAATTTCGATTTTGAAGTTTAATGTGAGTGGATGTGTAAGGTGGGAAATTTTAAACGCACATTTTATTTAGTGATTATTTTATTTTATAAACATAGCCGACACAAAATTGAATTCAAGTTTGCCATTTATGGGTATGAGTGTGTGTGTGCTTCGAATCAAATTTCTCTTCTATTCAGGATAAAAACTGTCACTTGATACTAATCGAACACTTTCAGAAGCATTCGAAAGAGTTCCGGATGACCAATCGAAAACGACATTAAACAGCAAATCATTTTCAGATCAAATTCAAGAGCCCAATTCAAATGCCAAAAAATTCCAAACATTTTTGTAAACATATTATTCATGTCGTTCCTATTTGTTTGACATTTCGTATCGAAACACACAGCTACACGTTCCATGCATTGTGTTTTATTTATTGATGAGTAGTTCCAGATCTATGGAATATCGTAGTTGAAAAGTTCTCAGCAACACATAGGGTTACCAGACGTCGCCCTTTTCAATAACAAAATTCTGTTTTCCCCCTATAAAAATCGCTGTACCCATTATTTAGTTAGAATTCAAAAAAAGAAAACGTTCAATTGAAAACTGTAATAAAATTTTCATTAATTCCCTCGTCATTTTTTTGTTTATATATTAAAAATATATTCCTTTGTATTTAAAATGAAATGACAGCTTAATGATTAATGTCTAGTGAAGTGAAAAGTAATAATATATAATATTATGAATATACAAACATTTACCGTGTTTATGTTTTTCTTTTATTATTTTTACTTGCGATTATGCATTCGTCGAAAAAAAAAGTTTTGAGATAACAATCAAACATGTGGCATTACGGTGATAGCCAAGACGAAAACAGATGGTTTAAAAATTCTGTCCGTCTGTCAGTCTGTCTGTATGTATGTATAGAAAGCCACAGCCCAAAGGGGTGGGCCGAATTGCTTCAAACTTGGTCTATGTATTTTTTTAGGTATTATGCAGAGGGGAAATTGAATTTTTTTTTAGCTCAAAAAATAACTGTACCTGCCATATAACCAATACGTTAAAGCCTATTTTTCTTGGAGATGCGACCGATCATATGGCTGAAACAAAATTTTAAATGTCTAAAATAGGTACTTTCCATAGGACCGTTTTTTTTTGCTTTCGACTAACTCATAAACGGCTTACCCGATTCTTTCGAAATTTCGCACATATATAGCCTTAGGTTGCCCAATTTATACTGCGTACTAATATTTTTAATTAATATTTTTTTTGTATTTTTAAAAGCATTTTTTAAGAAAAAAAGTAAAAAAAAATATTTTGAAAACTGCTCATTAATTTTTATTTTTATTAATTTAACTTTTTTTCTCAAAAACCGCTCCACAGATTTTTAAATTTTTTTTCTCATAAATTCAAATTTATCCAAGAAATAAAATGGTGTACTTTTTTTTGTGCTCAAATTAGTTTAAGTATTTATTTCAGAATTGTGAATTCTTTGATTAATCCGATTTAATTTTTTTATTTTAAGTTTATATTATTAAATATTTAAGATTGTCATAGCAATTTTTTTTAGAAAAAAAAATTAAAGAAACTTTGTGTATAAAAAATAAAGTAAAAAATGACGTTAAAAATATATTTAGATTTTAAATAGAAATCTTTTGCATACGATGTGATCGAACATAAGAGCAAGTTCGTGCGATGCAGTCGTCCATTTTATTTTCTGAAAACAATCATTGACCTTACACGCATACTTTTTTTTACAAGTTCCTTACAACAAACAAAAAAAATCGATTTGAACTGGATGTTTTTGGAATTCAACATTAATTTCCGATTGAAAGTTAGCCTCTTTTCTTAACAATTTATTATACATATGTTCCCATTCTAAACTTTTTACTCAGGACGAGGAAAAGTATTTAGAAAGCAATGTTTAGTTTTTGTATATTGTAAAAAAAAATGAATCTAATGAACTCTGGGCTTAATTCCAATTTGGACTCCATTCACTGACCTAGTGACCAAATTCATCATAGGTCTGACATCTTCTCCTAGCGCCAATAGCTCATAGTTCTGCAGAATCTTGCTAATTGTGCTCTTCATTTCTAATATAGCAAACTTTTGTCCAATACAGTTACGTGGCCCTGCGCTGAACGGGATGTACGCATACGGATTTAATTTGTCTGCTGTATTCTCCGCTAAATGTCTTTCCGGAATGAACTCGTTTGGTTTGGGGAAATATTCTTCATCTCTTAGCATGACATAAATTCCAATTGTAAAATCCGCACCACGAGGAATCTTCTTACGATCTATGTATAACAAGATAATATAAAATATGTACGTAGACATAATAATTTATTGCGACAGACAGCACTAACTTAATTCAAAATCTTCTTGGAATTTACGTCCTATTAGAGGTACTGGCGGATATAACCGCAGTCCTTCCTTAATGACACACTCCAAATACTTCAAGTTATTCAAATCATGCAATGTTATCGATTTGGTGGTTTCATCCCCAATTACGTCCCGAATTTCTTCAAATGCTTTCTTTTGTATCTCCGGATGCCGCGATACCAGAAACAATGTAAATGATATAGCACTGGTGGTAGTATCGTGTCCTTCAAACATAAATGTATCAACTTCTTCACGAATGTCCTCATTGGAAAGAGGTTTTCCATCAATTGTTGACTGCAAAAGTACATCTAATAGAGCCATTTTCTTGGTAATACCGATGTCGTCATTGATTTCTACGTTAGAGATATGGATGAAATATTCGTAAGTCTTCAACCACTAACCTCGATTTTCCAATTTTTCATCGGCGATTTCTTTTTCCAAAGCATTCCTTCGCATTCGAATAACATTTTCTGTAAAGTCATGCATTTTTTGTATGGTTTGTTTTTGCTTTCTGTAAAGGCTAGGTTCAAATAGTCGAAATGGAAGATCAAAACGATACCAGGCCTTCAGGAACCTCTTCAAAAATATGCCAGTAATGCTATAGAAGAGAGTTGATTTGAAATTTATATCGATATCTCAATATTATATACTTACTCTGAAACTGCTCGTACATAACCAAAGTTTGGGTTCTTTTGAGCAAAGACTTTAGTTCCCATTGAAGTTTCTAGAAAAAGAAATTGCTAAATTTATTTATGTTTTGTATGTTTTTAAATGGCATCTACCAGCAATAATATCCAAAGCCATTCGGCAAATAAAAGGGTAAACATCGAAAGCTGTCTTTCCATCGGCCTTAGCCTTAATTGCTTCAACAAGTTCTTTACCTTGTTCGTCAAAAACTTGAACAAATTGTTCTAGAATTTTGAAGTGAAACGTCGGTGTTATGACTTTTCGTCTTGAATGCCATTTTTGCCCAGTACTAATGAGTAAACCGTAACCCAACCAATCAACTAACATATCATACAACGAATTTTTGGTTATGTGCTTAGAGCTATTAAGGATCACTTCGACATCCTTGGGATCAGCACAAAAAATTGCTAGGCGATTGAAAAGCCATACTCGATACATGGGGCCATATTTTTTACGATTTGAAGTGATGAGATTGAAAATATCTGTAAGGCAAAAAAAAGGAATTTAACCTGATTCGTGTATTTTGTAGTTATTATCTTTAGGCTACCTTCTGGTGTTTGACCTATGTATGCCAAAATATTTCCTACTAGTGGTAACGGTCTTGGTCCTGGCATGTATGATAGAATATCATTGACTCGTTTTTTGCTCAGATAGTCATATCCTAGCAGCAGAGTGACAAGGAGTATCAAAAGTTCCAAGAACATTTTAATTTGTAAAAGCTCTTTGCACAAAATAACAATTTAAAACGTTGTTTTCAAAAATCAAATTTGATTTATAATTATTTTCTACATGATTAGAATAAAATAATTCAAATTAATAATCGCTAACTAATATATTTATAACGTAATTGTTAACTGTTTTGCTAATTGAGAAAAATCATAAAGTAAAAATGTACAGAATGTACTAGATCAAGTATTTATAAATCGACTATATATGGTTTAATGATATTAATAGCGAGTTTCATTCAAATTTCAAAGATCTGCTCTCAAAATCGATTTGATCTTTTCAATTAAACTTTTTTCCAGATTTAATTGTAGTATTGGTGAATGACTGACAACTGACACACACAATATTTTGACATTACACCACTTGCTCTGACATTTTCATTTAGAGAAGGAACATAAAAACATTAGTTGTTATTTTTTTTATTTCTTAGGACGGACTTGCACAAGTGTACAACAAATAAATAACAAAATATTTTTCATTTGACGTTTGACAGAAAAGAATTTTTACATGTATTGATCTGAACTGAATGCATAATTCAACTTAGATCAATCAGTCAACCAATCAGAGATCAAATCTTTCGTGTTGAGATATGTTTTTTTTTGTGTTGCAATGAAACTCTGAAAATCCAAAAAGATCAAATTGTTTGTTGAGGGTGAATAAATTTTTTGCACGGAAAAGCATTCACGCTTGCGGAATTGGACCCCAATTCCGAAAATGTGAATAGCAAATATGTGTATCCGATTTTTATGTAAACAGAGAAAACTCACGCTAGCAGAATTTGGCCCCTGGGGATCGCCCTGAAGTATAAATAAGTTTTTTTTGTGCCGAATAAACTGTCAAAATCACTTGTATGAACATTTTAATTTTTAATGGAATTTAAAAATAATACTCAAATGCAATTTAATATAGAAATAGAAACCTTTGAAGTTGTGGATTGTGCTTATGCGCCGTATCGCAATTACCTTGGGTTAAAAAGTAGATGCTTTCTATTCAAGCATTTTCAGTTGCTATAGTAATTTGTTTCGATCAAAATTTTTATACAGGCGGAATAATAAATTTTTTTTGGATTTTTTGAAATTCAATACATATGTATTTCCGAAAACGGAAGGAATATTTTTTTTGAAAATATGTTATTTTATATATCTATTATTAAATACCTCAAATTGATATACCAAATTTATTTAACAAAAAAAATTAAAGAAAGTTTGTATAGGTATCAAAAAAATAATTAAAAACGACTTTAGTCTTTTACAATGAAAACAACAATAAGACCATACTGGCAATTGTTTTTCATTGGGGACGTTCAGTGTCACACAGCTTTCTGATAAAAATATTCTGTGCGTTTTTTTGAACGTATAAAACCCAATAGGTAACCATTTCTGTCAAAAGTCAAAACACAAAAAAAAACTAATTGCTTACTATTACTCTTCAGTTCAAAGTGAATTAACCATAAATTTGTTGGATAAAATATAAATTTAAAATAAATCAGGAAGTAAGAACGACAAATGTTTCAACTGATTTAGAAGAAGAAGATGATGTATTAGGTACATAATTCAAGTTCACAAGCAACAATTGAAAAGACAGCTCATTTCATAGTGAGATGTGCACTACGATACCTAACTATACCAGAAATTTTGCGCTAGCTCGGCTTTGATTTAGAAATAATATGTTTTGTTTGTTGTTATGGTCGTCAGCGTGTTATTTATTATTTAACACGTATTACAACAACAACGAACGTATTGCACAGCAAACCTATGCGCGACCGAACGCCCCCATTTTCATCCGAAGTATAATTGAGTTCCGATAATTAGAAAGTGTATTCAATTATAGAGGGCACTGAAGTGATTTTTTTCTGGTGACGTATGCTTTTGTATTTGTTTTTCTCCTTATATTTTTTATGATTTTTGAATTTTGACAGAAAAAAAAAACAGAGGTAAAAATTTCTCCATATTAAAATAAAGAAAATCATGTTGGAGTGTGGATCGTTTTCGTTTCGACAACGAATAAAAAAATAATGCGAATTATAAGGGACTTAAGTAAATAAGTCACGGAAATTTCTCCTCATTAGTTCAGCCGCCATCTGTGGAGATAAAATCTGAGACAGCAACCAGCACCAGTCTCAGAACATCGCGCAACACATCTTTCTGTCCTTCTTTCTCTTTTAAAGGGTTGTATAATCCCTTGAGCGCGTCTAGATTATAAAAAAATCCACAAACAACAACAATTTGCAGATTTTTTTTCACATATGACGTCAATAAAATAAGAAAAACCAAAAGTGTGGTAGTCTTGATTTTTTTGATTCACGTCTAACTGTGCAGCAAACATTATTTTTGATTTTGATTATTTTCACGTAGGTACACAATTATTTTTTCAAATACATACATATATACAATAAAATCACAACAAGCTTCCTTAGAATCTTTAAAATAAAAAATGTTTAGTTGGGATCTCCGATCGGAATTCCGGATTACAAAAAAAAAACTTAATTAGACTTCCAATGCACATGCAGATCTTTTTCAATGAGAAACTGGAAACTGAATGAAACTAGAGTATCTGCCTAGTAATCGAAATTCATTGAAAAAATTATAAGCTAGTATTAATACAAACCGCTTCGTTGCTGGTTTAACAATTAAAATTAATATGAATTTTAAACCGGCAACCACGTGAATATAAACCGCTTTAGAATGAAGATAATTTATTGTCAACAAAAAGTTGCTGTGTAGATTTTTCGATGTTTAATAATGTCCAAGGACTTTGTTAGGCATCATTTTTTTTAGAAGAAAAACGTGTATTGCCATAAAGTTTCACCATAAACTATAGCGCAAGCATTTATTATAGTAGTTCTTAAAACACTGTAAAGGATTGTACCAAACGTAAAAACGATACGCCAGGGGGAGTGCAGCTCACCCTGACACTATCAAAATTAAGTATATGGGAGCTTGAGCATGCAACCAGATGCGAATCTGATTCGCATTGTAATATTTCAAATGAGCGGAAACAACTTTACACCATAATGTTTGCAGCACCATCGGAGAAATCTACAACATAATCTTTCAATTCAAGGTAGGTATCAAAAAATGTGCCCTAAATTAAACGGCTCACATCGAAACACCCTGGTATCCCGGCACAAATTGGTGGTCATGAATTAATTCCTTTATAATTTTTTTTTGTTGAACCATAATTAAATTCGAAACCATTTTTTTTTTAAATTTTTATCTTGACTGGGTAGATCATGACTAAAATTCTTCGACTTATGATGAAAAAGGTATTAGAGGCGTTCAATAATAAATTAGGTCATCACAAAGGTCACTTGAATACCTATGGCAATTTTAATCAATATTTCTTTTAACTTCACTAGTTGCATGCGTGCAAATACTTAAATAGATACATTTTAAAAGAAAGTCAACTATTGGAAATATTTTATTTTTATTACATATTTATGTGGGTATCTATGAAAAAATTAGTCCAAAGTCGAGAACCGATTGAACACACTTAATTCCGATCCCGGCGATGTTCAACCACTTCCACTGGGAAACTATAAAGCTTTTCTTTAGTAATGCAGTTCTGATGCTTGTAGAACAGCGTTTGTTTTCTTTTTGATAGATTCTCTATGTTATTGTATTGTAGGTATAGGTAGTCAGTCATCTATAAAACTTATTTTCAGAACCGGTCGCACGGGTTATCTTAATTTTAGGTTACTATCTTGGTTTATTGAAAAATTTGCTAATTTGTGTGTCAGTATTTTTTACTTGCGATCTATGTAGGTGGGTACTACTCGTATAGGGCAAGTTTTGCATTTGAAAAATACTAGCTATTCCACACAAAAATGTGTCCGGAAATACACTTAGGTTTCTTAGGTCCCTAGAGGGAAAATATAATTTTTTTTAGCCCCAACAATAATGGTAGGTATGTAGGTACTTGCGCCATATTTAATTTTTTGTTTGAAAATTCAATTTTTCGAAAACGGGTAGACAACTTGTTTTGGAATTATGTTTTTTAATTTATATTTTCACATACAAAAGTTATTTTCAGAGATATTTTGTAGGATAAAAAAACATGCGCATAAGTAATAAAATGCACGACTGGATCGACCATCATATTCGATCACATTGTATGCAAAAGATTTCTATTTAAAATCTAAATATATTTTTAAAGTCATTTTTTACTTTATTTTTTATACACAAAGTTTCTTTAATTTTTTTCAAAAAAAAAGAAAATTGGTATGACAATCTTAAATATTTAATAATATAAGCTTAAAAACCAAAAATTAAATCGGATTAATCAAAGAAAAAATAATTCAAAATTCTGAAATAAATACTTAAACTAATTTGAGCTCAAAAAAGTACGCCATTTTATTTCTTGGATAAATTTGAATTTACGAGAAAAACATTTTAAAAATCTGTGTAGCGGTTTTTGAGAAAAAAAGTTTTTTTTTTAAAACTTTTTGAAAAAAAAAAACAAAAAGGCCAATTCGTAGGTATTCAGCAAATACATATAACTATAATTTTTGAAAAAAAATTATTGAGCAGTTTTCAAAATATAAATTTAAAATTATTTTTTTAAAATTTTTTTTTAAAAATTCAAAAAAAAAATATTTATTAAAAATATTGGTACTCAGTATAAATTGGGCAACCTAAACCTATATACGTGTGAAATTTCTAAAGAATCGTTCGAGCCATTTATGAGAGAGTCGAAATAAAAAAACGGTCCTATGGAAAGTACCGTTTTTAGACATTTAAACATTTTTTTTTCAATCATATGACCGGTCGTACTTAAAAAGCTGCACTGATTTTTTTAAATCAAAATCGTTATAGCCGTTTCCGAGAAAAATAGACTTTAACGTATTGGTTATATGGCAGGTACCGTTATTTTTTGAGCTAAAAAAAAAATTCAATTTCCCCTCTGCATAATACCTAAAAAAACTACATAGACCGAGTTTGAAGCTATTCGGACAACCCGTTTGGGCTGAAGGTGTCTATACATACATTCAGACAGACTGACAGACAGACTGACAAACAATCATACAGACGGACAGAATTTTTAGACCATCTTTTTCCGTCTTCGCTATCATCGTAATGTCATGTTTGATTGTTATCTCAAAACTTTTTTTTTCGACGAATGCATAACTTGCCTTATAGTACCTATAATCGCAAGTAAAAAAAAAAACCTATAAAAATAATTCTGTATGGTATCTTTTTTGTAGTAAGAAGTGTAATAACTCTTAGAAAATAGTGATGGATAAAATTGAATGAATGAAAACCAAGCTAAATAATAAGCACGGACTTGCTCTTATGTTCGATCACATCGTGTGCAAAAGATTTCTATTAAGAATCTTAATATATTCAGTCGCTTTTTACTTATTTTTTTTTATACAAAATTTCTTTAATTTTTTTTTCAAAAAAAAAAAATTGGTATGAAAATCTTAAATAGTTTAAACTTAAAAACAAAATATCCAACAAAATCATCCACCCGTTTTCGAAATATTAAATTTAAAAAAAAAGTATGTTTTTTTTAACAAAAAAAAAATACGAACATTTTGGTATGTAGTATAACTTATAATAATTCAAAGGGCCTCCTACGAGAAAATTTTGATTGAAATTCGTAGAACCGTTTATTAGATAGTCGAAAATCACAAGAAATGGTTGTATGGCAGGTACCGTTAATAACAAAAAATTAAATAAAAATGTTGATCAATATGTAGACTATACCTAAAGTAGAACTCACTTTTTTTACGTTTATCAAAATCGTTAGGGGCGTCTCGAGTTAATTAAGATTACAGAAAAAATTGCATGACAAGCACCGTTATTTTTAGGGCTAAAAAAGTGTTCAAGAATATTTTTGACACAATCACCTAAACCACTTAAGTACCAAGTTTGAAGAAAATCGCTTCAGCCGTTTATGCTGTAGATCGATCTACAGACAGACAGAAGGAATTGCGAGGCCGATTTTTTTGGTGTTCTCCATCATCGTAATGTCAAGCTTGATTAAAATCTCGTGTTAATTTTTTTTTCAAATGCAAAACTTGCCCTATCCTATCGCAAATAAAAAGTAAAAGATAAAAAGGAAAACAACACGCAACTCAAAGAACAGTGCACAAAACAAAAATATTCTATATGGAAAAAAAACTGGTTTTAAACTTAAATTTTGAGAAGAAAAAGATAAAAAAATGTTTAAAGTGTAATTTTTCAAAACTGTAATACTTTTTTTTCACAAGCTCATTGCTCTGATTAATTCTTAATCAAAAACTGAAACTATATGATCTTATGTGTTCTAGTTTTTGAGAAAATTAAAAATTACTAAAACTATTTTTTTCAACAGATTTTTTTTTGTATTTACGGTGATCTCACCGGGGAAAGTACCATAACTACGGTGCCGCAAAATAGAAACGGATTATTGTAGAGGGGTTTAATACAATCATTGTATCCTACGGAAGAGAGGTCTTCCTCCCTCCTTTTAGGCGGGAATTGCATATATTCCAATTGATTTAAAATGTAGCTAATAGATTAAAGTAACACTTATTTTAAAGTATTACCGTTATTTTTTAATATTTTCTTTTCCATTTTTAGTACTTTTTTTTATGAAATTGCCCCTCCCCGCCAAACGTGGGGAGCTAGACCCCCTCTCATATTAAAAATACTTGTAACTAACTGTTCTACTAGAATCCATTTTTATTTTTTGGCGCCTGAGTTATCGTACTCTCCCCCAGACATAATAATGGGTTATCCATTTTGCGGTTTCAAAAGTTAACGTTAATAAAACACATAAAATATTTTTTTGCATGATATTTCTTTTTTATTATAAAGTTTGAATGTTGACATTACGTGTGAAATACTACATCATTTAAGTGACCACCACGCGAATTGTTGCAATCGATTCTTTTGAGGTAATGTTCGACCATTTTTTGACACATATTGGCGGTATCTCAGCCATAACTTGACGAATGTTGGTTTGCAAGTGCTCAAGAGTTAAAGGTTTATCTGCATACACACGGTCTTTCGCGTAGCCCCACAAAAAAAGTCCAGCGGTGTCAAATCGCATGATCTTGGTGGCCAGTTGATATCGCCACGACGAGAAATGACGCGGCCAGGAAATGTCTCTTGCAATAAAGCCATATTCGCTCGAGTTGTGTGGTAAGTGGCACCGTCGTGTTGAAACCACATATTCTCCAAGTCGTATTCTTCAATAGCAGGCAAAAAAAAGGCGGTTATCATGTGACCATAACGATCCGAATTGACGGTGACATTCGTTCCATCGTCGTATTCGAAAAGATAAGGTCCAATCACACCTCCGGACTAAAGAGCGCCCAAACAGTGACTTTTTGTGGATGTAATGGCCTCTCTTCAATTACTTGAGGATTCTCAGAACCCCAAATACGACAATTTTACTTTATTAACATACCCACCGAATGAGAAATGTGCTTTGTCGCTGAAGAAAATTTTGTTCGAAAAATCGACGTCCACCGCCTGTTGTTCAAGCATCCATTCGACGTATATACGACGTTGTGAATGGTCAGCTGGCTTCAGTTTTTCTGTGAGCTGGACTTTATATGGATGTAGGTGTAGATCCTAATGCAAAATACTCCATAGTCTGCCGTAAGACAGCCCTTATTCCTGAGAATAACGAGGAATCGACATATTCGGGTCTTCGGCAACACTTTCACTTACAGCACCGATATATTCAGTGGTACGAGCGAAACGATGATGCACATGCCTTTCCTTATCTGTAACCAAATCCAGTCTTTTCAAATTTCTTCACAATTTTGCCAATTGCGTAGTTGGACGATTATGTAAACCATAATCTCCTCTTAAAGCACGATATGTGGCTGTGGCAGAATCACCATTTTTGTAGCAGGTCTTAACAATTTTTATGCGTTGTGCGATAGTTAAGCGATCCATTTTCGTAAATGTCAGACTTTCAACTGAAAAAAAAAATTGGCTTAACAACTTAGTTTGACAGATGTCGAATTCCAGCCCTATACTTTTGAACCCGCAAAATGGATAACCCGTTTAGCTGTATTTACTAAAAAATGTTGTGCTTACGATGTGATCGAACATTAAAGAAACTACGTGCGACCAAGTCGTGCATTTTATTTCGTTTGCTAAACAAAATATATCTACATACTTATCTGTGTGTATGCAATTGGTATTAATTTTAATTATTATCTCGTGAAAGATAAAACAATATTAAATAAATATTTGTTTGAGATGGTCTCAATTCAATGTTTGATACTAAGTTTGAAATTCTTAATACTTATGTACACATATCATACTACAGCCTTATTCATAAATGCATTTAAGAGATAGATAGCTTTATGTTATAATTCCTCTGAGGGCGAATGTGTTGTATCCGTATGTATCTACCTATGTAGGCTTAAATAACATGCTGTGAAATAAGTGACATGGTTAACGTTCGATGGAGCAATATTCACTGCTGACAATCATACCTCTTCATTTGATAGGTAAATCAAATATAGATATAGGGAATCTTATACGTTTATTTTTAGAGTAAAACAAATCAATAAAAAAAATTAAAAAGATTAGTGTGAAGTCTTAAAAAACTTTCAATTAGATTTCATTTTCAGCACAGTCCACAAAAACTACTTTTTAAAATAAAATAATTCAATTTTTTTTTCAATTTTCAAATGATTTTATTTCAAATAATGTACAAAATTATGTTTATCTTTCATTACATGACATGGCCTAGCAGTCTGCCAGTTGGCAATTAAAAATTAGCAATTTAATTTAAGTACATATAAAGTGTATTTAAAGTATTTTATTTAAAAAAGCTCATAACGAATCTGATTTCTGTAGCTAAGTGCTACCTAGATGTATTTATACAAAATGTCCTAACCAATTTCACCGTTCAGAATGTTGATAATCAGCCTCGTTTATAAAGTTATTTCCAAGAGTTCTCCTTCTGGTTTCTACCAGCATCGGACATCTTCCCAGGAAATGCAACACATCCTCCCTCTCTGCTAGGTTACATAAATCGCATCTCTCCTGCAGGTCGCTCCTATGGGGCAAATAATTCAGTGGAAGTAACTCTCCTCGCGCTTTTAAAATGAGTGACATGAGGTCTGTTGAATACTCCATACTGAAGTAATTATTTCCTACCAAGTTGTAATTGAGTTGAGCATATGCCGTTCTATGAAAGGAGCTCCTGGCTTTCCAAACAAAGTCTTTGCGTTTACTTTTATCTACCATACTTATTAAGCTATAAAGTTCGCTTTTCCACGTGTTAAACCTATCATCTTGGAGAGAGAGTGAAAGTCCGCAGCATTCGGCTAAATTTCTCAATGAATCAAACCATGATATTTTTTTACGAATCACCAGCATCGTTATTTTTTTAGGTAATCGACTGTTCCCCATTGCTATTGTTCTCAGGATATAATCAATCTGCATTTTTAGGGTTGTGATGAATAAAGGCGAAAGACCCGTCTCCAGCATAAGTATGTGGTTCGCCGTACTATTTCGTAGCCTCAAAGTCCGCTTTAAAAAGTACCTCAACAGCTGCTCCACTGCTTCAAACTCTTTGTGTCCCCACACTTGAGCTGTGTAACACATGATTGCTTTTGATGTAGTTGGGAAAGTTCGATATTTAGCTTCGTATTCAACATCTTTACACTGCATCACCGTTCTCCAACTTGCATTTAAAGCGGTTTTAGATTTTGCTAACTTATCTAACATATGGTTTTTCAAGTTCAAGTTTCTAGAAATCTTTATACCAAGGTACGAGTAGTTGTATACACCGACGACTTCAATATTTTGCTCTCCAAATGTCCATGTCTCATTGCGACAATTTCGGCCTCCACCATTACGGAAAATCACAACTTTTGACTTGTCCAGATTGACCTGGAGCCTCCATTTGTTGCAGTACTCGAACAATCTGTTGATCATCAGTTGGAGACTTCCGGGCGACTCTGCAAGAACAATAATGTCGTCTGCAAACAGTGGTCAATTTTTCTACAAAAATACCGGTGCTATATTTATAGAATTCTTGAGGTCCCAGAGACTTATTGGTTTTGAGCTCATTCAATACTTCTTCTACCTCCAAGTAGGTAAATGGAGTATCCAAGTGGTTGTTCTGGATATATGGTCTTGCAAATGGAAATGGCGAAGAAAAATTTTCTTTTGTTAAAGATCTAAAATGTGTAACCAATTCATCGATTTCGAGTGGTGTAGCAAATTGTAGATTTGGCTGTTTATTTAATTCTCGAACAGACTTCCAGAATTCCCCTGTATTTCTGCAGCTTGCAAGATCTCTGGCAACATTCTTTGAATATATTTGTTTTTTCTTCTTAAAAACTTCCTTATAATTATTATTTATAGCTAGATATTGTGTTTTTAAAAAAGCATTTTCTGGGAATCTTCTCAAAAGTCTTAGCCAGGCAAATGATCATCCAGTCTTTATCAAACCATTTTTTCTGATAATGTATGTTGTTGGTGTGATTGCTGTATCCGCATTGTGTCGGTATGAAGTTTTTAACTATTTCATCGAGTTCAGTCAAATTAGGTTCTTGTAACAAAAAAATCCTTTCGTGCTGCAGGAGTGCATTATTTAACGCTTCTGGGTAACTATCAGAAAATGCATTTTTCCACTTGTATTTTACTCGTGATGTAGCTGAGCCTTCTGATATCCTGTGATTATTGTTGGTGATAACTGTCACTTGAATCGGCAGGTGAACTGAATGTATTTCGGTTAAAACTTCGAATTCATCCATCGCGCTCTCACATTCTCCCGATTTCATTGCATAGTCTATCACTGAATTTTCTTGTGGTCCTATGAAAGCGAAATCACCATGTGCATCTCCGTCTGTAGTTCCGTTGCATATTCTTAGTCCAAATGAGTTACATAGATCTAAGACTTTCTTCCCTTCTCTATTAACTTTAATATCTCTCGAAATACGATTCCTTTCTCTTATTTTGTTTTCACTCTTCAACGATCCAGTTCGTGCGTTAAAATCGCCAATAAGCATGATGTCAAATTTCCTGTTTGCAAATAAGAACAGTTGATGCCTTTAAGATTCTGTTTGTAGCCCATAAGAATTCCTCAACTTGCGCGACCTTTTTTGTTTACTTTATGAGCTGGTAACCATCTTAGTTTATATTCTGTGAACCTTGGTTCAAATGTTTTAATATTCTCCTCAGTTACATGGGTTTCAATTAATATAAAAATTTCATAATGTTTAATAAAAAATTAACAAAATCTAATACTCCTATCTTATTACTCAAACCTCCAATATTATAACTTAAAATTCTAACTTTACATAATTCATAATTTTGGCAGACGGCATTAACCTAATTAGAAAATTTGACATTAGAATGTGCTACAGGTTCTACTCCTATAAATAAAATAAAATGCACGACTGAATCGTACGATCTTGCTCTTGTATACTTTGTTCAATTTTTTTTGTTCAAATATTTTTGGTACAGTTGCTTGTTCTATGTGGATTAATGGATTTTGGTCTCTGGTGAAGTCAATAAAATAAGACAAAAAACAAGTGTCGTGTTTTCTTTGATTCATGAGTTCTTACTGTTTTAAAGCTCTTAAAGGGTTGCAGTAGTAAGCATACTAAATAACCACAAACGTAGCAGTGGTAACTCTTATTCAATGTGCTTATTTTTAAAGCACACAACGAGGGTTGAGTGCATTGTAAATGCACACAAGCAGCAGTGTGTACTTGGATGTGGACTAGGTAGGGCTTGGTGAGATATAGGCTGGGTTCAACAAGTTTACAAAAACAATTTGTGTGTAGCTCTGTTGTTATTTCCAGTGGGAATTTCGGCGATAGGCACGAGTAGTATTAAAAAAGGTCTCCCAAAAGGCATGTACTGAAAATATAAATTGAACAGAGTATAGTTAACAACCTTAATGTAGCTAACCATAAAATAGTTTTTTTAACATTAAAAAAAAAACCATTGACTCGTTTTCGAAATTTTGAGTTTTCAAAAAAAATGCATCTACTTAAACTCCACCTGCACGATGGTGCGCAAAAGGTTTTTATATGAATATGAAAAGAACCAATTCTTTATTAAATTCAAAAAAGCGACTAAGCTCCCGCAGTACGAGTATTTTACCGAAAATCGATAATTTATCCCCCCAAAAAACTGTAAGAGAAAATTGTACGAATTAAAATTTCATACTTCAGAAGGGGTGCAAGCCCCAAAACAGTTTTTCATTAATATCTCGCGAACGGTAACTTTTTTTGAAAAAAAAAATATATATTAAGACTAAATTTGTAGAAAAGTAAATTTCCTACAAGCTTTACCTTTATTCTTTTTGTCAGAAATGGCGAAGTTATTGGCCAAAATAAAATTTTCATTAGACTCAAAATGGCGACTGAAGCTCAATGGCGATTTTCCCAAAAAAACGAGATTTAGACCTAAGTACTTATGACCCCCCCCCCCCTGATTTCCCAGCGAACTGTAAAAGAAAATTGTACGAATTAATTTTTCCATTTCAAACGTTTAACCCGACGGGACTACTCGTATTTATCTAAGTTCAAAAATTCAAATCTAATGCAAATTATACAAGGTGTCACATTTTTTAGCTCGTCCGAACTTGCTCTTGTAGCTAACAATGTTAATGCAGCTAAATATTGAAGTTGCTAGTACACATATTACTAGTCTATAATTATTATCATTAGGCAGGTTTAAGGTAAGGTTGAGAGGCAAATATACTACCTTGGTTCTTAGTATTTATAATGAATCTTAAGGTATATGTACTATGTACAATGTACATTCATATGATTTTTAAAAACATAATTAATACATGTAAGGGGGTTTGATAGATACCAAAAAACTAAGTGAATGTAGTTTAGATAGGCAAGTGCCTATACATTATATCATGCGTAAAAATGAAACATATAATTATGTGCCAAAGGCAAAATAAATGGATAAAACACACAATACGTTTGTTAAGATTGCTTAGCTTATATCTAAGTATTGTTAGAAAAAAGAGATTCATTTGAATTCTTGGAAAATATGAATATACGCTAAAATGTTAAGATCGTTAGAGCGGTCATTTGTTTTTGTTAATTTAGCAAAAATATGTTCATCGCCAGTTTAAAGTATTTATTAAAATATTAAAATGGATATTAAAGAAATTTCAGTTCATATTAAATTCAAAAAGGTCACGTAAATAAAAACAGATTAAATAAAAAAGGTCGCGTAAATAAAAACAGATATTAAATTTTAATTTAAAAGAAAAATCATTTAATGAAAAATCAATTTTTCAAAAAAAAAAAATTATTGATTTCATTTTTGATTTTGCTGAAAATTTGAATATGCAATATTATTTATATTTTTAAGGAGCATCTGTGTAAAAAAATGATTTTAATTAGTGCATCGCGGAGACGTGGAGTTAGACAGAAAATATGAAAATTACTTTCGAAGTACAGTAGAACGCAAATTAAATATTTTTTTAAGTGGACTGCACTAATTTAATCACAATTCTCGGAGCCGTTTTTAAACATTTGTAGAGTGCGGATAGGAATTAAATATAACTTGGTGTATATACCGTTAAGTTCGGGAAACATTTTTGAAAATGCAATTTTTTTTGTCTTGATTTTTTTCTAAAATCTTAAACAAAATATAATGCACGACTGAATGGCACGTACTTGCTCCTATTTTCGATCACATTATATGCAATAGATTCTTAATAGAAATGCCTAAATGTATTTTTAAAATCGTTTTTAAATTAATTTTTTATATATAAAAATTTATAATTTTTTTCTACAAAAAATTGGTATGTACATTTTCAATATTTAATAATATAAATACAAAAACAAAATTTCAGAAAAAATCGTCCACCCGTTTTCGAAATAATGAATTTTCAAAAAAAGAAAAATATTTTTTTTTAAATCCAAACAACTATTTTTCAAAAAATTTGAAATGCAGTATTATTAAGAATTTGAGGGAGCTTCTGTTTACAAATTTTCATCGAAATCTTTTGAGTCGTTTATGATAAAGTCGAAAATCAATAAAATTGTTGTGTACGAAAAGTAGACAATATCCAAAATAGTACACACATTAATTTTTATCAAAATCGTTGGAACCTTTTTCGATATAATTAAGATAGTAGAAAAAATTGTATGGCAAGTACTGATATTTTTGGGGCTAAAACAACGATTCGAAAATATATTTTGGACAATGACCTAAAACCCCTAAGCACCAAGTGTGAACAAAATCGGTTCAGCGGCTTAGGCTGTATATTATTCTTCAGACAAACAGACAGACCTAATTGCGGGACCCACGTTTTTGGTGTTCTCTATCATCGTAATGTCAACTTTGATTAATCTCGAGTTCGATTTTTTTCTAAATGCAAAACTTTACCCTATAGTATACCTATCGCAAGTAAGAATACATAAGTCGACAAATTTTAAACCAATGGAAGGGTCTGTTCAATCCCCCCGAGCGCTATAGAATCCGCAGCTCCTTCCTGTGCTTTGTTTTAAAACTGAATTCGACAAATTGTACACTAATGGGCAGGTTTTGTACATCTACATACATTTTTGCTGCTGTGTAAATTGCATGACGAATGAGAACAGTCTTGGGTATTCTTAAGTTCAGAAGAGATAATGGACTTCATTAGGTATTTATGGAATTTAACCATAAGGACCAGTTGTAGAAATATTTGAATCGAATTTTGGCGGATTAATTAAAGTTGAACAATGGCAAATAGGAATATTTTTGTCCAAGCCTGAAGAAAGTGACAGACACTAACTAAAAATTAGAGAATTTTGTTTGTGATCAATAGTTCTTATAGAAGGAAATGGTTTTTTTTTCTGTAATGACGTTGCTAATGGTATGCTCAAATGCGTGTTTTTTTGGGGAAAAGGCGAAATGTGTGAATTTTCAACGGTTCCGTCCAAGGCAAAAAACATTAAGTACCAATAGGAAATTGTTAATTTATTTATTTTGTAGAGGAGGTTATTTACGAAAAATTTTTATTTCAGTTTAAATTAATATATAAACATACATACATAATTATGTTAAAAATAAATGAACAAAACAATACAAGAATCTTTTCTACGTCGCGAAGACCAACGTGTCTCAATCATTTAATTGCACATTTATGCAAACAATTTTATTTTAGAAACTCATCAATATGAACGACACATTGATTGTTTAAATTTCGTACGTGAGATATTTCGAAACAACAAAATATAGAAATAGTAACATCTTGGGAGATCCCTCTCATTCCTATAGATAAATTTACGCAGACCTAATGAACGGCGCACGTTTTTTTTTTAAATAGATACTCAAACTATATATACAGGTAATTACTGCTTATTGTCGAGGTGTCGCTTGTTTGTAAACAAAGTTATGAAGCTACCATAATAAAGCAATACCTTAAGTCAGTCAGTGGTGTCCAATATTAGTCCAGGAAAATTAGATTAAAAAAATGATGAACTTCGAAAAAATTCCGACAAAGCTGAATTTTGGTAGAGAGCTTCATTTTTACGTCCTAAGCATTTCCTAAAAAGTACCCTAAATTTGGAGCGGGTAAACATTTTTAGGGTGGGGTTCTTTTGAAAAAAGTTGTAGGTACTCGTTAAAGCTCATGTTATTCTACATTTTTTTTTTTTTTTTTTTTTTTTTATATAATCTGCATGCGCTCAAGGGATTATGAATACTCTTTAAATGTTTCAACACAGCGCGGGCGTGAGGGTGAGGTTAAGGAAGAGAAAGAATGATAGGAAAGATGTGTGGCGTGATATTCGGAGACTGTAGGTGGTTGTTGTGTCAGATTTTATCTCCAGGGATGGCGGCTGAACTAATGCGGAGAAATTTCCGTGTCTTATTTATCGATGTCCCTTATAATTCGCATTAATTTTTTTATCATTTTGTCATATTTTATCGGTATACTAGTTTTACTCAATCACATGTTGTTAGTGTTATGCCTAAACAGCATGTAATGAGTAAACCAGCAACTCATTGTATGACAATTATTTTTAGAATTGGTTTTAATGGAAAATAAGAAGACATAGACTACGGCAGGGATCGAACCTGTGACCATGAGGTTGACAGGCGAACACACAACTATCGCGCCACGGCCACCCATAAAAAAGATAAACACACTTTTTATCGTACAGTAGATAGATTTGGAGAAAAATTGTTTGAAACATTGGGGTGTAATAGAGTTTTCAAAAAAATGTAGTAAATTTATGTTTTTGAGTAGGGAAATTGCTTGTTCTTAGTTATGTTTGGAAAAATATGCACTATTAAAAAAACAAGTTTTGTGTTTGGAACCGGAAGGGAAATGCTGCCATCTTAAAAATAATAATATATTTCGTTCTGTTCAATAACTCCCAACACCTTTTTTTTCTTTTGGCAAATTAGTTCTTCAGTCGGTGTGTGGTAGTGCAAGCGTTAACACGTCTTGACAAAGTGAAACATTTTAAAAATTTTGTATGTTTTTGATAAGGACCTAAGCCTTTAGTTATTAATATGTGTTTTTTTTATAATCTACACGCGCTCAACGGGTTAACCATTTTGCGGTTTCAAAGGTATTGAGCTGAAATTCGACATCTGTCAAACTAAGTTGTTAAACCAATTTTTTTTCAGTTGAAAATCTGATATTTACGAAAATGGATCACTTAACTATCGCACAACGCATACAAATTGTTAAAACCTACTACAAAAATGGTGATTCTGCCACAGCAACATATCGTGCTTTAAGAGGAGATTATGGTTTACCTAATCGTCCAACTACGCAAGCAATTGGCAAAATTGTGAAGAAATTTGAGGAGACTGCATTGATTACAGATATTGTAAGGCATGTGCATCATCGTTTCGCTCGTACCACTGAAAATATCGTTGCTGTAAGTGAAAGTGTTGCCGAAGACCCGAATGTGCCGATTCCTCGTCGTTCTCAGGAATAAGGACTGTCTTACGGCACATTATGGCATATTTTGCAGTTCGATCTACACCTACATCCCTATTAAGTCCAGCTCACACAACAACTGAAGCCAGCTGACCATTCACAACGTCGTAGATACGTCGAATGGGTGCTTGAACAACAGGCGGTGACGGCGATTTTTCTAACAAAATTTTCTTCAGCGACGAAGCACATTTCTCACTCGGTGGGTATGTTAGTAAACAAAATTGTCGTATTTGGGGTTCTGAGAATTGAAGAGAGGCCATTACATCCACAAAAAGTCATTGTTTGGGGCGCTCTTTTTTGCGGAGGTGTGATTGGACCTTACTTCTTCGAAAACGACGATGGAACGACTGTCACCGTCAATTCTGAGAGTTATGGTCATATGATAACCGACTCTTTTTTGCCTGCTATTGAAGAATTCGACTTGGATAATATGTGGTTTTAACAAGACGGTGCCACGTGTCACACAACTCGAGCGAATATGGCTTTATTGCAAGAGAAATTTCCTGGCCGCGTAATTTCTCGTCGTGGCGATATCAACTGGCCACCAAGATCATGCGATTTGACACCTCTGGGCTTTTTTTTGGGGCTACGCGAAAGACCGGGTTTATGCAGATAAAAGATAAACCTTTAACTCTTGAGCACTTGCAAACCAACATTCGTCAAGTAATGGCTGAGATACCGCCCAATATGTATCAAAAAGTGGTCGAAAATTACCTCAAAAGAATCGATGCTTGCAACAATTCGCGTGGTGGTCATTTAAACGATGTGGTGTTTCACACATAATGTCAACGTTCAAACGTTATAATAAAAAAGAAATATCATGAAAAAAAATATGTTATATGTGTTTTATTTACGTTTACTTTTGAAACCGCAAAATGGATTACCCACAGATGTTACAACACAGCGCGGTCGTGAGGTTAAGGAAGAGAAAGAAGAATAGGAAAGATGTGTGGCGCGATGTTCTGAGACTGGAGGTGGTTGCTGTCTTATTTATCTATGTCTCTTATAATTCACATTATTTTTTATATCACATATTGTTAGTTCTATGCCTAAACAGCATGTAATGAGTAAACCAGCAACTCGTTGTATGACATTTTATTTTAGAATTGGTTTTAATGGAAAAATAAGAGGACATGGACTACCGCAGGGATCGAATCTGTGACCATAAGGTTGACAGGCGATAACTCAACTATCGCGCTACGGCCACCCCCATACTTCTTAAAAAATCTGGTTGGTAATATTCCAGTCACACAACCAGTCATACAATTTCGTATACTCTCATTCGTTTGCATATTTCTGTATTTCTTTTTAATCACTTTTAATTAAGGAAAAGCACGTTCACATAGACACGTTGAACCGACAAATGTAGTACGTTCATTTATGTGTTTAACGAGATCCATGAGCTTGAAAACCTCGTCGTTTTTTACTGCCTGTGCTTTATAAGGGAAATAAATTTGGAAGAAGAGCTGTAAGATGAGCTATTCTCATCCAGCTCTAGATCGGGACACAATAGATCTCAAGGTCGCAGTGCAACAACCCCGTATTAATATTCAATCATTTCTAATTCAGCTTCTGTTTGATTAATGAAGCTATGAGTTTCCATCAATGAAAATGATTTGTAAAATATCAGATTTTTTGTATTCATTTTTATTTATTATTAACTCATAACTAACTTAAAGCTATACAAAAATGTTTAAAACTAACCTAATTATAAATAACTTACATATAATTTACTTGCTCTAAACTAAACTACGTACACATGAATATTATATATTAATACTTGGCGCAAAATTTTAGTCAATTTAGTTATGTTAAATCATTTTTAGTATGATACTAGGCTAAAAAGAGGATTTTGATAATTTTAAACCAGTTTAGTATTGTAATAGTTTCTTAACATTTTACTAAAGTTAAAATCACAAAATAGCTACTTTATTTTTTTAGTATCGTACTAAATCCATATGCCACTTTCACATTTACAAACGTCAAAAAGTTATGTTCGCTTAGTTTTTGCACTATTTTAGGCGTGTTTAGTTGTAGTTTATTAAGAAAATAGATTTAGTATGGTGCTAGTTAAAAAGTGTTTAAAACTAGGAAAATATTAGTAAAGTCATTTAGTATTAGCAAACTGTTAAGTAGTGTCATGCTGAGCCCTTAACATCATGCTATTTAAAATTTTGCGCCAATAATGTCTTTTTTCGACATAAATGAATTAATTCTACCTAATTATTTTATTTTTAATTTTCACCAAGAAAACTTTTTGAAAAAAACTTGCTTATAAATCATTTATAATTTTATCTTATAAGCTACCTAAAGCTAGACTAAAAATAATTAAATCTAGATATGACTAACTTATATACTAATTAAACTAAATTAAACTATCTACTTAAGATACATACACCCAGCGACAAAAAAAACCCTCTCATTCATCTATTTTCATATTTTTGTGCTTTAACCGTAAAATTCTACCTTTCATCCAATTTATTTCTCTGCTTTTACTATTTTGTCATATTTATTGACAAATAAGCAGTCAATAGAGTGAAGTACGCATATTTAAAAACAAGCTTTAATATAAAAACTCGTAGTTTTGTCGGTTTGCTTTATTTGGCTATGGTTTTATCTTTAGTGGAAAAGGCTCAAATTGTAGCACGTCAGGTTGGTACCAATGAATGGAGCGTGCGTAATGTCCTCAAGAACTACCAGTCCGATGGTTCAATTTCGCGAAAAGTTTGAAGTGGAAGGCCTTAATCGACAACTTTAAGAGAAGAACGTCTTATTCATCGACTTTCAATCCGCAATCGTTTTCAGCATGCTGAAGACATCAATAAAAATTTTCAGACCCAAACTGGAAAAAAATAAGTGATGGAACCATGCAAAGACTGCTAAATAATATGGGATTGAATGCACGGCGACCTGCAAAATAGCCTTTGCTTACTTGCAGAATGAAGAAACAAAGGTTGCAATGGGCTAAAACTTATAAAGATTGGACAGGAAATGATTGGGGACACGTTGTTTTTTCGGATGAATCCAAATTTAATTTGTTCGAGCCCGATGGCAATGCGATAGTCCGCCGCAAAAACAGGAAGAAGGTTTTCGGATGAATGCGTTTTGCCTACTGTGAAACATTCTCCTTATGTGATGGTATGGGAAGCCATTACAATATTTGGTGTTGGGACCATTATTATGCTGGAAGGTACTGTTAATGCTGCAAAATACATTCAAATTATTAATGAAGGCGTTTTGCCAACATTAGAGCAATTCTCCGAGCATTCCGAAAGCTTGATTTTTCAAGATGACTCAGCTCCATGCCACCGAACAAAAACGTCGGGCTTAAACTTTTGAATGCATTCTTTTAGACATTTTTAGAAATATTGATGAGTTTTTTATATTCAGGTAAAAAATAATAAAGATTCTCTTGGGGTTTCGTCACTTCCATGGCCAGGAAACAGTCCGGACCTGAATCCGGTTGAGAACTGTTGGCAGCAAATGGGAAAAAAATAAGAGAAAAACGTCCAAAAGCCATCATTGAGATAAAATCAGTGATAGAAAAAGTTTGGTATAACGAAATAAATGAAAATCAAAACGCTTTTCAAATTCCGATTGTACCCTGCAATAAGAATTTACTTAAGTTTAGTCAAGGGTGTTTGCGGGCGCTTAGAAAACAGCCCGCGAACTACGGATTGGACACCACTGCCTGAAGCCATTCTGAGAATATTTCTTATTGCAATTTAAATTTTATGTTTTCCTTGTCAATCGAAATTATTTTTAGCGGCTTGGATATCTTAGGAGCGTTAAATCAATCAGAACTGAGTTATCAACTGAAAAGGTAACAAGTCAGGTATTTTTTTTAAAACAAGCTTGAGTGATTCCAAAAATATTAAAGTTTGAATTAGTGGACCTTTGTGCCTATTAGTACGTACATAGATACCTATATTGTTAATTGTTTTATTTTAAAATACATGTGTAAGTGGATATCTGTAATTTATAATTTGACAAATTCAATTTTGTCTAAAGTGAATTATGTGGGTGTTAAAATCAATTATGTTGGATTTTAATCCCTAAAACAGATCAAAGAAAATGGTTACATTTCGACTTTATTTTAAATAATTGTATATATATTACCTACATATTTTACAATGGACGTGACTCAGGACATGTCAACAGTGTGACATAAAAGCAGCCCAACAGCCTCGCGAATCACGAGGAATCTTTTAACACTGCTAAGGGCGAATAACTGTTATAAAACTATTATAACTGTTATAAATTGGCATTTTTCTAGTCTCGTCTATTTTACAATACATATCTATATAATACTAAATTTTAAAATTCAGGAATCAATTTATTTTGTATTAACCTATTTTTTATAACAGTCTTTAAGAATAAACTCCGTCAAGGCCGATATTTGTTCCGTAATAATTAAATTACCAACTGAGAAAAAAAACAAAGCTATATTTACAAATTCTACGAGTAATGCAGTTTGAATCTGTGGAACTAAATCTATGAGCATATACATACATACACTTGTTAAATTAAGTTCAGGATTACAGTGAAACCAGCTTAAGCGAAACGGCAAAACACCAGACAATTTTTTTCAGTTAAGCGATTTTTTTGAAGTGGATCTCGGACAACAAAATAAAAAAAACTTCAGTTAAGCGGATCTCGGATAAGTGAAGACATATTTCAGTAAAGCAGAATTCGTGTTATGAAACAATTTTTACTATTATATAGAACTTAAACAGCTGAAAAACAACTTGTGTTAATTGTAATTTTCGTACGGTTATAAAACTTATAGCGAGTTTCATTTAAGAAAAGATCTGATCTTTCTGACAAAAGATTTCATCTTTTTGAATTTTGAGAGTTTCATTTCAACAAAAAGAGCAAATCTAGATCATATCTCAACACGAAAGATCTCATCTTTGGTGGGTAGGCAGATTTGATATGAATGCACGCATACATGTAAAACGTTTCTTCTGTCAAACATCAAATGGAAACTATTTTGTTATTAATTTATTGTGAAATTGTGCCAATACCAATTTAGTATTGGCCGCGTTCGGTGCAATGCCGAAATACCTTAGTAGCGGGTTTGTTTTCGAACGATCGGGTAGCTTTCTCTGTTAAGTCAGTTGTATTGCATACAAATCTGAAGTTTTGAATCCTCAAATTAATAATAATTTTTGGGTAGCTTGAGATTTGTGTTTGACAACATATGTTTAGTTCATCAGATGGTTTTTCCTTAGGTGTTACAACACAAAGCAATCCGAATTGCTTTAGGTATGCCACCGAACGCGGCCAATACTACAATTAAATTTGGACACAGAGTTTCATTTAAAAGATCAAATCTCCATTTTGAGAGGAGTTATTTGAAATTTAAATGAAACTCGCTATTAGCATTTATGTACATGTGTCATATAAATTTTTCACTTAGCCGAGTTGTTTTCTATAGAAAAATAGAAAATTTGAAAGGATTTTTGTTATCAGTTATGCGGGTCACAAGCGAGTTTCATTTAAGTGGGTTTCACTGTAATACATTTCAATTAAGTTAAGTTCTATGTTTTATTGGTTCCAGATCCAAAATAGTTTACTTATCAATTTATTTACCATACATAATAAACTTGTTTTCAATATTTTGGATTATTCACATTTGGACAGGGTTATTTTTATATTTATTAACATATTCAACTCATGGAGTGCTTAAATTAGATACGTGATTCGCTTAAGCATATTAAAAACATAAATTTCTTGGAACTATGCAGATATCTCCTTTTCGCTTGATAAATAAACCTAATGGCTGGCACTCATTTAAAATGACTAAACTTCTATCGTCGGGACTGGGAGTGCTATCAAAGCTAAGATTATTATTTGTAAACAAAAAATTAATCAAAATTATGAATATTACGCTGTCTCCTACCCCCGACACATTATTTAACAAGTAAACAACCCCATGAGCGATTCCGAGAATAATTTTTATTGCAGTTTTATTTAAATTTTTCAGACTTCTTAAACGTGGTTTATTATATCCAAAAATAATATTATCTAATTCTCAGATTGGAACATGTTTGTCACTATCTTAATAGTCTTCATTGCAATATGTCTCCTCGATGTCCTATGGAAAAAGAAACGTATCTTGAAATTAAAAAATATTCCAGGTCCTCTGTCTATGCCTCTAATTGGAAGTATTTGGATATATATTGGGAAAACCCCAGATGGTACAAGAACATAATTTACCACCAAAATCGTATAAAAACATACTTTCTTTTAACTAGATCTTCTAACGTTGGCTAAAGATCTACCTATACGATATGGCAATACATTCATTGTGTGGATCTTTCACATCCTTGGAATATACACAATAGACTTGAAAGATGTCCAAGATATTCTGAATAACAAAGCTGTCATGAAAAAGAATAGAATGTATTCTATGCTGCACATGTGGCTGGGTGATGGAATGCTTGTAAGCTATGGTCCAAAATGGTACAGTCGGAGAAAAATCATAACGCCGACATTTCACTTCAAAATTCTGGAACAATTTGTTGAAATATTTGATCGTCAAAGCGCTATTTTGGTAAAGAAATTTAAAACACACGCCGATGGCCAAACACCGTTTGATATTTATGATTATATTGGATTAGCAACTCTCGATATTATATCTGAAACTGCAATGGGAACAACAATTAATGCACAATCTAATGAGAATTGTGAATATGTTAAATTGCTTACCAAGTGAGTTTGAAAGATAAATGGGAAATACGGATTTCTTAATGAATTCATTCATATTGCAGAGTGACAGATATTTTTATAAAAAGGTTCATTAATGTTCTCTATAGAAGCGATCTACTCTTTGCAATTTTAGCTCCACAGCTTAAGAGAGAGAATGATAAAGTGGTTAAGGAATTACATGCCTTTACAGATTCCATAATAGAAAAACGAAAGGAAGAACTTCAAAAGCAACCGCAGTTGAAAGAAAATGGTACGGTATCGTGCTACTAAAATTTTTTTAACTGTTTAGTTTCAGAATTTGGCATCAAGCAGCGAATGGCTCTTCTAGATGTCTTACTACAGTCGACTGTCGATGGCAAACCGCTTTCTAACACAGATATTCGTGAAGAAGTGGACACTTTTATGTTTGCAGGTCATGACACTACAAAATCAGCAATAGGATTTACATTATATTGCATTTCAAGACATCCTGAGGTACAGGAAAAATTATACCACGAAATCATTGATATCATTGGAAGAGACCCCGATAAAGAAGTCTCATACAAAGAGTTGAATGAGCTCAAGTATACTGAGAAAGTTATAAAAGAAGGTTTGCGTGTCTATCCAACAGTTCCATTCATCGGAAGGCAAACTCTAGAAGATTGCACCATAAGTACCTTACCCAATCATTTAATTAAATAAACATAACAATATACTATTTCTTTTTTCATCAGATGAAAAATTAATTCCCAAGGATACCACAATACTCATACCTTTGAACATCCTCATGAAAGATCCAAACATTTTCCCAGACCCAGATAGATTCATACCGGAGCGCCAAACACCTGAGAATCCCTATTCATTCATACCATTTAGCGCTGGTCCTCGAAACTGTATTGGTCAGCGGTATGCCATGCTTGAGATGAAGGCAATTATTACAAAAATTCTGAGGCACTTTGAACTTCTGCCTTTGGGAGCACCAGTTGAACCAACATTGAGTATCGTACTTATGTCAAAAAGTGGCTGGCAAATGGGATTTCGGCCAAGAAATTAAAAAAACAAAAATACAACAACAATTCGTAGCTTTAATTAATTTTAATCAAAGATAACATATTAAACAATTCTTTCTAATCCCATCGATAAACTTTGCCAGGAGTTGGTAGTTTGGCTTTGCTTCCAGACTCACCCCCAGTAATCAGATTCTGTTTGACGAGATCAATTGGTGGTGCTACTTCACGTCGTGGATCACGATTACAGTAGTAATTGGCTGAGAGGATATGAGCTGGACCACCGGGTATGTCTGGAGGAGGTTGGGTACGATCTGCAAGACCATCTTCAAACCGAACGGCTACTGTGTGCTCCCGCTGCAACGAAAATTTGCCGTCTTACATAACGAAAGAAAAAACACCAAAACAATAATTTATCGTCTTACGCCAAGCAAGAATGCCCGAATTCTTTGCAGAAAAGGTGCAACATCTCTTCGTGCGGCACTTGCCATTTTTAACTATCGAAATAAATTATTAATTTAATTTTTATGTTCAAAATGGCCAAATAATAAAATAAAATTACTTTTTTAACGTAAGAATGAGGAATAACAAATCTGAAATTTTGACAGCCCAAATGTCGGGCTGACGTTTTCACTTTGATGGGCTGATTGGTTTGAGTACAGCGGTTTCTTGTATGAGAACTGGGTCTCCTACTTCGCATTTATTTTACTACCATTGTATATAGATATTAATAGTACTATCATGACGACGAAATTCATCCAGCCTGGAATAAGTTCTACTACTCATCATGGGTTCCACTACCAAATCGGAGGTTAGGTGGTGTTGGTGTGTTAAGAAAATGCGTATGAAGGGAAATAGTGTGATAATAAATTGATGAGAGAAATATATAAAAAATTTATTATAAGTAAGAGGAGATAAGGAAAACAATTTATTTCATAGGTTTTTTTTTATGAGGATTTTTTTGTTGAGTATGAGCTGGTTGTGTGTGTGTTTTTTTTTATTCTACGGGCAGATAGAATGAAAATTGTTTGATGCCTGTAAGGAATATTTAAATATTCAGGTATACACTTGTGTGAAACGGTCACTACTCAGTAAAATAAACTTTTTTACCAAATGAACAAACCTGATAATAATTTAAGGGGTAAAATTTGAGATTTCTGTTAATCGTTGTGCAAAACAAAATTTTCTTGTGACAACATTTTTTTATATTATATAGTAATATTTTTTTGGATTTTGGAAATAAAATATTTTTTTCAGATTTGATAAGTAATTTCGTAAGAAATCGAGTTGACGAATTTTCAAATAAGAATTGTTTATTAATAGGTATTATATACTTTTTCAAGTCGTTTTTTACTTTTTTTTTTTTAATGAGTATTCAACAATATATATATACATTTAAAAATATTATGTACAAAAATCTTCAAAACATTTAATATTTATCTGCAAAATATTGTTTTTTTTCAAAATCCAAAAATTAAATAAAATTTAATAACAATTTTTTTTTGAAAATTCTTGGAGCCGTTTTTGAGAAAAATGTTTTTGGCCAAAAAAAAATTTATGGGAGCTACTGTTATTTGTCGTCTTAAAAAAAATGAAAAACCGTGTGGGCATATTACCGAAAAAAACAATATGTACCAAGTTTGAAGACAATCTATCAAAGCGTTTAGGCTGTAGACTCGAGGACAGACAGACAGAATGACAGACAGACGGAATTAAGGGACCCACTTTTTCGGTAATATCATATTTGATTGTGAGAAACAAAAATTTTTGAGAAAAATAATATTTGCCTTTTTGGTCAAAAAGAAAGTTTGGCAGGTACCTAGGTAGGTACTGTCATCTTTCGTCTTTAAAAAGCTGATAAAAAACTGGGGACATATTTATGAAAAAACGTTTAGGCTGTAAACTCGAGGACAGACAGAGAGACGGAATTGCGGACCCATTTTTTCGACTTCGCTATCATCGTAATGTCAAGTTTGATCAAAATCTCGAGTTCGATTTTTTTCGAATCCATAACTTGTAATATAGTACCTACATTTATAATATCGCTAGTCAAAAAAAAAGTACCTATGTACATACATATTGTATGTAGATGGGTATCTGGGTAAACATGTACCTACCTAAACAAAACATATTGAAATATCTCAACATTGCTTTGCTATTTTTGCATAGAAAAAGTGAAAAGTAGCAACGTTGCTACAATTCAAAATCCTAAAATCCACCAAATATTTAAAATTTGAAAGAAAAATTTAAAATAAATTCTATTAACCTATACATGCATGTATATCCATATACATTCTTACTTCAAATTCATGTATACGGCAATAGCCTTGATATAATTTATTTATACCCACCATATTTTGAAGGTTGCCATGACAAAAACAGCTTATTCGGTTTTCTCCCTTACCCTCTATATTGTTGTCAGAACTAATAAGTTTTGACGGTCTCCCTTGCTTTTTTTCGTATTTGCCTCTACATTTACTTCTTCCATATCAACAATTCAATATAAAGAAAAGAGAAACTAGCGCCCTCATCGACGGAACTACTAGCTAAAAAATTCAGTCTCGTAGTAGTACTATAGGTTTCATATACAAAGTTGCTACTCGTTTATTAGCCGTTTACGCAATTGTGACAAGTTACCAAAATATATTTTGGAAAATGTATTCAAATATGTTCAGTTCAGTTTATTCTCTGGAAATATATTGGTCTTTTGGTTGAACTTACCTTTAGGGGAACACAAATTTTAACACGCGGATACTTTTATTCCGTAGATTTATAGTGTCCTACACACGATCAATTTTTATTGTCAATTTTCATTGAATGAATTTTCTGTCAAAAAACATTAGGCGTTTTTCTTTTTTCGTTCAGAGCAGAGGACTGAACAGAGTTCGAACACAAAGATTATGCACTGAACTTGTTCCAAAGAGAGCGAGCTCTGAACACTGACACAGTGGTGACGAAAACATTCCGGATTTTTTGGTCAACATCATTGATTGTTAGTTTGTGAGATAAAATTGAATTCAAAAATAATAATTCAATTTTTTGTAATTTTTCGCCATTTTTGTTAAACAATTTACATGCGTTACGCGCTACATAATCCATTTAAAAAAAATAATATTCAAAAAATTATTTTAATTCAGAATTTTGATGTGACAAACTAACCGAATTTTATTTCGTACAATTATTTATTATTATTTGTTTAATATTTTGTCTAGTAACCCCTGTTTTTTATTACAGCTCGGCATCAACGAGGTATTGATATAATCAAATTCTCGAAAATGGAAGCAGGAATATTCTCCCTTTCATATTTCAAGGCTGTAAAAAGAGTAGCTGTTGACGTGTACTTTTTTCCCAACACGCCTTTTTAAAATAGCCCACAAGTTTTCAATCGGGTTTAGATCGGGTGATTGAGACGGCCACTCTAAAACACGAATATTTTAAGGCACAAACCACTCTTTTAGCAGCTTTGAAGAATGTTTGGGGTCATTATCCTCCTGGAAAACACAACAAAAAGGCATTTCTTCCTCTGCATATGGAAGCATTACTGACTCCAAAATGTCTTTATATTGTAAACGGTCTATAATTCCTGTTATTCGGTGTATAGGACTGCAGCCTGCACCTGAAAAAATTCCCCAAACCATCACCGAGACTCCACCGTGCTTAACAGTATTGATTACATTTGCAGGCTTTAATCAGGTAACTTTTGAGGGCCTTACTGTCCTTGCACCATCAGAGGGTGAAGCAACTTGAATTTGCTTTTATCACTAAAAACACACTCTTCCATTTGCTTAAAGACCAGTTTAGGTGATTTCTTGCAAATTGAACCCTGGGTGATTAGGAATTTAAAGTCTTTCCCAAAAACCTTTCATAGCTTACCTTTTTCTACGATGCTTAGCAGTACGAAGAGGTTGTTTCGCTGGTCGAAATGCAAAAAGACCGAAATCTGTTAAACGGTTCCTAACCGTACTTGGCCCTATAGGCAAATTTAGTTCATCACAAATTGTCACAAATTCTGTATGCACCTATCAGCTTTAACTGTTGTTTTGTCAGGGCGTCCACCAAAATGATCTGCTTCTACGGATTTTCCGCTTCTAAACTTTGTAACGATGTCACAAACCGTTGAGGTTGAAATTTGCAACATTTCAGCTATTACTTTGAGTTTTGTACCAGCTTGGAACTTTTTTTTTTACTTTGTGTGTAATCTCGTTGCAATAACGTGTTTTAGCCATATTTCAGCACAGTATAATTTCAACTTACACAGCTCTAAGATTGTAAAGTCTGTTTAGTCTACGGCGTGAGTCAAAAGACACGAAAAATCCGTTACTTTTACATCGAGACTCGCAATCTCCTTTAAATCCGGTTAGTTTTGCGCAGTCAAGTTATTGAAAACCTTTGTAAAATATTTTTTTTATTGTTCTTATTATCGTAGCATTATATTTTTAAGGTTATTATTAAATGGTCTCATAACCTTTACAAATTATTAAAAAAAACTACGAAGTTATAATTTTTCTACTTGATATTAAGAAAACATTATATTGAGGAAAATTACGGAATGCTTATGGCAGCATTGTATGTTTTTTAAACACACTTGAACCACGCAAATCAGAATACATTTTTATTGCTAACCAAAAAAGCAATACCTAGCCTTTTTTGCACACTGATACAAACCAGATACAGAAAATCAACAAGCGATCAACTTCTTTCGCCAACTTATGTATCTAATTATTTTTTTCTTCTCATTTTCCTTCTTGGCACACATGGCATTTGGTGCGTTCAGCAATTTATTCACATGCCCAGTCAATTATGTTTGAGCACGTCGAGTGCGATCTACAAATGTTCAGAATGAAAAAAGAAACACACATTTGGAGCTCTGCAACCTCTGAGTTAAAAAGAAACACACACAAATTATTGTTTGACAACTCAGACTCTGCTCTGAACTAAAAATGAAAAACGCCTATTTAAGAAAAATCGCCACCTCACGTATCAGTTAATATTGACATTTTTTTTGACATTTCAAAAGCCTTAAGATTGATATAGTTACATTATTCTTCCAAAATATGGACGAACTTTTATTAATTGAATTAGCTTCAAACAACTATGATTTGAAGCTGGTATTTGTTTTTATACAAAATACATCAACGTTGACATAGAAATTGAAGGTACCATCATACGATAAAAAAATTGTCAATAAACATTGACGACATTTAAAAAAACCAAATCGATTTTGATTGCCTTCAATGTTCATTGACAATGACATTGAAGAGCATCAAACGATCAATATTCATTAAACAATGACTTCTTCAATGAAAATTTACAATAAAAATTGATCGTGTGTAGGGCTCTTATGCATAAAAACTATATACAACAATTTTAAAGTGAGGAAACTTTTATTTTTAATTAATTTTTAAAGTTTTCATTTTCCATACAAAATGTATGCAAAAGATGACTACGGCCAACTATTTTTTTTTACTTGTTTGCCAATCCACAGATGACTATATGCAACTTCGGTATGGTATGTGCATTTTTGGTTTTGGTATTTTTTTTGCTTTTGTTGCCATGTTTGTGGTTTGTTTTTTGTGTGTGAATTTTTAAAGAAATATTTGTTGTTTTATTTCAAGCCAAATTCTAAAAAAAAATTTGCACACACCCAACTTTGACACCACCCCAAATCCTATAATAGGGCCAAGCAGGGGGACGGGCAGCCTTTTCGTACGCATTGAACTTAATTACAGAAGAACTTCATGCTTTATATACCTACGTTTTATCTCTGGTGACGTCACTAAAATGTTCCAATAAAGTAGTGTCGTAATTTGGTTTGAAATATGCATGCATGAACACTAGCCATAGAAAAGTATTACCAAGAACAGTTAAATCAGTTTTTCGTTGGCGGGAATTTTTTATATCGTGTATTCATATTGGAAACTTTAAAAATATTTTAAAAATAGAAAAACTAATATTTTAACATTAAAACCGTTATAATTATTATCTTTAATGATAAATCTATCGAATAAAAGTATCCGTGTGTTGAAATTCTTTCTAATTTGGTGAAAAATTGAACAAGTGGTGCAAAAAGGCCGAAATTGAAAAATTAAAATATTTTTTAATCATATTTAGCGGTTTTTCTCACCGTAATATTTTAAAGCTGTTTTATAGCTAGCTAGCCTAGCTCACTGTAAAAAAAAAAAAAAATAAAAATTTTACGCGTGCTTACCTAATAGAAAGTCGCCCCGAAAATAAACAAAAAGAAATCATCACTGTGCCCATACATTCTTAATTTTTTTTATTATTTTGAATATAATTTGCTAATTGTGATTCACTACCCTTCAAGCAAAAACGGTTCACCTGGGAATCAGTTTGGAACCCAAAATAACTGAGTGTCTCACACACTAGAACTTGAACTGAATACAAATGGAGAGAAACAATAATTGTTTTTTTCTATTTTGTAGAGTAAACCGGGATTATTGTCAAATAAACAAAGAAGTGTTTAATATTTGTGAAAGAACATATTTCTTATTAGATTAGTTAATTTTTTTGTATTCCATTTAGGTTCGGTTTTCGCTGAGTATGCTGAAATAGAAAACTCTTGCAATACATTCATATAATGGCTCCGTGGTGATTCTAATTTTCAAAATAATTTGATCTGATTTGGAATCGTTTCGGATCTGTTTTTGGGTTCATTTATGAAGTGGTGGACTCCGTCGCTTGCTTGAATTAAGGGTGAGTTATAATAACCGTCAATTTTTTATAAACTCAAAATTATGGACATTTCTTTGTAATCTTAAGTTGAATATCACTATAAGTTTGGTACTGGAAACAATAAAAATCTTAAATACCCTAGGTAAGTTAAAAAAAGATAAAATGTCTTAACAAATTTTAAGTTTTATTTTATTTATCTTTTTAGACTTGATGCCAATACTACACCAATAGCCCGTCAGACGCGCGCTCAAAATGCGCTATACAAAGCTTAAATAGGTAAGTTAAAAAATTATTCTAACAAATTTTAAGTAGGACCTATTATGTAGCCAATATAAAACAGCTTAGGTACTTATCACGCAATCGGCTCTATGGAATTTTTTTAATTTTGTTTGTTCTGCATTTGCGTCAGACAAAAATTAAACATTAAATGTTATATAATTTTTAAAGTAACGTACCTATCTAATAAACAGATAGGTATAACATTTTTGTTTTATTTTCGCAGACAGAAATGTAGATGCATACAAAAAAGAACCATAGAACCATTTGTTACGATTATCAACATGCTCGATTATTATATTTTCTATTTTCAACATTTTTTTTTTGCATTTTTGAAATAAAATTAGAAGTAATCATCTTTACATTTAAAACAGATTTGTTTCTTTTAAGAAAGAACTTATTGGTTTTATTGATCAAAATATTATTATTACATTATTTTTGTTTATTTTTTGACCATATTTAAATACGTACATATATTTTTTACAATTTTTTAAAAAAAATAATTAAATAATATGTCAGCCATACTCCAACTTTGAAAACACAGACACATACCATATAGTGGCTTCAGTCGATTTCGGCTTTTTGCTCAAACCATGAGCTGAAGATTTATGTACAGTAATCTGATTGCAGTATGTGCACGTGAAATAAAACTGACACACTGGAAAAAGAGGTAAATGGTTCTCTATTTCTTTTTTTTTTTTACAGAAGTAGGTACTTTAGGATATTTTTTTTTTTCAAATTGTCGGCTTTTTTGATTTTGAAAAAATAGATACAATTCCATTTTTCAAAAACACTTGTTACTGAATTTTATTGAAATTAAAATTTTACACGTACCCTGCCTATATTGATAATAGGTTCAAGTTGACATTTCAATTTTTACTTGCGATTAGGTAAGCCTACTATAGCATATAGGGGAAGTTTGCAAACACATCTAATTCGAGATTTTAATCAAAGTTGACAGTACGATGATAGAGAACACCAAAAAAGTGGGTCCCGCAATTCCGTCTGTCTGTCTGTAGAACGACCTACAGCCTAAGCGGCTGAACCGATTTTGTTCAAAGTTGGTGCTTACGCGTTTTAGGTGATTGTCCAAAATAGATTTTTGAATAGTTGTTTTATCCCCAAAAATAACGGTACTTGCCAAACAAATAATTCGAGTTATCAAGACTTCGAGTAATCAAGTAAAATAGAAAATTAATATTAATTACTTAATATTTATTTGCGAATAAAAAAAACATGTGCGTCTCGGGACGCCCGACAGAAGTGATAACTTAAACTAATCTAAGTTGAACTATTTATAATTGAAATCTAAGAAGTTTTTTTTTAATAATACAAATTCTATATACTACTGAAATACATCAGCCAAGTAGAAGACTTAGCACTATAATATTTGGACTTGTTGAATTATTGATTCAAAATAGCTTTTAACGGCCTTTAGTCCAACAAAAATTAGCGTTTCGTCCCGGCGATCTCACATGGACTCATCAGTTGACAAGTGAGGACCTTTGTCAATACGCAATTTTTGCCAAGTTCAGTTCATTTTACATAGATTACGTGAAGAACATCTAGTGTGAACTAATTGTATTATTAGAAAAAACTTCTTATATAAATAATGCCAGGCCACGGGCAAAAAACAAAAAAATTCCAATTTAATGATTAGGAATTCTAGTCTTGTTGGATATAGTTCACACTAGATGTTCTTCACGAAATCTATGTAAGATGAACTGAACGTGGCAAAAATTGCGTATTGACAAAGGTCCTCACTTGTCAACTGATGAGTCCATGTGAGATCGCCGGGACGAAACGCTAATTTTTGTTGGACTAAAGGCCGTTAAAAGCTATTTTGAATCTATAATTGAAATCGTTTAACTTGAGAAAAGCTTCAAAATTTCTCCATTAATTTGATACAGACAGGCTGGCGCCGTAACGCTTTACGTAACAAATAGGTTTATTCCATAAGAAGTTATCACTTCAAAATATATTTTTTTTCCAAAAAACTTTTTTCAAATATAATGCATTGAGCCGTTTATGAGACAGTTGAAAATCAAAAAAATGTAAATGGTTGTATGGCAGTAGGTACTGTTAATAAAAAAATATATAAACAAATTTCTATACCACAATGTAGAATATGCCTCTAATAGTAGACAGATTTTTTTGTATCAAAATGGTTAAAGCCGTTTTTGAGATAGTTAAGATAGAAGAAGATAGGGTTAAAAAAAAAGTTTGAAGAAAATCTATTCAGTGGCCTAGACTGTAGGCGATCTACAGCCAGACGGAATTGATGGAAACACTTTGTTGGTTTTCTCCATAATATTAATGTCAAGTTTGATTAAAATCTCGAGAACGATTTTTTTCCAAAATGCAAAGCTTGCCCTCAAGTTAATCTCAACGGTACAATTGGATAAAACGTGCATAGATAAGAGAAGATAGGTGGCCAGATAAGATGCCTTAAGATAAGCCTTAATCTCTTTCCTACATATTATTATGTACACATTTGTATATACATATATGCTAGAAAACCTACCCATCATATTGGAGATACCAACTCCATTTGTAAAAATCTAAGCATTGACATACATACATATGTGCGTATATAATATATGTACATAAGATGCTGTCTTGACTTTCAACAACTTAAAATTGACACATTTGTAGGTACCTATATTACTTGAAAACTTCCGTACGCATTTTCTGATACATGTGTATATATGCTTATGCTAGCACTTTTGTAGACAATGACTGGGGCAATAACTTTGTATAACACTGTTTTTAAAAATATTGAATTTTTTTATCATCTTTTGCATATATAATGTCAAAAAGCGAATGAGAACCGAATAAATTTGTTATTTTAACCCTCTAAAATAATTAGATTGTAGGACACATTCTTGTATATACCAGCATATAGCCCCAAGTCTTATCTTAATTTTAAGACCTTAACCTTAAAGATTAGACTGATGATATATGCTCAAAACAGCCACCACATCTTTTCTTTTTAATGAATTTTCAAACACAACTGTTCTTCGACACTGAACATCGATGAAAGGAGTCGAACTAAGCAGTCAATTTTAAATGTTTTTCTCCTGTTTTGAAATTAAGGTGGCCAAGCTTGTATAGCTCATAGAGTAATGTTTGATACATCAGAATAATCGTCATGTTATCTTCTTATTAAATCAAGAAAAGCCAAAACTATTCATGGAACCAGTGAAAAGTAATTGACTTATATATGCAATTTTCTCAATATTTCAGTTTTCTTACGGTTGTTGACATTCTAGGAATTCAATTTACCAAACATTCGTCGCAATATACTCTATCGTTCCTGAAATTTCAGATTTCTAGGTCCACTCATTAAAATGATAAAATTCTTTTTGTTGATAGTGCGTTATGCGTTACGTAACGAATCAGTTTACCCTCCCATACAAAGCTATCACTTCAAAAAGTACAGTTGTTGTGATTATTTAAAATATTCTATTATACTTGACTGACGAATGGATTTGCCGGAATGATATATTGAAAAGACACATCCTTCTTTCTTGACCCACTCTCCACCTCTTTAATTAATTTAAATTTATCTTCAAACGATATTTTTAATGTTCGTTTAACGAAATGTCCACGTTAGCTTTACTTTTAATAAAAACTTCACACTGTTGATACCTACGTCTTTTCTTCACACTTTCTATTTCGTCTTGTTTTTAATTTTTAAAATAAGATTTTGAATTCTTATAATAATAACGGGTGATTTTTTTGCTACTTGGTTTTTGACGTTTATATTTTTGACAGATCACATATGACAAATTCCACGAACATTTGACATTTCGATTCAGTATTGTTTGCCATTTCATCATGAATAGACTTACGCCTGAACAACGTTTGCAAATTATTGAAATTTATTATCAAAATTCGTGCTCTGTGAAAAATGTGTTTCGCAAGCTACGTCCGTTTTATGGTCGTCATAATCGACCCACCGAGCAGGCTATTCAGCTCATTGTGAATTTTTTGAATTTTCAAAAACCAAGCTCTTAAAAAATCACCGTTTACATACGTATGTATATCAACCTAATAGTGTGTTGCAACACCGGAACAAGATAGCTTTTACTCACACTTAACGGAATCAAAATTTTCAACACACACATAATGTATACAAGGTCATAGAACATACAAACACAGTGCCCCCAAACGCAATGCATTATAAAATGAACATCCACAGAATTTAATAATTTTCCTAAAAAATTCGACTAATCGAAGGTGACGCCAAATAATATCTTTGAGTTATCGAGATATTCGAGTTATAGAAGTTGGAGTTATCAAAACAAATTACATGTACACTTCAGGCTTCGGGCTATTGTCAACCAATTTTATTCGAGCTATCAAATATTCGAGTTATCGAAAGTCGACTGTATTTAGTTATTTACGGTATCTGCCATACAATCATTTTATTGATTATCGACTTTATCTTAAACGGCTCAACAGATTTCGATCAAAATTTGTATACAGTGGGTCCTTAGGATTCTAAATGCTTTTCAAAATGTTCCAAAAATATTTTTTTTTATTATATTCAGTTTTGTATGATTACATACTTGCTTTCAAAGCACTTTTTCGTTGATTTTTTTTTTTGGAAATTCAATATTTCGAAAGAATTTTTGTTTTATATACAAAATTAAGTGAAAAACGACTTTAAAAATATATTTAGCCGTTTCTATTAAGAATCTTTTGCATACAATGTGATTGAACAAAAGAGCGCGGGCGATCCAGTTGTCCATTATATTTCACTTGCTACATAACATAGGTACATACAAATATTTTTCCATATGTATGCAGGTATTACCTACCTAATTAACATAATTAAAATCCACAATGTCTTATGCATTTGTAGGTAGTTATTTATGTATGTAACTATTCGACAATTCGGTCTGCGAAGGATAACTAGAATACCTACCTTATTGTTAAGTTATTGACCAATTGGTTGAATTATTATATGTGTTCGAGATTTAAATATATCTCTTTCGGCTGTTTTAGTCGTAATGTTTTTTAATGAAACAATTTCATTTCCTTTCCCGACGTTTCGACGGTGGTTGCCGTCTTCTTCAGGGGATCTTTTATTAACAAAAATAAAATTAACATATTATACACATAAGAACATTTAGTATAAAATTTTGGCAAACTTACATTTAGTACGTATTACAGATAAACGTAAATAATACAATAAGAGACAAATATAAAGCAATGTTTAAAAAACAAACATTTTATGATATAAAAAAAAACACTTCGATTGAAGCTTAGTCGACTTTAAATTGTCACGGATTCTGCTTAGTCACCAAAGAGCAGTAAACTGATGAAATGTTCTGACAGTCTTGTTTACGATTCATATTGTTTTTGTTGTTAATAATATGAAGCGTTTCTAGAGTATACCGCTTGTAGACATGTTTCTCCCTTTCCAGGATTTCCACTCTGTCAAAATCTGGTTTGGAGTGTAAGGCCAATGCTGTCTTCCCAGTGCTTTTTAAATTAATGTCGGATTTGTGGCTGGCTGGAAATTCGAATACCTACCTTTTAACAGCTTCAATTCTTATCAACATTAAAGTTGTTAGCAACAATAGCAAGTTTGTACGATCTAGTGGTGCATTTTATTATTATAAGAATCCATTTATACTTACTGCAGGTACATACCTATTTTGATCTGAAAGAAATCTTTTTATGTACTTATGTACCTATATAAAAGAAAGTTTATTAACTCAAGCAATGTGTATGTAATACTTGTACAATGTACTTACAATATATTGTTTGAGAAATTTGTACCTACATGTATTAAATTTTGGAATTTATTGTCATTTAAAATTCCAAATTTTATATATTGGAATAATTTTTGTAGATACCTAACATTTTGTATAGGCATTTGAAATAAATCATGTAAAGTACAAGTCGAAGATGAACTTCAAAAGGCTATATGTATTTATTATAAAGAACAGCCGTTTTTAAATTTACCAGGCTATACTTTAAATAAATATATACACCTTTCTTATTCTTTAAATTATGATAATTTTTTTTTGCACATCACGCAATAACTTTAAGTTCACAAATCAATGCAAAGATAAATATAAATTCACACTTAAATGTACATTAAAACTTAACACTAATTAATAATGGAAAAGCGGTCTTTACTTCAAAATTTAAATATAAATCAAATTTTGCCTACATAAGAGTCCTTAGATTCGAATGACGATTCCTTACAGATGATCAAAATTTGGCAACAGCTAAATGTGCCAGACAAATTAATATTTAGTGGACTAAATTTTTATGTGATGTACAAGGTACGGAAAAAGTAATGTCATAAGGTGAATTCTGTGCCATTTTGTAAGAAATTGGCCCTGTTATTGACATAAGGATTAACCGAAAACTTAAAACTGATGAGATTGGGAGCGGGCTGGAATTCTCGTTTTCAAAATTTGTTTTGGTTAAAATGCCGATTTTTTTTAAAGATAACTTCTGTAGCTCCAAAACTATGTTCACCAAAATTATAGACTTAACAAATTATGTATTTCAAAACTTTGGATTCGTTTTTGAAACCGTTTATATTCTTCTTTTATTGTTTGCAGAACTTTGGTTTTTCAGAATTTCAAAATACAAAATTATGGATTATAATAAGCCGATACAGAATTACGATCCAAACTCTATGAGATCACCTCCTGAGTTGATGATGTACCATTGTGCTCGTTGTAGTTAATTTTGAGTTACTACACGCAAAACATCTGGTTGCAAGTTTTGGTAGGATTGGGGTGTTCATATAAATCCGGCAATCCGTAAGGAAGATGTCTGACACTGTAATATTTTGAAAGTTCAATACTTCAAATCTTCATTGGGATGGAAGTAAGTTATTTAGAAGATTGTAGACAGTTTTAATACTTTTAGGCCCGATATTTTTTTAATCATAAATAGCATCATTATGCAAAATCCTACTTCTGAAATATGTTAAATAAAACACTGCGCTATTTTGAGAACAGATTATTTTCAAATGAACTTTTTAAAGCGACCCGGTAATATAATGGTTAGATTATTATCAACTGGGGGATAAGTAGGGCGATATTACTTAGCCTGTTAACAAAAAGAATTGTAATTTAGCCTGATGCCAGTTTTTTTTTATTTTAAACTAGAGTTAGTTAACCCTGCCAGTAAATTGACTAGAAACGATATTTTCTGTGGAGGGTCAAATGTGAAAAAATGCGCTGAAATATAAATATCGATACTATTGAAACGGACTTCTACTTACTTTCCCAAATTTATTTCAATCATTTTTGGACGAGTATCTGTTCGAGATAAATTTAAACTTATGATGTGCACATTCGAATTAAAGAATCGATTATAAATTATTTTTTACATTATCTCCAATCATCTTTATATATTATTAATGAACTAAAAATTGAACAGCCTTATGTTCTCTTTATAATTTATCTAAACTAACGATGATGCTGTGTTGAATGCAGTCTTATCTGGATCGTTGACTGAGCAAGACATCTTTCGGAGCATGGTATATTGAATTTTTTTTAAACTATCTCTTGCACGTGGCGCAGAAAATTCTATTGAATATGCACGTGTTTAGCGTATTCTAATGAATAAGAGTGTAAATGTAGAAGCATCTGTTGGCATGGGAGTGACCTTTCTAAATTCAAACGAAATATGGAACATTTCCATAGTAACAAAATGGAGTAAACTATTCCAATTTTCTTACTCTTTCATAATTCGAATGATTATTTGATTACTTTTATCACTCAAATACTAATATATTGATTATTGAAATCATTCGTTTATGTCCATAACTAATAAAAACTTCGCAAATCCAGAGTTAACACTACGAATTTGACAAGTTAACTCGACAAGTTGACTGAATACTGAATCTGTGAAATGAAACACTTCCAGCATTGCATTTTTATTTGCTTTTAACTTTTTATTATGTATTTATTTAAACAATTTTATTTTTGTTTTGAATAATAAATAATTAAAATATTTTTTATTTTATTTTACAGGCGATTTCAATGGTCCTCCTCTCAAGTGCCTGCTTCTCAAAATTTGTATGTATATGTGGGTATCCTAGTCTGCTTGGGCGTGCTTAATTCAAAAGGTATGAAATTTCTAATGAATATCTGAAATATTTAAAAAAAAAAAACAATTTATAAATTATATTTAAAAATTAAACAGACTAGAAGTTATGAATATAGTATAAGCAGTCAACAAAAGTGCATAACGTAGTTATGCGATAGAAGCTTAACATACTTTTAGGCTCATCTCAAAGAACAAAATAAATTATGAAGCCAGAAGCATCTTCGCCTGTGGTCAAATTAATCCTGCAATCCTGCAGTTTGAAGGTTCTTCCTTCCATTTACTTATTTGGGTGCGATTGATATTCCAGAGAGACATCGTTCATTCCCTCCTCTAAAGGTCTTTATATGGAAGCAGACATCATGCTTGGATTGATGTTTGTGATAAGGTACATTCTTTATGAACAATTTCTCAATTTTATTTAAAATAACAAAATCTTAATTTCAATCTAGTTGTATTGCTAGCTGACTGGTATACCTCATTCATTGTTAAACAATTTGGCGAATATAATGGAAATTTACTATTGAGTCCTATCGAGAATCTCCCAGGCAATTTATTTATATATTTTATTCCCTCGAAATATTTCCTGCGATCTTGATATTCACGTTAACCCCCAATATATTTATTATACTTACAGCAGTAATAACAATTCCGAGCAACATAAAAAATTAATAAAAGTTTTTAAGGTACGTTCATTTTTTTTATTGTAAAATTATTATCAAACAGTTGACATAAAAAATAATTTATTTTTATAATTATTTTACAGATAAGCAACATCCATGAACAGTATGCAACACCAGCTTCCTCCAAAGTCCCCTTTCTGTTAAGTCGAAGTCTTACTAGGTATCCATTAGTATGCGCAAAGAAGGTGTATGTCAATGAAGGAGCGGCAAATTAATCCACGTCAATATTATCTTATCAATAAGTTAAAATAGTTAGATAAAATATGAGGCATTAAAGTCCAATTTATTCATTCTTCATAAAAATATGAAATTTCAAAAATTTGTCTAAACTGTTATGTATTTCTATTTAAATTTAATATGGACACTGAATAAATTGGAGCTAAATACTTTAAAAATAGAATCAATAACCGTTCATTGCAAAAAATGTTACAAACATAATATTATCTGTTTGTATAATTTAGACTAGCCTTATTATTAAGTATGTAATTAGATAAGTGTAAATGCGAACATGCGTAAATATGCTTAAATTTGCGTAAATAGGCGAACATGCGTAAAAATGCATAGGCTAACATGCGTAAAAATGCGTAAGCGAACAGGCGTAAAATGCGTTAGCGAATATGCGTAAAAATGCGTAAGCGAACATGCGTTAAAATGCGTAAGCGAACATGCGTAAAAATGCGTAAGCGAACATGCGTAAAAATGCGTAAGCGAACATGCGTAAAAATGCGTAAGCGAACATGCGTTAAAATGCGTAAAAATGCGTAAGCGAACATGCGTAAGAATGCGTAAGCGAACATGCGTAAAAATGCGTAAGCGAACATGCGTAAAAATGCGTAAGCGAACATGCGTAAGAATGCGTAAGCGAACATTCGCAAAAATGCATATGCCAACATGCGTAAAAATGCTTAGGTAAATATAGGCGAACATGCAAAAAAAATCATAGGGCAACATGCGTAAAAATGCATTAGCGAACATGCGAAAAATTCATAGGGCAACATGCGTAAAATCCATTAGCGAATATGCGTAAAAATACCTAGGTAAATATGCGTAAAAATGCGAACATGTTTAAAAACTTGCGAATAAAAAGCAGCGTAAAAATGCGTCCAAATGAGAATTGGCTAAATATGAGAAAGTCTGTAGTAGGAGTCAGTCAAATAAATAGATTAAAAGTCAAGGTTAAACAATACCTACTAATTATATTAAAACAGTATTTATTGTATATTATATATTATTTTATTATTTATTTATAATTTTATATACAAGTGTACAATTTGTATGCAAGAAAATTTTGATGTTAATTTATATGCTGTTCAAAGTCATAATATTAATCGAAATAAAAAAATCGTTTTTAATAAAAGAAAATCATTTAAAAAAAGCAATGTAATAAATTTTAAAAACAAAAAAATGTACCTACTATATACATATATTTTTTTAATAGCTTTAAGTTTCTTAACGAATTAAGCAAATAAAAAAGCCATAGGCTCTCCATTGGTTTAACTTATAACGACTGAGCATTTTCCTGCTTGGTATTTATAGTTTAAGTATTATAACATAGTTACATAAGTAATCGCAATCGCATCTGTAATAGAGTCGACTGTGCTGAGAATACGTCGCTATTTATGACAGCAATGGAACAACAGCTTTAAAAACAGCTCAACAAAAATAAACATGGACAATCTAAAAGAAAAGAAAAACACCAGATCCAAGATACTCAAAAACCGATGTTAAAAACTCCAAAAACAACTATTGTATCACAAATCTGAAGGTTGAGAACCAGGAAAGCAACATTCAGTAGATATAAGTAAGTAAAGAGGTTTACAGGATGAATTTTGACAGCTCAAGGCGGTCATGGTTTGCTTTCAATGGACCTATCAACATGCAACACAACTGCTGCCACAATACATTATCTTCCTACTATTTGAATTAAATGAACGAGCTATGGCAGGCTTAAACGATATCGTATACATATTTACATATACACACATAAATGTCATTAAAATGCCCTTTCAAATAAAAAAAAAATCTAGTTGATATCTCACACACAACTTGTTTTATTTAAAAACGAAAGATTTATTTAATTCAGCTGTTTACATCGATGGCTCCTCCCCTTTTTCAAAGGGCGTGGCCTAAATTAGCCCCGCCCATTTTTGGGGCGTGGTCTCACAAATTTTTACACATTTGGCTCCTCCCCTTTTTTGGGAGGCGTGGCCTAAATTAGCCCCGCCCATTTTTGGGGCGTGGTCTCACAAATTTTTACACATTTGGCTCCTCCCCTTTTTTGGGAGGCGTGTCCTAAATTAGCTCCTCCCATTTTGGGGGCGTGGTTTCGTTAATTTTTATGCGAGGCCACGCCCCTTTTCTGATTTTTTTGACGTTGGCTCCTCCCATTTTTGGAGGGGCGTGGTTTGACTTGGACCGTCCCCATTTCTGGGCGTGGCTTAGGTAATTTTTATGCCAATATTCTGGGAGGATTTAACTTAAGCCACGCCTTCGAAAAAAGGGGAGGAGCCATGCATTCACACTAAATATCCAAAAAGGATAGGTACATACATGTGAAAATTGAATTAAACGAGTCATTTTTGATATTTTTAACTAAATTTTTTTTATTTCAAAGGCCTATTTCTGCCATTATATAGGTAATACGATACCATTTGAATCTGCTTCAGCTAACGTCTTAATTCCACAATGTCAGTGACCCTCAAAAAGCTGGTGCAGAAAATTTATTGGAGTAGCACCAGATTGGTATGTAACGCTGCGCGCGCCGTGCTGTTTGTCATCATAAATAAAACAACATGGACACCACTACTAGTTCCTACTAAAAATACAAAGTTACATTTGAGTCTTCATAATGTATGTCATCGCTTTTAGCTGAAGAATTGTTTAGGAAGCACAAGAACCCATTGATTTATGTATTGATCTGAAATTAATGTCAATTAAATTTTTTAACAAAAAATTGAATGTTAATTCCCAAAGAAATATACATACTTACATTTTGAGTTGAGAACACGTTTTTCATTGTTGCTAACATTATTATCATAACATACGCATTCACATACAGTGAACAGTTTTGTGTTTTCGATGGACGAGTTCTTAAATCTTGGAGAAACAATGGTCACTAAAATCATTGTTTAGTAGGGTTTTTTGATTATTCAGTAGGGTTTTTTGATTGTTTTATTTATTTTTTTAATATTTTTTGACAGTTGTTTTTTTGTAATACAGAGTGACATAATAATATTTGCTTATGTGTTTATTTGTATTTAAAATACATTTCAATATAATGCTTTATACTTACAACTTACAAAAAAATCAAATTAAAAAAAACATTGCATATAGAATAGATATTTTTAAACAAAATATTAATAAAAAAATATTTAACAATTTTATTGTGATTTTTGGGAACTTATTGGTTTCGGTTTTTTGTTGTTTTGTTTTTTTTTTTCGTTTTTTAAATTCATATATATTTGTATAAAATAACTTTAATTTTTTTAATCAATACTAATTGTGTCAACTCGATGGCTAAACGCTACTGTATATGTATTAATACAAAATTTAAATCAAATATTGTGTTTCCTTTTAGTTACATAATATATAGTTGCTTTAACATATAAATAATAATAATTACATTTATGTAACAAAACAAAAAAAAAATCATAATTATTAATTATACTGGTCGTAATTAACACTGATGTAATATAATTCTTATTTTGTATTGTGTGACCTTGTGTTTACAATTTGTTGCTTGAAAGAAAAAGTGTATATTAGATTTAAGTGAAGAGAAAGAGTTGGAGAGTAATATGGGATGGTTATACTTAGTTGGATATTATGTTGAATATAATCGTTAAATTTTAGAAACTAACCTACGAGGGAGGGGAGGGATTAAAAAAATTGTCTAACTCAGATTAACAGCACCAATGTTATAAACAAACAACACTACTTTTGATATATTTCACTCTTTCAAAAACTGCATTGTCTGCAGAATTTGATCGGGCGCTGGTAAATTATATGATAGATTATTGACTTACATACGAAATATTTGATTCAATTTAATGCAGCTTATAAAACCATACTCGTATTTATAACTTAATTTGATTACGCCGCCGCTGGCCGCCTTCCTTTTTAATACTACTTTCTAAGTTAATCGATTAAAACTAAATAATAAATTGGCAAACATAATCTGTATAATCTAAAATCTAATCCGTCAGGTTTTCATCTTCTCCGTCATGTTTTTTTTTTTTTCAAAAATAAAGCACAAATGATTTAACTAGGCGCATTTCAATAAACATAAATATTAGCTGGCTTCGCAATTACTTCAATATTTCGTCAACTAGTTTTCGTCTGTTGCTTAATCAAGGTATGTTTCAATTAAAATTTATTATTTGACAAAAAAATGTCACTAACTGCTTAATTAACGAAATTGCTACAACTGGGTGAAAGGTAATTTAAATTAACTATTAAAATCCCAACAGTCGTATTTATAAAATTTGTCTAAGTTAAACATCCCTTAAGACACCCCGCGCCGGCGGCAGCGGCGACTTGAAAACTTTAAGGGACCTATTGAGAATCTCCCAAGGGAATTTCCTTTCCCACGGAATATTTTATTCCCTCGAAATTTTTTCTGCAAAAAAAAAAATAGAATAAAATGCCAGCAAAATTCCCTGGAAAAGATTATTCCCAATACCAATAAATTCCGAGAGAAACTTTTGAGCATCATTGACGTTCCTAAGATTCCAATTGGAGAAAAATTTCCAGGGAAAAATTCTCGATTTTTATAGTTGCCTTAGATACTAACTGGAACAACCTATTAAATACGACTGCTAAGGTGACCCTATTTTAACTTACAAGATACATCTTTAGTTCAAAAACCGCGGACTTAGTGCTGAATATGTTCTTTTGATATTTACGATTGACGAAAAGCGTGCTTCCTTAGATAGAAAAGTAGTTCGCAAAAGGGGAAAATCAAAGTACAACACATAATTCATTGGTTGTCTTATATAGGTAAGTATATAGAAATATTTCCTAATGCAAACTTAAGTTAAGTGACAGAGTCAAAATAATTTGTCAAAATTAATGTCGAATTCCAAACAACCAAACATTCGATTTTTTTCTGAACACATTTGAATTATTTCTAAACAAAATCTGTCAAAACAGATCTTGTGTTTTTAGCAAGATTTCATAGATTTTACAAGTACACTATTTTTTGTAAGTTCCTTACGACAAACATAAAAATCAATCTGAAATCGATTTGAAATGGTTGTTTGGAATTCGAAACAACAAAATTGCAAGTGTCTGTTCTGTTGTATTTTTCGTGTGGCTGCAAATTGTCAAATGTTCCATGGGAAATTCTGATTGATGGATTTCGTGCATCGAACGTTGGCAAGTATTATCTTATTAAAATGCTTGTCAATCATGCAATAATATTTGCGTGTAGTTTTTTTTTTTGGTTTTTGCGTTTGTGGATTTTGAAAATTTGTGATGATTAACCGAATTAATGTATAAAAGGTCTTTCTACGTCAGTTTCTGTCTTTTCTACTTGTTTTTAGTATAAAAATTACTACAAAATATATTCTACTACTTTTTTTTTTAAGTTCAGTTCGTAAGCAAAGCGCATATAAACTCATCTGAACTCTACACTATTTTCTTTATATATGTATATATATAAAAAAAAACAGTTTTAATGACTTTCAAATGTATGTATCTCAGTAGAGCTCAGTATTTTGTCTTGTGGGTATTGGAATTCTGGTAAGACCCCGATCTCGCCGCGGTGAAACAATCAGCGAAACATCCCGACTGTGACTGTGAGTACTATCGTTTGACGAAGCGGCCGAACTTCGTTTGGAAGGACCTTTTGTGGGCGGTGAACAACTGCTAGATCTCTCCAGATGACCATTACTATTTACCCAGGCTGTTGTGAAGTCATCATAGACGGGTTTTTTGAGATTTGCTGGCCTAGGGCTTCCCAAGTTGCTGGTTGAATACCTTGATAAGAGGGTTTTCATTTTTTCGAGAATTTGTGCGTCGTTTTTGGCACTATTGGCTGCCTCTAAAAGCTGTTGAGCCAATGGTGAGGATGCATTATTTTTCACGGGGGATGTTGTAAGTGATGCACCACCTTTGACACGACGGCCATTACTGTCATAGAGAATTTGAGATGAACGTGTTTTTGAGTTACGATTGAAGCTCGGGCTAAATGTGTCCGCTGTCATGGTTGGCCGTTTTTTACCAGTTGGGGGTACTCGACCACTCCAAGTATTAGTAACGTCCTTTCCAGGAGTTTTTTGTGCTTCATTTGCAAGCTCACTTGGTTTTCTAACCGATCTGTATACTGGTTTTTTTCTGTTGAATACTGGCACTCCTGTTTGAGATCGGTTATCCGGAGACTTTCTTATGTCAGCCATGCTACTATGACAGCTACTGTTATCCAAGCTACGGCGTCTTTGGGGAACTGGCGAGCGGGGAATTTTACATTTAATTGAATTATTGGTACTTAGCTTTCCATCTTCTTCACCATAGATTTTTGTAGAGAAGCCGGTTTTGCGAAGGCCAGTGTTACTGGCAATATCAACCGTTATTTCATCTTCCGTAATAAACACGCCAGATTGTTCAAATTTGTTGACCTCTTCTTCATCCACAGAAGGAGTGATTGTAACAATGGAGTCAAGTTGCTCAGATAGTGATGAATGAGGATCAATATTGTTATCTGTTTCGCAAATTTCTGGAGTTTTGATTGATGGTGTTCCGTCATCGATTGGAGACAGTTGGGAGTCACTTGACGTCTGGTCTTGACGCGCTGTAAAAAATATATGTTTTAATTTAAAGAAAATGTAATTTAAAAATGAACTACAATAAAGATCTATTATTCAGAAAATTTGAATTTAGAAAGATTTTTGTAAAACTAAAGAAATCGGTTTACAATTTCCTCAAACTCAAAAAAAAAAAAATATTTTGCAACAAAAAAGAAAAGTTCGGTGAGTAAAGCATTACAGTTGTGAGCAGCACTTATGCTTTACACCACACTATTTCTTGCAAGTTTCTTACAACACAAAAAAATCGATCTGAAATTCATTTGAAATGGTTGTGTAACTAAAAGAATCGTGGTATCACAAGCGCCCACTCATATGGCAAAGTACGCCTATGAAAATTAAGCAAAAAAGATATCTTTTAAGAAATAAATTAGTTCTGACAGAAATTTGCATATGTCATTTGCGATTGGACTTTCAGAGTTTACTTTTCTGTTTTGATTTCAATTTTCGTGAACACAAACTTAAACGTCGTCATCTAAAAAATGGCTTTTTCAAACAGTTATTACCTTTGATAAATAATCTGAAGAAAACCTTTGTGTGTATATTTGTGTTCAGCGTCTACTCCTTTACGCAATTGAGAACAGGAAAACATTCCGAAAAGGGTAAAGTTGGGTGATATGGGACCACTGGTGATATTGCAACTTTTCAATATCTCCCACTTAATGACTTATTTTTTTAAATTTTATATTTAAATTTGCAACCAGGACTACAAAAAATGGCGCACTGAAACCTCGAGGGATATATGGTACCGGTGTCATTTCCCCCGATTCTAGTTTGTAACCTATAAATTTTTCAAAAAAAAAAAATGGCGCAGTGGATATAGTGTTTGACTGCTAACCTAGACGTGTGGGTTCGATCCACACGCTAGGCAGCATTCCTTTCCATTCCTCCAATTTTAATTAGAAGCCGCCAGCGGGTTAAAATGAGATAGTAAATAGATAATTCTGAAATCCACTGTGCCAACAAACAATTCGTTCCAATCTTTCTATTCCTACTAACTAGTGCCGTTCAATTCAGGTTGCATTTAAAAATACCATAGATATTGCAGGCATGTAGTTAAAATTATCATCAACAACAACTAAATATTTAAAGAAGTTAAAAAAAGGTGCCTAAAAAGACAAAATATCCTAAAATGAATACCAACGCTGGCGCTGATGTCAATAAGTTCATCAGAGGACGTTAAATGTCATTTCTTCATCAGATGGACCGGAAGGCTTTGGTCAAAATATCTACTAATATGTCACTTTTGGTCTCATGACTCATGCACTTCTTTTAACAGCACATGCAAACAAATGTGGCAAACATAAACTACAAGAAAAAAGGGTGCCATATCACCTTGGAGCAGGTGCCATATCACGCTCAATTTTTGTTAATTCCTTTTTGTATGTTTTTATTTTTTCAAAGACAAATATAAATTTTCCTTTCCATAATGTTTGTTTATAAAATAAGATTTAAAAAAAAAGTTATTTTTGTTTGAAATAAAAATCTTTTTTCATTTTTGAAGTAATAAAGAGAAAAATGGGTGCAATTTTACCCGACTTTACCCTACTTAGAACGAAAAAGAGAAACTCCGAACAACCAATCGAAAACGACATTAGGTTTGACAATGACTGTTTGTACTTCTCAAAATACATCAAATGCCAATATGAACTCCGAATCTTGGGACTGGCTTTATTCGCCTCTCTTTCAAGACACACACGAACTAAGTTGCAAAGTTTGTTTGAGATGGATACATACTAATTTTAAGGTAAATGTAATATGTAAAGTTGTAACTCTAACAAAACTTACCAGTATTTTCAGCATCATCGATTGATGTTTGACTATGAATTGACTCCCTCTTCTGAGCGTTGGACTGAATCAAGCCCAAACTACGATATCCTTCGTCACTAATTTCGCTACCATTATCACTGATGTTTTCAAATTTGGTACTGCAAGAAGTTTCATTACTTAGAGTCCCACTGCTATTAGGTGGGCTTACAACATCAGTCTGTACCAAATTTAAACTATCAAATTGCACATGATTGACGGACATATCCACACCATTCGTGGGTAAAGATTTCGGTCCACTGGATGATTCTAGAGATGTTTGTTTTTTCCTCATGTCAATAAGGCGCCTAGGGCTGGGTGACATCGAACGTCTGGTCAGATTGGGTACAACAATTTGCGATGGTGTGTGCAATTTTTCCTAAAATTATAAACATATACCATGAAATTAAAAATTCAACAGATATTAAAGTACTAATAACCTACGTTGCTACTCTCATTGCTGGAACTGTGATTTAGTTGTTTTAGATATTTTCGCTGTGGCGTGGGACTGCGACTGCGTGTTTTGCCAGCGGCACTGGGTGACAAGTTGCTGACACCATTAACAGATGGTGAGCTATTTGGTGAACTGTTAAAGGTCGACACAATTTTTCTGGTCGAAGGTGGTGATCTAAAAATAATAGAATAAAGTTAAAACACAAATGTACCAGTATGTAGTATATAATAATAAAAAAAAAAACAATTATTTATAATCATATTAAATTTCAGTTCGTGTCAAGTCATTGCGAATTAGCTGGCTTCCCGGGTATGAGCTGAATTTTTATGAAGTTGTCAATAAAACAGCTAACAGGCAGTACTCTTAATACATGTCACAGGCAATATGGATCAAATAATAATGCTAATAGAGCCAATTGACCGTGGTAGGGTGTGATTAATGTTTGAATTAATAACACATCACTGGAAAAATGGTATTTAAGTCACATGAAAGATTGAAGGACAATTCTATTTTAAGAATTATTTCAGCTTTGACTTTTACTTTTAGGTTCAATTGATTTAAACATAATGTAGATCGAATTAATTGATCAGTGAAAAGAATACAAAATTGTAAACGTTAAATTTTTGGAAATAAAGGAAAACCTCTGAAAGGTTAACAGTTAATACTTAAGCACTTTACTAATATTTTCCTAATTTTAAACACTTTTTAACTAGAACCATACTAAATCTATTTTCTTAATAAACTACAACTAAACACGCCTAAAATAGTGCAAAAAAGTAAGCGAACATAACTTTTTGACGTTTGTAAATGTCAAAGTGGCATATGGATCTAGTACGATACTAAAAAAATAAAGTAGCCATTTTGTGATTTTAACTTTAGTAAAATCTTAAGAAAATAGTACGATACTAAACTGGTTTAAAATTAGCAAAATCCTCTTTTTAGCCTAGAATCATACTAAAAATGTGTTAAGATATTACTAAATCGTCTAAAATTTTGCGCCTATAGTATTATCATGAGGAAGTTTTTATTTACGGTCTATTTGGATACTTGGCGTCGCTAGAGTCTACATGGAATTTTGCAACATAGCCAGATTTTTCGCAACATTTTGAAAAGAGAATAAGAAATTTAACTGAGAAATATTTTTTCAGACATTTCAAGCAGAAAGAAAAAACAGATAAATTGCCAATTGCCTGGCCAGGGGCCAAATTCCACAAGAGTGAGTTTTCTTATGGGATTTTCTTTTGGTAACAAAAATTAATCTTTTTCCCCTTCAGATCTGTCAAAACACAGATTTTTTATAATTAAAGCCTTCCAATGGGCAAACAAATAAATTTATTTTTTGATCGGAAATCAATTTTGCAGATCTGGATTTTTCGGCAGATTTACCCCTCTTTTAATAATACCATAACACCATAAGAACAATTGACAGCAGTCGTTTTGACAAGATTTTGTTTTCAGTAATTATGTGAATAGTGAAATAAGGCTGTGAAAACACACATACATTTTAAAAACATAATAGCAATTATATATTAACAATTGTGTAATCCTCCAAATTAATTTCGGCATTCATTTTTTAAACATTGAGATCGCTTCGTGTTACAAAAAAAAAACTTGAATTAAGAAACAATTTTCAAATCATTTGCCATCAGATACCTTCTGGTTCCGATCAAAATCTGCAATTACGAAAAGAAAGCTCCATTAGTGTACGCAACAAATCGGGTAGGTACACTTAAATATTTGGGATCCCGCATGGGTGAAATTAATTTTTTTTTGAAAGATAACGTGTAAACAGATAGGTCAATTTATTCACGCATACTTTTAAGGTGAACACATTTTTTATACGGGAAATCATTCACGCTTGTGGAATTTGGAATTTGGCGCCATGTAGACAAATATTCAGTGTGAATGTGAATTTTACATTGAGTTTCGTTTTGTTTTGATGTGCTATTTTTTTGCATTTTTTCCAATTTTCTTCAAATTTTAAGAAGTTGAAGTTCAAGGTTTTTTCTCTGCTGTGTAATATATTTGTGAATGAAATGTAAATATAGTAAATAGAAAAATGAATGTTCAGTTGGTTTTGTGTTGAAGATTACATACATAATGTTGTTCATATATTGTTTTGTGATTTTGTTAATTTCAAAGTTTGTGCTGTAGGTATTAAATTGTTTGTGAATATTGTGAACAAAATGTAGACATCCTTAAGACACCTTAAATGCAATTATATTTGCAAATGGACTTTATTAATTTCAAGTGTTGTATTTTGTTGTGACTTGTGAACAATCTGTGAATTGTCAATACATACTTACATACGTTCTTGGTGTCATCTTGAATTGAATGGACATTTATTTTTCGTTTCTTTTTTTTATTTAAAGTGTTTTTTGATAATAATATGTAATATAAGAAGGTGTATGAATTTATTGGAAGTGTAGCCTGTACAATTAAAAGTCGGCTATTCTTTTTAATAAATACATATAGCCTTTTCAATTTCACCCTTCAATATCTTATAATTTATACAACCTTTTAAATTTTGTAAATAAAATTTAGGTACGTATTTGTGAGAAATTCAATGACAATGTACATATGTATGTACTTTTTATTCTTTATATCTTTTAAATAGGCATTTAAATATATCTTTCCAAAAATTTCAATTAATAAAATATTTTTTTTACAAACAGCTATACAGGGTGATCGGTATAAAGTGCGACAAAAAGCTAGGGCGTGTAGGTTGGACTTAAACCCGAAAAAAACCCCATGGGAGGGGGGTCTATTCCCAACCGCTTAGCCGGAGGGGTACTTTTCTAAGAAAATGACTCAAAACAGAAAAAAAATTATTTAAAAACAATGATAAAACCTACAATGCCATACTATCTACCTACTACCTACACCTATATATGTGTGAAATTTCGAAAGAATCGGTTAAGCCATTTATGAGATAGTCCAAAGCAAAAAAAAAACTGCCCTATGGAAAGTACCGTTCATTAAAGTACATTACAATTTTTTTTTCAACCATATGATCGGTCGTACCTAAAAAGCCGCACCTATTTTTTTAAATCAAAATCGTGAGAGCCGTTTTTGAGAAAAATAGGTTTTAACATAACGGTTATATGGCAGGGACCGTTATTTTTTTAAATAAAAAAATACTGTGTAAAGTATTCTACCTCATTCCCTTACTAACTTATCGTATACATTTATGTGTTTGCTTCTTTATCGTGACGCATTTTCGTTTCATCGAGTTTCAAATCATAACGCTTTTAAAGAAGTTTTACTTCGATAATATCTAAAATAATGTAGCAACGACTGTTGTTGTATTAAAGCAATTAGACTTCCTTAAGTCGTGCGTGTATTAATACTCAGGTTTTTTTTTTACTGAAACCAGTTAAAAGAAACCTTTCTAAAAAAAATAGCAATAGCGAAAAAAATTAATAGTTACACATTCAAGCTTTCAGCAATCAAGCATCAACCATCATAATTAAAAAATCACACATGTAAAATATCTTAAAATCTCATGCTGCGAAATTAAATTTGATTTTTATGATAGACTAACCTTCACAGTCACTCATTTAGTTGAGCTACTAGATATTTAGGTAACGAAATATTTATGCGGGTAATTAGACTCAATTATGCAAATTTGACTAGCAAATATTGGACTATTAATAGGCAATCTAGCCAAACGAATTAACATATTACCATAAAAGATGTTAGCATATGTTGCTGCTATAAGAAAGTGGGTTAGTTATTTTTTTTAGGACAGACCATCCATCAACAGAAAAAAAAAAAGAATTACACATGACAAAGGGTCTCCTAGTTGATTAATAAATTTAACACCTCACTGATTTCACAAAATCGAAAGTCAAATTTTTTTAAAGAAGAATTATTTAATAGATTAATTAAAACGATTTTTTAAGAACTTTTTGACTCACTTTGAATGCATTTCAGAATACCTTCTTTCAATCATCCGCAAACTCAAAGTGAATTAATAAAGTTTTTAAAATTCGTTTTAATTATTAAAAAAAATCTCGATTTTATGAAATCATTAAGTCATTAAATGTTAAATTTATTAATCAATTAGTTTACGGATTTCTCGCAGTTTAACTAGAATAATTATCTTATTTAAGAGTATTCTGTTTAACAGTTGGTAAAATGGGCTACCATAGAATTGCATTACTATTTGTCATTACTTCGATCATTGTCAAGACTTTTCACTTAATAAATAAATCTCAATAAATCGTTCAGCTGCAATCCCAATTTCAATTAAAATGCTAAATAGGGAACTTATTTTTATGCAAAAAAGAAATAACGGCAAAAACCGCTGAGCTAGCGAACGACAATGGTATATTGCTTAATTGAGAAGTAGATAAACCGGCCCAGACCAGCGGAACCTCCAGTACCACTTCTTTTGCGCTTTTTACCAGAACAATCTAATTAAATAAACAAATAATTAGAAATCCTTATGTTAACTAAACTCTACCACTCCAAATGACATTTAAGAAGTGTTTTTAATGAAACCTCTTATGAATGATCTATTCCAACATTTTTGGTAAGAGCATGAAAGACACAGCAGAAAAATACATGTTTCCTTAAATAAACTGATTTTTTGTTTGCTAAAAGACAGACATGTTGATTTATGATCATAGATTGGTTGAATAATGTCTATAAAGGAATGTATTATCATAATTTATTTGCTGCTTACCAATTGATTGGAGTTGGAGGGAGGTAGGTATTTGAGACGCGTATGAAATAAAAATATAATTATAATTAGCAATTCTAATTGACTTATAAAATGGGATATAATCTTTGTGACAAGTAGTAGCAAATGTGCATACATACGTATAATAGTTGGCGTCAACACAACAAATGCTAAAGCTTAGAAAGAATAATACAAAATAAAAAAGAAAATATCTATACGATTGGGACATGAGTATGACGAGAATAATTGTCATGCAAAGACTGTGTCGTCGTCGTCGACTTGTTGAATTTATTTTTATTTTCTATGATAACTAGGAAAAAGTATACAGGAAGGGTTTGAGGTATGTTTGTGAATTGTCATGGATTAAGTGAAACCATATGGTGCACCTTAACACTAAGTGTTTCGGCGGTAATGGTATTTGCAACAAACTAATAAAATAGTGCGCATACGTCATAGTGTACTATGTGTATATGACCGCAATTTAGTGATGTAGTGAGGCCAGCAAGTAAGTTAATTTCGCAATTTATACAAATATTGTTAGCTGGATGGGTGCCACAGTACGGAAGAGTATGGTATTATTATTTAAAAAGGTATATACCTCCTGATTTTTAATTGTGATGGAAGGTACTATGAACGCAAGATCTTAATCAAATCTGACAGTACCATGCTAGAGAACACGAAAAAGTGGGTCTCGCCTGTCTGTATGTGGATCTACAGCCTAAACGGATGGTCCGATCTTCGATTCTTTTTTATAATCTCATTTTTAGCCCCAAAAATAACAGTACCTGGCATACAATTTTTTTTTTTACCAAAAATAGTAAATCTCAAGTTTGTCGAAAAAGGCTATAACGATTTTGGTAAAAACTATTTAGTGCACTATTATAGGAGTAATATACATTTTGGTTTAAAGTTTTTTGGAAATAAAATGTTATTAGGTACCCTGCCATAGAACGTTTTTTTTTTGATTTTCCATTTTCTCATTAACGGCTCTATGGATTTCTATCAAAATTTTTATTCACGATGATGTCTTTCTGATTCCAAATAATACTGCATACCAAAATATTTAAAAAATAATTTTTCGGAAAAAAAATATTTTTTTTGAAAATTCAGTATCACGAAAAATGGTGGACGCTTTTTTTTTGATATTATGTTGTTAAATTTATATTAATCAAAACCTAAAATTGACATACAATTAAAAACAAAATTTTGCGTATAAATAAATAAGTAAAAAAAAAACACACTTTAAAAATAGCTTTAACATTTTCTACTGAGAATCTTGTGTACGGTGTGGTCTTAATTATCTGTAATTTTAATTAATTTAAAAATCAAAAACAAATACTATAAAATAAGTTTACTTTATGGCCATCCTTCAAGGCGGCGCAATTTTAAATTTTGTTGCAAATATCGCGCCATTTTTAAATTACCATCATTAAATCATTGGCATTGAGACAATATATTTGGGTGAATGCAGTCCAATCTGAAACATCTATTGTGTTCTAATGATCCAGTGTTGCCAATGTAGGACGATGGTGATTAAAAAAAATAAAATAAACGACTGGAACTCAGAAGATTCTTAGTAGAAACGTCTAAATCTATTTTAAATTCGTTTTTTACTTAATTTTTGACATATAAAAATTGTCAAATTTTTTTTTTAGTATTTGTATAATATTGAATATTAAACAATATAAAGTTATAAAATAATTTAAAAAAAATTCTACCAGTTTTCGAAATGTTGAATAAATGATGTTTTTTTTTTCAAAAAACCAAACATTTTTTCTTTCGAAAATGTTGGTAGAATTTGATGGGCATCCTATACATAAATGGTTGATGGAGATCCGTTGAGCCGTTATTGAACAACAATGGTTTGTAATGTTAATAACAAAATATGTAAAACAAAAAAATTGGACCAAAATGTAGAATGTACCTATAGTAGTGAACAGATTTTTTAAAAATTAAAATCGTTACAGCCGTTTTCGAGATAATTAAAATGGTAGAAAAAAAACGTTTGTCAGGTACTAAGAAAAGATTTAAATATGTAATACTGGGAGTTTGTAATGATACGATGTGATTTATTACAAAAATAAGAAAATGTTAAAATAATTTTGTGAACAAAGTAATATCATTGTAAATTATGGTTAACACATTAAAAAATAAATTGATGAAGTAAGGAAATCTTACAAAACGTTGGGTAAAGAGTGGAATGAAGTTTTTTTATTTGCATTCAAAAAAAACAAACAGACCAAAAGAGCTTAATTCTATCATCTAAAATTTAAAAATCTGTTTGAGAAAATCACTTAAAACGCAGGTAATGTTTGAAGAAAATCACTTCAGTCTTTTAAGGTAGTCCTAAATGGCGAACATGCTAGCTACGAATTAACTCATGCTCGCTGTTTTTCTCGTAAAGGGGCTGGGTCGCGAACCGCTCGGTATTGGCGAAAAATGTCGATGTTGTCGTGTTCGTTGGCTTCGATTTCCGCCATGTAAGGGCATGGTCGCGAGCAAACCTCATTTTTGCTATAAACGCCGCCGAGGTCGTATCGCGGATGAAACACAATTGCAACAACAACATACCATGATCGCAACCATTTGTGCTTGATCATAATCAATAATTATTGACGAATCAAAACGAAATGGTGGCGCATGGGTGGCAATGGCGCAGCGGATAAAGTGCTTGATTGCTAACTTAGACGTGTGGGTTCGACCCATGGGTTAAAATGAGACAGTCAATAACCTGGTTCTCGAATCTACTGTGCCAAACAAGTGCCGTGCCATTCAGGTTGCAATTAAAAAAGACCTTAGGTCTTACAGGCATATAGTTAAAATTAAAAAAAAAAAAAAAAAAAGAAAATGAATGTTTTCGTTCGGGCTGAGTACCCATACGGAATTGAACGCGCTAAATATTTTTCATTTATCCTAATTGTTAAAATATTAATAATGAGATATCTCAAAATATCATCATATGGTCTGCTTACATGTCAGAACCTCAGAACACCTCCTCAACCTTCTGTCTCTGCTGATCTGCATAAAAACTAACCAGTCACTGTTCGAAAATCACGAAATCCTGATTTCTATAAAATGTTGGTTGTCTCATGTGAAAAAACTCAGCTGAAGTGCGCCGTTTCGATATCATAACTCTCTAAACCTATTCTGAAAATTCTTCGAGGTCGTCAAAAAATGCCTTACCAAGTACTTGTTTTTTTTTTCAAGTGAAAGTGAAAGACTGGTCCCCTTCAACAGTGTATTGTGAGGCACGGCATCGCTGCATGACCTACTATCAGTAGGTGCATGTTACAACGATCCTGACTCGTCTCGTTTAGATCTGGAATTAGGTCAGTTGTACGGAATTTATTATATGATATCTCCACCTGCGATTGAATTCTTCAAACTAAATTAACAAGATATTGCCATTCACACCTTAAAGCGGAATGTTAATTCATTTCGCAAGCGAGCCATGCTGCTCGATCTCCAATAATGCCACTGTGACTTGAAACCCAGATCAGAGTGAGATTAAGGTTAATAATTAGGCTGCGAGTTCACTAATACATCGCTGGACAATGGACAAACTCGACGATGGTGATGTCGAGACAATGGCGCAAAATTTTAAACGATTTAGTAATATTCGTATTGTAAATCATTTTTAGTATGATAAGGGGTTATCCATTTCGCGGTTTCAAAAGTATAGGGCTGGAATTCGACATCTGTCAAACTAAGTTGGTAAGCCAATTTTTTTTTTCAGTTGAAAGTCTAACATTTACGAAAATAGATCGCTTAACTATCGCACAACGAATACAAATTGTTGAAACCTACTACAAAAATAGTGATTCTGCCACAGCCACATATAGTGCTTTAAGAGGAGATTATGGTTTATATAATCGTCCAACTGCGCAAGCAATTGGCAAAATTGTGAAGAAATTTGAAAAGACTGGATTGGTTACAGATATTGTAAGGCCTGTGCATCATAATTTCACTGGTACCACTGAAAATATCGTTGCTGTAAGTGAAAGTGTTGCCGAAGACCCAAATATGTCGATTCCTCGTCGTTTTCAGGAATTATGACTGTCATACGGCACATTATGGCGTCTTTTACATTTGGTGTAGGTGTAGATCTACATCCATATAAAGTCCAGCTCACACAACAACTGAAGCCAGCTGACCATTCACAACGTGTCGTAGATACGTCGAATGGGTGCTTGCACAACAGGCGGTGGACGGCGATTTTTCGAACAAAAAACAAAAACGACTGTCACTGTCAATTCGGAGCATTATGGTCATATGATAACCGACTTTTTTTTGCCTGCTATTGAAGAATACGACTTGGAGAATATGTGGTTTCAACAAGACGGCGCCACATTACAACTCAACTCGAGCCAATATGGCTTAATTGCAAAAGACATTTCCTGGCCACGTAATTTCTCGTCGTGGCGATATCAACTGGCCACCAAGATCATGCGATTTGACACCGCTGGACTTTTTTTCTTGTGGAGCTACGCGAAAGACCGTGTTTATGCAGATAAACCTTTAACTCTTGAGCACTTGAAAACCAACATTCATCAAGTAATGGCTGAGATACCGCTCAATATGTGTCAAAAAGTGGTCGAAAATTACCTCAAAAGAATCGATGCTTGCAACAATTCGCGTGGTGGTCACTTAAATGATGTAGTGTTTCACACATAATGCCAACGTTCAAACTTTATAATAAAAAGGAAATATCATGAAAAAAAATATTTTATGTGTTTTATTTACATTTACTTTGAAACCGCAAATGGACAACCCGTTACTAGGCTAAAAAGAGGATTTTGCTAAGATTTCGTTTAGTATCGTAATATTTTCTTAACATTTTACTAAAGTTAAAATCACAAAATAGCTACTTTATTTTTTTAGTATCGTACTAAATCCATATGCCACTTTCACATTTACAAACGTCAAAAAGTTATGTTCGCTTACTTTTTTTTACACTATTTTAGGCGTGTTTAGCTGTAGTTTATTAAGAGAATAGATTTAGTATGGTGCTAGTTAAAAAGTGTTTAAAATTAGGAAAATATTAGTAAAGTGCTTTAGTATTAGCAAACTTTTAAGTAGTATCATGCAAAGTCCTTAACATCAGGCTGTTTAAAATTTTGCGCCAATGACTTTAAATGCTACCTGACTGTTGTTTTTGATAGTAATATTCTGGATTTGAAATTGGTCTTGTTTAGGTATGTTTTTTAAATTGCTGGGAGTTCAGCCTGGAAAACATTAGCTAAACCTGGTAGTCAAAAAAGACAAAGGCGTTTAATAACTGGAATGAGATTCTTGGCCCAAGACCGTACTCCATCTTTGAGCCATCCGACAAAATAATTTTGACAAAGTCTTTCTTCCTAACAACTATTTCGACCATATTCACACTAGTATAACTAAAGATAATTCTAAAAATAAAAACTACTGAGTAGTCAGCAACTTCTGGAAGGCTTTTTTAATTACCTAACATAAGCTTAATGGTACACACTCGAAACCTAGGTTTTGCTAAGAATCTTAAGTTTTAGCTTTGATTTTCCATGAACATGCCTTCAAGCGTGTCTTAACCCCAAATAAAATCTAAGATTTTTATGCAAAAAACAACACCTAAGAAAAATCCATATTACTCACCTCTCAAATATCACTTGTGCCTTATTGAGTTCAATGCCATTTGTGCCAGCACTTGTTCGTGGTATTAAGCGCGCCGCAACCGATGATCTATGTTGTGTTTTGCAACGACAAGGGTCGTGTTTGTCCAAATAGTGTGACAATGTATCCCAACCACCTCCAACACGAACCATAACATGTGAACGAAGAATCTGGAAAAAATTAAATTAAAAAAAAATCATCATTAAGTACGAGTATATAAATTAAGTTCATCAGAGCGTCTAAACAGATCAAACATTGCATAATTAATTTAAGCCTAAGGCAATTTTCCCACTGGCGATGCGATGGCGCGGCGTCTAAATTTCGCACCACATTTTTATAATCAACACCTAAAGTATTGGGTTTCGCATTAAGCTTGTAGTCTTCGTGCGATACACCATGTAAAATTGTGGTTTTCCGACAGAGAGTAGCAATTTTACAAGTAAAAAAAAAACACACACAAAAACACACATATCACTGGAATAACTACCCAATGGAAATATTGACCACTTATCACTTGTTTAATTGACTGTAATTTTCCTGCGCTAATTGAGAGTGCTGCCGCATATTACCAAGGCATTTGACTACGCATAATAGATTACCGGCGATAAATTGAATCTTAATTAGAGTTTGCAGACATTTTTTTCTCAGAAGCTTTTAAGTATAGTGGCTAGGCTATAAATTCAAATGACAGTAATGACAACGATGACAACCTACACCATTTTTATTTTTTAAAGGTTAACACCTTTTCCCATTCAGACCCACGCAATCATCTTACGCAATTTGAGATGAACTCAAAAAAGCCAATAGAATAAAGCTGCTTATGCATTGCAAACTTACATTACTTTTATTTACGGCGACCAAATTAAGGCATTTGAAATCACTGAAGTGTAAACCAGACCCAACGACATCAATGCAATAATAGCTGTCGCAACTTAAAGGAATCAATAATAACAACTGTCACTTATAGTCAAACAGATAATTAGCTGCCACATTGGATCAATTGGAATCAAATTATGTCAATTTCAATTTGCGTCTCGAATTGTTGTCTTCTCTTCTTCTCATCATCAATGTAACTGAAATGACATGTGAAATCAATATGCACTTCGACATTTGAAACCAACATAGGTAGGCCAGTTTGACAGGTAAATTCGATTTCGAACCAAGCGGCGGCGCCATATTGATCTCGTTTATCGGATTTAGTGTTTGATATCTCCCTCCGATAAATGCGAAAAGAATATCGAAGAAGTATATGATATAAGTAGAATGGAAGAGTGAAAGTATAACCAGGATCGCGATACAATTAGCTAACTTAACAAATTATCATCGATCACAGCTGGAACAAGTATCTCCCTCTAATGGAATGTTGAAGTAAAGCAGGCGGCAGGCAGCAGCAAAACACCGATCACCTAGTTTGGTTGCCCGCCCGCAGAGGGAAACATGGTTTGAACATCCGTGGTGCAACATGAACCATGACAGCGAAGAGATTTGTCTAAGCAACATGCGTGTGTACCTACCTTTACGACGACACGACGCGACGCGACGACGACGATATAACGTTGGCGATGAAGCACTGAGAACTGAGTGCTGAACACCGAGCTGACGATGAGGACCAATTGCGTTGGGTTATTTATTTGTGATTCGCCTCAAGCAGACAGTTGTTAGAGCCAAAGTTAACAACGATTGGAAAAACAGCTCTGATGAAAACTAAGTTTTAGTCCGATGGGGCAGTACAAGTTGTTGGTTGATACTATTTGGCTAAAAGGCGCTTGTAGTTAACAGAGATTTCTTTTGGAGAATTAGCCTGAAACGAGATAGATGGCTGATGGCAGCACAAAGACACCAAACAATCTGTGCAACATTAAAAGTTATTCTCGAACTATGAGGTCTTCTATAGATTGGCTGGCTGAACGGTGCGCGTATGGCTTGCTGACTTGTGGGTTAAGTTTTACTTTTTTATGCTATATGGGTGGCATAGAGTATGTACACGTATTTGTTGGAGAACAACGACGTACACGACCTAGTTAATCGAATTTACTTGTCAAATTCGTAAAAATTATGTTACTACGAAACATAGACAATTATTTCAAACTATTGATATTATGTTCTGAATTTAGTTGTTCTTCTTTTTGGATTTTTACGAGAGAAGACCTCTGATCTACAACTACTAGTTGTACAAAACCATTTGATAAAATCAAGTTCGACGCTATATCATGCCATATCTTCTAATTCATTTTGATACTGAAGATGCAATTTTGTTGTCAGCTCAAATTCGGACAAATTCTCCAATTGTACCAAAGTTCGTGGGAAATAGATTTCCTATAAATGTTCGATACCCGATATTTAATTAAGGGCCAATTTTTCAATAGTCAGTTAGGCAGTCAGTTAGTACATATTCTCCAGATAGAGCAAAAATCAGTTTTTCAAGATCCAGGTACAACTTAATCTAGGAATAAAGTTATCTGCTCATTTTAGAACGGAATAAGGAGTTATCTGAGGAATAAAATAAATAACTACTCGTATTTTCGATGCAAAAACACTTTGAAAAATGATTGCCTTGAAATAAGCGTTAAACAAAAATTAATTTCAATGAAAAGTTCGATACTCGAAATAAAAGTGAAGTAGTATAGATTGGTAGGTTCTGGCGTTCGTAAAGTGGTGCAAACACCACCCTATGGATTGGTAGGTTCTGGCGTTCGTAAAGTGGTGCAAAACACCAACCTTCTTGTGGTTTTGATTTGATTGACAGTTGGATGTTCCAATTGTGGTTAGGGTGTTCCAATTGTGGTTAGGGTGTTCCAATTGTGGTTACGATGTTCGGATTGTGATTATGATGTTCCAATTGTGATTTAGTTGTTTATAGTTTTATTTATATATTATCTTTGATGAATCACATACAAACTATGCATGAGGAGATCTTAAATCATTGCGCGGGTTGTGGCAAGAGATTTACTAGGAAATACAAATTGAAGGAGCATATGTTGAAATGTATAGTTTTGGTTGAGCAGAGGAGAAAAAGTAATGAAAAATTATTTGTGACATCACTAGCTACATCAACATTACGAGTAATATCACCGTCGGAGTCATCATCATCATCATCATCAAAAATGATATGCAAAGTGTGTAATATTGAAATTGATAAGAAACGATGGAAACAACATCAGCGAAGCAGTGTACATAAAATAAAAGAGCAAGTGTTCTGCAGTGATAACGTGTATAAAATATTGACATCATTTAAAGATCGAATTGTGTCATATTCCATCCAAAATGAAAAAGAAGACGATTTGGACGTGAATTCATTTTTTGCAAGGAAGAGAGCAAATATTAAAAATCTTTTGCAAGAAAAAGTCGTAGAGAATGGATCAATTAAATTCAATTTGGAATTATTCGCCGAATTTGTGAAGATTGTTAATGTGGATGATATGAATTTTGATGTAAAGTCAATGATGACACGTATGCGAACTCTTCTTCCATTTGATAATATTGATCAATTAATATCAGAAATGGAGACAAATATAATGGAGAAGCTGGAAGAATTTCAGGAGCGAGACAGTGGATGGACTCTTATTAAGATAAAAGCATTGGAATTGAATATAAATAGATTTCAGTGTTTGAGGGGGTCAAAGCACTTCAAATTACCAGCTTTCATTAATAACAAAAAGGCTGTTATTAATATTCAAAACAATGATATATACTGTTTCAAATGGGCTATAATATCAGCTGTGAATCCAAACGTGTCGAATGCTAATTCCCCATATGCTTATAACATATCAGATATAACTAGTGATTGTATTCCCATTGCTAATATGGTTTTAAATTTTAAAGATCTTGTTTTTCCTTTGGGAATTGATCAGATATACAAATTTGAAGCACAAAATGATATAAGCGTAAATGTTTTTGGATACTCAAATGAAGAAAATAGTATTGAGGGTCCATACTATTTGACTAAAACTGAAAAACCGATTCATATTAACTTATTATTTTGCAAGGCTAACGCAATGTCACATTACGTTTGGATAAAAAGTTTAAGTCGGCTTCTACGCGATAGGATACTTAATGCGAAAGAGAAAAAACTATACTTTTGCAATAGTTGCTTACATCATAATTACAGCGAGGAAAGTTTGCAGAACCATAAGAAAGAATGCGGGGGTGTTGTTACACATATGCCAAAGGAAGGAGAAAACTGTGTAAAGTTTTCAAAAGTTGAAAATTCTATCAATGTGCCTTTCGTGATATATGCAGACTTTGAGAGCATTTTATTACCTGTCAGTACTTGTCTTCCTGATCCAACCATATCATCAACAACAACAACTCAACAGCATGTTCCTTGTGCATTTGCGTACTACATTAATTGCTTCTTTGATAAAAGAAATAATTTAATGAGGACATTTACTGGTATGTTATATTTTTATTTTTTTATTTTTTTATTTTTTAAATATTCTTGTTTTTTATAGGGCCAGATTGTACGAAGGAATTTATTCTTAGTTTATGTGAAGATATTCAACGTCTTTATGCTGATTATTACAAATATGCTGTACCGATGAAAGATCTCACATCGCAACAAGAATGGTGTCAGGAGAACAAAGAATGCTGCATATTATGTGAGAAAAAGTTTGTAGAATTTGAATATAGAGTAAGAGATCACTGTCATATTACAGGTGAATATAGAGGACCTAGTCATAATAGTTGTAATTTAAGATCAGGTCTTCCCAAATTTATTCCAATATTCTTACACAATCTAACAGGCTATGACAGTCATTTGTTTTTCTCTTCATTGAATGCAGTGGAGGGAGAAATAAATGTCATTGCCTTGAATAAAGAAAAATATGTATCAATATCTAAAAAGATACTTGTAGATGAAAAATCACAGACCTACTTTGAAATGAGATTTCTTGATTCATATCGCTTTCTAAACGAAAGTCTTGACTCCCTTTCACAAAATTTAGGTAAAGATGATTTTAAATTAACAACATCATATTTTAATTGTGATAATCAATTCGATTTAATTAAACGAAAGGGTGTGTTTCCCTATGATTATATTAATTCATGGGATCGCTTAGAAATGAAGTCTTTACCGGAAAAATATCATTTTTTTAACAAACTAACTGATGAGGAATGTTCCGATGAGTCATATGAAGTTGCTAATAAAATGTGGTCATATTTCAATTGTAAGAATATGAAGGAATACATGCAAATTTATTTACAAAGTGATGTTGTTTTGCTTGCCGATATCTTTGAAAATTTTCGAAAAATATGTCAAGAAATTTATAAATTAGATCCCTGCTACTATTATACAGCACCAGGTTTATCTTGGGATGCAATGCTCAAAATTACAGACATTGACTTGGAATTATTAACCGAATTAGAAATGTATAAATTTTTCCAAAAGGGTGTTAGAGGTGGTTTAACTCAATGTTGTCATAGATATTCGAAAGCAAACAACAAATTTATGAGTTCATATATGCCAAACTTACCTTCATCATATTTGATGTACCTGGATGTTAATAATCTCTATGGTTGGGCTATGAATCAAACTCTTCCCTATGGTGGTTTTCAGTGGGTGACTGATGTTGAGCAGTTTACCAAAAATTATATAACATCTTACAAAAATAAAGACATTGGTTACGTTTTGGAAGTAGACTTGGATTATCCCAGTTCCTTACATGATGTTCACAATGACTTACCATTCTGCCCAGAAAATATTTGCACTCCGGGAACCAAATCTAAAAAGTTGGTAAGCAGCTTTTATGATAAACGTAAATATGTTATTCATATAGAAAACTTGAAGCAAACCTTAAAACACGGTTTGATATTAAAAAAAGTTCACAGAGTCATTCAATTTAAACAATCAAATTGGCTTCAAAAGTATATTGAATTGAATACTAACCATCGTAAGAAAGCCAGAAATACCTTCGAAAAAAAATTTTTCAAATTAATGAATAATAGTGTCTATGGTAAGACAATGGAAAACGTTGATAAAAGAACTGATGTTAAAATTCTTACATATTGGGAGAATATTGGTAAAAGAAAAGGTGCACGGGATCTAATAGCAAAACCAAATTTTCACAGTGTATCTATTTTTTCTGAAAATATGATTGCTATACAAATGAAAAGGGTAAAAGTTGTCTATGATAAACCTCTTTATTTGGGCTTCGTTGTCTTAGAACTTTCAAAATTACTTATGTATGAGTTTCATTATGAATATATGAAAGTAAAATTTGATAACAGGTTGCTTCTTAATTATATGGATACAGATTCTTTCATATATACTATAAATACAGAAGATTTTTACTCTGATATCTTGACTGATTTAGTCACATATTTTGATACTTCTGACTACAATCCCTTGAATGTGCACAACTTTCCGATTGTTAATGCAAAAAAAATAGGTATGTTTAAAGATGAGAATAGTGGAAAGAAAATGGTACAATTTGTTGGCTTACGTGCAAAAATGTACTCCTTTACAATTGATGATGGTACTTCAATTCAGAAATGTAAAGGGATCAAGACGTATGTTACAAAAAGACTAACTATAGAAAACTATAAGACCTGTTTATTTGATAAAATCTCTATTTATAAGAATATGACTACTTTTAGGAATAAGCTTCATATAATTTATACACAAAATTTAAATTTTTAATTTAAATGTTTTAGTCTTCAGTACTACGTTCATCAAACTTGATCACCACATTCAATAAAAATCAATAAGATAATAAAAATGGTAGTTTTTTATAAAAAGCCCTCCAGTATCAATCGAAACACAGTTGGAAGAGGACTAATAGATAAAGTTATTAACTCCTTACCTGTTGAACTTCACCTACCAGGCTATCAGTTTTGTGGACCCGGCACTAAACTTAAAGAACGTTTAGCTAGAGGGGAAAAAGGAATAAATTTCTTGGACGCTGCCTGCAGAGAACATGATATTGCTTATTCTCAATCAAAAGACATAAATAAACGACACGCAGCAGACCAAATATTAAGCAACAAGGCGTGGACAATAGTAAAATCCAAAGACAATAATTTTGCTGAACGTGCAAACGCTTGGTTAGTGACAAACGCTATGAATACTAAAGTAAAATTCGGTATGGGTAACAAGTTAAACAAAACGAACATGAAATCGATAAGAAAGAAAAAATGCAATATTGGAAATAAACTTTTCAAGATGGCTGTAAAAAATGCAAAAAAAATTTTGATACAAGAAAAACCGAACGATATTGAGAGCGCAATACAGATTGCTAGGAAAGTTATAGATAATTCATTTAAAAGAAAAAAATCAACGATTCAAATTCCACGCATAATACCGCTTCCTAAAGTTGGTGGATTTTTACCTCTAGTTCCTATACTAACAGCCCTCGGAGCAATTGGAGGTCTAGCATCTGGTGGATCAGCTATCGTTAAAGCTATAAATGAAGCAAAATCTGCTCGAAAGCAATTCGAAGAAGCAAATCGTCATAATAAAACTATGGAAGCCATAGCAATGGGAAAAGGTCTATATCTGAAACCGTACAGGAAGGGATACGGATTATTTTATCATTCACAACCAAAAAACTATTGAAGAACCTACCCAGGCGAGCGCTTACAGACATCGATTTGCTCAGATATACAAAATATCTACCACATTTTAGAGGTGTTTTTATGCGCGATACTTTACCAAGGCAACCTTATCCAATTGAATGTGGCATCGTTAATCTGGATTCTTCTTTCGGTTCTGGAACACACTGGGTAGCATACAAAAAAAACAAAAACGATAAAGAGTATTTTGATAGCTTTGGAAACCTTCAACCACCCCAAGAAATTGTGAAATATCTAGGAAACAACATAAAATACAACTATAACCAACAGCAAAATTATAATTCTTTTAACTGCGGTCACTTGTGTCTGAAATTTCTTTATAAATAAAACAAAAAACAAAAATTTAATTTTTTTTTTTTTTTTTTTTTTTTTCAAAAATAAACCCGTTTTCTTTATTACATTTTTTTATAAGTATATTTTGATGTACAATTAGATGATGATGATGATGATGATGATGATGATTCTTTTTTATTGTCCATGTATGTTTTAAAAGGGTTCCTTATTACAAGATACTGCAGCTTCTTAAGTGTTGTATCTTTCATTCCAACCTTATCTTTATCCATCCTTCTCGATTGGATGCTGTGATCAAACTAAAAGTGATCCCAGCAAGTTCAGTTTTTCGTTCGCATTTTTATCTCAACTTTCTTATAAATGATTTCACAATCTACGAAATTGTCATATCATATATCTGTTTATACTTTTTAACATCGATCAGTTCAACATCAGATCGGAACTCTGTGTCTTGTGTTGTAAATAATTCAATTTCACCATTACTCATAATTCTTTCGGTGGAATATTCACGATATTCATAACAAGCTATTACCAAAGTACGTTTCTTATAATTACTATCGTATGAACAACGAATTGTCAGATCTAATTGATCATATTCTAACTTAAAATGTCTGTAAAAAATATTTTCACTTTCAATTATTCCTTGTATATCCTTCTCTTTTCTCAACAAATCTTGCCTGAATGCCTCTATAGCCTCTTTGACAGTAAAATATTTTACTTGGGACTTTTCTGTTGTTGTTGTAGTTGTTGTTGTTTTATTATTATCATTTTGTTGATGAATGATCTCATTGATCTTCATTAATTGAAAGGACAAATCAATTTTTAAAGTATCATTGCTAGGTAGCAGCAAAGAGAATTCCAAATTTCCTTTATTCTCAGCATTAGCTGTAATATTTAGTGGTATTGGGATAGCTTGTAATAAACCCAATGAAAAGCAAACTATCAGCAAGGAATATTTATACATTTTGTTTGATTATTCGGAAGAGATGAACACACCTTACCAGAGAAAAGTCAAATTAATACTAAATTAAAATTCTTTAAATTAAATCTTTTTATTTATTCTGTTATTATATAATGACATTATTTTCTTTGCACGTATTACTATACTCTCCATCATATAACAACCACAAGTATCGGGTCCGTCTTGACATGTATCTGATGACCAGCTGCATGTTGAATAATGGTATCCATATTTAGAAGTAATAAGAGAAGCATGAGTGTATTCACATAATTTTATGTAGCAATGTTTAATATCCTCATAATGCTCATCCAACAAAATGTCCTTGTTGCCTATTAAAAAGTTAGAAATTTGCTTCCTAAGCTGATCGAAATTTATGTCCACCATCCTTTCTATTATCAGTTTCAGCAATAATAAGTTGATCCAACAATTTTATGTCTTCTTCATCAATATCACTTAGCTTAGTATCAAAATCATTAAATACACAATGTTCATTAAAACGATTTGTTGTTCTCAGGGGATGAAAACCATCAGTTGTGACTCCTATTAATGTTATTGTACCACCGACTACTTCAATTTTAAGATGCTCATTAATATTAAATTGATATAATATTGATGATAAACTTCCAGATAGTGAATCTCCTCTACACATATTCAACAATAAACATTTATTCCCATCCTCCGGTGTTAGATAAACTGATAAATTACTATAAATTATATCTACTCTTACAATTTTAAAATATTTCCACGATGAGAGGCAAGTGCAATATCGATCACCCGATTTTATAGTTTGAATCCAAAACATCCCTTACACACAAATTCTTCTATAAACATGTATGCAGCAAGTACACCTCTTAGAAGACGAAGAGTGACAATTGCAATTTTTATTACACGTCTTGATCAGATGTATCCAATACATTTCCGACAAATAATGATTAATTCATGATACCAACTCTATTTATATAATTATAAGTGTGCACATCACAGCAAAATAAATCCTAAAAATAGATCATTCATCAAACATAATATAAAAATAAAACTATAAACAACTAAACCACAATTGGAACATCATAATCACAATCCGAACATCGTAACCACAATTAGAACACCCTAACCACAATTGGAACATCCAACTGTCAATCAAATCAAAACCACAAGAAGGTTGGTGTTTTGCACCACTTTACGAACGCCAGAACCTACCAATCCATAGGGTGGTGTTTGCACCACTTTACGAACGCCAGAACCTACCAATCTATACTACTAAGTGACGTTCAAATTAAATTATTCTATAGATTGTTTTTTTCTTATATGAAAAATTCGATGTTGTTATCCGGTTGTTTAACAGTGAAGTAAGTTTATTCCCCTGGTAGCTAACTGGATGTTTATCTGGATATTGAAAAATCGGCTCTAAGGCAATCAGTATTGGGGGGTATTCTCCAATTCGAATCATGGGAACGTGAATGATGCTCAAATGGTATCAGGAAAAAGCTTTCCCAGAGAATTTAGCTGTCATTTCATACGATTTTTTGTTCGAGGGAAATTTATTAGTAAAAGTTCGAGGGAATAAAATATTCCGTGGGAAATGAAATTCAGTTGGAGATTCCTGGTAGGGCCCATTAAGCAATTTGTCATCCGTTCTAAATGCACTGCAGGCTCATGGTTATCTTGAGATTCATCCTGATGTAAACTGCAAAGAAGACATAACAGATGAAAAAACACCTGTTATTTTCCACAAAAAAATGGCTTGTGGAAAGTTATTTCCGAAAATGGAATGTTGCTGCTATGCATTCCATCAGTGTGAATTGAATCTTTGAATATAAAAATAGTGTTTTACATTTCGAATACAAACATTTTTTAATTGAAAACAATCCACATTTGTTTGCCATGAAAAACTTTACAGGAATTTTCAAAAAAAAATGTAAGTTAAATTTTGAAGGTTTTCCTTAATTTTTTTTCAAATAAGCTTGTTTGTGCGGTACGAAACTATTTGGCTCAAATTTATTGAAGATCATGGGCGGCTTCCTCAAGAGAAATACATCGAATACGGAGGTTTTTAGAATAATTAAGGATACATGTGTTTGAATATGTGATCCAGATTTTGACATTTCTAATATGAATGCAAACAAATTTGAATTGAAAGAAATTGAATTCACTTAGATTGCAGAATACGTTAAAACATACTTATGTGGCTAATAAGAAAAAGGCAAAAAATAAAACTTAAACAAGTTTTAACAGTTTTTTCTAATGCCCCTAAAATAGTTCTTTTGATGGTCTAATAGAACAGGCTAACTGCTCAAAAAGTTAGATTTGTCTCCGCATTAAAATGCTTTTTCTTAGATGAAATGGCATGTTACAAGTGCAATAATTCCGAAGAAAAAATTGTGTAAGATCGTGTAATATCGAAAAAAAAATCGGAAGATCGCAGATTTCATTAATTTAGCCTGCAGAAAGAAGGCTTATTCTTAGGTTAGTGTCCAATTATAGCCTGTCAGTACCAAAACTAAAAGTTTTAGCTTGAAGTTCTGCAAGGCTTTACAAGAGTAATTATAAGTGCCCTAAATCCAAAGTGCATGGAACTGCAAAAGTAGTATCCGTTAAGCCCTCAAAGAAAAGAAAGAAAGCTGGATTTCTCCAGACGCTGCATGACGAAAAGAAGGAAGGTCTGGCAGATGGTAATTTTTTCGGGCGAAACATGTTAATAATTATTATCATGAGCTATTTCCGAGGAAAAAATTGCCCTTTAGTTTCTCCCTTTACGTATGAGAACAAATACATGACATCAAAAAGAAAATGATTTCCTAAAATTTGTTGAGATATTACGGCCTCTCAATTTTTAAGCAGGTTAATAACCCAATTCATATTAGTTAGGTTTCAACCTGAATAACGTACAAAACGAAGTATTGCTAAAATTGCCTCAGTACTCTCGAGTCCTTAGTATTATTGAAAACGTGGGGGATGGGCTTGTTCAAGGGATATACAGGTCAGGACAATAGTTTTGAAATAAATAATCACTAAACAGCAATAAAATACCCTATGGAAAAAAACTTAAATTTACTTACTAATTGTATACGTTTCAGTGTTTAAATTTAAAGTAAAGGCACAACCGACGAACTTACTCGCGCTCCCTGTTTTTTTCGTCTATGGGCTGGTTCACGAGCTGTTCACTGTTGGCGAAAAATTTCGAATTTGTCGTGTTCGTTGGCTTTGATGTTCGTGGTGTATGGTCATGTTCGCGAGCAATGCGTAGAATTTATATGGGATTCAAAAAGTGAACTACAAAAATAAAGTTAGGAAAAATAAATCATGGCAAATCGCACATGTTAACACTTTCAACAAGACTCAGCCTGAAATGAATGGTCCGTAAATGAGCTCGTCGTGTATGATCTAACGCAACCGATTATGTTCGGCGAGCATGTTTGTCGTTTGTGCCTACCTTAAGGTAAATATTTAAGTAGGTAAATTTAAAGTTAAGTGTTTTTACGTTCTAAGAAAAAAAAAACTGCAACTAGCAGAGTGAGCCTTTAAGTACTCAATTTGGATAAATTGAACAGACTCTATTCGATTAGAAAGGTTAACAGTTTTTCTATAATTTAACACTTGAGTCATTTTTGGTCTATTTGCCATTATTTTACTAAAAGTATTATACTCCACCTGTTTGCCTGATGTCATAATAAGTAATTTAGTACTATAAAAAAATCTAAATAAAAAACCTGATGAACGTTAAGTCATTTAGTCACCCCAAAATATTTAAAAGTTTTATTTAACCGAAACAGGTTACAGCGCCGGCCATTAACTTTTAATTGACGATTTTGTGCTTGGCTCCCATTTTATTTATTTTTAGATACGAGTTTTTGGCAATAAGTGGAAGGGAAATAAAGCTGGCTAAGCAATTCCTTATTCGTGCTGTTTGTCTTCATTGTTCGTCCGAAGTTTGGTTCAGGGGTATTTTGATTGATGTATTCGGTAAAAATACTTGAGGTTCGATTTGCGTCCTAGAAAAATGGTTTAAGAAATAACGTGAAAACAGTGACATGTAAAATACATTTCGACGAAGTTCCAACGAAACAAGTGTTTTTGAGATTGATTTGACTCTATTCTGATGAGAATTGTACTTGAGCTAACCTTTTAAATATTATTTAATTCAAATGTAATTTCTAATATTTTAAAAATCAGTAATTTTTTTCTACGATGTCGTTTTCAAAACAAAGCTTTACAGATTTTCCCTACTTAATTTCATTAATCTTGTTATAACAATATATTTATGTAACAGAATATAATTATACAATTTTTAAAAGAAATATAATAAGGAATATTTATAGTGACATTTAATATTCAACAATTTAAATAGAGGTAAATGCCACTCATATATAAAAGACTTATGTGGAGTGAACGATATTAAGGAAAGACTGACTGAAAAAACATTATTTTTGTTATATACAAAATTTAGACAATTGAATAAGTTTAAAACTAATTGGTGTAGGTCAACAAAACTTCGATTTGGATATGATCAATTTCAAGAAGCCATATTTTAACTTTTTGTAAGTATAAATTTAAGGTTCGAATACAACGAATATTTGTAGGAAACATGTTAAAGAGCTTGCAGGACACAATGGAGTAGAAGTTTCTAAAGTGACTCGTTGGAAATGGGGGACAGATACATAGTTGTCAAGGTTGCTTCGCAAATTACGGACATCAGAGTTTGGACTCTGTAGATAACCACCCTATAAAGAATATTTTAGATACTTTAAAATAATATAAATGTCTCACAGGTAGAATGTGAATTGATTTAAAAAGCACCATAGAAGGATACAACCGGCTAACCCCGCATATTTTTCTGATAGCACACTTTTGCAAAATGACCAGAGGCTGTATTTTAGTTTGATAAGGACCACCCCAGCAACTAATCCCATACTGAAGTTTAGAATGGAATATTCCGAAATAAGCAGTTTTAAAAGTTCGGTGATCACAAACTTTTTTGAGATGGTAAAGACTACGGATCGAAGAACGTAGATATCGCTTCAAATATGAAAGATGATTTGTCCAAATCATATTTTGATCAAATGAAATACCTAGGTATTTAAAATCATAAACTATTTCAACTTGAAAACCATTTCCACAACAGACTTCACCTTCATCGAATGGCAGTAAAGTAACTCCACCATTACATGTACAATTTAACATTCTATAACGTTCGCAGTTTTGAGCATGGAATAATATATTTATATCAGGAATCGCATGCATTCTTAGACTGAAATACATCAATTTAGTTTTGTTGCTTACAGTTAATTTGTGTTTTGTAAACCAGATACGCAATAGGTGGATATCAAAGTTTAAGTCAACCACAAGGCTAAGCGGGCTAGGTGAGGCATAAGATATGCCAAGATCTTCAGCAAAAGCCGTTACTTTACCTACGAATGGAAGGCTGAAAAGAGAGTTTATATAGACGAGAAACAGAATAGGACCAAAGACAGAACCTTGTGGAACACCAAGTTTGAAACCCTAGTGTTACTCAAAAAATCTCCAATTTTCACTCTTTGGGTCCTGTCTTTTAAGTACGACACAAGCCAGTTATACAAAAATCCACGGAATCCAATATTATGTAATTTTTTAAGGAGAATGCTATTGTCAACTGTATCGAATGCCTAACTTATATCTACAAGCAAACCAGCACAATATTTTTTGTCATCTAATACCTTGTTAACTAACGAGCAGAATTCAAGAAGAGCATCTTCAGTAGAAAGCCCTTCTCTAAAACCGAACTGTGAACTATTAAAGAAATTTATTTTGTTAAGATAACGTAACATTCTGTATTTAACAGATTTTTCAAATATTTTAGAAATGGAGGAAAGCAATGAAATAGATCTATAATTATTAACGTCTCTTTCATTACCTTTTTTAAAAAGTGGAATAATGCTGGCGCATTTAAGCTTTAATGGAAAAACTCCAGTGCAAATGCTTAAATTAATAAGATGAGCTAGGATCAGATATATTGAGTGCGATTTGTTTTAGAGTTTGATTTGGAATACAATCACCACCACATGAGTACGAGCTATTGAGAGAATTGATTAAATTAAATACCTCAGATCCAGTAACTGGGTCAAAAAAGAAACTACTATGATATGTGCTATTTACCAACCAAATATCGGCTTCACATCGATGACAGAAATCAATTGAATCCGATGTTTGACCAACAGAACCAAAACAAGTCATTGAATTGGTTAGCAACAATCATAGGGTCGTCAACTTCAACAGCATCACTTTTAAGTACAATCGAGTTGGAAATATTCGATGAATATGAAGATTCTAAATGATGTGCCGATATTGATAAGAATTTGAACTATTTTACTGCATTGTCAATCATTTTTGGCTTTGGTTCTTTGGCAATAGGTCCATTTATGCCAACTAACTGAATTCACAAGGAATGGTTGCGAGTTGTTAAGCACTTGGCCCTGGCTTTCCATGAACCCAATTATTTTTTTATTTGTTAATATTTAATTTTATGTTCTGAGTTGCAAAACATAACTCAGATTAAAAAGTCTACCAAATCCAAATCGACAACTTCTGTTAAATCCGCAATCCAAACAGATCTAAAACTACTTTACAAGGACATCATATACGACTCAAAGAACAATCCGATTAGTGACACTATACGACTGTTGACATTTATCTTAATGTAAGAAAAATCTTTTATAATAAATCTAATATATGAATCCCACTTCAACGCACACACGACAGTTCAATACAAAAAAAAAAATAAAAAAACAGAAACCTCGACGCATGTTGTGCTGCGTTAGCGTTCATATTCGATCGAACAAAAGTTGACCTCATTTTTGACTGCAATGACAATTGTCGGGCGCAATTAATAAACTATTTCTTTTTTTGTCTGCATACATATTCAAACAACAGATCAAGTCAAAAATCCCGATGGAATCGAACAGATAAAATTTTGAAATTAAAAAGATTTAAGTTTGCGATAGCTTTGGCTATGGTGCCAAGGACAAACTTCGATTGCTTGTTGTACTGATTCTTTTCTTGCGGCATTGACTTAAGCCAATGCTTGTCATATCCATGGCTGTAGCTAGAAAAATGGCATGGTGCTATATACATTATTTTTGTTTTTTTAATTAAAATAGTTTAGTTTCACCAAAAAAATTTGAATATACAAAATGGAAAATATTATGAAAATATCTTAATTTTCTGATTTTATTGCTTCCGTATTTCATTTAAAAAAATAAATACAACCATTGACCTAATTTATATGGTTCCCTTCTTTTAATAAAAAATATCAGTGACTTGAAAAAAACATACATACTTAGCGCCATCTTTTATATTATGTCAAAACTACTAAGATCACCTATTGGTATTCTTTATAAGAGCTACAGAGTAGTGTTGGGGGATCAAGGATAAATTCCCTTTTTGTATTATTTCATTTAAATGATTACTTTTTTGTTAATAAAATGAATTCCTTATTTAAATTTAATATAGAAAACTAATGTTTTAAAAACGACCGAGTTTCTACTAGACCGATTTTTACTTTCTATTGGTTTCAAAGGTGTTTTTAACCGCTGCGGTTTTCAATACAGATATTAATTTCGCTTAGGTGAAATGGAATTATCCCTTGAAACCGCAATTAGATAAAAAAAATAGAAAATATCTAAATAATGTTTTAAACAATACAGGGTATAACTTTTGTCAGTTTCAACAAAGTACTGGCTGTCACTTTTAACGTTGATATATTTATAAATATCCCTGCAGGAAGTTGTACCAATTTATAATGAAAGAATTCAAATAGAATAAATATTATGGAATAAAGGGAAATTTTTTATATTCGTTTATGGGATTTTCTTGAAATATACATATCCGCACTGGGTCGAGGTTTGTGTGCCAGGAATTATACCTGTGTTTTTAAAGGACTGAATTTGTCGCTGATGACGAATAAATTAAACGGAATTATTCATTTAATATTGTTTTTCTTTTATGTGGATGTGCGCACTAAAGGGGTTTGGACTACTCTTAAAATGATCAAGCATAGTGCGAGCGTTTGGGTATTTTACTTTCGAACCGACTATATGGTGCAAAAGGTTTAATGCTTTTTGTATAAGCATTTAAATCGATTCAAATGGTTCTGAAAAAAATACTTTTTAAGCAGCAACTTGTGTTGAGCAGAGTGTCAAAATTTCATCACTTCAAATTTGCAATATTATTTTGTTTAGTGACATAGGATTTTCTAACAAATACATACTCCTTTTAATGACATAACAAGTAGGGTTAGAGAATCTTAAGAAGTTTTTTTCACCCTGTGATTCTCTCATTGTATACGGCCCTGTTTACGCCCGCAATATTGCTAGCTTAACTGAGATAAATCACATTTAAATCTTTAATCGGGATTATTGATAGAAAATTGATCATATATGTCAGTTGGCAATGGAATTCGGTAGAACATTAAATGACTCTTTGGTTGAGGTTTAACGATTTTTAAGTGCGATTTAAATATGCAGTGCCATTGGTGACTTTGTCTATTAAGTTCATATTTTACTGACAAGCTTGGTCGATACGATTGAATATGACAAATTCCTATAGCACACATGAAAATGAGTAAGGCAATAAATTATAAGTTTTGTAAATTTCTGTTAAGACTTATCAATTGTTTGTATCTGTAGAATATTATTTTTAAGCGACTTCATATAGGTGTGTTTTGGTACTTACTCGAACAAATATCAGTACTTTGGTGTCTCCGATGCGGTATTTACCCTCAGATACCCGTACCATAGGGAATTGTGACGGACATGTGCATTTCTCAACAAGATCTCGTACCTGAAATGAAAAAGAAAAATATATATGAATAAATGTTTAAAATTTTGACAGAGATAAGATCATTTTACAGAGATGAGATCAAGAAACGAAATATTTGGAATTAAAACACCATAATGTAAGAAAGTGGCGTACTTATAGATCTCACTACTGTCACGGCTAACTTTTTGCATAGAGGTTCTTGTATAACATTTATGTGTTTGGTCTGATCTGACTCCATTTTGCAAAGTTTTTAATAGTTTGTCATGTCAAAATCTTGAAAGATACTGAAAGTGCTCCATATAAATTAACTTTTTTTCAGAAAGTCGGTGGATACCACGCCTCCTAATCGAAAAACCTCAAAATTTATATTTTTCACTTTTAATGCACTTTAAGGCCTACCACTTTACGAAATTTCATTATTCTACAGCAATTGAGAGCTCTCCATATAATTGATAACAATTCTGAGTAAGTGGGCTGATACCACGCCCCTGAAAAGAAAATCTTAAATTTTATTTTTTCCTTTGTATGTAATTTGAGCCCTAATGCTTTACCAAATTTTATTGCTTCACAGAAATCGGAAGTGCTCCATTCAACTAACAGCAATTCTGAGGATGTGGGCGGATACCACGCCCTCTGAATAAAAAACATGAAATTTTCGATTTATTTCTTTGCTTGCATCAGACTTACTGTTGTGCAAAATTACAAGATTCGATTATGTTGAGCATCCATAATTTTGATGATCTGTCAGCCAGTGAGTCAGTTACGGTTTTTGTGATTTTTGAGGCCTTATAACGGGTGATTTTTTTGCTACTTGGTTTTTGACGTTTATATTTTTGACAGATCACACATGACAAATTCCACGAACATTTGACATTTCGATTCAGTATTGTTTGCCATTTCATCATGAATAGACTTACGCCTGAACAACGTTTGCAAATTATTGAAATTTATTATCAAAATTCGTGCTCTGTGAAAAATGTGTTTCGCAAGCTACGTTCGTTTTATGGTCGTCATAATCGACCCACCGAGCAGGCTATTCAGCTCATTGTGACCAAATTTCGCACCAGTTTCACTTTATTGGACATTAATCCACCAAATCGTATCCGTAGAGTGCGTACCGAAGAGAATATTGCTGCTGCATCCGCCAGTGTTGCTGAAGATCGCGATATGTACATTCGGCGCCGATCGCAGCAATTGGGTTTGTGTTATTCGACCACCTGGAAGATTTTACGCAAAGATCTTGGTTTAAAGCCATACAAAATACAGCTGGTGCAAGAATTGAGGCCAGGCGACCTACCACAATTGTCTATTGTCTATGGGGACAAGCCAAACACGATTGCTGCCTTGGAAGCCAACATTGAACGCGTCATTGGTGAGATTCCGGCCGAAATGTGTGAAAAAGTTTGCCAAAATTGGACCTTCAGAATGGACCACCTGAAGCGTAGCCGCGGGCAACATTTAAGTGAAATTATTTTTAAAAAGTAAATGGCAGAAATTGATTTATCGATCCAAATAAAAATTTCATTCACTTTTTACAAGTTTGTGTGTTTTTTTGAATTTTCAAAAACCAAGCTCTTAAAAAATCACCGTTTATATCTCAGGAACCACTTAAGCTAAAAAGTCGAAATTTGGTGAGGCGAAAATCGCCTGAGTACAATAACGTGCCCTTTGATGTTGAATGAATGAATATTACTATGGGGTTGTTGCACTGCGACCTTGAGATCTACTGTGTCCCCGCCTGGAATTGGATGAGCTCATTTAACAACTCTTCCTCCAAATTTATTTTCCTCATGAATTTGAGTATTTGGAGTATTTTTGAGATGATATCATGCCAGGTGTTTTTTCCTTTGGTGAACAAGTGCATCACAATTGCCCAGAATATGGTCCGGCATTTCCTCTTTGTATCACTGAACCACTAGCACTACTTACTAGGCCACAGATGTTAGGTGTCTTTTTAATTTGCTGTGTCCTGTAAGGAGATCCGTTATTATTATGCGGTTGTTTCTGCTTAAGGCTATACAGTCTGTGAAACGTTGTTGGTTATGATTCCCAAGTAGTAGTTTGGACTGTGTCAGTTTGGGGAAATTGGAAAAAATTGTTGGATCTTATGGCCTCCTCTTCTTTTTACATTTTATTTCTAATCACATTTTCTCCTATTCTGCAGTATGGTTCAGGCCCCACTAGGGGAGTCGACACACCTTTTTTTGCCCTGTGATGTTAAAATTCCCTATACTCACAGCTAGAAATAGTCGATGGCGATTGCGGGAAAATTTCAACCACTATACTAAGTGATTTGGATTACTGGTCGCGGAGAGATTACGACACTGACATTTTGAAACAGACACTAACAAAACCAGTGATTAGAAGCTATTATAATCAATTTAATGTTACATGTATATTTTTGCCATAAATAATGTTTGAGGTATTGAAAACCTTTTAAACACAAAAACAAGTTAAAACTCTAAGCTCACGATGCCATAGTTCAAACGCAGATTTTCCATCGATTTCCTAACTGAATGAGCTCCAAACTGACCTATGATATTGAATATGCTTAAAAAGGAAAAATTCCAATCGCGATACCATCATTATATCTATCGAAGCCAACAAATTAATATCTAATTGATTTAACTTGTATACACTCAAGTCTACACTTTCAATTTCTGAAACCATCCATCGATCATCGAAATAAAAAAACGCTATAGCAATCTATTCAATTAAATGCCGCACACGATATTGCGGTGTTTATAGAAAAATACCGCCATCATCCGCCAGTCTCACTTATTTGCACTGGCCGACCGATCATAAGAAACCTCACATATTGACCTAACAAATCTCTTCAACAAATTGCACTTCCTGATTTCGACCGACCGAACATCTGACCAAACGGCAGCAACAACACATTTACAGCAGCCAGCTAAAGTAAACAGCATCAATTATTTGCTGATCTATCATCATCGCAATAACCACACAACCTAACCGCCAACACCGACCGTTGCTGTTGCCACAACTGCCACACGATCACCATCACCACTTTTGCGCGATAGTAGCGCGTCGAATCTCTCTAGCTATAGCTCAGCGTGCAGCGCAGCGTTTTGACCTCTCTTCTGCTCAACGACTCTGAAGGCCATTAATCAACAGCAATCTCTCAACTCAACTTCCTTTTTTGTACACAACACAAATGTATGGAGCATGCGAGTGACTCTTTGGCCCATTGTTTGCATTCTACAAATTATCCTATGATCGCGCAGAGCAATTACCCTCACCAATGCCATCTATGATCAGTTTCAGCATTCAGAGACAGACAGAGGATGTCTATCTGCTCATGCATGCTGATCGGTGTGTCATTAATCAAAAAAAGCGAGTAAAAAAAATGAAATGCGATAGCGATCTTGTGGCACTGCGCAAACACTTTTACAAATGGCCCACGATGCGCAGCTTGATCAAGGGACTGCGATATAGGCAGTAGCAAAAGTATGGCAGCGGAGTGGTGCCATCTCAAAAATCACGTTTACGTACGCGATCATTTTGATGACCTGTTGCTCGGTTGGTATCCGGAACGATGACAGACCATTACACGGTTTGTTGAAGCCATTCAATCAGTTAGCAATGACAAGAATGCCTGTTCATCGCCCAGTCAGATAGATTAACATTCATTCAACAAGTTTTAGCACCTCAGTCGTTTAGGAGATATCTATCGTGGGAATTTTGCTTAATTAATTTAATTAACTTCTCTCTGGTATTATCCTATGTAAGAACTAAAATCTTAATCATTTTCAGTAAGACACACGACAATTATGTAACGTTAGCAATTAGCCCTTTTTTTAAACCCCAAAAAGACTACATATATAGTATTATGAGCTTTAGTTTTGGGTTAGTCTCACTAAAACTCGGTGCCACATTGTGCTACGCCACGCCATAGTAGCTATAAATGTGAACCCCCCAACAATGTCTACAACATGGCGTTCTCAGTTCACACAAAATAATCGTGAATTGACATCATTGCCATTTAATTTAGAAATGATGTTGTTTGTACAAAACAGTAATAAAGGAATTTCTGGCTTAGTGTACACACTTTTGATCCCGACACAGGGGCAATTACAAGGTTTTAACGTTTTTTTTTGCATGTCGACAGGGTGCAGATGTAGATAACTTGACACTGGACGTGTGTGTGCAGTGTGGCAGCACAAATAGCATCAACGCGGGCGCAAAGTCTTGTGAGCCGTCAATTCAAGTTTTGCCTTACGTATAGTAATTGAACAACTAGTCGAAGTTGTATTAGGCTTAATAGTGCAGGAAAAAAGAAATTGGTCTAAATCACGACAGAGTGTAAAAATAATTGGCATCGTTTAAACGATATTTTGTTGAAAGCAAGAATTGATATGTTTGATCAGTCTACGAAGCTGTCAGTTTCAACAAAGTGATCTTAGCATGTTGATTGATTCTGACTTAAACCCTTGGGGAAGAATCAATAATAATCAGCCAGTTAAGGTTAAAGAGATTTGTATTAGATTTTGGAAGGCATAAAATCAATAATTGATAGAAATAAGAGAATTATTTATTCAGATAAGAAAAACACGAATTACATTATTCCCAGCTTAATTGGGTTGACGAGATTTAACAAAATCGACCTGTACAATCAGGTGAAAATCTTTTAATTGCACAGGGTATCCAATTAATAAAGACAAATTAATTATTAAACAAATTAACTATATAAATTGCAGTCAACTTAGGAAAAAATGGACGAGACTCGGAACATGCCAACCAGCGTGACAGAAAACTCGAGCTTATGCGGTCCTGTAGGGTTGAAAGGTTTCCAGAAGTCGAATGCCCTTATAAGCCCTACGGGACGGCATACACTCTACTTCTCAGTCACAGTGTCACAATGTTGGCATGTCTCGAGTTACGTGCTATTTTTAATTTAAGAACATCTAAGCTTTCTGCAGGGTTGACATTAAAAATAACGTTACGAAAGTAACGCATGCCATTTTGTTTAAAATGGTTGGGTAATTTGATAAGGGGCTTAGCTGTATTAAGCATTCACTTACATCATTTTTTAAAATGGGTGGGGAATTTGATAAGGGATTTTTTTACTGTTTATAAGATGTGCGAAGTGAATGCATGAACCATTAACGTAAGACCGAAAACGATTATATTGTTATTGAAATTTGAGCCTGCGATCGCTGGTGTGTAAAAGCAGACTTACATGATTACTTTTTTTTAGTTCTTTCGTCTTCTTCACAGATTGAGTGAGGGATGTAGAAATTTAGAAAAATGAAGTAACGAAAACATAATAGAATATTTCAAGACTTTTCTGGTTGAACTTTGACATTTCTGATTTGCCGACTGAATGCTTCTCGTTATCAAAAGAATTGATGTAAATAAAAATTATTATACAGATAAAATTATTGAGAGGTCTTACTGAAAATGTAGACCAACAAAAAATCAATATTTAAGTCCATGTATTTCATACCAATTTAATTTAATAACTTTTATTAATGTAGTTTTTCTTCTTTTTTACTTGTGGCACTACTATGGGGTAAGTTTTGCATTCGTAAAAAAATCGAACTCGAGATTTTGATCAAACTTGAAATTACGATGAGTACATGAAAAAAGTGGGTCCCGCAATTGCGTCTGTCTGTCTGTGTGAGAGATGGATTTTCTTTAAAATTGCCCACATGTTTTTTTTAAATTTTTACGGTAGTAACGGTAGCTGCCATCCATTTTATGTATCCAAAAAGGTACAACTTCTTTTCTCAAAAACGGCTTTAGCGATTTATATAAAAAAAATTCAGTGCGGTAATGAAGGGAAAGTTATTATTTGTTATTTTTTTTGAAAAAATGGTTATTTTTGGTACGTCTAGTTAGTAGAACAGATTTTTTTGGAAAATGGTTCATTTGATTTTCTTTGAAATGTTTTTATGGAGAATCTCCAACAGAATTGAAACCAAAATTATTTAAACAAACTTTTATTCAATTTAAAAAAAAACGATTTTTTTTTGAAAACTTAATATTTCGATTTCTTCGAAAATTTAAAATTTGTATACATATATTACTTTAATACGTGAGAAAAACTATTCTCCTAAAATAAAAAAAAAAGGTGTCACACATACAAAAGTTAAAAACCGCATTAACTGATAAAATTAATTTTTCTCTGAGAATGAATGCTCCCTAAAAGTTTAAATATCATTACATATTTCAATTTTCCAAAAAATTTTTTTTTTCGATTTATAAAAAATAAATGTTTTTTTTTGAAAAATTGATTTTTCAAAAACTAGTCACTGCTTTTTTTCTGATTTTAAAACTGTATACGTATTAATTGGAATTTCATTTTTTTTTTCAAAAAAAAAACGGGTGGCAATGGCACAGTGGATAAAGTGCTTGATTGCTAAATTAGACGTGTGGGTTCGATCCGCACGCTAGGCGCATTCTTTTCTATACCTCCAATTTTAATTGGATGCCGCCCATGGGTTAAAATGAGACAGTCAATACCTGGTTCTCAAATCCACTGTGCCAAGCTGCAATTCAGGTTGCATTTAAAAGACCTTAGGTCTTACAGGCATATAGTTAAATTAAAAAAAAACATTTTCAATATTATATATATAAACAAAATATGTTTTACTTGCGATATAAGTAGGTACACTAGGGCAAGTTTTGCTCCACAGATTTCGATAAAATTTTTTATATAGGAGGTTATTCAAATTATTTATAATACTGCGTACTGCAACATTTTCAAAAAATATAAAAATAATGATTCTTTTTTAACTTATGTTTTTTAAATTTATATTGTTAATTACTTAAAATTGCCAAGCCAGTATTAAAAAAAAAGAATATTTTGTTTATACAAAATTAAGTAAAAACGACTTCAAAAATATTAGCAGTTTCTACTAGGAATCTTGTGCATACGATGTGATCGAACATAAGAGCAAGTACGTGCGATCCAAAGCTGTAAACTAGTTTATACGATATTAGGATCTTACTGTTTATAAGCTAAATAAAATAAATACAACGATTTTATGTATGAAGTGATGTTTACCAAATATTTTGTTGAGGTATTCCTAAGTTTTTGTCAACAATTAATATAATCTCCTTCTGTGTATAAATAAATAAAGTCTAAAAAGTACTCATGATAATGCGGTCGCCGTGGATGTATGAAGTTTTATAACCTCTATCTAACAACATTTACCCGCATGGGCCTAATCTAAGCTAAGCGTGTTTTCACTTTAAAGGGTAGTAAATGGTGGTTGTAAACTTTTACTTCCAAATCACCTGTCAAATGCAACTTTTCTCTGGCGATCGTTATTATACCAAACTACTCTTCGGTGGTGATTGATTTAAACAAAAAATGGCGTGTGTTTCCGTCAGCTTGTGACGCAGGAATTCTCTTACCAAATAAAAACAATATCATCATTGAACAATCTTAGAGAGCTGATCATTAATTCGTGCTGGATAACGATGAAAATCAGATTTTTGCTTGACCCGTCCGCAACAGCTGGGAAACTTTATGCATCGCACTGCTTTTAGCGCAGTGTTGCATGGTAATAAATGGATATTTATTGTTGACGGCGTGAAATATTTACTTTCGGCGTGAGACAGGCATTTTTCCTGCGCAGAAAATATGGGAAATTGTAAGATGAAGTTAAAGAAAACAAAAAAAAATCAGCACGAACGACAGGGTGAAGGTGGGACAGAGGAAATATCAGTGAGATTTTTTTCTTTTAGGCAGCAATTTAATGGATGATAGTCTTACTGCTCGTCTGATGATGATTATCGTTATTATCACATTTTCACTTTTGTTTCGAATAGCTTGAAGCCTTTTGGTTGAGTGTGGAGTGTGGAGTTTGGTGATGAAGAAAAGGATGATGGTCGTCAGTGCTGATGGCTATGGTATATATGACCATTGGTGGTATAAGACAAGAGGGATTTATGGATATTTGTACGAAAGTCGAGGTATCCAGCGGAAATAACAAGACAATGCAACATTGTGAATGAAATACCATTGTGACAAATGATACATGACAATATTTTTTTTTGTACTTAAAGAGTAACCTATGTACAGCCAAGAAAATTAACTAAAATGGAATTTAACAAAAATGTGGAATACTCATTTAATTGTTTATTTTTGATTGCATTATAGAAGGTAGGAGATTGTTTTTTTTTAATAAAATATTGAATGATGATAGAATAAATTTGTAGAAAAATTGATTAATTCTGTTTCACCAGATAATTGTTTTACAAAATAGTAGTTGTAGATTACAAAGGGAAATTTGTAATTCGTTTCACCAAAAAAAGTTTTTTTTGTAGTTTACAAATACAAATTTGTAAAATATAATTTTTGTTGGTAGTTTGTGTTTCACCAAATCAAATAACTTTACAATTCTGTTCAGTTTATGAAAATTTCTTACAATAGAAAGATGATGTGTAGATTTGATTACTATTTAAATTGAAAATTACTTCAATAAGGATCTCGTTTCCAGTTTGAGAATGTCGTTACGTCATAGGCATAGTAGCACCGATAGTGATATAAGTGACAATTTCGTGCTAAATGCACGAACAAAAATTTATCGACAAAGTATAAATTACGAAATTTCTGATACTTTTACATTCAAAGAAAAGTTTCGCTTGAAAAGTGTTAAGGCAGACGAAGCAATAGGACAAATTGGACCACGGATTGCAAATGAGACTGAAAAAAACTTTTTATTGACACCGGCAGCAATTTCTTACAGCGTCGAGAAAGTCGAAAGTCTCGAAGTCGAACACCTACTTTCGACCACTTTTTGACACATATTGGGCGGTATCTCAGCCATAACTTGACGAACGTTGGATTTCAAGTACACAAGAGTTAAAGGTTTATCTGCATAAACACGGTCTTCCGCGTAGCCGCAAAAACAAAAGTCCAGCGGTGTCAAATCGCATGATCTTGGTGGCCAGTTGATATCGCCACGACGAGAAATTACGCGGTCAGGAAATGTCTCTTGCAATAAAGCCATATTGGTTCGAGTTGTGTGGCATGTGGCACCGTCGTGTTGAAACCACATATTCTCCAACTCGTATTCTTCAATAGCAGGCAAAAAAAAGTCGGTTATCATATGACCATAACGCTCAGAATTGACGGTGACAGTCGTTCCATCGTCGTTTTCGAAGAAGTAAGGTCCAATCACACCTCCGGACCAAAGAGCGCCCCAAACAGTGACTTTTTGTGGATGTAATGGCATCTCTTCAATTACTTGAGGATTCTCAGAACCCCAAATAAGACAAATTTGTTTATTAACATACCCACCGAGTGAGAAATGTGCTTCGTCGCTGAAGAAAATTTTGTTCGAAAAATCGACGTCCACCGCCTGTTGTTCAAGCATCCATTCGACGTATCTACGACGTTGTGAATGGTCAGCTGGCTTCAGTTGTTGTGTGAGCTGGTATTTATATGGATGTAGGTGTAGATCATAATGCAAAATACGCCATAATGTGCCGTAAGACAGCCCTAATTCCTGAGAATGACGAGGAATCGACACATTCGGGTCTTCGGCAACACTTTCACTTACAGCAGCGATATTTTCAGTGGTACGAACGAGACGATGATGCACAGGCCTTACAATATCTGTAACCAATCCAGTCTCTTCAAATTTCTTCACAATTTTGCCAATTGCTTGGGTAGTTGGACGATTATGTAAACCATAATCTCCTCTTAAAGCACGACGTGTGGCTGTGGCAGAATCACCATTTTTGTTGTAGGTTTTAACAATTTGTATGCGTTGTGCGATAGTAAAGCGATCCATTTTCGTAAGTTTCAGACTTTCAACTGAAAAAAAAAATTGGTTTACCAACTTAGTTTGACAGATGTCGAAAACCGCAAAATGGATAACCCATTAGTACACACACCAATTTTTATCAAAATCGTTAGAGCCGTTTTCGCGATAATTAAGATGGTAGAAAAGTATGTATGGCAAGTACCGTTATTTTTGGGGCTAAAACAACGGTTTAAAAATCTATTTTGGACAATCACCTAACCGCCTAACCACCAAGTTTGAACAAAATCGGCTCAGCCGTTTAGGCTGTAGATCGTTCTACAGGCAGACAGACAGACGGAATTGCGGAACCCATTTTTTTTGTATTCTCTATCATCGTAATGTCAACTTTTATTAAAATCTTGAGTTCGATTTTTTTGCAAATGTAAAACTTGCCCTATAGTACCTATATCGCAAGTAAAAATTGTAGGCAACAAGTCTGGAAATTAAACGGTGAAACGTTTTCTTGCGGTAGTTAACTGGCACTTAATTGTCAAGTAAGTGAACAAACCATACGCAATCGATTCCACGATCAATTTTAACGTTCCAGAGCGCGTGCTATTTGGCCAAAACTTAGAGCGGCAGATGGGTTTCGACAGTGACACATCCTTCTGCACTGTCAGTTCCACAATCTGAAGTTTTCGAGCTTAAGCCATATCTTAAAGGAATAGAACTCTTTAGTAATCGGTAGAATGATTATCACATATTTGATGTTGTCAAAAATGCTGCTAAGTACTTAGGCTTTTTGATGTGCAAACATCTATACTCGGGGTAGAGTGAATAAAAAACGATGACGTAAGCCGTGTAGCACAGCGCGTAGATACGTTCCATGTAGCCCCTCAGTGTTAGACGTTAACGGTGCTTGCATTTATGACCTTGCTTACATTGGCAATATTGGGTACTTACTACATTGGAAACTTTGGAAGGCATTAAACACGGTTCGCCTATGTTATCAATCACAGATGAGTAATACAAAGATGAGAAATTTCCGCAGCTATTTTGATTAACATACAAGCTAGTACCGCTGTGAAAGTGGTATTTTTGCATCTGGGTGTAGGATTAAACCACTGATCTCTATAATACACTGTGTTGTATATTCTCTATAAGTTGAGGCAATTTGATGATGAGATAAGGTGCATTGGTACCATCGTTGTTGTCTATCCGACTAATAAAAAGTAAGTTGAAATTATATTCTGCACAATGTAAGAAATATTTTTGTATTTTATACAAATAAAAATAATATTTGCATTTGAAATATCGCTCAAAGTGAACTCTAAAATTAATTCGAAGATTTATAAAGTTATAGTGGCATGGTACCTGCGCACTTAGAACAGTGTACAAGATCCCTCATCTTTTTTTGTATGAATGCACTATCCAGTGTTTTATAGAGATCAATGGATAAAACTAATAGTTTGCAACCAGACAAGTGCAAAAATATCAGTCTCACTACACCACATATTGTTGTTATAGATATTACATCTATTCATGGATAGAAAGCCTATGTACAAAAAAAAACTTATAGTTCGAATTACAATATATCTTCATTCACAAAATTTCTTCACTTGCGACCCAAAAAAGACGAAAGACAAAACAACTGGTGTTCATTTAAATTTGCATTTTTTTTCAAAGATGCAATAAATTCATCTAACTGGACATTTGTTTCTAAAGCTCTCAATTTAAAGCCCTGAAAATGATAAACTGAAGAATTTACATCTCTTGAACACCTTCATAATATTTCAGATGCATTCCTCCCTTAATTTATCAAAACGTAGTATAAGCGCTTCTAGGAATATTCGTTGAGCCCAAGCCCTTCCCTATTTTCCTAACGGTCGCACTGTGTTTTTCCATTTTAGTATAGTGAAAATTCCTTTGTAGAATTACAGATATAAAAAAATATCAATCTACTCGTATTCCGGGGAAATCGAATTCTCTATTTACGAAGTGAGAGTAAACCTCCATCAATGTAAACCAATTCAAACAATGTTTTCTTACACAACTAGTGGAATTTTACTGTTCAACATCATAAAAAGCGAATCGGCCCGGCGCGACGTATTAACTAACCCATGGCATGTGTATAATTTTCTTGAATACAATATGGAAGTCACTTCCCACCAAAACTCCATAGAGAAGAAGCTGCAACTACCACAATCACAATGTCAAACTCAATCTAGCATTACAGTGCAGCAGCGCTATAGAAAAACAATCCTAGCATGTAAACAGTACATCAATTTGGCACAGAGCAAAAGAAGTCAGATGCGCACCGCACTGCGCGCTTGTGCAGCTGAATTATGGACATGCGCGCATTACAGTGAGAACCAACAGAGTTTATCGCTACAATTATTCAGCATAATTTATGGTTATTTTATGGCAAATTCCCTTATTTTCCGCTGAGATATGACTGAATCCGTGGCTACTGAGTGAGCATAGTCAGAGCGTCAGCAGCATACATGCCAGATGTCAGATGATATGTGATCTAAACAAATCTGTGCACGAGTTTCCGTTTTTGGCCACTGTATTCTGCAGATGATTTCTCGCCCAAAATTGGCAAACTATTTGTGGCAGCTCTCACGATTTGTTTTGTTATTGTTGTTGTATTTTTTAATGTATTTTTATTGACTGGTGGGATGATGGGAAGTTCGATGGTAGTTTCTCATCCCACCCGGTGAGCTCGCAGACCTCTACGACCGCTAACAGATGCATGATTGTTGGCCATAATCGATTTAAATTATGCACCCAGAGTCATGCAGAGTTCAGAATCTAATATTAATAAATATTCCGAAATCCTATTGCTATGTCTTAATTTGGAATGAGAAGAAGTTGCATGTGAATTAGAAAAGGAGACTTGACTATCTTTCTGTTTTTGGCTTGATGCGTCTTTGAGATTTTTCACTGGCGTTGATAAAATCGTGATTGTGATTTAGTTAACTAAATGCCAATAGCATTTATCTGATTATAGATGACATATAATTTTTACCTATGCAATTAATCTGTGAAGAGTCCGTTTTTCCCTCAATAGTTTTTATAAAGTTGGCACATAATTTAGAAGGCGAATCAAACACTGAAACACTTCTTTTTATAAGATTGAACACGTTCAGATAATAATACTCAGTAATCTGGAATAATTTTCTGTTGCTGTAATCCGTTCAACAACACAGTTGATGAAAGAACAGTAGCTGTTGTAATGAAGCTAATCTTTAGATATCCCAACAATATCACTGATACAGACTTTTTTTTTGGGCAGAAATTGGCACCGTATCAAATTTTGAAGATGAATTCGGGGATGAAATTGACTCATTAAAAAATAAAAAAGTGTGGAACGGCTTGATCACAATTTTCTGCCAATTTTTAAACGTCAACACAACATTTGTTTTTTTTATTTATTTATATTTTTGTTTATTTAAAATTCATATTTTTTCTTTTAAAGCTAGAAACTTTGCATTTTAGCCTTTCCAACAACAACACCGAGACGTTCTTCTTGTTTTATGCCAAACGTCAACCTGACAATTGTAAATTTCTGCCCAAGATTTGCTGCCTACAAGAATGTATTTGGCAGAAATTTGGGAAAAATTGTCAGGAAGAGAAAATATTTTACTCTCTCAAGAGCGCTTTTTTCTACCCGAAACTACAAAGTTTGTAAGTCTGGAACACGAATTGGTAGAAATTGTTGCCAATTGGCAGTTTTGTGCAGAGCGTGCATCAGATCTAATATTAGAATGATTACGTTGTTCAAATGTCTAGCACAGATGACTGACTGGGCGTGACTAAGGGCATGACGGTAGATATGCCAATTTCTGTTTTTTTTAACCATATTTGTGGAATTTTATTGGTAAATGGCAAGGCAGCCCAGCAATCGAATACCAATAAAAAGCTTTACTCACTCCAGTACTAAATTCGAATTAAATGTGGTTTTCTATTGGTACAAGAACTTAATTGTTTTTTTATACAAATCTGCCAAACACGAAATTCTACAATTAAATTATTCCATTGGGCAACGAAAATAATTTTTTTCTTATTCTGAATCAAAATCGCAGATCCTAATTTGTATGTGAATCTACCCCTCTTTTTATTAACAAACTAAATCCTAGTACAATTTGAATCAGCCAGTTTGGCAACAGTTTCACAGAAATAAATTTACGCCAATACTATGGCAAAAGAAAATTTAATTCAAATCGCGTTCCATTTGCCACGAAAAATATTAAATTCCGCATCAAATTCTGAATTTGCCAATGGAAAACCCCATTGGCAATGAGAGTTTGTACCCGTGGTATCGTGGTGTTTAAACTTGAGAGATCCTTCCAGTTCTTTATACTAACAATATATTTGAATACATTGAAAGAGTGCAAACTTGTTAAGTAATAATTAGTTTGCTTCTTATTTACTTATTTAACTATAGGGCAAGTTTGGCATTTGGAAAAAATTGAACTCGAGATTTTAATCAAAATTGACATTGAGAACACCAAAAATGTGGGTCCTGCAATTCTGTCTGTCTATAGATCGATCTACAGACTGAACGGCTGAAGCGATTTTCTTCAAACTTGGTACTTAAGTGTTTTAGGTGATTGTCTCAAATAGACTTTTGAATCGTTCTCTTTTAGCCCCAAAAATAACGGTACCTGCCATACAATTTTTTTCTACGATCATCTCAGAAATGGCTCTAACGATTTTGATAAAAAAGTCGCTGCACTGCTTTCGGTATAGTCTAGATTTAGGTGTAAAATTTTGTTTACATATTATTTTACTAACGGTACTTGCCATACAATAATTTCTTTTTAAAGTTTCTCATAAAACTTCGTGTTGGAGGCACTTAAAATTCTAAACAACACTACATACCAACATTTTCGAAAAATAATTTTTTGGATTTTTGAACATTGAATATTTCGAAAACGGATGGCGATTTTTTTTTTGAAATTATATTGTTAAGCTTAAATTATTAATTATACACAAAATTTAGTGAAAAAACGTATTTAAAAATATATTTAACCGTTTCTACTAAGAATCTTGTGCATACGATGTGCCATAACCATAATAGCAAGGACGTGCAATCCAGTCGTGCATTTTATTAAAGAAAACATATCAAAGAATTTTGTTGACTCAGGATGAAAATAAAAAAAAAATGTAAGAAGAGTCAAGAAATAAAAGTCGACGTGTAATAGTAGCCAAGTACATTATCAACAAACACATCCTGTGAAAATGAAAGTCTGCCAACCCTCAAGATACAAAATAATTCCTAAAAAAAAGTCAGTGTCCCCTTCGTTTCAGCGCTTCAAACTTCAAAAGTAAGCCATATTTTGTTTACTAACTTCTTTTTGGCCAGCAATTGGTTTGTTGCTGTGTTCCATGGGACATTGTACTGCTGTGGCTAGCAATTAAAAAATAAAATACGGCTATTGCTAATACAGCATACCTACACGTACAAAACGTTTTATTACATTTTAAACTTTTAATACTCGTAACGATAAACTGTTATTAATAATCGTGGCTCTATTCTTGCCCTATTTTTGATAACTGATTATTATTGAACACAACCTGAAAAAAACAAAGCAGGCTTCTGATTAGGGAATACAAAGCGAATCGTTTTTAATTCGATAAATCATTTTCGACTCTCTCCGTTTTCATCAATTAAGGAATTCGAAGCGAGTTGTATATTCTACTTCCAAGATTTGCAGGTAATTGACAGCCGATTTCCAGTGAATATTTTTTAATTAAATGTGCGAGGTGCATTAACTTTGTAATAAAATATTTATTTATTTCTTTATTAATGGTCCGTGACCATTTAGAACTGCAGTTATGCTTTCCCAAAGTTGCGATGTGTGGAATTATTTGTACTATTCCTACGTTTTTCTCATAAATTCTATGATCGCAGAAAATTGTTGATGGTTGGTATGTTGCTGTCTTGGGTTCCTACACGTTTATTATACAAAAGTGATTGTTTATTTCTTTAGTTTGTTTTTATAAAAAAAAATGATAGTACAACTCACATTTTGATTTCTTTAAATGAAAAAAGAAATCGAAGGTAAATACCACTTTCGACCGTGTCTATAAACCAATCCGCCTAAGAAATGTCAAATCAAATTCGCTTTCGATTTCGAAAATAGGGCGAATGTAGAACGAAAGAGACAAAAGCGAAAACAGTAATACCAAATCTCATTTTCGTCACCTAAAACGATTCAGTTCCTATTCCATAATTGGCGTTTTTCTTTTTTAGCTCCGAGTAAAGAACTCAGCTGTCAAAATAAGATCTGTGTTTCTTTTTTAGCTCAGACACATTTAGTCTCTCAATTCGTGTTTCTTTTTTAAATCAGAGCTAAATCGGGGTATGAACCATTAGCTCAGAATAAAATGGCCGATCAAACGGAGCAAAGTGCTGGGTGCGGCTAACTTTACTTATAATTTTAACAATAATCACTAAAGTAAAACCAATTAAAAACAAAAATTAATTCGGAAAACGAAAGCTTTGGATTTGCTGGTAAATAAGTTTTAATAAAAACAATTATAATAATATATGACAGTTCTGCGCTTAAGTTTATTTCAAATTAAATCTGAGATATCTGACCATGCTATAATCAGATCTAAATCGGTTTACTCAGTCTCTGCTCAGAGATCTGCTCGGAGATAAAAAAGAAAAACGCCAAATGAGGCAAATGAGCTCTGATCAGATTATGACACACACTACAGGAATGTCATATGTATAGCAATCTGTCAAACTACATACAAAATGATTTGACGGTCCGTTTTCTTTTCTAACTGGTTGGTTATTTTATTATCACTGTTCACTTTTATAAATTCAAAATTGTTCATGATTTCTATTAGTTTTTGATATCTTTATATTTTAAAACATTTGAATAAGTACTTTTTGTCTCTTGAAAATTTTATAGACCTCAGATAAGTTGCACATAAGAATTCCAAATTTGTTTTTTTTATTTGAAGATTTGCGGCTTTAAAACAATGTTGCAAGCAATACGGTAACTACCCATTTAACTTATTTACAATGCAACCACAAATCTAACACATTCGAAACATAATCCTCGCGGTTGGACTAAAGGACATATCATTCCACTTGGTTACTCCCCAGTTGTCCATACGGGCAGTATATCAACATAATGTCTGAACGTATGTGTGCCAAGCATATATCATTTTACTTATAAGCTTGTAAGCCATCGACATCGAAAAAAAAAAAATATTACGCAATTTCAACCGTAGTTCCGAAGTCACGATTTCTACCTCGAAGCATCATCACTGGTATTATGGTACCTAAGTACGAGTGAGTACATGCAGTCACCCATATTGCAAGAGAAGTTAGGTGTTTCTTTTAGGAACCATACCCATCACCATCATCAAGTCTTTCTATGTAATATGCAAGTTCGGTCAAATCCTCAACAAGCTTGTGAAACCGCACTAAGGTTTTACGAAGAAAACCTCATTTCACTCAACCTAATAGTGATGGCTTAAATCTTAGATATGTGATAAGACTAGGAGTCTTTAATCTATTACGACGCCAGTAATATGTATGTTATATACCTATGTATATATTGGTATAAAATTTGCAACTAAATCGAAAGTGCATGTCACGTTTGAAATTATACTAATAGATGTCACTACAAGATTGTAAGAGACTGTTTTGAGTGTTAAGAAAGCTTAAGTATGCATTTGACAAGACTTCTCATTATACTTAAGTGTTTGGTGGTAGCACTGTCGATCTGGGAGCTTAAGTTGTCAAGGAAGTGAATGTAAATGTAGACTAAAATGTTGTCGTTCACGCGTAGTTACATAGTTAGGACGGGTTTCACTATTTTCATCATTAAGTTTGTTAATTTCAAAAAACCGTCATCATTATAATGCCAGTTTGCTACTTTTTCCCGTTTGATTTAAATTCACTGGGTGATAGATTTGGAAATTTTGTCTACAACATGAATAAAACTATATTTTTCAGACGAGTTTTGATGCGCTGAATTGGATCGAATTCGGTCGCAGAAGTTTTTTTTTTTCATAGATTTTTGGGATCTTATAATTTGAAAAAAAAGCGTTGCTTTGCTCTAGTTGAGATGGTTAGGTTACATCGAAAGGTATTTTTGTGTACCTACTCAACGTTTGATGGCTGAGATAATTGAAACAATTATTTTGAATAATTTAATGTGCACTTTTTTCTTTAAGTCTGTCTGCATAACTGAACCCCGATCTACAGTATATACCGTCGAAGCAATTTTCTTCCAACTTTGAACTTAAGCATCTTAGGTGACACCCTCGACGAGAAGTTGGAAATTTTGCTTTAGTCCCAAAAATAATTGCAATAGAAACATAATATAAATTATCTCGAAAACGGTCTAACGATTTTGCTAAAAAAATCCTGGTGTTCTTTTGTAGTTGGGTTAGTATACATTTTAGTACATACAATTCACAACTGTTGTTTACTTAATTTTTATATACATACATATGTATGAACAAAATTTCGATATTTTTTTGTTTCGTTTTTTCTTAAAAAAAAATTGTACATATATCAATTTAAGGTATTTTATAATATAAATTTTTACAACACTCGTTTTCGAAATATTAAATTTCAAAAAAAAAAATATTTTGTTTTCAAAAATCCCAAAAAATTGTTCTTCAAAAACATCCTGTACCTATAAAAAATTGATAGAAACCCGTTGAGCCGTTAATAATAAATAAATTAATAAAGACGAAAATAAAAAAAAATGCACGACTGGATCGCACGTACTTCCTCCTATGGACGATCACATTTTATGCAAAAGATTCTTAATGGAAACGGCTAAATTTATTTTTAAAGTCGTTTTTCACTTAATTTTTTATATAAACATTGTTAAATTTTTTCTAAAAAAAAAATTGGTATGAAAATTTTAAATTTTTAATAACATAAATTCAAAAACAAAATTTCAGTAAAAATTGTCCACCCGTTTTCGAAATATTGAATTTTCAAAAAAAAAAAAATATTTTTTTTATTCAAAAATCCAAAAAAAAAAACTATTTTTCGAAAATTTTGAAGTGCAGTATTATTTAGAATTCAGAGGAGATCCTGTATAAAAATTTTGTTCGAAATCGGTTGAGCCGCTTATGAGAAAGTCGAAAATCAATAAAATGATTGTATGGCAGATACCGTATAACAGAATATTTCAAAATGTTTTTCAGCCTAAATGTGGACCATACTCATTTTAGTACCCACACTAGTTTTAATCAAAATCGTTGGAGCCGTTTTCGAGATAATTAAGATGGTAGAAAAATTTGAATGGCAAGTACCTTTATTTTCAAAAATCTATTTTGGACAATTACCTAAAACGCCTAAGCCCTTGAACAATATCGGTTCAACCGTATAGGCTATAGATCGTTCTACAGACAGAGAGACAGACAGACAGACAGACAGTTGGAATTGCCGGTCCCACTTTTTTGGCGTTCTCTATCATCGTAATGTCAACGTTGATTAAAATCTCGAGTTCGATTTTTTTCCAAATACAAAACTTGCCCGTATAGCTGTAAGACCTACGGTCTTTTTAATGCAACCTGAATTGCACAGCACTAGCTGGAAGGAATAGAAAGATATAGGAAAGAATATTTTGTTGGCACAGTGGATTAGAGAATTATGTAGGTATTTACTATCTCATTTTAATAATACTGCACGGAATTTTTTGATATCAAAATAGTTACAGGCGATTTCGAGAACATTAAGATTAACCGTTTTTGGTACAGGAAATTGCATGACATATAGAATTATTATTAGGGCTAAAACAAATTAGAAGAAAGAAACGAGCCAATCACCTAAAATACTTAAGTCCCAAGTTTGAAGAGACTCGCTGCCTGCAGCCGTTTAGGATGTAGTAGTTCGAATATATCCTACAGATAGACATACAAGACAACTAAGATACAGATTTGCGGGACCCACTTTTTCCATGTTGTCTATTATCGTAATGTAAAATTGGATTAAAATTCCGAGTTGGATTTTTTTTTCAAATTCTAGTGGTACCTACAAATATCACAAGTAAAAAAATTAACAAATGTAACTAACGGTATCTGGCATAATCGTGTTTGATTTTCAACTTTCTCATTAACGTCTTCACCAATTTCGATCAAAATTAGCATACATGATGAATCTAAAATTAAATAAACTGCCTTTTTAAATTTTCGAAGTAATATTTGTTTTAGATTGGAAAACAAATAATTTTTTTTTCGGAAAATTCAATATTTCGAAAACAGGTGAACGAATCTGATATATCTAATTCAGAGGGTAATCCAAGTGCATACGATGAAAAATCTTTACTTGATCTGACATTTGAGTCCAAAATCTTTTACGCAGTTTCATTTTAATCAAAATCAATGTAAGAATACAATCAAATGAGGTAACACAAGTACATAATTCGATATTTTTCTTTATGGTATAACGCTCTTATTTTGGTGCAGTAAGTTTTCCGAAATATTTTCTACAAGTCACTAGAAATAACAACACATTTAGTTATTCAATATCCTTAAAGGATTGATTGATGGAATGTGGACTTAGTTTTTTTTTTTTTTTGTATTTTTGAACACGCCCAAAACAATAACAGTTTGTGAAAGAAAATAATCAAACACACATTTCTGGGAATTACAAATGTCAAAGTAACATAAAACATCGGCAAATGTTAGACCTTAGAGATAGTACAATTCTTAACTCGATTAAAGTTTGAAAATCCACCTTCCTAAGTTCAAAATAGCTTCAACATTGTACTAAAGTGGCTGAATAATGAGTAAAATAGTCATTTTTATTCATAGAATATTACTTTTGTGATTGTATGAAATATGTTATTATGGCATAGACCATGTCAAGAGTTGTCAACTTGATGATTGAGTTGATGAGTTCTTTCTTGTATGTAATGTAGGATGTCCCCCGAAGAGTATTTTCAGCACATTATAGTTATCAGTATACGTCAGATTCGCAGTACTTAACTGAGGAAATTTCATATTCAAATTGCCGAAATCATGTCATCCTTTGAAATTCCACTTTACACGAAGTCAAAGATCATAAATTATACTGGCTAAAACTAGCATCATAAATTGTTCAAGTTGCACTAAACGACAAAAAAAAATACTCAGTAGCTGATCTTCGTCGCGCCGCGTGTCGGTCGTCATCACATCATCAGACTGCATCACAGTTAAAAATTCTCAGTAGCTGAGACCAACTTCCACTATAGGCAAGCTGCATTGCAACTAACGGAGGCTGTTGCAGTCAAAAGGTCCATATAATGTGACGATATGACGTTTAGCTGTAAAGTGTACAACGCGATCTGAGATCGTCATCTCGTCGCGTAGTTGTCCTCCTTGCTTTTCCTTCATTTGAATTGTTGTTTGTTTGCACATTTGAAGCTGGCGACAGAGTGTAAGCAAATGAGCTGACAATGTGGTGGCTCTAACGTCTTGGACAAATAATGGTCGCTCATAAGCTTTGGCTTGGCAAATATTGCCGAAAGATGGTATTACTTTTGAAGTTGAATAATTTTGCTTTGAATTGTGAAATAGCTAGGTAAGTATATGTTTCTTATTTTTTTTTTTTTTTTTTCATCGAAAAATAACGAGTGTGGTGCAATTTTAAAATATGATACATTGGGTTTGATAAATTCCGTTTTTGTATTTCAAAACGCGAGCTGACTACTATGTTAGAATTAAGGGGATATTTAAGACTAAAAGATAAAATTTTGCGGTCCTTTGTTAAAATTAATACCTTTTTCACGAAGAAATACAAAATTTGGCTGATTTCAAACTATGGTACATATTTCCCTTATTTAAGGCGAGTCTTTTGTTGGGACAGTAAGATATTATATTAAAAGGGAATCATACTCAATAGGACACATGATTATCTTTTGGATAGAGTCATTCGGTACTCGCATCGCCTGTGAGAACCATAATTGTAGGTCAACCGAAGCAATGTTCGTATATCCCAAAGCAAATTATTAAATATCTCACACATTAGGCAGATATAACTATAAAGAAGAGTTCCAACTTTGTGATTTTTACTTGCGATTATAGGCACTATAAGGCAAGTTATGTATTCGTAAAAAAAAAGAGAGCACCAAAAAAGTGGGTCCCGAAATTCCGTCTGTCTGTCTGTAGAACGATCTACAGCCTAAACGGCTGAACCGATGTGGTTCAAACTTGGTACTTAGGCGTTTTAGGTAATTGTCCAAAATAGATTTTTGAATCGTTGTTTTAGGCCCAAAAATAACGGTACTTGCCATACAAATTTTTCTACCATCTTAATTATCTCGAAAACGGCTCTAACGATTTTGATAAAAATTGGCGTGTGTACTACTTTGTGAATGGCCAACATTTCAGCAAGAAAAGTTTTTTAAATATTTTGTTATTAACGGTACATTGATTTTCGACTTTCTCATAAACGACCCAACGGTTTTCGATAAAAAAATTCATACAGGAGCTAATTCAAATTCTTAATAGTATTGCATTTCAAAATTTTCGAAAAATGTTTTTTTAAGTTTTGAAAAAAAAAAAAAATATTCGTACCAATTTTTTTTTTTTAGAAAAAGTTTAAGAATTTTTATATATAAAAAATTAGGTGAAAAACTACGTGCGATCCAATCGTGCATTTTATTTTTTGCTGGTAACGTATTCAAAGAAATCAAAAAAAAAATTGCTTATGCAAGGAAACTAACATCTCTCACACCATATTGAAATAATTTTCGTGGAAAAGATGATTAGTAACTAGTTGATATTTTTGGCATAACACTCGCGGCTTTTTTCAATACAGCAAACTTTTATTAACTAAAAGAATGTTCAATATTAGTTAAAGTGATCGGTACATTGAACCTTATAAACATATGCATCTAGTATAAAGTTTGATGACATTTTTCATTCAAACATCATCAGATATACAATGCGTTCTGAAAATCGAAAAAGAACATGTTGACAAAGTCAAGAGTTTCTTAACGGACCTGAAACGTTATTGATAGACACTTACTGAACAGACAGCGCATTCAGTTTTGTTAAGATGCTGTCATTTGATTTATACTTGCGCTATACAAGGTGAGTCAAATCAAACAGTGCATTTTTGAAAGGTTGGTACTTCCGTGGTGGGGATAGTATGTTTGTGATGGTGTCGTTTCATCGGGCGGACCAAGCCGTTATCAGTCAAGTTTTTACCATGGTTTGGTCTGGTGAATAACGAGACTTCGCCGCGCCAAATGTACGATTTTTGAAAATCGTCGTTCTTTTGTCGCAACTCAGTTAGCTTTCCGGCTTAACTTTAACCTTGCACGTCATGTAACCGTCCCTCAGAGTAATGGAAGGGCTAATGGGAGAAACAGATATGAAGAACATTTGGTTGCAATAGGACGGGGCTACGACACATACTGGTGGAGTTTCAATTAAGAAGTTGCGATAGATGTTCCCTACGCACTTTCGTCTCTCTGAAGGGTGATGTGAGGTGGTCCGCGCACTCACCATATTTGAGTATTTGGGATTTTTTCTTGTGGGGCTACCTGAAGGAAATGGTTTTTAAACCTCACCACCTTGGAAGAACTCAAAGAGCGAATTCGGGATGAAATTGGCGCTATAAAAGTCGAAATGAACTAAAGTGCGGCCGAGAACTTCAGAAATCGCCTTCTTCAATGTATCGCAGCTGGCGGACTTTATCAATTTGATGTTATTTTTAAAACGCCTGAAGAAAATTAAATAAATCTAATTTATGTAAGTTGCTTAGTTTTTCTAAATACCCTTTCACAACTGCACTGTCTGTTTCGCCGCACCCAATATGTGCTATAGGCCAAGTTTTGCATTTGGAAAAAATCGAATTTGAGATTTTAATCAAAATTGATATTACGATGATAGAGAACGCCAAAAAAGTGGGTCCCAAAATTTCGTCTGTCAGCCTGTCTGTCTGTACAACGCTTTACAGCCCAAGCTACTGAAGCGATTCTTTTGAAACTTGGTATTTGAGCGTTTTAGGTGATCATCTAAAATAAAGTTTTGAATTGTGGTTTTAGGACCAAAACTAACGGTATCTGCCATACACAATTGACTACCATCTTAAATATCTCGAAAACTACTGTAATGATATTGATAAAAAAAAATATGTGCACTACTTATTGGTATAGCCTACATTTTTGCTAATTTTTTATTTTTACAAATTTTGTTATTACCGGTACCTGCCATACAACATTTTTTTTTTTTATTTTCGACTGTATAAACGGCTTAAGGGATTTCGATCAAAATTTTTATGTAGGAGGTCTTCTGAATTCTAAATAATACTGCATACCAAAACTTTTGAAAAATATTTTTTGGATTTTTGAAAAAAAAAAAAAATATATTGTGCTGTTTCTACTAAGAATCTTATACTTAAGATGTGATCGAACATAAGATAGGAGGTCCTTCGAATTCTAAATAATACTGCGTACCAAATTTTTCGAAAAATACAGTCTTTTCAAATTATATTAAACTTGCTTCTTGTCGGTCAGACAAGACATACTGTATTTTTTCTGCTACCGGATTTCCAAATTCTGAACCCATCAAAGAAGTCTTCTCTAAGATGAAGTACTATGCAAAAAATATGTTAACATATCCTAGAAGGCACAACAGTTTAATTTATATTATTAATAATTTAAATTCTTTGAAGTTTTTTTCTATAAGTATATTTAAGACTATTTGATTTGCAAAAAGTTTAATTTCATTTGCAAACAATTTGATTTGACTATAATTTTTTGGATTCTTGATTCTTTTTTTTTTTTGAAAAACGGTTGGTCGATTTTTTTTTGAAATTATGGTTTTTAAATTTATATTGTGAAATACCTACTTAAAATTGCAACACCAATATTTTTTTTAGAATTTTTTTTAAATTTAAGTAAAAACGCCTTTAAAAATAAATTTATGTAGCTGTTTCTACTAAGAAACTTGGTGCATACGATGTGATCTAACATACGAGCAAGTCCTTGCGATCCAGTTAAAAAAGAAAAAAGTATGGAGTGTGAGAGGATAAACAAAATATATTTTCTTATTGATACTTCTCTTTAAGAGTATTCATGCAACGAAGTAAAACACTGGATAAGTTTACGATTTGTGTAATGAACTGTCAAAAATTGGATAGAATTCGCCAACGAAGATTAACCAAACGGAAACGCCATTAATATAGCTGTGTTCATGTAGTTTGTGCACAAAAATGAAAGGCTCTCAATTTTTCAATAATTGGGTTAAAAATTGGACAAAGTTTCACACAAGTACAACAATGCATTGAATACTAATCTTACTGATTTTTAACAGTTAAAACATGTGTATGTTTGAAATATTGTGTCTGAAAAGATTTTTTTTTTTTAAATGAAGAATTTGCTATCGAAAATATGAATTTACTATGCGAATAAGCCCGGCGATACTCAAAATTTTATTATTTTCAAGACAACTGAAATCTTTTTTTTAAATTTTTGTTTGTTTGACGCTTTGGAACTAAGTCGATTTATTATACTTTAATAACTGAAGTTGTTCATTCAACAACAATGTTTCATTGAGTCAATGGAATTATTTTATTAGTCAACGTTAAACATCCGTTCCTTAACCTTCTTCTCCGTACCCTCTCGACGACACTATATTACAATCACATCTTCACCTAACTATTGTCGTCGGATATGAATGATTATTATTTACCTCATTAATTTCCCATTCACTCTTAAATGTCAAATCTGAGAGTATGCTAAGTATGCTAATGCACAATATATTGCTTCCAATGCTCAATTCAATCAACTCAACTGCATGACTGCCCCAAGCTGTGGAATCTCTTCAATAACTTAAATAAATCTTTCTTGCATACAATGGCAAAGGCAAACCTAACAAAATAACCTCACGTTCTAATAAATTTTTATTCTCAGAACTTTGACAAAATTTATTAATAAAACTTAAAATACCAATAATACTGCAAGACGCACGACACTATGTGCAATGATTGGTGTTAACTAATCGCCTATTTATCACCCAAGACAAATCACTGGTACTGCTAGAAATTTTAACGACTCCTATCGTAAGTTTGCAATAAAACTTTTGATACCACTCCTTTATTCAATATCGATTATATTGTCATAAAATCCCCCATGCACAAAAGTGAATATTAATAAAATATATTTTTTTGTTTGTTCCCTAAGAGCATAGATATCGAGATAAACAATCAAATTTCCATTTAGCCAAACAAGTGTTTAGGCCAAGTTGCTTTAGAAACAGGTAGGTAAATGTGTTGTATTTTTAAGTTTAACAAAATTAATTGAAACAAATAAAGAAATAAACGTCATGTCGATTGGAAATATTGACAAATATGTATGTACGTTGGTGTTTGTTGTGTTTTCATAAATATTATTTGACACACTTGCATGTTTTTTTTTTAATCTTAGCCAAGGCCTACTTTATAGTCAGAATGACTTGGGGTGTGTAATAAAATGTAAATTGTAACTTTATGCGTTTGCATAGTGAGTCTTGCAGACCTCGGCAAAAAGTGTTGTCGATATATCTGTCAATTTGAATTTAAGTGATGATGTTGTTAGGCTTTAATTTTGTATTTGCTCTTGTTATTGAGATTTACACACATTTTGTTTAAATAAAATCGTGTTTGTATCCCCAGAGCTATGTGCATTAACGTAGAAATTATTTTTTTAAAATAAAATCTAACTCTCATTTAGCATGTATGTGATGTAGGGGAAAGGGGAGCAAACGGGGTAGTGTACTTTTTAAAAATGAATGAAATTTTGTTTCAAGACTCCAAGAGTAATGTCGCGCTCAGCATATGTAGAGGAGATATATACATATATGCAGGAAAATTACCCGTTTTGCTCCCTTTTGCCAATGGTAATTGGCAAATTCGACAAATTTAAAATAGTTTCTCCAAGTGAAATCATAAGAAGTTCCAAAGGAAGGCTTGTAGACACTATTTTACATTTTAATTGTGTTAAATGAGAGTATAGGAAATAGTTCACGGTCTGCGATAACCCATTGTGACCCATCCCTTATTCTACCCGTGCTCCCCTACATTCATAGTTAAATCTTTTTTAAGTTATTCCGGCCCGTAACAAACAAAAGAGTGAAGCTTAATCGACACAATTTGACATGCTCCTTTATCTGGGCGTGAAATTTCACATTCCAAAGTTCACAGATAAAATATTGGGACAATAGATATAGGTTTCGCGGAGAATCGAGGTTAAGTAAAACTCGCAATGCGCTGGAGCCTAAACAGCTGGACCGATTTTCTTAAAATTTGGTTACTATAAATAATTTCAAGTAAGTTTTGCACTTGGAAAAAAATCGAACTAGAACTTTTAATCAAATTTGTATTACGATGATTGAGAACGCCAAAAATGTAGGTCTCGCGTTTAAGGCGATTGTCTGAAATAGATTTTGAATCGTTTTTTAGTCCGAAAACGAACGGTACTTGCCATAAAATTCTTCACCATATTAACTATCTCGAAAACGGCTTTAAAGATTTTGATAAAAAAAAGTCCAAAAGTCTAAATTTTGGTCGAACATTTTGTTTACATATTTTGTTAGCCTACCATACAACCTTTATTTTGATTTTCGACTTTCTCATAAATGGTACCATGGATTTCGATTAAAATTTTTACAAATGTAGAATGTTCTTCGAATACCAAATAATACTGCTAATCAAAATTTTCGAAAAGTATTTTTTTTTTTGGATTTTTGAACGATTGAACGATTTTTTTATGAAATTAGGTTTTCAAATTAATTGTTACTTAAATTAAAATTGCCATACCAAATTTTAGAAATAAATTAAAGACAGTGACGAGGGTTAGTTGTATAGCTGGTGTTATCGAAGAATTAACATTCACCAAGGAAGCGTCTTAAATCTTTTGCTTTTTAACTATTACAGTCCTTGACTACCTGCTCGAAGGTAAAGTACCGAACACTGTACATATATATTATTCTTTGCTAGCGATGGAATCATTATAAGGCAGGCATCCCAGCAACTAGTATTTGACGCTTGGGTAGACCTTTTAGAAGGAAGTGGGTAACGCATCAATCCGAAAAAGACTGAATACTTGTGCTGCCCATTTTCTGCCGCATTCTTGCCTATTCCAGATATTTATTTAAAAGGAAATGTGCTTCCAAATTGCGAAAAGTTTAAATATCTGAGATCTTTGATCAATGATAAAGCAACTTGTGATGACGATATCAATCATCGAATAAACGTGGGGTGGATTAAGTGGCGCTCTGTGATCGAAATGCCCTCTAAGCCCTGCGGCTATGAATCTAGCACTCTCATTCAGTTCACAATATTGGACAATGCGCAAAAAGTATGAGAGTAAGTTGAATTAGCTGAGATGAAGATGCTTCGTCTGACACCAGGAGTAACAAAGCTTGATCGAATTGATTAGAAGTGCAAAGATCCGTGAAAGCCTTCATGTCAAAAATACCATCTTAAAAAAAACAGAGCCTCAGTTGGTATTTTAAGCGGAGAACCCCGTCAAAAAGGCAATATCTTTCAAAGTTCCATCACGATTTTGAAAAAGAAAAAAGGAAAGGCAGACCAAAACACTCCTGTTACAAGCAAATACAACGACATCAGCATATGGATGTCCTCAGACATGAAACAATTTACAACCGTCGGCGTCGCGCGTACCCCACAGGTGATCACTAGTGTGAAGCAGATGAGTGGGAGAGATGTGACATCTCCGCCGAAATGAAGAAAAAGAAGAAGCAAAAGTAGAAGAAGAATAAAGAAATTATTCCAAAGCTGTCGACTTGTCGAAGAAGAAGAAGGTTGACAGCTTTGGGAAAACCTTCGTAAAATTGAAATTGGGTAACAAAACAGTATTGATAAACAAGATTAAATGTAAATTTGTATCTATTCCTGACAATGGAATGCCAACCAGCTGTCCCCCGGTTTAACAGTGCCAAAACTTGACTATTCGTTTAAATTTTCAGAAGTGAGCAATGCTAAAGTTATATGAAAAGTTTTCGCTCAATAAAATCCTCTCTCTGCTAAGCTTTTATGGTATTTTTCCAAAAGGAATTTTCCGACAGAAATGGAAGCTCGTTGAAATAATTCCAATTCCCAAAAATTCACTTTGTGAAGAATGGCAATTCTTCAATAATAGTCCGAAAAAGTTTTTGAGCGGATTAGTCTGAAATAATTAAATAGCTAAACAACATCTAACAATTCTTAAAGTCATTAGGACTCGATAAAAGGACAGCGTAACGTTTTTAGTTCTTTTAGATTTTTTCAAAGCTTTTGAAATGGTGAATCACTCTTTGCCCTTTAATAGGCTGAGCCAGAGATTGAACGTACCCCCAGAAGCAATAAATATAATTCGAATCTCAACAAATGCCACCTAATAAAAACAGGTTTTCTGCTGGGGCGGAATTCTGCCAGAAATTGTAGGTTCCCTCCATTCGTCTTGTCAACATGCATACAGGAATGATTGAGAGTTGTAGTTAGGACCTGATCTCTCAAAATCAGTCCACATGGTCGAATTTTAGATAAAGGTCAATGAAATTGAAAATAAATTGGAATTCCCAAACTTTTTTTTTACAATTAGCCAAAGCCCCGCAATACATTTAACTTATCTTTAAACTATGACCATGATCACGAATCAATGTTGACTGAGTTGTAAATTCTTATAGCTTTGAGCTATTATTCACAAAAAAAAAATAACAAACATTTCCGACTGAGAAACACAAAAACCAATTTCGAAACATCTCAATTCTTTTAACTCGCCCAAAAGCAAAACTCTTTTTTGTTTCGTCTTAACCATCACATCACTTTCAATCAATGCAATTCAAAGCAGTCGTGATTTTCATCACATCCCACGTCTATTGCCAATTTTCTCACCAAGAACTTTCTTTTGTTGTTCTTGTTTCATTATTTCTGCAATGCCGTTGCCAGTGCCGCAATTCTTCTATGAAAATTGGTCTGAAAAACCTTAGCTGCTGTAGGCTAGCGCTAGTCTAACGCGCATTGCTTGGATCATGAATCTGAGCCACGCTTAATTAATAATACTCGTCCTATGGCAGAGAAGTGGTGAAATTTTTCACCATTTCTCCCCTTTGTTTACATTTTAAGTAAATCGTCGACGATCGACACCAAAACGCCTCTGGCTCGAAGGAGTCTTTCAAGTCCCAAAAACAGAGAAACTATTATTCAGTGCACCAGTTATATTTTTTTTGGTGGTGCTGCTGCTGCTGGTAGACAACTTGGAAAACGTGACGCTGCTGGGTAGCTGTGTGCAATAAGTATTGTCGTCGTCGTCAGTGTGGCGTGGTTATTCACAGTCACAGCAGCCACCGCGCCACCATCTGACCACCATCATAATCTTCGTTGAAATCCTTTAGGGTAAAATAATACAACAATGTCTACTGTTTGATCAGGCGAATATTGATCCACATTTAACGTCATTGTCTGAAGTTTAATAACAATCAATTTTATTTGGTAAATAAACAATAAGTAGGCAGTGCTGCTTGATGCAGCTTATGGCTGGGAAATTCTGCGGAAAACACGATCGATATAGTGGCACGAGTATGTTTTTTGTTTTCTTTTTCTTAATATTTGCATGTTGCTAAAAAAAACATGAAAAAGTGAGAAAAAATTCAATTGAATTTTTAGGATTTCGTAACTAAAGGAAGAGTGTTTTTTTTAAGGAGGGACTGGATGATAAATATATATAAAGGGACTAGTGTCAGTTTACTTATATTATTTCATGTAATATTAAAGGTGCTAGGGAGGGACTCTTATCGGCGCAAATACTACAAAGCGGCACTAACGGTACATGCGTTGCATTAAAATGCATGTATTGACCCATTTCTGACATGTCTGTATGTTTAACGCTTACAGATGTTTCCATCTTTTTAAGATCGATCTCGTATAATTAACTCTCGTCTGGATCTCGTGCGTCTCGATATGCTACCGGTATCCTGACACGAGATCAAGACTTTTCTCGTCTCATAGTTTTCAGTTTTTTGGTAATTTTACAGCTCTCTATACTTCTGTGTACTAGAACTACAGAGAGTCGCATATGACAAGAGTATATTTAAATTTCTAGATGAAAAATCAAAATAAAATATTTGAATCAAATAAATCGGAATTCATTGTTTTAAACGTGTGCATTGCAACGCTTGGTGATTAATGTTTTTGGTTTTCCATTTGGAGAGAAATCAAACTAGCGCCGATTGTTAGTTGTGAAAAAAATCAAAGCTGATACCAAATAGTATAAAATGTAAGAAAGTTGTAAAGATTCATTGTGGGCACATACAAAATAACACCTATTGTCGTGCTACAGTTCCAGTTGCAGCACTATGTTTTGACTTCACCTAGTTAATTATTATCAATGCGAATGCAAGCCAAACAGGAAACTGGACACGCTTAAATTGAAACAAAAAAAACGGTTGAAATCAATAAATTATGCGCGCACTCGAGGGGTTATGACTACCCTTACAATGTTTAAATACAGTGCGAGCGGTTAGAAAAATGGGATAGGATGGGTATCTCCTGTTACCGATACCGATGCAAATTGTTTGGTTATCGCAATAGGAGCCTGGTAAAGGAAACATTCCACATTCGTGTGGTGTGGCTAAAGAAGAAATCTCTATACTTAACATTACGTCTGAAATTGGGCTCAACGGTAAACTGATGAGCATTCCTAGAAGCGCCGATGTTACGGTTGAATAGTTTTAGGGGCGGAATGCAACTGACTATTTCATTAGAACATTAGTTTTCGTGACAAGAAAGTACAGCAAAGTAAAAATTTTACATGGAGAACAACAATAAAAACATACATGCAATTACTGTTTCTTTTCATCCGAAGTGAGTTCCAAAAATTAGTTAAGTGTTTTCAATCATAGAGGACACTCAAATGATGTTTTTGTGATATATATTTGGATGTGTTTTTTTCCTTGTATTTTTTATGATTTTTGACAGAATAAATATTAAAATAAATAAAATCAAGCTAAAGTGTGGATAGTTTTCGTGAAGATGTTCTACTTTGCTGTACTTGTTTTTCACGAAAACACGACTATTGTCTAGTACTATGATTATCGGCTTAAATCAAAATCAGCTTCTCTAAAATAAGTCGTGTTTCGTTGCATAGTTTTGGTTGATTCATGTTGCTTTAGCATAATAATTATCACCGAGATGATTTATGAGTTGAAAATTGTGCCGAGAAATTTCTGACAAATTGCCGGATATTTTGAAATTGACCTTGGTTATTGCGCAAATCTGTCTACGCTCTTCGACAGTGACTAGACAATCATGAAGATCAATTTTACGAAACCTCGCTAATAGAAGTTTTCCAAAATGAAGTGACTTTATTCATCAGACCTGTTCTCGCACAAAATTGTCTACGCGAAGTCTAAGAAAAATTTTCTTTAAGCTTGGAACTTAAGCGTATCAATTATTCTTTAGAGAAGATATTAAAATTTTTGTCTTGTCCCAAAAATAAGAATATCTACATGTCATACAACCGTTATAAAAGAAGCTGAATAATCTTGAAAATTTCCATAAGAATTTTAATAAAAATGTTAACACCTCGATTTCGATCAAAGTTTTCAAACAGAAGTTCCGTCAAATTCAAAATAATACTGCATTAAATCTTTTCGAACAAAAATGTGAAAATTAATAACAAAACTGTCGAAATTGTATTTGACACGGGGAACGTTAATATGAAAAGACACTTTCAATGCAAACTGGCTGAGGCACACGCTGAGCGTGTGACTTCATTTCTTCCGTGTGAAGACGAAAATCTGCTGCCTCAATATTTCTCTATGGTGTCCAAGTATGCGGATATTACCCATTTAAAGAATCGGAAAGATTCCTTTGAATATGTCATAAAAGTATTGGAAATGGATGCTGGAAACACACACTTGCGATTAAAGGAAATACTGTCGAAAAGAGGAAATAGCTGAAATTTGAGCAATATGTTTAATACTATTCTGGAGAGGGTAAGGCGCGCTTCTAATATGAAACTAGTTGTATCCCGCGCGCATTGCTCCGCCACCAACTAAAATAAATTTGAAGGAAAGACATTAATTTAACTCACAATGAAATGCACGAAACTATTCTATTTTAAATTTTGTGTGAAAAAGCAATAATAATATTGCCACATTTGCAAAAAAAAAACACAGTCAATAATAGAATAATTTTATAGTAACAAACGTTTGCTAGTATGAGCTACAATCTTTCGCTCGTGGCAATCAGAACAACTTCATTTCTTTTTCCATATATTTTTTTTGGATAAAGTCAGCTGATATTCTTTTTTTACTCAATATACACTCGATGTGCAGTGGATACAGAAAAAACACAGCCAATGTCTGTTCAATGTGAACCGGACATGAATTTCACAATTTACATTGAAATTACATTGGAATGACAGTGGCGCCATCTGCCGAAAATTATCTGCACCAACTCAGAAACCTTCTTTGACTCATGCACAACAACTTTGCTAAAGATCATCACATGATCAAATGCATTACGATTCTAAAGAGCACAGCTGATTTCGAAATTGAGAATGATAGCGTACAATGAGGCAAAGTATTCTGCAAACACAATTTTAGGGGTTCGTAGCATAACAATTCGTTCCGAGATTTTTCACGATGGAGTCCGTGATAGGGTTGAATAATCGACTTAAGTGATTTTCGTGTTACAGTAATAACTGTCTTAAATTTTTATCGGTCAAAAGGGAAGATTGCTATATTATATTCAACTTTTGTTCTTATTTCCAGTCGTTTTTACTTAGTTTCATTACGATCAACAAACTTTCATTTCACTTTCCTTAATATTTTTATCAGCTAATTATCTAATTGACATTATATCATCATCAATGGTTCGTAATTGAATTGAGAAAATAAAAGTCCAACTTGTGGAGTCCTGCCAGTAAGTATTTTTAATTTGAATAATTCATTTGTCTTATTTGTTGTTGTGCAATGTTATCTGTATTCGACTAAGATAAGTTATCCATTCTAAGTTTGTATCAAAATTAGTTCTTAAAAGATTTGCAACTGTGTCAAAATCAGCATATTGTTCTACTTGGCCATTTGCTCTGCTTATTCCTAGCTATGATATGATCTATGATATGATGTTCAATTCCATATGATATGCACATTGCACATTTTCGATATTAATATAAATTTTCATATCTAATAAAATATTTTATTTCTAATTCCAATTGAAAAAGAAACCCTTCTTGAAATAAAATGTTTAAATTTAAAAGTTTTTCACTTTTTTTAAATTCATTAAAAAATGAGAGGAGTGGGCAACTGACCCACCTGTCCCAGCCTACCTACGTCCTTGGTTACTACGTCACAAACTAAAATAAATTTGAAGGAAAGACATAACTTTGTAAGCGATAGTATAGGGTGGATATGTATATACCCGCCGAACTCTTTAAAGCAGTCGGAGATGACCTGGTACAGTGCATACATCAACTCATCTCTAAAGTCTGGTCAGAAGAAAGTATGCCTGATGAATGGAACCTCAGCATCGTTTGTCCGATCCACAAAAAAGGAGACTCTCTAAACTGCGCCAACTATAGAGGAATAAGTCTCCTGAATATCGCGTACAAGATCCTTTCTGCTGTATTATGTGAACGTCTGAAACCATTTGTCAGCAACCTGATTGGACCCTATCAGTGCGGTTTCAGGCCAGGAAATTTTACAATCGATCAAATGTTCATGCTACGGCAGATCCTGGAAACTAGCCAAGAACACCAAATGGATACCCACCATCTCTTTATAGATTTTATGGCCGCGCACGATAGCATTTATAGAGACGAGCTATACAGAGCCATGTCTGGTTTTGGCATCCCCACAAAACTCATCCGACTATGTAGGATGACGATGGAGAACTCTCGCTGCTCCGTCAAGGTTGGTACTGACCTCACAGAAGCTTTTGATGTCAAGAAAGGATTCCGACAAGGTGATGCGCTATCGTGCGATTTCTTCAACTTATTACTTGAAAAAATTGGAACAAATTCCCAAGTTAACTCTACTGGCACAATTTTTTTTTAAAGTCGCTGCTGTCACTGGAGCGTTTGCTAACATTGAAGCTGAAGCGGCTTAGATGGGACTAGCAGTCAATGAGGCCAAAACGAAGTACCTGCTGTCCACAAAAAGGGACACACAACACCGCCGGATTGGACAAAACGTCACAATAGACAGGTACAACTTTGAGGTAGTTAGGGACTTTGTCTACCTCGGATCCGCTATAACATCTAACAACAACATCTCGTTAGAAATAAAGCGAAGAATAACTCTTGCCAATCGCTGTTCCTAATCACTCTAATCATCCCAGTCCTGCTCTATGGCGCGGAGACATGGACTCTATCGAAAGCGGATGTAGATATCCTTAGTCGTTTCCAGCGTATGGTTCTTCGTAAGATTTTCGTCCCTATCTGCGTTAACGGGCTTTGGAGGGGAAGGTTCAACCACGAACTATACGAGCTGTACAGCGACATTGACCTGGTACAAAAAATACGTATATCACGTTTAAGATGGCTAGATCATGTAGAGCGTATGGAGAACAATACTCCGGCTCGCAGGATCTTCGATTCCAACCCAGCGGGAAGACGCAGTCAAGGAAGACCTCGCCTAAGGTGGCGCGCTCAAGTGGAAGATGACCTCAACCAACTTGGAGTGCGTAACTGAAGGCAGCTAGCCAAAGACCGAGCTAGCTGTGGAGGCATGTTGGTTGAGGCCCAGGTTCGTCCCGAACTGTAGCGCTACCTAAGTAAGTAAGTAAGTATGTATATACCACTTCCTTGCCAGATGCCCCATCCTAAATGAGTTACGAGTTATTTATTTTGGAGTAGCTTTGATGGAAATTAATAAAGTTTTAAATATTTTGAAGGGAAAATTGAATTACAGAAAACGTATAACAGGTGCAGACTTTTTTCTAAATACAAATTGTTAAATAATTAAACTTATGGATTGTGAATCAGGTAGACGGCCTTGTCAAACCACATTAAACTTAAAATCAACCAATTATAAATTTATAATTATGTTTTGATCAATAAAGTTTAAAACTAAACTAAATCTAACTGTCGAATCCAAACTTGAAATTTACTTCCGGTTTTCCGTATAGATATCTAAAATATTTGTTCTGTATATTCATTGAATTTTTATGAAATATCAAATCCCAAAAAATACTGTTTGACAAGACAGGTGTACCCTTGAATTTCAACTAGTACAATCTCCAACATCAATTTTGGTATGTTAAATTTATTTTATTTTCATTTTAATGTGCCAGTAATTAACTTTTTCGACTAGTGCGAAATAATATATAATTACGCCAATGTCATTTGTAAAAGAAAACAAAAACCAAATTTTTGGATTAACTACACACATGATATTTCAAACGCGATCACCAGAGATCAGGTTTTAAATGTTCAATTGGTGGTTCACACATTCAAATAACTTATTGTGTGTAAAATGTAAACATTTTAAAGGAATGAAACGTTAATTACTGGAAATTAGTATCTATATATTAATCATTTTCATGTAAATTGCTTCCTATCTTCCAGATTCACCTACTCTCTCTCTAATAACTGCTGATTGCCGCAATTAAATGATAGGCTTCTGTCACAAAATTAAGACATTCAAACCACTAGTAAAGTTGCGAGATGGCATAGTTAATTGAAGGATATTTACATCATGACAATCGGCAGTTGTGTAATTTATAGTCCTGGATAATCCTGTTACTGGTTTAGCTTCTGGCGGCCGCGGCCAGCCTACCATACATACAATTCATGCAGCTTGGTGTAATGACATTAATTGTGTGAATTTATGCGTTCATTTGCAAGATCTGTGGTTATGTTTTTGTTCAGAATAGATAGTGTATCATGGCAGCATAACCATTGTCGTTAGTAATTAAATTGTTGAGACAGAGGGAGCTCGCGCCACGCTTGCAATTAATCAGTTTAAAATGGTCATTAATAACCTCAAGAGTTGTGTAACAACTAAAAGAGCAAACACACGTTGCAAAGATGCCTGACAAATTCGTGCTTGAGATATTGGCGCCATTTTATTAATACATTATGAGTATGACTGGAAAAAAGAGTTAATTAGATTGTTTGAAGAAAATTAAGTGTGACACATTGGGATTTAGGGGATGGGGAAAATAATAAAATTAAACCTGATGTTTGATTTACAATATGGGTGACGTTTAAAATAGTTTTGGAGCGTTAAGGGTACTTTCGCACTTATTCGATTGCTATCGGTTTATACTTTAAATTAGTTTCGTATTCAACCGCCCCATATAAGAACCCCTCGTGAGAACTCTTCACACGTTCGCGGTTCATTATCAAATTATGTATTCAGACTTAATTACGGCCGAAGTTCTTAAAATGCTTCCTCGCAAAGGGTTAATTAATCTTCTTTATATAATAAATGCCACTCTAAGGCTAAGGTACGTTAGGAGCCAATTGAAGGTTGCGGAAGTTATAATGGTTCTCAAACCAGGAAAACCATCACATGATAAGAAATCTTATAGACCTATTTCGCTCCTACCTAAGGCCTTTTAAAGAATATTACTTCTGCGGTTGCAGCCAATAATAGAAAAAAAGCGCCTAATACCTGAACATCAGTTCGAATTTAGAAGCAAGCATTCGATAAATTGACCAAGTCCATAGGATCACTGACGTCATTGAGAAAACTCTTGAAGAAAAGAAAATTTGTTCGGCGGTCTTCCTAGACGTGTCGCAAGCTTTTGATAAATTTTAAATTAAGACAAATTCCTGCAGAAGCACTTTATATGCTTCTAAAGCATATCCAGAAAATAGACTTTTTAGAGTAAGACATGGAAACGATTACTCGGATCTCAAAGATATAGTGGCTGGGGAACCACAAGGAAGCGTCTTAGGTCCAATATTGTACCTATTATTTACACGTGATATACCTCAAACAGAAGACACTAACGTAGCCACGTTTTCTGACGACACTGCAGTGGGCTAAACGATAAATGATGCTACGACTCGATTACAAAATCTGTGAATAATGTCAGTGAAGGGGCAAAAACATGGCGGATATCGCTTAACGAAGTAAAATCAGTCCATGTAGATTTTACGTATAAAAAATTAAAAGATTACCGTTATTTGATAATAGGGTTCAAGTTCCGTTTACTAATAAATCAAAATATCTCGGAATGACTCTAGACGCGAAATTAAAATGGAAACCGCATGTTGAAAAGAAATGCGAGGAGTTAAATATTAAACCCAGAGATATGTAGTGGTTGCCCGGGAAATACTCTAAGCTCAGTATCGAAAACAAGCTAATTTTGTACAGGCAGGTGCTTAAGCCTGTCTGGACTTACGGTATACAACTCTGGGGATGTACGCGAGATTATAATTTAAATACCTTACAAACATTTGAAAATAAACTCCTAAGATCGTTTGTAAACGCACCTTGGTACATTAGAAACGAAGATCTCCACAAAAATCTCGGGTCTCATACGGTTCGCGGTGAAATAAAAAATTTTGCATGAAATCATAGAAAACGGCTATTACAACACTGTAATAGTACTATAATCGAAATTATCGATGAGACGAATTTAGTACGCCGGTAGACTGAACGAGAAACCTTTAAAATCGAGGTTTAAGTAGGAACTATCACCGGATAGTTACCTGTAACACGTTAATTAAATTCGTTAAAAATAAATTGCTAGATACGTTTCAACTTAGTTGCATCGGGAGGAGGAAGTGTTTTTAGTGCAGTAAGAATCTCACACTCCTATGAGCACGCGTTTTTCGGTCCTCATAGATCCTTTTGAAGGTTTTACACCTACCCACGGGAAAAAAATGAATTCAGACATCTCACAAGTACCATTCGAAAACAGTCGCCCATACTTATTCACTATGGTAGTTATTTGATTTTTTTCATATTTTGTGTCTAGAGGAACAAATTAGAACAGTGAAAGTGTTAACGCCGGCCGCGTATATCGCACTTTGTGTGACATGTATGTTATATCATAAGTCAAATTTGACAGTCGTATTCATTAGAATTCGCTAAACGAATGATTTTATGAAATTTGTTGGCAACTCAGATGCCAAAATTACCTTGTCGATTACAGAATTCAACGAATTGTCATCGGATGGCGTCTGCTGTGAAAAATTGCAGACATATCGGTAGTGTAGTTTAATTTGTTTCAAATCAATTAATACGCAGCCCATCCGGACTCCACAGACTTTTTCATTTTTCTAAGAACTTTGGTCAACAGGAAATGGAAATAAATTCTAGAACACAGTTTTCATTTTTATGCAGAGAAAGACCAACAAATCGAAAGTAGTTTAAGAAGATGGTAGAACTAAAAAACGCGAACCACATACAACAAAACAAATAGACAACCTTTTCGCTTTTCACTTTTTTTTTCGGTGCAAAACAAAACTGCCTCTAGGGATCTAGGTCTGCTTCTTTATACAAAATATTTCTCAAATAATCTTACAATTTTTTTGACAGTTTTTAACTGACAATTTTCTGTTTTTTTTTACTTTTGAATTTGGATGAGAACTGACAGTATGGATAAAATTGGAAAATGGTAAGGTAGTTTTAAGAATCAGCTATGTAGTTCAACCGAAAATGTGAATGAACTGTGGATCGAGTCGATTGCGTGGGAGTAAAATTTTGCTGATGATGTAATCGACATAAACACTTTTCTATTAAAAATAAAACATTGGGTTTGAAATTTGTATAATTTTTTCAAGAAAAAAATTAACTTGAGTTTTTGTAAACTTATTGGTAAGGACCAGATGCTTTAGTCCTTTCTTCAAAATCACATTTTTTTCATCTCTTCAAATTGTGGATTTTTAAAAGTTATCTCGCCCATCTTTTTCAATAATAAGAAAATTTATTTAAAATCGAATTTAGTCTTAACAAAAGAGTATCGCATATTCGTTTGGAAATTAAGTTTTAACACTGGCATAATAAACGTGGAATTTGACAAAGCAATCTGTGTAAGGTCACAATAACGAAATTATGAAATTGAGTCACAATCGATTATTTATTTTGTGGATGCACTAAGATGATTTTAAACTCTTAAAATGATATATCCAGCGCATTAGGAAAATAAGAAAGGACTTAAAATGATGCAAATTGGTTTTGGGTTGAAAATTAATTCACAATGCGAGAAATAAATCCACATTCCTATTGTATGGCTGCAGAAAACATAAAAGCCTAAAAGCACGAGTATAACGGTTGAATTATTTCAAAGATTAAATGCAACTAGTTATACCGTAAAGCCCCAAATGAACTCTTACTAGGATCCGCTGGTAAATGTAAGATATCACTAATGACATTGACAACAAAAATGTATAAGACCGTGTGAATCACATTAAATAAACCTAACTTTAAGTGTCGACGAAAAAATTGGTATTTTAAACTGCAAATTGATAGATGTCTTGACTTCCAGTCTTTCACATACCAATGAAAGACCCAATACATTTTCCATTCTGGATCTTATGCTCTAGAATTTTGAATATTTTATTGAAACACTTACCATTTCATCAAGACTCTTCAAGTCATTGGTAACAATTTGAGGCTGTGGTCCATACATTAGCGTTGGACCTTCGTCATTATCTTCTTCTTCTTCAGAATCTGTGTCAAACATTTCAGTTTCTGTCGCCATATTATTAGTATCACATTCTGTACTGTCTGTTTGTGTGCCGCATCCAATTCCATTAGCTTTGTTATCAGCAGCAATTTCCCGGTCAATTTGTCGTTCCATTTGAACCAACATTGGGGCGAGCATTCCTATATATTTTTTTTGATATTTAATTTAATAAAATATTATTTAATTAATTAATATATTACCAAATTTTGCTCCACGTCGAGCAACTTCCAAAAGGCATAGTATCACATGTTTTTCGTTTTTCCTCATAATAAGGTCGTCAGTTTCGAATAATAGGCACTCGAATATTTTAAGGCTTTTTCTGCAAAATTAATATGATACATATTTAATATATTTTTTAATACACGAAAACAGAAAAAGCTCTAGAAGCTGTGAGATAGCACGTATGTAATTCCTCAAAATCCAAATGCATAATAAATTAATAAATTTTGTTGTTGTTATTAAATAAAAGTCATAGCTACTTTAAGTAATTAAATATATACAATTGCAGGTATGTTAAAAAAAAAATAATAAATTTAAGACATGGTAGATTTACGATGCAAAGTGTTAAATTCGCAGTCGATCATTTATTACAAAGTATTTTTTATATTTCTTGTTAATTATACAAAATAAATTATTATAGGATTAGATATTTTGTACATAGACTAACGAGACATGCTTGTTGTCATTTTAACTTTGATATCGTTCCTAAGCATGTAATTCAAGACATAAAATTGACATATTGTTGAAAAACACAAACTTGAGAAAACAGGTTGTTTAAGGAGTGTTACAATCAAAGTCATTCTACCGATTGCTTATATTAATGAATATCTTTTTTTTCTGAATCTATAATAGACATATAAAATTCCAAGATCAGAAAAAATGCAAGTAAGGAAGTATTGTGATCCACAGGGTGATTCAATTTATAATGGAGAAATTGTGTAACCTAGTTGATTGGTGTATACGAATTAAAATCTTCCTTAAATTTTGTAGGTGACTTCATGTAAAAAAAAATGAGTTCTAAAACTATACATGATAATTGAGGAATTTTTTGTATAATGTATATTTACTCAGAAATAGAAACTCCAGTTTTTTTATGCAAAGGAGTTTTTTGTTTGCTTTTTAAATTATTATGGTCCATGGACTCAAGTGAACGATTTAAATAATCATGGGAAAAATCTTGATCCTTAGTGTTAAATAGGTGTAGGTATTTTACAAAATTGCAAGTACTCAATATCTGCAAGCAAATTGAATGTAGTACGGATTTCGATTGATGCCTGGACACAATGAAAATCCATAAGACAAATGCCCATAGTGGATACACATATTACCCCCACTGTGAACAGCGAACATTGCCAGATGCTATACAATTTGTTGTCAACAGACGGAAAAATGCTACTTCGGAACTGCTAACGAGTGAATGTAGTATCGTTTTTAAATTTCCGAATTAATGCACTCAAAGATGTTCTAGAAATCCAAATTTTCCGGTAAAGATTCAATTGTATAATAAAACGTAAAGAAATTTAAATTGGCAGCACTGTTTTCATTGACAGCCATTTTATCATCTGCCATGTGATTTATCTGTAGTTTGGTTTACCATTTCATCACGCACCACCACGTACATTCGGTGAATGGGCTCGAAATGAGATTGTTGTTGGACCCGATTTTCACAAAGTGTTTGTTCAGCGATGTAGCTCAATTTTGAGTAAATGACTACGTCAATAAGCAAGACTGCCGCATTTGGAGAATAATCATCAAGCCATTGTTGGTCGCGCGCCGGCCGCTAAATCCAGAAAAACTGACATTTTCGTGGTGGAAACATTGGGCCTCACTTCCTTAAAAACGATGCAGACCAGATGGCTAAGGCCAGGAGATTATTATAGAGCCATAATCAATGATTTTGACGTTCCTGAATTGGCGAGGGAATAATTTCGGGTTTGAACTCTGAGTTAGTCTCCAAAATTGTGTGCTTTAATACCGCTAAAATATTTTGTGTTGGAGTATGTGGTCAAGTCGCTAGTCTACAGATATGACAAAGACGATTGATAACCTGGAAATAATTTGTCATGTTATTGCCAATATACGACCCAAAATGTTGCCAAAAGTGATCAAAATTTGGACCTCAAGATTGGACTACATCCGAGCCAGCAATGATTCTTACACGCACATTAGCGAGCAAAAAATAATGCAAATAGTCACACGAAAACTAAATATTATTGCTTTATATTTCGTTACTGTAAAATTTTGTTTTTCTTTTTGGGATATTTGTACGATTTTATTATTAATTAAATACGAGTAGTATAATCGCTGCTATGTGCGAAAGCCTCCGGGGCAAAGATACAACTCCAGATATAAAGTTTCGACAATCAAACATGGCGGAGGATCAGATATGGTGTGCTGTAAGCCATTTTAGATATTCTTGAAATAAAATTTGCACTGAAAATTTTTGTAAGGTTCATTTTCTCGTCAAGGAGTGGGACTCTGCTGGGTTCAGGGACACAGTAATGTACCGGGCAACGAGAGAGCTGATGAGTTGGCGAGGAAGGGTTCAGCACTTGACCCTACCCAAATAGACCCGTCGAATAAAATCTCACTCTGTGACGCTAAACCGAAAATTGGAAAGAAGATTCTTTTAAAAACCAATGAAAGATGGAACGGACTCGACACCTGCGCTACGACCAGGAAACTATGGCCCAATTTTGACAAGAAGAGAACAGAAAGTATTACCCACATAAACAAGAATTCCCTTCCAACTCTTGTAAGCGTACTCACCGGACAACACATGCTGGGCTACCATAAAAAGAAAATGGGGCTTAGTAAGGATGACCTATGCAGAGGTTGCAATGACGAGGACGAACATGAGGGCACCTCTCATTTCATATGTCATTTTCCAGCATTTTGTCATGTGAGGAACAAGTTCTTGGGCAGCTATTTCTTCAATGATTTAGAAGAGCACTCGAATCTTTCAGGTAAAAGCCTGCTGATCTTCAGAAAATCCTCTAAATGGGTCGATAATGACTATCCATAGAACTTATAGATTAAACAGTTAGAAGTTACAACACTTCAGGGTATCACAATGTACCTACATTGAACTAAGTGTGCCGGTAACAAGATCAACTGGCAGCCCATTTACCTAAACTAACCTAACGTCCTAAATGACATACTGTTAGCTATTTTATTAACAAAATTTTTTTAAGGGTATTTATCGTAATGTAATGTTTAATATGTCATATCTCAATTCATTGCACGCATCTTAAAATACTTTCTCAGTGTAAAATATAAGTGGGAAAAAAATCGTTATTAAACAAAATGACATATAGCATTTCTGGTAGGTCTATATTAAGTACTATTTTTTTTTCATTTTTATAAAATATATTAATTAATAGTCAGAATTTGTTGCTCGAAAAACTTTTTGAAAATATATACCTTGTGGTTCATATTACATGCTTAATTCTCAAATGATATTCTTAGTGTTTTTCTGGAACGTCAGACCAAGATGCATGAGTCCAATGATTGCATTTTATGCAGCGTAACCAAGTTGTTCTTGAACACCTGCGCCACTAAATCCAAAAAGGCGATCTTCTTAGAACCTAACGTGCTCAGCCAAATGTCTTTCAACATCAGGCGGGAATGTAAGCAGTGGCGGGTTAGCCTTCTGGGCGCCCTGAGGCACGCTCAGTGATAGCCGCCCCCTTTTTTAATACCATCCAAGGATCGTAATTTGAATGGGCTAAAATCGAAGAGTAATGGGAAACGAGGTCATTTGTTTTTGATAAATTGGATACAATTTTTGTAATCAAAATTGCATTACTAAGTGTTTACTAGTATGGAGAAAATATATTTTTTCTTATATTTCAACGCAGAAAGTATTAAGTTTTAAAACTTGAAACCCGTAATATATTTTTTTTACGGCAAAGGGACATTGCACATAGACTGTGGCAATTAATTTAATAACAAAACCTAGTACGATATATGTATGTATATATATAAGAAGTTGATTGCTTTTTTTCTTAAATAAAATGGTGGTTATCTTAATTCTATTTATTGTTTTCTGGCGTGTTACTTGGTGGTTTATTTATTTTTTTGGCCAAAATACAAAAATAGTTATTGGTCTTTGGTAGTATTATATTAAAAATGGCATTGGTATATACTTGTTCTAATGAAAAACCAGTGACATTTTTGAGTAGAACTTGAATTTGGAGTGAGAGTAGATAATTTATTTTAGTTTGTCTGAAAAGTAAGTGTAGGAAAGAATTTTCCGAACAATTTCCCTCCATTTAAAGACACAAAAGATTTTGTTATATAAATTTAAGGTATTTATTATTTTAATTTAAACAATAGATATTTAACATTTTTACCCATTTCAGTATAAAATATTAATTTACCTACATATTGCCTTCTGAAAAAAAGCTTAGACACCTTTTTTCATTATAAAGTCTTTTGTAATCTCTTTTTTTCACTAAATAAAAAAAAATTCTTAAGTATCACCCCATGAATGTATTCCGCGGTCAGTCAAAATGAGTGTTTTTTTAATAACTGTGCGACTACCTTTAATATGTCCAAGCACACGTTCAGCGTTAGGAAAGTAGGGAATGATTTATCTGTTAATGACTCGACGCAGTTTTTTTTTGCAATCTTTAGGCCCCATAGGTAAGTACGAAAAAAATGACCGACAATCTTTAAAATCTATCTATCTATCTATCTAACTAACTAACAACTGCGAACAGCACGATGAAAATACATATCTTAATCGGTACGCTTTGTTTCATTTCATTTGTTTTATTGTAGATTAAGGTACAAAACTTCTTACATTTAACTATTATTCTTAAGAGCTTTAGAACTTAACATTTTGTTCTTTTTAAATTATGTTTATATAATAAAGAAAATTACGTGAGGCTTCCATAACATTAAATTAATGTAAAACTAAATCGTATCACCTTAAGTGAGAAAAAAAACTCGACTATTTTGGCTTTTTCTTATTTAGCGGCCGCGTATTGTGTAATAATGCAACTTGCAAGTTATAACAATGAACAAGTAGCCAATAATTTCTTATCGGGCGATTTGTCATCACGTATTTTCGAATCGTTCGCGCAAACAGACTTTTCAAGAATGGGCGGAAAATCAAGCCAGAGATTTAAATTTCAAATTTTCAGATATTAAAAATGATGAATGACACTAGGTAATATTTTTTTTGCTTCATTTTTTTTTTTTTAGAAAATAAAATAACAAACAAAATGTTCTGCCCCCTACAAGTTGCCTCCCCTGGCTCGAGCCTCACGAGCCTAGTGGTTAATACGCCACTGACTGTAAGCTTATATCTTGCAAGTCCTTTAGTTTTGGGATTTAAATTTGTATTCTTAGCCAATGCGTGTCCTTTTGGGAGCTTGAGGACACCAAGCTTGTAGCTTGAAGGACACCAAACGTCTAAGACCCTAAAAGCCATTCCATTTTGATGTCCTTTACAGCTTCAATGGCCTTCTCCATCGACTCAACTTTCCAGGACTGATGATCCGTTATACTTTTATAATTATGAGGCATAATCGTTGGTTAAATTGAAACAATATTCGTGTACGTAAGTACGTCGTTTTGTCCATACCATAACTTTAACAAAATGTGGTTAATAAATTCCATAAAACTCTGCTGTTATGGTCAATTGTGAGTTTAGCTTATCAATTTTGTCGTGAACTATAGACATTTTTTTTTTTAATTTAACTATATGCCTGTAAGACCTAAGGTCTTTTAAATGCAACCTGAATTGCACGGCACTAGTTTGGCACAGTGGATTTAAGAAACAAGGTATTGACTGTCTCATTTTAACCCATGGGCGGCATCTAATTAAAATTGGAGGTATAGAAGAAAATGCGCCTAGCGTGGGGATCAAACCCACACGTCCTAGTTAGCAATTAAGCACTTTATCCACTGGGACATTGCCATATGGTCAATAAGACTGAAAACTGCATAAACTCACCAAAATCAAAAAAAAACTATCCAGAACCAATAAAACATTATTTTCGTCTTAAAAAATGTTTTCTTTTTTGCGACTACTACACATGGTTGTCAAATGAGACAACATTTCGAAAGGATTTAACAAATCATCAAAGCCAACTAGTGACATTGGAGCGGATTGTATAAGTATAGTAGATTTCAAGATAAGAGGAGTATATGTCATTTTGGACGTACTTCCCCTATGTATAAGGAAATTCTGGAAAACCATATGTTTCAACATTTGCGGTCGACAGAAAAGACAATTCCAACACGATTATGACCCCAAAAACACTAGTAAGAACCTTTTTAGAAGAGGATAATGTGTTTTTTTTTGGATCAATCTTCCGATTTAAAATGGATTATTTCAAACTCAAGACAAGACTATACTATTTAATTTAGCTTTTTTTTTTGCTCGCAACTCTTTGTCTTAAAAATCGGTTTTAAATTAATTATTGTGAATTATTTTTCAAACGTTCACATTAGTGACAATTTTTTTAGAATTGTGTAACATGTCCTAAATGTGCTTAGAATTGCATCATTTATATCGATGAATTAGTAACTCTGTCAGAAAATAGCATTGAGGAATTTACTACAACATTAGCCTTTTATCACTAAGGTCGTTTTCCAGGGGTGCCAATTATCTAGATAAACTCTTATTAGCAGCCAATTTCAATCTGTTACCAACGTCATTTATAAACGGTTTGTGATGTATGTATAAAAATAAATCTACGCATTTATTTTCAAAAATATAGAGGTAATTTGAACCACCCTGTAATCTATTTGCAGTCTAAAATACTTTTACTGAATAAATTTAAATTTATCACAAAGCATATTCAGATATGGCGTAGCATTCATTATTCAAGTAGCATAGGGCAAGCAAGCAGAAGGCGCCTCCTTACTTATTGTCAACCAAACATAAATTTATAATTGATATACAAGTGGCGCATCTTAAGCTAATTTATTCGTCGCATTCACAATTAAAAAAATGCATTCCGGACGTTCTATATGTAGTAATGTACGACGTATATTTATATGCCCAACAATTTGCCACAGAAGCAGCCAGTAGCCAGCCTACTAAACTAATTGCATATGCAAATATACTTGTCACACATATTTACAAATCTTATGCAGCGCGTTTTGTATATCTTAGCTTTTATCCAGGAAAACAGAGTACACTTGCAAAATTTGCATATACCAATCCCCAGTCCGTGCCTTTTCACAATAAATTAGGAACATAAAATGTTTACTAATTGAACGCAATTCCTGGTCTGGCTCTATATAAATTGGACCAAAACCTACTGTACATTTTAGACTTTCAGCAGATTGACCTGTGACTGTGGCCAATCAAGCAAATCAAATGCTGGCCTACTTTTGATCATCCGCGAATAAAAACAAATATATCCAAACATTATAAATGCTTAGCTTAATTTTTCATTTGAAAAAAAAAAAAAAAAATAAGAAAGATTCAAACTCACCTGCACCATGTTATGAAATTGGACACATTATCACGAGAAAAGAACGTGCCACTCTTTGCTGCTGGTAGATAATGGACGTTGCCCATAGCTAGAATTGGACCAGCCGACCCGGAAGTCATAGAGCGTGTCATTGATTTGTTGCGAGCTTGTCGTCTGGCTAAATAGTCTTCGGCAGCTTGGCGGACATTGTTGGCGTGCTAGAAAAATAAAAAAAATGGAAATTATTTTATTTGCTTTTAAATATTTAAGGCAGTTTGAAAAAATAAAGAAAATAAGTTGTGTTTTTTTTTGTTTTCTTTTTTTTTAACAATCAGAAGTCATTAACGAGAACGTTGATTTTCCTTAAAAAATCGCCCCCCTCAGAAATGAAATATTTTTTAGACAAACTTTTTTGTCTCCTATCTTAAAATATCAGGTTTTATTATTATATCGAGTTGAATGTTGTTTTTTTTTTTAAATCTGCTCCCTTTTAGTGAAGCATCGCATCTATTGTTTTTTTTTAATTTAAAAGGGAAACAGAACGGAATTTGTGCATGGTGGAACTATTTTTAGGGCCCTCTGCTTTTTTTTTTGGAAGATTTTTGAGTGATTTTTAAGTCAGTTTAAAAAAACTTGAGATATCGGAAATGATAATTTGGTTGACATTGTAGGTGGGATAGAAGGATTTATTTGGTTGGAATTTTAAAGCGATATTTTGTTCTGTTTGATTAAGGGAAAAGCAGTTTTTTTCAGACTTATGGCGCCAATGGAACTATTTTATCCAGACTCAAGAATTCTAAAAAAAAAACAAGAAGCATTTTAGATCCACGAAGAAGACCATTTTAGATTTTGAACACAATATCAATGTGTTTCGAAATAAGTTGGTAAAATGTAGTGAACATGTCAAAACATAGATTTCTAAAATTTTATATACACTGCGGTTTACTTGAATAAAGACATTTTAATTGCATGCATTATTAAAATTCTTAATTGAAGTGAAGTGGGTTAAAATGGGACAGTCAATACCTGGTTCTCAAATCCACTGTGCCAAACTAGTGCCATGCAATTCAGGTTGCATTTAAAAGACCTTAGGTCTTACAGGCATAAAGTTAAATTAAAAAAAAAAGTAAGATTTCAGAACTTCTGAAGAGAATGCACTCCAAAAATTTCATTTTGTTGTACCAATATTCGCGATTTTCCCAAAGTTTTCAAAAAGTGTCATAAGAGTAAGCAACGAAATTTGGTTCATATGAATAAGGGCAGTTGTGGTGAAATTACTTGCATACTTCAATATTTCTTGAGAAAACTAGAAGAGCAAACATTTTAAATATAGCCGAAAAGGCAAAAATAGACTTTTACCACGCAGAAGGTTATTCAAACCGCCAAATTGCAAGAAAAAAAATAAAATGCACGACCGGATCGTACAAACGTGCTCTTGTAGCTAACAACAAGTGTTAGTGTTACCCACTGATACTGTTGGTAGATAGCTGGTCTATTATAGTTATCCTATGCAGATTTAAAGCCCATGTAGGTAATATTACCTTGATTCTTAGTATAATGAATTGTCGAATGCATGATTCAAGGAATAGTTAAATAGGTACCTGCAAATGTATATTTAAACGGATTTTAATTATGTAAATTAGGAGGGTAATAATGTAAATATGTACAAGTACATACATGTATATAATAAATGTGAATGGTATATAGGTGGGAAAAAATCGTTTTTTTTAATTATTTAAACTGCCAAAACCATCACTTTAATCGGTTTTTCGAAAAAACAAAGAACGCCACTAGACGCCATGGATCAATGAAAATTTTATAAAAAAGTATCTCGAAAATTGTAGGACGGGTTTTGATGAAATCTTGTTTTTTATTTTTCGTTTTTTTTTTTTTTTTTTTTTGAAAACAAAATTCTTTGAAATTTTGGTATGTAATTTCTTAGAGACTATAAATGTTCATGCGAATATTAGTTTGATTAGTTTTAAAATTATTGATTTTTCAAAAAAAAAAAAATTAATAAATTATATTAATTTAAAAAAAAAAGTTATTCAAAATTTTGATATGCAAAAATAATTAAGCTACTTAGGTCTTCTCAGAAATAAAATTTGACAGAAATCCAATGTACCGTTAGCGAGAAAGCCAAAAATTAAAAAAACCGTTATATGAAAGGTACCGTTAATAGACTTTTCCTGTAAATTTGGTTCATATCAAATGATAACTATTGCCAACAAAAAATTCTCAAAAATTTGTATTAAAATCTTTGGAGCCGTTTTAGAGAAAAATAAGATTTTCCTTCAAGGTCATATTGCAGGTACCCTTATTTTTAGGCCTAAAAATAAAATTTCAATTTTTCCTCTGAGAAATGCCAAAATAATCTCACATACCAAATTTGAAGGCAATCGCTTAAGCCGTTTAGGCTGTAGCTCGTTATACATACAGACGGACAGACTGACAGACAGACATTTTTTGGCGATCACGTTTTTAGGCTTCTCTATGATCGTATGTCATGTTTGATTGTTAGAATTTTTTTTTTACGAATGAATAACTTGCCTTATAGTACCTATAATCGCAAGTAAAAATGAGCGTAGTGCAACTTACTTAAAAGATAATCTCTATGGAATACAATATAAAGGAAGGGCATCTACTGTGAGCTCACCATATGACAGATGTAACATCATTCGAATTGCCTCCAATTCCAGTTATTCCACATCAAAAATCAAAAATGCAAGCAATCGACTGTTCGGCGTGTTTTTCTTGGTGCTAGACATCTGATGAGGTTATTGATCTCATGATTTCAATTTTCTTTTTAAACACGACATGTATATAGCCTAAACAATGGTTCTTCAACACTGCCTATGTATTCACGACGGTATATATTCAGGATTTTGATCAAGGAAGTAAAAGCGAAAACTGATAGTGAAACACTTCAATTCTATATATGTACATAGGTACATACACACAAACAATATTATGTACAAATTCTAACATAAACTATAAAACGCTGTTAACGGCGTTTAGTCCACAAAAATTGTGTATTGACAAGGCCCTCTTGTTTTTTTTTATATCAAAACTGCAAGGTCTATCTAAAAGTGGCCCTTATAGTACAAAAGCCGACAACATAATCTGGGAATCATTTCCAAAGATACTAAGAAATAATAAAATTAGGCATGAATTTACTTAATGTGTTTTTTTAGGTTTTTCTCAATAACAAGAGCAAGCCAATTTTCATTCAGATCGTTAGAGCCGTTTCCAAAAAAAAAAACAAGAAATGATAAAAAACTGGGTGGATTTTACGGAATTGTAGTTTGTTGATATTTATCGAAATAAATTTTAAAATTCTTTAAATAAGTTTGATTCGTTTCTGAGAAACTAAGAAATAAGATAATTGGGCGAGGCAGCGAGCTGATCATATATAAACATTTTTGAAATTTTGTTCTTGTCCATAAAAATGGTTCCTCCGTCGAAACCAAAAAAAATATAAAAGTGGACGTGGCTGTGGGTGGACGTTAATAAAACCAAATCCTTAATTTTTGTCGTTCATACATATGAAAATTTCATTAAAACCATTTGAGTCTAATTCTAAAAATTAAGCATAAAAGCATATATGCAATAAGAAAGGTGTGAGTGTATTTTTATAATTTGTTTCTTGCTTATAAATACAAATTTTGAAATTTTCATCCAAATCGTCGTTTCGAGAAACCAAGAATTGAGAAAATAGGCATGGTGGTGGTGGTGGGATGATTTAACTCAACTTTTTTCTTGCACAAAAGAACAAAGTCTATAAATGTCATCCAAACCATTTGTGTTGTCACCAAGAAATAGAGCCATTTCCAAAAAAACATGAAATAAAAAAGTGGGGGTGGCAGTGGGTAGAGCGAGCTGATCATACTTAAACATTTTTGAAATTTTGTTCTTGTCCATAAAAATGGTTTTTCCGTCGAAACCAAAAAAAATATAAAAGTGCTCGTGGCTGTTGGTGGACGTTAAAAAACCAAATCCTTAATTTTTGTCGTTCATACATATGAAAATTTCATTAAAACCATTTGAGTCTAATTCTAAAAATTAAGCATAAAAGCATATATGCAATAAGAAAGGTGTGAGTGTATTTTTATAATTTGTTTCTTGCTTATAAATACAAATTTTGAAATTTTCATCCAAATCGTCGTTTCGAGAAACCAAGAATTGAGAAAATAGGCATGGTGGTGGTGGTGGGATGATTTAACTCAACTTTTTTCTTGCACAAAAGAACAAAGTCTATAAATGTCATCCAAACCATTTGTGTTGTCACCAAGAAATAGAGCCATTTCCAAAAAAACATGAAATAAAAAAGTGGGGGTGGCAGTGGGTAGATTAAAATAAATCTAGTTGTTTGTAACAAAATCGAACTCGAGATTTTAATCAAGCTACGATGATAGAGAATACCAAAGAGTCCCGCAATTCCCTGTCTGTCTGCCTGTCGACGAGTCTATAGCCCAAACGTTTAGATGGATTTGCTTCAAACTTGGTACATATTGTCTTTTCGGTAATATGCCTACACGCTTTTTTAATTCCTTTTAAGACAAAAACTAACGGCCATACATTTCTTGTTACCAAAAAGGTAAATTTTATGTTTTTACGAATTTTATAAAAAAAAAACAGTTCATTAATGAAGGGAAAAGATACACTTAAATAGTTTTTTTTTTGAAAAATAATAGTTATTTTTGGTAGGTACATCTAGTAGTATTTCGATTTTATGGAAAACGGGTCATTTGTGTTTTTTTTTTTCAATTTTTGTATGCAGACGCTCCTGGAATGTTTAAACAATAATGTAAGCTAAAATCTTACAAGCAATTTTTTTTTGAAAATCAAAAAACCATTTACTTTTTTGAAAACTCAAAATTTCGAAAACGACCAAATAGATTTTTTCGAAACTTCATATTTTATAGTTTTTTTTGACATTGTCTTGAATAGTTAAAAAAAACAATTTTCCTAAAATAAAAAAACAACCGTTAAGAAAAAAATTATTTCTCAAAACCGGTTCCAAGAATTTTTATAAAAAATGTAATTTTGTTATGCAAATGCTCCCTAAAAGTGTTAATAAAAACAATAAAAAACTGCATACTCAAATTAAAAAAAAAAAAGGTTTTTCGATTTTTAAGAAATAGGATTTTTTTTTGTTTGAAAATCGATTTTTCAAAAACCTTTTACTGATTTTTTTTGAAATTTGAATTTTATATGTATAATAATAATGGGGCGTGGCCATAGTCATTTTTAAAAACTGTTTCTAAGTTAAACCTAGGTTAAGTTGAATTTTCGGATTCTATTCTATTGATTCTATTTTTTAAAGTTTATAATTCCATAATATTTGAAGCTTTTTGGGCAGTAAAATATAAAAATGTAAAACCAACAATTTGTAAGTAAAATCAGTCTACATTCATTGAGCCAAAATTTTCTTTAACTGTAGTTTAGTAAAACATGGGTTTATCAGCGACTATGAACTATGACTATGACTATGCACCAATATCTTTAAAATGGCATTTCAAATTTGTTTTTAAAATTTTATACATACAAAATTATTTAAAAAAAACAGCTCCAACGATTTTTTTTGATATACCTATTCTTTTTTATCTAGGAATTCAAATGGCATCTTTGTCTTCCCTCAAACTATAACAACTAAGCAATATAAAAACAATTTTGTATGTGTACTATCCACTTATTTCTACCTAATTTTATTACGTCCTATGTCACTGAATACTACATACAATGTAGGTCCTCATACATTTATATATACCTATGTATGTATATCTAAAATCACATGAATCTTATGTATCTATATTGCACTTAAATTATAAAGTTAAATGGATATTGCTACCTACCCAACTAAATCCTACATTTTCGGCATTGTATGCATGTACGGATTTACATACCTATGTTCCATCCATGTATGTAAATACATATTTCTCTCCTAACTTACATAATTAAAATCCATAATCAAGGTAATTTTACCTACATCGGCTTTAAACAATCATAGTATAACTAAGCTGACTACCTACTAAGCAGCGTTAATGTGAAGCTACAAGAGCAAGTTCGTACGATCCAGTCCTGTATTTTATTTCAACCATCTTAATTATCTCGTAAACGGTTTTACCAATTTTAATAAAAAAAATCTGTGCACTATATAGTTAAAGTTTACATTTTGGTCCATTTTTTTTTTGCTACATATTTTGTTCTTAACGGATTTCGATCAAAATTTGTAGGAGGTTCTTCGTTTTTTTCGAAAAAAATTAAAGAAATTTTGTACTATATACTTATATATTTTTACTTGCGATTATAGGTACTATAAGATAAGTTATGCATTCGTCGAAAAAAAAGTTTTGAGATAACAATCAAACATGACATTACGATGATAGCGAAGACGAACAAAGATGGTCTAAAAATTTTATCCGTCTGTATGTATAGAAACCTACAGTCCAAACCGGTGGGCCGAATTGCTCAAAGTTGGTCTATGGAGTTTTTTTAGGTATTGTGCAGAGGGGAAATTGAAATTTTTTTTTAGCTCAAAACATAACGGTACCTGCCATATAACGGATACGTTCAACCCTATTTTTCTCGCAAACAGCTCTAACGATTTTGATCATATGGTTGAAAAAAAATTAGAAAAATGTCTAAAAACTGTACTTTCCATATGACCATTTTTTTTGCTTTTGACTATCTCATAAACGGCTTACCCGATTCTTTCGAAATACATATAGCCTTAGGTTGCCCAATTTATACTGCGTACAAATATTTTTAATTAATATTTTTTTGTATTTTTAAAAGCATTTTTAAGAAAAAAATTTTAAAAATCTATATTTTGAAAACTGCTCATTAAATTTTTTTCAAAAATTATATTTATAATGTATTTGCTATAAATTGGCGTTTTTGATTTTTTTCAAAAAGTTTAAAAAAAACTTATTTTTTTCTCAAAAACCGCTCCACAGATTTTAAAAATATTTTTCTCATAAATTCAAATTTATCCAAGAAATAAAATGGCGTACTTTTTTTTGAGCTCAAATTAGTTTAAGAATTTATTTCAGAATTTTGAATTATTTTTTCTTTGATTAATCCGATTTAATTTTTTGTTTTTAAGTTTATATTATTAAATATTTAAGATTATCATACCAATTTTTTTTTTTAGAAAAAAATTAGAGAAACTTTTTGTATAAAAAAAAAATAAAGTAAAAAATGACTTTAAAAACATATTTAGATTTTAAATAGAAATCTTTTGCATACGATGTGATCGAACATAAGAGCACGTACGTGGGATTCAGTCGTGCATTTTCTTTTGCAGTGTGTGGAACTAAATCTTAGGGCTTTGACCTACCGACGCGATGCTGTTGAGGTTATTGCAGCTGGTCTAGTGTATGCTTAACAATTGAAATAAGTATTACAAAATAATGACGGCAGCGCAGCTTATGCTCCTTTAATTTGTTTCAGGTAGTAAACTTAAGTCTTCTTAAAACAAGCTAATCTGGTTAATTTTGATGCAGCTTAAAGAAACTGGTATACACAATTTAATCTTTTTTTAAAGTATTCAATTGGCTGATTTCCAAGATAATTAGATATAATAATTCAAAAATAAAATGACAGTCTTTTATTAGAGAATAAATGTTTGGCTCTGAAAGTGTTTTTTTTTTTAAATGTTGTTACTACTATTTTACTTTTGTTGTGTTACTAATATGTATTAATTAGATATTCAGGAATTACTTATGTGCAATGAATAACCAACAATTAAATAAAGATTTTGTGAAATTATTCGCGAATAAAACATTATCCAGTCATATGCACACGAACTGCACACAAAATATTTAGGTTAACTCTATTCTGCTTCTCATCGTTGCGTGATGCTTAAAATCTCAACCACAAATGATTGATAGAGCATTAAGTGAATTTTGTAGCTCCCCCGTTCACGACCGCCCGCGCCGCGACCATGCAAAAGTGGGCTAATAGAGCGTCGTCATAGTCGGTCGGGGCGTAAATTGTGAATTAAAAATGCACATTTCGGCGCCACAATTTCCTAACGTGCCACAACACGGCACCGATGTCTGCGCGAGAGCAAAATAACAATTTATATGTACCTAGTAGGTAATGTCACTTTTCTTTTTCATGTTGACATTTAATCGGCTCCAATTGCTGCAAGCAGCAACAAAGAGGGTTTCCTTTTAGTTTTTTTTTTTTTTTTTTTATAATCATACATTTTAATTGTAGGTAAATCAAGAAAATAAACAAAGAATTATGTTAATGAAAATCGTGACTCAGTTAAGAGAGTGACAGGAACGACGGCGGCTGGGTAAAATGCATGTGTCAAAATCGTCTGACATTTCATGTCATAATCTTCAATTCAAGCACAATCAACCACAAAATGCATGCCAATTCGTTTCAGACGCGTCACCATACATGGAGATGTTTTTGCATTCACTTCCATTCTGGGGGTGAATAATGATTGGCGATGTCTCCAATGGCACACAATGGACAATTACCTACACTTCATTAAGAAGTAACTCCGCATCAGTGATCATATTATATATAATGTCTCTGATTTTGTTTATTTAGATCAAGTAGCGCTTTAAAGCTTTCGCAGGTAAAACAAAACTAAAACGAAATGTCAATTAATGTCAATTGCAATTGAGTTAAGTATTTTGTTGTATTTTAGGTTCACTTTTTGTATATGACAGGTGTGCTTTTACGACCAAGTAACTACCTATGAATTATTTATAACCGCATTGCAGTTAGTCTGCATTGTGTATTTAATTCTTCACTTTGACAGTTGAAAGTGTAATAAATTTTGGTATTTTGACAGTCACTCGGTGACTTTAATTTTTTTTTCTTGTTTGTTTTGCTTTTCTTAAGACATGCACGTTTCACTTGCATTACATCATTATACGTTTCAAATTGTAGTTAGCACATTTGTACAAAATTCCTTATTCGACGAGTATATTTTGAAAATGAGAACAATGACACTGTGAAAACTGATCATTTTTTTTTGTGAACACCCACACGCCCACTCGCAGTGACAAATTTTTAATTATTTTATTTATTTTGGCAACAAATAAAAACCTATTCAAAAATGTTATTTATTGCCTGATTTGCAGTCAATTATAAAAGCAGAAAATTGACGTTTAAGACTACCCACGTCAGTTTGGCATTTGTTGTCATCGTATAAACACTATTACATTGTCCTCACAGATATTGAAGTTAAATCTTAATCAAATTTCGGCAAGAAATGCGGCACGTGTATGGGTTTTTGATGACATGTACATGGTATATATTTTGACAAACTGTTCTCAAAATGTGCTTTATAAAAATATTCAGTAGGTGTGAAATCAGACAATAAGCGATGTTTTACTAATTTGACATAAACAGTCCTTCTTGTAAATATTGTATGTGACTTGTAAAGTCAATTTCTTTGTTTGCATACCACAGTTTTTTTTTATTTTATTATGAAATTTGACATATGGATTTTACTCGTAGGTGTTGTAAATTTTTTCGTTTGATATTTTAGGTACGAGTTGTAAATTTTTCAACAAAAACTTGAAAGTAAACAAATATAAGTATATTTTTCTTTAATATTAGTATCTAATACAAATTTTTACAAAATTTACTTACATGAACCAGATGGAAGTGCCTATTTCTACAATGGAAATCGAATTCGGAAAAAGCTAGAGGAGACATTTTGGAAAGAATTGGGAAAAACCGTAAACAGAATGGGATTCCAAGACGTGATTGATCTGGTTGGCATAAGGCAAACATTTGCCTTCACTTTTCATTTTTTGTTAAATTTTATTAACTTTTTAGCAGACCTCAAATTATCAAGAATATGCTGGGAAAAAAGTGCACAATTAAAATAACTATTGCTGGGAACTGGTAATCCAAATGGGAGCGGGTCAAAATTCTGGCTTCAAAATACTGCTTTTCAAAATTCTGCTTTTAAAATGAAAATTCTGCTGTTCAAAATTCTGCTTTTCAAAATTCTGCTTCTCAAAATTCTGTCCTTCAACAAAAATGAAAAAAAATTCTGCTTATTTTTAAAAATCTATTTCACTTTTTAATTGCGATATAGGTAAGTTTTGCATTTGGAAAAAAAACCAAACTCGAGATTTTAATCAAACTTGACATTAAGATGATAGCGAACACGTCTGTCTATCTGTCTGCAGAACGATCTACAGCCTAAGCGGCTGTAACTTGCTACTTAGGCGTCTTAGGTGATTGTCTAAGCTAGATTTGTGGATCTTTGTTTTAGCTCTAAAAATAATGGTACTTGCAATATTTTTACCATCTTTATTATCTCGGATACGGCTCTAACGATTTTGATAAAAAAAAGTATGTGTACTACTTTAGGATGGTCTACATTTTGGGTAAACATTTTTTATTTACATATTTTGTTATTAACGACCTGCCATATACAAGCATTTTTTGGATATTGGGACTTTGTCATAAACGGCTGAACTGTTTTCGATCAAAATTTTTATACTGGAGGTGATTTGAATTCTAAATGATACTGCATTTCAAAATTTTCAAAAACAGTTTTTTGAATTTAAAAAAAAATAATTTTTTTTTTGAAAATTCAATACGATTTTTTTCTAAGATTTTGTTTTTAAGTTATATCATATTTAAAATTGTCATACTAATTATTTTTTTGGAAAAATTTAAGAAAAATTTTAATATAGAAAATTAAGTAAAAAACAACTTAACTTAAGTATGAAAAAAAAATACAAGAAAAAACTCTTAGAGCCGATTTTCAATCTCCAGAAAAACATGCAGTTAGTTGCCAGAGGAATAAACTTGCTTGTCTTTTAAACAACCGGATAACAACATCGAATTTTTCAATTAAGAAAAAACAATCTAAAGAATAATTTAATTTGATCGTCAATTTTATTTCGAGTATCGAACTTTTCATAGAAATTAATTTTTATTTATCGTTTATTTCAAAGCAATAATTTTTCAAAATGGGTTTGACATCGAAAATAGCTACTTATTTTATTACCCAGAATAACTCCTTATTCGGTTCTGAGCAGATAACTTTATTCCATAAATAATAAATTTATCCCTAGATTAAGTTGTGTCTGACTGATGAAAAACTGATTTATGCTCTATTTGGAGAATATGCACTATCTGACTGCTTAACTGAATATTGAAAAATTGGCCCTTAAAAAAGTAAGAGTATATACTCGGCTTATGAACACTCTGCAACTAACAAAGCAAAGCGCGCGCTTTTTAACATTTTCAAAACCTTTGTTTTCTTTATTATTTGCAGAGTTTTGATAAGCAGAATTTTGAAAAGCAGAATTTTGAGAAGCAGAATTTTGACCCCAACCAAGTCCAAATAGGCCAATTGTTCTTAGAAAGCATTGAAGTATCCTTCAATTCGAACAATGAGTATCAGTAAAAAAGGCCCAAGTTTTGGTATTACAATTTCAACAAAAATTGTAGAACCAGAAACCGAAGAACCACACGGCACATAGTATTGCGGGTCAATAGAATATTCTGAAAAACCAAGAAGAGAAACATTTATTTTCTCCAAACAAACAAACAAGCACAAGCAAGTATCTTGAAGGAAAAATAAGAAATTAACCAAATATATGTATTAAATTCGTAAATGAGTTACGGTTTTAACGTGTTCATCTTCACTTGTAATCATACAAATGATTTATAAATGAACAAATTATTTCATGGTCGAATTTCGTGGATCATAAGCACATTCATTCATATTGGTGTTTCTGTATTTCAGAAGGGTCTTCAATTTCAACAAATTTTTCGAAAACTGCAAAGCAGGCCTTTATAATCATTTGATGATTTTTCTGCAGTAAAATATAGTGGAGAGGGTCAAAATTCTGGCTTCAAAATTCTGCTTTTAAAATTCTGCTTTTCAAAAATCTGCTTTTAAAAAAATTCTGCTATTCAAAATTCAGCTTTTTCGTTTTTTTTCCAAAAAAGGACAAAATTCTGCTTATTTTTTTAAAAATTTGTAATTAACTTTTTTTATTTACAATAGCAAATGAGAAAAAAATAATAAAACAAAACAATCCAATAGTTAAACTTAAGTATGAGCAAAAAAATTCCAGAAAAAAAACCAAGAGAACAATGTTTTTTAAAGCGCCTATAGCGAATGTGACTTTGTATGGTTCTCTTTTTTATAATTCCTTTTATTTGTTTGTTTTTCGAAAAACTTTTTCTTTTTTTTCTTTAATATACACTAACTGAATAATTGCCTTAAGAAGTTGACCGACAAAAAAAATATTTTTTTTATTAAACTCTTAAGAAAGTAAGAGTATGTTTTGTTTATCAAAGCTTTGCAAATAATAAAGAAAACAAAGGTTTGGAAAATGTAAGAAAGCGTGTGTGCGCTTTTTTGAGCAGAATTTTAAAAGGCAGAATTTTAAGAGCAGAATTTTGTTAAAATAATTTGAGCCCCGGCAGAACCCAACCCATAATATAGCTCTCGAGATATCCGAGTATACATCTGCATCGATTCTTCATAACGCACCTGTCGAACTCTCAATATATGAGTGGGTTCTTCTTTAACACGAATACTGTTGAAGCTCGATTCTCAACTTCTTTTCAAAACTGGAAGAAAGCGAGTTATCAGAAAATTTTCAAGGTGATATCCGGAGTTCCCTATAACTGAATTTTAAATTATCCATAAAAATCGTGTCTTAAGATAAAATAAAAGTAAAAACTCAACCTAGCTCCATCTTTTTATTTATCTGTGCATAGATGAGGCAAGTCGATATAACCATCATAGCTTTATTGCTCAAAGCTTCCACCACAAGCGGCAAGGGCTTTCGTTGCACGTTAGGTAATTGGCACCAGGAGAACCAATGTCATAGTACCTGCTGACATACCAGAGCTCCGACCTGTTGATCTACCAGAGCTTTGGCCTGATGTGTCGAATGCCACCAGGTGTCTTGTACCTGTTGTGTGTTGATCAACCAGAGCTTCTTCCTGCTGTGTAGTGTTCCATCAGGGGCCTAGTATCAGCTGATCAGTTCTAGTCTTAACTGAGTGCCACACCTGACAAGCCAGGGCTTCATAGATTACTACAGTCGAACGTCAACAGATACCATAAAATCTGAAAGTAGTACCAGATCCAGAAGTAACAGTAAGGACTATTTAAAACCAATAAAGGAATGCACCTTAACGAGGAAGTACCTCCACCTCCGTTTTATAGCCAGAATACCGATATACCAGACTGAGGACCTGCCGTAACAATAAATCATTTGAACTAAATATCGTTTGTTGTGAATTATGGAGTTGTTTTTAATAAAAAAATTATAATAAGACCTTAATTTAAGGTTTCATGTTCTTTTCATTACTACCAAGGCTAACTGCCGAGCAAAACCTCGGTCTAATGTCAGTGGGCATATAGATCACTTAATAAAATTCAGCAATAGCCGAAGAATTGTGAGTTTAATTTTTCCAAAAGACGCAAATCTATTCTCGAAGATGATGTCAAATTATCCGTGAGAATCCTTTAAATAATATAGGGATTATTTTTAAATTAAAATTTAAAGTTGGAACCATATTTTAATTTTGCAATACTTTGAATTTATTTTTGACTTTCTGGGAACACGCAGTCAACAACTACAACGAATAAATAAAAATCAAATTTCGGTCACAATTTTCCAAGATTGCTAGTAAGAAGTGTGTTCCCGTACTTTGTGCACAAAAATGTGAAGACTGCCATTTTTGCAAGAGTGGGGATAAAAATCTCTCGGAGCGCAACAAAGTTACACAAAAGTACGGGAACGCTTTAAACAACAATTTTTGCCATTTTTTAAACGTCAACGTAAAAGTGTATTTTTGAAATTTTTTCTTAAAGATTTACGTGAAATTATTTCTTAAAATAACCAATTTGATATCACAAATTTCAATTTATTGTTCGGCCAAGCTATAAATTCTATTATTTTCAACTTATTTAACGATACACTTGGCAACTGACAGTTTATGTATTGTTTTTTTTTCTTTTTTCCTTCATTTAAAGTCTTCATAATTTTGTCCAAAGAAATTTCTTGGACTAAAATTCGCAGCCTGGGGAAATATTTTATTCTCTCATGAGCGCTCACTTCTGTGAAAAACTACGAAAATTTGGAGAATGGGAACAGGATTTGACTATTTTTCGTAGGAATTCGTAGATTTTCGCAGTTTAAGGGAGTACGGGAACGGACCTAAGATTTTGTTTAAGATTATGTTTGGCAATTTTGAAATATCTCAAGTTAGACATTCAACTTCGAGTGAATTAAGGCAAATTTTCAGAAGCAAAAATAAAAATCATAAAGATTTGTTTAACCTCGAGTAAATAAAATTGACTAAGTTAATTGGAAAAGGCGGTAAGAAATTACAATTTAAGCAACAACAAAAATATATATATAAGTTCACATAGTTAAAAAAAACACGGTTGAAATAAGAGCTGCTGTTGCCATGATCCCAAAATTTTAGTATTTTTTAACCATACAAATTTTGACATTTAAATATATGTGTTGTCTTATGTCATTGCGTTTGATTTTCATAAGAACAATCCTCCATACAATGCAAACACTACTTCAAGTACGTTGTCGATGTGATGAATTTTATAATCGGGATGAATATTTTCTCAAAAATGTTAATATTTCCTCAATTTTATTCTGACCTATTTCTTTAGATTCCGGCAATAAATTTGTTTTTGTTTATTTCTAAATATTTTGGTGATTTCTTTTTTTATTCCTTAACACCATTTTTTGACGAGGTATATCAAACAAGACACTTTTACTGTCATAAAATGCTCCGCAAATAAAAATAAAAAAAAAATAAAACATCAAATTCAATAGCGCATAAAATCTACCGTGGAGGAACTTAGCAAAGGAATGCACAAGCGTGTAGTATGTGACTTATAAAAAGAAAACCAAATCAAAAATAGAATCTTCCGAAGAATGCCACCACGATGATTTAAGAAAATGTACATGCATACACAAATCGAAAAAAACAGTGGTACCAAAGCGAAAGAAAAGTTCTAAATATTTTAGGAATTATTATTGGTGTAATGAATATTATAAACAATTTCGTAGAAAACAAATAAAAAGTAAATTTATGGTAATTCTGTTTATTTTTCAAGCCTGAATGCCCGCAGTACCATTCGCTGTTGGGCAAAATTTGGGTAATCCATTTTTAATTTGTTCAAAGCATACTTAATATTTGGAGGTGTCTGAAGACATGTAAATTTATATTATAACAATAACTTTTATACGCAGATAATGTTTGTGCTGCCTCAGCTAGAAATAATATTAAAACTGTTAATAATATTATAAATGTGAAAGTTTAGATGGATAGATGGGTGTTTGTTGCTCAATCACGCTAGAACGGCTGAACGGATCTGGATGAAATTTGACAAAGAGATAGGTTATAGTCTGGAATAGCACATAGACTACTTTTTATCCTGGTGAAATGTATAGTTCCGTGGGATAGATTTATTTTAGTTTGAATAGAACAAATATAACATATCTGCTCATTCTACAAATAGCCAACATAGCTTTTATTCACAATAATCCAAAAACACACACAAACACAACATGCAGCTGCATGCTGTTCCAGTTTTAATCCAGGGTTCCAGTAAACCGAAGCAACACGCCGTTTTGTTTTAGTTCAGGCACGCATATTCATAAAACGATAGCGGGGCGCAGCTATATTTGTTTGGAAGCACTTAAACATTTTCTTGTGTAAAAAGAAATATCTTCAGGTGCCAATGAATGTGAAATTAAATGTCGGAAACGCTTAAATTGTTTAATGACATGAGATTTTTTTAACTAACAAACTACTTAACTAGTCGACCGATCATCGTGTATTTTTGTACACATATTGTCAGGGCTAAAATAATGAACAAGAAATACCTTTTATCAAAATATGTTACTGTTGCGTTGAAAAGCCTTAGCAACGCACGGAACAAATGGATACAATTTTTTTTGGTGGATCGCATTTTAAATTATATGTATGTGTACATAAGATCCGTTTTATGTTTTGAAAAGCATCAAATTTTGTTGGTAATATTTTTTCGTAATTTAAATACTTTAAAACTAAAAAAAGCCTAAATGTTGAAATACACGGCAGTTGGTCACCATGATCATGAGATATTTTTATCGTGCGACAGATTACTCACCGTAAAAACGTCACTTTGAGTTTTTTATTCGCTGAATTAATGCAAAAGCTTCCAATATGATGTGTGATGTCTTTAAATTATTTTTTTTTTCATCAAACTATATGCGAGTATATGTATGTAGGTATAAATAGTTTTATGGGAAACCTATACGCTTAAGTGAAAAGCAGTGAAAAGAATATATCTGTTTTATGTGATCATATATTAAATTGTAAATGAGACATTTTATATGTTTTATTATGTCAGTGATTTATGTGTTAGGAGGATGACAATTTCATGGACATTTTTATTATGCACATTTTCAAAAGTATCAAATGACGGAAAACTGCGTCAAATGTTCATTTTGTGTTTCTCTTAATATTGCGCCTTGGAACAATGTCACCAACATCACATTGACTTTGATGTTTGTTAACCGTGAAAATATGTTAAGGCATCTTATTTTTCCAAGGTCCCGTATACCCAGATATGTATATTAGCATTAAGAGGTTTAATTTAAAAGAAAAACCTATAGGTAACTAAAGCCTCATTTAAATTAGTTTCTAAGTCATACGAAGCAAAATCATACAGCGAGACCTTTGAATAATTGAATGCCCTGACGTGCGTCGTCATTGTATATGTTTTGAGAGCCATGGTATGTCCATAAATAGATGAATTTAAAAAAAAACAACTCAAAACAATTTCCTTCTTTGTTGTTGGGGACAATTTGCATAAAACAATCGATTCGCGAAGTGAAACTGCTTTGTCAAATTGAAACGACACAGTATTTATATATTCACCGTTGCTGGAATACAGGACCGGATTAACCATAGAGAAGTCACCCTTTCATCGATTTTTCCACTATGGAAATAGCTTCTGAAAAACGTATATAGTTTTGAGTATTTTAGCGTTATAGAATTTGAAGGAAAAAATACAGTAAGACCTCCTATTACCGGGTAGGTCCCTTAAGCGGATATTTTTCGCCACCTTGGATCTAAGCTTAAAATTCCATAAATTTCTTTTAAGCGAACACTCCCTTGACACGATGCAGACACGTATATCAATCGCTGGAACTCTTTAAATTGAATTCTCTTTGATGGCAAAAATGTTAATATAGAGTGTTTCTTTTGCATACGCCCGCGGCGCTATGAGTTACATAGTCCATTCAATCAGTCCAATTTTTGACTCAATGCTTCAAGAGTTGCTGGTTTGTCGGCTTAAACCAATGACTTAATATAAAAAGTAGTCGAAATGTCGCCCGAACGAGGGGGCTAGTTAACAGGGCATCTTCTGGAAATAAAGCTGTCATCAAATTGATTTTGCAATAAATTTATGGTTAAGTGTGTTGTGTGAGAAGTTGCACCGTCTTGTTGGAACCAAATATCGTGGAAATTAAGCTGAATTATTTTTGGAAACAGAAAATAGCGCCCGTCACACGGCACCTACTTCCTCTTTTCAAAAGAAATAAGGACTGATGATGCCGCCAGCGTGTAACCAGCAACAAACAGTCAATTGTCATTGATTGATAATTGTCTTCGCTCCATATACCACAAATTTGCTTATTGACGAAGCCATTAAACCAGAAATGAGTTTCATCACAAAACACAATTCATCAGTAAAAATGCTCTATGAACTTCGAGAACAGATTTATTTTTTTTTCTAAGTAAATTTCCACAATTTGAAAGCGTTGTTTCGGTGTTCCGGCGTTAAACGATTCATGATGAATTGCCAGTCTTTACTGAACAGAAATGTCAACAGAATTTGCAATTCTCAACTCTCATCGATAACAACGATAAAAATTTCTCATGCAGCTAAAAAAACACCCATTATTATATGAAAACATGCAACAATGTGGGAGTTGGCGCCTACCAAACACATTCTACTCACTAGTCAACTGATAAGTCTAAATGAGATCACCCGGATGAAACGTCAATTTTGTGGACAAAAGCCCTTAAAAGCTATTCTGAATCAATACTTCAACAAGTCCGGTTAAATAATGCTAAGTCTTCTATTTGCCTTATTAATTTCAATTTCAATATTTAAATCAAACATTCCCACATTTTTGACTTAAGGTGGATACAAAAGACGAACATGCTCGCCGAGCAATCCGCTCGCTGTTGGCGAAACATTTCGATTTTGTCGTGTTCGTTGGCTTCGATTTTCGTCGTGTATGGCCATGTTCGCGAGCAAAGGGAAAAATGTATACGCGATTCAAAAAGTGAAATCTATAAAATTAGGGTGGGAAAAATAAATCACGGCAAATCGCACTTGTTAATGCTTTGAAGAATCAGCACGAAATGAATGTGCGGCAAATGTGTTCGCCGTATATCGGCTAACGAAACCGGGAAGGCTTGGCCAGCATGTTTGTCGTTTGTGCCTAGCTTTACCTACCAAGCGAACAGCATTAGTCTAAATTTCGTATTTTCTGAGCTAGTATACTAGTTTCGTACGTAAAATATTTCAGTGACAAATCTTACAGAAAAAGAGCGATTTCAGTTAGAGATCTATCTCATTTGAGGTATTGGATCATATACTAAAAGATGAAAAGGGCCTCAGAGTCAGAGCTAACGAGCTTGAACGTGCATGTTAGATTGATCGAGCAGAGCTGAACTCGGACTCAGTTTTATACAAAAAAAAAACCACTTTGCTCTAAACAGTACAGAGAATCTCCAAATTCTTCGTATCAACTTTGTGAAAAGCTTTTAGTCGTACACTGAGGTAGACTCGTCGGATCCAGGGTTTACTAAGAACTTGATTTAATTTGTTAAAATTTTAATACAATTTTTAAATGGTCTTACAATAAGCTTTATGCAACTTAAAATATTGCATTATATAAGTTTGACCGAGATAGCAGTATCCATTATAGATAAAAACTGAGATAATAGTCATCACTAAATTTAAAAACTGAGATAGCAGTCCTCACTAAATTACAAAACTGAAATAGCAATCGTCACTAAGTAGATACTTAGACCTGGGCGTCCAGTGTCCAGCATGGGTGCTTTGGCCTTCATAAGGTTGAAGATCTAACTTGTACAATAGATTGGTACTTTTTACTACGGTAGAACTCGGCAGAACTCGATTTGTCATCATTTGTTGAACTCCCCCTATACAAATTTAGGTCGCAGTGAGTGTGAATTAGAAAATGGTAGAAAAACTCTAATCAATTTTCCCCAATATACTTCATCAGTGGTGGCTACTGATTCGGACGGGGTATTGAGGAGTATAAACACATTAGTTTATTATTTTTAGGTATGTTTAATAGCTGATGTTGGAGGTGGTAAAGGGACGTAATATGGTCTATCATTACACAATTTTTTTAAATTGCCATTACTGTGCCAAGAGGAAACAATGTCGTCTAAGTGAAAACGAAAATGTGATTTTATACAGTCGTTCTGATCATTTTTTGGTAAAAGACGTTGAAAAAATAAAATTTCACTGAGTTTCATTTAGCAGTGTTCGAGGCAAGTGACTGATTAAAAGACGATATTTTGACAAAAAGTAAAATAAACAATATGGCCGCCACGAGCTTTCAAAATCAACCGGTCCCTATTGGAAAACCCTTAATGTAACTTAAATATTCACTAAATCTATATTATCTTCGAAAATCTTCGTCAACTGGATATCTTCTATTTTTATAAATTCTAGTTGTTATAGATATAATCCGGAATAAAGTCATTTTGATGATTTTTTTTTAAAGAACTGAGAAAGATAAATACCATGCTAACCAATTCATGAGATCGATCAAATATAATCAATTATCTTTTCATCTTTCAAGATCAATCTTGACACTTTGAGACCGAACTTACAACTTGAGATTGATTTCGAATGCAATATTTTATATTGCATTCCAATCTTGAAAAAATTCTCAGATAAATGAGTGAGTGACTCGTAGTTTTGCCTACGACTAGTAGTCGCTCAAAGGACCAGTATGCATATAGGCGATCAATTCTTGAAGGAGTGCCTTCCTTTTGGCTCTTTCCTTTCGGACTACAATTGACACATTCCTTATACTGCTAGAGACTCTGTGTCAATTTGTTTGACCTTCTAAGGTGCCAGTTCTAGCGTTCATTGAAAAAAGTGTACTTTTAAATACAACTTCCAGGTTAGATTTGATCACCAAATGAAATAATATCAACTAAGAACTAGCCGAAAAAAATGTGAAATCATGAGAATCATCAGAAGCGCAAATCAGGTACTTATTGGAAAAGTTTTCAAACATTGAAATAAAATTAATTTCTTAAAAAGTTGTAAAGCAAATTAATTAGTTTTTTTTAGGAACAAAATTATAAAAATGTAAGAAGCTTCATTTTGGTATCAAAAATGGCATCACGAAGAACATCGTTAAGAAATCACAAAATGGAAAGACAAAATTTTCAATATTGTTTTAAATGAAAGCTATAACTGGCGCCTTTGACGGACAAAAAATGTATCACCGTGTCGCTATCAGCCGAAGGGAGGTTTCACTGTAGTACAAATTTCAAATGAATGAAACGAAATACTTAGTAGAATTATTGATAGTCCGGCCTTGGCGAAAAGTACATTATCGACATAACCAAATGCTAAGCTGTTGTAATTCATTTTCTATGGAGTGGCGCAAGAAAATTTAATAAAGAACCTCTTATTCATCAAGAATATATATGTAAAAATCTATTATAATAATAGTTTTCTATTTTAATTTATTTAGATACACTCTGTGTTAAAGAATTGAAGTGTGAAACATTTCATAAATGCAATAGCATTGGATGAATTGCTACCATGAAGCTTGACGAAGTGTTTTGGTATAAAATATCTTAAAAAAACAAATATAGTTTATATATTAGCTTAAAATTTTAATTAGCTGTGTAACGTATATATACGTAACTACAAACATGTGTATACCTTGAGTGAAGCGGCCATTTGCATAATTGAAATTATTGTAATAATCTATAAATTAACTTTGAAACGTATAGTTCATAAAACGCCCTAAGACGCCATGTATGTTTAAGTCTAGTTTATACTTTATGGACTCGCCCGCCAACAGAATTTAAGAATCAGGAAGTCCAAAAAAGCAGTTTAATGGCCGTTAGGTCTGTTCGTCACTTCATCTGAGTATTTGAAAGCTAAATGATTGGACCGATTTCTGATAAATTTGGTGCAGACCACCTATACAGTCTCCATTAAAAACGCCTTAAAACAGCATGCTGTCATACATCGGTTGTTTATTTTTTTTTGGAAAGCGATCTAATAATCCAACTTTTTCAATGAAAGCTATAACTAGTGGCTCAATAAAAGAATGCTTTATGTCTTTATTGCTTAGCCATTTTATAGCCTTGAACCACTTCGGAAACTATATACAGTGGACTCTCCCTAAGTCGAATTTTCAAGATTCGAGGATTTGTTCGAGTTAGGAAGAGTTTGGGAAAAATTGAAGTTACAGAGAACCATTTTTTTTTCATTAAAGCGTTAATGTAATGAAAAACGGTTGCCAGTATAAAAAAAGAAGCTTCTTATTTTTTAAAATTAAATAAGGACACATTCTTCAAAATAAAAAAAATGTTATTAACGTTACCAACTTAGCAAAAATTTAATTTTTAATTGGGTCATCACAGTTGGAGTGTTGGTTTTTATAAAAAATAGCTCTAAAATAAAAAGACAGTTTTGAACTTCATCTAGATAAGTCAATTCTATTCCACATTGAAGGATTCGAATCGCGTTCTCAATTTCAGTTTTCCGGTATTTCTAAGTTAAGTATCTCGGGTTCTCCTTCTTCATCTTTACTTTCGTTTGCGTAATTTGCAGTACGTATTATTTCCTCCAAAACAAACTCATTATCAGGCACTTTAGTAGCCACGATTCCGTCACCGACTTCCATACAGGCTTTAACACCTGCAACATTATAATTCGATTTTGTTAACCTATTCCAAATTTGCTCCATTTCATAGGTCTAAATACTATGCCTCGTCTCAAAGCCCGGCCTATTTAAAACAATTTGTAATCGTTAACTTAGTTTCATCTTCTACCCATGCACAGTCTAGAAGGGATATTTTGTAATTTCTTTTTTAGTTTCCCAAATCTTTAAGGGTTTCGTAAGTATATCGCGCTTATAGTATATACCTTCAAATTTTGTATTATTCCCATATGTCTATCGGCTGAACTGTAGAAGCTATGTGGGGTGGGAAATACTCAAGCTTTAATTTATTCTTACATTATTTAGTGTGAATTGGACAGTTATCGATAATAAACAATATCTTCCACTTTAATCTTTTTAATTAAACTATATGCCTGTAAGACCTAAGGTCTTTTAAATCCAACCTGAATTGCACGGCACTACTTGCAATTTTTTCCAACAAAATTTGGAAAAAAATCGACTTATGGAATGAAAAAAGGCCAATAATCGAGAAAATGTGTTCGAGTTAGAGAGAGTTTCGACTTAAAGGGAGTTCGACCAAGAAAATGATTTTTGTATGAAAAACTGAGGGGAATGCAAAAATATGGTGAAAAGTTTCGAGTTAGAGCGAAATTCGACTTAGAGAGAGTTCGACATATGGAGATTTCACTGTATTTCAATCATCCTCTACTATATAAGAGAAATGTCAAATAACAAAAGTATGCGTGCTTCAATCAAACCACATTATAGCCGAGTTCCTATATATTCACATTTTCGTTCGAATTTCAAGATGGTGCAGATAAATTACGATTCTCAATATCCATATGCTTGCTATTCTTACGATACTGTCACATCACTTTAGTAACTTTACAGACAGCTCCTTGATACCACTCTTATTTAAGTAAAGAAATTATTAAATCATTAACTATCCGGGTGCTAGTCATGATCATGTTCAACTACTCACCTGCAAGTACAAAGATTAGATTGCATTAATTTGCAGCACATAAACAAACCATTGACCGTCATTTTACGCTACTTGAGCGGGCAATACGCGAACAGAATGAACTGAAGTCGTGTTCGACAATTTATTGCAAAGCACTAAGCCTTACGACAGGTATAAATAAGCTAGTGTGCATAGATAGTGAGTGAAATTGTATGGAGTTAATTTAGATTCCCCTTCCCTTGATCGTAAGTATATACATAGACTAAGGAAGGTGTTACACTTTGTTGGTTGGCCAATTTATACCGCAGTTGCTTGTCATGTTCGTCTAAATTGTATGCACTTGCATATATAAAAAAAAAACATGCGCCCGTTAAGATTTTGACAGTTTTAGAGGCCACCTTAAAATCGCTACTGAACGAATCTATAATTTTTTGCTTGAATTCAAGCGATCAATTATCTTGTATTATTTGTATTGTCACACTCAAAAGATATTCCTGTTTTTTTGTCTAATTACGAGTATGACATGAAATATGGCTTGTTCGCTATATCGTTGTGCAGTTGCTGACATGTTGTTTGAAACGAGCTGACTAATCGAATTTTATTTGTTGCTTTTAGAAAACAGTTTATTATTGAAATCAATAAATTTTAGTGACATTAGCAAAGACATGATTAGTTCAACTATAAGCACTATGTTGCATAAGCTTCCTCCTCTGGTTCAAGGCTAGATATACTTGGAAATGCAAACTGAGCAAATAAAGCATTCATTTAAAATTATGTGTGTCTCAGTCTCAATAGCAGTGTACTTCGAAGTGATAGCTTCGAAATTTGACATCTGTCAACTATGATAATTAAAAATGGAGCTTTTCGCGAGTTATCATATAATAAAACGGCGAACATGTTTTTTGTGGTACACTTTTCGCGGCCCACAAAAACTGAAGGGGCATAAATTACATATAAAACAAAAGAATTTTTTGCATAGATGTGCAGAATGCCAAAATTATTTAAATATACTACACAGAAGTTGCTTAAAACAATAAATAATAGTGCAAAAAAATACACACATACACTAGCGACATCTGTTGCCAAAAAGAAAATGGTTTGTGCATTGGATAATTTAATGAATTATACAAAAGAAATTAGAAAAAATAATTCTTGGAATTTTCAGTCGAGAATGTGCACTTAGGATATCAACAATTCGAAGATTGGTCTAGAAATTTTAAGAAAATGGATCAACTATGAATAGTAAGTCTCTTTTGCGTCGACGTGCGATTGTCACCGAAAACATCAATTCGGCATCGTTTTCAAATTTTCATCAGTTTAAGATTCAGCTTACTCGGGAGCTCAAGCTCAATTCAATGGGTATTGGAACAAAGTAAAGTGAATGCTGTATTTTTCAAAATGTCATCGTCATCCCTCTGAATGGCCCCTGGAATAAACAAAATTGTCGAATTTGGTACCTGCAATACAATTTTTTCTACCATCTTAATTATCTCGAAAACGGCTCTAACGATGTTGATAAAAAAATGTGTGCACTACTGTATGAATAGTTTACATTCTCGTTAATTTTTGGTGACATATTTTGTTATTAACGGTACCTGCCATATAACCTTTTTTTTATTTTGAGCTTTCTCATACATAGGTCGACGGATTTCTATCAAAATATTTATACTGGAGGTTTTTTAAATTCTAAATAATACTGTATACCAATATTTTCGATTTTTTTTTTGATTTTTGGAAAAAAAAAAACATTTTTTGGAAAAAAAATCAGTATTTCGAAAACAGGTTAACGATTTTTTTTTGAAATTCTGTTTTTAAATTTCTATTGCTTAATACATAAAATTGCCATACAATTTTTTTTTTAGAAAAAAAATTAATAATTTTTGTTTTTAAAAACGTTAAAAATATATTTAGCCGTTTCGACTAAGAATCCTGTGCATACGATGTGATCGATCATAAGAGCAGGTACGTGCGATCCAGTCGTGCATTTTATTTATTTCTTAACAGAAAAAAAATGATTTTAAAATTTGTAAAATTGGAAAACAATTACCTAATATAACAAAATGAGATGTGCAGAAACAACTTAACAATATGCCAATTTTATCAAACTACCTATTTCAATAGGTGAAATTACGGAAATGCGATTTTTCTACCATAGGATGTACGAACGAAATTTAATATGCATACAAAATTATTGAGGTAAAAATATTTAGCTTCTCTTGTAAAGTAATTATTCGACAAAAGAAAGCCATAAAACTATGTATTGAATTTGAAGAAATTCCCAGCACACGTTTGGGGTCTAGTTAGTGTACCCCTTGGGCTCAGCGACATTTTAATATTTGAATAAATTTTATTAAATTACCAGCGGATCCGATTCTGGTATAAATGCGCACAAAAATTATATTTACCGGAAAACTTGAAAAAAAATATTTTGGCCTAGCGAAATAACCATTCAGATAATTAAAAACAAAAATATTATAAAAATCTGTCAAGTCGTTTTAGTAGGACAAGAATTAGGAACAAAGCAGAATTTTAGAATTTTCAATCAGTCTTCTGCATTATAATAGCGTTTAGCTTATATTGCAGTTATTCAACGTAGCATAAAGTAATGCATAAGATTTATTTAGTTCAAAGCGAACATAATTTTACAGTGTCGCTATAATAATGTAATGTATATCAATGCAAATAAATTAATTGTTAATATTTTTTAAAAATATTGTTCTCATATTTCAGGATGCTTATAAGGTAAATGTCAAAATATTTTAGAATGGTTCTAGATAATGTTCTTGGGAATCAAATAGTTTTAGAGTGCTGGTATATTGTTCCCCTTTTATTTAAAAGGAATTACTTTTCTTAAACATTGAAAATACTGGAAAAAAACAACGACACATATTAGAAATAATTTTTCAATTTCGATCCGTTTTATCTTTACTATTATATAAAGAGAAAACAATTATTACTTGTCCACGGGTAATCTCAGAAAGTATTCAACCGATTTACTTGAAACAAATTTTATAATTTTCCTTATTCTCTTAAGTATGTCTTAGGATATTTTTTATTTGTTAAATATATGTGTTGAATTAGATTATTAACTTAAAAAAAATCGTATATAATATTGAGTAATAAAACACATATAGAAGCCGTAAATACAGTTTTAAAAGATTTAAGGTCATCTTCATCGAAGCTTATGGGTTCAGTAACAATGTTTTTTTCTGGAGATTTTCGTCAAACGATGCCAATTATTCCCAAGGGGACTCAGGCTGATATCATAAAAGCGTGTCCTAAATCATTTTTTATTTGGAAGAATGTCCAAAAACTTCAACTTCAGACCAATATGAGAGTAGAGCTTACTAAAAACACTGACAGTGCTTAGTTCGCATCTCTTCTGCTAAAAATTGGTGATGGAAAATATATTATCTCAGGCTCAGATAATATAATTCAATTAAACGAACGTTTCGGAAAAATCGTTCACAACACACAACAATTTATTCAGTGCGTCTATGGAGACATGAACTCTTTGCAATCGATACCGTTTTCTTGGTTTTGCTAAAGAGCTATTGTGTCACCAAAAAATAGTTCAGCGGATGAAATAAATAACTATGTGCTCCTAAGTTTAAAAACAGAGTCATATCAATACAAAGCAATTGACAGTGCTGTCGATGACAATGACATAGTAAACTACCGTCAAAAATTTCTCAATTCTCTCAACCCTGCAGGTCTTCCACACTACCAATTGAATTTAAAAGTTGGCACACCGATTATGCTAATAAGAAATCTTAGTCCCCCAAGCCTATGCAATGGCACAGGCCTCCAAGTCAAAAAGTTTTGTTTGCTGAAGCTTGAGCTTTACAAGTTCAAATTCTTACCGAACCTGCAGTAGGAACTCATGCACTTATTCCCAGGATACCAATGATACCAACAGATCTTCCCTTTCGATTCAGACGTCTACAGTTTCCAGTAAAACCATGCTTTTGCATGACAATCAACAAAGCTCAGGGTCATTCATTTCAATTCATTGGCGTAGTTCTCAGAGAAAATGTTTTTTCCCATGGTCAACTACATATATATTTGCACTTTCAAGAGTAGGCTCAAAAAATAAACAGTTTTTACTTCTTCATGAAAATCCTAAAACGGCTAACATTGTATAACCAGAATCCTTGAAATAAAACAAATTTAATATGTGCTAATATCTGTTTTTTTTTTAAAGAATTTATGGGACAACATCAACTCTTTAATTAGACTACGGTAAGATTAACAATATTATTAACTTATTACTAAAAATATGACACAAATCACAGAAAAGGCCTTAGTTGATATAACATTTATAGTAAAACTAATTATTCTTAGCCTTTGCGAAGCAACGCGAGCACGGGTCTGCTAGTTATATATAAAATCCAAATTAAATTATTTAAATTTAAATATAAAAATTTTCGAGAATAAATTTTTAAAAGTCAAATTTTTAAAAAATAATACTCAGAATTTTTTTTTTAAATATTTATATTCAAAGTAAGTACTGTAATATTTATCATAGGAATTTAAAGTTATAATAAAAACTATGGCCCAATATTTTAGTCGAGTTAGTAATATGTTAAATCATTTTTAGTATGATACTAGGTTAAAAAGAGGATTTTGCTAATTTTAAACGAGTTTAGTATCGTACTACATTCTTAACATTTTACTAAAAATAAAATCGCAATGGCTACTTTATATTTTTAGTATCGTACTAAATCCATAGGGCATAGGGCAGTATATAACCGATATAACTGGGGCCTATTCCATAAACATTGACAGGCGCGACAAGTGACAATTTGTAAATGACAACTTGACACTTGTCTTAATTCTGTCCCATAAAAAAATTGAAAATTTTGTAAAATTGTCGGGGAATTTGCGACAATTGTCAAGATTTCGGATCATAAAAAAAATGTCATGACAATGTTGTCAGGGATTTTTTTAAAAATTGTCACAAATTTGTAGTGGCAATTTTTTTATGGAAGAGAAAAAAAAAATACAAATTACAATTGTCAATACGTAAGTGACATTTGTCAATATGGAGTGACAATTTCGGTTAGAAATTTCTTATATTTATGAAAGTGATGAAAAATTTGGTGTACCATTTTATCGAAGTAAGCCATCCTCGAATTTTTAGAGAAAGAATTAAAATGATTTTGCTGCATTAAGTGATTTACAATGTAATGAAAAAATTTCGCGTCTGCAAAACTAAGGGTGTTTCTAAAAAAAAACTTAAATAATACTCTGAAACGGATTGGAAAGAAGGTCAAAATTAAATGAAAGAGAAAAACAGTTATTTTACTTAAACATGCATAGGTACATACATATCTACATATGTATATGCATGTACATACAAAAATAATATTGTAGATCAATTCAGCGTCTTGATAATTTTACAAAAAATTTGTTAAAAAAACAATGAAAAAATTGTCACGACAAATTTGTCATAGTCTGGCAGTGACACAATTGTCATATAACGATCTTCCGTGTCTTAAGCTCCAGAGGACGACAGAGAACAGAGACATACTTCTGACAGCAGGCATAGACCCAGAGGATGCCGTATTGGCCGATGACCTCTAAATAATCGAAGATCCGCAGGAGAGGTTGGAGGCTGTGGGGGCTGGTTTCCGGCAAGTGTACAAGGTGAATGCTAGCATTCGCCCGAATCATGACCTGGAGAACAGAGCTCTGCTTCATCACTTATGGCTCCGGAACGATATAACCGAATGGCGATCTGAGAACATTGGTTTTAGCGGGTTTAATGATGAAGATTTGGCAATCGCCATAATCGCCGACCGAAATGGGCCCAGCCCCCGTTAATTTCGAAGAATGAGCTCCAGCTCATCTTCGATTCATTAAAGAAAAAGAAGTCAGCAGGAGTCGATGGTATATCCAAAGTTGTACTACGACATTTGCCTCAAGAAGCAGTTGACATGTATACCACACTGTTTAACAACGCACTGCATAATGCATATTATCCAGTGCGGTGGAAGACAGCTGTGGTGAACCCTCTCTCAAAAAAGGGAGAGGACAACCAGAATCCGGCGAATCTCCGGTCGATAAGTCTTCTTCCAAGCATCAGCAAAGTATTTGAAAAGGTTATTAATAGAGGAGTGGGCGGAGGACAAAAATATCATCCCGGATAATCAGTTCGGTTTTAAGGCGGGACATGACACAATTTATGCCGCGTCTTAACTGGTTTCTGATATCCAATGGAACAAAACTAAAAAGCAGTGTACGGGTGCCTGTCTGGTTGATTTGGAGAAGGCCTTCGGCACCGTATGGTTAGAAGGTCTCTATCTAAAGTTAACCAAACTAGGTATAAGTAAACCTCTATTGTATATGCTTTATGACATGCTAAATGGTAGAAAGTTTGTTGTCAAGAGTGGCAATGTAACTTCTACAGCAATTTTTAATATTAATAATGTAATAGTCTAACTCAGGAAATTGCGTACGTCGACGATCAATTTGCGTACAGAACAGCTAATACAGTTGAGGTCATCAAAATCCTTTAGCAGAGTGACTTCGACAAGATTCAGCGATATTGTGATGACTGGAAGTTGAAAATCAACTTCCAGAAATCAGAAACTCTTTTGTGTAGGACTCCGTTGTCTAGCGCCTCAAGGGATACGAGAAAGAACTGGCGCAAGCTGGTGATCGCAGGGCCACATGGACATCCACTGGCGAGTAAAAGTGTAGTAAAGTACCTTAAATTGACATTTCTTAACTGAAAATTATGTCACCGTGTCAATACGATATTAAATGAAAACTTGTCAGATAATTTTAATTTGAACTGTCACTTGTGCAATGTTTATGAAATAGGCCCCAGGTGAGTTCTGCTGGTGCACAACATTTTTTTTGTAAATAATGAACTTAAAGTAATCTATAAGTATATAGAAAATTAAAAATTTGTGTGCTTACGCTATAGTCTCGAAAACTATGCAGAAACCCCTTTTGAGTGCTAAGAGCAATTTAATATACAAGGCATAAGGAAGGTTTATAGAGCGTGTCCACCCCCTGCCGATAATAGAAAAACATACTAAAACACCTTCAAAATTATATTTATGGCCAGATTAAGTTCATACTGTCTGACGGACACTGTAATGAGAAAGTATACACTATACATCCCTGTTGTAATAAGAAAGTATACATCCCTGCACAAGCAGATTCATAATTGTATTAGCAAATAAGTTTTAGTCCATTACCAGATGCCAAAGAATAAAGACATATACACAACACACAACAGTTAATCTCTTTATTTTCTAGAACATAAAACATGGTGTCAGAAGTGGGATAAGTTTAAATTAATAATTTTATTATTTAACATACATACATAAATAATATTCAGTGTGAATTTATTTTAATTATAAAACGCAGTTTGATTGTAAATTGAATAAAATAAAGTACAAATTGTTCATTATAAAAAGTGACGCAATATAAAATTACATTGTGAGATCATGGATTTGCGGTTGCCACAAGCATTGGATTGTTCAGATTTACCAAAAGAATGGCCCCGATGGAAACAAACATTCATGATTTACCTCATTGCAAATAATAAAATGAAGGAATCTGAAACGACAAAAATTGCAACATTTTTGTGGCTCATCGGTCAACGTGGCATGGAAATATACAATACATTATTTCCAAATGATGGAAGTGTCAATGCAATGTTTGGTACAACAAAGAAAGCCAATGGAAAAAGTTCAATATACGTGAGGGATGAAAAAGACGAAAAGAAAAAAGGAGGCGAAAAGGAACAAGAAGGCGAAAAGAAAAAAGGTGACGAAGAAAAAGATGCTGATTCCGTTGTTGATGAGAAAACACATGTTCCAAATACACTGGATGACATCATCGTTGCATTTGATGAGTATTGTTTGCCGACAAAAAATACGACAATGGAAGCATTTAAGTTCAACATGATCGTTCAGAAGGAAAAACAACCATTCACAGAATTTGAAACAGAACTTCGTACACAACTACAGTACTGTGATTTCGAATGTTCTGGTTGCAACAAATCGTATGCAGATCGTATGTTGTTAGACCGCATTGTCATTGGTGTAGCCGACAAGAAATTACAGTTAAAATTGTTGGATGGAAAACAACAAACACTCACGCATGTTATCGATACATGCAAGGTATTTGAATCAGCATCGGCAAATAAACTTTTGTTGGATAAGACGCATGTTTCGCCACGTGAAGTGAATGCAATTGAACAACAAGTGGTACAGTGTGTTCCGACAAGCAATGTTCCATCAGAGGTGGATGCAATCAAAACCAAGTGTTTCAACTGTGGACAAACGTATTCTGGTCGTCATCGTCAATTTTGCCCAGCGAAGAACATCAAATGTAACTCTTGTGGACGTATTGGGCATTTTGCTCGGCTGTGTAAATCGAATAACAACAACAACAGCGGCAATATTAACAACAACAACAGACAAGGTGGTTTCACGCAACAAAAACAAGTCAACGCAGTTGAAAACTGGAGTTCCAATGGTAATTGTTTACATATAGGCATTATTCATATTAATAGTTGTAAATTAAATAAGCATAAACGTTTTGACAGATTGGAAGTAATTAATCGAATTCGATGGGAAAAATCATACGTCATTCAAGATTGGCCAATTAAATTTAAAATTGATTCTGGTTCAGATGCAAACTGTATTCCGATTGATTTTATTAAAAAAATTACAAAAGCAAACAATTTTTCACATGTTAACTGTGATGTTATTGACTATAGTTCTAATAAAATTAAAATTCATGGCCAAATAAAGTTGAATTGTTTTGATATTGACAAGCAAACTAGTCATTCTGCAAAATTTTTGATTGTTGACAATTGTTTTGAACCAATCTTGGGTCTTGAGTCAAGCATAAAGTTCGGATTGATAAAGCGAATTGATGCAATTCAATTGTCTTTCCCTAGTGTAGTATCGGAATTCGTAGAAACTTATGGGGAAGTATTTGATGGGCTTGGGAAAATTCCAGGTAAATGTTCAATAACGCTGAAGGAAAACTCTGTCCCGTCATTACACTACAAGAAACGTATACCCTTAAGCTTACATGATAAATTAAGAAATAAACTTGATGTTCTATTGCAAGAAGGAATCATAAGTTTTGTTGACCAGCCAACTGATTGGGTTAGCAATTTGCAAATCGTAGAAAAACAAGATGGTGAAATTCGATGTTGCCTAGATCCAAAGCCATTAAACATGTGTATTAAGCGTGAACATTTTCTAATTCCCACATTTGATGATATTATTAGTCGTTTGTCAAACAAACGTGTATTTACTGTATTAGATTTATGTAATGGATTTTGGCATATGGAATTAGATGAAACGAGTTCATATTTAACGACATTTATGACGCCGTTTGGTCGCTATCGTTGGCATCGGGTCCCTTTTGGACTGAAGAATGCACCAGAGATGTTTCAACAACGTATGGTAAAAATATTTGGTGACATTCCAGGTGTCGAAATTTATTTTGATGACATTTTCATTGCTGGTAAAAATGCTAATGAACATGATAAAACGTTAGCCATCTTATTAGAGCGAGCAAAAGTAAATAACATTAAATTTAACAGTAAAAAAATTCAGTATCGAACAAACAGGGTGAAGTTCATGGGTCATATAATTGTTGACGGAACCGTAATGCCAGATAATAAAGATGTTCAGGCTATCATAGGTATGCCTAAACCAGCTAGCAAATCTGACGTTTTGCGATTGTTGGGTCTATTAAAATATTTAGCACGTTTTATCCCAAGTTTATCTCAGAAAACAGCTAGTTTGCGTGAACTTACCAAGAATAACGTAAAGTTTGAATGGGCAAATGCTCATGATGCTGAATTTAATGAGTTGTTGAATATTATAACTAATAAACCAGTGTTGGCAATTTATGATCCGAAACTGCCAGTGACCATACAAACCGACAGTTCAAAGGATGGGCTGGGAAGTGTCTTGCTGCAGAACAACAAGCCAGTGGCGTATGCATCAAGAACACTGTCTAAAACTGAGCAACGCTGGGCTCAGATTGAAAAAGAACTATTGGCAATTGTGTTTGCGTGTAAAAAGTTTCATCATTATGTGTATGGACGAGAGTTCAATGTCGATTCAGACCATAAACCGCTAGAAAATCTAATGAAACGTGACATTGATGATATCACACCTCGCTTACAGCGAATGTATTTAATGTTGCTTAAATATCCAAGCATGACAATCACATATAAGCCTGGTAAGGAAATGTTGGTTGCTGACTGTCTTTCTAGAGCACCATTATCCGATTCAGAAGAGTTTGACAGTGAAATGTCAATGGTTATTCACTCAGTCATAAGGAAAGCATGTATGTCCAAAGACAATTTTGAAAATTATAAAACTACCTTAAAAAAGGATGAGAAATACAGTCGCATAGTAAAATATGTGGAAACACAATGGCCATCATATCATCAACTTGATGATTTGAGCCAACGGTTCTACAAATATCGAGATGAGTTGCACGTTGAGAATGGCATCTTGTTTAAAAATCATTGTTTGGTTGTTCCAACGGAACTCCAAAGCAAAATCAGCAAGTGGCTTCATAATCCACATTTGGGCATTGAAAAGACACTGTCTCGTGCTCGTTTGCAATTTTTCTGGCCTGGAATGTCTACGGACATTACTGAACTTGTTAAGAGTTGTAAGGTTTGTGAAAAATTCACAAGAAATAATCAAAAGGAGTCATTAATTCAAGAAACGCCAGCACAATATCCGTTTCAAAAAGTGTCAACAGATATTTATGAATATGCAGGAAAGAATTTCATTGTTCTCATAGATGCATATTCGTGTTTTGTTATGTCACAAGAGCTTAGAGAAAAGTCCATTCGTCATGTTATAAATGTTTTCGAACGCATATTTTGTGAATACGGCTATCCAACTGAAATCAAAAGTGACAACATTCCGTTCAATTCACGTGAATTTGAAGTATATTGCAATAAAGTAAATATAACACAAAAATTATCGAGCCCGAGATATCCTCAAAGTAATGGTTTGGCTGAAAAGGCTGTTGCCATTGTTAAAAACATTCTCAAGCGTTGCTATGAGACGGGGGATATGAATGATTTTCAATATCGACTACTCGAATACAATACAACACCTGTAGCTAGTATGGGCTTGTCACCATCACAACTGTTCTTTGGCCGATTAATTAAAAGCCGTTTGCCAATAGATGAAAATCTGTTGGTAAGAAAAAACATCGCAGAAAACGTTGTGCAGAATAAGATGGCTGCAAAACGAAAAAAACAAAAATTTTATTTTGATCGGAATGCAAAAGATTTGCCAATATTGAATGACGGTACAAAAATTATGTTTAAGAAAGACGGAAAAGAATGGGTTTATGGAGAAATAGTTCGTAAAGTAAACGATAGATCTTACATAATTAGGGACAATTATAATAATTATTACCGTAGAAATAGACGTTTTATTGTAACATCAAGAAATTTGGACTTCAATGCTAGTGATGTTCTAACAGAAGAGTCACTATTTAACAGTTTAGTACCCATTGCAAATAGTGATAAATGTAATCGTTCATTTACTAATGATGTATCGAATAATGATAATATTGTTCTTGATGATTCTAATGTAAACAGTTCAACAGAAGATGTAAATAATGTAAATCAAAATAATGTAAATCAAAGTAATGTAAATCAAAATGTTCCATATGTGACAAGAAGTGGAAGAAGTGTTAGACCACCAAATCGTTATGGCTTTGATTAGGTTTATGTAATCAATGTTAATTAGTTAATTTAAAAAAAAAAAAAAAAAAAAAAAAAAAAAAAAAAAAAAGCATGTAATGAGAAAGTATACACTATACATCCCTGTTGTAATAAGAAAGTATACATCCCTGCACAAGCAGATTCATAATTGTATTAGCAAATAAGTTTTAGTCCATTACCAGATGCCAAAGAATAAAGACATATACACAACACACAACAGTTAATCTCTTTATTTTCTAGAACATAAAACAGACACTTTATGACAAAAACTATTATTCAGGTATTTCCTAATTCAAAAATTGAGAAATTCGTAAATATTTTTTTAAAAAAATGTGCGTTTACTTCTTTCACAATTCTATTTTTTCTAAAACATTCAAATTGTTATTACTTCAATCGTGGACCTTTAAAGATATTTTTTTTTTAAAGTAAGAAATATAATGTCTGCATCAGATTCTGAAAAAAAACTTTGAGAAGCATTTTCCCTAAAAGTAAGACCAGATAAACAATTTACATAGTAGATCTTGGCGTAAAGGTTCCATTGGACTGATTCACGCTCAAAAAATTTGTACTGGATCTTCCAAGGCGGGAAATGGCAAATGCTTTAAAAATCGAAAAATGTTTTTCATTATATTGTTGATCCCACACATTGTGTAGACATTGTGATTCATTTAGGACTTAAGAGCCACTGTGTGTCGTTTCTAATATCTATCGAGTAAAAACAAAATACTTTTTTAAATAGTAATACCATTTGACGTAATCTTGCAGAAGCTCAGGGCTGATCTTAATGGTATCTCTTATAGATGACGACGCATTAACATATAAATCAGCATTTAGAAGAAATTGATATTCACTGAGCAATGAACTAAAATATGCACACTTTCTCTCTCTTCGATGCGTCTCGTCTTTAGGCCCATTTCTATTCCGTTATTGCCGACTTTCCCATTAAGCGTCTTAATTGCTTCCAGCAATTAAAAAACGCCTTATTCGCTTCACAAAAACCCAGCCCAATGAGGTATTAACAATGAATGCAATACAAAGAAATATACTTTTTTAATATAATTTTTTTTTATATTTTTATCTGTACTTTGCCTACCTAAATCAGTAGGCAGTAATGGAAATTCCATCACATTGCATATGTGCATTCCTTAGTGTCTTATTATAAATAAAATGACTATACCGTAATTGTCGAAGCATTCCATTCAGAAAACAAAAAAACGAGGAGGCTTCATCAAATGCACATTCGTTCCATTGTTATGCGCCACCACCACCTCCACCATCACAATACAGGAACCTACTTCAGACTGCAATATTTATCCATAAAAAAAAAAAGAAGGAACACATAGTCTTTTTTTCTTACCTAGGGCACCATCATTACACTTATGTTTCAGGAAGACTTTTATCAAAACCTCTTTGCTACAGTATAGCATGCGTGTGCTCAGTATAGTTCAGTTAAGTTCAGCAAGCAGCAAAATCACAGATAATATTCAAGGAAGCAAACATCATCGAAAACAACAAAAAAGTAGGTAATAATAATCCGATTAGGCTCGTTTGAGCTGCTGTACATACTCGTACCGTACAATTAAGTCATATCTGGCTGTGAAAGAGGTTGATGTTTTCATTTCATATTGAAGATACATACTCGTAATCGGATGAAGCAAGCTAAAAAGTAACGCCTTATGGTAAGTTTGCACTTGCCTCTTACTAACTGACGAAACACACTTCTGACAAGGTAGCGTTGGCTGATTCCATAAAAGATCAAAGAACAATTGGCATAAGTAATTTTATCCTATCAATTGCGTCTTTCGTCAATTGAAAAAAAAAAAGATAATTTGAAAACTAATCTTAAAATCTAATTATTGAAATTAGAGAAAGACCAGACATGTAGATGTGAGAAAGCTTTTGCCAAGGTATTTTGAAAAAAAAACTAACATTAGATTCTTACGATAGATAATATGACAAAGACAGCTGCCAATGCAAGTGACTAATGTAATCTGTTTTTGAGATTGTACGTTTATGAAATTCCAAGTTGGTGAAACTGAGCACACGAGCCAAAAATTTGTTCAAAAAGAATGTGATAAACATTTATTCGTATGTATGTATCTGCCAATTGAAGATCAAATAGGTAATTACATAAATGACTTTCAAAACATTCGTCAAATTCGTCGATTTTGATAGCAATCTCAACGTGACATTCCTTCAATTACTTCACATTGGATCTTTTTGAAATTTTTGATTGCAAAAATTCAAAAGTCTTAAAATCTTTGTATCTACTAAATTTTTAGTTGAGATACATGTGCAATGTAGCTTTGCTGCCTATTATACGATTGTCAAACATCAATTGATAAATACTGCAATTAAATATTTAACAACTTAATTGCTTAAAGTTTGTATCATTAAGATTGTTGCAAAATTTTGTGAATTTCAATAAAATTGAGAATGATGACCATATTTTATTACTTTTTTTTAACGAAGTCGTTTTTTCAAAATAGTAATTTTGAGTATTTATCAATTATCGATTGAAAATTGACAACCGTAATAGAAGTGTACTTACGTGCCCTTTGTAAATACGACCAACTAGGAAAAGATTCATCAAATGATGTACGGTTCGAATAAAAGGTTTATTCTAATTTATGACAAATTTTTGGGGCAAAATGGTAAATCTCAATTATGTCGAAAACAGCTTAACGATTTTGATAAAAAAAACATCAGTCACCATTATAGATATAGTCTACATTTTGGTAAATACAAAAATTATATTGAAATGTTATTAAAGTTACTTGTCATATAACCGTTTTTTTTTTCGATTTTTGTCTATCTGATGAATGGCTCAACGGATTTCGATTAAAATTTATAAACAGGAAGTCCTTCAAATTCTAAATGATACTGCATACCAAAATTTTCGAAAAATATTTGTTTGGTATTTTTTGAAATACAACAAATCAATCTTTTTTTTTATGAAAATTCATAATTTCGAGATATTTTTTTAAATTATATTTTTAAGCTCATATTATTAAATGCTTAAAATTGGATACCAAATTAAAAAAAGAAAAAAGAAATTTTGGATAAAAAAAATGAATTAAAAAACTACTTTAAAAATATATTTAGCCGTTTCTACTAAGAATTTTTTGCTTAGGATGTAATCGAACATAATAGCAAGTACGCGCAATCCAGTCGTGCGTTTTATTTTAAATTAAGTCATTTAAGTTAATAGTTTTTAAATCTTAGTCAATTTTTTTGAAAAATATTGCGAATTTGTTTTGTTTATTTTTTTTAAGGAATAAAATAAAAGCTTTCACAAAAGATATAGTAGGTCGTTATGAGTTTGTTTTTAATGTTTTTTTCCATTTTAAGCCAATGTTTCACAAATGTCCCCCTACATTTTTTAAGGGGGACGTAGGTTGACGCCAGGTTAAAAAAAAAGTAAATAAATGTTAATATTGTGTTTTTGTATTTACTTATTGTAATAACTGAGCAAACATGTCTAAAGGTGTTATTTGGAAGAATATAAGAGATGCAAAAAGGGGATATGGCATCCCGAATTCTCGGGATATATGCCACCGTTAACATATTGCATGTTTCTATACTTCTGAACCTATGTAAATATTTTTCAAAACGAATAAAATATTTAAAGAGGTTAAAAGTGAAAGACAAAATATACTTAAATAAATACCAAAACTGGTGCTGGAGTCAGTACATCAGAGGACGTAAAATGTCATTGTATGATAATTAGATGGCCCGGAAGAGAAGACTTCGGTGAGTATTATTGAGAGTATTATGATCTAACAACGAAACCGGATGAATAGTTTAAGTGCATAAAATGTCACTTTTGGTCTCATGACTCATGCACGTCTTTTAACAACACATGCAACAAATGTGGCAAACATAAGCTACATGAAAAGGTAAGGTTTCACCCTCATCTTGAAAAAAAAAAAATATGAAATAGACTGTGAATTCTTCTTATGTCCCCAATGCTTGTTCATAAATAAGATTACAAACAAAAAAAATATTTGTCTGAAATAAAGATCTTTTCTATTTCTTAAAATATAAAGAAATACAAAAATGGGTGCCATATCCCTTGACTTTACCCTACATTTCCATAAATATTTTTATTTCAGTAATTAAAGAAAAAAAGAAATTAATTTTGGTAGATCTTTTAGTCAACGTAAGCCACTGTAACAAAAAAATGAATTCTTCAAATTCTGCATAGTAATTTTATATATTTTTAGCTATGAACGTATTATATGTTAGCCTCCTTCCTATGAATGACTTCTGTAGTACATATAGAACGAGTTAAACAAAATTCTAAAACAAAATCCATGTCAAAAAAGATACAAGTTGTTTATTAATCTGCAATGTAAATCCATTTTTGAAATCAAACACAATCGCATTAATTAAACTCGAAATGGTAAAAATTGCTCTTGTACACTGCCTTGCCTACCAACATAGCCACCGCGGCCGAGCGTCAATGCTTCAAATCAACTTAAAAGTTGGTCCGCCAAAATGCCAGAATGAGTGTGTTGTGGCGTGTAGGTGAACTCGTATTCGCGATCAAGACCAAATTTGTATTGAAAAATAAATCGAGGCATAGAACCGCTCACCATCGCGATTGTCCAAAATAAGATAAAACTTAGGTCACTGGAAATAAGATGGTGGGAGATAGTGGCGGCGCGCGGCTTCGGTGTGGTGTTATTTTCGTGCTGGCGTCAACTTTGTTGCAACAAATTGATTGATATTGGGAGTTGATCTTTTGCGAGCTGCCATATCCAGGGAACCTTTCTAATTAACTTTGCTCTGTTTATTTGTTTAATTTACGATATCTGAGTTTCAATCGATAAAAAAATAACGGATGGTCATATATTTTGTTCAAATAAAGGTTATTGGCTCCTTCAGAGACCAGAAAAACATCAACTGACGCCATTAAGGCCCCCGAAGTAATGACTCGTGTCTGTGCGTTATATGGAATACTTCAAATCAAATATACCTACTTTTCTTATCTTACTAAGAAAGACTGCGATGTGCAGCGGTTATGAGTCTGAATCGTCAAACATACATAACTTTAATGTAAGGTAACAGTTATCAATCTATTTGTCAAGCATGACTGCTATTTCCGCTTAGTGCTTGGAAAAACCTTTATCTATTTCTTAGCATTTTTTTGTTGAATGTGTAGAAAACTTTTCGTAGTTGATTGAAGTCATTTAGATTTTCTGGCTATTTTCAATTGACTCACATATTTTTTGTAAAAATTTAGTAAGCACTTACAATCAATTAGCATTTTTAGATATTGGCTTTTAAGTGTACATACTTAATATGTTTAAATACAGTTGACCCTGTTTATCTGAACCACTTTCAACTGAAAAATTCTTTTATTTAAATCAGAAAATTTGTCTTGCAGCAATAATTTTTTGTTTTAGAATTCGTACACCGCTTACAGTCCTGGGGTGCGTCGTTTGGATTTTCGGGATGAAGGGTTTTCGGGATTTAGAGTTTTCTGAAAATCATTCACTTTCCTGCTTTCGACCTTTTATGAGTCGATATTTCCAAAATAAACCTTATGAGTCGATATTTTGATCTGTCGGTATTTTTACCAATCGATTTTTCAAAAGTCGACATTATGACGTTAGAGTTAGAACTACTCGGTCAATGCGTTGACGCGTTACGTCAAAATTTGCACAAATTGTGTCACGCCTTGTGATTGCCAACGAGAAATTTTATAAATATGTTGATGAGAAAATTAGCACATGAATTTTCGATTAACGGACGCATTAACAGTGTTATGAAAAATAAATTTTGTAGTAACGTCAGAGAGTCAACGCGATACTCGATTGCGTTGACCGAGTGATTAGAGCTTTAATGGTAGTCGACAAGAATTCTTATGAATATCTATATGTTACAATTAATGTTTTAATTATTAAATTTTCATACAAAGATCGAATTTTCACATGATCTCCTGGCATTGGCACATAAAGACTTAAAAACAGCCGGAATTGCGGGACCTACTTCTTCCTGTTCTCTGGCATCGTAGTGTCAATTTTAGTCAGAATATTGAGTTCAGTTTTTTGCTAAATACCTACATATAGTATAAGTGCAAATAACAGAAGTCTCTGACTACTGAACACAACTATATACATTCGACGCTCAACTTGTTAAGTTGAGTTTGTGTTAAATTGTAAAAAATATATAATACTAGTTAAATGAACTAAAATACACAAATGCACAAATAAATAATAGTTGATTAACAACAATTAAAATAAAACCAAGTATTTTACAAAAATAAATTACCAACCACTTCAGACTTTACAACACAAAAACTATTCCCCCATTTAAAATTTAAACAAAAAAAATAACAATGATTCAAAATTCAAGCATTTTTTAATGTGTACCACCAGACTGAGGTTAAGCACGTACATATAAACCGATTTCGTACACAATTTTATGAACTTTCCTTGTTATTGCTTGAGGGGAATTCAATGGTCCTCTCAACACTCAACATAACCAAACAGTAATACAACAAGTTGTAGCTTTTAAAAAAGCAAAAGTACTTCTTCGACTTGCAAGAGAAGTTTTGTTATGTTGTGTTGCAGCAAAAAAAACCAAAACAATATTTGTCTGAAGGTGAGGGTTGGACTAATTTGGCAGAGGGCCTGGTGGTATAATATCTGTAACAATAATGATAATGAAATATAATTTATATTGTTTTTTTTTTTACGAGATCAGGGGCCTATTTCATAAAACACGGACTAGTGAAGGTTTATTACTTATTCCGTGGACTAAATGCAAAATGCTATTAATAAAACAGAATTTCTACTATTGACGTTTACCAACTTAAGCGGTGGTCTAGTAAAGGACTAAAGTACTATGCACATGAGAGCGACCAACGAATTAACGAATATTCATCCATTTTGACATTTCGTTCACATGTCTTTAATTTTATTCGTCACGAATATATGTTGAAAATCTGATTTTGAGGTTAGACGCGAGCGAACAAATTACTCGTTGAAGGGTGGATGGTATGTGGAACGCGAATAGAGTTTGACTGTTCGTAGCAATCAGATGCAATTCGCGACGACCAATATTGTTTTCTCAAATGTATCTTATATTGGCGATTAAAAAGTAAATTGTTCTGTCGTAAACATTATTATAAATTATATTCCTACAATTTTGTTTAGAATTTGTGAAGAATTTAGGTTGGTAAATTGTTTTAAATGGAATTTATTCGTTTATTCGTCGGTCGTTGGTCGCTCTCATATGAATAGTCCTTAAGAATTGAAATTTAAGAACAAAATTTACAGGGACATAGAAGAAAAAGAGATAGATTTGATACTTATTGTAGTAGATTTTGGATTTTTATTAATAGGAAATTTTAATCCATGGTCAAACTCTTATTCCATGAAGTCCATGGACTAAAGGTGGACTAAGCATTTTATATTAATAGGGCTGTTAGTGTTGTTCTTGTAAACTTGTAACTACGATCGCAAATAGAGTATGGAGTTGTAATATTGTTCAGCACTTGTGGCGCGGCAGATTCAAATTATGAGCGCAGCGATTAAACTGCTACATGAGCATACAAATCTGGCAACTACAAGTAAAATAATATTTGCGTAGAACTACAAACCTGCAGCTATACCTCACTGTTAACCGATCTAAGTTTTCCCTCTGTCTTTCTTTTTTTGACAAAAAGTATACTTTAATATTAAAAGCAAACTTGATGTTATTAGTCAATTGATATTCTTTTTGAAACGAAAATTTGCACATAATTTACAAGACAAGTAAATTGACAATTAATTATTAGTCTTGTAGTTTTATGAAATAGGCCCCAGAATTTGAAGGTCGAATTTAACAAGTTTGCGTTCTAATTTGGTTAAAAGCTATTTGACTGTTCAAACAAATATATGAAGATCTGTATTGTGTTAGCATATGGAATTTAAAAAAAAAATGCTGGTTTACCTCAAGGCAGTGATTTTGAACCACTACTTTTTGTTCTTATTATTTTTGATTACCCAAATTATCATCTTTCCTATTTCAACAGTATTCTCTATTCCAATGAGTTCTAACTCCAATTTATTTTAATTTTGAATTGCCACTCTCCACAAAGATTAATACACAGATGAGAAATACCAAGATCACCGGTTTTCAAACGGATTTGCCTACAAGCTGCTAACGTACACAACTATCCCTATAGAACGCATACATATAGAGTGTCATCCGCCTGCCAGCCATTTTTCTTATTCATCCGATATGTTGAAATCAGTGGGGTATGTTCAAAAACTATGTGTATTACGTTTACTATACTTAAACTTAATTCACTTCTTTTTTAGTGCTAATCTCGCTGCGTTTTATTTTCACATGATTAATTCGGATTGTTTTTAACAACCAACAAGTAATTAAAAAATAACACCAAATCTTGCTCTCTAATAGCCCAGGAAATTTCGAAGCCTTGATGACAAAGTATAAAACGACTACAAAAGAGAACACGAGAATCGAAAATTTAGTGGTAAGTCAGTCTAAAATTCGATTGTACAACACTTCATATGAGTTAAACCGAGTTCAAATATAGGACCAAGGCTGAACCACTATTGTACGATTGTGAATCAAGTTAATCGAATATCAATTAATGTCAATGTCATTAAAATTAGAAAATTTCGGAATGACATTTTTTTTCGAAATCAGAAGAACATATTTCTTTTTTGGATAATGTCGTCTTCATTTCAATCAAAAAATCGATACATCATGGATTTTTCGATCCCGGACCAGTTTTCGTGTTCTTTTCGGGATCAAGATCAAAGATTTTTACATAAAACACGCCAAGGTAAAGTTTAATTTGATGAAACATCGAACGGTTTTGTTTACTGTAAAGAAAAATCTGTAAACTGCCACAGAATAAACAATTCTTGAAACAACAGATCTTTTATAAAGCATATAAATTTTTCCCGTAAATAAAGAATGTCTACGCCATCAACATTTGAATTTCGTAACACAGCCCTAGTAAATGTTTGTTTGGCTTGTCGAATTCACATATACTTAGAGATAGAAAGTCAAATTGTATGGAGGGTGAAACGTACGAAAGATTCTCATCTTGGTATTTCCCATCTGTAGATTAATAATTCAATCAAACTTGTAGAGTTGTCCTCGATGCTAAATTGACCATATCATCTCTTGAGGAAACGATGGTGGGTCTGCTATTTCGACTTCTAACTTCTTGTTATTTTTCTTGCACTCTTAACAATTAATCTATATTTAAGAGATCTGCAAGAGAAATTCACATAAAAATCTCTTTTCAAACTCAATGATGTTGAACTTTCATGAAAATTAATATTGTCAAAAGTTCCCTCCAAAACTATTGCAATATCTTTTAGTGGAAATTTTCAACAACTTTTTTATCATTAAAGATTGAAATATGAACCGTTGAATTATCAGAAGTGTAAGAGGAAATCCGCTACTGGAAAAACAGAATACTCAAACTATACGAGCCCGCGTGCCGCGATGAGATGGTAAATCTGTCAGCAAATAATATTCTACAATTGCACTTCGTTTAAATCGAATTGAAAAAATATAGGTGACTAGATGTTTATGTAATTTTAATTCACAAAAAAGTGTTATTGTAAACACTTTAGTACGTAGATATGTTTATTGGATGTGAAAAAAAAATTAAGTACGATTACGAAATACTTGTTCAAAAGCGAGATAATAAAATCGAAATTAAAGGTGCATACATAATGTAACTGACCTTTGTATGGAGATTGACCCATTTTTGGTTTTGTTTGAACTAAATACAAAATATATTTTGTAGGAGAAGAAATGTTTACGTTTTTCTGTCAATTAAAAAACTCAATGAGTTTTACCTAGTGATTGATGTAGATGTGCTTCAAAAGAATAAAACGTTTACGTTTACGTTTGCCCCGTTGGAGCTTGACATTTTGTCTATTCTGTCCACAACTTTTACATGATATTATATTCAACTTGTTTTTATATTAAAAATGCGAATAATATGCAATAATTAATCAACATGACAGTAGTTACATATATGCAAACTTCATGACATGACAAAATAAAGAATATTCTAAGAAAAGTGACAAGCGATCGCGCGTTTATGGTCCGGCTTGTCAAATGTCAAAAAAGAAGAATATCGTCACACCATGTCATTGGAATGTTTATTGCTTTGCGGTCGCAGCTATGTTGCCGCCATCGACCGTAAAGTTATGTGCGCGGATTTTTAGCTTAAGATCATGTGAAAGATTGAAAAGATATTTTATTCATATCACATCGGCACGCAGGTCCGACAAAGATAGGAATCGGTTCGAACGTGATTAACTGATGATCTGATTAGCATTTCAATGCGACACAATTCGCTGCCGATGCGATGCCGCCTTTAATATGCACAATGGGTGTGGTGTGGTGATTGTTCGTGGGAATACAATATTGTTTTCCGAATAGTGTATAAGCAATTTAAGGATGAACAAGTATTTTGACGAAAAACATGACTAAATGACAGGTGAGGATTACATGTGACACACAAGAGATTTTTCGTTTCGGAATGGATTAAGACCAATTTAAATTTAGATCCGGCTTAAATGTGAAACTAAGATTTCAAAACAATAGTATGTTATGATATGGTGAAAAAAGTGAATTTCGTCCAATATTTGTCGAAGTTTTGTAGAATGTTTTCGAAAAAGTAATTCAAAAGCCAACTTAATATTTTTCTTGTGCGTTTCAGCTTTCTGACATCTAAGCAATTTGGGATTTCGAAAGAAAAACAGTTGCTTAACAGCCATATTGAGCATATCTGAACATATTAGAAAAGCAATCGATGTAGATAATGGCACGATTCATGTATTACTAGATTTCTCTAAAGCCTTTGATATGGTGAATCATGGCTTTCTTGGTGAAATCCCAGCTATTAAACCTTTTCATTTCCGCAGTCAAGCTTTTGCGCTCATATTTAACAAATCGAGCTAAATAATATTTTATTAGACTTTCTGCCTATCACTGGTGGTGTTCCGCAAGGTTCTATACTTGGTCCGCTGCTTTTTTTAATGTAGTTTAATGAGCTTCCTAGCGTTATAAGAAAATGTTCAATTCGCATGTACTCTGACGATGCACAGTTGGTTTTTAAGATGTCCCCTTGAGATGACTGAGCATTTTGCAGGCTGCATAAATGAAGACTTAAAATTTATTGACCCTTGGTCGTATGAAAAAGGCTTACTGCTTAACTTCCCACAATTACTTCTTAAGGAGAGAACTATTGCCTACGTCGCTTCTGCTAAGAACTTGGGTGTACCTAAGTGTAATGTTCAATCGGAATCTTACGTAGGAACTTCATGTTAGCAACACCGTCGCTAAAGCTAATGGCGTATTACGGATGATTTGGCCTATTCAGCACATAATCCCTTTGAAAACTAAAGTGCTCTTTGCGAAAACTCTGTTCTTGCCGCTGTTAACCTATGGTTGCGAAATTTTCTGCAACGTGGACTCTTTAAGTAAAAGGAAATTAAATATGGTCAATAGTAGTGTTCGTTATGTTTATGAGCTATGGCGGCGTTATGATAGAGTTTCACCATGTGTGTCAGAATTCCCTGGTATGAGTTGCAAAGTAACAATCCGGTCAACAAAACCAGGAAAAGAGAAATAATTTCAGACGTTATCTTCGTTTTTCAAGTAAATATAAGTTGCAAAAGGTGTCAGGGTAAACGGATTTTTTAAGACAGACGAGAGGAAAATCAGAATGCCCCAAGCAACAATTTTCATCTCCAATGATGCTCCTTTATATCAATTTAAGGAATCAAAAAGTAATCTTCAAGAACATTACTAGATTCTTCTAACACTTTTATAAGTGCTAAATGGCCTAAGTATGAGTGGTCCCTACCTACTTACAGCAAGAGCACAAGATTCTTTGCAATACTTTTTGTCTGCTGTCTGCTCCGAGTTTTATTCTTCTTATAAGCCTCTCATAAATCTCAACTAAATCTTAGTATGAGAATGCGTCTCATCCAATTGGAGGTGTCGGTTTACCTCGAAACAAAACAAAGCACATTCAAAATAATGCACTTTAAATTATTTTAATTTAAAATTTTTATCATTTTTTCATTTAGACCCTGAGTAAGTTGATCTCGAAATCAAACCGGAAAGTTAAAAATTAATGTGAGGGTCAAATGTATATAATCCATATGCTTGATTTACAAGAGTGAAAAAATGTCATTATTTCAATTATTTGCCACACAAAAATGATTTTTTTTACTCCAAAAAAATATTTTGCAAAATTTTTGAATGCAAAATTATTTAGAATTCGAAGGACCTCCTATAAAAATATTTCGATCGAAATCCGACGAGCCGTTCTTGGCCGAGAAAGTCGAAAAAAATGTTACTGTTAATAACAAAATGTGTAAAAAAAGGTGGAGTGAATGAATAATTTGGGTTTTTTAGTTGCACTGCAAACTTAAGATCTATTGTGCCACTATTCAGAGACAAAACTGAAACAGTTTATTTATAGCTCTTCCTCAAATTATATTGCCTTGAGGAACCTTAATAACTTGGAGTATTTTTAAGGAGAGTAGTTCTCATTTCTATTTGGTGACTTCCAAGATATTTATGTGTTTGGTGTATAAGAGTTATACAAGCCGCAGGGACATAACTCCGCGGGACATAAGTCCACAATCAAATGTTGTCTCTGTCCAATTGGAAAGGAAAGCTTGGTTCGTGGCATAAAAAACCTGCACCAGTAAATTCTTTTGTTCTCGATACATCAGTGTACCACTTGATGGCATTTACTGTTTCGGCTACCCACTCTTTCTTGCGATTTAACTCCGTTTGAAAGTTTTATACGAAGCTATATTTTTTAATCATGCCATCTCTTGGGATATCAAGAAAGTCTCTAACCGTGGATTTGCAGATCGAATTTGTTTCCCTTAAGTCAATGTACTTCCCCGTCCCTAGTTGTGATTAGGTCGGTTCTGTTGTACCATGCAACCGCCCCATATGTGATAATGGGTCTTACAATTATGGTGTACATCCATCTCAGGATGCCTGTTATACAGCCCCATGTTTTAGCTGCAAGTCGTTTCCATATCATGAAGGCCTTTGTGGCTTCCCGACGGTTATCTCAAGGTGTTTATTTTAGAGGAGTTATTTAACTTGCTTCTGGTACTTAATTACTTCTCCCGGCATAACCTGATAGGTTTCATGCGTCGTAGAAGCCTCTTCTTGGTAAATGGTGCAATCGTTGTCTTAGTGGGGTTAATATTTAGTCCCACTGACAGACACGATTTCCTTGTTATATATAATCCTCTTTGGGTTATATCACAAAGAGTTACTTCAAACAAATCCGATCTATCGTATGTCTTGGGAAGTAAAATTTTTTAGTAATTCATTCACTACCAGACTCCACAGCAAGGGTGATAAAACTTCACCCTGAGGACATCCTCTTGTTGTGATGACCTTTCTGACACTTTGTCCTGCAGTATGCTTCCGCCCGCCATTCTTGTGCCTAGCATTTCCCTCTCTCCAACTTATTATGGTGATGGAGACGCAAAACTATACTTAAAGTAGTACAAGGATTTTTTAAATCATAATCGCTAGAGCCGTTTTCGATATAATAAAGAAGGTAGAAGAAATGGTATGTCAGGTACTGTTATTTTTTAGGTTGAAAAAAAGATTTAAAAATCTATTTCAGGCAATCACATAAAACGCTGAAGTACCAAGTTTGAATAAAATCGAGTCAGCTGCAGACATTCAGGCAGGCAGAGAGACACGACAGTTCTTCACTTGAAAATAACACCATATTGAAGTTTTGAAAAAATAAATCACATTTATTTAATAACTTTGATATTTAAATGTCCTTGGCCAAGAATCCTAGATCTCACAAGATTCGCTCCGTCAAAAATTGAGTAGACGAATACAAAATTTGCTTACCTCAATATTTCGCAGAAAACCTGAGAAATTTACTGAGAGCTCTGGTCTAATTAAACAACTTGATTAAAAAAAAAACAAATAATTAAATAAATTATTATAAATTCGCCATAAGATTATAGACTTTTCTATCACCTTACCTACCAGTTTATCACAGACAATATCAATATTTGGCCAAATTGTAAAGCGTCTTACAACACGCAAATACTTTTGTTCACATAAAGACATCTCTGTTTGACAAATACCACATCCTGATAGTCGTGTCATGTATAATAACTCACTTTTGAGCCCGTGCAAGACGAATCCATTAGGAGTGCACACATTTTTCTTTTAATAAGCAAAGATCGTTGCTATATATATAATGTGTCTAACAGAGAAGAAAAGCAAAAGCAGTGTTTGTTGGCCAACCTAATTCTTCATAACGTTATACGCCATGTTGCACCTTTGTTGATGGTATTTCCAAACGACTTGACTTACTCGTTAATCGTAAGAAACACTCACCCTCAGCAGTTGTTACACACATGGAATTTTTGTCTAACGTGCTTTATGTGCACCGCTGCTACTACACCTTTAAGTTACCTCTGTTTTGTGACTGGTTGTTGTATTACTGCCGTACAGCACAGCAGCAGAAGTAATTTACGACTACGCGCAGCCGCATTATAAATCTGTCAAAATTATTAGTTGTGCTGTTGACGAACTACTGCACCGACACCGTCACCAACAAGCTCTGCCGCTGACCGGTCTGGAGTTGAATTTCAAAAATTCCAGCAAACAGCTCCAAATTTGCAACACTAAACATTTCAATTTCGGTCCTTCAGCGCGGACCTATTAAATCAGAATTAATGACGGTCTCCGAACGGTGGCATGTCAACTCTTAACAGTAGGCCGACCACGCCGGCCGGCTGCCCCGCCGCTCCGTGTTGGCTGCCTGATGGAGGAACTCCAAAGAGATAAACAGAGCAAACACTATTAAAATGACAAAAGCCTTCGTCGCGTTGTCGTTGTGTAATGGCTTGGAAACTAAGCAGAAGTTTTATTTGCAAAAACAGAAAAATTGGTTAAAAAAGAGAAAATATTCAAGACAAAGTGCGATGCGGTTAGGGTTGCCATTTATTTTCAAAAGAAATATTTTAAATTGTTTTTTGATTATGAGGCGAATCCAAATGTTTTTTCGTCGCAATTTGACAGCAAATCTGCGAAATTTTGCTAAGCAATCAACTTTTTATATAAATAAGATTACTGAGATGTCTGATATTGACAGGCCAGCTATCAATGGCCCAAATAGTGACAACTTTGTTTTATAAAAATTGCTCTCAATCAAAGCCAACCAATTTCATTCCATATGGGTTTCGTTTTAATTTTTGACAGCTGCCAGCTAACCTATCCAAATAGGTAACAAACATTTTTTGCGATTCCGAAATAAATTTAGAAATATTCTATCGTTTTTTAGGAGGCGAACTGTCATTCGTTTTCTGATTGCCAACAGAGGAGGGGAACTGTCATTCTGATTCTGAATTCCAATAAAACACTTTCAGAAGTGTTTGCAGTTTACATCCATTGAGAATGCTTCCGGATTACCAATCAAAAAGTATATTACTTTACAGTTTTTTGCTATTTTTTCTGACAGATAACTAAAAAAAAACGTCTCGTGTTAATCTTGACATTTGGTAACCCCAGGTGTGGTTAGCTTTTTTTTTGTAAGAAGTGTTTGTATTTTTGCGAAAGAATTTCAAATGATCCAGTGCAGTGATTTAGGACTTTTAATTGAAAAAAGGATTTTTTTTTCAAACGCTCAAATGAACTGCTGAATTGAGGCTTGGCTTATTATAGTGGCTGGTGGTTGTCAACGTTAATTTAAATGCTCGCTGCAGGGTTGGAATTTGTATATTTTTTGCCAGCAGACTGCAATAAACTAACTATTACTCGGTGGTTTGGCAAATTAACACCGTTTCATGAGGGTGGAGTATTATACATTGAATGGACCGGACCAAGCGGATGTATTGAATGGATATTAACCTCAAGTAGTAGGTTTGGGGTTTTGGAAAGCGAATAAATGATGTCGAGTGGGTAAATTTACTGCATGAAGAGTTGACATGTGCATTTTTGTTTTATTATATTGAATTGGAGAATTAAAGTTGGTTCAATTTTTACAAAGAGGCCGCCAACACAGCTGGAGGCTAAGACGGTATTTTTTTTTTATTTTAGAAAATTAGAGCTGGAATGGATATAAATATATAGAGAAATATTTACATATACCTCCCAGAACTTATTGTTTACCTTACGCTAAGGTCACGTACAAATTTTCAAGTAAAATAGGGGAATTAATGAAAATAATGATTTCATATTTTACATAAAATTAACAAGGCTAAGCTTGCGAACGTTTTTATAAATTTAGCCAGATATTTTGAAATGCTGTTGTATTTGTGTGGGTCACACAAGTCGATGTTTTATATTAAAAAAAAAGACTCGCACAGGAATGAATTTTGTTGTGGGTTATTAAGAAATGTGTCCTATATGATGTTTTTCTGTATGAACAATTCTCCCCCCTCTGCGAATCAACCAGCCGATTCGTAGCAGTCGTTTGGCGCAGAGTGTCAAACTTTGAATTTTGGATTTCCCTACAGGGATTTTGACTACCCTTAATATGATCGAGCACAGTGCGAGCGTAAGGAAAATAGGGAAGGATTTGAAAGGAGATACCGATGTACATTAGTTTTGAAACTTAGAATATCAAAATGGAAGGGAAAAATCGAGCATGGTAAAGCATTCCACATTCGTGTTGTACGGCTAAAGAAAGAATCTCTGTACTTGACAGTACGTCCGAAATTGGGCTCAAGGGTAAACTGATGAGCATTCCTAGAAGCGCGAGTATTACGGTTGAATATTTTAAGGGGAGGAATGCAACTGGCTACTTCGCTAGAACATTGTTTAAAAAAATACCGATAAAATAGCGAAATACATGAAATATTTCGACGATGTTTGAGAGATGTAAATGTTTCTACTATAGTTTTATCGCCAATCATTTTTAGAGCTCTATTTTGAATTCTATCCATAAGATTCAAATGAGTTTTGTGAGTGTTATACTCAAGTTTTGGGCGGATGAAAACAGTATAGATTTTCTTATAATTATTTTCCTTAAAGACAAGAGCCTTTAAGTCAGAAGCTTTACGTAATAGACCAACAATAGTAATTAATTTGCTTTATCCCATTTCGTGTCCTGATTTAAGCTTGCAATATGAATCATTGCAGCAATCCTTCTAGCGGAGTCTCCCATTTCAAAACGATCAATATATTCATATCGATCAATATCTGTCAAAATAGACTCATTTTCCCTCCATCTAAGGCCCAACCAACAAATTTATTACCACCATCATCCCAAACTCTTGTTACAATTACAAATTGTTTACCATTCAATCGAATCTCAAGAAAAATAAAAACACTTCACATTACGCCATATTTCGCCGGTTGTCGGTGTGTCGCCCATGTTCGAATAGGTCTTATCGCTGTCTAAGATCAAACTAAAAACGTTTAAAAGACCTAAAAAGACTAAAAGCAAAAAAAAAAGCCCAAGATGTTGTTAGTTAGTGTCTCGATCAATAGCAACATCGATTCGAATGACGGCTTTGATAGTTCTTTTTTTTTTAGTCGACCCCAAGTCACGATTTAAAGCTTGTTTCAACTCTTTAGTTTATTTTTTTTGTGGACACGTGATGTGCAGCCTAATTTAACTATATGAAGGCGTTGTTTCAAAAAAAAATTATAAAGTTCGTTGAATTGTTGACGACACTGTGAGAGTTGGTGATGGTTGATGGATTTGAAGTACAAATTTATCGCTATCATTGTTGTCTGTTGACAAATCATGGTAAACCGACTGTAACTACTTGATGAATTGTGTCCGAAGAAGAAGAATAAACTCACGAAACTTCAAAAGGATTCAGAAACATGATAATCGTGGAAGTCATTTAGGTAAGTCTTATCAATGAATCGGTTGGCTGCTTCTAAAACTATAGTAGTTAATATTTTCTAGTATGAAGAATAATAATTCTGCAGTGTGTTCTAATTTTCTAAAGAAAAATGCATATACAATTGATTAATTCAACTTGAACCAACTACCCTCTTCAAAAGACTAGAAACTAAATACAAAAACAGAAATGAATGATGGATGCAATTGGCGGATTTTATAAGGTTTCTTTAAGGCCCTTACATGACGTGCTCTATAAAATGTTAGTTTCTTCAAGATAATTGATTTAGATTAAATTCAATGATGGACAGACAACCCTTGTATATTTAAGTATATAAGTTTATGGACATTTTAGACATTAACGAACGCTTAAATTCGAGTTATGCTTAATTTTCGTTTTAATTTAAGATGTCTTTTATGCGGGTTTGAGCGAAGTTCTTTTAAAACTGTTCGGACGGCAAAGCCTATGATGAAAACGGAGAGTTTTAATTTAAAATTATAATCTCATGACATTTTCTAATAAAAGTCTGAGGAGCTTATTGCGGGATTTTTTTTTAAAGAATTTAATTGAGTTTTGTATTTGTTGAGAATATTTACAAACGGGAATAATGCTGTAAACAATTGCACTGTTGTTTTTTTGCAGGCAAAAATACTCGTGGCAGGAATAATTTATTTTCTTGGATTAAAACATGTAAATTGTTTTCGTTGAGGAACAAGAGTATACAAGAAGTTCAATAAGAATATTTAGTTTTCCCGATTTACAAAAAAGGATGCATTAAGAACCCGGAAAACTATCGTGTGGAATAAGTTTTCTTAACGTCTGGTATAAAATATTTACTGCAATTCTCCAATGACGACTTAGCTCCTGGAATGACCAAAACCATTTAATTCATGAGTTTCAAGCAGGATTCAGGCCCGGGTATTTCACCATAGACCACAGCTTTGTGCTAAAATCGAAGAAAGATTTCTTCAAAATGGAAAAAATAACTATATCATCTGCTTTTTTATTGTCAGTGTTTGATGTCGTGGATAGGCATGCCTTAATATGCAAGCTGTATAGATTAGGTGTGTCCAAAAAGTTTGGAAGAGTGATAGAAATCCTTTATGGAGTCACAAAAGAGCGGCAGTATGGAATGGAGATGAAATGTCTGAATGGTTTCAAATCAAATCAGGAGTACGTCAGGAATCTGAGTTAAGAACTCTTTTGTTCGCAGTTTACATTGAGGACCTTACTGGCAGATTATCTGTAGATATCGAGTGTGCCAGGCACCTTAACAAGGCACTATTCTTTGCACATGATATTGTTCTATTTGCTTATTCACCGGCATCACTGCAGATGCTGATTAATCAACTCTTCAGGTACTGTAAAGCTTAGAGTCTGAAAATGAATTTGAACAAATCAAAAGTCATGATCTTTAAAAATGGTGGTAGCAGGAATTGCGCAAATGAAAGGTGGTCCTTCAACGAGGAGAGTATAGAAGTTGTTAAAAAATTGCGAAGGCCAAAAATGCCATTGGTGCCACATGGAAAAAATGTTTCGCCAACAAATATATTGCGCATAGTACATTTCATGTGTTCGAAGCAATCTCGGAATCAATCATGGTTTATGCCTCATAAGGCTACAATCTACAAGTATTATGAAACTATGGAAAAATGTTAGCGGTCTTATGTTAAGAAAATATTTCATCTTCCTTCTGACACCCCTAATTACACAGTTATGCTGGAAACTAAAGGTAGTGTAATTTGGCAAGTTCTTCAGCCTTCAAATTCCTTGGAATATCCCTGTGCTATGACACATAACACGGATGAACATTGGATTGCTGCGCCATTTCCAAAAGAGATGAACGGTGTTGAGATTAAAAACCAGACTAACTATCTGAGAAGTTACGGATATCAGTAGTTGATAAGTTGATATCACGTTTTCTTTGAGCCAGGAAAGCACTTCTCCAATTGCCATAATTTGTGCCTGGAATGCGCTGCTTAATTTGAGTCTGTTTAAGTACACACCCTCACTTAACACGTCATCAGTTCCATCAGTGTAAAAATGGATAGCATCATCTTCCAAGAAGCTTAAGTCTTCCCAGACAGATATAGGAGGAATCGTGACTTGGTAGTTTTTGCCGAATTCTAGTTTAGGGATAGTGTAATCAATGTAACTTGGAAGTGATCCCAACGAGTTCAGAATAATAGAATGGCCAATACCATTCTTTTGCTTATACATATTAAAGCAGATAGTTGGACTTTGCTCAGCTTGTTACGATTTGCAGCTTTTTCTATAGTGGTCCACCATACTGTTAACCTATAAGTAAGAATCGGTTTGGTTACCGAAGTATACAGCCAGTGAGTAATACCGGGTTGAATGCCTCATTTATTCCCTTTAGCTTTTTAGCATAAGAAGAGTGTAGAGACTAGATATTATTAGTATTATTTTTCTAAAATAAGACCCCAGAATATTGCTTCGTCTGAGAAAGCTAGTGGAATACCATTAATAGTAGGAGGATCTAATTAGAAAAGTTCCACCATTTTCTGAAGGTTGACTTCTAAGCCATATCTTTCTGCCTCATTTCTTTTAGGACGTTTGTGGTACTTTCCTGATACGGCAAATGGCAACATCGTCCACATAAGCAACCACTGTGAAGCTTTCCCTTCCAGATCCATCAGCAGCTAATTTGCTACCGAATTCCAGAAAAGAGGAGATAGAACATCGACTTGCGGCGTACCTCTACTGACAAAATTTTCTTGCAGAGGAACACGCAGTTTTGAATTGATAACCCTGCTTGTCAGCATTTGATTAATCAGTTCACCAAGTGATTTTATTAAATGGTAAAATTGTCATTGTAAAACTTTGTCAACGCATTGATTGCAGCGTTGACATTGGCATTGACACGTATTTAATTGCCTACGCTTTGCCAAATTTCATCACTGACTGGCCGATTTTTTATTGAAAAAAAGCAAAGTAATCTTGCTGCCTTCATTTCGATATAAAATTATGATTTATTTAATTATTGACTTTAATAAAATTGACTAAAGTCTCTAAAATCAGAAATTTTCACAATTTGTTTCCTTCTGCGTAAAACGATGGTATAAGAGCAACTGGGTGATATTTGGAATGAAATACTTTCTTTGCCAAAAAATAAACTTTGTCGAGCACATGTCAAGCTATTAACTGCCAAAATCCATTAAAGGATGTGATAAAGGATGATGCCGGTGGATTAAAGAAACTCTCAAATGCTCTGGAAAATGGTGATTTAACAACCCGAAATAAAATATATTTTGACTACATCTGCCAATGTTGTAATCCTTTTAAAACGAGATTTTTGGTTCAGGCGCGCGGACAGATATTACTTTTATCAACGCATTTTGGAAAACAAATTGACGGACTTGTGTCATTCGTGCGATGTACAATATTTTATGCGTTGCAAATTGATTAAATGGCTTCACTATTTGGGTTGGCCGCCTAGTAGTATGGTAAATAGTCTGATGCTGATTTATTTAAATAAATGTCATAAATTACCAAAATGCAGCTTTCTGAATCGGCTTTTTTGATAAATTTGTTAAGGATGCAAATAAAAACAACTTATTTCATCTTTCCCAACGTTTCGTCGATTTTCGTGACTTATTCAAGGGTTATTTAATAAAATGATAGTTATTTTTAAACTACAGTCATTTGTTGATTATTTGTCATGCTTATCATAATAAACTAACATGAAAAACAGGACTTAATAAATTGAAATACTGAGAATAAAAAGACTTCACCTTCAAAAAGAAACATATGTAAATTATCACAGAAGCACAGTATCACAAAGGTGAATTCACCCACAATGCACTTAAGTACATTTTCGATGCCTGAGATGACTTAATTGACATTGACATTTGGTAAAATAGGAATAGAAAAAAAGAGATATATTATTTCACTTAAGTGTATTATGGGTTACTCCACTTATTGGCAGAGTGAAAAGCTACTTAAAAGTATTTGCCTAAAATTAAAGTTGATCTTTTTCATAAGAGTTTGTGCTTCCTCTCAAACTCACATACAAAATCACCACTGCATCGCAATAACTTCCTTTATTTATTGAAAATAATTTGTCGTTTATTAAATAAGAAAAAAAAAACAGCGTTGTCCAAATTAAGTAGTCTAATTCTCACACCAAATCTGGTCAAAGAACAGAATTTAATAAATAATAATCAATACACTTGTCAATATTCTGTTCTCAATTAATTTACGACTAGATCCATAATTTGATGTTGACGTGTGAGATCTCGTAATAGCAACACGATAAGCGAATAATCATCTCATCACATAACTATCGATTTATGGTGACACATTTGAAACAAGCGTTGCCATATACGAACTAATAATATATTAATTAAAATAATAAAAATAAATATGATCAACGGATGCAACTATTTCTTATATCAATTATTGCCATATTGAGATTTCTGCTGTCATGGTCAATGCCAACTGTGACAGAGTTGTGCAATAGAAAACCAAATCAAGATAGCACACTATGGGGGAGGTGTTGAAGTTGGAGGAATCGCAACACAAACTGAGACTCACTCATTTCACTGAAGAGAAGACCACCCGCAAACTATAGTGTTCCCTTCAGCATCTGTTTACTGCAATGCAGAAGTCATAACTGCTTTTCATAAATGATCCTTATCCGATATAATTTTAGTGCCCCTTTGATAGGGGCATGGAGCCTGATGATGGGGCACTGCGCACCCAGATCCTTTGTGTCTATATAGCAGTAGTAGAGACTTATGTTAACGAAGGTGAATGAAGCAAAACACAAACAACAAAATCTGAGTCAACTGCAACTCTGGACTTGGACAATGAATCGGATGAAATTCTAAGAAACCTCCGTGAGCTATAATAAGTGTTTCGAGGTCACCCTCATGAACACTAAGGTGTACAACTGGGTCGCATGTCTTTGTGAATTTTAAAGTTGTCATACAAGAAATACAAATCAAACAGAAATCAGTTTAAATCAATCAAGTTTGAAAGATGAAAACTAAAAATCTTTCGGAAAAAAAAATTCTGAATCTGAAAAAATAAGAAATACTCGTATGTATTTGAAGAAGCTGAATTTTGTTAAAGATACTTTACATGGGTTTAAACGTCTTTTATCAACACCAACAGAAAAAAACCTTTAAGTCAAAGAACACGCTGAAAGCATCTAATGAACCGAAGAACAATGGAAGAATTTTCTGGCTGAACTTTAAAACAAATCGATGTGTTTCTTTCAAGAATACCCGATCCTGAGAAGCGGTGGGTGAGGAAAGACCTTTCAGTGTTAAAGGAAGAAAGAAAGGTTCTATGTATATATACGAGTATACCTACCAACTTAATATGCCGATACAAGACTTCTTTATTTTAGATTGCCAAGGGCTGTTTGTGTGGTTGATGCTATTAGGTTGTTGCACTAAATGGAAGTTAAAAGGAAGCCTATTTGCATTTTTTTTTGTGCTTTGAATATTCTGAAGAACAGAGCGAATCACAGGAGAAAATGATGCGAGAAAAATTCATAATGGCATGGATCGGTATTGATGTTACTTTTATTTTGCCTTCAAAATGTGCTTTCCTCAATGTCTTCTCGAATAAGAGAAAAATATCTTTGGCCAAGGAAATCAAGAAAAAATTATTTTGTGTAAGATGTTATTTTAAAAATATAAACTGTGAACAATATTACTTACTCAATAAATCTGAAGACTTAATAGTGTTTGCTATCGATATACCTAAACTTAGCCCTGATTTTCGACTTTTCCAAAAGTAATTTGACAAGTGCTTATGGAATAACTGCAGATATCAGATGTTTTGATAGGGCCCATGTCCTACCAATTATGGGTGGAAGGAAGCACGAAAAATCTGCTCCATATGCCAACGTATTGCAAAAACTAAAAATCATATTTTGTGTGCGTCATAAATCGTTCTGCAGCACTTTAATTGATAAAAATCAGTGTCGCATTTAACCTGTCAGATTACCCATAAACCAAATGTTTACATTAGGACAAATCCTGGAAAAGACCAACGAATTCCAATTCGCGATCCACTTCTTCTTCCAATTAAAAGCTACATACGAAAAAATGAATCGTGAAGAGTTCTATATGGCGATGGCCGAACTCGCGTTAAGTCCCGTGATACTAAAACACACTTGGGTAATAGTACTCTGTAACTATTTCGAACATGTACAAGGTTTTCCTTAGCAAATCCGCTATCATTTATGACTTCTTAAATTTCGTTTATAAGAGACAGTACGCAGAAGAAGTGCAGGAACTATCAAAAATAAAACATCTGCCCACTGCTTAGGACAAAACCTGGCTATTGATTGCAGCGATTTGTAAGTAGTTAAGAAGTTTACTTGCCTCGGAGTGAATAATTAACTCCGCGAATTACACAATAGTGGCGAAGAATTACCCTAGCAAACCGCTGCTATTTCTGTTTTGACAAAAGGAATATGTTCGAAACTTCTTTTGTGAAAAACTAAGGCTTCCTAGTTTTAAAAGCGTGTTACAATATGAGGTTTTAGTATTGACCAAGGCTGCCAAACAGGCCCCAATGATCATTGATATGTACTGTCAAATCCAGATTGTTAATGTATCGCGAGTAACTTAAGGTTGTAAGCATGCAGCACAATATAATGATTCTGCTAGTGGCAAGATGGAACTTGCTCTTTACCAGCAACACATCGAGAAAATTATAACAAAGTTTCGAAAAACTGATATTTTTTGGAAAAAAAATAATCCAACTAAACGAAAAATCACTGCGAGCACAATTGGGATACCATAAATATAATACGAAGTTCAGTACGGACGACCATGCAGGGGATTTGGTGATGAAGACGAACATGAGCACATAACTGATTTCAAGTACCATTGCCCAGAACTTTTTTGGGAAGCTATATTTTCTCGAAAACTTATAGAAACTTTCGGACATTCCAGCTAAAATCCTGTAAGACTTTACCGAGGCCTCCAAATGGCATGATATTTAATGAATACAGGAAACCATAGCTGCTATTTTCGGGGAGTTACAACACAATGGTTCTACATTGATCTAAGAGCGATGGTAACAAGACCATAAATGTCACCCATGAACTTTACCTAGGTTAGGTTGAAGTGGCGGTCAGGAAAACGGCTGACACGCTAAGACCTCAGATAGGTCCATTGTGATACAATGTGAAGAGATATTCAGACCTATTACGAGTTCCATCGTAAACGGAAAGTTTAACGAATCTCAAAAAAAACTATCAGAGAATCCGTTCGTAATGGCAATTTGTATGAGATTTTCCACTACGATGGATTGTGGGATAGATTTTTTCGAGATTCGTAACAATTTTCCGATTACGATGGAATTCGTGATAGACTGATTAGCTCTTAATAAAACCATTTGGAGCCTCTAATGAAGTTATGTAGCTGGTGAATCTCTATGTGTCTTAGGTCACTGGGGTCGTCTAAGAAGTATTCTCCCAGTTGTAATATAGGTCTTTGGGAGAGATTAAAGCAGGACATGATCAAAGAAGACGTTTACCGATTTCCGATTTCGTAACGGACGAACACAATTATTACTTGAATTATAACATTTCGAAAGTGTGTTTTTCCGTCGCTTTTTAATATCTCGAAAACGTCGGCGCGTTGTTTTATTGTTCAACGACGTACAATTAGTCTAGAGCACACTTCTTTCCTTACATTAGAAGTACAAAAATGAGTTATCAATTTAACGGTCTTCTCATCAAAATAAAAGATAAATAGATAAACATTATTATTAGTCCGGGAGAAACTCATGTTAAAATCAAAATCAACATTTTTTAAGCGATTAAATTTCTGTTATTGTTTCTTTTTCTTTTTTGAAACAAAGGACAGGGTCACGAACAAAAAACAAGATAGTGGGCGACATATTAAGACTACTAATCTAGTCGTTAGCTGTATTATCTTCAAACAACAATACATCATCTTTAAAGTTTTTTTTGTATCTGTGACCCAAAACCTAGATACAATCCAGACTTAACTAATATTTAATAAATTCACCAACAAATGGAATAATCCTATTATTCATCATCATAATATTTTCTATTTAGCATAAACTTCTCAATTCTAATTATAGTTAATGAGTGATGAATATAAAAACAAATACATTCTAAATTATTTTCAATTTTCCATCAATATCTCTAAATTGGTTTTGTTTCACCTTCCTATAGACACCACGCAAAATCACTTATTAATTTTCATCTAAATCTACACTTATACAGTCATCTAACTCCACAATTCAAATTATAATTATTTATCTGATTAAAAATGCATTTATTATTAAAAAAAAAATATTTAAATTGGCCAATCTACATACAACTAGGTATATGTGGAAGGTAAATCTTTTGAATTGGAGGTCAACATTCTTGTGAGTCCAAATACAATTTTACTGTCCAGTCCATGTCTCACTAAAGCATATCATTAAATTTATAATTCACTATTATGGTTATTTATAATAAGTTTTAGTTTTGTGTTCGAAAATGTGAACAATGATCTCATCATAAACTATTTGTTTAACATTGGACTATTGACGGCGCGCCGCCTTATAGTTTTGAATTTTGCGACTCTTGATGGAATTATTAAGAAAGCAACCGATGTTAACAGAAAAAAGAGCTCAAAGGGTTCAAAGAATGACTTAAGAGCAAAAAAAAATCGGTCTTTGAAGGAAGGTTGTCCAAATACGGATTTGGGTGAATGATGTTTGTGAAGTGGGTGCGGCGAGTTAGACAAACAGTACCAAGTAATACCGATGTCATGTATTGCCAAAAGCTGTTAGCTTAGGCTTTGGAGTGAGAACTAGTTCAATGAAGGTCATGGGAATAAATTATTTCTTTTTGCAATGTATGCACAGCTAACTCACAACGAATTTTGTATTATTTGAGTTCTTTTTTATAAAATGGTTCTTCTAATCATTTGAAAAGCAATTGTCCCAATTAATTTCCTCTCTATTAAGTTTAAAATCACCATTTATAACTAATATCATCAATCTTCTGCCTCTAGAACCTAATTATTCACATTCGTATTTAATTTAAAACCACTTTTACCTAAAATGGTGAAATATCTGCTTTTAAAAGGGATTTTAAGATTTAATGGAGTTTTAATGAAACATTTATGTATATTCGTTCTCAATTAGTTTTTCGTTTGGATATTTTTTTTGTTACGACTCATAATGTCTAAAATAATAGTTAGTAAGTTTTAAAAGGCAGTTCAAATGGGGAGTGAATACATCAAAAAGTAATGGAGCGTTCGGAAAGCACTAACTATATATTCTCGATTATGAAATTTAATGTTAGTTATTGTGAAAGGCGGGAAATTTCAAATACACATTTGTGATTATTTCATGGTCGAGAAAAATTTAGAGAAATGCTCACTACCATTTGAATGGATATTCTAATTTTTTAAGGAAACTACGAAATTTTAAGAAACAAAAAAACAAAAATTAACACTACATTGATTTTGACATTTAAATTGTAGTTTGACATTTAATTTGACCGAGTGTGTGCTATCTTCTGGTTTTGATTATAACTTCAAATCCAGAAGCAAATGTCTCTTCACTTCATGAGAAGAAAAACTGTCATATGATACCAATCGAACACTCTCTGAATTATTCGGAAGTCTTCTGGATGACCAATCGAAAACGGAATAAATATATCGAATTGGTCAGATGTTTCGCATTCGGACATAATGGACATCCGTTTATGTAAAATAACTCGTATGTGAAACACATTAACTATCATCTCGAAACGAAATCTATGCCGCAATTTAGCTAAACCTGCTCACAGTACACATAATAAAGGCAATATATTCCGGTTTTCATTTTCGTTCAAGTTCGTGCATATGACAAAACTCAGACACTCGTGTCAAATTTGGCACGCGCATAGGCTAAGGCATGGACCAAATTGCTAGTTGCAATATCTTTTACTGCTACTTTTAAATAACAGTTATAAATTCCTGTTGCTGAAACAACAATTATGGAACAAAAATTGTCAGAGAAATAACGATTTTAATAAATTATTTGCCGATACCATTTTAAAATTAATTATTATTCATCAATTTTTTATCTATATTCCTCTGTTTGGTTTGATCAAAATACAAATTTAGAAATTTCAAATGTTATTTCAATAACAGTTATTTTTGATCTACTGTTACCTCTTACTGAACACATCAATAATGACCCATCCCTATTTGTATGTGAAGATGTCAAAAATGAGAGTGAATGTGCCAAATCTCAGAGACATTTTGCCAAATATGACAACCGAATTTTTGAATTATGACAACCGAATTTTGACAACATGCGCAATATATTACCTTATTATGTGTACTGTGTCACCTGCTGACTGATAGATGCCACTGCCAATACATACAAAAATTCAATAATAAAACAAGAGCCTTTATACTGTTTTTTTCTATAAAAATTAGAACATTATGACTTTTACTTACGATATATGTAATTGGCGTACTGTAGGGCAAATTTTGATTTTGGAAAAAATCAAACTCGAGATTTTAGCAAAACTTGACTTATAATTATAGGGAACACTGCCTGTCCGTAGGTCGAGTCTTTCGGGAAATCTGATCGGCGGGCCTTAAGGGAATATACGGAAAGTTGCTTTGCAATGGAGCCGTTCTTCCTGGTCCGTCGTGATGAGCCAAGATAGTTCCTCCTCGAGGTGAAAGACGGGCAACGTTCAGGAATGTTTAGCTCTCTTTAATGAGGCTATTCTGCACTGGGCGGCTAATCTATCTGATTAAGGTGTAGCTCTGAGGTGGTAGCGGTAAGTGGAAGGTTCTACGGAACTGGAAACGAAGCCCCTGCTTACCAAGATGAGGATGGTGACCAGTCCAAGAACCGGTAGAGTGGGGTAAGACACTCGGAAGGGGGTTTGGGCTGGTCGGGATATGGTAGGTGGAAATGGCTCTACTGCTTGACAGTTAGCCATGAACATCAGGCCGACAGAGTGGAGGTCGCTTGCTTGGGTAGACGATCAGGTATACGGAGGGTAAGGAGTCTGCCCAAGTAGGCGATCTCAGTAGTGAACAAAGAGTACTTGCTAGGTGAAGCTAGCTGATTCCGGTCAGCACTGTGGAGCCTAGCAGAGTCGTAAGAATAGAGCTAGACATAGCAAGAAAGGCAACTGCTGCGGCAGCATGTACGTGGTTCGGTAATCACAGATGCAAGTGTGTAGCTAAAGCTACATATTCGAGAAAAACAGGTCTAGAGGATTAATAGATGTATGGCACTTGTGCCATCATCTCTTCGATCGGCTTATCGATCGGTTTGCTACCTTTCAGGATTTATCCTGAACCAAGCTTGCTTGGGGACATCTCCACAGTAGTAAAGAACGAAAGTTTAATATGGCTAGTTGTGGGATACTAGCATTCTTCACTTAGGTGGATGAAAAGACTCCAGTAATACCGTAATTCGGTACTGCGGGGACTTGTATCCTACTATTTTCCCGCTAATGCCCGAAAATACAAGTCTTGGGAAGGTCTCTTCGGAGAGCTCGCAGTGGCTGTGGTTACTATACAATTCGTGTATACTATGAGTGTTTGCTCATAGATAGATGTTTGTAACAAGGAACACTCATGCCTTCTTCGTTGAGTCCGTACGTGGGTAGACCCACCGTGTAATAAAGCCGCAACCGGCAGGTGTATACGTTAAACTAGAATTCATTTCTGTCCATAGGTCGATCTATAGCTTAAACGGATGAAGCGATTTTCATCAAACTTGGCACTTAAACGTTTTAGGAGATTGTCTGATTGTCCACTTTAGGTTAGTCTGTATTTTGTTATTAACGGTACCTGCCATACAACCATTTCGACTTTCTCATAAACGGCTCCACGAATTTCGATAAAAAATTTTATATTGGAGGTCATTCGAATGCTGCCCAATGGAACATAATTTCAGATTTGATTTTTTTGTTGTTATTGAATTTGTATAATCGGCGTGTTGTGTCTGTGAAATTGCTATCGATGTAGCTGAGAAAGTAAATATGTTCAATTTCGCTTAAGTGTTTATACATTTTTAAAATATTTAATTTGACGAAAAGAAAATATTTAAAATACATGAAGTTTATTGGGATGATTATATATCATAGTGTTACTTTTCAACTAAACACCACATTAATTGTGTAAGTTGCCAGTTGGAAAGTATGAGTAAGAGGTGGGGTATATCTGCCGAAAAATCTAGATCTACAAAAAATTTGAATGGTGTTTTCGATTGGTAATTTCAGATTTCAATCTAAAAATTGATATTTTTCGTCGCGAATTGATTAAAACAGCAATAGATTTTTGTTTCTTTGACGTTGACTATATTAGTGTAATTTCGTGTCTGTGAAACTAGTAACAGTTGATATAAATATTTTGTTTAACTTTTCACAATCGAAACAAATTACAAATTCAAAACCACATTTTTTAAGCTCACAGCTGAAAATTGTATTTGTATTGGTGCAAGGAGGGGTAAATCGGTTGAAAAATTGAGCTGTGCAAAAATGATCAACATTTTCAAAAATAAATCAATTTATTATGCCCAATGGTACACAAAAAATGGGAAAATCGGTGTTTTGACAGATCTAGATATATGTAAAATAAATAATTTTTTTCACCAATGGAAAACCACTTAAGATTCAAAAACAAAAAATCTATTACGCCCAAATGGAAGGTAAATAAAGGGGATAAAGTTGTTTCGACAGATCTAGATCCAAAAAAATTGATTTATCTTACCAATGGAAAACGACATTATTTAGGTATTTACATTTCTTCTCTTGCTCTCTCTTGCTAATTCAAAAAATTCACTACACTCATTCATAAAAGCTCAAGTGAATTATTTATTTTTACAATGTGCAACCGACCTTATTCTTGTTCTGAATCTATTCTGTTTTCTCTATGCGAACAAAAAAAGGAAGAAGTTGTCAAAGAAAAGAAAATCAACTTCACACAACTGCTTGATTCTTTTACATTATGCTTATGCACCCACCTTTTAAAGGATTCATAATATTCTTCATCGTCGTCCTCAAAAGTTCATTGATAGTTTTATTTTTGTATTTAATTTTTTTTTTGTAACGTTCTTCATTGACGAAATTTCATATAAAAACAAATTGATAAGACTTAATTTGTCATTACGTTCATAGTTAATTACTTGTATGGTATATCTGTCTGTCAAAAAAAGTGAACCTAAATAAACATTTTCTTTTCTTTTGGACTCGAAGGTTTTATGTGTTATTAGGGAAAATATTATAGAAGTGATTAGAAAACAGTGATGCATGTCTGCCCTAAAACACAGAAATCCATTTTTTGTGTTTTGACTGATGATGGGTCAAGTAGATGAAGTATTGATGAGAGATTGGAAAAATAAGAGACGACTGAAGAAAGACACTTGAAATTTTTGGTTGAGGCCTTTTGTTAAGTTCTGGTTGTTGGTACGTGCTGTCGGATCACGAGAAAAATAAACCCTTTTGTGTTTATTCAGGTGAAAAGTGAGTTTTGTTGACATTGTTAAGCTGATGGCTTTGGCAGTCGAACCCTTTTTAAGCAACTTTATAACTAAACCGTGAAAGAACTGAAAAAAAGAGTTTTAATTTATTTTTTCTTCACAATATTTGTTTAAGATAATTGAAATTGAGATCATGTAGTAGATTTGAAATATGGGAGCAGCCAAATTTGTATGACATACTAATATTCCACATGTAAATACATATATGTATGTATTTTATGTTTCGTACAAAAAATACATTTCAAGTATATAGCTATCTAGGCTTACAAGAGAAGACAATGTCAAGGAGAGGAAAGTATGGATTTTGGCATGAAATATTGGTATTTATGAGATTCTTTATAAATTGAGAAAAGTACTTCAAAAATTTAATGACAGTTTTGTAGGTCAGTGACAACCGGCTAAGGTCATGGAAATGAAAAATTACCCAAAAACGTTTTTTTTGTAAGAAAAAATACTTCAGCGTACAACAAAATTGTAAAACTCGTTGAGTAGTTTGAAAATACTAGCCTCCAAAATAGGATTGCAAGTGCATCGCTGCTCAAAGAGGCACGAGTATTTTGCCAACAAATATTGGTCAAAATATATTTATCTGACATTTTTTAACGTAAACAGTCACATGTGGGGATTGTAGGTATTTTTTAAAATTAATTTCATAATTGGCGAGTAATAAAGAAACCACAACTAGTATTGACATAATATGTTGAACAAAATACGCGAGGCTTAAAAAAAATAGTGGGAATTTAAAAGAAGGTGATGGGGACATTGATTTTGGATTTATATATAAAACAATGTGAGGGAAAGACGTGTTTTATTTTTAAAATTGTGTGTGCACTCAAGGGGTTTTGACTACCCTTAAAATGATCAAGCACAGTGCGGGCGTTAGGGAAATAGAGAAAGACTTACCGATATATGTATATTAATTTGGCAGTTCAGAATATCAAAATAGGAGGGAAAAATAAAGAATGGGAAAGCATTCCACGTTCCTTTTGTACGACTAAAAAAGAATCTGTGGTATTTGACAGAAGAAGTTCTTGCATCTCCAAAGAAAGCCCAAACTCTTTGCAGTTTTTGACGACTTCGAATATAATTATTTCACAAGAGGTGGTATGTGTGTAATGCATAAACCAAGGACTGAAAGCTGTTCGGTTTCTTAAGTGCAAGTACTACATATCGATAGCGCCATGGGGATTGGGTACTGCTCTAACGACAGCAGATAGCACTGAGTTATTGAATCCTTAAACTATACACGGACATATTACGGACCTATTGCTACGGAAGCAATAGGCACATGTGGGTGGCAATAGCGCACTGGATATAACTTCGACATGTGAGATCGAGCCCTACCTAGTCAACATTCTTTTCTATACGTCCAATCCTTAATTGGATGCCATCCGTGAGTTATAACGAGATAGTAAACACCTTATTCCCAAATCCACTGTGCCAACAATTATTCTTCCCTATTTATCTATTTCTGCTAACTGGTGCCGTGTAATTCAGGTTGCATTTAAAAGAACCTAGGTCTTACAGGCATATAGTTAAAAAATTATTATTTTTATTATTAAAGCCATACTGTCGGTCATTAAAGATCTTTCGTTCTTCGAGATATTTCTTAAGCTGATAATAAACCAGAGTTTCCATGACCTTGAAAAGAGTGACGTAAGTGCAATTGGACGGTAATTAGGGAGTGAAGAAGACTCGTTTATTTTAGGAACAAGCTGGACAAATGCTTACTTCCATCCACACGGAATTCGGAAAGAGAACAGTAGAGTACGACTGATGGGAAAGAAAAAGCGAACGCAATGGTTTTGGCAGCATTGAAGAACACCACTTTAGACCGATGATGATGAGCGTAATACTCTCTGGGTCAGCATATTTGTGTACATCAAGGTTTTTAAGGTCTCTAGCAACTGCACGAAAACGAAAGAAGATTCGTTCCATAAAATCGTTTACGCTCTCAAGTACTGGATGAGTCATAACAGTTTTGGCAGCGTGGAATTAACAGCGAATTGCGCTACAACCAAATTAGCCTTTTCACGTGAGCTGACAAAAGGTGTGTCATTAAGGACGAGTGCTGGAGCCAAAGATGAAGATGAATTTCGAATAGACTATTATAAATATTAGACTATTATAAATACATTTTTAAATAATGGTTTTACATATATATGTAATACATAATACAAAAAATCATTATGACATGGCATTTGCCGTCTGCCAGATTGACAATAAACATAAATTATACAAGTATTGTAATAAGCTTTTATAATTATTGGATATGGATTTAAAAAAGAAGTTATTTTCACAATTTTTAAGATTGAATTCATTTAAGTAGAATATTTTGTAATAAATCAGAAATCTTCGTTCATAATTCTGGATCTATATTTTAGCGCAATTTTGCAAAATTTGTACAAATTGCCGACATTCATCTCATTTAGAATGTCAACAACTTGCTCATCCGATAAGAAGTCACTTCCGAAAAAGCTCCTTCTTGTTTCCCTAAGAGTAGGGCATTTTCCAACGAAATGAAGAACGTCCTCTCTTTCTCTAAGATTGCACATACTGCACTCCAATGGTAGTTCGGGTCTGTGCGGTATGAAATTCAGGCTTATAAGTTCGCTTCGGAGTCTAACCATTGTTGAAATCTCGTTCACACTATTTGCATCACTGAAGTAATTTCTTTCTGCAAGATTGTGGTTCAGCCTTCTATAAACTGTTCTGAATAAGGACTCTGAAGCTTCAGATATATAATCTTCTCTACATTTATCATCTACTTTCGCAATCACGTCATATAATATATCCTTACAACTTGATATGTTTCCAACGTTTAAATTGAACACCACGTTACATCCTTCGGCTAGGCAATTCCACTGCCTGTACCAGCTATTTTGATTTTGCACTGCCTTAAGAGCTACTTTCTTGACCAGTCGAGATTCATTCATCTTAAAGACTTTCAGTAAATAGTCTGCTTGCAATTTAAGGGTTTTGACGAATAGTGGTGAAAGTCCTGTCTCTAGCATAATGACGTAGTTTGGTGTGTTACTTGGCAGACGAAATACTCTTTTCACGTAGTGAGTTAGTAGTTTCTCCACTGTGAGATACTTTTTACATCCCCAAACTTGGGCACCATATAATAGGATACTCTCCGCTGCAGCTTCAAACACTTTAAATTTGCTGCTATGTGCTATGTTGAAGTTCATAAAAACTCTTTTCCAAGCTATATTTATGGCTGTTTTTGCTTTTTGTAGTTTTTCTACTAGATGCTTTTCCATGCTTAAGTTGCTGGAAAAGATGAATTTCGAATATTTTTTACAAATGACCAAACATTTTTCCTTCATTTTGGACAATGTAGAATTTTTTTTTTGTGCAAAATTTGGTTCTCTGAAAATGAACGTTACAAGTTTTTCTAGCGTGCTTGAACTTAATATGGTTTTCCTCAGTGGAGTTGGCTTTATAATCCCGGAAACTAAGTTCTCCATGGTTTTTTGAAGAGCATTCAATCTGTCAATTCAAGTGAATTCTGTTCGTTATGTCCACATGATTGAGGTGTTTTTTTTTTACCAAAACTTGAAGAAATGGATGTATGATATGTCTGGTTTCAGAAAGATGGCGCCACAGCCCACACGACGCGTACGTCGAAGAATATTTTGCGAGAACCTTTCCCTAACTCATCATCTCCTTAATGGGCGATCTTCAGTGGCCAGCGCATTCGCCTTATCCATCCCCGTGTGATTTCTTTTCTGAGGGATCCCTAAAATCTATAGTTTACATGGAACATGCTGTCAACAACAAACCCGACTATATGCTGGTAAGAGTGGAAAGAAACTTCAAAACTCAACTATCCCAATGCATTGACCAGAACAGAGGTCACCTTTATGACGTAATAAATAATTGTCTATTTATAACTTACAAACAAATTAACTGATATCTCCTATACTATTTTTGTTATTCATTTTTAAAATAAGGTAGTTTTTCTGACGCACCCTGTACTTACAAAGGTGTATCTTTAGCTGCTGGTAATATAAAGGATACCATGGTAATACACTGATTTTAGCAAAAGGAAGTGCCAGCAAATTTATTATTTAATTATTACTAACAAAAATTTGGTGAGTTCCGTTTTTACTAAATCATCAAAAATTTTGATAACTTTACAAATGAAGCCACCTTCAGTCAATAATCATTAAATAATAAATTACTCTCATAAGTTTTTGTTTGTTTCAGTATTACTCTAATTTACATAATTGATATTAGATCTTCATTTAGACTAAAAACTAACATAACTTTTAACAATTGTTTAACTTACTAAATAGGCCATTTTTAAATTTGTTCCACTCACCTGAAATAAAAAAGAAACATATTTAATATTACACAAAATAAATAAACGTATACAGGGGGTTGTACTAATAAAGCAATACGAATGTTTCTAATTCTAAAGGAAATTATAAAACCTTATAAAGTTGTGTTATGTTGTCTTGTAGGTGGTAAATAAATATGGAAATTTACAGAGTTAAATAAGGTTTAAGAATCATGAAATTTTAATTTCAAAACCATTGGGCTCATTTCGGAAACTGTCCTCAAAATACTCCAAAACCAAATATTTTTAGCATCGAAGATTTTTTGATGAATGCCTGTAAAGGGTGGTTTTTTCTGTGAGCAATAATATTTTTTTTTACAAGTTTTTAAATAAAATTATCAAAATCAACACTTGGAGCGATCAAAGCAAGATCTGGATATTCCATTGCTGCCATACAGATTAATCCCAGGAATTTGTTCGCACAAATTGGGATACGCAGCCGGTCACTCTCACTACATAACTATTCGCCACTACGGACAATTTGAACTTGTAGGTAAAGCCTCTATAATTTGCTTTGGAAGATCATTTAAATGGTAGAAGACGACAACACCGCATGCTTACTTCACTCTGATAAGGCCCATTTCTATATAAGCGAGCGGCAATGTTAACAAGCAAAATATCGAGTGACTCTAACCCATGAGATGCAACTGCATTCAAAACGAATCATTTACCAATTTTTTTTTTCGGAAGAAAACGGTGTAACATAAACGTCATTTGAAGATTTTGAGGGACTTTTTTTCTGAAACTACCCCGGAAGAGAATAATTTCAAGTGTGTCTGGTTTCAGCAAGATTGAGAAAGTGCCCATATTGCCAGGCCGGTTGCAGTTGATTTCAAATAACTCTACTTACCATTGACCCAAGTTCATTTGACCAGAATGTACCTGGCTTTTTTGTGAGGTTATTGTATGTTAGAAGTTTAGAAAACAAAAACAAGACATTTTAATAAATTTAAGCAATCCTTAAGGCGATTCCAACTGTAAACAAATTTTTACTTGCGAGGCTAGTTATGCATTCGTAAAAAAAATTTGTCTGACAATCTAACATGAGAACACCAAAAAAGAAAGTCCCACAATTCCGTCTGTCTGTTTGTCCTAGAGTCTGAAGCGTAAACGGTTGGATCGATTTTCTTCCAACTTGGTAGATAATGTTTTTTTCGGTAATATGCCCACACGTTTTTTTCAATTTTTTTTAAGACCACAATTAACAGTAGCTCCCATAAATTTTTTTGCTACTACGATTTTTATAAACAAAAAATCAGTTCATTAGTGAAGGCAAAAGGTACCTTCGGTATTTTTTTTTTGGAAAAAAATGTTTTTTTTTTTATAATTTTGCGCGCGCTCAAGGGATTACGAATACCCTTTATATGTTTTAACACAGCGCGGGCGGCATCCGGTGAAAGAATAGAAAGAAGGATAGGAAAGATGTGTGGCGCGATGTTCTCAGAATAGGGCTGGTTGATGTCTCAGATTTATCTCCAGGTATGGCGGCTGAACTAATGCAGAGAGAATTACCGTGGCTTATTTATTTATGTCTCTTATAATTCGCATTATTTTATTTATTTCTTTGTCATATTTATGGGCATGCTAGTTTACTCAATCACATGTTGTTAGTGTTATGCCTGAACAGCATGTAATGAGTAAACCAGCAACTCATTTTATTACAATTTTATTACAATTTTTTGAGAATTGGTTTTTAATGGAATATAAGAAGACATAGACAACGGCAGGAATCGAACCTGCAACCACGAGGTTGACAAGAAACACAACTATCGCGCCACGCCCACCCCCAATTTTATTTATTTTTTGTACGTCTATAGAACTATTTTTTGGGTTTCGATTTTCTGGGAAACGGTAAATTTGATATTTTGCGCAGAAGCTCCTAGAAAGTTTAAACACTTATGTGAGTCAAAATTTTTCAAAACAATTTTTTTTTGGAAATTTAAAAAAAACTTTTTTTTTGAAAACTCAAAATTTCGAAAACGACTCATTGGATTTTTTCGTAGTTTTTTTTTTACAGTATTTTTAATAGATAAAAAAACAATTTTCCTAAAATTAAAAACAACGGTACATCCCATACAAATGTTAAAAACAAACGTTAAGAAAAAAATGTATTTCTCGAAAACGGCTCCAAGAATTTTTATAAAAAAATGTGTGGGCTCTTAAATTAGTATAGTCCACTTTCAAGTATAAAAATATTTTTTTGCGTACTTATTAACGGTCCCATAAAACCACTTTTCATATTTTCGACTTTCTGAACTCTGGACGAAACGATTTTTCAAAAACCAGTCACTACATTATACTACGAATCAATGCAATCTTACCTACATCGGCTTTAAACCTGCATAGGACAACTAGACTGCCTACCTACTAAGTTGTTAGCTACAAGAACAAGTTCGTACGATCCAGTCGTGTTTGATAAGGTGTCGAATTTGTTTCAACGAATGTGGAGGCAATTTTAAATCAATATTGTTTAATAACTATTAAAAGTGTAAATCTAAAAAAACATTTATGCACCACCCTGTACGTATGGATTACCAAAATTGGCCGATTTGGTACTATATCTATCTACATGAGATTCAACAGCACTTAGGCTTAAATTTTTTCTAAACGAAACTGACATTCATAGAACCAAACGCGATTACCAAGATGGTGCCACTTAGCACACAACAAGAAAGCTATCATGTAAAATTTTCACGAAAATTCATCATCATCTTCAATCAGCTATGACAGTCTTTCAAATATAGACATTGTTAAATGTGTTGTTCTAACACTGTAAAGTATCAACAAAACTTACATCATGATGACCATCAAAGTATGTATTTTATCTGATTGACGTTAATTTTCTAATAATAATACAATGTGATTTTAAAATGTTAACATACTTGTGTATGATGAAGAAACTTCAGAATGATAAATTTATTTTACATTTACATCATTCTGCTTCAGTGATTTGAATACACTACAATTTTGATAAATCTACCTGAGACTCAAGACCTCACATCAGGTTTTTATTTTTATCTATAACTTCATATCAAACATTTACCCAATCTGACATTGAGGATATTCTATATCACACCTCCAGCAACTCCCAGTCTTTCTCCGGAAACAAACAAAAAAAAAATAAAACATATCTACTTTTAATAACAATTTTTCATCTCCATTGCCGCATTGAAGCTAATTAGTCCGCTATAGCTCAATTACAAAAAAAAATAATTAATTGGAAAAATAGAGAAACACACATACCATATCAAATATTTCTCGGCTTTAGCTCGTTGGCAAATTAGCACTGGTTTGGCATTGCCTGCAAGTCAAGTCTTATCAATCGAAAATCATCGATCAGAGACTAGAGGTAGCTCAAGCTCTACCGCCATCGCCACTCCCAGGTAATCTTTCATGGGTCCAACTTTTACAATATCAGCTTGGAGTTGTTGTGCGCCCAACCGATTGGGCGTAAATTGAAAATCGAAAATCTAATCACCCAGATACTGATGGACAGACAGGTGGTCACCTAAACTGTCAGCAATAGTATCGCATCCCGAAATCTGAGTACGAGGCCAATTTACAGTGAAATAATTTTCTACTTCAGTGGTTTTTCCTCTAAATACTGCACCGTCACCGTCTTAACCTGTCGCGTCGTATATTGTTCGGATATGTTTGCTGCTCGTAAAACTGATGCAGTGTTTTTTTTTGCCAGGTGCTAGTGTGGACGTCTGACATGGAAAATGCTAATTGATACAAGACATACACGCTGGCTGGCTGACTATGGCTGATGTTGCGGCTGGTAGCCCCATTAACTTGTAGGCTTCGCATAAAATATTAAAAGACTTTAATTGAAGACTAAGCGACCAACGGACGGAGAAACTAAACCCTCATCTTGACCCACAAAAAAGTTCGGTGGCACATTGTTGTTCCTCAACTAAGGTATATGCTGGCACCATTCCGCATCATGTTGTTGTGTGCGGTGTGGATACCTTTTAAGATGATTATACCCACTAATGTGTGGGCTCTCAAGCTTTTATTCACTTTTATAAATTCATATATTTTTTTTTTCTACTTTAATTACATGGATTATGTTTTAGATTATTGAGAGTTTAGTCGCAAAATTGAAGGTTTCTAGAAAATTCAACACATAGGTATAAGAAAATTAACAACTTTTGACCAACTTTAAAATAGTTAAGCCTTATTAATTCATTGATAGAGACAAAAACTACAATCACTGACAAAATTGAATTAGATATTAGTTCCCACGAGGACGAAAATTCTGAAAATGAAGCTAAAATTCTGTATGCGTATCAACGAAAATTCCCAAACAAATTTATATCCAGAAACTGCACTTTCCGCTGGCCCCCAAGGTCACCTGACGTACTGCACCAGAATTTTTTTTATGGGGTTATGTCGAGCAGGAAGTGTACAAAACGAAACCCAGGAATTCGACTGAATTGAAGCAGTCCATTAAGACAATATTTGAGGCGATCCCAATTTCAACCCTGCAGGCCGCAATGAGCAATTTTTTGATCAGGTGCCGCATATGCGTGGATGAGCGTGGAGGTCATTTGCGGCCTATCATCTTTAAAAACCATTAGTTATTTAAAATAAAATTTATTTTTTAATCCAATAAAAAAAAATTAATGAAATACGCCGATTAAAATAAAAGTTATTTAAATTTCTTATTGTAGCACGATTAGTGGGCCACCCTGTATAAGTCAAGAATATTGCTATAGACCATATAGTATATTTTTTTTTTGCATTTGGGTTCGTTATAAGAAACATCTATATTGGGTTTACATTAACGCGCAGGGATAGGGGAACAAAAACAATTACAATATAAAAACTACAGGATTTATACAAAACTTGACTTTTTTCAATAAGCTGTGATATTACTTTTAAGTACAAACGAAAATAATTTGTTTTGGAAACAAAAAATGACAAGTGACAGATAGCAGCCCAAATCATAAACTGACAGATGAAGGATAAGTTTGTCGTTAAGGCGTGAAGTGAGATGTAATTCATTGAGTGGATGCGTTCATCTTTGAAAAGATTTTGTACTTCAAATGAATGTATTAACAGAGAATATTTGTAAGCATATTTAATGCAAAATTTTATACAGTAATCAATTGAATGTTTTATTTTCTTGAACATTTAAACTTAATAAGGGCAACACAGGTTTTTATAGAAATGACAAACGGCATTTTGGTATGAAGAAGGGGGATATCTGGTAACCCTACACAGGAGGCTGTATCACTTGCTTACTAAACAAGTAAAATTAATCAAACTTTTAAATCTATATACATATAAAGGGTTTTCCAATAAGAGGTGTTATTTTGATATTCAAAGAAAAATGGCATTTTTGGAGATAAATGATGGGATGTTTATTTCATTATAAAGAGGAAGGTATGCCGTTAATAATGGAACACAACATCAGCCAAATGGCCGCCAAGACCACGCTTACAGGACCATATCCTTTTCATGAAATTTTCCATAACCAAATCGCAAAGTGGCTGCCCTATGTCTTCGATAGCCTCACGAATTTCATCTTTGAGGTCTTAAATCGACGCTGGGCTGTTGGCGTAGACCTTATCTTTCACGTGGCCCCAAAGGAAGAAGTCGCAAGGTATTAAATCACAAGATCTCGGTGGCCAATTGTGATCACCTCTTCGAGAGATAACACGGTCCGGAAACTTTTCCCGTAAAAGATCGATGGTTTCATTGCTTGTGTGGCACGTAGCGCCGTCTTGTTGAAAGTAAACGTTGTCCAGATCAATACCATCCAATTCAGGCCATAAAAAATCATTAATCATCTCTCGATAGCGCAATCCTTTGACCGTAACTGTTGCTCCTGCCTCATTTTCGAAAAAGTAAGGTCCAATGACCCCGCGGGACCATAAACCGCACCAAACAGTCACGCGTTGAGGATGGAGAGGCTTTTCAACAATAACTCTTGGGTTTTCCGAGCCCCAGATGCGACAGTTTTGCTTGTTGACGTAGCCTCCAAGGTGGAAATGGGCCTCATCAGTCAAGATGATTTTTCGATGAAATTCCGGTTCATTTTCATGCATTTCAAGGACCCAATCAGCAAAGACACGACGTTGTTGATGATCAGCCGGCTTGAGTTCTTGTGTTAACTGAACTTTATAAGCCTTAAGACCCAAGTCTTTATGCAAAATACGGTGTAATGACGTTTGTGGAATGCCTAATTCCAAAGAACGACGAGGAATGGACAAACCTGGGTTTTCTTCAACACTTTGGGCTACAACAGCAATATTCTCAGTTGTTCTTGAGCGACGTGCACGGGTTTTATTCTTCACATCACTAACTTGTCCCAACAGCTCGAATTTGTCCACCAATTTCTGTATTGCGGTCCGACAAGGTGCTTCACGACGACCCAAAAATGTTTTAGTTTTACGAACCGTCTCTGCCAAATTTTCACCATTTTTATAGTGAATTTTAATAATTTCAATGCGTTGTTGAAGCGTGTATCGTTCCATTTTTATTAATAGCGTAGTTTCTACTTGTGAAATGTCAAAAAATGACAGCTTCAAAAGTGACAGCTACCGAAATAGCGGGCTATTCAAGATAACACCTCTTATTGGAAAACCCGCTATAAAATGTATAGAAATTCATCAATTGACAGTGGCTGAGTCGATTTGGCTAGGGGAAGGTTTTTGCGACAGAACATTTTTGGAAAATCCTCATGGAAATGGAAGAAGCAATTTTTTCGGAATGGCTTTTTCGAATGGCAAAAATAGAACATTCTTTATGAAAAACAATTAAATTTTTTAAATATTCAAACGATTTTTTTTAGCCGAAATTTAGCATTTTATCGCACGCTTTTGGACGATATTAAAATCGTGCGATAAGATGCAAAATTTCGGCTAAAAAAATATAATTGTTGGAAAATTCGTGTGAATATTGGACAATGTTTGATAATTTAGAAATTCATTCATCTCGTTAACTGGAGAAGTAAACAACCCAATAGATGGCGTTATACGTTGACTTAAACTGTGAGCCATTTAACAGCTGTCTTTTGGCATTGCCATTTTCTATTCGGAAAATGTGCTTTTTTCCTTGCTGCAAGTATTATAACCTACACTGATTCCAGATAGTTGTTTATCGGGCATCACATCTGATCAATTGAATTTCAGTGTGAGATTTATCAATTGGATCATTTTTTTTTCAGAAAATAAGTTTACGTATAAAAAGTTAGGTTTGCCAATTGGATTGCGAGCATTCATTGTGAATCATTGATTCCGTTTTTTCTTAATTTTCTTTTAAATAGAATTAGTCAAAAATAAAAAGTTTTTTGCTTGACTAATGCCTCTTATTAGACGGACACGTATAACTGCACATTCCTCTTTGACGCTGCTGATGAATCTTCTCACGGTTGACAAGCCAATGTGCACAATAGCCAAGAATACGGAGACAGCGAAAGTGATGCGAGTATGAAAATGATATTGATATCGCTTCTATTATATTGCTCTCCCAAGATTTTCTTCAAACGCTTCGCGTCATCTCAAAATCTACTGCTGCCGATGAATTTAATGGCGTCATGTCATCAAGACCGCACGAATATGAGAGTAGCTGTAGAACGACCCATCGGCTGCTGAATTCTAGAGACAACTGCAGTTTGTCGACAATAATATAGATTTTTGAATGGAACAATGGCTGCTCACTTTCTATGTTAACTCATGAACTAATTTGCGAGGTTACCAGAATTATTATCAATTTCTTATCGATTATTTTTATACAAAGGCAAAGGCAAGACTTGTGTATTTTTTATGATATAATTCTATGTCAAATATATGTAGATAGTTTAAGTTCAAAATGTAACGTGATAGAGTTTCATTGCGTTTTCTTCTTTATCTATTTTTTCTTTTTAATTGAACTATATGCCTGTAAGACCTAAGGTCTTTTTAAATGCCACCTGAATTGCACGGCACTAGTTAGAATAAAGAGAAAGATAGGAAATAACTTTTTGTTGGCACAGTGGATTTGAGAACCAGGTATTTACTGTCTCATTTTAACCCATGGGCGGAACCAATTAAAATTGGAGGAATAGAAAATAATGCGCCTGGCGTGGGAATCGAACCCACACGTCCAAGTTATCAATTAAGCACTTTATCCACTGCGCCATTGTCACTCGTATATTTTTATATTTTATATTTTTTTTGTATGCCATCGACATTTTATTATATTTATTTTTATAACACATTTTTACCACGTTTTTTTTTATAATCTTACAAGCGCTGAAGGGATTATGATTACCCTTTATATGCTTTTAGCGCGGGCATCATGTGAAAGAAACGAAGTTTCTTCAAAATGACGTTGACACATTCGTCATATCTTTAAATGCTTATCATCATTTTGATACCATCCAGTCTAAGTTTATAAGAACACTGAAGTCAAGACGAAACCTCCGTATTCTCAACTTCGACTATAATGTAAGCAACTCAACAACAACAAACTCTCTCTCATTCTTATTATTAGTTATCTGATTTTATTGTAAATCAAATAAATGTTTGCATTTCGCACATCATCTACAGGTGAAAACTTCTCTAATAAAATTTTCTTTTAGGAAACCACCTCAAAAGTATGTCACAAATTTCACATTTGCCATTTTATTTTATGTAAATGATTAAGTTACAACAATCCATACTTACATATGCATGGATTTCATTTCAGCATAATATCAACCCACACAAGCGATTGCATACTTGACCTGCGTCTTTGTTGCATTGATAAACTTTAAATTTATGAATAGCTAGATGACGATATGCATATATTTCATATGGTATTCAATGAAATTGTCAAATTCACATATTTTCACATAAATAGCTAAAATCAATTTTTTTTTTGAAAACAGAACTATGAAATTAAAGACCAAAGAAAAAGTGACAGTTAAAATAAATGCAAAATTATATTAGTATGGCAGCATACACCCAAAAATAATAGGTATCTATATCTAAATCCATGTTTCATATTACTTACAAATTTATTCAACACATCTTATACAACCGAAATAAATACAAACAAATAATGAAAAAAAAAATCTTCCAAAGATTAATTATTGAATTTCAATGCGTGCACATTTGAAGGTGGATATTTGCATAATATCTTTGTGATATTAATAAGATATCTACTCTCAAAAATTCCATCGTAATCGGAAACTTTTTCCAATGCGGATAAGAAAAACTGTCACCGAATTTGTTCGTAATGGGTGCTTCTATTGTTGCTAGTTTAATACTGATACTTAAACATGCTTCTATTCAAAATTATATAAAGAAATTTAACATATGAATAATCTATAAAATATGATTTAGTAAAAAGGAACATTTTTAGCTATTTCACATTCTTGATAACTTGAGGCAGAAACGCACTCAGCGGAACAGCACTTCAGCTTATCTGCGCGACGCTTAGTTGCTGCTGCAGCGCGACACTTTTTTTTATATACAATAAGGCTTTTTCTATTTCTAATTTTGACATTTCCTAATTCGTTTAAGACATTTTTTTTAATATCATTCTAATAAATTTTAAAGGCTTATTCCATGGTTAATGTGCTAAAACCCAGAGTCGGTGCCGTGCTTGAATCTACTTTTGTTGCAATGGACAAATCGCAGCAACGAAGCAATCCAAAAACACCTTCGTCGATCTTCTGGTGATCTTCTGGTGACGCAATTAAAATATATAGGATTTGACATCTCCAAGCTGATTGATGTTTGTATACCCAATGCCGACATTGAGAAAACTTCGCTTGAATTTTCTGGTAAAGAGTGTTTGCGCCCAACTCTGTGTGAGTGCTTTTCCGTGCAAAAAAATTATTCACCCTCACAATATACGCGAATAAATTTGACCATCTGTGTACACGTTATCTGGCAAACAAAAATCGCACCTTTGCGGAATCCAATTGCACCAGGTAAAATTAATTTGAAATAAAATAAGGGAATTGCTTGAAGCCAAAATGAGGTATTTGTAACGACTGATAACTGAACTTCACGATGACATTACTGGGCGCCGCGCGAAAAAATTTCATTGACTTTGTCGCTTAGTATCGCGACGCGTAGTATGGTTGCCACTTAATGCGATAGATTTCATACAATTTTCAACAAAAAATATTTGACGTTTCGCGAAGTTCTGTTGCCAGCAGTTCCACTTTCGTACTTTTCAGGCAACTGCCTCATAAACGAAATGAGATTTCATTCGGAAGATCCCCTAGGTAGAATCTTGAAGGGTATTTCAATAAATCTACAGTTTTTCCAGCTAAATTGGGAAAAGAAATATATTCCAAAAAATTTTATTCGGTTAATTAAATTAATAGGTTTATACGTCTTAAAAAATGCAGCTAGCAAATTAAAACCATGTACCTACATTTTTAGGTTAATTGAACTGCGTAAAAAAAATACTACAAAACCGAAATAATTTGTAGTAACTTTGACACATTAAAACTGGCAGCACTGCTCACTATATAACAGTTTCAGCCAAAGACTCTCAATTATGAAAACAGGAATCCTCCGCTGTCATCTTTATTGGTTACAAGCTCGAAAAACAGCTGATAGTCATATTTTTGCAAAAGTATGGGTTGCATCGGTTGCTCGCTTATTTGTATGTATTTTTTATTGCAGTTTTTTGTTTGGCTTTATATATTTTAGATGATTAATTTATAATTTAATTGACAGAATCTTGCAGTTAAACGCACGTCCGCCCATTAAGACGAGTTTTGTGAATTGAATCACCCGGATAATGTACCGAACAAACTGACAATATAGTCAGTGCATTTAGATGGGATTACCATGTACACTGATCTACATACATTATATGAGAGGGTAACAGTAAGCACTGTCGGCCCAAAAACCTAACCTAACAAAATATTTAACCAAATATCTTCGTAAAAGATGAGCTACTTACCATTTGGTTTAATTGACTGCGAAAATTTAAACAAGGGATATGGTTTTAAATGCATATTTTAGGTGCATATTTAACATTTTTAAGCGCATGTTTTGCAGTTTTAAGTGCACGGAAATCCTAGCCTTACTAATAACAAATTCACTTTGAAACTAAGGAAATTGAAAATATCAATTTGGAATTGACAATCGAGTTTGTGGCGGTCTCTTCTAGGAATGTTATTTGAATTCTTTAAAATATTGTTCTGAGACATTGTGTCAGAATTTCTCCCGTAAAAACTGTCAAAATAATGAACAAAAATAATTCCTAATGACATACACGAATCTAAACAGTAGTGCTCTTTTTATTAATTTTTAAAATGGCGTCAGTCCGATAATAACAACAATTAAACTGAACAGATCTTAGAGCATTTAAGTCATACAATTAACAATTTTTTTTTGAATGGAAGGCATTATGACAAACTTAACGTTTTCTTCGAGAATGACTTTTGAATCATATCTGTTGAATCCTAAAACTCTGTTTTGTTTTCTTTATTATTCTGACAGTTAACAAAAAACAGGAATGTTTCGTGCCAAGATCGGAAAATAAAATGCATATTTTTTTCCAACTGCAAGATGTCACTAAATATCACATCGATTGACAGTTATTCCTCGGAAAATAAGTGAAAATGCATCTTGTTTTATTTCGATATTGAAACCAGAAGCGTTCATAAGTTGACATTGCCACCGACGAAACGCTAACGCATCTAGGGACAAAATACGTACTGATGATCAAATGAAAAAAATTTCTACGAACGCATCCCGAAATTATCAAGTCAATTTTTACATATGAAAAAAATACTTTTTCTTTGGCTAACAGAACTTTATCTACACTATTACTTATGTGTACTTTTTTATTTGTTTATTATATCGGCACTATTTATTTATTGTTGTTTAGCGTGTAAAGGTTTTCAAAACAAAGATACGTCAAATAAATACAAAATGACACTAATGTATGCAATGTGATAAACTAAAAATCTCAAATAATTGGTCACGACCATCGTCATTTAAAAATGTCATTATTTAATCTTATGCAGTACTTTTTAAATTATTTCATGAATTTATTTATGTTTAAAAAATCAATAAACAGTAGATAATTCTAACGAAGAGTAATGTCGCTTAGCTTTAATAATAATCATTTTATGCAATCCATGCTCTGCCACTTTAATTAAAAACTGTCAAGCCCATTCTGTAATCTCTAATTAATTTATGACTAAAGAATTTTGTCTTTGTAAGCAACTTTAAAGTAAGTGCGGAATTTAAATTACAATTAAAGGCCTTGTCTAGGAAATCTATTCAGTGATAATTGAATGTCTGCTTAAAGATAGATAGATAGTACTTTTGAAAATTCTTTGCCATCCGTTTTCGTTTTGTTTTAAAGTTTTAATTTAAATATAAAGGAATTTGAACAAAATTATTTGACAGATAAAATTAGTTTTTTATTGAAAAATATTCCTTCAATTATCACTTTCCTGCGCGACGACACGCCACGTAAAAACAAAACTGTCAAACCGAAACCGGCAATCTCAAAGGAAATTATATGAATTGCTTACATAAAGCTGAGAATGATTTCCCATGAACTGAGACTTCGTTAGTCTTAAGAGAAAAAAAAAAACACTCAATGTGAGTCTGAAAGTTTAAACTTGTGAATTATTAATTTCTTCTCGTATATCTTTATAATTATAGGTATTTAATTCTCCAGGCAAAAAAGATAATTCTTAAACTTTTTCGATTGAATTGAATTATTTGGCACCCCTAAAAAGTATCTTTCAACGCACATTATCTGCATCTACCTGCAAGCTTAAAGATGCCGGCAATTAAATTCACCAAAAAGGAAGAAAGAATATCTAACTCGAGATCTCTTGAAAAGCCGAGACAGACAATTTTTGTCTTTATAACCGAATTTGAACTCCAAGACGTTAGCTAAGTTTAGGTACCTACCTCTTTTTAGTGGACCTTCACATAAATTATTAAAAAGGATCAATACGAATGGTTTTTTTTATTGTTGTTAGTGACCAGAGTCGGATTTGCTTTCAAAAGCAATGGGGTACCCTAATACAAGTTCAAGTTTTTTTTAATAAAAATTAATTCAAGCTATTTCTCATCAGTTGGATTTTCAGACTATTTTATTCTTTTTAATAATATATGAATATGTCGTGTATTGTCAAATTTACGCCCATACACTTGAACACTAAACAATAGCTTCTTAGCACACAGAAAAATACTGCGAAGACATCGGTCAGCCATTGGAATGTTCTTAGAATAACAGGAGTGAAAAAAAAGTAATTCCGAATAGCCAATCGAAAACGACATTATCTCCCATTAAGTAAATTTCGGATTTTTTTTAGTTGTATCGTTAGGATCTTCATTCAGAGGTCAGCCCTAGCACGAAATAACCACAACACCAAAGAATGAAACTCAAATTCACAATAAAGAACTATCAAGTACATCAGTTTTGAGGAACTCGGGTGGGTTTTCTGTTACCGCCTTCTGAAGAACTTAAAGTATGTCAGAGCAATTGAATACACTGTTTCACTTCTTTTTAAATTCCTTTTTTATACTAAATTACTAAATTACTAAATATAAGGGTGATACGAGTACATTGGTTGGATTAAATTTATTGAAAAAAAAAATTACAAAGGCCCTCGATAGATGCACCCCTGTATCGATTTTTTTTGCTTTAATTTTTCATTTTATTAACTGTGAGGTAGTTTGGGAAGTCCTCCTGGTTTTCTTTGCAACCCGTGATAAATCTTTAAAGTTTTTTTTGGCCAATTCTTCTGCATTTTTTTTTTACCAAACACGCAAACGTCTGGTTCGTTTTTTTACTTTAGTTTTATTTTCTCCCTTTTTTCGTAGTGCTTTTGAAGGGAAATTAAATTTGAAGAACTTTTTCTTCAGTACAGTTGTCCCCTTACAATTTTCCTTTCTAACAAATAAGGGGTTTGATTCATGCCACCAAGCAATAAATATGCAAATCCTCCACACTTGCATTGAATTGTGGTTTGGAACAACAAATCAAAAAAAAAAATTTAAAAAAAGGTTTAATTTCATTTAGGCCAAATTTATTCACTCTGTGAATAACGATATTTGTGTGAATTTTTTCCAGCGAATTTAAATCTAATGGATGAATAATATGGCTAAGTCTCATGAACTCTCAAAATCGATGTGTTAAAAATTTTCTAAAATCGAAATGCAGACTTTTATAAAACAAAATCTTAGAAGATCTCAAAACGAAGAAATTTGTTCAAAATTGTACATATTTGTAACTTGTGATATAAATACAATATAAAGAGTTAAAGATGTACTGGCTGCTCCGAAAGCGTTCTAGGCTCAGTATCTAAAACTGTACGTAAGCACACAAGGGCAAATTATACATTTTCAAACTTGAGATTTTGATCAACACACACAAGCTTAGAGAACCTAAAAAAGTGGGTCCCGAAATTCCTTTTTAGATTTTCATAAAACTAGTTACTTAAACCTCTTCGAGCGCGTTGTATATGTAGAAATATTTGACCCGTGGGTTAGCAATTTTAAATACATAATTGATATTGATTTCGGAGGATTAACTGAGGTGCAACGACCTCAAAGAATTATGCATCTGGAACCATCGTTGAACCTTAGTTAATGGGCGGAAATCAGGAGTTACAATTGCGTTGGTGATTCACTAGAGCCAAATATATTATACTAGTTAACGGTAACATCGAAGTCATTTTTAATCAAAATCGAAAAAAATGCACGACTGGATCGCATGTACCTGTTCGATCCATTATATGCAAAAGATTCTTAATAGAAACGGCTAAATGTATTTTTAAAGTCGGTTTTAACTTAATTTTTCAAATATAAAAATTCTTAAATTTTTTATTAAAAAAAATTGGTATGAACATTTTAAATATTTAATAATATAAATGCAAAAACAAAATTTCAGAAAAAATCGCCCATCCGTTTTCGAAATATTGAATTTTCCAAAAACAAAATATTTTTTTTTTCAAGAAATCCAAAAAACCATTTTTTGAAAATTTTGAAATGCAGTATTATTTAGAATTTGAAGAATTTTTCTGTATAAAAATTTTGATCGAAATCCGTTAAGCCGTTTATGAGAAAGTCGAAAATCAATAAAATTGTTGTATTGCAGGTACCGTTAATAAGAAAATATTTAAAAAAAATGGCCAAAATGTAGACCATACCCAAAGTAGTACACACACCAATTTTTATCAAAATCGTTAGAGCCGTTTTCGAGATAATTAAGATGGTAGAAAAATTTGTATGGCAAGTACCGTTATTTTTGGGGCTAAAACAAAGATTCAAAAATCTATTTTGGATAATCACCTAAAACGCTTTAATACCAAGTTTGAAGAAAATAGCTTCAGCCGTTTAGGCTGTAGAGAGTTGTACGGACAGACAGACGGAATTGCGGGACCCACTTTTTTGGTGTTTTCTATCATCGTAATCTCATCATTGATTAAAATCTCGAGCTCGATTTTTTTTAATTGCAAAACTTGCCCTGCTATAGAACCTACATATATCGCTTGTAAAAATAAGAACTGATTTTATTCAATATATAGGGTCATTCATTTCGTGGTTTCAAGTTGGTAGGGCTGGAATTTGTCACATGTCAAAATCATCTGAAGTGTCATAATATTAGTTGAATGTTTGTCATTTACGATAGTGGATCGCTTAATAATCGAACAACGCGATAATATTATTAAAACTTACTACAAAAGTGATGGTTCTAAGGTAGGCACTTTTCAGCCAACAAACATAAACACATGGGTTCTTAGCCGTATGAACAAACTCCACTGGAATATTATTCAAAAGTACTATTCGGAAGCATGTTAAGTCGAACGTCATTTTTGAAATGAAAAGGCACTTCGATTTTAGGGGTTTTAAAACAAGACCTTAGTTATAAGACCATTTCAAAATGGCATTCAGGTTCCGTATTATATGTTTTTTTAGTTAAATTTAAACACTAAATTAAAGCCGATTTGGCATTCAGGTCTTCATTTATATTTTATACGCAGTTATCAATAAGACCCAACACAGAACTCTGAAGATAATGAATATCATCGGCAAACATTTGCACATTCCCGTGGCGTATAAGACTAGGAATATAATTTATGTATTCTGACAACAGAAGTGGTCCTAGAATGGATCCTTGAGGAACACAACTCAATTACGGAAGGAGTTCAGAAAACTGCTCGTTTCCTACCAGTTACATATGATGATGTGAGCTAAACTGTTTCCAGACCAAATCTGAAACAGGAAGATAATTTATGATACAATATATCATGTTAAATTGTTTCGACTACTTTTTAGTAGTCAAGAAGTATCAAGAATGTGACTTTGTCATCATCCAAGTCTCTTTTTAGCCGCTCCACCACATCTAAGAGCGCAATAGTACTGGTATTTTGAGATCGAAATCCAGGCTGTTTGGTTGATAAGAGATCATTTCAATGAAGAAACGAATAATTTTCTTAATTATTAATCTCTCAGCCGCTTTCGATAAGAATGGTATCGGACGATATTCTGTTCCACAGCGATTTTTGGCTACGGATAAAATGTTGGAAAATTTCCATTGAGAAGGAAAAGCGCTTTTGTGAAAATTGAATTTATGGCATAAAGTTAAAAATGATAAAATGAGTGGCATAACTGATTTGAAGAATGTATGGGATGCATTCCACAAGTTCAGAACCCAATTGAATTTTGATCGAAATTAAACTTTCAACAACATCCTCAGAAGAAAAAGAGATTCAAAGCAGATGTAATATGAAGCTTTAGGGGATGACATTCTGAATTATGGAAATGGTGGGTAAAGAGATGTGGGTGGTAACTGCTAAAATATTTTTCAAATTATCAAAAAAATGACTTCTAATTTCTTAAATAAATAATTCAAAATTAATATTTTTTTAGTCCAGGGTGCGGCAGGAAAACTATATTATTTTAACATATAAATAACACAAATAGTAAACGAGTACATTTGGCACCACTGCCAATTTATATGAATGCAATCGCAGTTCTTGGTGAAGAATTCGTCGTACGAAACGACCATACATCACAAAAGCAGCTGTATTGAGCGTTGCACGCCTGGGAGATCGAAAAATTGTCTGCTTAACCTGTTTGATGTTTTCGGGTGTCCTGATGGTTTTTGAACCATCCACCCATAAACGAATCAATTTACGATCAAGAACAAGACCTGCAGGGCGGATATTAATATGATTTCTTAATGCACGGCGAATGCGCGCTGAATCGTTCACGTCATGATCGTTACTAAACCTACATAGAATAAATGTCGCCAGATGGACCGCGTTTCAAACAAGTAAGTTCTCCTGCCGCACCCTGCACGTTTACTTATAAAGCCGATTTCCCTCAAAACTCAACTCAAATCTAACCCACAAAACCTTGGGAGCAGCCCCACTTTTTCGTCTTCTTTAACATCACAGAAATTTTCACCTTTTTGAAACAATCTCCAGACTACTTCACCTTGCTAGCAATGCACAAAACTTTCATGACTTCACCTCCAGTAATTCATCTTTTAAAATATCTCTCCTTCTCTAACTTTAGTTAATATGTCAAGATTTGTAAATTTATTTTTCTAAGCCAAATAAAAAAAGTTCTTATCGAAAAAAAACAAAGATTTAAAAAAAATGTCCCGGACCTATTTTCCAAAAGTTTCGTTATATAAAATCATATATTGGTGCTAAATAAATTAGTCAAAGTCCGGGAAGAACAAAATCTTAAGAAAACGTTTTTAGCCTAAGTAAAACAAACAAATTTATGACACAACCACTTACTAATTCAGGTTAAACTTAACAAATTCAATTCATAGTTTAATTTTTTTTGTTTTTGTGGAAGCATTATAAAGAGTTCAATGAACACTTTCTGCAATAATAAATATTTCACCAACAACTGTATCCAACACCATCAATCCCAAGTCCATAGATCTTCTCGAGCCATATATAATATTAAGTAGAAGATCATCTCTTCATCTCAATTCGCTCCATGAGATATTATTGTATCATTTGCTGCGTTGTGCGAAGAAGAGTATCCGCATCTATTTTAAAATTTAAATTTTTTCATATGAACGAATGAATTATGCGCATAATCATATATGATGTTCAACATAAAAATGTATGCCTTTGAATTGAAACCGTATTTTGGCGCCATTCAGTTGGTAGTCCAATAGCTCATCCAGCGCATCAGCACAACACAACCCCATAGGTAGAAAAACAACAAGACATTTCTGCAGATGTTGCACGATGAGGAGCATCTTGGTTGAGCAGGAGGATAGATAGATTTTATGTTGGAGCGCGGGGGCATTAATATTCAGTTTCTGGCGGTTTTTGTCCGTGTGGTTTATTTGTATTTGGGGAATTGTAAAAACAGGAAAAGATTTTACAAATGTGCGCAGCGTTTTTCGTCAGGTATTACATAGATCAAAGAATATTAGAATGCTGATGCATTTAGAATGGGATCTATCTGTCCATCCATGATCTATCCATCTCCATCTCCGCTCCCCAACTACCATACTAACCTGATGGTGTTGAAAAAACACACGTGTCCTGCTTTGAAGCAGTATAGCTATAGTGTATGTACATTGAGATCCCGGAAACGTAATTTAGATATGCGAAGATAAAATGTTATCCGAAATGGATTGTTGATGTTTTCATGAGCTGTCCAGTGTGACGAAGTATTTTCAAATCGGGAGATGCTTTGTTATCGTTTCTTGAAAAAATACCAGAAATACCAATTTAAACAAATAGGGTACCCCACATCTCATGCACAACACACTGTATATGACAATAAATTTTAAATGTAAAATGTAGAGGATGTTTGTCAAAACGATTTTGTCCTCAAAAAGTCACCAAAACCTTGGATATTTAATAGAAGAGATTTAATAGTCGTTCCATTCAGTAAAACTCAGCTTGGAGCGATATTGTAACGGAATCTGCAAATTCTATGTTTTATTAATTGAATATATGAACCATTATATCGGTGTATGATTTGCTGTCGAAGAACAATGTACAACCAGTATTGCCACTTTTTAAAAAATTGTCGGAAGTAAATTTGAAAAAAATGCAATTGGTTTATGTTTTCAGAAAATAATTTATATGTATACCTACTCCCAAACTTGTTTGGATATAGCTACTATAAGGCAAGTTATACATTCTTAAAAAATTCTAACAATGAAACATGGCATTACGATCATAGAGAACAAGTGAAAAAAGTGGGTCCCAAATTCCGTGTGTGTTGGTTTTGGTGTCTGTCTGTCCTCGAGCCTACAGCCTAAACAGTTGGATGGATTTGCTTCAAACTTGGTACATATTGTTTTTCGGTAGACTTAAACAGTAGATCCCATAATTTTTTTTTGGCCAAAAAAAGCATAATTTTATTTTTCTCAAAAACGGCTCCAACGATTTTTATAAAAAAAAAATAAAAAAAAAATTTTTTTTTGAAAACTCAAAAGTTAGAAAACGACTCAATAGAATTCGTATTTGGTATTTTTTTGACATCATATCGAAAAGTTAAACAAAAAATATTTTTCTAAAATAAAAAACAAAGCTACACATAAAAATGTTTAAAAAACCATTAAGAAAAACAAGGAATTTCTCAAAAACGTTTCCAAGAATTTTGATACAAAAATGAGATTAGTACAGCCCACTTTTAAGTATAAAAATATTTTATTTGGCGTACTTATTAACGGTACTTCCCACAGAATCACTTTTCATATTTTCGGCTTTGCATGAACCGATTAAAATTATTTTTTTTTTAATTTAAAAAAAAAGTTTTTCGATTTTTTAAGAAATTAATAAATAAAATTAATAAAATTAAAAAATTTTTTTTTTTGTTGAAAAATCGATTTTTCTTTCGAAAAGTCACTGCATTTTTTTTGAAATTTTAATTTTGTACATATGTATGTATATAAATAATGCATTTCAAAATAGCCTTTGAATTTTTTTGCTCTAAAATTGTTTTTAAAATTTTATACATACAAAATTAATTTTTTTAAAAACCGCTCCAACGATTTTTGAAATTTTATTTTATGTATTCAAATTTGTCCAACAATTCAAACGGCGCGCGTGTACTATCCATTTATTTCCTTTTTACGAATTTTTGCCTACGTCACTATTCCTTGAATCATTCATTCGACAATTCCTTATAATAAGAATCAAGGTAATGTTACCTATTCGGCTTTAAGCCTTCTGGGATAACTAGTCTACCTACTTACAAACCAGCGTCAATGCTTAACTACATTAAAGTTGTTAGCTACAAGAGCAAGTTCGTACGATCCAGTCGTGCATTTTATTTATTTTTATTTTGATTGGTTAAGTCTAGAACCACCTTGTGATAATGTTTGATACCCTGGCAAATTGTCCCCAAAATTTAGCTAAGCATTTTTTCTCGCTGTATCTCACTTATCTGTTAAAACTTAGGGCGGGAAATAAATGCCCGGCACATTTTTTTTTTTTGACTTTGTATTACTTGCTTATATGGCTGCGATATTGTTTCACAAAAAAATGTATGAGTCCGACTGTAATGGTTTACGGCAACATTTATTGAAAAATTTATTTTTCGTACGACCAAAAGTGCAACAGATTTTATTTAAAGCAGATTTCTCTTGAGAAATTGAATACAGTAGTAATGCAATTACAACAAAGTGACAACACTCATAGAGCAGATTACCCTTTATATCATACATCAAATTGCTGCTTTGTAATCTTACTAAAAATCGTACGAGTATATCAAAGATTCAAAATAGGTTTAGCGGTCTTTACTCCGCCTCGCCTCCGGCAAAATTATAAAATTTTATGTCTCCCACAACAATTTAGATTGCTTATTCAATCGTCCTTATTTTCCAAACAAGATATGTTTGTTATCTTAATTTTTTTTACAGGTCAACAATTCTTTCCTTTAAACTGTTAGCTATAACACCATTAAAATTCTCCAGCGATAACATTGCTTTGGCCATATGTTATAAAAACCAATGCCAAATTGCCAACCCCGTTCCAAAATGTTTAGCATTTATACAGATAAAAAAAGCAACAAAATAAATCCTTGATAATCTTCATAGTATAAACCAAAATATCGCCTTCGCCTTCAAGATTCAACTGGATGCAAGTGGAATGAAATTTGGAATAAAAGGAAGATATACACATCTTCGGTATAAAGAGCTGTGTAAAAAATGTTAGCAAAATTGATTTTTTTTGTTCAAAAATGCGAACAATATTTTTCAAAAATTTGAATATGCAAACTTTTAGAATTTATAAAAATGTTGATGGTTGAGCCGTTAATGAAGAAGTCGAAAACCCAAAAAAAAAAAACGTTTTTATCGCAGGTATCGGTAATAAATGTTATGCAATTTTCTTTTTTACCAAAATGTAGAACATATGAATATAATAGTACAGAGATTCAAACCCGTTTGAGCCTTTAAGTTTTATCGTAAGGGTTGTGTGGCAGTGGTACCGTTATTTTTGGGGCTATACAAAAATGTTCAATTTGTCGACAATGGAATCACCTTTGTGATTCCTTTGAAGAAAATTGCTAGAGACCATTACGTTGTAGATCAACCTACATAGAGACAGGCAGCCGGAACTGCTATCAAAAAGCTATAATTAAGGCCATTTCACGTGTGTGGGACCCATCATTGTACCATTTTAGGAGCTTAAGTCGCGAAAATAAAAAAAAATGTTATTATATAAGCAAAAGTCAGTTCATAAACGGTTATAATGGTGTCTGCCATTTTATTTATCGTCGGTCTTAAAAAATAGAAAGAAAGGTAGAAACATTGTTTAAGACACACTGAATGCAAACTTTACAGAAAATGTACCCAGTAAACCCAGAACTGATCACCTGTACTTATACGTGTATCGAATTTAATTGCCTACAGGAATTAATGAATAATTAAACAAAATATGCAACGTGTGTAAACTCATAATGTACATGCGCTAGAAGTAAAACTCTATATTTTTCGGGTACTACCACTTGGAGCATTTAATTTGAAACTCACATTTGAAACAGCACTTAAAATAATTCAAATAATTTCCTCTTCAAATTCTTGTACAAAACGGTGAAATTTTTAATATATTTACTTTATTTTATTGATTGAGGCATTTGTGAGTTTTAAATTAGGTATTCATTTACCAGTTTCAGAGTGGGAGTTTAAACTTAAGATCAACTGAAATTTAAACTGAGTTTACATTTTTGGTTTAATTCGTTCACAGTTTCACAGTGAAATCTCATCTTCAGATCAATTGAACTTCGATAACTATATTTTATGTAAAATAGATGGCAGCATTTTTCTCTGCCTCGTCGTCCCTTTCTCTCTCTGACACAAAAAAACACGCGAAACAAAGAGAATAATAAATAAAATAATATTCAAAATCTCTAAAACAACTCGATGGCATTATATTTTCTGAAAAAAAAAATACAAACGCTGAACTGAGGTTTAAACGGCAGAATAATCTCGGTTAACTTAAACTACAAATTGAACTCAATTCAAGGTTTAACCGACACTGTGAAACCGAATAAATTGTTGATCTGAAGTTTAAACCAAAAGTGGAGTTTTTGAACTTGCACTGTGAAACTGGGGGTAAGTAAAAGTTTTTCAGTAGTGAATTAAGCCAGAGTTAGCCAATCCTGAAAATTAAATGATCAACATTTATCTTAGATGTGTATGAATGCAAAAAAGCCTAAACACTTCGCTTATAAAAAGGCACAGGTTTTTTTTTTTAGTTAATTCAAGGTTTACCCAAAATATTTGGTGAATTAACTCGAGTTTAACTTTAATCTCTCACTGAAAAACTGGGCCTAAGTTCTTTTTAAAATTATTTCTGATTCTAACAATTTTTTCACATCAACCTTGATAGAACATCGTTGAGTACCCTCAAGGGCCAGTTCAGATGCGGTTTAAATTTTGATCCATGGTTCGGCAAGTTAACTGAGATTCACTGATGGTTCAAGCATTGAAATTTTCTGTTTTCACACAATTAAACATTCAACCATCGTTAACTCTAAGTGAATGAAGCAAAATCTTTTATTTAAAATTGCTAAGTCACGGATCAAAATTTAAGGGCGAATTGTAGAAACGTCAGCGTCATTCAAACATTGATCCATGGTTCAGCTATTTTAGTTCACTGATTTCGGCGAGTTAATTGAGACCCAATGCTGGTTCAAATTTTGATCCGTGGTTTAGCAATTTCAACTTATCGATTTTAACTCAACGAAGTTAAATCACCGAAAACCGTTTTCTTATCGACTTAGGATTCCTCGTATATGGCAATGCTGTTCTACATTTGTTTAGTTTGTGTTTTTTTTTACTTAACGAAAATAAGTACATATTTAGATTGTAAGTTAATTATTAAAAAAAGTGAAAAGAGTTATTGATAAGAATTAAGTGTTTATTGATTTAAATGCAAAAAACTGTGAAAAGGGTGTTTGATGTTTTTTTTTGGTAATGAAAATGGATTTTAGTTATGGTGGTTGAATTTATTTAAACTTAAATAAATATTTTTTGATGGGTAAGATTTTGTTTAGAGTGCTAAAGCTAAAAATTCTGTCGGTTTTTGACAGAAAACGTGTCGGTTTCACATGTCACTAACAGGTCCATACAAAATGTTTACCCCTAACGCCGCAAAAGACTTTGGTCACAATTTCTTGCACAGCACAGTATAATACACAACAAAGGATGTTTACCTTCTCACTCTGGCAGTGGCACTGGCACCACCAAAAATATAAACAATAAAAAATTGAAGCAGATTTTCTTATTGCTCAACACACCAAATCCCATAAAGAAATCGGATCTATATAAAAATCTGCCTCTGGAGATTTATAAAAAAAAATCATTATCTTTATGGGCTTTAATAAATTCCCATCGAAATTTATTGATAGGAAGCTCACATATAGGGGTTTTCACTATCAAGGTCTAACCTTACCCTCAAACATGAATAAATATGAATTGGAGCGACAATAAGGGTTCTTAAATGGCTTGACATGTTAATATGGTTTTTCGAGTTGAGCCTGGAACTGAGCCTGAACTGAAACCCTTCTCTAGTCTCACCCTCATCATCCCATCGCACTCGCCCAAGTTTATTGTTATTGCTACTGAGTTGAAGTGTCAATGTTGCTGACAACCATCAGTGAGGGTGTATGCAGTGTTTGTTTGTGCTGCTGCTGCTGCTCTTGCTGCATATGACGTAAAATAATGGTCTACTTGTCGAGGGCATTAATTATGATATGTATTTTCATCGATGAAGTTAATTCCTTGTTCACTATTAGCTTATATATTTGGGGTAGGTTTTTTGTTTAGAAAGTTTAAGTCACCCTTAGGGCGAGAGATCAAGAGTAATTCAATATACATGTGCCCTTGCCTTGCCTTATTTGAATAAGAATGTGTTTCAGCAAGCATTATTTCTGTTAAGTGATCCAGATAAGCCTAATTGTTTTGATTTAGCCATAGGTATATTTATAAATATAGAAAAGGGAACATTCCTTCTCGATTTAAATTTGGAAAGGAATTTCAATCCCGATTGAAGCTATTTATAGGAGTCTCAGGCTCGATGATCGCTGAATTAGACACACAACATTCAAACGGCCAAATGACATTTTTCAAGTCAAAAATAGCCACACACATTAGCAGCTCGTGACATCCTGAAGCTGATCCACCGAACGACGCACGCGACGACGCATGATGAGAGGCTACAGGAGGGGAAAAACATTATTGGAATGCGTACAAATAAACAATTCAGTGTGTCTTTCAACTTTGCACGCTCACTCATCGTCATGCTATGTGCGTTGCGTTGCAATGCCCCGCGCCGGCTGGCCGCCTCATACACCGAGCCACACCAAACTGCGTACTGCAAACAAAATGCGTAAAAGGATTGCTTTTTAAAAAAGGCGACTATATGGCAAACATCCAAATCATAGAATGTGACATCCATATGCTGAATTGCTGAGTTTGAGTGCATGCAACTCATCCTAGACATATATACTCGTACTATAGGCACAGGAGCATCACAAACAAATATTTATCTATTTGAAGAGAAGGCCATTACGCGAATGTTGACAGACCGTGGCATCGTTGAGTGCGCTATATGCAATCGTTGATGGAAGTGACATGACATAATGGACGACTGAAATGATGACTTTATGACGTTGACGATCCTCTTTTGATTCAAATTAAATGGGCGAAACGGAACTTAGTTATAATGAGGAATCTCGAAAGAATTTCCAGCAGCATGTGGGGTATGTATATTCTGGCTGAAGGATGTTTTTGTAGAATTTTTTTTATTTGAAATGTAATGAAGTTCCCACATCATTATCCTGAAGTTATGACTGCGGTAGGTAGAAAAGTATGGTGATATGACTCATACACTGAAGAAAAATAGTTGTAATAAATAATACAGCCGTTTCCTAACCACACTAAGTTTTAAAATGAAGTTTAAAGATCAAACACAAAAATTGTCAAATTAAACATTTTCATTTCATATTGATAATTTAACTTGTAAAATTAAAAAGATTTCCTGTTAAACTGAGTTTGTTTAAAAATGGCGAAGTAGCTTAATAATATTGTCAATTTTAAATAGTTTGGGTTGTTTATGTCGCCCCGCAGGACGAGGGTCCTTCACTGTTAGACATAACTGAATTAAGCTTTACATTTTATCACAAGCCTCTCGAAGGCAGGTTCACACTTTCCTATATTAAAAAAAAAATTATAGATAAGTGATATTTTCGCAGTGTATAAAGGAGTCTTATTATAATATGTTATGTGTCAGGGCCAAAACAAAGGCATAATAAGAAAAACACATCGGTATAATATGGGTTGGGCATTCATTTCCATCAGGGGCTGTTTGCAGAATTTATTTCTTTTATTTTCTGTACTCCACTTCATGTCAGTGGCTTGCAGTAATAATTTACGGGTGGCGTTAAAAAACAAACAAAACAAAAGTTAGCAGAATCTTAAGTACCTTATAGTATATAGGTACGATAGCTACGGGCCAAAATATTTGTCTTGTCCTATGCCTCTGGTAAATGAATTTGTTTTGCAAAGGACATTTTATAAAATACACACACACATATTTAAAGTGAATTATCTTTCTTGGTGTCAATGTAATAATTTCGACGATATGGTAAAAGTAGCACGACACTTTGCTAATGAATGACTTCTTGGGTTGCTACAAGTCGTGCTTACATTTGGCATGCAAGTGCACACTTCAAGCAAGAGCCTGAGGTGTAAGTGGAACCTAATGTGGTTTTAATATAAGAACAATTGGAGCATGGTTATGGTTGTTATTTATTTATTATTTTTTTTTTTTTTGTAATTTCAAAGGAGGAATTGCAGTTGACATACAAAAATTGAAGCAGAAAACTTTGGGACTTTAGAAAGAGGAGTTTTGAAGAAAATAAAATATCTGTAGGATGCCGATGTTAATTTTAAAACAAAGTGATCGGAGATGCGAAGTTGAAAATGATTATTAGTTAATGGGTTATCCATTTTGCGGTTTCAAAAGTATAGGGGTGGAATTCGACATCTGTCAAACTAAGTTGTTAAACCATTTTTTTTTTTCAGTTAAAGTCTGACATTTACGAAAATGGTTCGCTTAACTACCGCACAACGCATACAAATTGTTAAAAATTAGTAAAAAATGGCGATTCTGCCACAGCCACATATAGTGCTTTAAGAAGAGATTATGGTTTACATAATCGTCCAACTATGCAAGCAATTGGCAAAATTGTGAAGAAATTTGAAGAGACTGGATTGGTTACAGATATTGTAAAGCCTGTGCATCATCGTCTCGCTCGTACCACTGAAAATATCGCTGCTGTAAGTGAAAGTGTTGCCGAAAACCCGAATGTGTCGATTCTGTCTTACGGCACATTATGGCGTATTTTGCATTTGGATCTACACCTAGATCCATATAAAGTCCAGCTCACACAACAACTGAAGCCAGCTGACCATTCACAACTTCGTAGATACGACGAATGGGTGTTTGAACAAAAGGCGGTGGACTGCGATTTTTCAAACAAATTTTTCTTCAGCGACGAAGCACATTTCTCACTCGGCAGGTATGTTAATAAACAAAATTGTCGTATTTGGGGTTCTGAGAATCCTCAAGTAAATGAAGAGAGGCCATTACATCCAGTAAAATTCACTGTTTGGGGCGCTCTTTGGTCCGGAGGTGTGATTGGACCATACTTCTTCGAAAACGACGATGGAACGACTGTCACCGTCAATTCAGAGCGTTATGGTCATATGATAACCGACTTTTTTTCGCCTGCTATTGAAGAATACGACTTGGAGAATATGTGGTTTCAACAAGACGGTGCCACATGCCACACAATTCGAGCGAATATGGCTTTATTGCAAGAGACATTTCCTGGCCGCGTAATTTCTCATCGTGGCGATATCAACTGGCCACCAAGATCATGCGATTTGACACCGCTGGACTTTTTTTTGTGGGTTTACGCGAAAGAGCGTGTTTATGCAGATAAACCTTTAACTTTTGAGCACTTGAAAGCCACATTCGTCAAGTTATGGCTGAGATACCGCCCAATATGTGTCAAAAAGTGGTCGAAAATTACCTCAAAAGAATCGATGCTTGCAACAATTCGCGTGGTGGCCATTTAAATGATGTAGTGTTTCACACATAATGTCAACGTTCAAACTTTATAATAAAAAAGAAATATCATGAAAAAAAAATATTTTATGTGTTTTATTTACGTTTACTTTTGAAACCACAAAATGGATAACCCTTTATAATGATTATTCATTATATGTGATTTTACTTTTTACAGGCGGATGTTTAACAAATCTGGGGAAAAAAGTTTTCAAGCAGATCAAGCCCTTACTTTTCATAACCTTGATTTGTAAACGATATCCCGAATGTCACGATTTACATCAATGCATAATTTATTTACATCATTTTATCTGCATTTTGTATACAAATTATTGTTTATGTTAAACAAGTTATCCACCGAAGCTATGTACTACTGCATTCTGTGAAAACAAAATTATTATAATTTGACGCCCCATACAGTCACTTTACAACCGGATGGGTGCATTTTATTATTCTATCCAATTTATTGGTGAGATTTTAAGCTGCAAGTATTAGCGCAGGCCGGCCGCCTTTATCCAGCCAAGTTCACTTGACTATTTACTCAATCAAAATTCTTTGTATGCAATAATTCCCCTTATGGTTGTTCCAAAGCCAAAGACCAAAGTCATCCAATTCATTCATTCATAGTTCCCTCGCACTTTCACAAAAGTCAACTCAACCATAGACTGAACGCGCGAAAGATTAAAGCCTCCATCACACCAATTATACATCCCAAAGAAATAGGATTTAAAGATCATTACTCTAAGGGCGCATTTGTTGGTTGCCATTGCTGCCATTAGTTGAACTCTCTATATATGGGAACTTTTCCCGATGGGGGAGACTACGACGCGATGCAACCAATGCCTGACGCCGACAACGGAAGAACATTACTTAAATTTTATGATGGAACTTTAATCACGCACTTGATATAGGGAGATAAATCCATTGTACACAATATGTCTTCAGAGCATCTGCTCTTTAGCACCAACATCTACACACAAGCGCATGTTCATCAAGTGCTCTTTTTCAAACAAAAAAAAAACACAAGAAAAATATTTTTTTCTTTTACTTTTTTAAATGCACAAATCGTCTAAACAAATAAAAAATTAAATACAAAATAATCAAAAAGAAAATGGAAGCACTATTTAAAAAGATTTTGTTTTCTTTTTAATGTTGTGTGTACTAAATGAGAACAAACATGACTAGTGCCAGCAGGGGCGTCTACCAAACGTTATGTTTGGGTGGTGGAGGTTTATTATTTGAAAATATGTCATTTCGCACGCGTTCTGCTTTTGATATTCGAAAAAATCATCAATGGACGAGCCGAAACCAGCATTTTGCACAATTGCACTTGGAGTCGTTTGGCGGCCATGTTATTTTTAATGGTTTATTTGATTTACGCTCGTAATTTGCATATTTTTGATTCTAGGAAAGAAATTTGTATGCCAAACTTGTAGTAAATTTTATTACTCACAAGACAACAACAAAAAGTGACAGATCATTCTGTTTTTTTTATATAATCAGTTATAAGCCATTAAGATTAATTTTTTGATGATGATAATTACACACTAATTAAAAGATGCTTTTTGGAAATGATTGTCCTTTTTTTTTGTTTTAAATCGAACTTTGTTTTAAAACAAGAATTTTACTGGAGGCCTTATTTCTTAACTTTTTATTTTACGAATTCCTTAAATATATGAAGGAAAGACACAGACGGACCGTGTTTAGACACAGGTTATATCGAAATTTATTTCATGCTTGGAATGTGCCCACCCAGTGGTTTAACAATTTACTGATTTGCCCAACGTTTTCAGCAACAAGGGGCTGTCTGTGTTTATAATCTCCCGCGTGGTGGAAAACATCGTGTGGTTGGAAATGATTTGAGCATTGGTCGGGTACAAGCAAGTTATGAGGAAACCCCCGAAACATCCACCAGGCAACGTTCTTAACAGTTTGTGATGTTGTGATGTCTAAGCGGTCTGTGCAAGAATTTTACGGCAGTTACAACTTTTTCCAATATAAGAAGCATTGCACCCACCAATGCACCCACTTAAGATCCACAATTTAGTTGTGGAATAACCCCAGAAAGGATCATTGGACATTTTTTTTCTAAAACGATGAACGAGTCTCGGCTTCTTATAACATGAATGACATTTTTTGAAGCCAGAGATAGACAATTCAATTCAGAATTGTGGTTCCAATAAGATGGGTTGGAGCCACAGCTCGTGTAACCATCTAACAACTATTTTTCGCGATGAAAGATTGCCACTAAACTAAAAGAAATCTGATTAAAAATTGTACAAAAACGCGCCCATTTCTGTCATATTTTGCTAAATTGGACAGAATTGAATGTATCGTGAATTAGCAAGGTTAAATTATTATCATTCATTTTTCCTAAATCTTTCTCGAACTATTTTCCTGTTTCATTTCCAGTTTAGGGGAAATTCTTTATTGTTTGTCTGGAGTCAAATTTCATATAGAATTCTAGCTGTTTCTTAGGGGTAGGTAATCTTTCATGAAACTGGCATATTTTCTAAAAGAAATAATCTTATCATATCTTACAACAATGGTGCAAAAGCAAACTGTGTTTTAGTTTGACAGCTGTTATTTTGTACCATTTATAGAATTCCTTTATGAAGGTGTATTTGCAACGAAGCGAAATATCAATCCTATTTTCAAATTTTCGTATTTGGTCTTCAAAGCATACATACATATGATGATAGGTAATAGATGCCCCTTTCATGAGCACATCTATACCTGCTGATGAAAAGTTGTTGCATCTATTTTTGCTCATAATTATTGATTTATTTTCTATCTTTCACATGTCACGAACGGTACTTTTAAACAAAAAAAATGTTCCCCGAATGTCACCAACACAAGATTAGAGAGTGAAAGAAAAGACAATGAAAAGCTACATGACGTAGAAACAACGTACAAAGCTGCCAGCTTCTGCTCTTACAGTTTAGTTAAGCTACGTTTAATTGAACTGAAGTTCAGAATATTGTGAAACCGGAAGAGTTGAACTTCAAATTTAAACTCAAGTTCAGGTTCAGCTGAACTAGGGTCCTACTATGTAACTTAATTCCTCTTTCGCATCTATTGGAGTTGTTTTCAAAGCTATTTTTAAGCGGTATTGTAAGTATTGTAACCGGAAAGTAGCATCCACTGTCCGCGTATTTGACTCTTCGCCACATAATCTCCAATTAATTCTGTTTTTTTTTTCAGTTAATAAGTGCTTTACTAAGCAATTAGAAAGTTGAAATTTTGCGAATTCGAACAACTTTATTGTACCGGGTGATTTTTTTGCTACTTGGTTTTTGACGTTTATATTTTTGACAGATCACACATGACAAACATTTCACGAACATTTGACATTTCGATTTAGTATTGTTTGCCATTTCATCATGAATAGACTTACGCCTGAACAGCGTTTGCAAATTATTGAAATTTATTATCAAAATTCGTACTCTGTGAAAAATGTGTTTCGCAAGCTACGTCCGTTTTATGGTCGTCATAATCGACCCACCGAGCAGGCTATTCAGCTCATTGTGACCAAATTTCGCACCAGTTTCACTTTATTGGACATTAATCCACCAAATCGTATCCGTAGAGTGCGTAAAGAAGAGAATATTGCTGCTGCATCCGCCAGTGTTGCTGAAGATCGCGATATGTCCATTCGGCGCCGATCGCAGCAATTGGGTTTGTGTTATTCGACCACCTGGAAGAGTTTACGCAAAGATCTTGGTTTAAAGCCATACAAAATACAGCTGGTGCAAGAATTGAAGCCAGGCGACCTACCACAACGTAGAATTTTCGGTGAATGGGCCTTAGAAAAGTTGGATGAGGATCCGTTTTTTTATCGCAAAATTGTCTTCAGCGACGAGGCTCATTTTTGGCTAAATGGATACGTGAATAAGCAGAATTGCCGTATTTGGAGTGAAGAGCAGCCAGAGGCAATTCAGCAGCTACCAATGCATCCCAAAAAAATGCACTGTTTGGTGCGGTTTATGGGCAGGCGGCATCATTGGGCCGTACTTCTTCAAGGACGATGAAGGCCGCAGGGTTACGGTCAATGGAGAAAGGTACCGTTCGATGATAACAGATTTTTTTTTGCCGAAAATGCAAGAATTGAACTCGGTCGACATGTGGTTCCAACAGGACGGTGCCACATGCCACACTGCACGCGAAACCATGCATCAATTGAGAGGCGAATTTGTTGAGCAGTTGATCTCACGTTTTGGCGCAGTCAATTGGCCACCAAGATCATGTGATTTGACCCCGTTAGACTATTTTTTGTGGGGCTATGTTAAGTCTATTGTCTATGGGGACAAGCCAAACACGATTGCTGCCTTGGAAGCCAACATTGAACGCGTCATTGGTGAGATTCCGGCCGAAATGTGTGAAAAAGTTTGCCAAAATTGGACCTTCAGAATGGACCACCTGAAGCGTAGCCGCGGGCAACATTTAAGTTAAATTATTTTTAAAAAGTAAATGGCAGAAATTGATTTATCGATCCAAATAAAAAGTTCATTCCCTTTTTACAAGTTTCTGTGTTTTTTTGAATTTTCAAAAACCAAGCTCTTAAAAAATCACGGTTTAGAATCGAGTTCCATAGTTGGTCCCCTTAAGTTTAAACTTCCACTACGAAAGTGGAAATTATACTCATAGATTATTTCATTCAATTTTGTATCCACACAAACATTTGAAGATTGCCAGCTTGAATTATTTTATTAAAGATGATGATAAGCTTGACCCTTAGTAATAGTATATGCCACGTTAGTAATACCTATGATTTTCCTTGTAAAATGCTTTGAATTCGGCGAAGTCTCGGGGGTAGCAATTGAACCGGATTATGTTTAGTATCCGCGACTGTATAATTCAACCCAACACTGCAATGCACCAACATGTGTGTATAGGGGGAGGTTGAGAATTGGGGCGAATGAGAAGAAAAATCTTGGATGCGACACGACTGATGTATGGATATTTATGGGAAACTATTTTGTTGCTCCACTCTTCAGTGCACACAGAAGGAAGCAACAATAAAACACAAAAGGTTTTTTTTTATTATTTTATATTGTATGTTTACTTCTATGTCACGACTTGAAAGTGTGAATGAAATTTAAGCTGCAGACAGACTTTGATATCTTTCTATCTTTTATATACATACATATGTATGTATTGTTTTGTGATGTTCCTTTATGCATTTCATTATTTAGAATTAGAATACAGCAGCGGTGTTTTGTTTGTTTCTACTATTTATATGAACTTGTTAAATAAATAATAAATATCTCTGGGAAAAGGGAAACTAAAAAATCGAACAAACGTCTTCTTGTTGTTGTACCTAAACTCAAAGGCCCCCAGAGACAGCATATCTGTAAAAGTTGTATCTAAAATTATCGAACTTTATTGCAAAGGCTAAGTAGTTTTGAATGGAAATTAAAATGGGTGTTATTATGCCTATCAGATGAGATAAATACATACAAAACAATAGTGTTGTCAATAAACGTAAATGGTTGTTTGTTTTTTTTTTTAGAGAACGTTGTAGTTGATAAGGAATTATTATTTTTTTTTTGTTGTAAATGAAGCAATTTCGGTGATAAAGCAATCGTTTTTTTGACATAGACATGCATATGTATGTTTTTAGTGTTTGACTTTTTTATAAATCATGTTTACCTATCTGAAATTATGCAACGATTCGTAAAATCATAAAAATTCGAATTAAAAATATTATTGTTATTACAAATAACTTTTTATTCAAAGAATTTGTTTTCTGAAGCCATGCTTATAGCATTGTTTTTTTGTTTACATTATGGGAATAGTTCAGTAAGCCAATTCCAAAAGGAAAAACATCCTCAGTAGCCTAGCTCCTAGTTTCGTTGTAGGGAACCCTTACATCGCATTTTAAAACAAGAAACAAGTTTGGTGGAAATGAAAATGCAGAAAGTATTAAAATACATTATATAAAATATACTAATATTAATTTGTAGTTCGAGATAGATTCTTGTTTACCTTTTTTCAAATTTTTTAATACGAACATTCATTTTGCAGCCATAGAAAGGGAATTATTGGTGGACGGGTGTGTTCATAGACTAAGACTATAATATGGTCAAAGTGAAAAAGGCGTCAGGACACCATGGAGTTGGTGACGTTATCGGTGATATTTTTGTAGGATAAATTAAATAAACAGTTAAAAATAATGCATCGTTCGATCTCACGTACTTGCTCTTATGTTCAATTACATATTAAGCACACGATTTTAGTAGAAACAGCTGAATATATTTCTAAATGTGTTTATATATGTATATATTTTCAATTTTTTCTAAAAAAAATGTTTAGTACGACAATTTTAAACCCAATCAATAATATATATTTGAAAACTGAATTAAAAAAAAAATCGTCAACCCGTTTTCGAAATGTTCAATTTTCAATTTTTTTTTTTCAAAATCCAAAAAAAAATATTATTCGAAAATGTTGGGATACAGTATCATTTATAACTTCAAGGACATCTTTTATAAAAATAAAATTGATTTAAATCGGTTGAACCGTTCATGAGATAGTTGAAAATAAAAAAAAACGGTTATATGGCAGGTACCGTTAATATCAGTTCACTTAATTTTTTTTATAATTCTTATTCTAAGTCTTCTACTTGGCTGAATAATTTCAGTAGTATTTAGAATTGTATTATACAAAAAAAAACTTCTTATTAACTATGTCTGGCCCAGGACAAAATCTTCCAATTTTAATGATTAAAATTTGAATCTTATTGGATATAGTTCACATTGTTTTTTTGCCAAAAAATCCATGTAATAGCCTTTTCACACCAAACCCAAAACTCGGTTTTCACGAAATTATCGGTTTTGGCTAAAAACCTAAACCGAAAACACAAGTTTTCCTTTACATTTTTGATAAACCACTCGATTTGATAAACTACAAGTTGGATTTGCAAGATGAACTAAACAAACACACCTTGTGAAACATTCACTGCTCACTTAATCCCCACATAAATAGCTGACAACGGGTTGCTGCCAGGAAAAACGAATTTCAATTTTAATTCACATTAATTGAAATGTCAAACGAAAACTAACTTGTAAATGTTCAGTGTGAACGATTTTCGAGTTGTCGTAAGCTTTGAGCTGAAAACCCGGTTTTGGGTTTGGTGTGAAAAGCCTATAAGTTGAACTGAATTTAACAAAAAGTGCTTATTGGTAAGGCGTTCACAAGCCAACTGATAAGTTAAAAGCTATTTTGAATTAAATTATTTTTATTGACCACAATTTACACTATACTATTATGGAGCTCTGAAATTTTTTTTTTATAAAAATTGTTAGAGCCGTTTTCGAGATAATTGAGATTTATCATTTTTGATCCAAAAATGTATATAACATGTACCGTTATTTTTGGAGATAAGAAAAATTAAAAAGAATCGAGCCAAGCATCTAAGACGCTTAAGTATAAAGTTTTAAAGAATCGATTCAGCCGTTTAGGACGACCTACATATAGACAGGCAGGTAGACAGACCGACAGAGAGACAGACGGAATCGTGAGTCCTATTTTATGATATTCTCTAGGATCTCGAGATTGTTTTTTTTTAATGAAAAACTTCGCAAGTATAAACAATGGAACACACAAGAATCCTTGTCCATGCATTGAAGTGACATATTTATACAATTTAGATTGCTTGGTTTAATACATGCTTTTTTGCTAGCGGTGAAAGCCATTTTCCAAGAGGAAACAAAAAAAAAGAAAAAGCAGACTTTGATATTCTATTTTTTTTTTGTTGATTTAAATACCTGTAAGACCCAAGGTCTTTTAAATGCAATTGAATTTCACTGCGTTATTTAAATGCTAAGAAAGATAGGAAAGAATATTTGTTGGAAGATATTATTCATTCAAGGTGTCAGGGAGGCAAGTCCATAAATGAGACGGAACTTTTGTCGAACATATTATGTGCAAACGAGAAGGAAGTTGAGATGGTGAACAGACTACCCTGGGCGTTTTCGGACAACTTTGTGGTCTCACTTTTGACGTTTCTCTTTTCCTTCATTTGTTTTCCAAACTTATCACTCAATTTTAGGGTGCCTTTGCATATCTGTATGTTCATACTTGTCGCTTAGATTTGAATTATATTTTGAACACGACTCTACCGAAATTGAAAGCAAATGAAAACAGTCAAACTTGAGTCTACATTCATTGTGTAGTGGCGAGTGAATCTCAGGATGAAATTTCAAAAAAAAAAAAAAAAAAAAAAAAACTGCAGAAATGTAAAGAGAACGCTGCACATATTTTCTTTCTGGTTGTATTTCGTTTGACAGGAAATAATTTGAGGAACGAGTGTAAACAGTTTTATTATCACTCTTAGATAGCAAAATTCCGAAACTTTTGTGAGGAATGGTGTTTATTTTTTTTTTGATCGAATTGCAAAAAAAAAAATAAAAAAATCGAATCGTCTTGGCGATGGAATATTATATTATAACTTCTCCGTGAACACAGCCATCGAGATACAATTAAATTATCATTCGTACCAACATCTAGGAATAAATCTACTAAAAAAATATCATTCGATACTCAATTTTAGCTTTCATCGATAGCAATCCTTCTGCCGGTGTTGTCTTTGTAATACATTGACAATCCTACTGTATTAGTCATAAGTTTTCCAATAAAACAAGGGTTTGGCTTATTTAATGTTTTGTTTCTTTTGGCTTGGAATTAAATATTTAAATTTTGTAGTTAAATTTTAGTTCATTCAGATTATGCTCTTAAAACAGTTTTTGAATTCGAATTGTTTTACTTCAACAGGTTTTTGAAATATAGTCGAATCGAATAAACATCGATTACAAAAACGGATATAGTGAAATATCGGTAACTGCGAACAAATTTGTAGATCCGGAATGTAGTTTCAACGAACGTTTTTAATAGAAAATTCGAATAATCTGACATTTTAAAGAAATATACGCGAGCAGTTCTGGAGATTTCTCATTAAAATATAATTTCTTTCTACATAACATTCTATTCGATTTTCGCATTTGTTTTGACTGGAACTGGAAGTACTTTGGAATTTCTTTTCAGATCAAGCCAAAAGTGTTGGGACTCGAACATGATCTTAGCGGATTTGAGTGCTAAACAACGTAGAAATTTTACGATCAAGGGCACAGTTTCCCACGACCGACGTAGAAGATGGACTGACATCACCTAGTGAAAGGTATAAAGAAGTAAACACCTAAAACTTTCGACCAAAGATGTGAAGACTAGAAGTAGTTCATCTAACTAAAATGTCGACAGCAAAAAAATTATACATTGCTTCGAACCTGAATCAGAAAAAAACTAAGCTTTTCAATCTAATAAATAAGATCTATCGGCCAACGAACAAATTACTAAGCCCCTTCGAATTTTACTGTAAGAAAAAACATACACAATTTTTCATCAGCAAACATTTAAAATAATGAACGCGTCTCTCGTCAATGGAAAACAACGTCTTAGTGTCCAAAGTATGGTTATCAGATGCAAGGAGGGGTTAAATCAAACAAACATATTTTTGTTCTTGCATTTTTCGATTTTTTCCGAATACTGTTACTTGAAAATTTTCTTTAAAGTAAATGACATACCTACAATCTACAGAATTTGTTCTTAAAAATAGTGTCGATGCATGGGAAATTCATAAAGCTTCTCGAAGACTAATATGTTTATGAATTTTTAATTTTCAACAAAATATTTGAAAATATATTACAAAAATATTTGAAACTAACCTTGCATAACGCTACTCCTGTGTCCAATCTGTCCATAAAGTTTTCAGCATTAATCAACAATTCCGGATACATTGTACTCAGCCATTCAGCTAAATCCTCCTTCATTGCCTCGAGGTATTCTTCGCTGGATTTGAATGGCCTATATGGCCTTGCCTCGAGAAGAACCGATGTCATCTTGGCTATGGCGGTGTTTTGTGTCGAAATTGGGGTTCTTTTGTTTGGTGTCAAAGGCAAAGTTCTTACTCAACCAAACAAACAAAAAACGGAAAAAAAACACAACCAAACCTCACTCGGCTTCGTTCCTCTTGAGACTTATACTATTGTGTGTTTTTTCTTCGACTTCCTGACGTATAGTATAGTGCCTTAGATATTTCTGGTCTGATTGCTTTTTAGATTTTTTTTTTGATTTTTATTTTAAGGAGCTCATTTCGTTGGATATATGGTGTCCCCCTTTTTTTTGGTGGCTGCAATTATATGTGCACGAGGACTATAATATCTGTCGTCGGCAATATAATAATATCTCGTAATTAAAAATATCGATTTTTTGGGTTGACGTTTATTCCTTAGATTGTTTCTCGTGTGGAAGTAATTACGACGAGTGAAGAAAGAGGTGAATTTTTCCACCCTTTGATTCGGTTAGCTGGTTGAGTGTCATTTAAAATATGATTATCTGTGGAATGAGAAAAAAACAAAATGAGGCATTTTGAGTAAATTGAAAACAAAAAAAAAATATAATATTGTGTAAATAAATTTCCACTTGAAAAAATGCAAACGAAATTAGGAATACTGGCGACTACAATGGAATAAAATAATCTTGAAATTGGAACGAAACTATAGAAATCGAAATTTTGCCTGCTTTTTCAAATTAAAAGAAAAAAAAATATTTACATACCGACGTATTTATTTAAAACATTTCATTTTATTAATTAAAATTGTTATAAAGTAAATCTGAGTTTAAAAATGTGTTCCCAAAAATTACCGAAAAATGCACAGTTTTATGAACAGTTGCTTGAAAATCTTTAAGACTACAAATATAATTTGGAGAGACAAAAAAGTGTTCTGTGTAAAGAAATATTATGTTAAATAATGAGATGTCCGCCATTTATATTTTTCGCATTAACATGACCTGTCAACTAGGCACAGGGGCGGAATAGCCCCCGAGTTATATACTAACTGTATGGTGGCCAAGAAAACCAAAAAAACTACAAGCTGCTTCTCTAAATCACTTTATGTTTATGTTATTTTTTGATTATTATTTTTGTAATTAATTTAATCGTTGTTCATATTTCAAGCCAAAAAGACGTTTAGAAAAAAAACAAATTTAAAAAAAATATAAAATTATTTTGGATCGTGCTTTTGTTCGAAATTGGAATTTAAATAAAAAAAACTCACGAATATAACTCCTTGTGGTCGGTTCGAAACTTTGTCGTTCTCAACGGTAATATTTTTTTTATCTACAATTTGTTTACGTTTCTTTCTCATAAAAGTGGGTCCCGATAGTGATTATTGAGCTGTAGAAACCCCAATACATCTAGAGCAATTTTTTTTTTAACGGATGCGCGCACTAAAGGGGTTTTGACTACCCTTAAAATGAACAAGCACAGTGCGAGCGTTAGGAAAGTAGGGAAGGATGCAGAGGAGATACCGATGCACATTGGTTTTGAATTTCTGAATATCAAAATGGGAGGGGAAAATAGAGCCGGGTAAAGTATTCCACATTCGCGTTGAACGGCTAAAGAAAGATTCTCTGTACTTAACAGTACGACCGAAGTTGGGCTCAAGGGTAAACTGATGGGAATTCCTAGAATCGCGAGTGTTACGGTTGAAAAGTTTAAAGGGAGGAATGCAACTGGCTATTTCGCTCAAACATTGTTTATAAAAATAGCGATAAAATAGTGAGAGACATATAACATTTCGACGATGTTCTAGAGATGTTAATGTTTCCACTATAGTTCTATCGCCAATCATACTTAGAGCTTTATTTTGAATTCTATCCAAAAGATTCAAATGAGTTTTGGGAGCTCCTGCCAAAATGTGCGAGTTATACTCCAGCTTTGTACGAATGAAGGCCTTATGGATTACAGCCAGATCAGACGGGTAGAAGAATTTCTTGCACCTTCGAAGTAAGCCCAAGCACTTTGCAGCATTTTTGGCGATATCAGAACGATAAGAGGGATACTATCCGGGCCAGCGGATTTGTTTATGTCAAGATCTTTGAGGACTCTAGCAACTGCACGGGTGCGAAAGAAGATTCGTCCCATAAAATCGTTTACGCTCTCTGCAATTGGCTTTTTCGCGAAAACTGACAAAAGGAGTGTCATTAAAGACGAGCGTTGGAACCGAAGAAGAAGTTGAATTTCGAATAGTTTTTACAGATGACCAAAAATGCTTACTACCTTTGGGACATTGTAGTATTTTTTACCTTAATTTTTGGTCATAAAAAAATTTGGTGCTACGAATGTGAAAGTTAGGCTCTAGGGAGCTCGGATTAACAATTAATAAATAGAAAATATTATTGTTAAGCTTTATATTCTATGTTTCATTTACTGAGCCGAAACACTTTCAGTTATTCCAACGGAAAACTTTCTCTAAAAAATTAGATTCCTGATGTCCCACAGTAAATATTGAGATGTGTATGGTTCAAGGGTATATATATGGCCTCTCTGATATTAAATACAATGCACGACTGTATCGCACGTACCTGTTCTTATGTTTGATCACATCGTAAATACAAGATTCTTAGGAGAAACAGCCAAATATTTTTAAAAAGTCGTTGTTTTTAATTTAAATTTTTTGTATACAAAATTTCTTTATTTTTTTTCTAAAAAATTGTTGGTATGTCAATTTTGCGTATGTAATAATATAAGCTTAAAAATATAATTTGGAAAAAAATCATTATCCGTTTTCGAAAGATTAAATTTTCAAAAAAAAAATATTTTTTTTTTCAAAAAACCAAAAAAATATTTTTCGAAAATTTTGCTTTGCAGTATTATTTATAATTCGGAATACCTCCTATACACACCATTTTATCGAAATCCACCCAGCTGTTAATGAGAAAGTCCAATATAAATAAAAATTGTTGTAAAAGAAATATGTAAAAAATATTATTAACCCAATATATAGACTATATATACACTGTTTTTTTTAAGATCGTTAGAGCCGTTTAAGAGATAATTAAGAGGGTCAAAAAAATGATTGGCAGGTACCGTTAGTTTTGGGTTTAAAACAAACAAAAAAATAAAAACGATTCAAAAATCTGTTTGAGACAATCATCTAACACGCTTAAATAATAAGTTTGAATTAAATTGCTTCATCCGTTTAAGCTGTAAATTAATCTGTAGGAATTTTAGAGTTCTCTTTCATCGTAATATCAAGTTTGATTGAAATCTTGAGTTCGATTTTTTCCAAATAGTACCTGCATATATCGCAAGTAAGAATAATTGCTAATTGGGGCCCTTGACTTAAAAGTCCCAGTGACCATTTGATAGCCAGTCTGCCCCTGACTAGTTATAGTTTAATCGCAAAAACATTACATTACAAAAAATATATTATCATTTTCTACGATTTGTACCTTTTCGCTTTATGAATCTAATTTTAGTGGAGAGGTCGATGACATATACAGCGAATGAAAGAAAAAAAATCGTAAGAAGGATGAAAAGAAGGACAATGCCCAAGGTGCGAGAATCTATAATGTAGAATGTTCGATTTATATCATTTTATTAAAAAAAAAAAACAGATTATGATAAAATGTTCCACTGTTCGCCGGCTCTTGACTTACAATGCAGATATTACTTTGAAAGATTCAAAATATCTTTTGACACCCGAAAAATGGAATATGACACCAATAATTTCGGGAAAGCGTTTCCTGTCAAAGCGAAGGAGAAAAGTGCCATAAATAAAGATGACGCGTGAGTTGTAATACTAATTTGATTTATTTTTACATTTCTTTTCTTTTTTTTTTGATGAACGAGTAAGGTTGTTAGGGGACGACAACACTCCCCTTATATGATATAAGAATTCCTGCACCCATTTCTTTGAAATGTTTGAATCAGGCGACCAGACACGGGGAGAAGAATTCATTAATGCACTGAATCGTTTATTTTTGAGAATATTTTTAAGTGGAAAAGGTTTCTTTGGTTGCACGGACCATCGAGCAGGGCAGTCAAGCATTCTTGAATGCGTTTGGTTATGATGTGATAAAAAGTTCAAAGAACTTTTCTTTTTTCTTTTTAAATACGCACATGATACACATATGTATGTATGTATATATTATGACGAACGACAAAAATGCTTTGCTTTCTTTTTTCGATTTTAAGACTTTTACACCCAAATTAATAAACATGGACTAGGGAAGGCTTAGGACTTATTCCGTGGACCAAGTGCGAAATACTATTAATAAAACACAATTTGCTGGTATTTGACGTTTACCAACTTAGTCCTTCGCTAGACCATCGAAGACGGTGGACATTTAAGAAAAAAATTTACAGGGACAAAGACGTAGAGTTGATACTTATGGTAGTAGATTTTGTTCGATTTTTATTAATAGGAAATTTAAATCCATGGTCTAACTCCTATTCCATGGTTTTGTAAGTCCATGGACTAAAGGTGGACTAAGCGTTTTTTATTAATAGGCCTGTTATAGCACAAGCTTTCGGTGACACTCGTAATATGAATATCGAAATCTAAGGCATTTTTTTATCAAGAAATTGATTTTTTAATGATTTTTACAAAATCGGGTGAAAGGTTCCCATAAAAAGTATACCCACTGATGTGCATCAATCGTTATCTCGCAAACCACAAGCTTATACTAAAAACTAACCCGATTTTGCAACCTTTTTAAGCAAAAGGTGTTCTTTTATTATTAATTCCTTTACAAGTTTACAAATGTTGTTTTTTTTCAATTATAATTCAAAACTTTCCATCAGGACCAGCAATTTATCATCAAATAATCTTCAATTCAAAGTTTTCGTATCCAGAAAGACCACCAAGGGATACAATTTCCTACAGTAATCTGCCTTTCACACTCCATATTATATGCTCGCACCCCTTTGAAATCTTTTTTCTTTTTTTATTTGCTACGCTGCTGCCTTTAATATATGCGCATATATCGCGCGTGAAAATTCCCCTTCCAGCTAGCATGAGCTGAGCCGCAATCAAAAACTGGCATAAATTTCCCATCAAAGAGCACAAAAACGACGAAACCTATCCGATGCATCCAGAAACAATTATCATAAATTGCCTAGCTGCTCAATGACCATGAAAACACACTGCAGCATTTTCCTGCTTCTATACCCAAACACGATTATGGTGGTGTTCCTCTGACTTTCTTGTTGCTAAAGAAAAAAAAAATCCAAGACATACTAACAAGGAAACCTAATTTCATGCCCTCGAAGGAAAATAAAAAAAATAAAAAAAATAATAATAATAAAAATTCACTGCGCATTAGAATTAAAACTCACTGATATTTACCTTGCGAGGAATCAGGTCAGGAAAGTACGTATGTGTTTAAAAAAAATTTCAAGGAAGTATTGACATTGTGCAATAATAACAATCAATTCAATTAACTTAACGAAAGCCTCATTTCGTGCTATTTGTTAATTGTTTTGATTTCTTGCACGAAATGCGATGCAGCACAGTGGCTCTTTTGTCATTAATTTGTGTTACATTTATTTTAAGAATAAAATTGGTGAAAATTAACGCCATATTGAAGTTTTAAAATATCTATCAACTACGATATGCATCTGAAAAATAGATAAACTACACGAAGAGGAAAAACAAAATTGTCTACTCTTAAAGGTAAGCTTGAATTACATACCTTAATCAATAACTCAAAATTAAAAAAAAAAAAATTTAACATGTCACAAGGACCCACTGTATAACTTTAAGTTGCAACTCTGCAAGTCTGATGCAATCATCTCGATATTGCGTGCTGCGCGTTTCGGTTGGTGGATTTTTAATTGATCTCTTCTGTGCTAGCTAGCTACTCGTGTTACATAACAGTGGCTACATTGTACATAAATTAATAAATTTTATCTGAATTTTGTACAAACATTGATCGAGGATAATTTATTTACTGTAAATGACTTAATCGTTTGTTGTGGGTGAAGCTGACGTTAGAGAGCTGCGGGCTATTACTTTGGCGGCTTTATTTTATCTTTGTGGCAAATAAATGCAGGTGTACATAATTTGCAGAGAGAAATTGCAAGGCAACTTACCCGTCAAGGTGATACTGATAAATTTAATTGCTATTCAAATGTGGAAGTTCAATTGACTTTATCCATCATAAGAGCTGGTCGGCTTTTGAGCGATTGGTTTGCAGAATTAGCTGATGCTGACTAAACTTTATGATAAATTAATTAAATCATAAGACACTGCTGAAGTGTTTGTTCTCTTAGTTCTTTTACGTGTATCATCTCTGCAAAAAAATTCTAACTGAATTTCAAACTGAGTCATCTAATTGAGCTCTTTAAAAATTGTTTTTTTTTTTTTTAAATTGAAATCTTCCAAAACTTCTTAATTAAGTGGAAGAAATATACTTTAATTGAAAATACCATCAATCAAATCAAAAGACTTTTCTGGTTACTCAGCATCAAATCAAACATTCAAAAAACTATCTTACTCATCGATGTACTGTGAATTGTTTGAATATGTCTTTTTTGAATTCAGATTCAAAATGTACAGGGTAGTATAGAGGGGACAAACATTTTTGAAATATTTCCTAAAAAGTTCTAGAATAATGCGCATTTTTTTCAGTTAAAGTGATAGCTCCCTCGTTTTTGTCTGCACAGTTTTTGCAATGCATATCTATTAGTTCATTTCAACCCGAATTTCTCTACAGTGCGTCGCTTCAACAACAATAGAAATGACAGTGTTCCATTCGCAACAAAATACTTCGTTAAGTGCATTCACTTCGACCATTTAGTTAAAAAAGCACGAAACGCACACGTGTTCCTGAAAGTGTTGATCATAGAAGACAAATCTATTTGTGTTAATTAGTCACGCTAGATCAGGAAAGGAGTGAAGGTGAACTCGTCATGAAGCAGTTCTTTAAGCAGAGATCTAGCAAAAAGATATTGCTCTGAACCTGTTCCACACAGAGTGAGCTCAAAACAATCCGAACACAGGGAGGCGTTTCCGTTAAAATTTGATATTTCCTAACGTTGAGCTCAAGGAGGTTTTTTTTGGCAACAGACAAAAAAAGGGACGACTGAATTGCACGAACTTGCTCTTATGTTCGATCACATCGAATGCAAAAGATTCCTGTTAAAAATCTAAATATATATTTAAAGTGGTTTTTTACTTCATTTTTTATATATACAAAATATGTTTAATTTTTTTCTAAAAAAAAAAATTGGTATGACGGTCTTAAATATTACGAGTATAATATAAACTTAAAAACAAAATATTAAATCGGCTTAATCAAAGAAAAAATAATTCAAAATTCTGAAATAAATACTTAAACTAAACTAAGCTCAAAAAAAAGTACGCCATTTTATTTGTTATATAAATTTATGAGAAAAATTCGAAATTTCGAAAGAATCGGTTGAGCCGTTTATGAGATAGTCGTAAGCAAAAAAAACGGTCCTATGGAAAGTACCGTTTTTAGACATTTTTGTAAATTTTTTTTTCAACCATTTGTTCAGTGCTACGGCTAAAAAGCGGCACAATACCTAAAACACTCTATACCAAGTTTAAGGCAATTCGGCTCACCGGTTTGGGCTGTAGGTGTCTATACATACATACAGACAGACTGACAGACTGATAGACTGACAGACTGACAGACAGACATACATACAGACGGACAGAATTTTTAGACCATCTTTTTTCGTCTTCGCTATCATCGTAATGCCATGTTTGATTGTTATCTCAAAACTTTTTTTTTCGACGAATGCATAACTTACTTTATAGTACCTATAATCGCAAGTAAAAAATATCTAGAGTTTGCATCTTTTTTTAAGTCGTTTTTTAGCCCCAAAGCTAACGGTACCTGCCATATAATTTTTTGTATAAAAAAATGGTAAATCTTAATTATCTCGAAAACGACCCCTTTTGATAAAAACAAATCAGTACACAATTTTAGGTATATCAGATTTAAAATAAATTACATAAATTGTTATTAACGGTACCTGCCATATAACGCTTTTATTGATTTTCGACTTTCTCATTAACGGTTCAATGGATTTCGATGATTTTGTACATGAAGTCCTTTTATAAGAATACTAAAAATTTCGAAGAATTATTTTTTGAAAATTCAATATTTCGATTGAATGGTTGGACGGTTTTTTGAAATTATGTTTTTAAATTTAATATACTAAAATTGAAAAAAATATTTTTCAGCAGAAAAAATAATGAAATTTTGTATATATAAAAAATTTATTAAAAAAATTATAATTCTAAAATATATTTAGCTTTTACTAATTATCTTGTGTTTATGATGTGATTGAACATAATAGCAAGTACGTATGGTCCAGAGTACAGGGAACATAACTCTGCGACACATAAGTCCAAAATTCTTTCTTTTTTTTAATTATGTCCCACTTTGATGGGACATTGTGTACATTTTGTACAATCGAGTATTTTTTTTAAAGGTTCTTTGCAAATTTTGAGACGAATAGATGTATTTGCGACCACATGTTTACTAAAAATATCGAGGGGTGTAAGGTTAAGTTGTATGTTAAGGGCAGCCGAGGATGTAGAGCAGAGTGCTGATACATAAGTTGGCTGACCTTTGGACTTTCTCTCAATGGACTAGCAATTCGATAGGCAATTCTAATATTCGGAACAAATTCGGGCCTAAATTAGGACGCTCCGACTACACCATTCACCAGCTAGACAAGAACTTCCAAGTTACTATCCCACCAAGATTGAGAGGAAGAGAGGTTATTAAAAGATGAGTCAGCCCACTTTTATACGAATGGTTCGAAAATCGAAGAGGATTGGTTGGTGGTGGTGTCCTCAGGCAGAATAAATCTTAGTCTCTCTTTCCGTATCCCTGACCATTGTAGCATGTTCCAAGCGGAAATTAAGGCGATTAAGGAGGTGTTATTCTGGCTAAGGCAAAACGTGATATCTACATCGGATGTCCGGGTATTCTCTGACAGTCAAGCAGCCCTCAAATCACTTGGCGCTGTTTCCACAAACTTTATAACTGCCCGCAAGTGTCGATCATCTCTCAGGGAGATGGCAGAACAGTTTAACATTCACCTGATTTGGGTGCCGGGACATAGAGATATTTTGAGAAACTACAAATTCGATGAACTCGCCAGAAAAGGAACCCAAATACCTATTCTACCGAAATTGGAAGAAATCGGTATGCCTATCGCTACAAGCAAAATATTGTTACAACAAAACTCCATAAAACAAATAAATTTTAGATGGTCAATCATCACTACTTGCCTGGCTACCAGACAAATCTGGTCAGTAATGGACCCAAGACGCTCAAAAGGTCTTCTCTCTTTGAGCAGGAAACATCTTGGCTCCGTAATAGGTATTGTAACTGGACACTGTTTAATTGGCAGACACGCCAAAAGACTTGGCGTTTTCTCCAATTATTTTTGCAGAATCTGTATGGATGAGGAGGAAGAGAAGAATATCTCCCATCTTCTTTGCTCATGTCCTGCTCTCTCCCAAGGACGTAGATTACATCTGGGGGAATACTTTTTCGACGACACCAGTGATGTTACACATAGAGATGCACCGGCTACATCGCTTCATTAGATGCTCCAATTGGTTTAAATAAAGAGTTGTTGTTATGGTCTAAGTATAAGTGTGTCAGTTGTTTTCCCGTCGACCATGTCAACCTTACCTTACCTTATGCAAATTTTGAACTTATGTCTCATTTAAAAAAACATATTTTGGGTGGGTCATAAAGCCAAAATTTGATATTGGACTTTATGTTTCGCGGAGTTATGTCCCTGCGCGGTCCAGTCGTGCACTCTATTTTTAAACACAGTTTATCTCCTAGGTGTCATAATATATTATTATAAATATAGAATGACATTTATCAATCCAGTTCCGTCATTATTAATAATTTATAAAATGAAAATAATTAATTTTTGAGCCGGAGTGGCCAACTTCTTCTACACGAGTATTTTTTTCTTCACTTTTCTCTCTTGACTTTGACACATATGACATTTGGTGTGTTCAGCAATTATCTCAGAATGCCCACTCGCTTATGACAGACTCATCGAGTTCGCTCTGTACAAGTTCAGAACAAAAAAAGTAACAAAATCCTTTGGATGAATCGGAATAAGAGATTTTCAACGTCACAACATTTGATATTTTTTAAATATAATGTAAATATAAATATGACATATAAATTTTACTATTTAGTTTCTTTTTTTGTCATCGCAAAACCACCCTGTATAAGTACATTTAAAAAATTTCCGGTTTAGTGAGGCATATGTACAGTACATGTTCAAATTACTCATGCAAAATTAATTAAACATAAACTGTCTTTACGTTTAGCATCAACAATATTCCCCTCAGTTAAGTAATCAACTCTTATATGACATTTAACTATGAAGCTGAATGATTCAACAAATAAGTGTTGAAGAAGAAATAAAAAAATAATTAATTATTAAGAGTTCAAAAGTCTTAAATACTCGTATACGGGACTAGGAAAAAATTAATGAAATATGTTTATGGCAAATTCCAAAATTAACACCGTATCAATTTAGCAGCCAAGGTGGTATATTCAATGGGTCTGGCCTGAAGCATAGATGTTTGATCTTCTTGCTACAGTTGAGACTTTTCAACGTCATGTTGTGAGTCTGGAAAAGGGTAATAACCAAACCCCATCCTTCGAGCTGTGTCGAGCTAACTAAAACCATGCCATGCCCTCTTTTCTTGCACCGAAGTTGAACGCCTGTGGTAACCCAGGCTTGCAACAGTCACTAGAAGAATTATAAAGAATAAATAAATAAATTCGGTTGCGCAACAGCTCCGAAGGGCTAAAGTGGGCGACACAATTCTTTGGCAAGATATACTCTTGGAAAATTTAATACCACTTAATAGCAAGAGGTAGTAGCCCTGAAAAAAACATTTTTGTTTTTTTTTTGTTAGGCTGGGAATTGCACCCAGATCAGTGACTGTCCAACACACTAACCATTACGCTACGGACTACGGTAGAATTATAGAAGAATTAAAAACGTATATTAGGATGGCGAATAAGCAGGAATGTCACGGTGACTTTGAGTCCCCGGTTTATCACAAACCCTTCTCGGTCTGTGACTTGTTCTCTTAGACCGCACTAAATTTAACAAAAATGGGAACAGAAAAATCGATCTTGGCCACCCGTCTATATGGTAAAACCGAGACATTAGGTGCAACTTTTGATTGTCACGCGAAAAAGTTTTGCGTTCTCCAGTCCCAATTCATCATTTTGCGTTAGTAAAATCTCAATGAGCATGGTTCTACATTGCTTAGCAATTACCTATAACTTCTGCTACAACGGCGATACTATCGTGGGAAGTTCTACAAGATGTTCCGTCATTTTTCTTTCTTTGAATCTGGAAACGAATCCCAAATGCAAAAATACCGAGTGCCAGAATACCGAATGCCAAAATTATGTAAGAAGTACCGACGGTGTTGGGAGTTAAATCTCGACTGCATGGTTAGTTGGGTCTAATCCAAAAAAAAAATAAAATTAAAATAAAGTTTAAAGAAAATCGTTTCAGCGGTTAAGCACGAACGAAATTGGGGATTTCGCACCCAAACTCTTTGAGTCGAAGGGCTAAACGGTTTAGTCTGTTGGCAATTGGTGTAGGATGGCCAACATTTCTCCACTGGAATTCACGTTCCACCAAAATCGCTAACGAAATACTCCGTAAAAAGATAGTCAAAAATTTCCTGTGATATTGAAGAGTGTATGTACATAGATGTCATATATATAAACCACACTTTGTACAGGGTGGCGCTCGAATCGTGCTACAATAAGAAATTTAAATAACTTTTATTTTAATCGATGTGTTTCATTAATTGTTTTTAATTGGATTAAAAATTAAATAACTAATGGTTTTTAAAGATGATAGACCGCAAATGACCTCCACGCTCATCCACGCATATGCGGCACCTTATCAGAAAATTGTTTATTGCGGTCTGAAGGGTTGAAATTGGGATTGCCTCAATTATTGTCTTAATGGACTGCTTCAATTCAGTCAAATTCCTGGGTTTCGTTTTGTACACTTCCTGCTTAATATAACCCCCTTAGAAAAAAGTCTGGTGCAGTCAGGTCAGGTGACCTTGGGGGCCGGCGGAAAGTGCAGTTTCTGGATATCAATTTGATTGGGAATTTTTGTTGGAGCTCCGCCATAACTTGTGTGACTACGTGTGCACTTGCTCCATCTTTTTGAAACCAAATCCTGCTGAAAGGGATACGTCTTCGGTGAAGTTCTTGGTAAAAAAAACTCCTTCAACATGTTTAAAAACTATCCCCATTGACAGTTTGTATTACACCGTTTTCTTCAAAGAAGTATGGCCCGACAATACACCTTGATGAAACTGCGCACCACACAGTGACTCGCTCTGGGTGCAGTTCCGTCTCATGGAGCATTTTTGGATTAGATTCACTCCATATGCGGCAATTTTGCTTGTACACATTGCCGTTTAAGTCAAAATGGGCCTCATCAGACACGAACAAACAATTTATCAATGTGTTGTCTTCTTCCGCCATTGCAATAATTTTTCGGCAAAATTCCAGGCGAACTGGCAAATCCTGAGGGTTTAACTTGCTTGTAATTTGGACTTTGTACGGAAACAAGTTTAAGTCATCATGAAGTATCTGTTGTAATGACTGTCTGCTAACTCCAATTTGACCCGATAAGTTTCGAGTCGAAATACTTGGATTTGCCTGTATTGCCGATGCAACAGCCACGATAGTATTCTGAACCCGAACATTGGGATCTCGATGATACGATCTTCGTTCGATGCTTCCAGATTCGGCAAACGTGTTCACCAGCCTCATAATGGTCCATCTACTCGGGGGAGTACCGCCAAACTCCAGCCTAAATTCCCTTTGGACGGAAATGACGGACTGCAAAGAATGGTATCGCTCCACTATCTAAATCCTTTTTTCAGTATCCCAAGCATTCATTTTGATAAATCTAAATAGTAGCCTATGAAAAATATAAGCCGATTACTCACACTGAAAAAAAGTTATTACGTTTTATTTTTGTAGCACGATTCGTGCGCCACCCTGTATAACAAAAGACCCTTCTGAGTATAGAGTATCAGTCTCATCTTTTGTTTAAGAAATATAAAAAAAGTGTTCCAATCTAATTAATCCGTAAAATTTCGAGGTCAATATTTTGTTGATTCGAGTTTATCAAACAATATTGATTACAGCAGCCAGATTATTTTATTGGTGATTTAGAGATTTTCATTTCGCATGAACAACGTTTAAGTTCCAATTTTGTCCGTTGGCCAGAAAAAGATATATACTATGTGGTTACGCAAAAACAAATAACACTTGTCACCAGCTGTCGACTTGAAAATGAATAATTGAAATCAATAGCACACTATAGCAATAGACAAATCATCTCTTAACACCAATGACCGCCATCAGCCGGCTTTTTGCATCTGGTTTACCCACGAGGTGAACACAAGGAACCAACGGCCACCGCGCGCCGATTCGTTGAGCTCGCCAGCTAATTTGCAACCTAGACTATGACATTATAATTTTCAGCTGCGGAAACTTTGCACATGCGCATTTCTGTCAGAGTTCTCTTTCTCTTTCTTTTTTGTTACAAATAATTTGACATATCGAAAAAACCATTCCGCCAACACGTTCAGTTTGTGTACCACACCATAAATGCTAATTGAATTCAGATTATTCAGCAACAAACGGACAAAAAAAAAAGTAACAAATGAATGTTACCATTTTATGACTTGATATGAACCTGCTTCTCTTCACACACAGATGGTAGCAGTGAAGTTTTAAAAAAGTTACATTACGACGGGCCACCGACATACAGTTTGCAGCCTACGCACTGGTGGGTTTATAAGTTTGTAAGTCACACGATCTAAACTAAAACCAGCAATAGCCTACATTTTTACAATATCAAAAAATCGCTTATAATTCATTTATACCATTCGAAATGAGCGATTGATTAATTCATTTTATTTTAACATTATTTGTTTTTTTTTTTTGTGTTTCTACACGCAATGGCATTCGATTTTTGATGCTTTGAAAAAATCAGTGAAATTCAATACCAGATTTACATAAATGTTGACGAGGGATTTAGGTATGTTTCCTACTTTGAATATCAAACGAAGATTTGACCCTGGAGAGAGACTTACATACATACAAGTTTGAATAGTAACGCATGTCCCATTTGTCATTGAAGTGTTACATCGTTGTGTCGGCTTTTGGATTAAAACATGGAATTGACATCTAATGCTCTCGATGGCGGTATCCCTTAGATGTGCGAATTTTTAATTTGACTTAATTGACACATTGGCAGGTCAACATAGGAATATTGGCATTTATTTATTCAAAATACCGACTGTTTTTCAAAGACGACAACTTTTGTTTTAATGACATCGGAGTCATTGGTTTTCGTAGGTTTTCTATTACGCATAAAATCATAGCTAGCTATATTAACGAGTTGACACTAAAGTCAGTCAATCAATCAAAACTATTCGATGTGTATTTTGCGACAACGACAAGTTATACATTCTTAAAAAAAAAAATTAAAAATGATGAAATATTAAGTACAATTACCAATACCTGTATGTACATATAGGGGAACCTGGGGCATAACAGGCACCCGGGGTATAATGGATTCCCTCCGTATTTATCTGTTTAATGGAGTGGCATCACTGAAACTAAATCTGTCTGGCTAAAGTTAACGGTGGCAATTGGGGGAAACCCCGTTTTTGAACAAAAGTGACACGTGTGCTGTGTTTTAGCATTAAGACCATTTTTCATTGTGTTGAAATAATTTTCATGTGGAATAAAGTGCGATTTTTCAAAAGAAAAGTCGGTTTTAAGTTAGATTTTCACGATTTATTATCTAAGTAATTTTTTTTCTACGATTAGTTTTAAGAATACTTTTTATAATTTTTTTTTAGAACATACCATGGGGCAGAATGGGCGAGGCATAATGGGCATGGGTGTCAGTTATGCTCCATTCATTTTGTTCTCTTGTTATTTGTATGTGATATTCTCCCAAAATCAATTTAAAGTTTTTTCAGATGGTTAGGAAGTATGTAAGAAAAACTAATTGACAAGAATGGACATTTGATAATATGCGACGAGCTGTGAATGACGTCAAAGCGAAAAAAAAGAGTTGTAAGGCTACAAAATTCCCCGAACAACGCTACAAAGAATTAAAAAAAAATTTAAATCGTAACTTCCACTTACCGTCACAAAAGTGGAACATTTTAAACCTGTTTTTCCAGTGGATCAGGAAAATGAGTTAGCCGATATCTTAAGGACATGGAAGGACGTCTGTTTGGAATTTCCATCGAAGAATTTAAAAAATTAGCTTATGAGCTTGCGGAAAAATATGAATTATAATAATAATTTTGACCCTGAAACACTGATGGCTGAGGAAGATTGGGCAAACAATTTTCTAAAAAGTAATGCAACGATTTCATTAAGAAAGCCTGAAGCAACATCTGCAGCACGAGCAATATTCTTAAATCGTGTCGTGAACGGAATGTTTTTTGAGCTACTGGAGGAATGCAACCACAAATATGTTTTTTTTATTAAACAGAATATTCAACGTGGACGAAACAGGTACCACAACGGTTTCAAAGAGTCTTTTAGGAAAATTTTGGCAACAAAAGGCAGAAAACAAGTGGTATCACTCTCTCTTTATTTTAACTCAGAAACGAATGAAAGCTGAGCTCATGGATGGACCACCCCCTAATTCAAGGGGCGAGTGTAATCAAAATGGATGGATAACAAAAGAACTATTTTTAAAGTGGTTCAAAATTTTGTTTAATGGTCGCGGCAACAAAAGATCACCCTGCTTTATTACTTTTAGATGGACATGCAAGCCACGTTAAAAGCATTAAAGTTATTGATGTTGTAAGGGCCAGTGCCCAGTGGAGTTGCCATGATGTGTTTCCCATCACATTGTAGTCATCGTTTGCAACCGTTGGATGTTACTTTCATGAAGCCTTTGAGTCCATATTGTGGGGAAAATTTAAAGAAATGGCTCCACCCTGGAAGAACAGTTACCCACTCCATGTACCATTGTACCTATTCCGAAAGCCCAAGCTAAAAAAAAGAGGTTCTAAGCGCCGAGGAAAGACTGCTGTGATAACAAACTCTCCTTACAAGACACCGCTTGGAGGATATCTAAATAAGGCAAAAAAAGACCAGCACAAGAAACAAACTGGTCAGGAAGGAAGAATCTTCAGAGAGCGAAGAGTGCTTATATTTTCGACATTTATACTCCCAATCTACAGAAGGATGGGTTTCTTGTAGATCCTGTGGTAAGTCTGCTCCTTGTTCTTGTCCTGGAGAGGACGATGTTGACGATGAATTCAGTCACATTTACACATTTTGCCACCTGTGCCCCAGCATCGAGGTATAATGGGCATCGACCGTAGGGAGGAAATTTGAATGCGCGGATTATCTACCAATTGCTACTCAGGATGATGACAACAAAAAGAGAGGGGACTCTAACTTTAGATATTGAGCAACTCAACATATATGCACTTTCAACACTGGAGACAGAGTGCCCAAGTATGTCTAAAAAGGAAGTCTGCTTTTTTCGCCTAATAAGCCAAATTGCAAACTTCTAACTGAATGTACAGTCGAAACCCTAAATACTTAGGCGTAACATTGGACAGCAGCACGTAACAAACGTGCCTGGCAAACTCAAAACTCGCAATGACATTCTGCAAAAACTAACTGGGTCGATCTGGGGTTCATGTGCATCAAAGTTTTGTACTGCAGCACTTGGCCTAGTGTATTCTACAGCGAAATACTGAGCTACATTGTGGTTGAATAAAGCTCATATACAGAAGGTGGACGTGCAACTGAATACTAAACATGTTCTTTTCTATAAGGTCAACACCAACACGATGGCTTCCTGTGATAAGCATAATCCCACCACCTCCCTCGAGCCGCCTAAGCACTTTTCTATGAGAACGCAACAAAACACGGACCAACGCCGAAGTACCCGTTCACGAAGATATTTCTGCCCTCTGCTCACATCAGCAAAGACTTAAATATCGTCACCCAACCATAAATCTCGCTGATGAACTGGCAAATAATACCTTTTATACGAAGTCTGCCTGGATATTAGAATGGGTATATCATCTACGCAAACTGACACCATTACCGCCTCGAACCCATCATTCCGACTCATTGGGTTTGACCTACCTCGATACATCTGGTAGACCCTTAACAGAATCCAAACAAATCAAGGAAAAGGTGCGGACTCTTTGTTTCGCTGGGGAAACGTCAGTTTTTCAGCTTGCAACTGAGGGGACCAACGATAAACCACCCATCATATTGTTGCGGAAAGTGACAAGCCACATGTGGACTTCAAGATTTTGCTGTACTGGTTACGAAACGTAGATGTTGTGATGTAGCCTAACTGTTTTCGAAAATTATTCGTTCAACTCGATAGCTTCAAGTCAAACCTATGAAAGCCGGAGTAGAGCCAGGTTCAAAGTTGGGCCTTTCCTCTATAGCCTAATAAACATAAGATTAACTAGAGGCCAACCGGCTCTGAGAATCTGGTTTTTTTCGGATGCTTTTCTCTTCTGCTTTTGAGTATCACCAAAGATGGGAAATCAAATCAACAAAGCCAAATCGGGATTGGTGTGCCTCAGAAGACCCGTCTTCAACAACATTTCCTGACATTCAGCAGCAATCTGCTGGATCAACAATAACACCTAAAAAAAAGGGTTAAATTCAAGCCTCACTCAAAGAAAGCCACAAGGTACAATCATTATTAAAAAAATTTCTACGGCAATGGGACAAACAAAAATATCTCTGATCAGGGTGAGAAAACCAATTTTGGTAATCACAAATCACACTCAAAGTTGACTTTTTCATGTGATTCAAAATGTCCAGCTGAACGGACTGAACACTCCGGTAGTTTTGGATTTCTAGATCTGTGACTGGTTGACCAAAGGGAGAGGAGAAAAATAGATACTCAATACAATATTTTACTCATAGTTTATATTTTTTTTTTCACATGTTCCTCAATTTCCCATAAAAATCTGCCCTTGAATAAAGAACACCATAGTCGCTTTCTAAAAATATACAATTCTTAATAGTTAAATAGCTCTAAAAATGATATCTCCCACACTTTAGAAACCTATAAAATTATTATTAAATTAAAAACCTCATAAAAATAAATCTTATTTCAGACTATTTTCAAAGAAATATTAACACGATGCCTACATGCACTGCACACATTCATAAATCTGTCAAAAATTCGATTCAAGTTCTATTCATGCGTTATATGCGCGTATATATACCGAGCATATTTATGATATCATCATTCTCTTAGCAATTCCTAGAACAATAAATTGAATCACGCAAACAAAATAATCTTGATCTGGTCAAGACGTAGCCTTCAGCTACATAACACATAACCAAAATAACTTCCTTGTCCTTCTAATTCAATTTTAATTAATTTGAAATTGGCGATTAACCTATAATTCTCATAATGTGTCTTATTTGTTGATGCGAACAAATTCTTTGCATTTCGATATATATCCATACATATGTATGAACTTAAATCTTTAAAATCTTCTTTGGTTTTAAAAGACGTTAATATCAGACTAGTAAATTTATGTGGAAAGTTATTGAAAGGCTGCAAATGGAGAAAATGACATACCTTTGCGTTGACTTTGTATTAAATTTAACATGACAAATTTTAAAAGTGTCCAAATATTTGCAAGCTTAACGCGCAAAGAGATCAAAGGTAGGTAGGTACACAACGATATTGTCTTGTCTTTTCTAATTCTAATTAGATATTTGCTTTGCGTGTGTCTTCCTCGTTTTTATTTATTTATGAATGCGAAAACAGAGCATACAATTTGAATAAAAGATAAACTCAAATAGTCTGGGAAATAACGCTGTAAATGACAAAGATATCAACAACCCAGTAGGAAATTTCGTAATCAATGAATTTTGTTGGTGAATTCATTAATGGATTCATCGACTATTTCCATCGATTATGTTATGATTTCATAAGAACACGGTTGCGCATTTTTTCATCAGTTAACTAAATTCAAATGAATTGAATGCTTACAATTCACTACATTTTCAGTTACAAAATCATAAACGATGATTTCACTGATGAAGTGTATTGTATAGGTTCATGAGTTTAGAAATGATGTTTGGTTCTCTGCGGTGCGGTGGTTGTTTTGTTTTCTTCCCGAGAACAACAAAATGTTTAAAAAAAAGTTTTTATCTGCCATGGGAAGAGTGACGAACATTATCTTTTTTCTACCTGCCCCGAGAAATGCGCTCAGTCCTCAGTCTTCGCTGGTCAGTGGTCATGTCATGAGCTCATGAGTTGTTTTCAGAGAAAGTGAAAATAAAACATATAAACCAGAATTTCCAGTTTTGTTCGTGATCATTATCATCATTTAACACAGCAGCAAAAGTTTATTTTTTTTATCAAAATGTTTTTTTTTTGTTCAGAAATTGTATAGAGCCAGATGAAAGGTTTCCATTATTAACCTTAAGATATTTTGGGGACTGGTGGGTATTTTTTCGACTTTATTCAAAACAAAATTTAAAAATGCGAATATTTCTTTTAGCGCATATTATTTAATACGTAATGCTCTCGACTGAAAGTGCAAAACCTACGCAGCAGAATTAACAAAATGAATTGCCAAGACCGACATCAGATCAAATTTAAAAGAATCAATTATTGATAAGGTTTACTTTCGCATCAAGAATTTATCAAGACTACATTTTAATTAGTATTAGCTAAACGTATTTTTTTTCTTAATTGAATGTTTATATTATTGAATAATCGTCGAATTAAATTAATAAAATGATGATTGATTGTTTCATTGTATACATATACAATGTTTCTTCTGTTTCCTTAAAAAAACATATTTCCTCTTTCACAGAAAACTGACACTTTCATGTTATTTAATGCATACAAAATGAGGAAAAAAAAGAAGTAGGTGGCACTTTTCATCATATAAAATTCATATGCGAATTAACGAGTTACATTAACAGAGTGAATTAATGGATAAGCATTCATGTCATTTTTCACCTGCTGAATAAGCAACTCTAAGTCAACTAGTGATTTCACAGCTTACCGTTCATGCCATTTTTCATCACATGTAATTAGCTTATGAATAAACTAGTTACCCCTACTTCGTGATTTCACTGTTAAATATTCACCCCGAAAATCACTTAGTGTACGCCTATGACAGCCCCATGTTAAATTCATCGATGTTTTCATATCAAATTCATGGGGTGTAGCTTCCACACATTGATGAAAAAGTTGGTGATTCATGCATGAATTTTTTTTAAATTTCCTACTAGGAACGGTTAGGGTACATACAGACATGGACAAAATAATAGGAACGCTCCTTAGTTTTAGGTAAAATTGTATCTTGTACTTTAGTTAGGCGAACATGTGAACAAATTGGTGTGTTATTGTAACGGTTTTTATATTATCAATCTATTCAACGTATGATCTTGTGATTAAACAAAAGATATTTGTAATATTCAAGTGTCAACAAAATAGGATCACTTGAATAAAAGCTCACAAAGCTTAAAGAAGTCAAGATTTTGGTGAGATTTTTTTATCTGAGAATAATTTTGAAATCTTGGGCACATTTTTTTAATATGCCACTTGGAAATGGGAAAAGCGAAGCACTGCACTGAAGACCAACGCGAAGCCATTTAGTTCTGCAAAACAAGGGTGGATCCGTGAGAGAGATCGAAACAGTCATGAATGGAATGTGTGGAATGCTATAAACTCCAAAAATTTTGAAGAAACCATAGGGCGTCCATTTAAAATGAATGTAAAAGACAAAGCTACGTTGGGGAGAAAAGCTAAAACGAATCTGTTTATGTCCTCAAAAGATCATGATGCCAGTCAGTTCTAGAACTATTTGTCGTATCTTGAAGGATGCTGACTTGCACGCACGATCTCCAAGGAAGGTGTGCTTACTCAAAAACATACACACCTAGAAGCGGAACTGTTTTGTCAAAATGTATCACATGAAAAACGACCCACGTCAGGCCAAGAAGCAATGGAGGAATGTGCTTTGGAGCGACGAAACGCAAATAAATTTATTCGAAATATGTGGGAAACAGTTTTTTCGTCTCCCAAAGTTAAAGGCCTACAATCCGTTATACACAAAACCAACCGTGAGGTATGGGGATGGCAGCATAGTGTTATGGAGTTGTTTTTCTTGGTGGGGTGTTGGTCCAATATTCGTTATAGACGGTCGAAACAGACTTTTTAGGAGCTTCTCATATATTTGAAAATAAAAAAAAAAATTCAAAAGAAAAAAAACTTCCAAAAAGTACCCTTTCCTTCATTAACGAACTGATTTTTTTTTTATAAAAATCGTTGACGTCGCTTTTGCGAAAAATGAGATTTTTTTTTGGCCAAAATCGTTTGGCGGTACCATTATTTTTCGTCTAAAAAAATTTAAAAAAAAATTGTGAGCATATTGCCGAAAAAACATGAATTTTTCACAGAAGAGAGCGCTTAGAGAGTAAAATATTTCTCCAAGCAATTTCTTTGGACAAAATTATGATGACTGTAAATTGTCGAAAATAACTAATTTATTCATGCAATTAATTAATATTTGAGATCGAAAATTTTCCAAAAAAAACTTTCTACCAATCACTTTCACTTAATACCTAATACCTGAAGATCAGTTCGGATTTAGAAGCAAGCATTCGACTATTGACCAAGTGCATAGGATCACTAAAGTCATTGAGAAAACTCTTGAAGAAAAGAAAATTTGTTCGGCGGTCTTCCTAGACGTGTCGCAAGCTTTTGATAAGGTGTGGCACGAAGGCCTAAATTTTAAATTAAGACAAATTCTGTCTGAAGCACTTTATACGCTTCTAAAAGCATATCTACGTATAGAGAATAGACTTTTTAGAGTAAGGCATGGAAACGATTACTCGGATCTCAAAGAAATAGTGGGTGGGGTACCACAGGGAAGTGTTTTAGGTCCAATATTGTACTTATTATTTACACGTGATATACCTAAAACAGAAGACACTATCGTAGCCACGTTTGCTGACGACACTGCAATACTAGCAGTGGGTCAAACGATAAATGATTCTACGACAAAATTACAAAAAGCTCTGAATAATGTTAATGATTGGACAAAAAAATGGTGGATATCGCTTAACGAAGTAAGATCAGTCCATGTAGATTTTACGTATAAAAAAATTAAAAGATTACCGTTATTTGTTAATACGGTTCAAGTTCCGTTTACTAATAAAGCAAAATATCTCGGAATGACTCTAGACGCGAAATTAAAATGCAAACCGCCTGTTAAAAAGAAATGCGGTGAGTTAAGCAATAAACTCAGAGATATGTACTGGTTGCTCGGGAAACACTCTAAGCTCAGTATCGAAAACAAGCAAATTTTGTACAGGCAGGTGCTTAAGCCTGTCTGGACTTACAGTATCCAACTCTGGGGTTGTACGCGAGATTCTAATTTAAATACCTTACAAACATTTAAAAATAAACTTCTAAGATCGTTTGTAAGCGCACCTTGGTACATTAGAAACGAAGATCTCCACAGAGATCTCGGGATTCCAACGGTTCGCGATGAAATAAAAAATTTTGCACGAAATCATAGAATGCGGCTATTACAACACTGTAGTAGTATTATAATCGAAATTATCGATGAGATCAATTTAGTACGCCGCCTGCGAAGGACTAAGCCCTTCGATCTGGTGCACTAAACGAGAATCCGCTTTAAACTCGCGGTATAAGCAGGAACTATCACCGGATAGTTACCTGCAACACGTTAATTTAATTCGTTAAAAATAAATTGCTAGATAAGTTTCAACTTAGTTGCAATCGGCAGGAGGAGGTGTTTTTAGTGCAGTAAGAATCTCACATTCCTATGAGCACGCGTTTTTCGGTCCTCTTAGAGCCTTTTGAAGGTTTTACACCTACCAACGGGACAAAAAAATATTCACTTACAGAAATGACCAAGTTTTGTCTTTTATTCGACAATGCTTGGATTTTAACCTTACTCTTGAAAAAATAAGTCTGTTAAATTGTGTGCACAAAGTAAAAAAACAAAGTTAATATCTGCGAAAACTGTAAATGCTTATGAATTGTTAAGGCCGTGAATTTAATAACATCCCAATTTAATCAGTGAGCTCTCTGTTCGGAACCTGGATCTACGAAATATTAAAATTAAAAAAAAAATTACATACATATATATGTAAGTAATGTCAAAAATAAAAATGAACTTGACATGAAACAAAATAAATTGTTAATAACAAAATTTAAAATAATAAATTAATACATAAGACATAAATCAAGAAAAAATATTTTTTTTTGCAAGGCTAAAAGTCCAAAAAAGTTCAAGTGATATCTACTTAATAGCTCTACATAATGACCAAAAAACCGCATAGCAAGTTCAAGTATGTTTGGATTTGGATACATATATATGTGGTCTGAGCCGGATTTGCCCATGTAGTATAACTTTATATGTTGATTTGAGTCCATCAATTTTATTTACCCGCACCAAATTTGTATCGTTCCAAAAAAGGTAATTCCAAAGAAGTGACATTCAAAGAAAAAAGTCAATGGCAGTAATTTTTGAGATATGCCTACATATGCATATTTAACACATGTCAGGTATCATGCAGTTTAATTTTCCAAAGCATTCTGAATACTGCACATCCTTAAATGAATATATTAGTTTATGCACACAGGGGCTCAATTCTCCAAGCGTGAGTTTTCCCTCTGTAGACAACATATTTGGCATTCCGTAAGGATGAGGTAGATAAAGTGTACACAGATGGGAAAATTTATGCACGCATATTATGAGGGTGAATTAATTTTTCTCACGGAAAATCACTCACGCTTGCGGACTTGAGCCCCAAGTCACTCTCTGCTTCTTTCTTTTACAACAAAGAATTTTATTATTTTTTTTTTATTATTTATTTCGCACAGCTTTCTGTTCGCAAAAAAAAATCATTTCTATCACAGATAATTTATTTATAAAGTAAACAATTGAACAAAAAAAAACACCTTCAGGGTCTAAATAAAAGCAGGTGCTTAAAAAATCAAAAGGCCAACCGATATGGCCTATGAGTGGAGTAATCGGGTTCAAAGTTATAACCCATTGACATAATTTGGCCATGCTGCGCTATTCACTTTTCGAGTGTGTTTCCTTTTAAATTTTAGATAATGCTCAATGAAATACTTGCTCTCCAAAATAATACTGTTTTGTTCTTTTGTATTAACACCTTTTAACTGATTTAAGTTTCGCACTTAAGGTGGGTTGATGAACTTTGTGTTTGGCATTCATTTAACTTTTAATAATTAAGATCGTGATACAAAAAAAAACTTAAGTACCCGAAGCCAAATTGAAATACAAACACAAAACGTATTTATTTGGGATTTGAAGTGTTGCTTTTTAAAATTGATTTAATTCGTAGCTAAGATCTACACCTGTCCCAGGAATAAAAAGTTTGGCCCACCTCTAATCATTTATACAAAATTATATTTTCGTTTCAATTCTGGGAGTGATAAATTGGTACATAATAAAAAGGCACACGATAACTGTTTTGACCGAACTTGACATTACTATAATAGAGAAGCGTAGAAAAGTCAATCCCACATTTGTGATGTCAGTCTTAACTGATTAGCTGATTCCAAAATTTGGAATTCTAAAGATAAAAATGTATTTATTATAAACAATTAACAAAATCAATTTATAAACTATTTAACAATGAAGATTTCAGGGCAGCAAGACCATTTGAAGTCGTTTTTAGAGTTAGAAAAGAAACCTTAGATTGAGTTTTAGGAACACGGTTTGAAAGGAGGAAAATATAATTTAGGGTTAATTTAGGTTAAACAAATTAAAATTCTAGTCAGTAAGGAAACGCTTTATTATTAAATTTTTTTTTTGCCAACGAATTCCGTCACTTTATATTTAACATTATTAGTAAAGTTATAAAAAAAAAAATAATGCTGTATAAAAAATATTTGAAAATTTTACGGATGATTTTTACTTGCGATTATAGGTACTATAAGGCAAGTTATGGATTCGTGCAAAAAAAATCTAACAATCAAACATGACATCATAGAGAACACCAAAAAAAATGGGTCCCAAAATTCCGTCTGTCTGTCCGCGAGCCTGCAGCTTAACGGTTGGATGAATTTGCTTCAAGCTTGGTATACATTGCTTTATCGGTAATATGCCCCACACGTTTTTTTTTTCATTTTTTTTAAAACGACAAATACTCCCATACATTTTTTTCTGGCCAAAAATAAAAAACTTATTTTTCTCGAAAACGGCTCCAACGATTTTTATTAAAAAAATCAGTTCACTAATGAAGCAAAAGGGAACATTTTAGTAATTTTTGTTTTGGAAAAAACTTGTTACTTTTAGTACCTCTAGTAGTACCATTTTTTTGCTTTTCGATTTTCTGGAAAACGGTTAATTTGATTTTTTTGAAATTTTTTGCGCACATGAAAAGTTCAAACACTATTGTAAAATTTTCAAAAAAAAAGTTTTTCGATTTTTAAAAAATAATTAATTTTTTTTGAAATTTTAATTTTATATGTATATTAATAATATCTTCAAAATGGCGTTTCAAGTTTTTTTTTCTAAAAGTGTTTTCAAAATTTTATACATAAAAAATTAATTTATTAAAAAACCGCTCCAATGATTTTTGAAATTTTTGTCCATGAATTCAACTGACATCTTTGTTTTTTCTCAAACTATAACGACTAAGCAATATAAAAACATTTAAGTATGTGTATTATCCATTTATTTCTGCCTTATTAAACATTTGTAGATGTACCTATGTAACTATTCCTTGAATCAGCCATTTGACAATTCATTATACTAAGAATCAAAGTAATCTTACCTACATAGGCTTTACACCTGCATAAGATAACTACACCTAACTAACTAAACCTCAATGGTTAGCCACATTAAAGTTGTTAGCTACAAGAGCAAGTTCGTACGATCCAGTCGTGAATTTTATTTTTTTAAACCGAAGTTGTGCTTTTGTGCTCAACTAATGCTGCCATGGGTCGTAGGGTAAAACAAATGTTTGCTTTTTGCAATTTTAAATTTATTTTCTTTATAATTTCGGAATATAATGAATTCTTTTTATTTAATTTTAATAAGGAAGCATTTATGTCAGACCCCATCATGTTAAAATCGTCAAACAGCACGAAAATTGTTTAAACATAAAAATTTAAAAAAATAAACAAATAAATCTCCAAAAATGTGTAAATAGACTAACCGAACTCTACATATGTAATTTATAAACAGAATGTTCGTTTTTGCATTTCTGTTGGTAGTAGGAATATTGAACTCTGTGAGTGAATTAAGTCCGCCATTTTTGACTAGGCAAACATTCTAACGGGAGTTTTTTTTTAGCTGCATGAGAGGTTTCGATGGTTTTTGTCTTTGGTTTAACAGTAGAGAATATCAAACTCTTGACATTTCTGTTCAGTAACGTTTGGCAAGTCATTATGAACCGATGGGACAACGCTTCCAAATTGTGGAAATTTACTTTGAAAAAAAATTATTTGGCTTTGTTCGCGAAGGCTAAAGCATTTCGTATATTTTACGGTCAGCATAATCAGCCTAGTGATGAAGATCATTTCTGGTTAAATGGCTTCGTCACTATGCAAAATTGCCTTATATGGAAGACAATTTTCAAGTCATTAACGAATTATCATTAGATCCATTAAAATCATTAAAATTGACTGTGCGGTTTACATGTTGGCGGCATCATCGGTCCTTATTTCTTTCGAATTGAGGAAGGACGAAGGAGCTGGCGTTACGGTGAATGGCGAGCGTTATCGAGATACGAGTATGCTGACTGATTTTTTGTTTTCAAAAATTAATCAGCTAAGCATCCACGACATTTGTTTCAACAAGACGATGCAATTGCCAAATAGCGCACTTATAACCATAAATTTATTGCAAAACCAATTTGGTAACAGCTTTGTTTCCACAAGTGGTCCTGTTAGCTGGCACCCTCGTTCGTGAAATTTAAAGCTTCTATGGGCTACTTTTAATTGGGACATGTTAACGCATTGAAATAAAATATTCAAGACACCATTGACGCCACATGGCCAGATTTATTGGAAAAAGTAGTCAACAATTGGACTGATTGAATGAACTGTTTAATTCGTAGCCGCGGCGGACACATTTCGGAAATCATATTTAAAAAATAAATCCCATGAAAATATCTACCAGATTAAAATAATAAAAAAGTCATTCCAACAATATTTCTGTCTTATATTCTTATTTAAAGTCCCCAAGCTCTTCAAAAGAACACCCTATATATTTTTATTTATATGGAAAGTTTTGCATTTGGAAAAAATGTAACTGGAGATTTTAATCAAACATTATCATTATAGAGAACACCAAAAAATTAGGTCCCGCAATTCTGTCTGTCTGTCAGTAACAAGATCTAAAGCCTAAGCGGCTGAGTCCATTTTTTTCAAACTTGCTATTTAAGAGTCTTAAGTGATTGTCTGAAATATATTTAAGAATCTCCCTTTAAGCATCTAACCATACAATTTTTTTTGCCTTCATAATTACCTCGAAAACGGGTCTAACGATTTTGATAAAAAAATAAATCTGTCCACTACTATAGGTACATTTACATTTGGTGCAAAATTTTGTGTACATATATAAATATATTATTATTAACGCTATGTACCTGCCATTTTTTTTATTTCCCACTTTCTCATAAATGGCTGGACCGATTTCGATCAAAATTTTTATATGTATAAGAGGTCTTTCTAATTCTTAATAATAGTGCATAACAAATTTTCGAAAATATATAGGGTCCGCCAAATAACTTTTTTTTTTTGAAAATGGGCGCAAAACATCGAGTGTAGCTTCGGCTGTGTGGCACGTAGCGCCGTCCTGTTGAAACCAAATATTGCCAATATCCTCCTCTTCAAGTTTTGTGAACAAAAATTAGTTCAACATGGCCCGATAACGATCGCCATTGACTGTAACGGCCACTCCTTGCTCATTTTTGAATTATGCCTCTGGACCAAAATCTGCACCAAATAGTGACTCGTTTTGGGTGTGGCTTTTCAATGTATGCGTGCGAGTTTTCTGTGCCCCAAATGCGACAATTTTACTTGTTACATACCCACCAAGATCAAAATGAGCTTCATCTGAAAAGATGATTTTTTTTGGCAAAATCGGCATTTCTCTAAGTCGATCGCAGGCCCACTTAGCAAACGTTGTTCAAGCGTATACCTAACCATATTCGTTTAGCGGAAGGATAAAACTAATTATCTGTCAAATCAAACATGAGCTAAGTTTTACCATTCACGAAATAAGCACTAGTTGAAAAAAAAACGTTAGATGGCGGACCCGTTATTTTTTGGATTGTTGAAAAAAAAATATATTTTTTTTTTAAATTCAATATTTCGAAAACGGGTGCACGATTTTTTTTATAAATTATGTTTTAAGTTCATATTGTTAAATACTTAAAATTTCCATATACCAAATAAATAATTTAGAACCAAATTAAAGAATTTAAAAAACATATTACGCTGTTTCTACAAAGAATCTTGCGCATACGATGTGATCGAACATAAGAGCAAGTACATGCAATCCAGTGGTGCATTTCATTTTTTCAAGTTTCAATAAAATCCCCTTAAAAGCCAATTCTGTTATTCGGTTATTTAGTTGCCTGTTATCTTAGCAATGTCTTGAGATCTGAGAGAATGTGTTTGAGATCTTAATACTTGAGAAAAATACACAACTCCATTTTCTATAATTTTAAATAATAAGTTTTAAATTGGTTATGCCTCGAAAAGAAATATAGAAATATTTTGAATGTAACCCCGTCAATTTAATGAATACTGTCCGGTCTAAGATTATTACGTAATATATAAATATTTTTAAGGGCGTCTTGTATTTTTATTTATTGTGCCTAAAACATTAATGTATTTAACAGTTATACCTCTTCTCTAATAAACAAGAATTTAAAAGTTAAAATTTATTAGTTTAACGATAACAAGCAATAACCTATGGTTTTTAAATTTTTTTAAATTGTATGCAAATATTAATTCATATACCAACCATTCATCGATGTCATTATCAAATACAAAAAAAAAATTAAAATAAAAAAAACATTCAACATTCACCGTGACCTTGACTTAGACGATTATCAAAAAGCAGCACACTCACAATAATCAAACATTTTACCTAAAGCAATAATGTCGCCAAAAAAAAAAAGTAAACATCAATAAGAAATCAAAAAGATACAAAAAAACCTCTTTAAAAAGTTTAATTACCTCGTTAGGTGGGTTTTATTTTTTTTTTTGTGCTTAAGAGCATACTTTTGTGGTGGTCTTGTGGTGTTTTAATAGCTTAAAGTTGGTGGCAAATTCTAAATTCAATATAAACAGTAAATATTTTCTCATGATAAAAATATCAATGAGGGTAGGTTATATACTTATTTAGATAATTTATGATTTAAAAAAAAAATCTCCTCAAATTAAGAAAATCTCAAAAGTTCTAATTTTCTAAAAATCAGTACGTGTGTTATTGTGAATTCTGGTAATTCATTTTATTTTTATATCTTTATTTGAAAAAAGGTATCTGTTGTAATTATTCCAACAGTGTAATCTTTCAACCCTAATCATTATTGTTTGAATATTAACTTTTTACTTGTGATGTAGGTACATTACAATGTAGAGAACACCAAAAACTTTGGTCCGGCAATTCCGTCTGTCTGTTTGTCTGTCTGTAGAACGATCTACTGTCTAAACGGCCGAACCGATTTTGTTCAAATTTGATAGTTGGGCGTTTTAGGTGATTGTCCAAAATAGGTTTTTGAATAGTTGTTTTAGGCCCAAAAATAACGGTACTTGCCATACAAATTTTTCTACCATCTTAATTATCTCGAAAACGGCTCTAACGATTTTGATAAAAATTGATGTGTGTACTAATTTAAATATGTTCTACATTTTGGCCGTTTTATTGATTTTCGACTTTCTCATAAACGGCTCAATGGATTTCGATCAACATTTCTACATAGGATCTCCTTCAAATTCTAAATAATACTGCATTTCAAATTTTTCGAAAAAAATAGTTTTTTTTGATTTTGAAAATTCAATATTTCGAAAACGGGTGGTCGATTTTTTCTAAAATTTTGTTTTTAAGTTTATATTATTAAATATTTAAAATGTTCATACCAATTTTTTTTAGAAAAAATTCAAGAATTTTTATATATAAAAAATTAAGTGAAAAACGTCTTTAAAAATACTTTTAGCAGTTTCCAATAAGAATCGTTTGCCATAATGTGATCGAACAAAGGAGCAAGTACGTGCGATCCAGTCGTGCATTTTATTTTAAATATGTAAATAAGACCATATGTTCAATTATCCGTTGGCGCCCGGGTAAATTTTATATCTTTATCTACAGGGTGTGCTTTGTCCGTCAGACAGGCAGTTCCTAAAAGAGGAATTCTTCGAATCCCTTATTAAGTTTGTGTGCATCGAATCAAAACAATTTCGAATTTATTGAAATTAAATAAATCGGAATACATTATTTTTTTTTTTAAACTATGCGCGCACTCAAGGGGTTATGAATACCCTTAAAATGTTTATAGACAGTGCGAGCGATTAGGAAAATGGGATAGGATTAGACAGGAGATACCGATGTACATTGGATTTAAATGCCTGATTATCGCAATGGGAGGGAAAAATTTGGTCGGGTAAAGCATTCCACATTCGTGTTGTGCGGCTAAAGAAAGACTCTCTATACTTGACAGTACGTCCGCGAAGTTGGGCTCAAGGGTAAATTGATGGGCTTTCCTAGAAGCGCGAGTGTTACGGTTGAATAGTTTAAGGGGAGGAATGCAACTGGCTCTTTCACTAGAACACTGTTTATTATAATACCGATAAAATAATGAAAGGCATGAAACATTGCGACGGTGCGAGAGAGGCTCAATTGTTTTAGTTATTATTTCATCACCTATCATTTTTAAAGCTCTTTTTTGGATTCTGTCCAGGAGACTTAAGTGCGTTATGGGAGCACCTGCCCAAATATGATAATTGTACTCAAGCTTTGGACGAATGAAGGCTTTATAGATTACAGCCAGATCAAAAGGGGCATCGTCTCAGAAAACCCAAACATCTTGCAGCATTTTTGGCGACGTCGAATATGTGTTCATTCCTCAAAAGGTGGTCAGTGATGCACATACCGAGAACTGAAAGTTTTTCGGTTTCTCGATGCAAGCGCCGCTAATGGAGAACGGCTTTGGGGGAGGGTCCCGCTTTAACGACAGAAGACAGCATTGGGTTTTTGAAGCATTAAATTCTACGCGGTTTTTTATTCCCATTGGACAATGCTGTCTAGATCAGAATTTAATGAGCTAATCATACGCTGCCGTTCAAGTTCCACATCCGCAGGACATGGATGAGAATCTAAAAACGAGTATGAAAAGCTGAGGGTACTGTCGTCAGCAAAACAGTATATTGGATTAGAAGTTTCAGACAAGAGATCATTGATGAAAATGAGAAAGAGAGTCGGAGACAGAACGGAGCCCTGGGGCACACCAGCATTTATTTTATGAATATCAGACTTGAAACCGTCCAATACAACTTGCATTGAGCGATCCGAAAGGTAATTTCTAATCCAACGAAGAAGAGATTCTTCGATACCAAATGCACGCATTTTCGATAAGAGAGCCTGATGCCAAACTCTATCAAATGCTTTTGAAATATCAAGCGCAATAATCTTACTTTCTCCAAAACGATGTAAAGATTTGTGCCACTGTTCGGTGAGATATAACATCAGATCACCAGTGGACCTATTGCTACGAAAGCCATACTGTCGGTCATTAAGGAGCTTTCGTTCTTCAAGATATTTCTTAAGCTGATAGTTAATCAGCGTTTCCATGACCTTGGAAAGAAGGGACGTAAGTGCAATTGGACGATAGTTAGAGGGTGAAGAAGATTCGCCTTTTTTAGGGACAATCATTTGCCGGTATTTTTTAAGTTATGCATGTCAAAGCTTGTTGATGAACAAGAGAAACCGAATAAATGAGTGGTACAAATGATCATGGCAAAAGCAAGGCAATTCATGGTTTATTCCTCACAATACCACCGATTGGTCTAGAGATTGTTTATTAAAGGTCACCATGGGGAATGCCATAAATTCAAATTGTCTGTTTTCCTGTACCAATATTCGGGAAGACGTATATCTTGATCAATTCTTGTTTGGATTTATAAAAATAAGTTGGAAACGAAATAACGCTTCAAGAGCACTTTTTTCGACGAATGCAATTGTCCAATAACTGCTTGGAAAAAACAGAAAAAAATGCTTCCATCAGTGCTCTGGGTCAGAAAGCACTATTGGTGGTGTCTAATTGATTTTTTCGATTGCACAACATACTTTTAGAGGTTCGTGTGAAAACCTTGAAGGAATTATAATATTGACAGTGTTCGTTGTTCCGAAGTCGATCGCGGCGATAGACTTACGCCGACCGATATTTTGGCGGCTTTATCATGTCATTTTTTCTAAAGAAACAAATCCTGAATTGAAAAATCAATTCAATAACCAATTTTCAACTATCAATTTCAATTCAATTAATTTTGCCCAAAATATCAATATTCAATTCCGAATTTGTTATTGGTGTGAAAACATGTGACAGCAGAGCTGTCAAACTGAATTGTTGTCAAATTGTTTGTATGTTGAGATTTTCATACCAAAAAAACATCCCCTTCCGGCAGATTTTCTGAAATTACAAACGAAACACAAAAATTTCATCAAAATCGATCCACTGTTACCAAGTGATAGCTTCCATATTCCTCCAAAAACTTTGACTTTCTTACAAAACAAGCAAGTAGTTATTTTTAAAATACATACATCTGAAATGAATATTTACTAATCCAGTTGTTGAAGATGGATACAAGTAGCATAAAACCTTCTGATGATGTCAAGATTTCCAATTCGTAACTTTCCCTAAAGTACTAACAAGTATAAATACAAAAATATATCTCACAATGTTTTGAGGTCTAGACGACATTCCTAAAAAAATTAGATGAAAAAACATCTATCACAGCTCAAAGATGCAATAAGGCAGACCTATACATATAGATATAATGCCTAACAAGATTCTCATAAAACAAAATGTCCTTGAACAAAAGCCTTCTAAAAGTGGAAGTTGAATGCAGTGGGTGGGTCCTGAGGACTTGAGGGCCTGAGGTAGGTTTATGAACAAGTTCTAAAAAATTAAACGTCAAGGCCTCTCCTTTCAGTTTCAATATTTGAATTTGTGCTCTCACTTAGGCATGTTGAAAGCTTTTTGACATCTTTCTTTTATTTTAAGCTCTTATGGGAAATAGCAAAGGATCGGGTAGAGACAGATTCATTGCAAAATGCAGACAGACGCACGAAAAAAAAGATATATGTACATAGGTTCTTGTGATTTTCCATTTCATCATGTTGTCACAGATTGTTTGCTAAGGTGATAGTTTGCGCCCAGGAAAAATCAATAGAACTCAGGATTCCTGATTTGTTTTAGATTGCATGCATTGCATCTATAACAGATGAGTTTTTAAAATAGAATAAAAAAAAATTGTTGATCAAAGTGCCTTTAGTAGTTTGCCAGATGGTATTTTATTGAATTTTTTTTTATGAATGTCTGTGATTTTGTTTTGCAAAGGAGAATAAGTGGTGAAATCGATTTTTTTTGGTTTTAGAACAGAATATTGTAGTGGGTATGTTGGGGTTGGTCAACCCATGTTTTCCATCTGGTAGCAAACTTTACTTGTGTTCCTAGAGTTGTAGTGTGTTAAAATAAAACAGATTGTTTTGTACTTGAGCCTTGACATGTTTGTGTTACTCCAGTATTTACTTTGCTATAAATTCTCATTTAACATATTCTAAAACTAAATATAGCTCCTATAACAATTAAATACTAAATTAACTTCTCTTTTTTACTTGCATATACATAGGAACTATAGGGCAAGTTTTGCATTTGGAAAAAAAATCGAACTCGAGATTTTAATCAAAGTTAACATTACGATGATAGAGGACACCAAAAAAGTGAGTCCCGTAATTCCGTCTATCTGTCTGTCTGTCTATCTGTACAACTCTCTACATCCTAAACGGCTAAAGCGATTTTATTCAAACTTTGCATTTAACCGTTTTAGGGAATTGTCGAAAATAGATTTTTGAATCGTTGTTTTGCCCCATAAATAACGGTACTTGCCATACAGTTTTTTCTACAGTCTTAATTATATCGAAAACGGCTGTAATGATTTTGATAACAATTGGTGTGTGTACTTATTTGGGTATGGTCTATATTTTGGCGATTTTTTTTAAAGTATTTTGTTATTAACTGTACTTGTCATACAAACATTTTATTGATTTTCGACCTTTTCATAAACGGCTCCTCGGATTTCGATTAAAATTTTTATACAGGTGCTCCTGCAAATTCTAAATAATACTGCATTTCAAAATTTTCGAAAAATAGTTTTTACGGATTTTTGAAAAAAAAAATTCAATATTTCGAAAACGGGTGGACGATTTTTTCTGAAATTTAGTTTTTGAATTTATATTAATAAATATTTAAAATGTTCATACCAATTTTTTTTAGAAAAAAACTTCAGAATTTTTATGTATAAATAATTAAGTGAATAAAGAATTTAAAAATACATTTAGCCGTTTCTATTAAGAATCTTTTGCATTTGCAATCGCACATAGGAGCGACGTGCGATCCAGTCGTGCATTTTATTTTTAATAGCTTTAAAGATCATGCCCTAAAAATAAGAGCACATGGGGTCGATATTTTGAGTGAAAGTGCAAGCGCTTACAGTAGCTTTGGATTTTTTTAAAATCAGTCTTTCAATCTTTTAAATGTTTACGCCGTTATTAAAAAACACGATTTAATGGTGGTTTATTTTTAATTCATGAAACATTTGATATTATTAACTTAGAAATAAAGTCAAATACCAACTGTTCTCTGACATGCTAAGCACTTCCTTGAACGAGCGTCAATTTTGGACTAATTTACGAAAAATTGGCATTGGACAGTCAATAAACTGCTCACTTGAAGACGTGTAGGTAATGTTCTCGGCAAAACTTTCGTATCCGTACCATCGAAGCATTTACCTTTAGTGAGCATAGTCCCTTTTGGCTTATATGGATCAACTATGTAGCTGGTTTTGGTTTTCGGTCAGTAGATAGCATTGCCGTTGTCAAAAGTATACTTTTTGTAAAGCCGAATGCAGCAGAGTTGGTTGAAATTCACCCTAAATATTCGAAAATGATTCTGCCAATAGTATTGTAATTCCTAACTTTCATTTTCTTTGGAAGCTAGGTAAAATTATCCATCTTCATATTGAATATTGCAGTAGTGCTCGTCTTGTCAAAGGTGTTTGAAAGGATTCTGGAAACACAAATTAGTTTTTATCTTACTCGACAATCGTTGCTCGCATCAAAACAATATTGTTTTTCTTAAAAAGCACAGTTAATTGTCACGGAAAATATTAGGCAAATGTTGGATATTGACGAGGTTACATTTTTAGTGCTGCTTGATTTTTTTCTAAAGCTTTTGACACAGTCACGTTACCTTGTGTGGGAAGCTTTTGCAAAATTTTAATTTTTCACCAAGTGCTACTAGGATAATGTATTTTTAACTTAGTTACCGAAAGCAAGCGATCCTTATTGGTGATAAATTATAAGATTTTTTGTCTAATGGGTCTGGAGTTCCTCAGGGTTCGATACTTGGTCATCTACTATTTTCTATGTATGAGATGAAGTTAGAAGTTAATGGTATATATATGTTACTAGCTAGTAAGGGTAAGGTAAGGAGTCACATTAGGTTTGCAAAGGGGTTTTTGGTGCGTCAGCATGACCAATAGATCAAAAAGTTTCAACAAGCTGAAAATGATGAAAGAAGAATTAGCCGGCCACTGTTGGTTGTTCGGTCTTTTTTTAATGAAGTTTTCTTGAAAAGATACATGCGTGTATCTAGGTAAACGGGGGGGTAATAGATGTGTGCATTCGTAGCTGACCTCTACCTCGGTTTGTGATTGGGTGTGCACACCTGAGGCTGGCAAGTCTCTAGCCTTAAGGGGCTCATCTGAAAGTGCCCATTGCGGCCGCAAGAGCTCGACCCGAAATTATATTCTGATACCACGGGAGATAGGACCCCCGGGCCATATTCGTTTCTGATGTACGAAAGTCTTGATGGCGGACTGTTTAATAGGTAGGCCCTAGTAAGACCATCGTGGGAACAAATGGCATTCAAGGTATCTCTATTCCATCTACGAGCCTTGGATGCAAGAGATGCTAGATAGATCTTCCCCTCAGCAATGGGTAATGGATATACCTTAACCTTCCATTGAAGTTGTACTGGGGCAAAAACATCTCCCCTGAGACGTCTTGATACTGACACAGTAGTTAGGCCCACCGTGAGATAAAAACAAAAAATACAGATAATTACATTACATATTATACCAGGTTAGGTTCTTGGGCTGACAGTAGTACCGTTATCGCCACACTTAGATCAATGTAGATCCATAGTGTTACCCGGGAGTTTAATCACTCTTTTTTCGATTAAAACCTAAGTGCTCGCTAAATCAATCAAACCATTTGGAAGCATTGATATGGTTCAATAAATTCATTCCTGAGGTATTAAAAAGATCTTCTAGATCATCAAAGAAGTAGCGGTCTAGTAGATTCCTTGTCTGCTGGATGAGTGCAGGACAATGGCAGAGAAAGTGCGCGCTTTCTTCTTGCACCTCTTCGTCAACACATCCCCTGCATAGATCATCTGTAGTACTGAGTTTTAGTTTGAATTTATGAAATCTCAGTAAATAAAGTCCGATAATTATGCTTATAAGAGAGCGAAGGGATCTCTTTTCTCTGCTTGTTCACAGGTGTTAATTATGCTACACATTTTGTTGTTTCTTTAAATTTCTATCAGAAAGGTTCTGTTTAATTTTACAGGGTAGGATGTTGGCCAGCTCTGGTTGATTAACGTCAAGCGCTAACCCCTGTCTTACGAACTCATTGGCATTTTCGTTACACGGTATGCCGCTGTGTCCAGGGACCCAACAGAGTCTAATATTGTGCTGCATGCTGAACCTTAAGCTCTTCGCATCAAGAAGAAACAAGCTTCTATTTTATTACCGTGGCAGAAGTCGCTTTTATTGTCTCTTGGCTATCAATGTAAAAGGTGATATCAGCCAGTGGTAGCATCATCATTGATACTTGTCTAGCAGCTGTTGTCACTTCCCAGACCTCCGCTTGGAAGACACTACTGTAATAAGGGAACATAAGTGAAAAAGTTCTGAAAAAAACCTGCACCAACACCATTGTCCATTTTGGCGCCATATGTATTATTGCTATTTGTGATTCACTGGTTTATCGATGGTTGTTCGTCGATTCTTCTTTGCTTGGAAAGGCAGTTTGGAATGGTTTATGAAAGTCAAGTTTGGGTGTTTTATAGTCTATAATAATGCTATACCCCAAGCGTTTCTGACGAATCTGAGCATGTCTTATTGTACAGGGTATGCATTCTAATTCATGCAGGATATTTTTTGAGGGATAATTTCTTTGATCATTCTAGGAAGTGAATTATTTTCAAAATTTCGGTAACTAGGAGCCTAAGTTTTTTTTAATATGCAATTGTCTTATGAACCCTTAAGCAAATACTGAAAACCAGACGTAGAACTCTAAATTTATTTGCATTCCGTGGAAAAAAAATGTAGGCCATTTTGTCTGCGCCATTTCAAAAAGAAAACTGTAGTTTTAACAAAGAAATGCAAATAAATCTGTTTCTTCCGTGGTGCATCTTAACAATTTTAAACAATGAAAGCAAAATATCAAAAGTAGACCATAAGGCTAAGCATCAGCAATTAGGTAGACAAAAGCAATAAAAGGCGCAATTGAAATTCATCTCTACATAAAGGATCATCTTCTGTGTAATTAATGCCTCCAGGTGATGATTCAGTGAGTTACAGGGTCTAAGTTGCACACGTTATTCTTTAGCCTCATTTCATTGTTTTGAAATTCTCATCCGAAACGTAATGCATCATTTTAGAGTATAAGTCCAACTATGGTTTGTATAATCACATCACATTCGGCCATATGGTTCCAGGTGATGGTGTTGCATTGTTCTTGACAATTCCTAACAAGGAATCTCATATTATACCGGTGGCTGTGATGGTATACATAAACTGCTGCATCATCCGGAGGCCCTATATTTCTCTTGTCTTATAATCTCTGTTGCCCTCCATTCAACAAGCGCACTGCAAACTTTGTGCCTGCCGGAATGAGCTTCAGCAGGCACACAAAATTTATCTGTGCTCCTTTGATGCGGTGGAAAGCGTGCTGCCGCCTATTGTATTCGACTCTAAAGATCTCACCTTAAGTATCTGTTTTTTTTTTTTTTACTCAGATATTTCATAAGCCCCACACAGATGCCCATAGCCAAGCACACGGCTAACTCAGAGATACGAACAAGTATGATTTTCCAGCATGAAGCTGAACAAAAGAGAGACAAATAATAATTATTACCTTGCTGGGTTTTATGTCATGTGATACAGGAGTGAAAAATGAGAAGAAGAAGATCCAAGTTCAAGGTCAAGTTGATTTGTTTATGATGCGCTTGCTTCGCATCTCGCACATCCCCCGCATCATAGCATGTGAGATGAACACCATCAGCTTCTAGCTATGGACCAACTTGTACTTCCAAGCGAAATGACCAGAGATGGAATGGATATTTTTTAAGCTGGTTCCGGTTTTGCATAAGGAGTAGAGTTTCTTTGGTATGATTTTGCCTGTTTTGCCTTCCTACATCACACGTCGGAGCGCGTCGCGCGTCGGTCGTGCGAAACTAAAAGAGGCCACCTACGTTGCTTTGATAAAGATATATGGTTCCAAGTTCCAGGTACCAATTTTAAATTCTTAGTCATGATGTGTGCCGGATAATAATAATTTATTAATTCAAGAAAAAGGTTTTGAATATGTGATTGTATCGCTCATTGAGGGATTATGTTGTAGAACATATAATAGGAGGTCTGGAACCTATGGATCGATTTTGTCCGGTTTTTTTTCTATGAAATGAGACTTGGCGGTGGCGTGAATGTCAAGGTTAATGAATTGTATACAAAATTCTATGACACATTTTTGTTGTTTGACTTTGAAATAGAGGGGTGAGTTTTTTTTTGTGAGAGATTATCATTAATTGTAATTATTGAAGGGATAGTTTGTGCGATGGAATTGATTTATGTACACGGAAAATTCTCAAAATGGGATCGACGAAATGTTGGTGATTTATTATTATTTTTGATTCCTTTATGATTCGGTAAATGTAATTTTAAAAAGGACAGTTTTGTGATGGAAAAGATTGAAGGAATATTGTGAAGGCAGTGAAATGTAATAAACTAAATAAATTTGTAACGAACCTAAAAATTCAACCTCACCATAAAAACGACATTCCAATTTTTACCACACATCGCATTCATCGACGAGCTAACTGCCACTTCAACTTCAATTAAATTTTCGAATTCAAAAGCTATAACCGTCAAAGAGCAGATATACAGAACATCGTCGTCAGTAGTCTAGGCAGACACGTGACCATACGATTTATAAGGAGTTTTTCCTTCTTAGTTCAGAGCAGAGTCTGAGTTTTCAAAAAATTTGTTTGTTTGTTTTTTACTCAGGGAGTTCAGGGCTTCGAATGTGTGTCTTTTTTTAGTTCTGAGCATGTTTAGAGCGCGCTCGATGTGTGACATTATTGTCTGAGCATTATGAGTAAATTAATGAGCACACGAAATGTCTTGTGCTGTGTGTCAAGAAGGAAAATGTGAAAAAAAAGTTATTAGATACTATTAAAATGGCGGAAAAAATTGGTCGCTTTTTGATTTTCTGTATCTGTGTACAAAATAAGGGTTGTTTTGTGCTTTATTGCCTTTTCTAGTTAAAATGAAAATTTATTCTGGATTATGTGGTTTAAGTGTATTCTGAGTGTCAGAACTCGATCTGTTCGGAACAAGTTCTCTAAGTGCTCGAACTTTGTTCAGAGCTCTGCTCTGAACGAAAAAACTAAAACGCATATGCTAAAATAAGAGCATCATCATCAAGTGAAACATCATGCCATATGATTTACATGGGATGAGTTTTTCTACACTCTTACAATTCACACTTTCTTGTTATTGAAAGTATATCAATAAGAGGAGGTAACATTTGTATGGAAAATCATGGAGTTCTACCTCAGGTGATATTATGTAACAATTTTGTGTACATAAGGGAAGTGCCTAGGAACATACTGCTAAGGGAATGATGCACTAGCTAGGATTTCGCAGTTTTTGGCCGTTAATTTTGTGCCTTTGTACCTTTGGTTTTCGACCAGGGCCAAAAATCAAATCAAAATCTTCCATATAAACTATGGAAAGTAACATTCTCTAAAGAGAGCTTTTGTTGGCCTCAAACAAGTCAATAGTATGATAATTGAAACCCAGCGAAAAAATGTCCATGCATATTTTAATTAAAATGTCATTATTCCTCAAAAAATTGAAAAATTTGCTATTACGTAATTCAATGCAAAACATTTATAATTTCGCTTGCCGAACAGAGTACCGCAGAATAGATCGATTTTATGTTTATAAATTCGTAGTGTTTGCATTGTCAGCTACTAAATTTAATAATTAAATAATCTAATCTATTAATTCTTTGTACTCAAAAACGACTTCTTCCATCCTTCAGCTGTTCACATAAATTTTTTTTTTAATTTAACTATATGCCTGTAAGACGTAAGGTCTTTTAAATGCAACCTGAATTGCACGGCACTAGTTTGGCACAGTGGATTTGAGAACCAGGTATTTACTGTCTCATTTTTAACCCATGGGTGGCATCCAATTAAAATTGGAGGTATAGAAAAGAATGCGCCTAGCGTGGGGATCGAACCCACACGTCCTAGTTAGCAATCAAGCACTTTATCCATTGCGCCATTTCCAAATTTTTAGATTCTAATGCGAAACTTCGAAACAAAAATAGGGTTATGATTAGGACAGTTTTTTTTTTTATTTCAAAATGGTAGGGAAAAACGGAACAGGTTGGAGCAGTCCACAGTCATGTAGTACGGCGAAAAATAAATCTTTGTACTGTTGTACTGAAGAATTGTTATGTTCCAAATTTGGGAGCAATTTAGCTAACATTTCAGTATCTATAAAATCTGTGCAAAATACTATTGAGGTTAAATAGGAAGCGTATGATAAAATCAATAAATTACTATTTGATGGGGAATTAAAAACAAGGTTAGTTCTAGTGGACACAATGTCAAGTAGGGAGATTATTTCTTCAACCACACACATTAAAAGAATTCGTCACTTATTTTTTCAGTTGTTAATAATATTCAAAAATTCAAAACAAATGTGATTCAGTATTCGAAAGTATGTCTTCAGTTTTTTGCCATGCGAGACACGAAAAACGCAATGGCAAAGAACACGAATGAGGTGCAACTTGTGGAATAATATATAAACATAAAGACAAGGTCCTACAGAAAAGCCTACTAAAACTTTAGCACTTAATATCAATTAAAAGAAAAATTGTTTGACATATTTTTATAGGAAGTTGGAAGTTTTTTTTTATAAAAAGCAACAGTTTAATTTTATTTTATTTCAAAGCTTAAAGTTAAGTTCGATATATCGCTAACTGATGAATAGAAAAACTAAGGGCCATATTGCGGTTGAGAAATACTGAAATTTAGTTTCAAAATCTCAAATTATTAACAAACAGCACAACTATTCATTATTTATTATCAATTTTCTTGTAGGTCTCAACAGTCATTATCAATGTTCAAAACTCTTATTAATTGGATGGATTAATATTAAATTTCAGTATTTATCAACTATCAATTTGCAATTGACAATGGCAATATGGGTGTAAGTACCGCAAAGTAAAATATATATTTTTCTTAGTAGTGATGGTTCTCGTAATTATTCCTAAATAATTTTTGATTAATTTGAATTAATAAAATTAAATAACTATAATTTTTGCTTCCATTACTGGTTTTTCCTCACACATTTTATAACGAAACCAAACAAAAAAACTGCAATAACCACCTGCAAATGTCAATTTTATTAAAATTTTAAGAAGCTTTTCTTGAGGTGCCAACTGCCAAGTTGCCTGGTTTTTAAATTAAAGACTTAAAAAAAATATTGGCTTTCTTGACGGACCATAGTTGTGGTATTGATTTATTACCTCATCACACAACTATTTCCATAGTTCAAGTTCAACATAAATAAATCACTTTTCTGTGTTCTTTGAACAATATTTGCAAAATCTTAACGGTTTTCTTCTTTAACAAGTATCTGCGAGCCGTTAGCTAATTTCATTTATTTTAAAATTACCAATTTTCAATTTAATTCCTTATATTCTTGAAGAAAAAACAAAAAGAAATTGTACAACTTTGAATTCTTTTACAAATTGAAAACTGAACACTTGATTGGCCACAAGAAGTGTCAACTTGTTTGCTGCTGAAAAATCTGTTCCGCATTAGGCAAAACGCCGTTTTAACTACTTAGCACTTATGTATGTAGGAATTGCTTTAATATTAAGGAACAATGAAAAGAGATGGTTATGATTTCAATGGGACCTGACATCTGATCCTAAGACCCAGATTATTATAGGCAATCTCATTTATCATTCAAGACCTTTATTTTTGACTAATAGTTATTCATGTATAGATCACAAAATTTGCAGAAGTAGTTAATTAGCGCTACCAGGGAAGGTCAGAAAAAATCGTCGATAAAAAGGCAAACAATATCGGACTGAGAACATACCCTTGAGGAACCCCGATTTTCATATTAAACAAGTTAGAAGAGATAATGCCATTCCACACAGATGAAGAAGTGTTAGTAACTATAGTTGCTTGTACATCCTCCTATCATCAGAGGAGTTCGCCAAGGAGATCCCCTATCCCCACAACTATTCTCAGCAGTGCTAGAAGATATTTTTGGACAACTTAACTGGAATAACAAATATGGACTTAATATCTGGGGACAAAAACTAAATAATCTAAGATTTGCAGGTGACGCGGTTCTTCTATCTGATTCACCGAAAGACTTGCAATCAATGATAACCGAACTTGATTCCACTAGCAAACAATACGGACAATGTTTAAACTTGACGAAAGCAAAGATTATGACAAACCATGTGAAAGCGGAAATAATTCTCAATGACAAAAAATTAGAATATGTTGAAGACTATTAATATCTGGGTCAACTGCAGTCTTTTATAAGCCAGTAAAGAGAAATAAACCGACGAATAGCCAATACTTGGAAACAGTACTGGGGTGTCAAAGAGTTATTAGACTCAAAGATAAATAACGGCATGAAAAAATGCATCTTGGACTCTACAATTCTACCTTTAATGACATATGGACTTGAAACATTAGGAATAACATCAATGCTATAAGAAAAGCTGCGTATTTTCCAAACGAAAATCAAACGAAGTTTATTGAATCTAAGCCAAGTACAAAGATTAAGAAACGAATAAATAAGAAAATAAGGACAAGAATAGTAGACGTGATAAACAGAACAAAAATACTAAAATTGAGCTGGGCTGGGCATGTATCGAGAATAGATGACCAAATATGGACAAAGCGAGTGACCAAATGGTTACCAATCGACGAAAGAAGACCGAGTGGACGACCAAAAAAAACGATGGACAGATAACCTTAGTAAATTTAATCAGAATTGGTATAACGATGCCAAGTGCAGTTCGGCTTATGCCGAAAATTAATTTAAATTTTGAGAAAAACAAATATTAAATGTAAAAATAATTTTAAAATTCATTTCTATATTTATTGATTGTAATTTGAAATAATAAATAAAGCTTTTAATAATAATAATAATAAATATCCTAAGAAACCTTTCAGTTAAGAATATTAGTACTAAGAACTTTCGATTTTGTTTTGTTCTTTGTTTATAATTCAGTTTGTGACAAAACTAAAATTCGAACAATTTGATTTATAGCTAATCTGTAATTTAATTTGCGGTTAATTATGATCGATATCAAAAAAGTTTGCAGACAGTATGATTGAACTTTTTAAAAGTGTTACTGTTTCCTTCCTAGAATGTATGAGTTTTCATTGAAGATTGCAATACTATCAAGTGAAATCGGTTAGTAAAAATACTTCTTCTTTCAATAACCCTAATTCTTTTTTAGACTTCTATCTTATGCCTTTATTTGTGTTTTTTTTAAAGTATAGGTAGGTTCACAGGACTTATACACATTTCATTTATTTTTCCCTTAGAAAATCAAAACAAAAAAAAAACTATTTCCAGGTCAAGTGTCAGCCTTTCATATGGGTAATCCATAAATACCCTCTTCCTTTGTTCATCAATAACTAACCCTAATGTGTACCCCAGCACTCACAAAACTCTTCTGTTTTGTGGTTTGAGTTCAACAACAAATAGGCAAATCATGTTGAAAATTGATAGCCAACGAAACAACACTTACGGCTTTCGCGACCGCCATAATATATAACGATGGAAGAACAAGTGCTCATTATAGTAGACACATATATGTTTATATATGTGTATGTACATATGTACGGGCATAGATATAGTGGGAACTCTTATAAGTGGAAAGCATTTTTCCACTTGAAAGGTGAAAATCATACCTGCACAAAAATTTTAACCCTAGGATTAAGGGTTCAATTGATTCGGGTGATAGTGTTTTTTTTGTATCTAAGGTGAATGTCCTTCGACGTGTTGTATTTAGGACAATTTCAGTCATCACATAAAATATATGTCATTAAAATAGAATTCAGTTTGGTTTGAATGATACCCTCAACATTCCATTAGGACATCTGCCAAAATGTGGATATTATTTAGCAAACAAAAAAAAATGTGTCCTTATTTCGAAGGACATTATCCTAGAATATTACACAAATGAAAACCTAGTTCTGTTTCGATTATTGCAATTGAAAAATAATGTGGCTATTTTGTGGAAATGAAAACTTTACTTACAAATTGTGGTAGTTGGACTTCAGCCAAAAAGAAACTGACTTACCTGTAAGTAAAAAAGAAAAAAAAATATTAATAGAGCTATAAGTTTGAATATAATATCTAAAAAAAAAATAATTTAATAAAGAATAAAGGTTAGGTTATTTATTTCTTAAAGTAAAATAAAAGGGTTTTAATCAATTATTAGATATAAAAGCTAATAGTGGTCAACTTCGAGTTGGCAAGACAGTAGTCAGTTGCCTTTAAGAGCATAAACAAGAGCATAAAGCCATTAGTTTTTTTTTTACAATCTACACGCGCTCAAGGATTTATACTACCCTTTTAAATGTTTCAACACAGCGCGGGCGTCAGGTTAAGAAGGAGAGGAAAGATGTGTGGCGCGATGTTCTGAGACTGAAGGTGGTTGTTGTCTCAGATTTTATCTCTAGGGATGGTAGCTGAACTAATGCAGAGAAGTTTCCGTGTCTTATTTATCTATGTCCCTTATAATTCGCATTATTTTTTCATTCGTTGTCATATTTATTTGTGTACTACTTTTGCTCAATCACATGTTGGTAGTACTATGTCTAAACAGCATGTGATAAGTCAACCAGCAACTCATTGTATGACATTTATTTTAGAATTGGTTTTCAATGGAAAAATTAGAGGACATAGATTATGGCAGGGATCGAACCTGTTGACAGGCGAATACAATACTATCGCGCCACGGCCACCCCAATTTTAGTGGTGAATTCGATTATGTGGGATTTTTTGAAATTTTAAAATTTAAAACGAATGGCGCAAAATTTTAAACGATGTAGTAAAATGTTAAAGCCACTTTTAGCAATTTACTAAGCTAAAAAGATGATTGAGCTAATTTTAAACGATTTTAACATTTTGCTAAAGTTAAAATCACGGAATGGCTACTTTAACTGTTAGCAATTTACTTAATCCATTATGGATTCTGATAGTATATCAGCCTTGCACGCGGGGTGCCCAGGTTCGAGTCCTGCTGGTGCACAATTTTTTTTTTTTTTTTTTTTTTTTTTGGAAATAATGAAGTTAAAATGATGAAAATAGAAATAACTAATACATTTTTAGAGCACATGCTGGGTTTTCATCAACATATAATTAATTTACAACGCATGACAACAATAAATGTGTGAATCAAAATTTAAACCCTACAAATGCTCAGCTTTCTGCTTAATTTGCAATTTACTAGTTTAGAAAAGGTTTAAAAATTTTGAAATAATTATTCAATCAATAAGCACTTAGGAAATTGCTAACTAGTAAGATGTTAAGCCCTTAACAATGGGTTGTTTAAAATTTTGTGCCAAAAATTCTTTTTGTCCCTACATCATGTTGGATGAATAGGTCTTTAAAATTATAAATATTTACTCAGAAAAGAAAAATTAAAATAATTCGATAAAAAAAAACTGATAGGTAACTTTTGTTGCTTGAAAAGCTAATGAAGAAAATTTTCTCTAAAATGTTCGAGAGCATTATAGGACACCAAATTTTGTTTGACCGATAACTACAATTTGAAAGAACAGGGGTGAATGAATGTCAAATCTGTCAGAACAGAAATAAATATATAAAGTTCTTTTCACAGAACTATAAAATATGTTCACGTTTTTTGTTATCATTATGTCAGTTTACAAAAATATTACAAGTACAACCAATTTGCTTAGCTCGTTATGTGGAACTAAGCAGTATTTTATGAAATTATTTTTTGAAATTTTCATTATTGAATACAATAGTATACAATAGTGTCTAAACTTTCTAGGAGCTTCTGCGTAAAAAATTTCAAAAAAATCAAATTAACCGTTTCCAAGAAAATCGAAAACCAAAAAAAAAGTTGTAGTAGAGGTACCAAAAAAAAACATTTTTTTCCAAAAAATAAATTATCAAAAGGTACCCTTTCTCTTCAATCATGAACTGATTTTTTTTATAAACATCGTTGCGGCCGTTTTTGAGAAAAATAAGATTTTTGTTTTTGGCCAAGAAAAATGTAGTGTAGCTCCTATTGTTATTTGTCGTCTTAAAAAAATTAAAAAAAAAACTGTGGTCATATTACCGAAAAAACAATATGTACCAAGTTTGAAGCAAATCTATCCAACCGTTTAGCTGCAGACTCGAGGGCAGACAGACGGAATTGGGGGACCCACTTTTTTGGTGTTTTCTATGAACGTAATGCCATGTTTGATTGTTAGAAAAAAAATTTTTGTTTTACGAATTAATACTTGCTTATAGTACCTATAATCGCAAGTGAAAAATCATTAACCCGGTTCTTAAATTAAATATTAATATTTATCGCAAATTCATTTTGCAGAAATTTAGATACATAGAAAAATTTTATTTTTTTTATAAGTTTTGTTTTTACAAATTGATTAGCAATATACAGTATCAGCTAAGTTGTGGTACTACACCAATTTATTTACAGGAATAACTTCAGTCGATTTTCGACCACCACTATCGTCAGTACCAAAGAGTGGGGCAAAGGCGCCTCACAAAATTTCAACTTTTTAGCATAAGTGGTTTCTGAGATATAACCCCTCAAAAATCACAAAAACCTGAACTGACTCACCCCCAATTATTGATCATCAAAATTATGGAACAGTTTCGAACATCCAGAATATTGTAAGTTTGCACAACGGAAGGTCTTGTGGTGCAAGCAAAGGAAACAATCCAAAATTTAAGGGTTTTCATTCAGGGGAGTGGTAGCCGCCCACTTCCTCAAAATTGATCTTAGATTAATGGAGCACTTCCGATTGCTCCAGGACGATGAAATTTTTTAGAGCGGTAGGGCTTATATTACATAGAAAGGAAAAATAGAAAAATAAGAGGTTTCCCATTCGAGGGCATGGTATACGTCCACTTTCTCAAAAAAATGTTATCAATAATAAGACCCATTCCAGTTTCCGTAGAGTGATAAAATTTGGTGGAGTGGTAGGCCTTAAAGTATGTCAGAAGAGAAAAATATAAAATTTGAGTTGAGTTTTTTTCATTCAGGAGGTGTGGTATCCACCCACTTTCTGAAAAAAGGTTTAATTTATTAATTTATATTTTTTTTTTATAATCTAAGCGCGCTCAAGGGATTATACGATATACCCTTTAAATGTTTCAACACAGCGCGGGTGTGAGGGTGAGGTTAAGGAAGAGAAAGAATGATAGGAAATATGTGTGGCGCGATATTCGGAGCCTGTAGGTGGATGTTGTCTGAGATTTTATCTCCAGGGATGGAGGCTGAACTAATGTGGAGAAACTTCCATGTCTTATTTATCTATGTCCCTTATAATTCGCATTATTTTTTTTATTCCTGTCATATTTTATCGGTATACTATTTTTACTCAATCACATGTTGTTAGTTCTATGCCTAAACAGCATGTAATGAGTAAACCAGCAACTCATTGTATGACATTTATTTTTAGAATTGGGTTTTAAATAAGAAGACATAGACTACGGCAGGGATCGAACCTGTGATCATGAGGTTGACAGGCGAACTCACAACTATCGCGCCACGGCCACGGAGCATAACTGAATAAGCTATGAGTTTACAAAAACAAAAAAAAATCAATATAAAGTATAATGTTTGATGTGAAAATATAGTACATTAGGCCATTAATTGATGGGATACATTTATTTAAAAAATGCGATTTAATTTGCAACAAAAACATCATAGCATTCTCAATAATTATTGCAGTAAAATCTTTGCAAAAATGAGTGAGATCAGACTAAAAACTTAAATGTCAAAAAAAGAGCCAAGTTTTCTTTTTACTATTCCCAATTCATTAAATAATATAATGTGTCCCTTATTTTGAAGTTGTTTCAAAATTATTCTACTTTAAATATTTGGTTTAATTAAAACTTGACGTACTTTTAGATCTCACTATATTTCACGGCTGACTTGTTAAATAGAGGTTTTTGTATAGAAGAACGTGGTTTTTTTTTAAATTTATGTTTTTGGGCTGATTCATTTTGCCGGAAGTTTAAAAGCTTCATTGGTTTCACAACTCGCATAAATGAAATTCAAAGTGGTTTGAGACTAGAAGAGGTTGCAGCGATTAGTTGTATCGAAATCTAGATCATACCTACAACTTGAGACTCAAATTAATGATTTATAAGTTAGTGAAAATGTATGTTACGTTCTGTTTAGGAGCTGTTTAATTATAATACATAATATAATATGCTATTTTCAGGGTTCTCACTTCTTACAAACAAAGTGTAGTGGATTAAAAGAAATCAGATATGTGAGTGCATCAGAAATGGGATAACTATTTCTGTAAAAAAAAGTCAATAGTGGCTTTTTAATATGACAGCTACAAAGGTACCTAACAATTTCGATTTAGTTGTCATTAAAAACGTATTTGCTATTACAATAGAACAGAATTAAAATTGTTACAACTTATGGCACAAGCTGATAAAGAATTCTTAACTCTGACATTAAATAAACTCACTACAATTCTGCATTGTAATTTGACTTGTAAAAAAATCTAATACAATAATACAAGAGTGTGATCCCTTGGTATAAGAAAGATACAGATATAAAACTGCAGCCAATCCCACTTCGATATTCGGATTGACAGAGTGGACTGTGGACGGTCAATTTAGCCGGTCCGCCTTATTGCGTTGCCAGTCGTCATCGTCACTATATGAGTTTGAGTTAATAGTCGTGCAAAATTAGCACAACAAAAAATCATAAAATAATAAATACTCACAAGTGGCACGTGGTTTACTACTTGTTAATGTGTGTTTCACAACAAAGAAAATAAAGGAGCGAGTTGCAAGTGAGCTGATATGAAGGAATTAAGACACAAAAAAAAAACGACACCGAGAACGATTTACAATTTCCTGTTGTTGTGGAACTCAACTCCGGAAAGAATAAAGGAAGCTGATGACTATGAAGCTGAAGGTATTCCGCATTGAAATAAGTAAAATGAATACAAAAGAAAAAATAAACTGCAGACAGAGGGACGACCAACAGGCCGGCCGGCGCGGTAATGCAAGATATAGCTAGCAGCAGTAAAAACAAATTATGATGATGAATTCTCCTGCAGTGCTAAATACAAATGCATTTTGTAGTCATAACAAATTGTCAACATAATGGGTGGTTTTGCAATTACACAAGGCAGTTGGACTTTACTCAAAAAATTTAATTCTTTGTTGGAATATGCGCTTAAAATATTAGGTGTGTTTCATTGGGGCATGTGAAGTGCTTTTAAGTACTTCCTAGCAGTAGACGTTGAACTTTTTAACAGATGTAAAATCTAACCTCAATAAAAATATGAAATGTCAATTTTGTTGTTTGGGTTTGGTTTGGATGTTCTTTTTTTGGTGATTGGTTAACAATAACAAAAAATATTCTTTTAGACAAAAATACATTTTTTCCATTGAATATGATATTTTGTAGAAAAAAGTTATGAAAAATTGGACGTGTCTACAAATGTATAATAGAAGGCTTAGCAGTATATATGAGCGGAAAAGGAATACCAGAAAACCAAAAACAAGAAACATTTTTGGAAAAGTGTGCAAAACAACAAGAGTTTAAATGCGAATTCTTTTTACCGACGGTGTCGCAGTTCGTAACTACTGTGATGAAATACTATCAGCATAGAGTAAAGGTCAGACTGCAGTCAGAAGTACTTAGTAGTACGTACTGATGCTCAATGGAACGGCCCCCATTATGTTACTCGTGTTATAATTATTTCAATTATAATGGTCAGACTAGAGAAATAAATAAATGAAGAAAAGAAAGCAATGACTGATCAAAAATAACTCGCCACTAACAATTTCGTTTAGTAAATTTTCTCGATTATTTACACATGACAGTTTTAAGTTTACAGATTGTCCACCTTATAAATACAAGATATTAAGCGAGTTCAGTACAGTACTCACCCCGCCCCAAGGTGAATATTATTTAAAAGTGGTTGATCTGAAAACATAAAAATGTCAATTTTGTTTTATTCTGAGGGAGTGACCTAAGCATCCCACATTGTAATAGAGCTTTTTTATCAGTCGCTGAACAAAAAATATTTATCCACACAAATTCAATGTTGGACAACTCTTAACTTTTTGACATTTCAATATCACGTGCACGAGTCAAACTAAGCGTTTACATGGAATTGAAGGAGGTTTAGACTCTTTTCAATCCCCGGACATAATTCATACCTTACAGCCGTGCAGCTATCTACTTTGAAGGCACGTAAGATATAGTATGTAAGACATTTTTCACAGCTATTCCAGCTACGGTTGGAAATGCAGCACTTCATTGTTAGAGCTAATCAGCAGTTCCAGAATTATCCATCACTTAGAATGTTCATACTAAAGGTAACTCTAGTTTTGTTTTCAATCACAGTAAAGTTCGTTTAAGTTTTTGCCTGCACTGTTTTCGGGTCGATCTATTTTAAAATTATTCGTATAATAGATGATTTCGTGAATACAAATTTCGCGTGAATTGTGCTCGAAAGTTTCCCACAAAATGTATAGGTATCGTGAATAAACTTCTCCATAGAGTTTTTCTGAAATTTTTATTAGAGTGAAATTTATTCCGTGGGAAATTTAAGATCGCAGAACAAATTTTGAAAACATACAATCTTACATGGAAAAAGAAGTTCCGCATGAGAGATTTCGATAGGACCCAATTTTGCTAAAGGTTCAGCCCACTTTGTGCTAATATTTCATTCAGATACTTCTGAATCATGAATCAAAGAAAACAAGATTACGACACTTCTTTTTTTGTCTTATTTTATATTGACGTCACCAGAGATCAAAAATAGTGAAATTGTAGTTGTTTGTCCGGTGTGGATTAATGGATTTTTATCTCTGGTGACGTCAATAAAGTAAGATAAAAAAAGAAGTGTCGTAATCCTGTTTTCTTTGATTCATGCTTCTGAATAGTGAACAATATTTTAGATTCTAAGATTCTGAAAACAACACAAATTCAATATTTTGGCACTTTTACGCCAAAGTTTTGTTTAACTGGGAGAACGTGTCGGTCTGCTGATCAAAATCGAAGGACTAATAAAGAAAGAGTGGCACATTTCTATACTACACAACAACGTGCCATAATTTGTTGATGGATGCCTTCGGTAGGATAGGAAGACAAGATGTTTCAATAAGATGATAAGAATAAAACACCACACGAATTGTCGAGCACTGGCGTCAGGGACATTTTTTTAGGCTGGAACTGAAACTAATAGAAAATTTGTTGAAAATGTTCAAAACTCGGCTCGGATCTTACAATGCGGTCTCCATTATCAATGAATCCATAGCAAGATTTAAGGCATGCTTTCATTATCGCAAGTGGACACCGTTATCGTATCTATATTTTCATAGCATGCGATAAATAGTATGCTTTTATAACATACTATTCATTGCTCGCTTGATCGCAAGGAGAACTGTCATTTTGTGTTGGCGTTTCCATATATCATTTGCTGTTGTATCAGTTGCCGTTGACATTCTTCACTAAGCCAGCCAAGAAAATTTGACAATTCTTCTGCTTGATATCTGATTTCTGCTGCTGCTATTGCTATTGCCATGGATTTATGACCAATGGAGACGGCCGGCGGGTTAAGTAATTTCCATGACTTATCGCAATGATTGCATGCAAAATGGATGAACATTTTTAAAAATCGTATAGCCAAAGTAGAGAGAGTATATAGAAAATCAAGAAGATTAAAATGGAGCCCTTCATTTTACTATTATTTTAAGAAACACTTTCATTACCTTACTATTCTACTTATTCGCTGTAATTTGTGATTTTGTTTTTAACTCTTGCTGAAAAATAGAAATAAGATTCGTTCTCTTAAAGAAAATATTAAAAAACAGCATTAAAAAATATCAATGCAGTCAATGGATATGGACGCATCTGACATATTAACTCTGAACTTAAAAAATCGTTTCAATTTTACATATTCAATCAATGTATTCCTAAATAAATCGGATTTTAATCTTCGGAAGCCAAGATTTTCTGGCTCATATATGTATGCAGCTCAAGAATTATTGATGCTAGCAGAAATGTGTTATTGATTTCTTCATCAATTCACGACGTCAAAAAACCACTGTTTCACATAAATCTTTACCCATACGCAAACCCCTCATCACAATTGGCATTGCCAGTTATTACCTTAAATAGCCCTGACAATTACTTAATTTTTCCCAACTCAAATCAATAAACGAGTAGGAGGTGAACTAAGCTGGTCGGCTGATGCCGAGACTACGTCTGTATCCTACATAAGCCGCCCCATAAGAAATCTAGCCATAAACAGAAATATCGACAGTCTACGTCGGTTTTAATTGTTTGAGCGAGTTGTGTGTGCTGCTGGTGCGCGTTGGCTGGCTCTGGTCGGTCGCTCGAAATCGATATTACATACTATACCCTCAGAATTCTATCCTTTTGGACATGGCGCAGCCAGTCATACAACGACTATCCAATGGCCAGGTTGCACAAGAGATCCCCATACGGAGACCTCTATTCAGCCCACATAGTTTGTAGTTAGCTATAGCTGCCAAAAGAACTCCATTATATTTTTTTATTGACTCGATTACACAATTGCTTCCATTTATTATGACACACAGTAAAATTGAGCGATTAAAAGGGTCCCCCTTTTATCGCGCGATGACCTTCTATAGAATTATTATAAATTTCCCATTCCCATATACTCGTATAATGTAGACAAAAAAAAACTCTCGATTTTCTTTAACCCAGACCTCAAAAAAAAAGCGACACAAGAAGAAGATTCATCATCGTAAATTTTGTGTGACGTTTTTTTTCAACGCAAAACAAGCCAGGCGCGCCAAGGGGCACACCAGCATAGTGGTCCATTTTATTTAAAAAATAAAAACAAATTAACATTGAGTCAGTCTCCGGTCCCAAAATTTTGTACAAAAAATATTTATTAAGAACCAGTTTTCTCAATAAATCGGAGACATTATATAAATCTGAGATTTAAAAAAATAAGATCACACACATTGCCAGTTTTGCTGTCAAATACCAACAGCGAATATTCATGGAGCAAATGTCTTCAGACAAAAGTATAAAGAAAGATGTTTGTATATTTTGTTGACGACTGTGTTGTTTAAATATAAAATACATGCAAAAAAAAAAACAAATGTCACAATAGCGAGACAAACAAAATTCTCATTGGGATATCAATCGGGTATTTTAATGGAAATTCCTAAAATTCTGCCACTTCAAACTGTTTTTATGGACCATTCACATAAGAGCGACCAACAAATTAACGAATATACATAAGTCCATTTTGACATTTCGTTCACACGGCGTTTTTTTCGTCGCGAATGATGTTTTATAATTGCTCCTCTCTGATTTAGAGGCTAGTTGGGCGGGGTCAATTTAAGTATATTGCAAACCACAGCGGTGGCGTTAGTGATCGCGATAACAATAAATAGGACTGCTGCCCATGTAGATCAAAGCGATATATAGATTACGAATGCGTTCCACAGCTGCGTTGAGTTCCGCGTCTTTTATTACAAAGAGTTTATCAATAAAATACTATGCACATGAGAGCGACCAACGACCAACGAATTTACGAATATTCATCCATTTTGACATTTCGTTCACATGGCTTTAATTTTATTTATAGACGCGAGCGAAAAATTACTTGTTGAAGGGTGGATGGTATGTAGAACGCGAATAGAGTTTGACTGTTCGTAGCAATCAGATGCAATTCGCGGCGAACAATATTGTTTTCTCAAATGTATCTTATTTTGGCGATTAAAAAGTAAATTGTGCTGTCGTAAACATTATTATAAATTATATTCCTACCATTTTGTTTAGAATTTGTGAAGAATTTAAGGTTGGTAAATTGTTTTAAATGGAATATATTCGTTTATTCATCTGTGGTTGGTCGCTCTCATGTGAATAGTCCTTAAGACTGTCGTGTTCAATTTTGTTTGTATTTGGCTGGGGGGTTATCGTGAATAAAAATTTCCCTGGAAATTTTTCTCCAATTCGAATGTTGGGAAAGTGAATGATACTCAAAAGTATCTCGCGGAATTTATTGGTATCGCGAATAAACTTTTCTATGGAATTTTGCTATCATTTCATACGATTTTTTGTTCGAGGGAAATTTTTTTCGTGGGAGATTCAAGATCGAAGGAAAAATTTCAAGAGAATAAAATATTCTGTGGGAAACGAAATTCTTTGGGAGATTGTATTTTTGTAAAATTTATTTTTCCTTTGCTTATTTAATAAATTAAATTAAAAAAAAAAAACAGTTTTAAGTCGGTTCGCTATTGCATCGCTTTGGTTTTCGCAAGGCTTTAATCGTTAAAATGTGGATGGTGTGTGGAACGCGAATAGTTGGGCAGTTTTTAAAAATCAGATTGCAAACAAGAATTTCTTTAAGTTTTTAAATAATTGGTTGGTGTTCATAAATAGTAAAATTTTCCTGAATAATAATCTTAAAACTTATTTCAAAGTATTTTTTTTCCTTTTGAAAACATATTGTTCCACTGTTTGATGGTGCAGCTCTGGGCGTTGTTGTAGAATTTTATTATGTTTGGTGCTGCTACAGGAAACAGTAGAATGTTTGCGTGCGTACGCGATCATAATTAAATTTTGTGCAACGTTTTGCGCCAAGAATGTATGATCGTTTTTTTTCAGAAAGAAGGAAGCTTGAAGTTATCGTCTGTAACAAGCTGATAATTTTAACTTCTCGTACATACATACATATGTATATGGGTATACTAGGGGGAGTAGGATTTTTTTCTTTTTAAAATTGTTTAAGTGGAATGTTATGTACGAACCTATTATTTCATCGGAACAAATTGTGTGCGTTGCCAATAAAAATTAATAAATAAAGCAAACATGTTCAGCAAAATTGTTATAAACTGACAGTTGATTCATTTGTGTGTTTGTTTTATGACTAGATACATTGACATTCATGGGGGTAAGCGTTTCGAAGACTTATTTGGGGACTCAATTCAGTGAGTGAGTTGATTAACTTTTGTTTTTTTTTAACGAGAGAAATTGAGTTTGGAAGCTACTGCAGAGGGGCTTGGCTTAGTTTGAAGACTTTGAAACTTTGTTTAGAAATTAGGTCGTTTGTAATCTGAATTGTAGGTTGGTGTCACACTGATAGTGCGAGAACTTATAGTAATACAATTATTTTTTCAAATAAAAAACAGCTTCAGTAACTAATTGGAAAGATTATAAATACATAATCATATTGATGTGAGATTAAAAGTCATTTTTTTTTAAATAATTGGGTTTGTTATCGTAAACAAAATAATTAGGAACAAACAATGCATTATAAAAAGTATGATTGCGAATTCAATTGTACACGATTGGCCTTCTTATAGGTAGCTCTAGAATGCAGCTCCTTTTATAAGACCCCATACAGCCTTTTATAAGACCCCGCAATGCTATTTTGAAGCTTTGTATTATTAACTTGGTACAACACTTAAGGTATTTTCATATAATGTACGTATGCCAAACTAAGGCCTGCGTTAGACGTGTTCATGTTCATAAAGTCGAGATTTTAATCAAACTTGAAATAACGATGATAGAGAATGATTTTTGAATCTTTGTTTTAGCCCCAAAAATAACGGTTCTTACCATACAAATTTTTCCACCGTCTTAATTATCTCGAAAACGGCTCTAATGATTTTTATAAGAAAAGGAAGTGTACTACTTTAGGTATGGTCTACATTTCAACCAATTTTTGTCACATATTTTGTTATTAACGGTAGCTGACATACAACCATTTTTTTGATTTTCGACTATCTTATAAACGGCTCAACGGATTTCGATCAACGTTTTTATACAAGAGTTTCTTCAAATTTTAAATAATACTAAATTTCAATTTTTTTTTTTGAATTTTGAAAAAAAAAATATTTTTTTTTTGAAATTCAATATTTCGAAAAGTTTAGTTTATTAAATTAAATATTTAAAATCGTCATCCCAAGTTTTGTTTAGAAAAAATGTAAGGAATTTTGTATAAAAGAAAAAATAAGTAAAAACTGAATTTGAAAACATATTCAGCCGTTTCTATTTATAATTTTTTGCATAAGATGTGATCGGGCATATGAGCAAGTACGTGCGATCTAGTCGTGCATTTTATTTTACATATTTTGTTATAAACGGTTCCTGCTATACAACCATTTTTGTTAATTTTCGGCTCTCATAAACGACTCGATGGTTTTCGATCAAAATTTTTATATAGAAGGTCCTTCGAGTTCTAAATAATATTGCATACCAAATTTTCGAAAAATATTTTTTGGTTTAAGATGCAATATTTCGAAAACGGCTGGATAATTTTTTTTGAAATTCTGTTTTTAAATTCCGCATATTTTAAAAATCTCTAAACAAGTTTTGCTTAAAATGCCTCTATTCAATGTTACATACTTTTATGAATAGCTTTTATGATTTTAGAGGCACTTTAACTTTACTTAGTCTCTAAAATACGTTTATGACTAAGTAGGTCATTAACATAGTGACAGAAGACATAAGATGTTTCAATTTTAAAGTAGAACTCCGACCAACAAGATTGGAAATAAAATACAATATTATAGAATATAAGATTGTGAAAAGAATATTTTTTGAGATCTGTTTCAATTTTGTGAGTTAACACGTTAGAAAGCTTTATAGTTTTATCTTTACCTTTTTAGGCACCTACCGAAAATCGGACAGAAAATGAATCCAATATGTTTTACTTAAATACAATTTCCCTGTGTGACACTAAATACTTATGTCATTAAATGAATTCATTTAAACAAAAAACATTCCACTTTAAATATTCCATTGTTATGCTTTATAAAAAATAAAACATCCATTTTTTGTTTGTCAAATTCCAAATGAAATATTCATCAACTGCAGTGCATTACCTTGCGCATTTAATTGATTTTTATATACATACATCACTATCTGCATCTAATTGCAAGTTAGTTGTTTTTCCTCATAAAAGAACAGGTGGTATGAAGCAGTGTTTCGATACGATAACATATAAGTTCATACAAAAGCGCGGCCGACTGTTTAAAGCCCACTATTGTAATATGTAATAACAAAATGCCATTGGAATTTTTCTAGTATAGTAGGAAAATGATTAGTCAATAATTATTGTTATTGTCGCGGCATATTGAGTAAATAACTTTTTCCCCGAGTTCATATATTTAGTTAAATATAAATAATTAAAATACATTAATTAAATGTTATACATCAGATCAACAGTAAAAAAAAAGCAAACTAAGGCAAAATTATAGCATTTTTCTTTCATTTATTAACGTTGAGTTTGAAGTTATTTTACAGTTGGACTTCTAGTTTAAATAAAATATTCGTGGAAAATCCTCAACGTGACCTTCTTTGCTTTAATAATTGATGACCCATAATCTTAGGGTCGTCAATTATAAATTTAAAAAAAGTTGTTTAGTTTTTTTTAATAACACAAATGTCATTTCATTTCCTGGAAATTCTAAGCTAAGGTGCCGCCTTACATCATGGATTGAAAATAATCATCTTCTAAGTGAATTCCAAATTGGGTTTAGTAATGGATCACATTTTTAGTCTGAACAACATTGCAGAGATATATCTTCGTACACAGAAACAACTGTACGCATGTTTCATCGATTTCCGAACCGCATTCGATTCCATCGACAGAAAAGCTTTGATCTGTATTACTTGCGATTGTAGGTACTATAAGGTAAGTTCTGCATTCGTCGGAAAAAAAGACATTACGATCATAGCGAAGACGAAAAAAAGATGGTCTAAAAATTCGGTCCGTCTGTATGTATGTCTGTCTGTCAGTCTGTTAGTCTGTCAGTCTTTTAGTCTGTTAGTCTGTCAGTCTGTCAGTCTGTCAGTCTGTCAGTCTGTCAGTCTATCAGTCTGTCAATCTGTCAGTCTGTCAGTCTGTTAGTCTGTCAGTCTGTCAATCTGTCAGTCTGTCAGTCTGTCAGTCTGTCAGTCTGTCAGTCTGTCAGTCTGTCAGTCTGTCAGTCTGTCAGTCTGTCAGTCTGTCAGTCTGTCAGTCTGTCAGTCTGTCAGTCTGTCAGTCTGTCAATCTGTCAGTCTGTCAGTCTGTCAGTCTGTCAGTCTGTCAGTCTGTCAGTCTGTCAGTCTGTCAGTCTGTCAGTCTGTCAGTCTGTCAGTCTGTCAGTCTGTCAGTCTGTCAGTCTGTCAGTCTGTCAGTCTGTCAGTCTGTCAGTCTGTCAGTCTGTCAGTCTGTCAGTCTGTCAGTGTGTCAGTCTGTATGTATGATTAATAAATCTAACGATTTTGATTTAAAAAAATCAGTGCAGATTTTTAGGTACGACCGATCATATGGTTTAAAATTTTATTCAAATGTCTAAGAATGGTACTTTCCACGGGACCGTTTTTTTTTTGCTTTCAACTATCTTATAAATGGCTTAACCGATTCTTTCGAAATTTCACACATATATAGGTATAGGTATCCCAATTTATACTGCGTACCAATATTTTTTTAGTATTTTTAAAAGCATTTAAAAAAATATATATTTTGAAAAGTGCTATTTTTTTCAAAAGCTATACACTAGTTATATATATTTTCTGAATTGGTGTTTTTGAATTGTTTTTTGAAAAATATTTTCAAAAAGTTAAAAAAAAACTTTTTTTTTTCAAAAACCGCTCCACAGATTTTTTATAATTTTTTCTCATAATTCAAATTTATGCAAGAAACAAAATGGCGTACTTTTTTTGAGCTCAAATTAGTTTAAATATTTATTTCAGAATTTTGAATTATTTTTTCTTTGATTAAGCCGATTTAATCTTTTGTTTTTAAGTTTATATTATTAAATATTTAAGATTGGCATACGAATTTTTTTTTTAGAAAAAAATTAAAGAAATTTTGTATATATAAAAAATTAAGTAAAAATATATTTAGATTTTTAATAGAAATCTTTTGCATACGATGCGATCGAAAATAAGAGCAAGTTCGTGCGATCCAGTCGTGCATTTTATTTTTTTTTAGAAATAGGATGTCTCTAAAATTTGGAAATTGAGGACATCTATAAAAGAACAACCTATGCAGTATGGGATGCGCAAAATTTGTCTGATCGATTCCTCCTTGGGTTACACTGTAGCGAGCAACTTAAACCTAGGAAAACACATAGTAAACAATTTTCTTCGTCCAACAATGCGATAGAAAGAACTAGCTTTAAGTGGAAAATACAAAGTTTTTTTCGCAATTCTCCCGAATCAATAATGCTGTATAATGGGGAATCATGGGGCTGGAATCAGTCAGAAATCACCGAAAGACTCTTGAGGTTCTTTCTAATGAGACAATTTCAATAGATAAAGCTGCTGGAAAGATTGCAATCTCGATAAAATTTGTCTAATAAGATCTACCTCGTCACAAAAAAAACGCAAATTCCACCATTGAAATATCATCCACGCATAGTTTCGTCAAATCAGGCGACCGTGGAGGCTAATCAACATCACCATTTCTTGAAATAACATGTTGTGGAAAGAGGTCTCGCAGTAATTTCAGTGTATTCCTGGCTGTATGCGATGTGATACCGTCTTGTTGATACCACGTGTTAATCAAGCCCAAAACATGCAGTTGTGGCGTTAAAAAGTTTTCAATCATATCACGATATCGCTCCGCATTCATAGTTACTGTTACGCCGTTTTCATTTTCAAAGAAGTAATGTCCAATGATTCCTCTTGCACACCAGACTGTAACTTTTAATGGATGAAAAGGTGACTACAGAATAATGTGAGGGTTTTCCATTGCCCAGAACCGACTATTCTATTTATTCACATATCCATTCAAATGAAAATGTGTCGCATCACTCATTATGATTTTTTCATGAAAATCGATGTCGTCATGGGCTAGCTGTAACATCATATGGGCATATGTACGGCGGCGTAAATGTCCTTGTGGAAGAAGCTCTTGTGTCAACTGAATCTTAAATGGAAACAAAGTTAAAAATTGTGACCAAAGTTGTTCTTTGAAGACCAAGGTCCTGAGCACGCCGTCGAATTGAGGTTGATGGATTGTTTTGAGCACTTCCTTGAGCAGCATCAATGTTTTCAGCCGATCTTGCAGTACGTTGTGTTCCATGCTTGGGCCTAACACCTACAGACCCTCTTTCTTCGAAATCATTCACTACACGATAAACTGTGACTGTTGCAACTTTGTTTCTCCCAAAAATTTCACGGAACTTTCTCATCGTCACAGTAATCGATGATTGATTTTGATTAATTGTTTTAACGATTAACACACGTTGGTTTATCGAATATTTTTCCATAATAATTTTGCCACGTGTCTACTTCACGACTGCCAAATATGAACTGTCAAGACTAATGTTTACCAAATGGCGGCAAGTTTACCTTCCCGGAGGACACCCTGTATTTAACAATGCCAAATGCGGATAGCAAACCATATGTTCTGCTCTGTTTTTTTTGTATGTTCTCCAATAAAATAATAGTCTATTGTGCCAAGACAAACTAGACGAGATGATTTCACACTCAATTCCGGTTCAACTTGTTAATTATGGAAGTGAGAAACTACTTTATCTTCATCCCACATAATATGTTGAAAAAAAAACTTCTAAAAAATTAAATCGATACATCAATCTCACTGCTCAAAACAAAATGTTTAAAATACCTAGATTGTTAATCAAATGAAACGAAATGAATACAAACTTAGCGCCACTATCGTAATTTGATACAAATTCTAACTCAAAACAATCTCGTTATAAGGAGTCCAATTAGAAACGGTTTGATTCGGGTTTCTTTTTTTTTGTATGAGAGTCCACTTTTAACACTCGATAGTCTATAGGTATATAGCTCTTTTATCGGATTAAGGTGGTAATTGATTCGTGTAAATCATTGATGGGACGATTACATATACTTATATACCTGCCTAGCAAACGGTACCACCAAAGATGATAGCGCCAGCGAATAAATCAATTGATTTAATAGATATGTAGCTGGAAAATCCAAACGACTTGAGATATCAAATTACAAATTCCTACACTTGTTGCATGAGAAAAGAACATATTTTTCTAACCTAGTTAAAAAGAATAACCGACAAGCGACGACGAGTTCGGGTTTGGAGAATGCGTGAGCTATACCACCATCTAACCATCTCTACTGCTTGCTGCCCACAGAGTATATAACATGCATCAAGAACATCACCAGACAAAATGGAGATATCCGGCATTTAATTTGCGCCAATCATTTAAGCTGCAATCACATTTAAGCCACGCGTTATTAAGAGCCAGTTGAATCGAGACGAGGCGGTGTGGTCGACAAACCAAAGAAACCAAAAACGCTCTGACCAGAGCGTCACATCCAAAATCAAGCCTGCTGCTTTCATGTTGTCATCGTCTTGCGGTAACGTGCAGCTATAAGTAACATCGTCATCATCATCACTCATTGATTCATTCATTCACTCATTCATGCAATTCATTCACTTTAGTTAAGAGAAGCAAAAGGCTGACCAGGCGTTGTTTTTTTTTGTGTTTTCGAAAATATTTTCTTTTTTTTTTAGAAGAGGAACCTGGTGATGGGGATGGTGTAGGGCCCAAAATTAGATGGCACCTTCTTGAAATACTTATACTCGTAGCGAAAACAGATTGATATAAATTGCCCTAATTAAAAAGTGCCTTTGTACTAAGTGGCGCAAGTTGTCAGAAGATGTCAAATGTCAATTCTACTTTGACAGTTGTGAAGTGAACAGATATAAAATATATGTCAACAAGACACGAATGGCTATATACCAAAAGAACGCGCAATAATTGTTTCGATTGACATATCCCGCCATTTACAAAATTATAGATTCTTCCCACAGAGTGGCAACTTTTACGCCATCTTGTATATAAAAAAGTGGGTACTCCACCAAAAGTTTACATAAATCAGCAAAGATCACTGTTCCTTTATAGTAAAAGATTTGTTTAGCTTTTATAAATTAATAAATCCATATATAATTTTAGCTTCAAAATTTTGTTTATTTAAATTTGAATTATTTTAGCAAAGGTACGCAAAAATTTGCATTCGTTGTTTTTTCTGTTGCACAAAACTAAAATACATTGAATACCTACATATGTATAGAAACCAAGATTGTTTCCAAGAAAACACCTGGTCACCCTTAACGCGAAACGTTGGCGTCGATTTATCTTTCCGATGTATTGTATATATATTACTTCTGTGGGGAGCTGCTGCAGGTCTCATGGAGCGTCCTCCATGTCTGCGTCAGCGTTTGTCTGGCATTCTGGTTCATGTCCACCCCATGTGGTTGGTTGGGCTGCACCGTCCATATCGTTTCGTCTGATGATGGTTGTGTGTGAACGACCAAAGTGTAATTATACTCCTTAGCAAACATGCAATCTAATTTGGCTCTTGGATTAGTTTTGGACTGGTACTGGCATTGAGATTAAGAAAAAAAAAATGAAAATCCACGACTTGTTGATGGATCAATTTTTTCTGGATTTCGGGAAAAAGTGAATTCGCTGAGCGTTATTGTCTGATTGTTTTTTTTTTTTACTGCTGCGGAAGGGTTCATTGAACTCATCTGACGATGGTCGATGGCCACGTCATAGTCTATAATTGAGTTTAATATTCCTTTTTTTTATTTTTGTTTTTTTTTTCGAATGGCGCCCAACAGTCAAATGATACTGAAATACAGATACGCCTGCCAAAAGGATGATGGATTAATGGCCGATCTTTTGTTCTATTCGTTCTCAAGTTTAAACAAAAAGGTATTTTTCCATTAGACGTTGAGTACCAAATCTTGCTGCCAGCCCTTGACATTTGTTACCTTCGCACTGAAATGCATAGACAAGGCATTCCAATGATGGTGTGAGATATTTTCGGAACTGTATTTATAAAAATGTGTGGTGTTTTTTTTTTTTTTTTAAATGGCAACAAATATTTCAATGTCTTATTCTCCATACAAATGTAAACGAAGACAAATTAAAGTCAACTCTAACGCATGACAGAATAACAAAATACCAAATGAAGCAGAAAAAAAATGACTAGATACTTTTGGGAATACGCATTTTAGGATCGTGCATTAGTCGAAATGTCACTCTTTTTGGATTTTTTACATGCTTTCAAAGTTTAAAGTAAAATATGTACTTTTTTTAACTGCAAGTGTTTCTTTAATTTTTTCTATCTTCGGATTAAGGGAAATAACTTGGAGGATTAATTACTTTTCGGCGACGATGAGCGGCGGCATGATGGAGACAAAGATGTGAAGTTATTTTAAAAGCAAAATGGGCTGTGATTGAATGTGCTCACGCATTTGTTAATGAGCTCATGCGTTACAAGCCAAGGTGAAAGGCTTGCTGGACATTTTCTTTCAACTTAACGAGATCATTAAGATTTTTTTTTTGTTAAGTTTTGTTTAGAGAAGATCATTTAAAAGTGAGATCGAATATTAAAACTGTCAATGACTTTGGAAAGTGTCAAGAAAACAAAGAAGCTTTTCGCAATGAAGAAAATTCGATTTCTACAGGAGTTTAAAAAAAAAACACTTTCACTTCGTGTTGTTTTTCTTAAATTTGATTTGGAAAAAGGTTTAAATTTAACAAGCTAGGTCCTTCCTCGGTGATACTTAGGTAAATTTAGAGACCCAATTTGTTAAGAATTTATAAATATAATTAAAATTAAAAGTTGACAGGAATGTGGTAGCGGGGTAACTGGAACTCCGCGGCGACTGTTCAAGAATAATTCTTAGGGTTGCTAATGTTATCGACCACTGTGAAATCCCGCGTATTGCCTCTTGAGCATGAACTCTACACTCGACACACTTTATCCCTTCAAGAAAGGTAAGAGCTATGAATTTCGAAAAATGGATAAAATGGTGATATCTTGACAGGTATTCCAGTTGTTTAGATTGGCATTTTTTTATCTTTTTTCGGTAACTTGAATATCGTCATTTACATCCATATGAAATATCTCGTTTTTCCAATGAATCTACTGTTCCAAAAAATGGTCCTTCATATATTTCCCTTTCTATTAATTAATTCCGCGCATTTGCATTGAAAAGACATTAGGTCTTACAGGCAAATAGTTAATGTATTATTAACAAATGCCCGTTCTAAGAAACCCTTACAATACTCGCATTCTAAGCCCTCTTGGAAGTCGAAACTGACAGTCTATACAACCATAGACAGTATGGAATAAATTCTATTCAAATTTAGACATCATAATGACTCAAACACCATAATTCTTAAACCCTCTCTTAGGTCAAAAGATTTAAAAACTTCTTGTGCTTTAAAATATCACCGCCATCTGTCATTTTACTTCTTCAAGAACCATTAAACACGTCAAATCCTCATCATATTCCATATCATAAAATTGATTCATACATCTCTGAATAAATTTTAACCGAATTCGGAAATCCACTCAAAATTTATTAATAAAAATTATATTTTAATCACGTCCCGCAACCATTTCCATTTCGGTGATGCCTATCCAAAATAAAAATGAATAACTTCTGAATCTGAAGTTAAATGGCTATTTTAAGGTTAAAGAAATGAAAATAAAAATGTATGTGGTTCGGAAACCTTCCATGCACTTTATTTAAACTCTGACAACGTCATCATTCCCATCGGAGTGAATATACAAAATTAAACAAAAAAGAAAAATATCTAAAAATGAAACTCATCTTCCTAGAATTTCCAACACACCCACCCCTGATTGGGTACTTTTCATTCCCCCAGATGGGCTGATAGATGCAGTCCAGGAAGCCAAAATAATCTTATAGAATTGATTCCATGTTATCTGACGAGTGACGTTGCATACGAATAACAAGAAACTGTCATATACTTATAGGTATTTAAAGGGCGGTTTTCTGTGCACGCCACATTCATTTAATGAACTTTGCTATCATAGATTTAGATATATAAATAAGGAATATGTGGGCCGTTGACGGACAACGCCCTTCTGTTATTTCTGTCAAGGGTGAAATTAATGGAACTTAAAATCAATATATAATGTAATCATTATCATACAAATTCAAAAAATTCAAGGCCGAATGTACAATCAAATTCAGCCATCATTAATTTATAATACTAAATATCAGGTGCGAGGTAGGCAGCCGATAATCTTCATTGGTAAAGGTCAAACTCAAATAATTGGTCATAACGAGCCAAGCCGCAGAGGTAGTTCTCACTGAATGAAACGAATTAAAAGGCGTAATTTTTCTTAATGGAAAGACGCTTAAGTAAAACACTTTAAACAAATTAACTCCAATAATGGATTTCCCACAAAAAAAATTAAATTAAAAAAAAAAGATATAAGAACAGCAGTGTCAAAGAGAGACAAAAACACACTCGTTAAGACTTTTAAATTGGCTTTGTTTTCCGTGTGATTGTTGTCAAAACCGCATGCGCACATGTTAACACATTTCAATTTGGTTTTTACCGCATTGGCTGTGGCATGAGAGAACAACTTCACTCTCTGTCTATTGCCGTGAGCGTCAGCTTTCGATTTCAATGACAACTTAACACAGATACATTATTGACATAATCATTAGACAGCACAGCACCATCATTCAATAATTAGTTTTGTTAACGAAGTGATAATCAATCTTGTCGCTTATACGGAAGATAATTTGGTTGACAGTTTTTAACTCAGTTCAAATTTGGGCTTAACGCACATATACATATGTAGTTACCCTATGAACTGCTTGACATTGAAACTGTGTGGCCGGCCAGGCGTTGTTGATAAGGAAAATAGAGTACATATAACCAAAAAGTTGAATTTGAAATCGAGATTAGTGGAGGGCTTCATTAATATACAAATTAATTTTGATAATTTGTTGTAACCGCTTATAAGTTTTGTAATTTCTAGTTAATTAGTTGGTGTGCTCAAAAAATATTTTTTAGAACAATTTTTCATTTTTTAAGGCCCAATAATGCTTGATGTGATTTCTTCAAGTATGCGAAGAGAGTAGAAAATAAATTGAATATTTGTATTATTATACAGTCGTTAATAACGAAATTAACGGTACCTAACATACAATGAAAATTGGCTGGAACACAACAATTAAAAAAAAATATTTTCGACCTTTTAAACAAATTTGAATTAATATTTGCTAAACTGCACTGTCACATTTTCAAAAACTAATGAAATTCATGACTGGATGGAACGTAATTTCTCTTATTTTCGATCACATCGCAAGCACAAGATTCTTAGTAAAAAGGGATAAATATAAATAATTTTGAGGTCGTTTTTTAGTCAACTTTATATATATGTATTTAGGTACAAAATTTCTTAATTTTTTTTTATAAAACTATTGTGGGTATGATAAATAAGTATTTAACAATATAATATTAAAAACAGAATTTCAAAAAAAAATGTTCACTCGTTTTCGAAATATTGATTTTCAAAAAAAGATGGTTTGTGTTTTTCAAAAATCCAAACAAATATTTTTCGAAAATTTTGGTATGCAGTATTATTTAAAATTCCAAGGGCATCATGTATAAAAATTTTGATCGAAATCCGTCGATCAGCTTATGAGAAAGTCAAAAGTCAAAAAAATTGTTTTAATTATATATATTATGTACCGTTGGTAAATAATAATAATATAAAACAAATTTAAGAATTAGTTTGGCAGATTTTTTTTATCAAAATTTGTAGAGCCGTTTTTGATATAAGTGATATACAATATTGAAAAAAGTGTATAGCAAGTACCGTTATTTTTGTGGTTAAGAAAAGATATAAAAATCTATTTGACATAATGACCTAAAACTCTTTTAAGTATCAAGTTTGATGAAAATCGCCGTCAGACGTTTAAGCTGTAGATCGTTGTACAGACAGGCAGACGGTAATGCAGGACCCATTTTTTTTTCATCGTAAGACAAGTTGATTAAAATCTTTTGTAAGCCAAAATTTTTGTTGAAATAAAAAAATAATTGTTTTTGAAAACTCAATGCGTATATTTCCAAAACGACTAAATCGATTTTTACGAAACTGTGTAGTTTTTTGACATTATCTTGAATATTTAAAAAAATTATTTTCTAAAACAAAAAACATAGGTTATTCCAATACAAATGTTAAAAAAAAAAACATTAAGAAAGAATTTTTTTTCTCAAAAACGGTAACAAAAATTTTGACAAAAATGTGTGTGTTCTTAAATTAGTGCACTTTTAGGTAAAACAAAAATGTTATTTTTCGTTCTTAATAACGGTACTTCCAATTGAACCACTCATAATATTTTCGACTTTTTTACTATTCGATGAACGAATAAAATATAATGTTTATATGCAAATACTCCCTAAAAGTATAAATAATATTAAATTATTATTCAAATTTTTCAAAAAAAAATTGGAAAAATAAATAAAATATTTTTTTGAAAAGTCGATTTTTCAAAAACGAGTCACTGATTTTTTTAAATTAAAATTTTATACGTATGTATATTAATAATTTCTTTAAATTATTATTTCAATATTTTTTTTTCTAAAAAATGGTTTTGTATATAAACAAATATTAAAAAAAAAAACCGCTCCAATTGACTTTTTTTTTTATATGTTCAAAAATGCAAATGGAATCTTTTTTTTTTCCTCAAACTTTATCAACTAAGCAATCTAAAAATATTTTGTTGTGTGTATCATCTATTTATTTCGACCTAATTATATTTAATTTTTACGCATTTTTGCGTGCGTCATTGAATACCTAACCTAAAATACATATGAACTATGTAGGCTCTCATTAATATCTTTAAGAATCACATGAGTATTATGTATGTTAAACATATTATATTAAGGTATATGCATTCATTATAATGTACATATTTTAATACCTATGTTCCATCTATGTATGTATGTAATTACCTTTTACTATCCTAATTTACATAATTAAAACCCATAATCTAGATTTAAATACATATAGATTTGTAGGTAGGTACCTATGTTTGTAACTTTTCGTTGAATCATCCATTCGACAATTTATTATACTAAGAACAAAGGTATAATCTCGCCTGTTTACCCAGTAGGAAATTTCGACATCAATGAATTTTTTTGGTGAATTCATCAATGGATTCATCGACTATTTCCATCGATGGAAGTATGTTATGATTTCATAAGAAAAAGGTTAAGCATTTTTTCATCAGTTAACTAAATTCAAATGAATTGAATGCTTACAATTCACTACATTTTCAGTTACAAAATCGTAAACGATGATTTCACTGATGAAGAGTAATGTATAGGTTCATGAGTTCGCAAATGATGTTTGGTTCTCTGCGGTGCGGTGGTTGTTTTGTTTTCTTCCCGAGAACAAAAAAATGCAAACAAAAAAGCCTTAAAAAAGAAGGTTTTATCTGCCATGGGAAGAGTGACGAACATTGCCTTTTTTCTACCTGCCCCGAGAAATGCGCTCAATCCTCAGTCTTCGCTGGTCAGTGGTCATGACATGAGCTCATGAGTTTTTTTAGAGAAAGTGAAAAAAAACATATAAGCCAGAATTTCGAGTTTTGTTCGTGATCATTCATTATCATGATTTAACACATCAAATGAAGTTTATTTTTTTATCAAAATGTTTTTTTTTTTTGTTCAGAAATTGTATTGAGCCAGATGCTGGTGACTGAAAGTGCAAAGCCTACGCAGCAGAATTAACAAAATGAATTGCCAAGACCGACATCAGATCAAATTTAAGAGAATCTATTATTGATAAGGTTTACTTTCGCATCAAGATTTTATCAAGACTATATTTTACTGAATAATCGTCGAATTAAATTAATAAAATGATGTTTGGGGGTATAACATACATATACAATGTTTCTGTTTCCTTAAAAAAACATATTTCCTCTTTCACAGAAAACTAACACTTTCATGTTAGTTAATGTATATATTCATATCCGAATTAACGAGTTACATTAACAGAGTGACTTAATGGATGAAAATTCATGCCATTTTTCACCTACTGAATAATCAACTCTAAGTTAACTAGTGATTTCACTACTTACCGTTCATGCCATTTTTCATCACACATAATTTGCTTATGAATAAACTAGTTGACTCTACTTCGTGATTTCACCGTTAAGTATTCACCCCGAAAATCACTTGGTGAACGCCTATAACAGCCCCATGTTAAATTCATCGATGTTTTCATACAAAATTCATGGGGTGTAGCTTCCACTCATTGATGAAAAAGTTAGTGATTCATGCATGAATTTTTTGAAATTTCCTACTGGGTAGCTACATTAAAATTATTAGCTACACGAGCATAAGTTCGTATGTATGTACAAAATTCCTTAATTTTTTCAGAGAAAAATGTTTTGTATGACAATTTTAAATATATAACAATATACATTGAAAAACAGAATTTTAAAAATTTGTAGGTACACCCGTTTTCGAAATTTTTAAGTTTCATTTTCAAAAATTCAAAATATATTATTTTTCGAAAAATCGTAGCAGAAAGCCCTGTATGCTAACGCTGTAGTTTTAAGATTGTTAATTTGTACATTTAAGTAATATTAATAAAAATAATAATAATAATATTTTTCGAAAATTTTGGTATGCCGTATCATTTAGAATTCAAAGGTCCTTCTATATAAATCCGTCGAGCCGTTTATGAGAAAGTTGAAAATAAAAAAAAACTATACTATACCTACCTATAGTAGTTTCTTTAAAATCTTTGGAGTCGTTTTCGATATAATTAGGACAGTAGAAAAAATTGTATGGCAGGAACGGTTATTTTTGGGACTACAAAAAAAGATTTAAAAATCTATTTGATACAATCACCTAAACACAGTATCAAGTTTGAAGAAAGTAGCTTCAGTCGTTCTAAATCGTCTTACGACAGACAGACGGAAATGCGTATTTTATTGATACTCTTTATCATCGTAATATCAAGTTCTATCAAAATCTCGAGATCGAAGCCTTATACCTAGTATCAAACCAATGCCCTTTTTGGAAGCTAAATACAAGAGCAATCATGGATGTTTTACCTTAGATAGGCTAGGGTCGTTCTGTTGCGTTTATTTAAATATAAGGTTAATGTTTTAACACGCAACTAATTTGTATGATAAAAATTTTCCAATAACTTTGCTTTTTTGTAAAATTTAAAGATGGATCTTAATTGCGCCACAACTTCTTGACCAATATTCTTTGAAAACATTGCGGGGCAAATTTGAAATTAACGACTTAGGAACTTGGGACTTATCTTTAATAGGAACAGAATTTCTTAGCAAAAATTTTCGGTCCTCAATTTTTGAAATTTTGTGAGATCTCAGTTATATTATTTAATTTTTTAAAAGTTAAAGTTTATTTATTAATTTTTTTAAATTCTATTTCTTCTAACTAATGCCGCGCAATTCAGGTTGCATTAAAAAGACCTTAGGTCTTACAGGTATATAGATAAAAAAAACTTTTTTTGATTTACTTGTATAATAATGTCGACTACTATTATTTTTACCGGCGGCCATGGCCTTAAGAAAATTTGTTGGTACCAATTTTTCAAAAAGTATTGTTGGAAGAATGGGAAGACTGCAGACTTAATTCGCTTAATTACAAAACTTAACGAGCCACGTCATCGATAAGCTAGAGACTTGAAACATGTTGCCCTTCAATTCTTTTCTAGCTTATTACGATATTGATGGAAACATTTTTACCAAACAGTCAAACACACATCCAACCAGACACTTTCAAGAACGGAAGTTGTAGTAAAAACATTCTAAAATAATGGACCTAATATGGAGAAAAATTTAAAAAAAACAAGTAAGACTTATTTATTTTGTGGAGCGACGAAGTACATAATTAACAATTTAATTAATGGCATAACCCTCATTATTCAAAAAAAAAAGCTACCAAAAAGCTTTTCCTTTATTTTTGTTTGTTAATGTTTAAATGTTAATTGTTCTCTTGATTATTTGCCCTTTGTTTCCTACAACAATAGATTGAAATAAAAAATTAAAATCAGCTTCCCCATCAATATAATCAATCACAAAACTACAACTTCACTAGGTTTACAATATTTTTGTTTCTCGCAATTTTTTTGTTTAAATCTTTAATATGATTATAACAAACAAACAATGTTTATAAATACTTAAGCTTCTCATTTAGCAATTCAAATGGAACAATGACGCTATCGCTCACCTCCCGTTAATGAATCATCTTAATAAAGAAAATGAAAATAAAAAGCCAGCAAACGCGTGACTCTACACCATTTTTCGGAATTAAATAATAATAATCTGACTCTTCAGCTCGCGACATGTGTTTTTATTTATTATTTTTTTAATATTTTTTTGTTTTAATTTTCTGTTTTGTTTGTCGTATTCGAATATGTACTCGTAAAGCACGCGAATCGATTAAACAAATACTGAAAAACCGTACAACAGAAATCACCACACGGAAAGCTGCAGTCTCATAGGTCAAGAACTTGCCTGATGCCTGATGATCGAATTTGCTCATAAATGAATTTAGTTCCTCACGAAAACGCACTTAAGCATCAAACAAATTGAATCAGGACCATACAATTATATTTACTCTTAAAAATTGTGAACCAGCTGACATTTTATGTTGGGCTTTTCTGTCTTAGCCAAAATGTTAACAACATGAAAATTTATATACGAGTAGATACATATCTAATAAAATTTTGTCGGACATGAGGAAAATCGATAAGTTTTTTTTCCATGAGTGTTGAGTTTATTAATATTTTTCTGACCATCTACATCATGACTCATTTAACTCCTCGACACACGTCATGATTTGTGAAAAAAGAGGTAGATATCGGTGGTGTACTGAGAGGTCAGCAACATAGATGATTCCCAAAGGGCCCCACTTTAATTTAGAGAAATTTGCCAGTTTTAAATTTAATAACCAATTAATATAAGCTGTAACGGACTGATTTTTAAGACAAGAGTTAAGCTAGAATTACACGAACAACGTAATTAGTCATCGCGTTGACTCTCTGACGTGACCCTTAAATTTATTTTCATTCTGTCAGAACACCGTCAATACGTTAATCGAAAAATGCACGTCAGGGCCGGTGTGAATGTTCTCGCCGTTCGATTAAAAAAAAAAGAGTCACAACTCAGTATGAATTTTTGGTGTCATATTTATACTCCCATTAGATATATTTTCTTGAGACTAGATTTTAGAACCTTAGGAAAATTCTTTTCTGCTGCAAAAAGCGTTCCAAATTTCCAATAAAAATTGAGGTTGCTGGGAATGAATTTTTGGGAAATTTCTTACTCCACTCAAGTTGTTTATTATAGGGTCCCAATAATATTACCCTGCGACTGCGTATCCACAAGAGCAATAATTTCTTTCAGAAAATCGAACATGCAATGGAAATTTCCAATACAGACCACAAATTTCATAAAATAAATTATTTTATGAAATCGATTTCAGTATTCATTTCTTACCATCACTAATTTGACGTCTAATGTCAGTTCGATTGACATTTGTATGCTTTTTACCTTTACATGTGTATATTGATGGGTTGAGTTGGAATGGAATTCAAGGACGAGAATTCTCTGTTGTTTGATTGACACTCTGATTGACAATAAGATTTCATGAAATAATTTGCCCACTGAACGAAGAAATAAGAATGTTTGCAATAATTGCTGAAATAAAAACAAAAATTGTTCGTGGATGCGCATGGTTACAACTATCTGGAAAATTAATAAGGGCATAACTTCAAAGATGAACTAATAGCGCCATCTATGTATTTTTTTAAACAGACAAACTTATTAATTGATCTAAGATAAGGGAAATAATTTTTAAATCTGTTTAAAAGATTTAATGGCTTTTTGTTCTAAAGCAACAACAGTTTATTGTCAAAAAATCAGAACAATTTTATACGCATTAAAAATGACGCTTTCGAAATTTCATCCTGTCACAACAATTCAAAAATCTATTTTGGACAATCACCTAAAACGCTTAAAGACCAAGTTTGAAGAAACTCGCTTAAGCCGTTTAGGCTGTAGAGAGTTGTACAGACAGACAGACAGACGGAATTGCGCGACCCACGTTTTTGGTGTTCCCGATCATCGTAATGTCATGTTTGATTAAAATCTCGAGTTCAATTTTTTTTTCCAAATGCAAAACTTGCCCTATAGTACCTATATCGCAAGTAAAAATAGTTAACAATAGTTTGCTAATTGCTTTGAAATTTGAATAACTAAATGTTCATAATTATGGTAATTATCAACTGCGCTAACCACAAACAAAAAAAAAAAACAATTTTTCTATTAAAATTAATAAGTTCACGACAACATACATAACTTCGACAAAAACTATTCACATCGGAATTAAGCTGCAAGAAAGAATGGATAGGTGAAACGATAAATATCAAAGCAAATGCTATCATGTGGTATGGCTCGAGAACGTCCAAAGGGACAGGGGTAGGAAATTTTTAATCATCAGAACAATATATTCTTGGAACAGACAACTAACATTTTCCTTGCAGAAGTACTGCAACCAAATCATTGCCAGCAGGTTAGGCAGCCAAACCGTTTTAAAAATACTAAAACTCAATGGCATTATTTCAAAACTTGTGTGAGCAGATTGGAAGAAGACCACATATGTAGGTGTTTGGTCAATGAAGAGCAGGCAAAAATGGGAGAAATGGAGTACCAAAGGGGCTTGAACGCAGTTGAGGTATGGAAGAAAACAGAAGAGGGTTTCAAAAGATCACAACATTGGAAAACACTCTAAAAGCTGAGACAGACAAAACTATTAAATGGGAAATACAGCCAACCTGAATAGGAACTGATCATTGTAAAATTGTAGCCTCCCTGGGAAGGTACCCATGACCATATCCTACGTTAAGATGTTGCACTTATGCATCAAAGAGACAAATATCTGAGACGGTACAAATAGAGGAGAACAATTTATCCTTTCGGAATATACTCAATAAAGATCAAACTTGGAGAAAGAGCTGTAGAACTTATAATCTATCCAACAGCTATAGGGCCCGTTTGCTGATACACAACTTAAGCGTTTAAGTTCTACTTAAGAACTTTTTTCTTAAACTATGTGACAGTTTACGCAGTGGAAAAAGTAGCTCTTAAGCGTTTTAAGTTGAACATAAATATTTATGATTCGTATCAGAAACGGGCCTAATATATTTAATGGTAAAGGGTTATCAATTTTGCGGTTTCAAAAGCAAACGTAAATAAAACACATATAAAATATTTTTTTTCGTGATATTTCTTTTTTATTATAAAGTTTGAACGTTGACATTATGTGTGAAATACTACATCATTTAAATGAACACCACGCGAATTGTTACAAGCATCGATTCTTTTGAGGTAATTTCGACCACTTTTTGACACATATTGGGTGGTATCTCAGCCATAACTTGACCAATGTTGGTTTTCAAGTGCCCAAGAGTTAAAGGTTTATCTGCATAAATATGGTCTTTCGCGTAGCCCCACAAAAAAAATTCAGCGGTGCCAAATCGCATGATCTTGGTGGCCAGTTGATATCGCCATGACGAGAAATTACGCGGCCAGGAAATGTCTCTTGCAATAAAGCCATATTCGCTCGAGTTGTATGGCATGTGGCACCGTGTGCGAAAGTTAAGCGATCCATTTTCGTAAATGTCAGACTTCCAACTGACAAAAAAAAAAATTGGTTTAACAACTTAGTTTGACAGATGTCGAATTCCAGCCCTATACTTTTGAAACCGCGAAAGGGATAACCCTTTACCATCAAATACGTATTTTCACCAAAAACTATACAATTCAAGCTCAATATATATTAAAATACACAAGTCTATCCTTTTTTTTAATACGATAAGGTTCCCTTAACGCCGTCATTTTTTGATCAGTTTTTTGAGATATTAATCAAATTTATAATTCGTTTTCGAGCTACCGTTAATAATGGCGGACATGATCCAAGAAAATTAAAAATGTTGCAGTTTCATTTGACTTCACTTCAAATTCTAAGAATTATTATTTTTATTATTATCAAACTTTAAATTCGTAATAATTTGCTTCTTGGTAGTTGTCACTTTTATCAAGGAAATATTGAACAACACATTCTTGAATAATACCCAAGCTCCCAATTCTTTGGTAAAGTTATCATTATCATCATTTATGTTCCTACAAAAATTCCATCTTTGATTTTTCAAGCAGAAACTTCGCCAAATATTTCATTACTCTTATGTGTGCTTAACTTAAACACAAAGGTGTTTGATATTGTTGGAATTGTACTTCACATTTCTATATTACTTATTTTTTTTTCATTCGGGCCTCGGTTAAAAAAACAGTCCGCCACTGATAGTAGGAGTAAACATTCATATAAAATAGTCTGAGTCACCTAACAAAGTACATGTGTATGTATATAGGAAATATAAAGTACGTTTCGAAAAAGTCCTTCTATTTTAGGGATAACAAAATGTCTGATGAATATTATAGCAAAGTGATTTAATGTTGGCTGCAGGATGTGTCTGCTTCTTTGTCTAACTGTCTGTCTTTCTTTCTGTCGGGAATTTTAATCAATATAATCACATGCAATGCACAAAGGGAAAGTGAAAACTTTTTATTTGTTTTTATTTTTGCTATATAAGTTTAGTTCTACCACCCACCGTATGGGGGATGATAATAGTTTGTCGTAGTTGGTAGCAATTACCATGAAGGCTGCAAGCGTCATGGCCGCTAGTTATTGGGCGTGTATGTTGAGAACCGAAACTATTGATTTGCGTTCAGATGCGTATCTACATACAGATACATTAGATTGAGGAAACTAGTTTTTTTTTTTTTTTTGATTTGGGTTCCCTCTTGTTTCTCGCGATTTCATCTGAATCAAGTGCCTGCTATGCTTCAACCGCCCAAGCAATTTGATATTGTATTTTATTCAAAGACAAAAAAAAAAAAGAAAAGAAAATTATATTCAAATTACTTTGAGCCGGTCGGTGTGTGGCGGTAGTGGGTTGGTAGTGGCGTTTTCTATAAGCTTTCGACTCAAGTAGATGACCTTTTTTGGACACTTGTGTTTTAAGTAGGATGGACTTTGGTCAAATTGATTTGCTGAATTTGGTCTCATGAGTGATTTTGTATAGAGATTTGAACTGTAATAATTTTGGGATAATTAAATTTTTTTTGTTTAGGTACGCGAAAAAAAACAACACAGCGTTCAAAACGGATTTATTTTAGTTATCTGATATTTTAGAACGGAAATTAGGAACTACAAGTTTGGGTATAAATGGGTTCTAATAAATAATGATTTAAATACAATTTAGGAATTCGATTTGGATAAAATTATATTCTGTATAATCAATTTTAAAGTGATGGAGCATTTCGACGAATGATACATTTACAAACCGTGGCCATGGCGCGATAGTTGTGTGCTCGCCTGTCAACCTCGTGGTCACAGGTTCGATTCCTGCCGTTGTCTATGTCTTCTTATATTCCATTAAAAAACAATTCTAAAAATTGTCATAAAATGAGTTGCTGGTTTACTCATTACACGCTGTTCAGGCATAACACTAACAACATGTGATTTAGTAAACTACTCATAAATATGACAAAGAAATAAAATAAAAAATAAAATAATGCGAATTATAAGAGACATAAATAAAGAAGACACGGTAATTTTCTCCGCATTAGTTCAGCCGCCATCCCTGGAGATAAAATCTGAGACAACAACCACCGTCTCAATACGTCGTGAAACACATCTTTCTATCCTTCTTTCTCTTCTTTCACCGGATGCCGCGCTGTGTTAAAAACATATAAAGGGAATTCATAATCCCTTGAGCGAGTGCAAAATAATAAAAAAAAAAACTTAGCCAATTTTCCTCTCAGAAACAGAAAAAAAAATAATTACAGGAAAGAAATAAAATAAGTTAAGTTTGGCAACTCCGATTAGTGAATGAGAAATCCTGAAAATCCACTTTTTGGAAACTATGAAAATCATCTTCTTGTGAAGAAAAAAAACATTATCCATTGAGATCGTAAATTGGTTTCAAAATATAAATCGACAGTATTTTCTGTATAGACGACAACCAAAAAAAACAACAAAAATGTCAAAGCACAATGACATTATGTGGTGCGCCATTTGCAAAAATTATGAGATTACTTTTTCTTATTTTATATATTTTCAGTTTTTTTTTTGTAATTATCTTCTTCTTCAAAAAAAATAAAATACACGCAGGATCATAAGAACTTGCTCTTGTAGCTAACAAAGTTAATGAAGCTAATCATTGATGCTGTTAGTAGTAGGTAGTGTTATCCTATGAAGGCTTAAAATCTGAATATGCAGTTCTATTTAAACGTTTAGGGATCATTTGTATACAAAAAAAAATTACTCGGTTCATCCAATAGTGAGAAAGTCAAAAATATTAAAACTGGATCTTCGGGAAATACCGTTAATAAGTACGCAATATAATTTTTTTTTAAATTAAAAGTGGACTGCACTAATTTAAGAACACACACATTTTTTATCAGAATTCTTGGTACCGTTTTCGAGAAATACATTTTTTTCTTAAGGTTTTTTTTAACATTTGTATGGGAGTTGTTTTTTATTGTTTTTACTAAATACGAAGTTTCGAAAAAATCGATTGAGTCGTTTTCGAAATAATGGGTTTTAAAAAATAAATGTTTTTTTTTATAATTTCTAAAAAAAATTAAATGCACGACTGGATCGTACAAACTTGCTCTTGTAGCTAACAACTTTAGTGTTACTCACTGACGCTGCGTTGTTGGTAGGTAGCTAGTCTATTATAGTTATCCTATGCGGATTTAAAGCCCATGTAGGTAATATTACCTTGATTCTTAGTATAATGAATTGTCGAATGCATAATTCAAGGAATAGTTAAATAGGAAGCTACCTACAAATTTATATTTAAATGGATTTTAATTTTGTAAACTAGGAGGGTAATAATGTAAATATGTACAAGTGCATACATATATATACATATATTTATATAATGAAAGTGAATAGTGTATAAGTGGAAAAAATCGTTTTTTAAAATTATTAAAACTGCCAAAACCATCACTTTAATCGAAAAAATGAAGAACGCCATTAGATGCCACGAACCAATGAAAATTTTATAAAAAAGTATCCCTAAAATTGTGTTACGGGTTTTGATGTAAATCCTGTTTTTTATTTTTGGTTTTTTGAAAACAAAATTCTTTTGAAATGTTGGTATGCAATTTTTTAGAGACTATTAATGTACATGTGAATATAAAATTTAAAATTAATTTTTTTGATTAGTTTTAAAAATATTGATTTTTCAAAAAAAAAATCAATAATTAATTTTAATTTAAAAAAAAAAGTTATTCAAAATTTTGATATGCAAAATTAATTAAGCTACTTAGATCTTCTCAGACATAAAATTTGACAGAAATCCAATATAACGTTACTGAGAAAGCCAACAATTAAAAAACCGTTATATGAAAGGTTCCGTTAATAGACGCTTCCTGAACATTTGGTTCATATCTTAATGATAACTATTGCCAACAAAAAAAATTCTCAAAATTTTTTATCAAAATCGTTTGAGCCGTTTAGAGAAAAATAAGTTTTTCCTTCAAGGTCATATGGCAGGTACCGTTATTTTTAGGCCTAAAAATAAAATTTCAATTTCCCCTCTGAGGAATGCCAAAATAATCACACATACCAAATTTGATGGCAATCGCTTAAGCCGTTTAGGCTGTAGCTCGTTATACATACAGACGGACAGACATTTTTTGGCGATAACTTTTTTAGGCTTCTCTATGATCGTAATGACATGTTCCATTGTTAGAATTTTTTTTTCTTACGAATTCATAATTCATCTTATAGTTCCTATAATCGCAAGTAAAAATTGAACATAATTGGTTTACATTAGTGTTTAGATTTTCTAGGAGTTTCTGCATAAAATAAAATCGTTTTACAGAAAATCGAAAAGCGAAAAAATGGTTACACTAACTAGAGGTATCTACCAAAAATAACTTTTTTTACAAAAAAATGCAAGCAAATCATTCTTTCCCCCCATTTATAAACAGATTTTTAATAAAAATCGTTGGGGCCGTTTTTGAAGAAAAATAAGATTGTTCTTTTTGACAAAAAAAAATGTGGCAGGTGCCGTTATTTTTCGTCTTAAAAAAAATTGTGGGAATATTACCGAAAAAACCATATCCACCCAGTTTGAAGCAAGTCCATGCAACAGTTTAGACTGTAGTGTAACCTCGACGACAAACAGACCGAATTGTGGGACCCATTTTTATTATCTTCGCTATTAACGTAATGTCAAGTTTGATCAAAATCTCGAGTTAAATTTTTTTTATGAATCCATAACTTGATATAGTAGGTACTTTTATATCGCAAGTTATAACCAATTCTTGATTTATTGGCACAATTTATCAAAAATTTCGACACAATAAGGTTAATGTGTACTAGTTTGATCAAACTTGTGTGTACATAAAACATAAAACTAAAACATAATATTATCTCTGATAAGATTATAAAAAAGATATTCTGGGGCTCAATATTGAATTGTATTCAAGATGTTCCAAAACAAGTTTTGGGAGCTCATGTCCAAATGTGCGAGCTTTGACGAATGTAAGATTTATAAATTACAGCCAGATTAGAAGGGGAGAAGAATTTTTGACATCTTCAAAGAAACCCTCAACACTTAGCAGCATTTTTGGCTACATCCAATAAAATATGTAATCGCTCCACAAAATAATAAGTATAAGCTCTGATTTTTGTCTCGCGAATTTTCCATTTCATGTTTAGCTTTTAGGTTTTTATTATTTCATTATTTTTAGATAGTCTTAAATGGAAAGGTAGTTAGGAAAGAAATGTGAAATCTTGATATACGGTATTTTTTTTCAATTTTCAAACCCACATTATCCTGTTTTTTTTTTGTATGTGTGGACGAATGCTTTATTTTTGTATATGTATAGGGGGGAGTGGGGCAAAAATGTGCAAAACAATTTTTGGTTTAGCTTTATAGTTCAAAATAAATAAAATTATTTTTGGAAAACTTATGCTTTTTGTTTCGTAAGCAGAGTGAAGTTGGTTTCAATTTAAACCAGAAAAATTATGAGACAAAACAAAAAAAACTACCAATTTAACAACTTTGCTCTCATAGGGCATAGACAATCATAATAATAATCAATAACCCAATTTTGTAATAATAATCTGTATACGAGTAGCACTTTAGTTTAAGTTTACTTGATTTTGTTCAAATTACATTAACTTTGTAACTTTTAAGGTTTTCGCGGTTGTTTACATATAACATACAGTCGAACTTCGATAACTCGAATATTTGATAACTCGAATGAAATTGGTTGGCAATAGCGCGAAGCCTGAAGTTTACATGTAATTTTTGTTTGATAACTCGAACTTCTATAACTCGAATGTCTTGATAACTCGAAGATATTATTTGGCGTCACCTTCGATAACTCGAATTTTTTAAGGAAATTATCAAATTCTGTGGATTTTTACAAGTTCATTTCATAATGCATTGCATTTGTGATACTGTGGTTGTATGTTCTATGACCTTGTATACATATTTGAGTTTGTTGAAAATTGTGATTCCTTTAATTGTGAGTAAAAGCTGTCATGTTCCGGTGTTAGAACACACATTATTAGGTTGATATACGTATGTATTATAATACGAAGTCAAAGTCCAATTTTAAAAATAAAAAAAAAGAGGAAATAAAAAATAAAATAAACTTACGTCGATATTAACAGTGCAGTGTGAAGTTTTTATTAAAAGTAAAGCTAACGTTGATATGTCCTTAAACGAACATTAAAAACATCGCTTTTATCGAAGATAAATTGAAATTAATAAAATAAGTGGAGAGTGGGTCAAGAAAGTATGACATTTATTTTTAGAATTGGTTTTTAATGGAAAAATAAGAAGACATAGACTACGGCAGGGATCGAACCTGTGACCATGGGGTTGACAGGCGAACACACAACTATCGCGCCACGGCCACCCCCATCTATAGCATTCCGGCAAATCCATTCGTCGTTCAAGTATAACAGAATATTTTAAATAATCTCAACAACAACAACTTTTTTATTCGCAAATAAATATTACGTAATTTATATTAATTTTCTGTTTTACTTGATAACTCGAAGTCTTGATAGCTCAATAATTTTTTTGGCAAGTGATGGTTCGAGTTATCAAAGTTCGACTGTATTTAGTTTTGTAGGATCAGCCGCGTTAATAACTATTTAGTATTTAGAAAGCGCAATACTTTACTCACCCCGAACGTTTCGCTACGAATTGCATCGAGCGTGGTCACCGGGAAACTGCCTGAAACTGGAAACTTAACATCTCTTTGGCAGTTTCCCGGTGACAACGCTCGATGCAATTCGTAGCGAAACGTTCGGGGTGAGTACAGTATTAAACTCGCTAAATACTCAATAGTTATTAACGCGGCTAATACTAAAAAACTAAATATGTTATACATTAACTTTGTTGCCCTATCCATTGATTCTAATATATCTTTTTGATTAATTATTTTTTGTAGGAAATATAATAATCATTTGATATAATGAAATTCACAAATAGCGAGACATTCATTTTCAAAAAAAAAAAATCTGTTCTGCTTACCCCTTTCTCTCCTAATACTATTTTAATAATTTTCTGTGTTTTGCATAATGTTTCCCTTACAAAATAAAATTTAATTTAAAAGTTTTCTTATGTTTCCCTACACATTATTCATATTTTTTCTGCCACCAAAAAATCTAGAGAAATTTCAGTCAAGAGCTAAGGACGTACTATGGATTCGACTATACTATATAGGTTCTTATAATCCACTTTGTTTGTATCTTGACAAATATAACAAGTACTGACTTCTCATTTCCCCCAAATTAACTTCTTGAACAAACTACTTCATTTTATACTGTATAGTCTCACCAAGAGAACCTATTATTAGATGCATGTTCGTTTAATAGATACATCTAACAGATCCAATTAAGTCCTATCATCTCGTGCACTCTCATATTGACCCGATTAAGGCCAAGCATCTAGAGTAGAAAGGTTTGTATGAACAATCGAATTTAATGGTAAATATACAATGATATCATTAAAGCCTTAAAGCGAAAAAGAGTCTGTCTAAATATACGGAATAATATAGCCGGAAATCATTTTTAAAGTGATTCACAAGGACATTTCCATGGCCATGATCAAACCACCATTCTTGCCAAAAAAAAATCCAATTATTAAAGTCAAAGTCGATGTCAAGGACTATAAAATATTATTGGAACATTTTCATCCAACTCATATAAAGAATGCAAAACTTCGCCCTTCGAGACTCACATACGAGTAAGATAGGATAGGATAGGGGAAAAAACCTTCCGGCTTCCTTCAGGACTTGGGGGCTCCTTAAATAGGCGTAGTTGATTCAACATCATAATTCGGATAAATTAACCAACTCAGGTGATGCCTACATAATATACGTATAATTTTGTTAGTGTGCGTTGGAATATGGTATTGCTTTACACAAAAACAAACTTATTCACTTTGCTTATACAAAAAAAATAAAACCAAAGTTTTATGAGATATTAAAACCGCCTCCTTCAAAACTTACCAGTTGGGCAGTAGTGTATTTTTTCGCTAAATAGCGATTTTTTTTATTCGATAAAATTTTCGGCAAAAAGAGCAAACTGCTTTTCAATATTTATTTATTTTTTTCTCACTCACACATTTGCTTTGCTAGGAATTGTTAAACAATTCTCACAGTAACTTTTCACCAAAACACAATCTCTGATATGGCAAATTTAATTTATTTATTTCTGTGCAATTTTTTTTTTAGATGAGTTTTAGTTTTTTCTTTATTAATTTTTTCCTTCTAAAAAGTATCCTTTTATAGAAAAGAAAAAAAAAACAGTGAACCCATTCGACGGAAAAACAACTCCCGTGTGCACTGAGAAGGGTTTTTACTTTGAGCGAGGAAAATAAAATTTTCCACTTTTGTTGCCGTGTTCGTCCTTTTTTTTGCTTCTTTTTTATTCTTATTTGACAGGTTGTCGTCGTCTAGCAGTTTTCGTTCTGTCAAATGGACACTGGAAAACTCTACTGCGCATATTCTCTGAGAGCGCAATACCTGTCATTCGCTTTGTAAAGTGCCCTTTGCAGAGGGAAAGTGAAATTCCATAGAAGAGGGCACATTCTTTTAAGGGTATGTTTTTGGGGTTATTTAGTGATTTTCCTTATTTTTAATTTTTTTCTTTTTTGCTTTGCATTTCTTTGTAAATGTGAATCGTTGCATGCATGCAGAATATTACAAGAGAGGCATAGAAAACTTTTTAGTGAGAAAGTATGTATATGAAAAATAATTGACAAGAATTTGCTGTAGGGGCAGTATAGCAGAAGAGATGGTTCGGTGCATATACGATGATGGTGATGGTATTTCTGGAAAAACCAGACAATATTATATGCTTCGTATACACACTCGTATTAGTGTTTGAAAGTTTTGCAATTGCAGTTCTTTTGGTGGAGCATAATTGGTTTAGTTTAGAAAAACCTCAACTAGGTTTTTAAACATGGAGGAAGTTGTATGTTTTAATAATTATGACTCAAGTGAAAGAAAAGTACCTACTATATGTATTTACTTTAGGATGGTAAATTTTTTCAAGATTTCCTTAACATCTTGACAAAGTGTTAGCGAAATAAGCAGTACCTATATGTGGAGGGTTATATTTTAATAAGGGTGAATCATGACCGGAAAAGTACTCGGTTGTATAGACGGCTTCGAACATACGGCGCAATGGAAATACATTTTATTTCCTATAATTTGAAAGGCTTAACTTTAGTGTATAAAATCTGCATTCTGCAGTGATATCTAAACAGCATAAGTATAAATATGCAGGTACGTTTGTCATCAGACGGTTCAAAGGTAAAACCCATTAGAAATATAATAGAAAATTAGTAAAAATAGAATTTTTGAAAGTAAAAAGTCGAGTTTTAATGATATGAAGCACATAGCTTTTAGATATCAATTAATCAATTTAGTCACATCTAAAGCATTATTGGAATCGAATAGGCAGTGCTAAAAACTTTTTTTTATTACAAAACTAATTGTAGGTGTTTGGAAGCCTTATTTCTTTTATAATTGAATGAGCACTTAAGGGGATCTGGCTACCCATACAATATACAAGAACAGTGCGAGCATTAAGGAAATTAGGAAGGATTTAAAAGGAGATACCTATACATAGCTATTGGTTTTGAAACTTTGAATATGAAAATGGAAACGAAAAATAGAGCCGGGTAAAGAATTCAACATTCGTGTTGTTCGGCTAAGGAAAGAATCTCTGTATACTTAACAATACATCCTCAGTTGGACTCAAGGTCAAACTGATGAGCATTCTTGGAGGGGCGATTATTAAGGGAAGGAATGCAACTGGCTATTCGCTAGAACATTCTTTATAAAAATAGCAATAAAATAATGAAATACATGAAACTTTACGACAGTTTTCTAGAGTTGTAAATGTTTCCTTATCATTCGTAGAGCTCTATTTTGAAATCTGTATCTTACAAATGAGTTTTGGGAGCTCCTGCCCAAATGTGAGAGTTATACTACAGCTACCAGTTTTGGACGAATGAAGACCAAGATCAAAAGGGGAGGTGAAATTCTTGAATCTTCGAAAAAAAACCCCAACCAATTTCCAGCGTGTTTGGCGACATCAAATATGTGATCATTCCACAAGATTGAAAGCTGATCGGTTTCTTCAATTCAAGTGCTACTCATGTATAGTAGCATGGGGGTTATGTTCTGTTTTAACGACAGAAGACAGAGCTGAGTTTTTGAAGCATTAAGCAGTTTCTTATTCCCCATTGGAAAATACTGTCGAGATCAGAATTTAATGAGGTTATCACACGCTACCGTTGCTATTTTACAGCCGAAGAAGAAGAAAGTGAATTTGAAAACGAATATGAAAAGCTGAATTATCGTCCGCAAAATAATTTAGTGGATTTAAAGTTTCAGACAAGAGATCATTGATAAATATGAGAAAGAGATTAGGAGACAGAACGGAACCCTGTATTAAACCAGCATTTATTTTGTGAATCTTAGACTTGAAACCATCCAATACAATTTGTATTGATCGGTCCGAATGGTAATTGCTAATTCAAGGAAAAAAGAGATTTATCGATACCAAATGCACGCATTTTCAATAAGAGATCTAACAAATGCTTTTGAAATATCAAGCGCAATAATATTACTTTCTCCAAAACGATGTAACGAGATATACCATCAAATCATCAGTGAATCTATTGCTACCAAAGTCATACTGCTGGTAATTAAGGAGCGTTTGTTCTTCAAGATATTTCTTTAAAAAAAATGTATAATACTTGCTCCGTGGGCCTCGTGGGTTTACAAAAAAAATCGGGTCAGGGAGATAGAACCTATGAGATGAGGGCTCATCAAATTGCTTCAGATTTGCTAGAGCATTTATTGTGAGCAATTTTCTAGGGAAAAAAAATCGATGGGTTTCTTCCATACAACGGTTACATGTTTTTTTTTTAATTTTCCCAAATGGTTTTGACTAAATTTCATATAACAGCTATGTATGTACATATGTAGATTTGTACATTATGTACATTTCTTTCTTAGAAATTTAACGTATCTTATTGTTTCAACTTTACACAGAAGTACTTTTACTTAGGACAAATATAATTGTACATACCTCATTCAATCCGCTATTTTGCCACTTTGAAGTATACCAAGCCTACCTCGGAAGAGATGTTTCAATAACAATTTGTTGAAATACCAAAACATTTTAGTAAAACCAAGAGATCGTACGAAATTCATCAGGAACAGGAATTTCGTATCAAAAATTTCTTCACTAATTCACAATATTGAAATCCTAAATTGTTTGAAATTTAAAGCAAAAACATTTTGTTGTAATTTTTAAATTTGATTTTGTTTTAATAAACACAGTCATCGACAGTGTAATAGGGGCCCTAACTAAAATTGTCACACAGTTTGTTTCAGATATATTCTGCACACTTCCACAATTGTAGCTTTTCAACCATGTACGAGTACAATTAATCGAAATCGGTTGAATACGTTTTTGATATATGACGAGGACCATACAATTTGGTTTATTTATTTTTTGTATTAAGTAAAGTATTTTATCAATGTTTACTATACTTATGCACATAACTATCAAATTTCAAGTGACAAATATCATCTAAACCAAAATGGCGATCAAACAAAATCGATTACCCAATAGATTCGTATTTTACAAAGAAAAATGTGAAGTCAAGTTTGTTAACCTTTTGATAAAAATTTGTGTTTCAAATTTATTTTTATTGTTGTAAGAATATTGTAACTGTTTATCAACCATAAACGTAGTTGTAGATTGATATGTATCAAGTTTAAAAATCAACTACCCACAGAGTTCTGAGTTTTATAGGCGAAATTTTATGATGTGATAGAAAATTAGATAGATAAGCATAAGGTAGGTAAAATAATTTTATTCATATTAGGAATTGGATGTTTTTTACGGTAAATTAATTTTTATGATGCCGAAAATGAAAATTTTACTGCGAGATTTATTGAGTCTTAAGTGGTATTGAATGGTCAAAAAAATATAATCAAAATGACATGGAAATAGATTTAATTTGCTCGACTTTGTAAAAATTAAAAAAAAATATATTTTTGAAATTATTTTAAAATTTTATTCGTTTCAATTACTCGAAAATTTTCCTTTTTAGACCTAGAATTTATTTTGAAATTGCTTGCTTAGCTAAATGTTCGGTTAACATCATTGGAAGTTAAAAAAAAAATATATATATATTAGGTATTTTCATTTCCGAAAATTGATAAAATTTAAAGTTATTAAAACTCCTTTTTTTATTATATGTTTATTTGTGGACTTTCTTTGAGGTTAATGAATAAAATTATAACTTTATAATAAATAAATTTCAGTAAGTACTTGACGTTACCCAGAATGAACGGTGCCGCGACACTAGGCCATATTTGACCTTATAAATCCATATTTCCAGGTAAGAGACATACGGCTATTTTGTCACTTTCGGGAAATCTAGTTTTGCAAAGTTTCTTTAATCCACAAATCCAAACAAAAAAAAACTTTCCATACACCCAAAACTGGCGCCCAGACCAGTTTTTATATTGGAATAAGCAGGATTTCAAACATTTGATCGCTTAAAATTCTCTTTGAGCTAAATGGCCGCGAAGCGGGCAATCGCCGAAGGTTTCCCCGACCTTTTCGAGAGTAGATATATTAAAAGTATAGGTATTCATTTATTAACATCAAAGTCCGACCAACACCGAATAAAAATAAAATGCACGACTAGAACGCACGTACTTGCTTTTATGTTCGATCACATCTTAAGTACATGATTTTTAACAGAAACAGTCCAATGTATTTTTAGTGTTTTTTACTTAATTGTTTATATAAAAAAACATTAAATTTTTTTTCTAAAAAAAAATGTTTATAATGACAATTGTACGTGTTTAATAATATAAATTTAAAAACTGAATTTCAAAAAAAATCGTCTACCCGTTTTCGAAACATTGAATTTTCAAAAAAAAAAAATAATTAGTTTTCAAAAATCCAAAAAAAAATTGTTTTCGAAAATGTTGGTATGAATAATTTGAAGGAAATTTAGTTCGAAATCCGTGGAACCGTTCATGACAAAGTCGAAAATCAAAAAAAGGCTGTATGTACCGTTAATTACAAAATATAAAAAAAAAATGTTAGACCAAACTGTAGACTATACTAAGTACACACTTTTTTAAAATCAAAATCGTTATAGCCGTTTTCGAGATAAATGAGTACCGGTAATTTTGGAGCTGAAATATAGATTTAAAAAAGAATTGAGCTACAATGCTTATGTATCAAGTTTGAAAGAAATCCCTTCAGCCCTTTAGGCTGTAGAGCGACCTACAGACAGACAGATAGACAGGCGGAATTGCGAGACCCGCTTTTTTGATAATCATAATTTTTTTAGAAAATTTCCCTTCACGCAAAAAAGGGGAATATAGGCCCCTCTTATCTAACTCTTCTACAAAAATCAGTCATTATTTCTTGTTGCCTGAGTTATCGTACTCTTGCCTGTACTTGCAGCAAGCACAATGAGAATACCATCGGTCGTATTCAATACAATTCGGTTAAATATGTACGCAGTGAATAAGCTCAACATTGTCTAAATTAATACTCATAGAACATCTAAGCAAATTCAGCATAAAATTCCTCTAATCACGTTACATAACTTTTATGAATAACATTTCCTTTGCCTTTGGAGACATATAAGTGACTTTACGCAGTCTCTAAAATGTGTTGAAGAATAAGCCTGAAAACTGTTGAAATATATGTAGCTCAGAAAAGTTTTTTTTAAAGGGCTCCAAAATTGTTGATACATTTTTACCAGAAACCGTAACTGATTAAAGAATAATACCACTCTATGAATTTTTTTTTAAACTCAGGTTTAACTAAACTACAGTTTAAGACAATTTTGGCTCAATGAATACAGACCGATTTTTCTTACAAATTGTTGGTTTTATATTTTTATAAGATTATTAACTTGTTTTACAAAACAAATAGCTTCAAAAATTTTGAAACCATAAACTTAAAAAAATTGAATCAAACTCCGAAAATTCAACTAAACCTAGGTTTAACTTGACTCAGTGAATACGCCCCATTATTTTATTTAACTATTTTTTAGGTGAATTTAATTTTTTGTAAATATTTGTTTCCTAAATGTTTACTAAATTTCAAGAAGTTGAATTTATGTAGATAAATAAAGGTTATAACTAATTAATAGGTGAGTATACATATATTATTATTTATTCTATTAAAATTAAAAATAATAATACAAAATTGCAAAATTTAATAAATCTTATCCTGAACAACGCATGCCTTCATATATGCATCTCAGGTAAAACGTGAGTTTGATAACCCATCAACAGGCTCATAGAATAAATTCATTAGAAATCTCTGCCTACAGCAATTGGAAAATAAAATTAAGTCTAGATGCAGTATAATTAACAAGATTTCATCTAGGTACCTCTACGTCTAGTTACTATAATTCTTAAATAATTACAGAATACATATTAAATTAAATAACATATTTATGCACTTCAATACCAACCTTAATTATTGTTCTCATATAATCCGCATAATCCAATTACTAGATACGTTTGTTTTCTTTGAAGAGATTCCCAGTTAACAGAAATGTCGTTGCAGAGTAGAGTTTTTCATTCATAAATTTTAGAAACAGCAAACAAGAAAACAGCACAAAAAGATAAACACAGTTCGAAATGATTTTAAACTAAAACTGCACTTGATTTATTGATATATTTTTTTTTCTATCAGAACGAAACTTAACTTATTTACGGTACTTTGTTAACTCGATTAGTACCTAATAGTAATTTTTGATTGATTTAAAACTGATAGTAAAGTGATATGGAAAAACTAACTGATAGTGTGTATACGAGACTATCAGTCAATTGGGAACTCTGAAAAATTATGACAAAAAAACTTTTGAAGATAACACATTAATGACACAATATTTGATAAACCGTTCTTTTTTTTTTGTTTGGAAAATATACTTTAGTTATATTTAACAAAAAAAAAATTAAACGCACAAAGAGCCTCGCACGCGATTTAATTGAAATCTCACAAAATACTGAATCGCACTCCAGTTGGTCGCTGGTGTTATAGAGCACAATTGCCGTTGTTTGTTGGTTTTGTTGTGCTGCTGTTTGGTTTCGTTGGGTGCAAGTTGTGGAACAAGTTTGATTTAAAAGGGAAATTTTTTTTTGGTTGGAGTAGGAGTTCGAATAAAACAATTTTGTGCGGGGTTGCGTTGATGTTGAATATGTTGGGCTGGAAATGGATTTTAGTTTAAAGGCAGAGGGTGAATTATTCTTATCGGGTGATGTTACTTTTCATTTTGAGTTCATAGGTATACTGTTAATTTATGAATGATTGCCATTTGCTAGAAAAGGAATTTCGTGATTGAAAATTCGACAAAAAGTGGTTCAAGTTGCAATTTATGTAGTTATGTACTGTATACATAATTAGAACTCTAAGGGACAGTTTAAGAGTGTACACGTAAGTTCGCCCTGAGTTTGAGTAAACATCGAACGATAAGTATCACTTAGGTTACTTTTCTGTTTCACAGTCGATTAAAATTACTTCATTCAAATGCATGAATAACAATGGCAACCCTTGTATTTTTGACATTATTATTTAAAGTTTTATTCAAAATGCAAAAAAACGCACACAGTTACCAATGATGCAAAACTGAGGGCATGAAAAGAAATAGAGGCCGAATTCAATACCCTTGAACTTCTTCGTAAGGAAAATGAGGTGCTGAAGAATAAACACCACAATGACTCGAATGCTGGTTCATCACAAGCGAAAAATGTCATTTATGAGACTGATGAAGAAGAGCTACCCCGCGAAACAGATAAGTCTTCAAACAAAAGGCCGAGTAAAAAACGCAAGGTTGGAGCCTCACCTGATGGCGCCTGTTTTCCTGAAAAAATTGCATCACCTTGGCATCTTTTCCCAATATTAAAGAAAAACCTTTTAAAATTAGGCATCCGCCACCAATTAATGTTGTCGGTATTGCGGATTATAACCGGCTGCAATGTTGTCAGTATTGCGGAGTATAACCGGCTGCAAACTATCTTAAAGACGTTAACACCATCAGACTTTAAGGTTATTTCACTTAATAACAACAAATGGAAAGTTTGCGTGAAAGATCCTGAAAGTTATCGTCTCCTGTCGCGAAAACTAAACGAAGAAAATGTGGAATGGTACACTTATGAGAATAAGTCGGAAAGACCTTTACGAGTTGTAGCGAGAGGTTTGCACCCATCATGTCCAAAAGACGATATTATTAACGATCTAAAGAGGAACTATAAGATCTTAGATGCTGTGAACATCGTCAAAAGAGAAACACAAAAAAAAGATAGCGAAGCAAATGTGGTACAGCGTGGTCTTCCACTATTTATTCTTACTTTTGATAAGGCAGAGAAAATAAACGATATTTACAAAATTAAAACAATCCTCAATATTGTTGTTAAGATCGAACCTTTAAGAAAGAGTTCAAGACTGATTCCGCAGTGTAAACTCTGTCAAGAATTCAATCACACGCAAACTTATTGCTAAAGAGAACCTAGGTGTGTTAAGTGCGCCGGAAATCATCTTACTAAAGACTGCACCTCAGATAGCAAAAGTGCAGCAACGTGCATAAATTGTAATAAAAGTCATCCGGCCAACTATAGAGGCTGTGAAGTAGCAAACGAATTACAAAAACGGCGATCAAAATTTACGCAGTCACAAAGAAAACCACCAAGCCAATTAGAAAAGCAGGTTCTTAAGACCCCTAAGAGGTTAAATGCCCAAATACCCAAAGCAAAAGATCAATCAACACAACCAGAGAAAACACCAAAGAAAGGTAGTGTAAACACATATGCCCAAATAACGGCTAAGAACATACCTTTACAAAAAGATACTGCTAGTGATCCACTCTCGAACCTCTTAAACATAATCCTTTCAAAAATTGAGGAGCAATGTGGTACAAATTAACTTATATTTGATGGGCTAACTAAACTCGAAATCAGTTTTCGGCCAAAACGCCCTACAAAAGGAAAAACATGATGGAAAAGCTCAAAATAATTACTTGGAATGCCAACGGATTATGGCAAAAATTTGGAGAACTAGAAATGTTTATGCATGAGAAAGATATTGATATTTGTTTGATATCGGAAACGCATGTCAAGAAACAATCAAATAGTAAGATCAATGGATATTTAGAATACCACGCAACTCATCCGTCGAACAAAGCCAGAGGTGGGGCATCTTTATTTATAAAAGAATGCATCGAACACACGATAGGCCCAAAAATAGAGGCTGAATCAATGCAATTAATCGGTGTACAGGTTAGAACTCAGAATGTTGTACTGAATGTATCTTCCATATACTGTCCTCCACGATGTAAAATTGAAAAGAATGTATTTATGAACGTGCTAAAGTTACTTAAACAAAATTTTACTCTTGGTGGTGACTTTAATGCGAAACACAGCTTTTGGGGATCTAGAGTTATTTCTCAAAAGGGTGGAATGCTCTACGATGCGGTAATGGAAAATAATTGCGATTTTCATTCGACTGGCAACCCGACTTACTGGCCGACTGATCCATCGAAATTCACAGAATTCAATACCCGTAGTCAATTCTTGAGCCAACGGAATGTAAAGACCTTGATCAAAAATGTCAATTACTAAAGTAGCTCTTAAGTGCCCAACAATTGCCACTTAAGTCCCACTTCAACTTGGCTTGTGTGAAATTGAAATCTTACCCGGAGTGAAGTTAAGGCGGCAATTGGCACTGAGGGATAAAGTGTGAAACTGGCCCTAAGAATATTTTGATTTATTGATCTAGTATCTAACTAGTGTCATACAATTCAGAATGTATTTAAAAGACCTTAGCCCTTACAGCTTACAGGCATACAATTCAAATTATAAAAAAAAATATCTATTGCATGTCTATACAGGAACAAACCTTTTGAGCAAAAAAATTTAATTGGCCAGAAAGATCTTTAAGAGCTAATAGTTATAGTTAAGCAGTCAGTTAGTACTTTAACCAATAGCCGGAGGAAATATGAATTTACTTTCAAATTCTGATACAAGTCATTAAAGAAATAAGAAAAATGTTAATTTAAGAGTGACATAAACTTATTCAGAGAAATAAATCTTTAATTTCATGTTAAATAGATAACTTTAAAATCCTCTGAAAGTTAACTAAATTTTAAAATTTTGGCGGAGCGAAATTTGTGAGATTTCAGTTATCTCAAATGGCCATGCTTTTTCTTGTTTGAAAAAAAAAAATTGATTATTATTATTTTTTAGTCCGATTGTTTAATGATTTTAAATCTAGAGGGAACGGTAATTTGAAAAGAATTTTTTTGTAGGATGACATATTGGAGTCTATTCCTCTGGAAACTGACACCCAAATTAATAAACATGGACTAGGGAAGGTTTACGACTTATTCCGTTGACAAAGTGCGAAATACTATTAATAAATCACAATTTCTGTTATTTCACGTTTACCAACTTAGTGCTTCGCTAGACCATGGAAGACGGTGGTCTAGAGATGGACTAAGAATTAAAAAAATATACAGGGACATAGAATAAAAAGAGATAGAGTTGGTACTTATTGTAGTAGACTTTGATCGTTTTTTTATTAATAGGAAATTTTAGTCCATGGTCTAACTCTTATTGTATGGTTTTGTAAGTCCATGGGCTAAAGGTGGACTAAGCGTTTTTTATTAATAGGGCTGTGACTGTTTAGCTAATGATTGAAATAAGTGCAATGGAACCGCTTAGAGTGAAAGATTACAAAATGCATATTTATAATGTTTCATCCGACTAATAAGTTAACGCCTTGAACAAAGTGGAATTTAATTTATTTGTTGTTGTTTTTTTTGTCTAAGATTAAAGTTAAGGCAATAATTGAGTATATTGTAATAAAGCCATAGAAGTAAAAGGTAGATATGTACATATTTAGTAGAAATACAGTTGTCGACACAGTTATGTATTTTAACAAGTTAAATTTTGTATAGATTTCGAGTTTCAGATATAAATCGAGAAAATCGAAAATGGGAAATTGCTATTAGGCCCATGAGTAAAAATATTTAATTATTTTAAATTGAATAATTTATTGGATTTTTAAATGACAAAAAAATCACAATATTTTCAAGCTTATTTTGACAAAACATTTGTTGCTTACTAAAAAAAATATCTTTATAAAATAAAAATAAAATTAGCGCTTCTTAATAAAAACATAATATCCGCCCAGTGTGTATGAATTTTTCAATGCGTTTTGACAAAGATTCCACAAGTTCCTGAAGCATTTCTAGAACTTCGGCCCAAAACTTTCTTACTTCCAAAAACGTGCCTTTTCTGGTTTTTTGTCAAAGCTTTTTCCCTTTGCATACAACCATACATTCTCTCAAATATTTAAATCGGGACTTTTCGGTGGACAGTCAAGTGTCTACTCCGATGTCTCACAAAAAGTTACTGAAGTTACTCATTCGGCCCTTGTAGCATTGGGCATTGTCCTGCTGAAAAATGAAGACTCACCCAAGTTGGAAATGCATAATCATTTAAGACAGTCAAATATTTATGCTGGTTCTATCAATTGGTACTAAGTTAACCTGCCACTTGACGAAACATAACTTTAAAAAAATAACTGATCCTCTTCCGTGACTCATTTTTTTGTTAGACTGTAGCTTTTTTCTTACGTTGTTCTATTGGCAATCGAACAATCTGTTGATTATTGTTTTGTAATAACTGCCTTTCTTTGTTCGTAAGGCTTACGGTATTTGTCTAACAGAATACGTTCATACGTTCGAATCAGCAAGACGCCTACGTATTGTTCGTTCAGTAACCGCATTTTGAGTAACGAATGCGCTCAGAAGCGTTTTGTAATATTTTATTATCTACTTTCTTATTGATAAAGCCATTTTACCAGAAAATGAGCTTCATCACTAAGCACAATTCTTCGGAAAAATTGCTCTTTGAACTTCGCGAACACTTTTCTTTTTTTTAAGTAAATTTCCACAATTTGGAAGCGTTGTTCCGTTAAACGACTCATGATTAATTGCCAAAAATTACTGAATAGAAATGTCAACAGAGTTTCAAATTCCCAACTGTCAAACAACAGCCATCGAAACTTGTCATGCTGCTAAAAAAAACACCCTATACTTATTTACAATAGTTCTTAATTATGACACTTTTAACTGCAACCCTTTTGCTTTAAACTTTATATCATCATACAACAAAATATCCCATAACACAACAAAAATGTTGGCAATCAACACCAACATGTCAAGAAAAACCCAAACAACAAACATGTTCTATTTATGTTCGCTTGGCCATAATAAAATATTTACTTCGAACTTAAAACAGCTGATCAACGTCGATAGATTTCCAATTTCACTGCACCGTGCATTCCAGTTACCAACAACAACCCACCAGAGTTTAACAAAAAGCGTAGAAATTCCCAACAAGGACACCACTCCAACGACTTTAGCTAAACTATTATTAGATTACCATTTTTGGAGCAAAACATTTACCCTGACATTACGGACACTTGATTTCTCATTTCCCCATAATTGTCATCAAGGCGCCTTAGATCTTAGGCCGCTGAGATCACGATTATTAAATTAACCGATCGATCGACACTCAACAATTCCTTCAAACCAATACGTTCGGGTCATATCCGATCCAAGTGCACAATTAAATGCTCATAATTGTGTTTGGAATTATTACTCACGTTGGATGCTGGCTGCTGGCCCGATGATGTCGAGATTTGTGTTAATTAGTCAGCCAGCCAGCGCCAGATCTCTATGATCTCAAGTTCAGAAAAATAAATATTTCTATGTTTGCCATGAAATTGCGATGGAGAAATACATGAGTTTACCGTCAATAGCAACATCATTGGCGGCTTAAACAGCCGCAGTTACAAAGGTGAAACCTGTTTCACGCGATTGAAGCTGGTTGGTTTGGTCATTTTCATTCAGCTGTTGACTTGCTGGCTGGCCAAATGTGGCATTTGATTGCAATTATTAGTTTATGAGGTGCATGGTATATCACCTCTTCCAAGATCGAAGATGATTAAGTTGAGTGTCGACTATAATGTTTCCATAGAAGGAAGTTAGGGCGAAAGCCTGTGACTTATGTAGCAAAAAGCAAAAGCATTTGTGTGGGAAACTGTTTTTTTTACTGCATGAAAGGAAAACAGTCTATTTGAGTTTGGGTCGAGAGCACTATATGGCTAAGAAACTGTGAAATGAAAAAAAAAAAACTACTAAGACTCTGATGGGTACTATTTTATGAAAAAATGCTAAACGCCAAGATGAGATCATTTATGGTTATTTGTTATTTACGATGAACAACAAATAAAATATTTTCAAAATTGTTTGTTTTGCTTTCTCGACTAAGTTTTGAATTTATATGCACTGCAGTGCAGTTCCATCCTAACTTAAAAACTGTACAAGAAAATGTGTACATATTTTAAAATTTTATTGATTATCCAACTCGAAGCTCAAATTTTCTGAATTTTGCCCAAAATATTAAGGAAATGTATCAAATATGTGACTTCAATAAGAATTCATCCAAAATGTATGTAAATAAAATAAAATGCATGACTGGATCGCACGTACTTGCTCCTTTGTTCGATCACATTATATGTAAAAGATTCTTAATGGAAAGGGCTAAAAGTATTTTTAAAGTCGTTTTTCACTTAATGTTTTATATATAAGAATTCTTAATTTTTTTCTACACAAAAATTGGTACGAGTATTTGAAATATTTAATAATATAAAACAAAATTTCACCCGTTTTCGAAATATTGAATTTTCAAAAAAAAAAAAAACTATTTTTCGAAAATTTTGAAACATTTGAAGGAGATCATGTATACAAATTTTGATCGAAATCCGTTGAGCCGTTTATGAGAAAGTCGCAAATCAATAAAATAGTTGTATGGCAGATACCGTTAATAACAAAATATTTCTAAATTTTTTTCGGCCAAAATGTAGACCATACTCAAATTATAACACACACCAATTTTTATCAAAATCGTTGGAGCCGTTTTCGAGATAATTAAGATGGTATTTTTGGGGCTGAAACAACGATTTAAAAATCTATTTTGGACAATCACCTAAAACGCCTAACCTCCAAGTTTGAAAAAAATCGGTTCAGCCGTTTAGGTTGCAGACCGTTCTACAGACTGACGGAATTGCCGGACCCACTTTTTTGGTGTTCTCTATCATCGTAATGTCAACTTTGATTAAAATTCCGAGTTCGATTTTTTATCCAAATGCAAAACTTACCCTATAGTACCTATATCGCAAGTAAAAATAGAAAAGTCGACTGCAAAAAATATGGCCTGAAAATATCCACTTTAAAAAATTAATACTTATATAAATGGCTTCTCGGCTTGTCGACAGTAAAAATTGTACACTTTTGTTTTCTCAGTTTTGAAATTGTAAAAATTAAACAAATAAAATGAACGACTGAATCGCACGTACTTGCTCTTATGTTCGACCACATTGTATGCTAAATATATTTTTAAACTCGTTGTTTTACATAATTTTCTATATAAAAATTATTTATTTAAAAAAAAAAAAAAATTGGTATGACAATTTTAAATATTTTACAATATAAACTCAAGAACGAAATTTCAAAAAAAAATTTCACCCCGTTTTCGACATATTGAATTTTCAAAAAAAAATATTTTTTTTCAAAGACCCAAAAAAAACAACTTTTTGAACATTTTAAAATGCAGTATTATTTAGAATTTTAAGAACCTCCTATACAAAAAATTGATCGAAATCTGTTGAGCCGTTTATGAGAAAGTCGAAAATCAAAAACATGGTTGTATTGCAGGTAGGTACCATTAATAACAAATTATTTTTAAAAAATTTTCGGTCAAAATGTAGTATCTAAAGTAGTACACATACTTTTTTTTTATTAAAAACATTAGAGCCGTTTTCGAGATAATTAAGATCTTAGAAAATTGTTTTCCAAGTGCAAAACTTGCCCTATAGTACCTATATCGCAAGTAAAAAACAAATGCTGGATTAACATGTATCTGCAAATTTCAACAAATGTAGAGTACCTATGTGTTATGAACATTATAAAATAATTACTATAAAACCCCTATTACGGTTTATCAGATATCAATACGATAGTTGATGTTTATCAACAAAATTGATGTTTCAGTATGATAGTAATCAAACATGATTTTTTGTGTGAATTGATTGGTGTGTATACAGTTAAGATCTATTGTCAATAGTTCCATTAAGAAATTTGGTATTATCGCTGTCAAAAAACAACCGAACATTGGTTTTTTGAAATTTGATTTGAGTTAAAATATGAATCGTTTTACATAACTACTGTAAAAGCTTTAATAAGGGGATACTCATAGTCCGGTTAAGGGAAACAAAACGAATAAAAATTACTGCAAAAATTAATAGCACAAAGAAAGGAAATGACATGTGCAATATCGGAACCCCATTAGAAAAGGGAACCATACACTCTCAAAATTTCACCAACTTAGTTACTCGGAAAATCTCTAATTTTGTTTGTTTAGATATTAAAAATAAAACAAAAACTCTATTAAGAACACTTTCTGTTTTACTTGCGATTACGTGGTTAGGTTCAATAGGGCAAGTGTTGCATTTGTAAAAAAACCGAACTTGACATTTTAATTAAACTTGACATTACGATGATGGAGAACATCAAAAAAGTGGGTCCCGCAATTCCGTATATCTGCCTGTCTGTCACTCTATAAAACGATCTATACAGGCTAAGCGGCTGAAACGATTTTCTTTAAACTTGGTATTTAAGCGTTTTAGGTGATTATCTCAAAAAGATTCTTGAATCGTTTTTTTAGCGCCAAAACTAACGGTACTATTGGCAAACTGTTTTTTCTACCATCGTAATTATCTCGAAAACGGCTCTAACGATTTTGATTTTAAAAAAATGTGTGCAATAATATACGAAAATATATTCTACATATTGATTACATTTTTGTTTACATATTTTGTTATTAACTGTATCTTTCTCATACACGGCTCAACAGATTTCGGTCAAAATTTTTATATAGAAGGTTCTTAAAATTTTAAATAATATACTGCATACCAAAATTTCCGAAAAATAATAATTATTTTTTTTTTGAAAATTCAATATTTCGAAAACGGATGACAATTTTTTTGAAATTATATTTGTAAGCTTTTTTTAAATACATAGAAATGCCATACCAAATTTTTTTTAGAAAAAAAAATTAATGAAATGAATTTAAATTTTTTTTAAATTTAAATTTTGAAATTATCGAAGTATATACTACATAATTTTCTTGATCTGTAAAATGTATATTAAGCCTTTCAATATTTATACGACATATGTGCGAGTGCACATCCTACTTTGTAAGCGGTCTAAAAAAATTGATATGACAATCTTAAATAATTAATAATATAACCTTAAATTAATTAAAAATATAAATTCTGAAATAAATATTTAAACTAATTTGAAAAAGAAAGTAAGCTATTTTATTTCGTGGATAAATTTGAATTTATGAGAAAAAATTATTATAAAAATCTGTGGAGCGGTTTTTGAGAAAAAGTTTTTCGTTTTAACTTTTTGAAAACATTTTTTCAAAAAAAAAAATTCAAAAACGCCAATTGATAGGTATTCAATATATACTCGTACATATAACTATAATTTTTGAAAAAAAAAAAAAAAAAATAGTGAGCAGTTTTCAAAATATATTTTTTACTTGCGATTATAGGTACTATATAAGGCAAGTTATGCATTCGTCGAAAAAAAAAGTTTTGGGATAACAATCAAACATGACATTACGACGATAGCGAAGACGAAAAAAGATGGTCTAAGAATTCTGTCCGTCTGTATGTCTGTCTGTCTGTCAGTCTGTTAGTCTCTCAGTCTGTTAGTCTGTCAGTCTGTTAGTCTGTCAGTCTGTCAGTCTGTCTATATGTATGTGTAGACACCTACAGTCCAAACGGGTTGATCAGTTTTCGAAATATAAATTTTTTAATTTTTTGTTTAAATGATTTTAAAAATACAAATAAATACTAATTAAAAATATTGCTACGCGGTATAATTTGGGCAACCTGAACCTATATATGTGTGAAATTTCGAGAGAATCGGTTAAGTCATTTATTAGATAGTCGAAAGCAAAAATACAGTCCTATGGTAAGTCCCGTTTTAAGACGTTTTTTAATTTTTTTTTCAACCATATGATTGGTCGTACCTAAAAAGCTACACTGATTTTTTTAAATCCAAATCGTTAGAGCCGTTTTCGAGAAAAATAGGCTTTAAACGTAACGGTTATACGGCAGGTACCGTTATTTTTTGAGCTAAACAAAATCTTCAATTTCACCTTTGTACAATACCTAAACAACTCTATATACCAATTCTGCAGCAATTCGGCCCACCCGTTTGGGCTGTAGGTGTCTATACATACAGACAGACAGACTGACAGACATACATACAGACGGACACAATTTTTAGACCATTTTTTTCGTCTTCGCTATCATCGTAATGATTGTTACATCAAAACATTTATTTTCGTCGAATGCATAACTTGTCTTATAGTACCTACTTATAATCGCAAGTGAAAACTGACCTCACCCAAAACATATATTGGGCCAAGCAGGGGGTGGTAGGACTTACCCATCGTCCTTTTTCTACCTTGTGTTAATCCAAAAAACGTGAATTTAAAAAATCGGGATATCGAACATAACCTTAATTTTTAATTTCCCTACTTTATGATCGTGTATACCTTTCATATAGCTAACTTAAAATTTTCTTTCTGAATAATCTAAATTGCTTTGAAACACACACAAAAAAACAACAACAAAAGCTTTCCTAAAAGGCTTTGTCAAGAGAATACATATATAACTTATGTATGGATATCAAACAAAGAGAGTTCATCATATGAACTCTTATAAATATCACTGCTCTTGTCTTGAGACATATCGTCCTCATGCGATCACGTCCCATCCAAATCCCAAGCCCAACCACTAATAGTCAATTTGTTCACTTGGCATTTTCGCACGACTCGACACAATCCTCCTCTCCTTTTGACTAGACTTGCAGAAAGGAGGAGGTGTCCTGTCCATCCATCTATCCATATGTCACGCCATTCATCCAAGTCGACATATCCGACAAGGATGGTGTGTGCGCATGCGCATGCGCGACTATGAGTTCGAATCGTGTTGACGTATTTTTTTTTTTTTGTTTTGTTTTGCATACAATTACCTACTGGCCATGCCATCAACATCACAAAGATCAGCAAAAAACTGAGGCCCAATATATCACGAACAAGTCAACTCCATATATGCACAAGTAAATGCCGGACGCAACGGAAGGAAGATCTATAGAGATATAGCCTGCTTCATCATCGGTGGCCAGTCGTAGTGGCGTTAACTAGGATTTAATTGTATAGTTTATTTTCAAAGCAATATTGTGTTCATTGATTTATGTGTTCACACTACACACCCATGGAAAATCTATAATGCCGGTGCCGCACGACTTCAAAGTGACCACGCACTTGCCAGACATCTTCACCGCACAGTGAAGAATCTTGACCGAACAGATGAAAATGCATATCATTTAGGCACAACGTAAGGCTATAAGTGGCCCTAGAAGTCTTGCACACTGACCAAACCAGACAGGCCCAGCCCAGTGACCATCACCACCTTCCGCGTCATCGTCAAGCAGAAAGCGAAAGTGCAGATGTGCATGTGGTTGAGATAAAGACTCCCCGGCTGGATAGTATCAGATCCAATGACAGGCAATTAAGCGACTGAGTTGTTGCCGCTCGTGGTCCATTGCGTCGTCGTTGATCTTCGTCGCTCGCCGATCCACTCGGTCGCGGGTGGACGGAATAATGTTATGTGTGAACGATGGTGATGTGCGATATAGGCGGTGTGGTCAAACCAGATATAGTGCGGAGGTGTAGTATGTATGATTCGAAATACATTTTTGACATTTTATCTCAAGTGTCGATCTTGTTTGTGGTAAAATTTCGATTTCTTTCACTTTTTAATGTTTTGTTTTTAGATATTGTATATATTTAGTTTCTTGTCGAGATAATATCATATGATATTGGTCATGTAAGAAGCACTTGTACATTTGGCCTTCAGCATCAGACGTTAGTAAAATTAATCTTCATTTTGAAATGGTCAGGGTTATCATCACTCATCATTTCTTTCGAGATGTCCATTTATGCACTTATGAAGTGTGAATCAATGACAATTAATATTGAAACTATCAATTTAGATCAAGAAGTACGTATAAGCTGATTGAACCTCAAGATGTAGTCTATGCCGATGATCAATGATCATCAGCTTATACCTACGTTGGTTGATTGCGAAAGCGATCTCAACATTCTACAAGCTCCTGTCTCGAATAGCTATGCGCTTTCTTTAATTGATTCCGCAGTCAGCAACAATTTGTTGTGTCGCCAATAATTGAGATCAATTATTTAGTGACGCATACTTTGAACAAAACAAAAGGAATGCCTACAGCTGAGCTGAACCAAAGATCTCCAAGGCACGCACGGACGCATGTGTGTATAATCAGACTCCAAAGTAAATCAGTTTAAGTGTAAGTGCTTACTATTTAGTACTGAACGCTTATTATGGGCAATGGAACAAGTTCGAGTTTTATTATTTATTTCATCGATCGCAGACACTTGGCCAAAACAATGGACAGAAACAAAAAAAAAACACCATCAGTCAGAGAGTTTATTGTTGATGCATGCCGCCATTAAGACCATCTGGAGCGTACCTTCTTTCTGCATCCACCTCAAATGCGACGAAGCGTTTTCCTTAAGAGGCTTACAACTTAATATTCGGATCGATCGGACTGGACACCTTTAGGTGAAGTTGTCGAGCAATTCACTTCCAAAAATGGCACACAATTTGTGTGGCATAAAACTTTTGCTTTTTAAATATTTTATGGAATTTTGTTGTGGCGGTGGCGGTATACTTATAAATTCGATATGGAAATTCAAGGTGACAAAGAGTTAAGTTCGAAGAAAACCAGGTATTTACAGAAATGTATGCCTAATGTCTATAGTTGCATTGATAAAAATATAAATAAAATGTAGTTTTGTGTATGCACAATATGCACAGTTCTGTTCCAGTCCGCACTGCCGCCTTGGTTCTTCTATATACGTCTTCAAGAATGCGTCCAAACTTCAATGACAACCCCAGACTGTAGAGCTTGAAGAACAACGCACCTCTGTCGATTGTGACAAAAGCCGCTTTAAAATCGATAAAAAATACATACAAATTTTTTTCCCTGATTCAAGAAGTTCTCTGCTAAGCTCCTGGGAATAAAAATGTCGATTGTGGAATAACCAGGTCTAAATCCAGCCGGGAACTCCTTCAGCAAGTTTCCGGTCTCAATCCAATTTACAAGTCGTTTATGCATCATCTTTGTAAATATCTTATAAGATGCGTCTAAAAAGGAAATCCCTCTGTAGTTTGCTGGATCTAATAGCGATCCTTTCTTCTGAAATGGGAATATTATTGCATTTTGAAATTCATCTCTCCAAAACCTTATTAAAAAGCGTTAGTAGAGCTTGACAGTTCCATATTTGAAGCATTCCACTGGAATACCATTTGCCCCAGCAGCTTTTCCATCTTTAAGGGTCGCAAGCGTTTCTTCTAACTCGTTAACAGAAAATGGAGAGTCTAATATATTCTTTAAGAAACCAGGTTTCGCAAAATGCCATTTAGCTGGTGTTGATTCAGGATTGAAAAGATTCTTGAAATATAAAAACAGTAAATTCGTAGACAGTTTTGTGTGGATAGTAAATTCTTTTCCATTCAGTTCCTTGCATTTCAGCATATAACTTTTTCTTTTATTTACAAAGCTCTTTAAACTTCCTATTTGCATCTATTTAAAAATCCCTAAATAGTCCTTGGGTGGAGTTGCGGAAAATTCTCAGCCATGCAAAAGATGTTTTTCGGGCTTTTTGACATTCGTCATCAAACCATGGTTCTATACTTGTTTGGCTTAAACTTTGGATAAATCCTTGCTGAGGGTAGGAAGCCTTTACAATCCGTTCTAACATGGAAAAGTCTTCAATTTGATGAATTTGTTACAAATCCAGAGAATGTCGATACTCCTGAGCCTTAGCCTCTCTCCAGTTAAGTTTGGGAAGAATCCGCGTAGAAGACGTTTCATCATCTGGTTGAATAAGAAGTTGCATTGTCACAACAATCGGTACGTGGTCTGAATACGGCACTTCTTTAATCTCCAAATTTTTCACAAAAGGTTCCCAATCTTCTCCTACAATACCATAATCGATTACTGATGACCTTGTCCGCCAACAAACGTAAAGTGACCTGATAATCCACTCGCACTGGTCCCATTTAGAATGCGAAGACACAAACGAATCACAAAAATCCAGCAATTTCCTTACTCTAGCATTACAACAAGCATCTTTTGATCGCCTACGGCAACCTCTCTCAGCATTCATCATTCCTGTTTCAGTGCCAACTCTCGCATTGAAGAATTTATACAGTTGAATATATCTAATAATTTTTCCAAGTCATTTTCCCAGTTGTTACAATTTAAATACATCGGCAGTATCGAAAGATAATTATTGTTAATTTTCAAATCTATAATCGAAATATCGTTGCATATTCTAAACGTACAGTATACACTTAGTTTTTTTTTTTTAATCCCAAGAAGTACCCTCCACTTGCTCTCCCTCGTGAGTTATTCCTCGTCGCTGGTATCCACTTAAACGAAAAATCTAGAATTTTTTCTCAATATTTGCAAAATTGACTTCGGTAGTAAAAGTTTCATATAAAAAGATTAAATCAAAATTATTGATGAAATTATAGAAGTCACTATACAGAGATTTATTTTTCTGGTTCATATTGCTTTTATGATGATATCGCATATCATCTTTAATCATATAGGATTTTGTTGTATCCAAATCACCAAATTGCTTCAGGATTTAATTAATTATGACCAGTTCCCCATACAACCGGAACCACTGTGCGTTGGTATATTATTTCGTTCAAATCCTGTTCAAACAGTTTCGTAAAAATAACCCCATTTTATTTGAATTCGAACTCAAAATATTGGTCCAAATTCAACAAGCACAAGATTTGCAAAGCAAGTCTTATGGTAAGCAAATGTACGAAACCGGTTAAAATTGAAAAGCAAGTGAAGTGCGCAACATAACTGAATCTCACGTACTTGCACTTATGTTAGATCACATCGTAAGTACAAGGTTATTAGTAGAAACAGCTAAATATATTTTTAGATTTGTTTTTTATCTTAAATTTTTGTTTTAATGGTATGATAATTTTAAGTTACCGATCTACGACAAACAGCTTTCACAAAATCCGAGTGGAATATTCTTATTTTCGAAATCAGCTGTGTATGCCAAAATGAAAGGATAAATAGCAATACACTGCTATTTTCAATTTTAATTAAGCTTACACACATGATTATGTGAACATTTAAAACAATCTTGTAGTCCAAGGTTGCCTTTTACAATTTCCCAGAAATTTTCAATTTCTTCTTTTGCCAGTTTCTTACAGCCTTGGGAGGCCAGGTCGCCTATATCGCTTATTAGTGACTTTCATTTTGAAATTTAAAATCAAATATTATTCATAAAACCATAGAATTTGTAAAAATACTTACATTTGTCTTTAAAATAACTGTTAACGCCGCATTACTTTCAGTGTCCGACACAAAGAGTTTGTCGTAGAAAAAGTCTGTTTCATTTCATTCCATTCGAAATCAGTGATACCAATTTCTACGGCCTTCGAAAATCGTAAGCGAATTTTTCAGTCCGAATCCACTACGATTGGAATTTGTGATAGATTTATCGGGAAACGTACGTATTTTCGATTACGATGGAATTTGTGATAGAGCTGATTGACTTTTCCTGTCATCTTAAGGATTGAATCACTGGTGGCTCCTTCTGAATAAAGATGTCGTTCATATTCAGTTATCACTCGTTGTTGAACTAATGCATATGTGACTTCTTCTTCTTTACCTGCCTCAAGTGTTGTGATTAATGCATCATAACTTTCAGGTAAACTGCTAAGCAGCATTGCTGCACTCCATTTATCCGATAATGTCTCTTCTCCAATATAATGCAACTTAGTAAACAAATCTTGCATTTTGTTTATGTGAGCATTTACATCGCCACCTTCTGCAAGTTTTAAAGAGCATATAGACCGCATTAAAAATACTTTATTATAAGCTTTTTTTTCTCGTGGTATTCTTTTAAAGCATCCCATGACTGTTTTGCTGTTTTCTTCGATCGAATAAGTGCCAGTTGATCGTCTTCCACCAACAAACCAATTGCACCTCTTGCTTCGTCATCAAATTGATTCCATTCATCGATATCTTCTTGATTCTTGACTGTTCCATCTTCTGCTATTATTTCTTGAGGTCTCTTTCCTAGTATCACCTTTTTCCACAGATTTTGTTTAAGCAACGAAAGCTCCATTTTAAATTTCCAATTTGCGTAATTTGTGTTAATTTGAAAAATTCTGCTTCGTTTCTCTGTTGTGATCTTGAACATGATTTTCTTCGTTATTTCAACAAACTTAATATATATCTTTGTTTTTATTCTAAATAAGTCTCATAATCTGTAGAAACCGGCTGACTAGGGAATACGAAGCGAATCGTTTTTAATTCGATATCTGTGGGCTGATTAGGGAATACGAAGCGAATCGTTTTTAATTCGATATCTCATTTTCGACTCGATTCGTTTTGATCAAATAACGAATTCGAAGCGAATCGTAAATGCTACTTCCAAGATTTCCAGATAATTGACAGCTGAATGCCAGTGAATATTTATTTTAAATAAAAAATGGACTCAAATGTTATTTATATAAATGCTTAACGTGAGGAAGAAAAGGAATCTTAAAATTCAAACTTGAGAAGAAAATTATTAAGAAGTGCTTCTTCACCTTTTGATCTTCCTTGCTTCGAGTCAGTGTTTTTGCTTAACATGTTTATTATTTATTAAATTAGCTTTATTTTATAAAAATTTAAAATTGTCTTGAACGAAATAAAAGATAAATATAGACCACAGAAGAACAATGGGACACCAACCAATTATAAAATTAGCTGCAACATTGAGATTCCTTGCAAACGGATCATACCAGAAAGTGGTTGGGCAGGATACAAACATTGGAATGGCGCAACCCACAGTATGCTTTTCCATGTCCGAAGCGCTAGACCTATTGCAGAGAACGTTGTATGTTGTGTCCTTTGGCTATCCCTTCGTTTTCCCTCAAAATTCGATGAGCGGAGAAAATTGTTGCTGGTTGGTGTCTTGCTGTCTTGGGCGCCTACACGTTTATTACAACAAAAAAATGATTGTTTGTTTTTATAAAAAAAAAAAAATAATAGTTAAACTCACATTTTTATTTATTTAAATGAAAAAAATCAACCAAACTATCACTTTCGACCGTGTCCATAAACCAAACCGCCAAAGAAACCCTATCGGAAATGCACCCGCTAAAAACTGAAATGTCAAATCAAATTCCATTTCGATTACTAAAATAGGGCGAATGAAAAACGAAAGAGACGAAAGCGAAAACAGTAATATCAAATCTCATTTTCGCTACCTAAAACGTCGCTTCGTATTCCCTAATCAGGCCACAGAATATTAAATAATCTTTAGAGCAAATAAAAACAAAAGAATTTATTTTTTATAACATGTTATGTTGAAACAATATTTAAGAATAATGATTTAATTAAAATTATATAGGTGATGTAAAACATAAAAAGTATTAGATTTAAAAACATAATTAAAGTGTCTGAACGTTACAGTACATACATATTTCAATAGTTATTAGCCGAAATTTTAATTGTTTGATTTATTGATCTATTTAGATTATTGTTTACAAACCCAAAACATCCCCCTGCAAGTGAAAAGCCGTCGTAATGAGTAACCTTCTTGTATACCTACAATTTTTTGGCAGATCATCTGTAATTCCAATAAAAAAAAAAAAAAAAACAACAATGAATAAAATAAAACACAAAACAATTTTAAGAATTTCACACAGTTTATTTAAATTTCTGATATATTGTTGTTTTTTATTTTCTTCTTCAATAGTTCATTTATTTTGTTTTCTTTTTTTTTTTAATTAAATTGTTCTTTACATAGACATCTATGTTACACTTATATTCTGTTTTAATTATATATCTTCTAAATTATTTTATTTATTTCAGAGTTTACTTTGAGCAGTGTTTGTGTTTTATTCTCATTGATGTTTCGATAGGTCGACAATTTATTTAAAGTTTCACTTAAAGATAGTTACTACTTTTCTTCTCATAAAACTATTGGATTTCGTTTCATTTTAATGCATTTCCTTCATCATACACATATATATATATTTAAAGCAAGATATTGAGGTCTTATATAAAATAATTTGTTGGACATTTTTTTTTTTTTAATTAAGATTGAAAATAAATCACGAAAAGATAAATTAAACAAAAAAATATATATAATTTAAATAATTGAAAAGCAAACAAATAAAGCGACAATTATTAGTCCGTTGGTCTTTTCTCGCTATTTTTTCTTGTATACTCTTCGGCGTTTTTGATGAACTTCTTACGGTCCTTGAGATACTCTTCGGCAACATCGGCTCGCAGTGGATGCTCTGGCTCGGGATCATTAACAAGTGCTACTAACGCTTGGATAACTAAAATAAAATTATTAAGCAGGTATTTATATTTATTACTTGTTGCTGTAGTTTATGTATCTTTAGGTGTGAAGGTGTTTAAATGTGCTTGATGTTTTTTTTTTATTTTGTTTTATTTTATTTTTAATTCTTATGTGATTTTCACTGAACACAACAACTTTGTCTATACTTAAAGCGGGGGTAAATATTTTTAAACAGATTTAATGGACGGATTACGGAGACGTTTTAAAATTTCAGACCGCATTTTTGTGGCAGATTTATTTTTACGGTAATCAGCTGAATGTTTCTATGTTAAAAGGTGCGTCCACACTATGCCGAAATATGACAATCGGTAAGATGAAGTTGTTGAATTGAGACACTCAACAAATTCACTTCAAAATACTTAAAGAACTTTAATCATTTTGAATGGCCAACAACAACTTGAGTGTGCTACCACCAAGTTTTTCTCATATTATTTTTGGCTGGAATTATAGCTATTTCAGGACTTGCCAAGGTCGATCATCAGATTCATTTGCTCTAGTGGTGGTGGTCTGCTTTTCATTTTAATTGAAAAACTTCTTGTGCCTTTATCGTGTATTGAACCATGGCCAAGCTGCTTAGAAGTCAACGCACGACGCATCACGCCAGCGTGCTCACATAATCAGAGCCAACCCACCTGCACTGAACACGAATGCCAAGGGTAAAAACCGTTCGAAATTCTGGACTTCTACTTTTAGTTAATTAATATCTCATTTATACAATTTTCATACAGATGGAAATCTTGAGCTAGGATGGATAATAACATTACCAAGCCATGATGAAATGAGAAAAATATTGCGTAAATTTCTAAACGTAAATCTTGCACAAAATATGCTGCCCCTAAACGTTATACATAAAGATACCTGCAAAGCAGACTATCCCAAAACGCAGTTTATTCTTTTTTCTTGTGCAAAATCCAGTTCATTTGTGCAAGTTTTAAAGTTATCTTTCGCGCTTCAATTGCTTTTCAATTTAAACCGCGTGTGTGCTGTTGCTTGGCATGATACTTGCTTTACAAATCTTGCGTTTAGGATTCTGGCCTTTGAATCGATAATGCGTCCCGTATACTTTATTTAGCATTGGGTAAATTCAAATGTCGGTACGATAGCCTATCTTACAATAGATTAGTATCCACTTAAGTTCCTGAACAACCAACATCGGATAGGTTAAATTTGTATGGGTTTGTGCATATGTTTTTGACATTTCTCATGGTAAACAAAAGTATACCAAAGTTTTTCGGATAGCTTAAGATTTTTTTTGGCAGCAGTTGTTTTGCCATCAGCTGTGTTCTTACATGGGAATACAACAACACCAACCTCCTGGTTGCTATAGTTCTGTTATTGAATGAGGCCATTTACATTGCGGGCATGTATTTACTAAAAATTTCATAGTTTTTGGTTTTCATAGGTTTATGGTTTGCAGTTTGGCTACCGGCAGCTAAAGTTAATGGTGAATGAACAAAACCTAACGAGCTAAACAATTGTATTAAATTTTAAACTTCTATATTCGCAATTATTCTTCATTTTAATTAATAAAACTTAAATGGATTTACCGCGGTTATTTTTATTCAAAAAATTTATTTAATTTATTATTTTTACGATGTTTTGGCTAGGTTTCAGTTAACCAGTGTCCACCTCAAGTGCAACTTTGTCAATTCTTTGAATAAAAATAAAAAAAAAACGCGGCAAGTAACTTGTAAGGTCTATACGAGTATATGTACGACCAAAACTTGAGTATAACTGCCTAGCGTACCTGTGACTCTAAAATAGATATTTTAGAATGATAGGTGACACATCTATAACGGTATGAGCCCGTCGATTGAATGCCAACGTGTTGTTTCCTGCCTGGCTTTGTTTTATAGGTTCCTCCATAATCAGAGGAAATACATATTAAATTTGTGCAGATTGTCCCTTAACTAATTTCTCCGTAACACTCGTTCTAATAGGAATGAATGAATATATAAATGAGGGTGTTGTGCACTGCGACTTAAAGATCTATTGTGCCCCCCCCCCCCGGCCTAGCGCTCAATGACGTTTCTCATTACAGTTCTCCCTCCAGATTAATTAGTAAATTTTAGAGAGCATTTATAGAGGACTTAGTGCACCGCATCTGCCTAGATTTTGATCTGGAGTTTCGTCCTCGTCCTGGCAGAATCTGCACATGGCACTATCTACTAGGCCAAGATGTCTTCTGAGCTTACGGTGACCTTTGAGGAAGCCCGTTATTATTTTAAGTTTGTTTCTAGATGAGCTGATGGACTCCGTGAAACGTTTTTGGTTGTACTCACCAATCAACAGTTTTGCCTGCCTTAACTTGAAGAGTTCCTTCCAATTTTTTTAATCTTCGGGTCTCTTCTTTTTTAATTGTATCCTTATAGGAATGCTCATCAGTTCACCCTTGAGCTTAATTTCAGACATTCCATCAAATCAGCTCGGATTTCGGTGAATGTTCATCGGTTTCTCCTTTAAACCCTTCCCAATTTCCCTAATGTTAGACTGTGTTCAAATTATTAAGGTTATACTAATCCTTTTAATGTGCGCTTATATATAAAAAATGAGGTTACCGTTACAAAAATTAAATACACTATGTAGTGTTAAATTTTCTTTACAAAAATTCGTTTGATGTCTTAGGATATGTAACGTACTTGGTGAAATGTAAACGCGTCTCTTTTATTCTTTTGCAAAAACATTTTTTCGAATGGTTTTTAGTTTGATTTAAGGTAATTTCTTTTCAACATAAACAAATTAGGGGCGAGAAAAAATTCGTAGAAAAACATGGTATTTGATGGTATTTTTGCGTCACGAAAAATATTTGTAGTTATAAATTTTTTTTTCGTCGGGTTAGTTCACAGTTTGATAATATACAATAAACTCGGAAGCATCTCGATTGAGGAAAATTCTCTCCACACTTGCAGTGATGCCAAGCTGGTGGCTCTTTGACCAACTCTTGCGAACAATCGCTTAACCTGCCACTGGGTATTCATTTTCGAGGCAGCACTGTATAGGACTAACAGTAATATAACTTTTCCAATGGGCCTGATAACAAGGGAACAATTTTAATGGGCACTCGACATACAAGTTCTCAGGACGAACTGGCACCAAGATGTCATCTTCAAGACTGCTTGAATCTGGTCCATGTTCCACTGCTATGGAGAGAAGTTAAAGTTGTAAGTGCTCGCACCTAAGTTTTATCTTTGATTAAGGAAAACGTGATATCGAACTCGGATATCCACATCTTTTCAAATAAGCTAGCTGCAAATCTCTGGGCTACGTCTCTATAATCTTTAAAAACATTCGGGCCATATGGACATTCCAGGGAATTGTAAAGCTAATGAACTTGCCAAAGATGAAACAACCCTACCTTTTCTACCCGATAGGGTAGATACCGGGATACGTATATGTAGGTATATGTAAACTTTTGCTGAGGTAAGATGCTCTAATGAAAACAAACTTTAAGTTGAACAATATCACCAATTGCCTGACAACCAAACAAATCTGGCAAGTGCGGAATATTTGCAGACGTCAAAATTTTGTCATGCTAAAATATTCTTAGGTATACCAATTATGTAATTTTTTTGAGAAATAAAGAAAGAATTAATAATAATATCATTATTCGCAAATGATTCTTGAAGAAGTTGGATGGATAAAGAGGAGAAAGAATCGATCTCATATTCTTTGTACATGTCCCGCCTTATCCCAAAGGCGCAGACTCAATGATTCTAGTGATCTAGCAAGCACAAACATAACTAGTCTCGGTCGCTTCGTAACAAGCCACCTGATTTCGCACTAAAGGGCCTTGAGTAAGAATTTCTGAATTTGACTTGATATAACCTATCTACAAGATAGGATAGGATATCTACATGATGAAAGATGAAGGAAACCCGTATGAATTAAGTTTAAACTTGATAATCTCATGAGACAATTGATCAAACGCTATCGAAAAGTCTGTGTATACGCAATTAACTTCTTGACCACTTTCCAAAGAGTTTAAACATTTATTCAAAAATACAACTAGATTAGTAACCGTAGACCGTTTCTGCATAAAACCATGTTGTTGGTTGCAAATAATATTTTTACATATTAATGTCAAACTATCACATACAACTTGTTCGAACAACTTTGGAATGCAAGAGAGTTTAAAAATTGGTCTATAGTTAATAATATTGGTTTTGACTCCCTTTTTAAATACTGGGGTTATAAATGCATTTTTGCAAACTGAAGGAAATTTACCTAATTCCAAAGATAGTTCAAAAATATTACTCAGAGGAAGAGCCAAAATGGACCTACATTTTTTTAATACAGCAGGTGGTATTCCATCGGGTCCAATAGAATAGTCCTCTTTTAAATGTGACAAAAGGCTCAAATTTGGGAATTGCAATGATAACGGTGAGCGGTTCTTTGACTTCTGCAATACAAACGGACTTGTCATTGGCGGCACCATGTTTGAGCGCACGACGTGTCACAAAGTAAGTTGGGTGTCGCACGGACAAGCAAGCATCTTCGAATCAAATTAATTACTTCGCGATTAGCCGGCGCTTTAGAAGCAGTCTCCTGGATGTTCGAAATAAAAAGAGGACCCGATATGAGACTAGCTCGAGAACACCACCTTATGGTAGCTACTGTACGACTTCGTACAGCTGCAGCTCGGAGATCCAATGGCATAACCCGGGTACCCATGTTCAACGTCGATAGACTAAAGGATCCCTCAACACGCCAACAAATGAGAGACCACCTTTCACACGGAACAATGAGAATCAGCATCACAGAACCTGAATCCATCGAAAACCACTGGACTGCTGTGAAAAATGTTTTTATATCAGGTGCTGAAAGAATAGTCGGCCGAGCGAGGGGAAACAATAACGCTTGACTATCTGAAGAATCCTGGAAACGGATTGACGAACGGCAAAAACTCTAGGCCCTTATTGCAGCTGCAACTGGAGTAGAAAAAAGAGAGCTGGAATCCCTGTTACGCACGAAAAAGAGCGAGGTTCACCGCAGTGTAAGACGTGACAAGCGTAACCACATTAACGCTTTGGCCCAACAAGCAGAAGATACTGCTAACAGATGCGACAGTAGAACCGTCTACAGAATTACTAAGGAATTGGTTGGTGCTCGCAGTTCCAAACAACACCTCGTAAAAGACTCAGACGGTTCGCTACTTAATTCGAATGAGGATCAGCTGAGAAGTAGGAAGGACCATTTTGCGTCGGTATTAAGCCGAGTTACCGACAGCAACGCACAACTGATATAGACTGAGCTGATAGGAACAACAAATTCCCGAATCCGCACTGCACCGCCAGTAGAGATTTGCAACGCAATCAAAGCACTGAAGACCAACAAAGCAGTAGAACTTGATGGTATTCCTGTAGAGATTCTACAAGCGAAGCCAACGACATCGAGCGAACTCCTGCATCCACTCATAAAGAAAGCTTGGGTCTCCGAAGGATTTCCGAATGAGTGGAAAAAGGGAATGATAGTCAAGCTCCCTAAAAAAGGAGACCTAACACAGTGCGAAAACTGGAGGTGGATTTCCGTCCTGCCTGCCGTTGCCAAAATAGTAGCAAAAATAGTACTGGAACGTATCAGGGAACAAGCAGGTTTCCGCGCTGGATCCTCATGCATTGATCATATCAATACGTTAAGTATTATAATTGAGCAGTGCGTCGAATATCGATCGCCACTTCACCTTGTATTCATTGACTTTGAGAAGGCTTTGGATAGCGTCAATAGAGAACTTATTTGTCTTGCTTTACGCAGGAGGTGTATCCCGGATAAATGAATATGTATTATTAAGGAAAACTTACGATGGATCCAAATGTTACGTTTTGCACGAAGGGAGACTGTCAGAAGAGTTTGAAGTCCAGAATGAAGTCAGACAGGGCTGCATTCTGTCACCTATGTATATTGTTTCTGTTGGTGATAAGCGATGTTCTTCGAGCGGCCTTGACGGGAAACGGAGGGATTCGATTGACTCTGACGTCTCACCTAAAACATCTGGACTATGCGGACGACGTATGTTTGCTCTCTCATAGGATCATGGATCTCCACCAAATGACAACAGGGGTCGAGAGAGAAGCAGAAATCGTGGGGCTAAAAATCAACTCTGGCAAAGATGATCAGTCTCGGAACCCAGGGGGTCAATTCCCGATTTGTGAAGATGTGAAGTGATAAATTTTATCACGCTTTCACGTCTAATTCGATTCTCGATTCGTGAAAAAGTGAAGTTAAATGCCAAACATTTTTCATATGATAATTTTTTTTTATCACAGTCAATTGTTTTGTGAAGAAAAAGGATTTGGCACATGAAAAGTAAGCAACAATTATATTTATACACAAATTTATTTTGGTAGTAAGTTATATTTGTGTTAATTCGAGTAAATAACGAAATTGTTAAATCAACAGATTCACAACAGCCGACGCAACGGTGCTCATTCCCGCGACAGATCATTAGAAACTAAAACTACCCATTGCAAAAAAATGCAGAGCACTTTACCATATTTAAATGGCTTTGAAGCTCACTTATAAGTTGGGTGTTTTTCAAGAATGCTCTCAATTCACGTATTAAATCCATGCATAAATGTTTTGGGAATCTATAAGGTTCAATAAAGTGCTCCTAGTTGTAACTTCGAATAGATTCTGCCAATCTCGAAGGGAAAGCCTCAATATCCTAACATGAAAAAATATTAAATCTTACTCAAAACAGATATACTATTGAATATAATATAAAACCCACAATTGTTCAGTACGACGTCTTTTATTAATTTATTAAACGAATTATTATTCCGGACATTATTCTTAAGCAAATTTAAAAACTGAAATGAAATATTTACCTTTCCCAACAAAAAATCTAATCAGAAATGACAGAATTTATCATTTAGTACTTTTTAGTACAAACTTTATCACAATGAGTTCTAGAATCGCATTAGGCGTGTGCGTGTGAAGTTGGAAAATGGTAAACCTCTGTGAAAACTGAAATGATATTTTTTTTTCACTTCAAAACTTCGCAGATCGGGAATTGCCCCCTGGTATCTTCTCTCATAAATATTTCTCAACAACCGGTAGAGAAAGTACAGAAAGTACTTCCAATACCTTGGAAGTATCATCTCTATCGAGGGTGGCACCTAAAACGCCATCAGCAGCCGAATTGGGAAGGCAAAGGATGCTTTCGGTATGCTTAGAAATATATGGAGGAATAATTCCCCAAGCTTAAGAACTAAGCTACGGCTGTTTCGATAGAACCAAAGTCGCATCAGTTTTACTGTACGGTTGCAGCACTTGGAAAGTAACAGTAGCTGTCCCTAAGAAGCTACAAACGTTCATTAATAGATGTCTACGTATCATCCTTAGAATTTTCTACCCAATCATATATCAAACCAAGAGCTCCTCAAAAAAACGGGTCAGGAAGCTATCTACTCTATTATACGACGTCGAAAGTGGCAGTGGATCGGACATAAGCTTCGAAAAGGCGACAACTGTATTGCGGCACAGGCAATGCAGTGGAATCCGCTCACTCAAGAAGGAAGAAGAGTTGGACGACCGAGAAGCTCATGGAGAAGGACAGTCGAGAATGAGTCAGCCCAATTAGACAAGAATTGGAGGGAGTTGCGACTCATATCCAACACGATGACGATCAGGCGTTGTTGATGCCCTATGCCCCACTAGGGACTTAAAAGTTCTGAGGACATAAGTAAGTAATTTTTTTTTGTACATACCTTGATCTGTTCTCGTTGCAGGCTTCCAATTTTCTGTGCTAATTATTGGAAGACACACTTGACCCTTCTCGTCGATATTTGGATGATAGATTTTTGTTTTGAAGTTAATTTTCGGTGGCTTAAATGGATATTCAGCTGGAAAATTGATTTCAATTCGAAATGCTCCCTTATTGTATGGTGGGTTTTCCTGTAAAAGTAAATGCAACATTTGACAATTTTCCAAAACAAAGAACTACACAAAAAAAACGATTCTATATCAAACTACGACGATGATAGGCAAAAGGCAAGAAAAATGACGATGAATCATTTTTTTTTTGGTATAAAACCGCGCGAGACTTTTCTGGAAATTCTCAAACTTACGGGCACAATCAGTCCGGTCCAACGCAAAAGATTTTGATCCTCTATTAGGACCTCTCTGAACGATCTTAACCCAGATGCTTGGAGATCAGTGAGTTCCTGTTAATTGAAATTTGTTTTAAAAGAAAAATCAATCAAACACAATTGCAAAAAAATCATAGCAAGAGTGCCAGTTATCAATTTAATGAGTTCATTTCGTTGTGAAATTAATTTAATGCAAGTTATTTTTTGCATTAAAATGGAGAATAGTAGAATTTCGCGTTTGACTTACTTTTTTAAGCCTTCTTGTAGCTGCCATTTTTTAAATTTCTTTTTTTTTTCCTATTCGATTCGTCGTAACCTCCAGCAGCAGCAGTCGGTTGCAGTAGCTTCTTCTCTAATCTCTTCGTCTATTGCCTTCGACAAACGACAACCAAAAAAACCGATTTTTTTCCTTTTTTTGCAAGCTCAATCTCGCACTGCACTGTCGGTGAAATGTCAATTTTGTATGAATTTTTTGTTTGAAAGTTGGTGCTTGGTTTTTGTTGACTAGCGACATCTGGATTTGGAAGTATTAAGTTTAAAAGCCCGTTCGGGCGTAAAAATGTTAAGCTTTGCTTACACTACCGCATTTGCCCAAAATATATGTAGTTTTAAAATTTATAGATTTTTTATACACATTTCTTCCACCATTGGAGTACATAATGCCGAGATATATGTATTGTGTTCATTGGGCCTGCACCACTGATCTCTATAATACACTGGATAGTGTATTCCCTACAAAGTATAACATTTTTTTTTACTCCATTTGAATTTGACAGTAGCACCAGTGCAATTGCCTATCTCGTTTTATATAAAAAAAAAGAAAGAGATAGATTACACTCCATTTCAAAAAAAATTGAAAAATAATTTGTTTTTATTGTCAGTTTCAATCAATATAATAAGAACTACAAACAATTCAGAATAAATTAAGTTTCAAGAAATAATAAAAATTGAAATATTTTTGCTCCCTTATTTTTAAATTTTCAAGGTGATAGAGGACTTATTCATCAAAAAAATGGACCTGGTTAGATGGAATAGGTGCTATAAGTACATCCATCGGGCAGGAAGGACGGCTTGTCATAAATCCCGTGGTGCTTCCTTATGAGGTAGATGGCATGGTTGCCGAACTAAAAACTGCCAAAATAGAAATCGATCATATTCATATTGACCCGCGAAAACTTTTCTCTCACAAAGGAAAGATGGGGGCTGGCTCGAAACAAATAACTTAAAAAAACTGCCCAGCGTGCGTTTGTGTCGTACATCATGAAGAACAAGAAAATCTTTAATGTTAACCATCTTAATACGGAAGAATATGCGAGATCGCTTGGACTCATCGTTGTTCCCAGGGTTCGGTTCCTGGGGCGATTTAAAAAAACGACAAGCAGCTAAGATAAACAAAGATGTGGAATGTGGTAAACAATGATTCAAATAATGATGAAGAAAATGGTGATAATGGTATTGGAGAATTAAGTGAAAGTGAAAGCTTGGTTCACCAACCATCGACCAGAATTGCTTCAGTAACTGGTAGCTATTCAAATGAACACGACAAAGAAGATGAACCACGTCACAAGAACGTGAGAGATATTGCAGAAAAATTATCATTAAATATGGAAGCTGAAATTATTGCAATGTAATTGTTGGGAAAATAAAAGAAATTCAAGTTCTTTTACAAATGGAAGTCAATATTGTGCGTTTCTCTGTCTTTTTTTGTCTTAAAATTTTAGGTTATTTAAAATACATATTAAAAATCTGGTAACAGAACGTTTCAAGGAAATGTGTTTTCTTGTTGGTGGAGTTGAATGATTATGTTGTTTTTTTTTCGATTTTCTGGTCGATTTTTACCCAATCTCAATGGTTTATGAGAACTTCAACGAGTTGACCCTCACCGCCAGCCTAAAATAAATTTGCCGTTATCAGTGATACAAGGTGCGGCTTAAGAAGCCGCTGTTGGCAATATTAAGCTAGCACCGAAACCACTTTCAATTCAATATTTAATATTTAATACACACTAGAAACAATCAAATATATCATTAGTATGGTTTTTGTATTAAGAAAAATTCGTACTTACATTTGTTGAAAATAGATGTGTAATTTAAATTTTATATTTTTTTTTGAAGAAGGTGCCCTTGGTATGGTTGATTAAACAAATTTAATTTCAAGCATAAGCAACCATCTTGAAATGTAACTTTGGCAACAAAAATGTTATACTGTTATGCTGACATGGACCCTCAACAAGTATTACAGTTTTCTATTGCGGTCGATTTTTGTATGTGAATACACTATCCAGTGTATTATAGAGATCAGTGGCCTGCACACACGAGTGTTTCCACCGGACTAAAATTTTTGGGCAATAGAAGTGAAGTGTGAAGTATGCTGAAATTTCAACCCTTATGCCGGATTTACACGAGTGACAAATAGCTATTAGGGGTATTCACGATATGGTGTATCAAGTCTTGTAAAATTGTAAAATTTTAATTTTTTACAACAGACTCACATCTTTTCTAATCTTTAGCAACACTGAAGCAAATTTCAAAATCTGTTTCACATTATTGTTCTGAAGAAGGTTTAGTTTGTGTTAAAAAAATCTTACACTCTTGTATTTTTCTGTTACAATAGGGTTCGGGTATTGTAAAAGTGTAAGATTTTGACATTCAGTATATTTTATTGTTGTAGTGCAAAAAAATGCTTCACTTTTACACTTTTACAATGATACAAGATCAGATACATCGGATCGTGAATACCCCTATTATTTCTTTCATTTTATTGACATTAAAAAATGGCAGGGAAGACTGGCATTAAATATTGCCATTATAATGGAGTTATGTAAATCCACAATGATGCCATTTTGAAAATTATGGCACACCGCGAGGAAGAATGAACTTGCTCATTCTTTAATGGCAGATTGCCATTATCAAACAGTCATTATTTTACCCCGAGTAATTGATTATCATTATTGATTTGATTTTACCATTATTTTGCCAGTTTAATGGCAAGAATTAATGCCAATTTGTCACTCGAGTAAATCCGGCATTAATTTCGTGGATGAACCAAGATTAAAACTAAAGCTTACAGGCCTATTCTGCCGTTGTGATGCTCACAGGTCACAATTTTTTGTGAGGTTGTTCTTGTGAGGTTTCTTATGAGGCGGTCACAATTTCGTATTCTGTTGAGACCCTCATAAGAAACCTCACAATAAAACTCACCATTGGAAGGTGATACATAATAATTTATTTGATAAGAATATAATCAGTTTCAATCAAGTAATAATTAAAATCTGTGTTATAGCTTGTAGATGAACTGAGAATTGGCCGGGATTCTCAAGAAGAACTTTCGGAGCCAAAGCCAATTTTTTTTTTGAAATTTTGGTATGCAGTTTTTAGACTTTATACATGTTATTATAGAATTAAAAAATAATAAAATTCAACTATGAAAAAAAAACAAATTAATTAAATTTTTGCGTTTTCCTCAATTTTCTTGAAATTCCTTGGGATGTTTTATCTTCCGATTATGATGCAGATATTACATATTGTACCTGCAGATTTATGTACTCGGGCATTGGTGTCGATGTAGTGCCGTGTTGCCGCAAAGATGACACATTCGATTTTAGACAGTTCTGTGTACGTTGAAATCATAAGATTTTAATTTCAGTTTATTTGGAAAGCCGAAATAAATAAAAATTTATAGAGATTTCTAATCGTGGTTAAACAAATGTATCTTTTTCCAAATTGCTGCTTCGCATTAATTTCATTTAAATCATGAGTTTTTTCATAATTGTCTCGTACACTACAAGATATAAATGCTCTCGAACAATGTTTGCACTCTAAGAAATAACTCCCTTTACATAGCAAGTTTTCTTGTGGCAATCTAACGAAAACGAATCGATTGTCGATCATCAAAAAAGTTTGATCTTGAATGACAAACGGAACATTAACATATCCATTAATTATCTTAGAATTCTCCCGCGCTACAATCAAAGAGTGATTTATTAAAAAATCAATTAATACAGTTTTATTAATTCTTCCTTCTTACTTTTTATTAATAGATGAAATTTCTTCTAAAAGATGATCAAAATCAAATTCAATTCCACGTTTGTTCTTATTTCGTTTTTTATTTATAGTTTTGTTTCACAGATATGTCAAATAGGTGAGTTGTGATAAGCCAAGAAGCAGATCATTATTTTCAAGTTTTTATGATGTCTGTCAGTCTGTCAATCTGTCAGTCTGTCACTTTGTCAGTCTGTCAGTCTGTCAGTCTGTCAGTCTGTCAGTCTGTCAGTCTGTTAGTCTGTCAGTCTGCCAGTCTGTCAGTCTGTCAGTCTGTCAGTCTGTCTGTATGTTTGTATAGACACCTACAGGCCAAACGGGTGGGCCGAATTGCTTCAAACTTGGTACATAGAGTTTTTTAGGTATTGTACAGAGGGGAAATTGATTTTTTTAGCTAAAAAAATAACGGTACCTGCCATATAACCGTTACGTTCAAACCTATTTTTCTCGGAAACGCCTCTAACGATTTTGATAAAAAAAAAATCAGTGCGGCTATAGTTGAAAAAAAAATTGAAAAATGTCTAAAAACGTTACTTTCCATAGGACCGTTTTATTTTGCTTTCGACTATCTCATAAACGGCTCAACCGCTTCTTTCGAAATTTCACACATATATAGGTTTAGGTTGCCCAAATTATACCGCGTACCAATATTTTTAATTAGTATTTTTAAAATCATTTAAAAAAAAAATTTATAAAATTTATATTTCGAAAACTGCTTATTAAATTTTTTTCAAAAATTATATTTATATGTATTTATTGAATACCTATTTTTTTCGTTTTCGTTTTTTTTCTCAAAAACCGCTCCACAGATTTTAAAAATTTTTTTCTCATAAATTCAAATTTATCTAACAAATAAAATGGCGTACTTTTTTTGAGCTAAAATTAGTTTAAGTATATATTTCAGAATTTTGAATTAATTTTTCTTTGATTAAGCCGATTTAATATTTCGTTTTTAAGTTTTTATTATAATATTTAAGACTGTCATACCAATTTTTTCTAGAATAAAATTAAAGATATTTTGTATACAAAAAAAATTATAAAAAAACTGCTTTAAATATATATTTAGATTTTTAACAGAAATCTTTTGCATTCGATGTGATCGAACATAAGAGCAAGTTCGTGCGATCCAGTCGTGCATTTTATTTTTGTGAGCATAAAGAAATAAAGAAATTCGCATTTTAAAATAATACAAAATGAAAGAGACTGTACAAGAAATATTGACTACACTATCCATTTCCTGCTTTCATTTATTTTAAATGATGGCTCATGGATAAATGAATCCTACAATTTTGACTTTGCAATAGTCGAAGTTTCCATAATATTATTCGTAGATGGATGAGATTACTCAATCACAATTAATGAAATATAACATACCTGATAGATCTCTCTCCACGCATACTTTTTTGGGTAGTATTTGTCACAATTTTTGCTCTCCATTATTAGTAACAAGTTTTCTTAGAAGTCTGTAAATAATTATAAAAACTTTATATAAATTTGGTGGATCAATTTTTGACTAATGTTATTTATATAATTTAAACGGAGGAAGCTAGAGTGATTTTTTCTTTGACAAACAGCTAAGATCTATTATTATATCGGTTTAATATAACAGATTTCATTTTTTTTGTATTTAAGTTGTCATATAAATACCCATTAGATAGATAGATAGATACAACTCTTTATTTCGGTAGTTATTTAAACAAAATATAATAATAATAAAGTAAGGACATGGTTTTGCTTCCGTCTGTCTGGAACAAGCCATTATAGCAAATAATAATGCTTAAGCTAGTATTAGACGGTGCTTGTAATGTGTCATTGCCGTGACACTCTTGCCGTTTTACTTTTTTATCTCCGAGCAGATCTCTTAGCAGAGCATGAGTAAACCGAGTTAGATCTGAGTAGTGCATGGTCAGATATCTCCGATATATGTCATATATTATTATAATTGTTTTTATTAAAACTTATTTACCAGCAAATCCAAAGCTTTCGTTTTCCGAATTCATTTTTGTTTTTAATTGGTTTTACTGTAGTGATTATTGTTAAAATTATGAGTAAAATTTGCCGCGCCCAGCACTTTGCTCCGTTTGATCGGACATTTTATTCTGAGTTTATGGTTCACGCACCGATTTAGCTCTGATTTAAAAAAGAAACACGAGTTGAGAGATTAAATGTGTCTGAGCTAAAAAAGAAACACAGATCTTTTCTTGACAGCTGAGTTCTTTATTCGGAGTTAAAAAAGAAAAACGCTATCTGACGTCACAACAAAATAGTTCCTACCACCGTCATTGCCGTGACAAAGGTAATCGTGTCATGGCTACCTACAATGACTATCACACGAATGACACATGTCTGTCATTGTTGTCCCAAAATGCAATGAACGTCATTGATAATTAGGCTAGTTTTAAACATTTTTGTCTAGCTTTAAAATAGTTATAAGTTATTATTAAATAAAAATGAATTTACAAAAAAAAAAAAAAATGCAATGAACGTCAAAGTGTGTCACGGTAATATTTCTGTCTCGGTGTCGCGGCAATGACATGCAAAACAATGACTATCACACGACGTGACAACTCCTATGCAACTGATTATTGGAGGTGAGCCTAATCTGCAATGACATTTATCATTTTTAGCAATGACGATCACAGGGAGCCGATCAATTGAGTCATTGTGTCTTGGTTGTTAAGGAAAAGCTTAATTTTCTAGAAAACGGCTCCAACGGGTTTGATACAAAATTTTGAGAATTGGTACTAGCTATCATTTAATGCGAACAAAATGTATGGTATTTGCCCAAGAACTCAAATGGCATCTTTTTTCCCCTAAAACTATAACTATAACATTTTTGCCAACGTCACATATAAATAATTACCTATCCACCTATATGCTTCACTTTCATTATATACATATAATGTCCATATTTACATACCTAGGTTCCATCTATGTACATAGGTAGGTACAAATAACGCTTCTAATTTACATAATTAAAATCTATTTAAATACACATTTGTAGGTAGGTACCTATGTGACTATGCCCAACCGTGACAAACAATGACATGGCAAAAATTCCTGCCGTATCACGGTTGGGACTCAGTCCTTGCAGCGAAAGTCTACGTGTCACGGTGTCCCATCAACAATGAAAGGGCTATCACACGGTCACGGTGACGTGTCACGGTACCTGTTGTTGTTTTTTTCACGGCAATGACATGCAAATCAATGACGATCATACGACGTGGCACTTTTAGGACAGGCAACTACGTCAAAGTGACGTCAGAATGTCACGGCAATGACACATTACAAGGACCTTCTAATACTAGCTTTAGCAAAACGTTTTATCAACAAGGATTTGTATAGTGGCTAAATAAGCCCCTGCAATGCGTAGCACACCAATTCGGTTAGCGAATTCTAATGAATATAATATGACTGATTATGTAGTTGGGATTTTTTTCTTGGCCCTAACACCAATTTTATGACAAATTTATTTAAAAAAAATACTCAACGTTATCATGTAAAGCTTAGATATATTAATTTTTAAATAAATCAAGTAAAACTTAAGAAACAATAAGTGGAAATTCCTATAAGACCAAAGTTTGTTATCAAAAATACAAAAAGATTCAAATCTATCTATGTAGTCCATCTAAATAACAATTTTTTGCATCACCCATGAGAAATTTTTGCCATCTTTCCATACTTCAAAAATAGAGCAAATGTTCGGTACTTAAAAATTTGTTCCGGACAAAATAAAAACTTAGGTATAATATTATAATACATTTATAGAAACTATTAGTTTTATTTTCGAAAGTCAAGCAACGTTTTAATAATGATACTTTGGCAATATTAGTTATAATGCTACAATAAGTGACTAGTAAAATGCTATTAATTCTGGTGAGATTGTCAGAACAATTGAATTTATGTCTGAAGTCCGAGACGAAGAGCACCATTCAAACGAGACTTCTTTGAGTTTTTTGTGTTGTCATTTAGGTAAAATTTGCATTTGGAATTAATTTCAGATGAAAACAGAGTTGGTTCCTGAAGTGAATTTGAAATGCAAATTTTCTATTGCGGTCACTTTTAGCAGACACAAATGGCGGGACTTCATTTGTAGTCAACCGGACTCATTAAACGCAAATTTGTCTAAGAAAATTTAATAAATTTTCAAATGTCTTCTATGCCAAACTTGGAACTTTACTTCAAACATTAACCTTTTGTTGATATCCTGAAAAAAACAGATAACTTTGTTTGTTAAATTATACAATTTCTTACAATTGGATACACACTCAAGTTTTTTCTACAATCACTTGATTGTGGTTCTCACTCGTTACATTTCTGGAAAACATATCTTCATCATCAGGAAGACGAAGCAATAAAAAACTTTACTAAATTTATAGAATCTAAATTATGTATTAACTTCTTCGTCCATTATTTTTTTTTAAATTTTTTAAGACAGACTGGCACAAGTTCACAAGTTAACAACAAATTAACAACAAAATATTTTCCATTTGACAGAAAAAAATACTTTTTACATTTATGTGTGCATTCAGATCAAATATACTGATCTAGATTTGCTCATTTTGTTGCAATGAAACTTTAACAATTCAAAAAGATCAAATCTTACGACAGAAAGACAAATCTTTTCTTGACATTAGAACCCTTTTTACTTTATTTTTTTAAATCGCAAGATCCTAAAAATACATAAAATGGGGTAAAAGAATTTGGAGTTTAATTAAAATTTCAAAGATCTAATCTCAAAAACGAGATTTGATCTTTTCAATGAAACGTTTTCCAGATTTAATTATAGTATTGGTGAATGACTGACACGCATTTCTGAAAAAAACACATCTTCATCATCAGATGACGAGGAAGACGAAAACGAAGCAATCAAAAATTCCACCAAATTTATAAAATCAAAATTATTAACTTCTTCGTCCATTATTTCTTTATTTTTTTAGCACGAATTTTTGTTTACATGTATGTGTGCATTCAGATCAAATCTGACAACCCATCAGAGCCAATCTTTCGTGTTAAGATTTGATCTAGATTTGCTCTTTTTGTTGGAATGAAACTTTCAAAATTCAAAAAGATGAAATCTTTTGTCAGAAAGAGCAGATCTTTTCTTGAATGAAACTCGCTTTTAATATCTCGAAAAATGAAAAAATTACTTATAAAGATATTAAAAAAAAACACACAATGGGGCGTATTCATAGTCCTTTTTAAACTGTGCCTAAGTTAAACCTAGGTTTAGTTGAATTTTCTGACGTTGATTCTATTTTTTTAAGTTTATCATTCAGAAATATTTGGAGCTATTTGTGTAGTAAAACAAATTAATAAGCTTATAAAAATATAAAACCCACAATTTCGCCGTTTTCGAAACATTGTAGTTTCAAAAATCGAAAATGTTGGTAAATAGCATTCGAATTGAATATCGCCTATACAGCTCCTTAAGCCGTTAATGATAGTCTAAAAAATCTGTTCTTTAGCAGGAACCGTTAATAAAAAAAAAATGTAAACAAATTTTTGGACCAAAATTTAGACTATACCTCCTGCAGTGCAACAATATTTTTTTTAACAAGAGCCCTTTTCCAGATAATTAAGATTTACCATTAGGTTTTTTCGTTCAGCTCTGAAGTCGCCCTAGAGTCGACCTACTAGGTTTTTGAAAAACCTGGAGTCGCCCTGATAAACAATAAATTCTGTGTTTTTTGAAACCTAGGGTCGCCCTCAACTCGCTCTTAAGTGTAGATCTAAGTTTTTTTAGGTGGGATAAGTTGAGTAAATGAATAAACGTCAAAGTCACATGAGATCTGATTTGATTTGTTCTTTTTGAAAAAATAAGTTTCTGCCAATCATCCAGAACAAGAAATATATCAATGCCCTCGTTTTACTTTCTAAACTCATCACGATTGTTTTTTGTAAATAGCATTCGCCTTTGGAATTCCTTGCCTGTGAGAATTAAGCAAATAGCGGAGACTGCAAAATTCAAGAGTGAAGCATTTAAACATTTCTCTAATGTGCGTTATTAAATATTAATCTTTTTAACTCAAACTAAATATAAGTAGAAGAAAAGAATGGAAAATGAAAAAATGTGGATAGCTATTATATTTATAAATTATAAATTTAGTTGGAAAGTGTATTGTATTTTTAATTTTAATTTTTAAGCCTTAAATATAATTTAACCTCCTTTGTAAAATACTATAAAAGACTAAGTCTTACTGTATTAGCCAATGAAATAAATAAATTGAATTGAATTGAATTGAATTGATATAAAAGAATACTCAAATTAATTTTCAGACACAGACATGCAAAATAGAAACCTTTGAAGTTGTGGATTGTTCATAGGGCCAAAAAAAAGTACTAAAATGCTAAATTTAACATATGGCCCTCTGGTGTTTTTTGAGAACCGAAAAATCCGTTGTAAAAAAACTTAGGTCGACCCTGGGTAAAGTTCAACGACCGAACCCAATGTATATGTGCATTCAGATCAAATCTGCCAACCCATCAGAGATCAAATCTTTCGTGTTGAGGTTTGATCTAGATTTGCTCTTTTTGTTGCAATGAAACTCTCCAAATTCAAATATGTACATAAAAGAAATATACAAAATCGTTTACCGCCGTTTTGGAAATATTGAATTTTCAAAAATCTAAAAATTATTTTTCAAAAATGTTGGTACATATTATGTATAATTCAAAGTACCTAACTGCTTTGAGCAGTTAATGACCGAGTGAAAAAATAAAACTGTTTGTTTAGCAGGAACCGTTAATGACAAATTGTAGACTACCTTCTGCAGTGCACTGATTTTTTTTATTTAGAGCCGTGATAATTAAGATTTACCATTTTAGATTTAAAAAAAGTAAGGTAGCTTAAGTGAAATCAGTTCAGACGTTAAGAATGTAGCACAGCACCCTACAGACAGACCGACAGACCGAATAGGTGGGCCCATTTTTTTCGTGTTCTCCATCTCCGTAATGTCTGGTTTGATCAAAAGCTCAAGTGCAATTTTTTAAAATGCAAAACTTACCTTTATAGCGAGTTTCATTCAAATTTCAAAGATCTCTCAAAATCGAGATTTGATCTTTTCAATTAAACTTTTTTCCAGATTTAATTCTTGGATTGGTGACACACACATTCCTGCAAAAAAACAAACATATCTTCATCATCAGATGACGAGGAATGCGAAGACGAATCAAAACCTCTACTAAATTTATAAAATTATTAACATCTTGGTGCATTATTTGTTCATTTTTGAAATTTTTGTTGGCACTAGTTCAAAGCTTGCAACAAATTAATAACGAAATATTTACCGTTCACAGAAAAGACTTTTTACATGTATGTGTGAATTCAGAACAAATATGCCAACCACCCATCAGAGATCAGATTTTTCGTGCTAATAGCGAGTTTCATTCAAATTTCAAAGATATCCTCTCAAATTGGAGATTTGATCTTTTCAATGAAACTTTGTGTACAAATTTAATTGTAGTATTGGCCGTTCGTTCGGTGGCATACTTGAAGCAATCCGAACTGCTTTGTGTTGTTGTAACGCCAAAGCAAAACCATTCAAACACAAATCTCAAGCTACCCAAAAGTTATTATTAATTTGAGGAACAGCTGACTCAAGACTTCAGATTTGTATGGAATACAACTGACTTATGTGGTTATCGTTTGGTAACACAAATCAATTTATTTTTGATTTAGATCTGTCAAAAAACTGATTTTGACAATTTTTGCCTTCGATTGGCAAGCTAATGGGCTTTTCGATTGGCCGTCCGGAACACGTTCCCCCAATAAAACAGCCATAAACAATTTGACTGATTCTGAATTATATGTATCACTGTATTTGTGAAAATTAAATTAAAAGATAATCACATCGGCTAAAAAGAATTTCCAAAACACTTGATTTCAATTTAGATACACATTTTCTTGTATCAATAATAATTATAACTTGCTTCTTTTTATATTATTTTACCAGAAAATGAGTTTAAATTCAATAAACACAAAGAAATTACACAACAAATCAAGCCAATTATTTTGACATTTTAATTGTGTAAGTGTATTAGTGATTCTGTTTTCGATTCTGAAATGAAATCCAGAATCGTTTTCTGTTCTGTATAGAATAACAACTGTCATTTTGTGGGGGTCAGAACAGTTCTGGACGGCCAATCGAAAAGGCCATAACACCACTATACATTATAATTGACAGCCATCAGTTTGACAAGACAGCTGATACCGATAGCCTTGTTCACAGACACAACTATACACCAATATTATAGCAAATAAGAATCAATCTGAAAATGTATTCGATTCGTTACGAAATAAAACAATTTATAGATCAAAATATAAATTTACCAAACGAAACCCCCATTAAGAAAGCTACCTGGATCGTTCGAAAACGAACTAGCTACTAAGCTATCTTGGCTAGCCTATCGGCATTGCACCGAACGCGGCCAATGCTGTATGACTGACATATACATTTCTGAAAAAACATATCTTCATCACCAGATGATGAGGAAGATGAAGACAAAGCAATAAAAAACTCCACTAAATTTATAAAATTTAAATTATTAACTTCTTCGTCTATTATTTGTTTATTTTCTAGTTTAATTTTTTAGCAGGGACTGGCACAATTTCACAATAAATTAATAACAAAATAGGTTCCATTTGATATTTGACAGAAGAAACGTATTACATGTATGCGTGCATTCAGATCAAATCTGCCTATCCACCAAAGATCAGATCTTTCGTGTTGAGATCTGATTTAGATTTGCTCTTTTTGCTGGAATGAAACTCTCAAAATTCAAAAATATGAAATCTTTTGTCAGAAAGAGAAAATCTTTTCTTGAATGAAACTCGCTATAAGATTTGATCTAGATCTGCTCTTTTTGTTGAAATGAAACTCTCAAAATACAAAAAGATCCAATCTTTTCTTGAATGAAACTCGCTATTAGTACCTATTTCGCAAGTAAAAATATAGACAATGATCCAACTAACTCATTACACCGAATTAGAAAGAGATATTTCCCAATTGGACATCTTTGTAAATGGCTGCGATGCTTTTAAATAGTTGTAAATGCTTGGTGGGCATAATACAAAAAGTCAACTAAAACTACTCGCAGCGTATTCCATAAAATAGTCCCTGTCCAAGGAATATAGTTGAGACTTTAGAAAATTGTCCAGTCACGCCGTACTCAGAAGCAGAATTCTAGACCGATTAACATTAATTTAAGTTGTTAACAAATATAATAGCCCACAACCAAAATGAAGACAAAAAAAAAATAAGACAACGCAACAATATAATTTCGCACTAAATTTGGAATTTTATTTTAACCAATTTCCAATCCGATGTTTTTTTTATGTTTGTTTTTTGTTTATGAAAAAAATCTAAATAATTATTATGAGAGGGGATGAGTTTTAAATTCATACGACACGCTTCACTTCGAAGAAACGTTTTAAATAGTACACTTGGCCTACGGTCATCACGACTAGCACCAACGCCTCGAATGTCGACCACATAACCACGCGGGAGTTGGTGCTTTCATTGACGGAGCGATGAATCTTGTCGCGCACCTGTAAACAATAAATCCACATTGTTTTCTATTCTAATAAGAATACGATAATGTCTACTCACGTGCATGTATTCCTGTTCATGTTTAACGCTCGTCAGAGTACCGGACAACTCTCTGATCATATCCTCTAATTTGGTATGACCGACCTCATCCTCACCTGGAGCACCCGGAGACCTCTGTGAGGGCTCACCTACATCGATTGTGAACATAACTACCTTAGGAGTCATACTTGACTTCTCATTGTTGAAACAAACAGTATGGATACCGCTGTTGTGAGCGGAAAATGTGAGCTTGCCAGAGGATTCCTTTTCGCTCTGGTGTATGACATTCTGATCAGGGCCGGTGATTTTAATGTCCACATCGAGGAAGCCACCTTCGATTACTTCGAACGTGAGACCTTTTCGATTAAATTGAGATTGGTTAGTTGGCAAAAAAATGAAAGTTGAAATATGTAATTTTTTTACCTAGCTTTGTGCCGCTTTCGGCACGTTCAAAGAAACACTCCTCATTATGCGCATCAACTGTGATGATGAAGGCAGAAGTCTTGTCGAGGAGCTGGACAAACAATATGCTGAATAATGTTAGCCACCACATTGAGAAATTCATTTTTTCGCTTGAGTATCTAGAATTTTTGCAGAGGACAACTTGTTTGATAAATATTTCGCGTTATGTGGAGGAGAGGCCACGTATTCTGTCAAATAGATATGGATCAAATCAAATGACAGAATGAAGTTGGCAGCAATGAATGTCAAACACAGTGTCGGTAGGGTAGTGTCGATAAGAAAAGCATAGGGTGATTATGATCAAAATTAAATATGCATTATTTTGTTAGAGGTTCGATGTCCATACATATATCTAACATCGCAACCTCAATACAAATCGCAAACACTGCATTTTCCTTACAGGCCGACTCCATTGGCTATAAATTTCCTCATAATACTGATCCTGTTATGAAATCTCCAACGGAGTCGCGTTGTTTCTTGTTGTGTTGGGATGTCAGCGAGCTCTCTCTTCGATTTTGTCTTGAGATCGATGCCTGACATCAAATTTGACAGCTGCGTTTTTTTCTTCTTTTTTCTGTGCTTATATCATTATTTTTTGTCTCTCACGCCGGTAACAACTCTGTTGGCGCACTTAAAAAAAATTTGTGTGTGCTTAAATTCTTCAAATACACCATTTTTATTAGTTAATTTTCATTAACAGAAGTATATGAGGTCAAAAAACATTTTTTTCATGAAACTAATTTTTGATAATTCTTCTTAAACAGCGTTATCTATACCTCAACCTGTATTGCTTGAATGAATTGTCATGACATGAATTGCCCAGCCAAGACAAAAAAATGCTCTGATACTTAACGACAGATATTTCGTTGGCAATACAGATATCAAGTGGAGTCGGCCTGTTACTGTAGGCATTTTTATGTAATGTTGACCGTTTCATTTTAACAACTACTTCTATTTTTTCCATCAACTTTCACATCCACATATTCAAAAAAAAACGATACGAAAAAATTACATGCAAATGAAACGTCAAATCTAGCGACACTAGAAAAAACAGAACAAAATAATTAACATTTGTTTGCTAAAATCCGATATAAATAAAATGTCAGCATTTTAAGAAATATAAAAAAAAAATTATATATATACATATGTATATGGTAGTCAGGAGGTATATTATCTTTTTTTTTCGCAAGAATTGAATTTTTATTGAGACTTATGTGGATTACCATTACCAATACCGTACCAAGTACCGAATGTAACGCGACTTGAATTGATTTTTTTTCGCTATGCTATTGGCGTATATTCGTTTCTGTGAAACCCGTAGTTGTCAAACTAAAGGCCACCAATTGTTCTGGTATTTGGTAGGGTTAGTAAAAAGAGGGATAGATTTACAGAAAAATAGGAATCCGAATTTGATTCAGAATCAAAAGCAATTTAATTGTTTTTGCCAAATGGTAGGATTTAATTGTCGAAAACCGTCTTTTGACAGATTTGTATCAAACAGAATTAAATTCTTGTACCAATAAAAAAAACATTACACAAATTTTCAGAGTAAGTAACGATATGAATCTAACTTAAATTAAAAGCCACTACAAAAAATAAACCCATAAATGAAAAGTCAATATATGGTCAACCTTTATCAGCGTTCATGTCTTGGTCACGGAGTAATTTTTTCCACATTTCGTTGTATTGACATGGATTTTTTCATGGCATGTCCATATGGTTCTACAATATTTTAGTTTGTGGAGGCGGCCTGTTATGAAATATCTAAATTCATCTTCCCAAATTTAAACACAAAGTATTAAAAGTCACATTTTTATAAAAAAAAAAAGGTTTCTTCAAGCAAGTAATGGTACTTACTAGTATTTATATCTTAATTACTAGTAGATTATTCTTTTGTCTTTTCTAGCTTTGTTCTAATTTAATTTAATGGAAAAAAATACGAAAAAACTTAAAATACAAAATTGTATTAGTTGAAAGGAAAGATAAGACCAAAATACAGCACTTATTGAGATCAAGAATCATCTTTCATTTGATATACATCTTATCATAGGTATAAGTTGAACATTTGGCTGATAAACTGACAAAATTTGTACGGGAAATGATTTACATTTTTACTTAATAAGGAAATTCTCTCATATATGATTTGGGTATCATATACGAGTATGGCAATTATTAAAAAATTCCTTGTTGAACGCGACTCAGCGTTCACTCACTTATATTAACTCAGATACCAAACTTGTTAACGAATCAGATAGGTCTGAACGCTGTCAAAAAATAAAATAAAAACGCAAACCAAATGAAGTTTTAAGTCAGCTCTGTTCTATACATTGGTTCAAGAAAGTTATTCCAGATTGCTCAGAATAAATGAGTGAATGCCCCTAATATTACCAATCTTTCGTACGTTTCACGTACCAAAACCAATTTTTTACATAGTTGTAATTGTAATTTGATTTTGATAAATGTGAATTACAAAAACAATTTTAATGCGGTCATTGACGGACACATTTATAGCTAAACTCAATTTTTAAATTATAGACAAACCCGTTTGACAGTCAAGTACCTATTATAGTTTCGTGGTATTACTCGTCTGTGGTTGAGATATTTTTTATATGATAACATACGAAAAACAAAAGTAAAAAACGAACTGCAACTTTCAAAAAAAACGTCACGTTCTTACAATATCAAATTGAGTTTCAAGGAAAATCTCAAAGGCAAAATTATCAATATCATTAGTGTCAAGACACATGTCAAACTATGACATATTTTTTTCCCATTGGGAAAAAAACCACGCGTTATTCGAGCTGCGGATGCTTTACGAAGTTAACTTTAATATTTCTCTATAGCGCATCTTTAGGAGAGTCGACTTGAAACACACTGACCCCATTTGAACCACTCTCTTTCTCCAGGCAATTGTTTTCATTCATATTAGAGTAGGTAGCTACATATGGCATATAGTCCTTCATGTCTTTAAGAAATCAAAAATCTCTTCTTCAAATACATCGTCGAAAACACAACACAACACAACTAACGCTGCACAATGCCTTCCATTTCATGCAATTACGAGAGAATCCTTTTGAAATATGAAAAACAACTTAAACAACAAGAAGTGTTGAAGGAAGAAAAACGCCTGCGCTGTTTTCTCTATACAAATTGAGGACATGAGAAAATACCACTTTTTAAAAACTCCTACTATATTATAACCGACATAGAAGTAAGAAGAGACATGTGCAGACCATATTCCCGTGAGAGAATATGGAGAACGATTATATTCAAATGGGAGACAGAGCGCTCTGTGCAGATATTGAACATTCATACAGAGCTCTCAAATCGACTCCTTCGTAATAGTCTTATGATACGGTGACATTCGAACTATAACGTCTCTGCGGGGATACAGATCCACGTTACGCGTTTTCAACCCAGTTTTGTACCTTCGTTCACATCCGCTGGACCATTGTTCTGTTCTGACTCTAAAGTCCATTTTCAAACCGGGTAAATAGAAAAAAAGGCTTAAAACCAACCCCATCGTTTAACTGTAAGAAAAAAAAAAATAAATAAACAATTATAGAAAGTTTAACCTATAAAAACAGCCCCCTTTCCTTACAATACGACTGACCAAAATATTATCTCTTCCAAAAAAGTGCCATCTTTTGTGTGAAAACAGTGAGAAATCCACCCCATTCTCCGCTGAAAAAAAAATATATAAAACGGATACAGAAACTTGCAAAAAATAATTTAAAAAAAAAAGTTCGTTCAATATTTTTGTAGTTGCACAATGACATATTTTGTTTCCGTTCGGGTGTTTTTCATTCATAGTGAACCACGTAAACAGTGAAAAAATTTCCTTCATATTTAAGAAAAAAATTGCTAAATTAAAACCACAACTCAGTATACCTACAATCTATTACACGTCACTTTTTAAATGTGTGGTTACACTTGCATGCATGCATTTGGATTAAAAAAAAAAAGTACCTACCTAGCTACGTACATAAAACCGTCATTTATATTAATCGTGTGTAGTGTGTAGCCAGCCCACAGGTTTTAATGTACTAATGGTGTTCTAATTATTATTATCTGCTCCACATTTTTGGGATTATAAAATGTTTTCAACTTCAAGCACGGATCTACTTGGATTTTGGTGTCGTTGTCATCAACACTATCGCAGTCGCCACCATTAAATAAATGCAAAACGCTCGTATACCGTTATTATTCGTCGTTAGCATTGTCGGTCGCCTCTGCCGCCGCCGCCGTGTTGTTCGTCCTTCGTCCTTGATTCTATGGCACACACAACTAATGGATGTTAATTGAATTTAACTAGGATTTTAGAAAATAAAAAGAAGACACAACAACATCAACCAGAAAGATAGTGAGTCAGTCGGTAAGCGAGAGATAAGAAAAGGGGGAGAGACATGAATTTCATGAAATTTACTTAATTATTGCATGATCCCCAAAAAACAAACCAAAGTGGGCGTTGCGGGCGTATAAATATAGGAGGTGCAAGTTTTATGAGATGGCCTCTTTCGAGAAGGACATAATATCCTTGGGTAATTTATTGATGTCTTTTAAGGGTTTAGACAAACTTGATAATGGGATTTAGAGAGGAAAGCAGGCGTTAAGCTTTTATAATAACCGTCTACATCGCGCGATTTCCACGAGAACATAAAACATTCCTTTTAATGTGCACGTCTTTTCTTGGGGAGAATTTCCGCATGGTTTATATTTAAAAATATAGTAGGTAAGCGGTAAGTTACCATGGTACTTCAAGGAGCTATTGTTGATAATACGTATATAACTACAAGAGGACAGAAAGTGAGAGCTCTTTCAAAATAATGGTTGGTTTTGTTGCCATTAATGATGGATCATGTTTTCAACATCAGTCTCTACTTGACAAGATAATGCCGGGTATTCAAAAACGTATTTATCTAATTAATGGTTTGAGCGCTCCCTCTCAAGTTTCTTAAATCTCACAAAACGTGGCATATAAAAACATAAGTTTCCAACATCCAGCCCAGCCATACATATATACTCACAAGTAGTATTCATGCTAGGTACTCATATATCTACCTATGTATGTACATACATTATGTATATCCTTGTTTTTTTTTTTTTTTTTTTTTTTTAACTTGCACTAAGATTCCCCCCTCAGGTTTTTTGCTTTTTTCGTTGTTCATTATAATGACATAGCATTCTTTCTGTCACAGAAAGTCAACAAATCTTCTTCAAGGACCCTCATTCTATCAAAATACTTTCATGCACAACTCTTCCTCTTCAAACAAAAAAAAAAAAAAAAAAAAAAAAAAAAAAAAAACCGAGGAATATTAGCATGTAATCCCAAAAAAATATCTTGTCTTTTCATGGCGGAAACAGATTATCAAATGGTTGGTGTGTGTGACGTGACTGAGCAAATCGAGGGGGAGTTAGTGATTTTTTTTTTTTTTTTTTTTTTTTTGTTATTTTTGCATATTTTCTTTTTATATACGAGTATATCTCCTTCAACCAATGCTCAACGCCAGAAATATTATTTCAGAAAACTTAGGAGAACATGATATTTCTTGAATGAAAATATATATGTATGTTTAAAACCCTATTGGAACATTTTTCCGACAACAGGGAATTTCTTCTAGATTTTGGTTTGTTGTCAACGGGTGAAGTTGAGCTGTCAATGCCTTTGAGAAAATCACATTTTTGCTTGGTAAAAAAATGCATATTATACAAGAATATTTTTTTGTAGAGTTTGGCTAATGTCATTTTAACTAAAACCTCAGGAAGCTGAAATACTCATCAAATACTAGTTAATTTTTCGTGTTGTTTAGTGCAGCAACAAGAAACTTATAAGCAATACTTGTCCATGTTTAACAAGCTAAACTCACTTAACAAGTCCAAACTAAATTTAACAATTGTTGTAAGATATTATATTTAAGATTTCTATACGCATAAGCGTGAAGTCTGGGGCCTAACACAAAACAAGTTTGTTAAATAAGTTAAATCGACAACCGTTTACATTTTGTGTAACTAGAAACAACATGTTTTCTGGAACTTAAACACTTGTTTTGGCAAATTTCAACAAGTGGGCAATTTAATAAATTGAACGTGCGTCGGGGAGAGTACGATGACTTAGGCGCCAAGAAATAATCATTGGTTTTTGCACAAAGCTTTCTTCACTATGGAGGGGTGTCTATTTCCCTCCATTTGGACGGACAAAAAATATCAAAAACAACGTTTTATACCAATTTTTAAAGCAAATACTCTGTTTTGCTTCTGCAAAAAAAAAAACAAGGACATCAACAAAATCATTTCAAAAACGGCTTTTAAGCTCGAAATTTGGGAAAAAATGTTTAAAAAAGTGTTATTTTCAAATCTGTAAAATTATATTTTTTTCTGAAGTTCGTTGTTCTAATTAATTCCTAATAAATCAAAAATGTCTTCTCGTTTTTGAGAAAATTGAAAATCACTAAAACTACTTTTATGAGATTTTTGGTATTTAAGGTGATCTCACTTTGAGGGAAAAGTACGATAACTACTGTGTTGAAGCTCTAATAGCGAATTTTTATAGAAGGGTATAATACAATGTTTTTTTTTTTGTTACGGAAGAGGGGCCTATCTGCCTCCGTTTAAGCGGGAAGCACAATTTTGTAAAAAAAAAAGATTAAAAAGCAACTGTAACACTTCCAATAAAACAATTACAGGTTTTCGCAAAGTCAGAAACCCTTTCTTTTACAATTTGTTTAATAGTTTTTGAAAAAAAAAATACCTTCAAACTCAAAATTTATTTTAAAAAAAAATGTTTTAGATGTTACAGTATTTTATTCAAAGTAGTAGTAATTTAAAAATTACCTAATGGAACAGGGTATTGGCTTTCAAAAAAGGTAAAATACTTATTTGTAAATATTACTGTTGTTTTTTCAATTATTTTTTTTCATTTGCTTGTATTGTATTGTATAATTGTTCTACAAAAAAAACCGTTATTATTTTTTGGCACCTAGGTTATTGTACTCTTGCCTGAACGTATAATAAGAGTTTAAAAAGAAAGAACTTTCGAAGGAAGATTTCAAACTTGTTCTAAGTCAACAAGTTAGAAAAAAGTGTTGCCATTTTGAATTCTTTCTAGTCAGGCTTGACTTGATTTCACCGGCCCTAGTATAAAATGTGGACAGAAGTAAACAAATAATTATAGAATTAAAAAAAATATATTAAAGGTTCAAATTTTCAGTTCAAAATGTCTTTTAAAAATTTTATAAAGTAAAAAAAATCGGACGATTTTTCCTGAAGAATATTTGACGTTTACATTTTTTGCGCCATATGTACTATAAAGCAAGTTTTGAATTTGGAAAAAAAGTCGAACTCGAGATTTTAATCTAACTTGACTTTACGATGATAGAGAACTCCATAAAAAGGGTCCCGCAATTCCGTCTGTCTGTGTGTACAACTCTCTACAGCCTAAAAGGCTTAATCGATTTTTTTCAAACTTGGTATTTAAAACTTTTTTAGGTGATTGTCTAAAATATATTTTTGAATCGTTTTAAGATCCAAAAATAATGGTACCTGCCATATAATTTTTTCTATCATCTCTAAAATAAATATCATACGAGTTGATGGCTTACTCATTATATGCTGTTTAGGCATAGAACTAACAACATGTGATTGAGTAATACTAGTATACCGATAAATATGACAATGAATTAAAAAAAAAAAATAATGCGAATTATAAGGGACATATTTAAATAATATACGGAAATTTCTACGCATTAGCTCAGCCGCCATCCCAGGAGATAAAATCTGAGACAACAACCACCTCCAGTCTCAGAACATCGCACCACACATCTTTCCTATCCATCTTTCTCTTCATAATCGAACGCCCACTGTGTTGGAACATTTAAAGGGTAGGATAATCCCTTCAGCGCGTGTAGATTATAAAAACAAAATCTTAATCATATCGAAAACGGCTTTAACCATTTTGATAAGACAGAGTAGGTGCACTATTTTGGGTATGCCCTACTCGTACATTTAGGTTAAACATTTCCAAAAAAAAAATATTTTGTTATTAACGGTACCCGCCATACAACCATTTTTTTTATTTTGAACTATCTCATAAACGGCTTGACGGATTTCGATAAAAATTTGTATGTTGGAGGTACTTCAAATTATAAATATTTGTTTGAATTTTTGAAAAATAAAATATATTTTTGCATTTTTTTGAAAATTTAATATTTTGAAAACGGGTGGATTTTTTTTTGAAATTTTGTTTTTAAGTTTAAATTATTAAATATTTAAAATTGTCATAACACGTTTTTTTTAAATAAAAAAAATCTGTATATACAAAATTATATATTATATGTATTAATATATATAACTTATAATATATTTAGATTCTTCGTAGAAACAAGTTCGTGCGATCTAGTCATGCATTTTTTTTTGGTTATTTTTTTTTTTTTAAATTTAACTATATGCCTGTAAGACTTAAGGTCTTTTAAATGCAACCTGAATTGCACGGCACTAGTTTGGCACAGTTGATTTGAGAACCAGGTATTGACTGTCTCATTTTAACCCATGGGCGGCATCCAATTTAAATTGGAGGTATAGAAAAGAATGCGCCTAGCGTGAGGATCGAATCCACACGTCCTAGTTAGCAATCAAGCACTTTATCCACTGCGCCATTGCTACGGTTCGTGTTATGTTGCAGAAATGATCTCTTATTGCTGAATAAACATTGTTGTTGTTTATAAATGTTATAGGTTCCTGATAAATTAAACGTTTTATATCCGACCAAGTGTTGTGTGTTACTTGTTGCAGAGTTTATAAAGTCCTACAGATGATTTAAGGTTTCTTAGAATTCATATCATTGCTATTGTAATTGGGTTTCAGCGTTTATGACTCTAATTTTATTCAAGCACATGTGTCTGGACACGTACGCAGTTAGTATACGCGGATAAAGATTACTCGAGTGGCAAACTGCTACCAAAATAATGGATGAAATCATTGCCCACATGACATAAATGACCAATAATTGTGTTCAGACTTAATAGTGTCTGTCATTATTGGCAGAATGACACAACATTCTTTTTACACTAGCCCGGTATGTTAGTTAGTTTAAACATCACTTGCACTTGTAACTAACTTTTATGTCAAAAATAATGCCAGTTCTAAGACCGTGTACAAAATTAGACTATTAAGAGCAAGGGAATAGAATAATTAAATGCAATTTGCCAATCGTTTTAATGCGGTTCTAATTTCAGTATCAGATGTGTTTTATTTGTAGGTCACTAGTCAGCACGGATAAATTTTCGAATAAAACGCTTATTCCCTTTATATTCATTCAAATAAGTTTTATGTTTCCCCCTAACTTCACTTTTGTATTCACTACAGATGAACATTTTACTTTGATGCTTAGAAACTTTTATCTAAAACACGCGTATAATCATACAGTCGGATATTCAATTTAATTCGCTAAGACACCTCTAGACGGGTACGCACTTAATAAGCATTTATTAAGGTGTTGAGTAAATTCTTATTCATAAAACATTTTCCTACCAATTTAGCACATATCCTTGTGACAAATAAATAACCAAGAAGAGAAATCTATGAAATAACCCTGTTTGTCAAAAAAAAAAACAAATGAATTGGAAATATACACTATTCAACATTGCATAACTTCTATGAATAATATTTCCGCGTTTCGAGACATTGCAGTTATAAGTAAGGAAGTTAAAAACAGGATCAGATCTGAAGAGGTGACCAAAAGATCCAACATTTGCAATGAGCTCCCCAGGTTAAGCAGGTTAAACTACTACTTGGGAACTAAAACCAAAAATGGTTCTTATCCTGTATTAACCTAAGTAGGAAAAAACTAAGGGTAATAACAGGTATCTTCACTGACCACTGTAAACTGGAACAGGCACCTCAATATCCTGGGATTAGAGAGGAATATTCTCTGTACGTACTGTAACGTGTACGAAGAGATACCACACCATATACTAGGGAGATGTGAAGCCATCATCCACCAGAGATACAAATTTCTGGGACATCACTTAATAGAGGAAACGTAACTATCATTTACTAAAATACCCCAAATACTAAACTTTCTCAAAGGAAGTAATTTGAAGGATCTACTGTAGAATGTTCTGTAGGGGGGTACAGAGTCAATATCCCAAGAACAATTATTCATTCAAGGCTAATATAATATGTATGATGTAAATCCTTGCCAGAACTGCAAACTAAATTTAAAGAATAAGGAAACTTTTGTGACATCAAATGTATTTTTTCGTTGAATCATTATTAAAGAGCATTATAGTTCAGAGAATTGTATCCTTATGATGACCAGTGAAGTACTGGAATGGCAAGCACCGGTTGCTCATTTGGTTTTATATAGCACAAGGCATCCCACTGAATCCTTTCTATCTATAAGAAAGGTGTTCTCTTGCCTTTATTACTATTATTATTATGAAGACATCCAGAATTTATTTGTTGCTTCACACATATGATCCTAGTTTTCTATAATACAACTATTTTATGCTCTCTCATCTTTATAAGGTTTTAATGTAAATGTCTTCACTATTTGGTCGTGGACCATATTTTGTTACCTTTGCTTTTTTTATTAACTACAAATTATTATTACTTTGATTATGTGTTATATTCACGAATACATCTTTGAAAAGGCTAAACGAGTAGGAAACATCTCTTTTAAGGACCAAACATAAATGTCTGAATAGAAGAAAATGTGTAAATTTAAACTTATAATTTTCATTACGAATACATAGTTCTAAAAAGTAAGTAATGTATATTTAAAAACTTCAAAATTTTGTTTACAAAAATAAAGAAATTAAATTAAGAACTTTTAATATTGACAATGAGAATTCATCTTTCATCTTGTACATATGTACATTTATATGAAGTTAAATTATAACTACATATATCGCGAACAATAGGGTCTATTATAATTCTTATATGTACTTCCTAGGGCCTAGCTATAACACACGACTAAAAGTGCGTGTCGAAAAATTTAAAATGATGAACCTTTTAAATTTCCTGTAATTCGGAGCAAGCAGTTTTCGAGAATGCAATTGTCTTGTCAAATTTTAAGAAGTGCGAAATTTTATCAATAAAACGTGTCTGTAACTCAGGCAAAAATAATTGTAACATTTTAATCATCAAATTAAATTCAGTTTTTAAAATTTTAAATTTAATTTTACATCTTTAAACAATTACTTAAATGTGTAAATTAATTGTTTTATGTGCATTTTCCAAAAATATTTGAATCTCAAGAAAATGAACATATTTTGTTTATACATACAAGAATAACAATAATAATAATTTTAACCATATGCCTGTAAGATCTCTGGTCTTTTTAAATGCAACCTGAATTGCACGGCACTAGTTAGAAGGAATAGAAAGATAGTAAAGAATTTTGTTGGTACAGTGGATTTGAGAACTAGGTATTTACTATCTCATTGTTAACCAAGGGCGGTATCCAATTAAAATTGGAGGTATGGTGTATTGCAAATTCCAAGGCAATGTCTAAAATACTGCTTTTCAAACACCCGAATTTTTTCCATTAAAGATGGTGCAACGTTGAACCACACATGGTATCCATAAGCAATCATCGGTCTGATGAATGCCATGTAGGAAATCACATTCACCCTGCTGTCAAGACGGCTTCTATTAAACAAACGTTTTGGCTGGAGAAAGGCTCCCCTAGCCCTGGGGCCAGAGCAGCACCTATATGTCTGTCGAAATAAACAAATACTGATCCAATCAAATGCCAAGGTACTTTACTAAACTTTTATTCACCAGTGAATATTCATGTGACCCTACGATCACCCCAAGTCACCCTGAAAAAGAATTGTCATGACGTCAACTTTTGGAGCTGTTTTGTACGCAATTAAAATCAGATCGCTGGTGTAAGTGATAAATATATTCGGCAAGTTAATATTAAACATTGCCGCTTTTGACAGCAAACTTCAGGTTTACTTATAGCTTGTCTGGTTAGCTTTAGATAGAGTGCTAACCATTCATTGTCGAATACCTTCTCCAAAGTACAAATCAACAAGACAGTCACCCGTACACTGATTTTTACATTTGTTAAATCGGATGTCAGAAACCAAGCCATATATCCATTGCGCCATTGCCACCGCACAATTTTTATTTAAAAAAAAAATCAACAAGCATGATTCTAACAAAATTTGGAATTTTTAATTGGAAGCACGGGTAAGTAATAAGCACTTGCAGTTTGGTTTAATTTGTTCACCGAACAAAATAATTCGAACAAATAATTCAGTTTGGAATAGAATCTCATTTCTAAGCTATGTGTCCACATAGTTTTCCCAAAACACGTCCTTAGTACCATTGGAACATGTCTTTTATTTTCTTTCGAAATGTTTCGACTCATCGCGAAAGACCATTCAACCAATTCAACAAGTCGAGGGAAAGTTTTTTGGTTGACACCTATTACATTTTGTTCGTTTGTATAACAGAATTATCATCTCAAGCACATTGAACAAGTAATTGTTGACTTCTGAGTTATTGGTCTCTAAAGCTTGTTAAAAAGGACGAAAATTGAAGGTACAATAAACATCGAGATATATTTAGCTTCTATTTGAATAAGAAGAGTGAAAAAACATGGTATAAATACTCCATGTACCTAAGTTTTGTGATTCAGTTAATTTATTATTTAAATAAGTTCATGTAGTTGAGAATTCACGTAATCTAAAATAAAACCAAAATAGAATGTTAACAAAGAAGACTACATTTCGACGCAGAGCAAATGAGTCGCAGATTTATAGACTAGGAAATAATTCATATAGACGTTCGTAGCGAAATGCCAATTTATGACAGTTATAACTATTACCTAAAAGGCGATAAAATAGCCAAGATTAGAATATGTATTAGAGCAAAATATGTATTTCTAGCGATACATTTTTAGCCGCTCTCTTTTCACCAGATGGATTATTTAAATCCCATCCATTGTTCGCAAATTGCACTTGTTGGTGTCCAGCTGTCAAACAGTAACCTAAATACATATCAGAGTTGTAAAAGAATGCAATCATTTTGAAATGCATTCATTGAAGTCGCAGGAAAACTAATTCATATTGACTTCAATCATATGAGTTCACTTAAAGACTTCAACTTTAAAATATAAAGTTACCATTAATTTTGAATTCATTGATTGGGAATTCATTTTAGTTAATTCAATGATTGCATTCAAATGAATGCAATCTTCTACTGAGTGACGTCATTGAAGTCTTTTTGAAGTCAATGAAGTTATTTTGAAGTCAAAATCAATTGAAGTCATTGAAGTCATTTTGAAGTCATTGCAGTCCTTGTTAACTATTTTAAGTTCAACTGTGAATAATAATACTTTAAATAAGCTTACTATACGTTATTAAAATAAAATGAATGACTGGATCGCCCGAACTTGCTCTTATGCTCGATCACATCGTACACAAAAGGATGCTATTAAGAATCTAAATATATTTGCGAAGTTGTTTTTACTTACATTTTTATTTTTTTTCCTAAAAAAAAACTTGGTATGGCAATTTTAAATATTTAATAATATAAACTTAAAATCAAGATTCAACAAAAAATCATCCCCGCCTTTTCGAAACATTGAATTTTCCAAAAAAAAAATATTTTTCCAAAATTTTGGTATATTATTTATTTATAATAATATTTGATCAAAATCTGTCGAGCCGTTTATGAACAAAATAAATGTCATAGATATTATATATGTACATATATGTATGTATATGGGATCGAACATAAGAGCAAGTTCGGGCGATCCAGTCCTGCATTTTATTTTAATAACAAATAGTAAGCTTATTTAAAGTATCTATTATTATTCACAGTTGAACTTAAAATAGTTAAAAAGGACTACAATGCCTTCAAAATGACTTCAATTGATTTTGACTTCCAAATGACTTCAATGACTTTAAAAAGACTCCAATGACGTCACTGAAATCACAGAAGATTGCAATCATTTGAATGCATTCACTGAATTAACTAAAATGAATTCCCAATCGATGAATTCAAAATGAATGGTGATTTCATATTTTGAAGTTGAAGTTGTTAAGTGAATTCATGAGTTAGACATTTTTGGAGATAAATCACATGAGTTAAACTCCAAAATGATTTCATTCTTTTACAACTCTTATACATATATGACAACATTGTTATTTAACTGTTATTAAAAATAGGTGGAAAAGGGGATGCACAATTGTACAAAAAAAACAGAAACGGCGAAACCTGACGCTGTCATATTAGACATTAAATTGTTGGCAATTTTTTTCTTAGACGAACAATTGATAATAATATTGACAACTTGTCAAAAATCTCGAAGAATTGAATTTTCAAAAACAAACCAAATCACAACTCTAAAAACCAATATTTTTTTTCCGAAAATTTTGGAATTCTACGTAATAGAATTACTTAATAAAAATTGTGGTCAAAATCCGTTGATTCGTTAATGCGAAAGTCGAAAATTAAAAAAAAAAAAGAAACGATCCATGGTATGTATTAGGGATGTTGCGGATGCCGATTTTCTTACATCCGCGAAAGCGATTGCGGCTCACGTCCGCGGATGCAGATGCAGAAGTTTAAGATCCTATATAAAAAGTATATAAATAATGAATTAAAATAATGATATAGTAATAATTACCATTTTTAATAATTATAATTGGTAAGTGAATTTAAAAAAATGGTGCATTTACTTAAAAAAAAGGTAATATTGCCGCCTTCTCTGCTTCAAGCCGGTTACGCAGAGGTTGGTAAATAAAATCCTCGTTACTAAATAATTGTTCGCTAGGAACATTACTGTCTGGTGGAGTGGATAAAAATATTCGTGATATCGGTGATAATATCTTAAATTCTTTTCGATGAACACTCCACCATTTAAGAGCATTTTCATCCACGTTGACTTTTTTTTTTGCGCGGTACGAAAGTAATTCCTTTTTGAGTACAACTTAAGTGCTACAATTTTCTGGTATTTATTGGCTCTCATCTCCACTTGATGGATCTAACATCATAACAAGGTCGCTCTTTAAGAATCTGGCGAAACCAGATGTCCCTGGTCCTGGTTGTTCCACATCATTTTCCCTTAATTCCGTCAGTAACTATTATACAGCTCAAACAAACAAGTAATGTTTAATTTACAAGAACCAACCAAATGATGCACCACTACAAACGCGACGGATCTTATCACCAATTTTGTCGCTCCCATTGGTTGATGTTTCCTTTGCTCCGCCGAATTTCTTTCTTGTCACAACTTGGCTTGCATCCGCATCCGCACAAAAATCCGCCTTGATTATTGCGAATGCGGATACAGATCTCTAAATCCATGCGAAAGCTCTGCATTTGCGGATGCGAATATTCGCAACATCCCTGGTATGTACAGCTGATAACATTGTATGTAAAATTTAATTTATACAAAACTGTAGTGCACTGAATTTTTTGTATAGATTTTTTGTTTAAGTCCGTCTTCGAGATAATTAAGATTTTCCATTTTAGGTACAAAAAGTGTATGGCAGGAGGTATTTTGGAATTTCAAAAAAAATGAATCGAGCCACTCACCTAAGGCATTTAAATACCATAGATCAACCTAGACAGGTGAACAGGACCCACGTCTTTGGTGTTCTCTATTATCGTAATGTCAAGTTTCATCAAAATCTCGAGTTCGGTTTTTTTACCAATCAAAAACCTGTCATATTTTACATGTACCTATGGGTATGTACATATATCGCAAGTAAAAAGTAGACCCATGACAAAAACTGCTCTGAATTATGAAATATCTAGTTAATCTCAATAAATATGGTAAATATCGTAATACCGCTGTATGATTTTTTTCAGTCACATCGTTTCATATCGTTTATTTTTCTGAAGCATATTTAAATAAAATATGTGGATTCAAACCAAATTATGGAATACAACACAATTTTATAAATGACTTACATTTGTATTATCTCTAATGAAAATTTAATGTGAACAAATACTTAAAATTGCCATACATACATACCCGTACATGTTAAGTATTTGTACACATGAAATGTTATTAGAAAAAAACGTATGTAAACCAGTTAGAAAAATATTTTTTATTTATATAATTTTCCATAGCAATAAACATGATTATGCTCATAACAATGAAAGAAACATTTTCGTTCAAAAAAAACATTATTTGTTTCATTTAGTTGAAATAAACTGACCTACAGGCCATAAAACAAAAGCAACATACAATCTATAATATTAAACGCTCTCAAAAAGGAGGTCATAAGACATAACATACGTTCGTTTAATTTTTACTTGCGATATACAGGTATAGAGCATGTTTTGCATTTGAAAAAAAAGTCGTGATTTTAATCAATCATAGATAAAACTATACTAGATTGAGAATCAGACCATCGATTATGTTGATTCTGCACGTAATCTAGGTATGGTTTTCAATCGGACTCTTACTTGGAATGACGATCTTAACAGCTCTATAGGGAAGGCTTATGGAAGTCTTAGAGCTATTCGAATCGTTCAAAGCTTCATTCCACAGAAAACTAAGCTTCTGTTAGCAAAAAGCCTTTTGCTTCCAATGCTGCTTTACTGAGGTGTTTGGCGATTTGGACTATGAGACGTCTATAAAACTTAATGTAGTCTATAATAACATTGCCCGTTTCGTATATAATCTTCGACTTATTGATCACGTTTCTATCTTTTCTGATCAACTATGTGGTTGTAGTCTGAATAATCTATTGAAATTTAGGTCACTAAAATATCTTCAACTCTTAATTCAGACAAAACAACCCGATTATCTACACTGTAGACTGAACTTCCCTCATTCCAGTAGGTCACTCATTCTCATAACGCCAAGATTTAAATACCTGAATACTCAGCGGCAATTTCATATTCATGTCATTAACCTTTGGAATTCTCTGTCAGTTTCCATAAGAGAATAGGAAGCACAATTAAATTTTCATCATCAGTTTTTAAGTATTTGACAAATCGTTGAATTATTATTTTTTTTTTCCTATAACTAAAAGTATATGAATCTTATTCATCTATTTTGTGTTCTGTTATTTATCTTTTAATTTTTACTTACATAAAACTAAACATTTATTGAATTTAGTATTATTATCTAACATCATTATTAAAGGCTTACAATACTTTACAAGATGTATATCTTACTTTGTTAGCGTTTTTAAATAAATAAAATCAAATTTGGCATTTATCGAAGATAGAACAGAAGAGAACACCAAAAATGTGGGCCCCGCAAGTCCGTCTGTCTGTAGGTCGCTCTAAAGCCTAAACGGATGAAGCGATTTCCTTCAATCTTGGCACTTAAGCGTTTAAGCTCGATTCTTTTTTAAATCTTTTGTTTTAGCTCCAAAAATAACAGTATCTGCCATACAACGTTTTGGAACAAAAATGGTAAATCTCAATTATTTCGAGAACGGCTCTTACTATTGTCAAATACTAACTGGCGTCAAATAATTTTGCAGCCACGTTCATAATACACAAAAAAAAAAACGTTTTGCTTCCAATGTACTCACTTTTTATGATTCGGTTGTAAATTTGAATTTTCAATTTTTTATTTTGAAAATAAGTCATTAAGGCCCCAGTTATCCATCATTGAAAAATTTGACTATCAATTCTGAGGCACTTAAACAAATGAAACTGATGTCGTTTTGGTACCAAAATGAAAGTAATAAGATATATAATATTTTTGATCAAAATAATATTTTATTTGCTCTACCGTTTTCTTGTAAATTTACTTTTCATTTTTAAAGCTGTTCATTGAAAATGCTTTCCATCATTGAAAAATCAAAAGTGAACTTACAAGAAAGTGGTAAAGCAATAATATATTTTTTGACAAAAAATATTATATATCTTATTATCTTCATTTTGGTACCAAAACGACATCAGTTTTATTTGTTCAAGTGCCTCAGAATTGATAGTCAAAGTTTTCAATGATGAGTTTCAATGAAAGCTATAAATGGCGCCTAGGTTGGAGTATTGAAAAGGCGCCATATCAGTTGACTTAACCCTATGAATGCTTTTATTTTTTAAAGGTGTGTCTATACCAAAGAAACATTTCAGGAAACATTGTTTAAAAAATGTTTCTGAAATGTTTCCCATTTGTTCAAAAAATATTTCAGAAACATTCCAGAAAGATTTGAGAAATGTTATTTAATATGTTTTTTTTTTGGTGTAGGCAACATTTCTGAAATGTTTCTTTGTTTCCCACTTATGTATCCAGTGTTGTGGATGAAAGTGGATTGTAAAGAAGTAGCACTGTTAGCGTCGTGTTTTGATATTATAAAAACAAAAAAAAGCAAAGAAATATTTTAAAAATAAGAAATACTTCTGTTGGTTTAATGGTATTTTGATCAGTTGGATAACATCCTCGTTGCTCCACACTTTTCGCGACATTTTTAGATTTATATGAATAACCACTCACGTACTATCTATCTTTGGAAATGCTTGGGAAACAAAGAAAGTTTTCATTTGGAATGGGAAATAGAGAACCATTTCAGAACCAAAGTATTTCCGAATGTTTTAGAAATATTTTAGAAATATTTCAGAAATGTTTCTCTATTTCTGAAATGTTTCAAAAAAGTTTCTTTGGTGTGGACACACCTTAAGAAAAAAATTTGTTTCTTTTAATTTTAAGCTAATTTTTTCTTTGTCATCTGTTGATATCCTACTTCCTACCCCATAACACTACTTATTTCTCTAGCTTATTTATATTTAATTTTGTTGTTGTTAAAGACAACTTAGTGTATCTTTTCTTCTTTAAAATTGAAAATACTTTCATAATGATATATTTTGTTAGTTATGAAAATGGATTTTAAACTTCAGTATAACTTATTGTTAATTTTAAGATGATTTAATGTATATATATTAATTAAATATGGCTAAAATGAATAAATTGAATTGAAATAGAAAATTAAGATTGTTTTTGTCAGATTACTTGTTAAAAGTTGGGAATATTTGAAGAAGCCATAGTATTCGAATATTTCTCGCAATATCAATGTGTCGCGAATGAGCAAAAAATTGATTATAATTAAAAATAAATTGCACGACAAACTGGCACCTAACCACTGACGCTGTTAGTAGGTATAGGTAGTCAAGTTATCATATGTAGATTTAAAGCCGATGTAGCTAAGAATACTTTGATTCTTAATAATAATGAATTGTGGAATACAGATTCAAGGAATGGTTACATAGACATCTACCTACAAATGTATATTTCAATGGATTTAAATTGGGTAAATTAGGAGGGTAATATGTACCTACCTACATATAGTGAACCTAGGTATGTAAATATGTACATACATAATGAAAGTGAATAGTGTATAGGTGGGTAAAAATCGTTTTTTAAGCTTATTAAAATTGCCAAAACCATCACTTCAATCGGTTTTCCGAAAAAAAACGAAGAACACCATTAGATGCAACGGATCAATGAAAATTTTATTTAATTGTAGGGCGGTATTGATTAAATCCTCTTTTTTATTGTTAGTTTTTTGAAAACAATTTTTTTTTGAAATTTTGGTATGCAGTTTTTTAGAGTTTATTAATATACATGTGATTATAAAATTCAAAATTATTTTTCTTTGTTTAGTTTTAAAAATATTGATTTTTGAAAAAAAAAATGTTTTAAAATTTAATGTTTATTAGAAAAAAATAGTTATTCAAAATTTTGATATGCAGAAATAGTTTGGCTACTTAGATCTTCTCAGATATAAAATTTGAAGGAAATCCAATGTACCGTTACCGAGAGAGCCAAAAATTAAAAAAGCCGTTATATGAAAGGTACCGTTATTAGACTTTTCCCGTAAACTTGGTTTAGATTAAATGATATCTATCGTAAACAACAAAATTCCCAAATTTTTCTTATCAAAATCGTTGCAACCGTTTTCGAGAAAAATAAGATTTTCCGAAACGGTTATATGGCAGGTACCGTTATTTTAAAGCCTAAAAACAAACTTTCAATTTCCCCTCTGAGGAATGCCAAAAGAATCACACATACCAAATTTGAAGGCAATCGCTTAAGCCGTTTAGGCTGTGTATCTTCATCTAAAGGGAATACAAAAAAGTGTGTGTACTTATGTACACGCTCCAGAATTAAAACTTCCCTAATTTGAAACAATTTTTTCGTACTTGCATAAATACATCTCCCATAACGACCCCATTTTCCAATTTTACAAACGTCATCGTCGTCGTTCGAACTTTGATTGATGGTTCAGCAATAATACAATACATTATATTACACATTATACGTACTACTCGGTATCTCTACGAAGTATATACCCCGAAGCACTGGCAACGAGACCATCGACTTAATCATTACACACATTAATAAAACAGAGAAAATCATAAAAAGAAAGAAAAATACTGTGGGTACACATTTTTTTTGAGAGCGTGTCGTGTCGTGTTGTCGGTTTGCAAATTTTTACCCCAAACGCCACAAAAGAAGTTTTATAATTTCATTATTATAACATTAATAAGAATTTCCTAAAACCATCAAAGACAACTTCTAGCTATATTTCCATTTGAAATCCGAATTATAATAGTGTTTAATCCCTAAAGGCCAGTCGGTAAGAGTAGTGGAGTAAAATAAATTGCACAAGTAGGTACCCTTTCGAACGTCCAAGCAAAAGCCACACAGACACACAAAAATCCCCCGTAAAACACGTTTTGGTAATTATTTTTCCTACACAACATTTTTATGACATAATAATTCAGACATCTATAAATAAAACTCTTTTAGAAAATGAAATGAAATGGACATTGCTTCCTTCTAGAATTTATTAATTAGACATCATATCAATATCCAAAAACTTCAAAACAAAAAGTTTCTTACACAAGAAACGTCCATCTTCGTCAAAGAAAACAAATTTTTACACCTATCTAACATAAATCTCTCATGTAAGGACGATTTATAAACATACATTCCCTGTCACATGTTATTCCGCCCAAACTTGTTGAAGTCCAGGATTAATATTTAAGCAGTATAAATTCCAACAAATATGTACTTTACATACATACATATAGATATATGCGTAAAATAAAAATCAGTGTTAATAAATCAAATGAAACATTACATCAACACAATCAAAATAAATGCGTTTTTGACAGACTGCCACAGGAGGAAAATGAATCATTAAAGATATTCACGTCAATGCATACGTACGTCCTATATAAATTTATATCGGAGTATCTATGTATAGGTGTGTTCATTACATTGAAGTCTCTGAGGTCTTCAAGAATTCATTATTATGAAGAGGAATTCTCAGCATTGCTGTTGAGTTAAGAGACATACATTTTAAATAATACCGCATAAAGTTCACGTTTAGATTTTTTTTACGACACTGTCGATTTTCTTATGGCTCTTATATTATTCATGGCGATTCGGCGCATACCTACATACAAAAATATTCTTTAAAAAATAAACAGGCAACAACAACAATATCAGTGTGAGTCGCTTCGTTTTCCAGGAATCCTGAAAGAGAAGAGCCGAGTGTAGTTAAAAATGGTCGAATTTCGAGGAATGCAAGGCAGGTCGCCAGGATAAATTTAAATTCAATTAGATTTGTTACTTATATTTGTTGTTGTGATTTGTAGATTTTTTGAAAACTGCAATATATTTTATAGCTCAAATTTAATTCCCCGGTGAAACCCAAAGACACACAGGGAACCTTCGCCTAAGGCTCATTTTTTTGCACATGAAAAAAACTCCTTAAAGATTCTTATATAAAAAATAAATAAAATGCATGACTGGATTGCACGTACCTAGTTGCTCTTGTGTCCGAGGCATTTTTTTTAGATTCAAAAATAAAGGTAGGTACCTGCCATATATTTTTTTTCCGAAAAGGTAAAACTTATTTTTCCCAATAACGGCTCCTTTGATGCATTTGTATATGCAGTTAATTATTGAAGGTTTATTTTAGGTATAGGTATCTATAGTAGAACCATTTTCTTTCGTTGAAAAATTTCTGAAAAACCGTTAATTTGATTTTTTTTTTTTTGATGGAGAAACTCTAAAAAAAGTTTAAACAGTATTGTAAGCCAACAATTTTCTTACAATTTTCTTGGATATTAAAAAAAACATTTTTTTTAAATCCATACGTATTTCGAAAGCTAGCTCAATCGAATGTTTGGAAACTTCGTATTTAGTAGTTTTTTTGACATTACCTTGAAAACTTACAACTATTTTCGTAAATGTTTTTAATAAAAATATGTTCTTAAATTAATGCAGTCCACTTTTAAGAATTTCTTTTTTTTTTTACTGTAACTGTACTTCTCACAAAAATTAATTTAGAATTTTTCGACTTTATAACTATTGAATGAACCGATTAAATTTATTTTTGTTTTATGCAATTGCTCCTTAAAGGTTTAAATAAAACTGTATATTAAGATTTTCAAAAGAATGGTTTTTCGATTTAAAAAAAAATAAATATAATCTTTTTTTGAAAAATCGATTTTTAAAAATGAGTCACTGATTTTTTTTGAAATTAAAATCTTATACGTATAGTAATAATTATGTACTTTAAATTGACATTTCAATGTTAAAATATTTTCAAGATTTTATACATAAAAAAAATGTTCTTAAAAAAAACCACCCAACGATGTTGGAATTTTGTTTTGATAATATATTCATATTTGTCCAAGAATTCAAAATAAATGTTTTTTCCCTCAACCTATAACAATTAATAAGAAATGTAAAAATATTTTACTATATATGTAGCATCCATTTACATCTACCTAATTATATTTAATTTTTTACACATTTTTGCCTTAACTAACTACTCTTGGTACTGTCACTGGCATGTACCTCACTGACTACCCACATACATATATACTTCGGCTTTATATATACTTTGGCTTCAAAAACCATAAGAATACTATGTATTTTGTAAACCTGCTTAATCTAGATTAATAAGATACGGAAATTTCTCCGCATTAGTTCAGCCGCCATCCCTGGAGATAAAATCTGAGACAGTAACCACCTCCAGTCTCAGAACATCGTGCCACACATCTTTCCTATCCTTTTTTCTCTTCTTTACCTAACGCCCGCGCTGTGGTGAAACATTTAAAGGGTAGTATAATCCCTTGAGCGCGTGTAGATTATAAAAAAAAATGTAAGCTACAAAAGCAAGTTCGTACGGTCCAGTCGTGCATTTTTTTTTTTTTTTTTTTCAAAAATCCCCAAAATATTTGTCACAAAATTTGGTATATAGTAAAATTTAGAATTCCAAGGACATTCTGTATACAAATTTTGGACAAAGTTCGTTGACCTGCTTGAAAAACGCTTAATTACATTTTATGTAAACTTTTTTTGAACTAAAATGTGGAATATATCTACAGTGTACAGATTTTTTTAACAAAATCGTAAGAGTAATATTTGAGATAATCAGGATTTACATTTTCTGTTACAAGCAATTGGTATTGCTGGTATCATTTTTTGGGGCTAAGAAAAAGATTTGAAAAAAATATATGCAATCATCTAAATTACTTAAGTACCAAGTATGAATAAAATTGACAGTACATCGATCCACAGACAGACAGACGAAAATGCTGGAACCAAATTTGTCGTCTTTTCTATCATCCTAATGTCTGTGAAATACAAATAGGTAGTATTGTAGAAATCAATTGCAACAAAATCAATTCCCACGCAACGCACTACTCTATCACACATCACAAGAAGAGACAAATATCGCTCCACATATTATTTATGACAAGAGATACTTTTGGGGGATTTTACACTTCCTCGCCTTGTTTCGAACGTGACTTAATTGTTTAACTCAACCATAATGTCAAGGAGTACAACAGTTTTGTATCATTACGCTTCGATTTTGCAAATTCCGTAGACTAAGAATTTGATGTAAAAACGAGCTAAGATCCACATTGTTTATTTTCACAACAGACAGCAATAACGAGGGACATTACTCCACAGGACATAAGTCCCATCCAAGTGGGACTTTTTTTTAACGTAAGACAACAACTGATGTAATTTACCTTTTTTTAAATGTTCAACAGCTGCAAATGCCTGAAGTCAAAGACAATCCATTAATACGTCATAGTAATGTTTTGGGTTTAACCAGGACCCATGTTCTGTAACTCAGGCGATAACTTTTCCTCACTAACGCCTCTGAAAAAAATGGGTTCTCTGTAAGTTGAGGCGAAACCTTAAATTTTTAACTTGTTTGACTGGGATTTTCCAATGGAAGGCGATAAATTGAAAAAGTCATTTTGGCATCTTAACCATAAAAAAACATATTTGCTTTTGTTTATCGACTACTTTTATCGATTTAAAAGTTACAGAATCCAGCTCTCATTCAAATACTCTAAAGATTTAATCTGTTGGCCAACGCTTTACCAGCTTTACTTTTGTAAGGCTTGATTTCTACATAGATAGACGCTGAAGATCTTAAGAAAGGTCTCTGTGGTTACGGCTTTTGACTACAACAATGATTCAGTCTACTGAATTCTTCTGCCTTTAAACATGCTTCTAATACTGATTGCCTCATCTGAGACTTCTGCCACACCATTCCGACACTGATTTCTGACAAATATTACATAAAATATAGTGTTTCTATTTTTGTCTACACAAGTTTTGTTACCCTCTCATGAATTTTCTTGACCTACTTATGTCCACCATTTCCAAGAGAAAATAGTCGTCATCACGCCAGAGAAAAAAATAATTTTTGGATAGTTAAACTAAATCCAGTTCTGTTACAAATTAATCCCAATGAGATCGCGTTGACATAAAAAAAAACTAACATAACAAGTCTCTGTTTACACGCCCAACTTTATGGGTTTATAAAAATAAATATTATTTTGTTTTTCTTTTTAAAAAGTTTTTTTTAGTAGAGCAATATAAATTATTCATTAATCGATTTATGAACTTCGAATTTAGTTGGATTTTCATAGTGAAAAAAAAATACAGGAGGGGGACCAAGTGGCGAATAGTTATTTAGCTATAACAACAATAAACAAAACAAAAAAAAAAAAACAAACATAAATAATATTAAATGTGAAATTTGAAGTTGGGAAAGGAGGTCAGAGTTTTAAGAATCGTCCTGGGCTTCAAAAACTTTTAATATTGCCTGCCAACTTACATTAATTGTAATCACTGGCAAAGGGATTTCGGGAAATTATGCAATATAGTTGAACACAGCAGCTGCGACAACATAAATGATATTATTGAAGATAAATTCCAGAATTGAACAAAAAAAACGACAGGAGGAGAGAATCGATTTGGGGGAGGAAAGTGAGGGAATACAAAGATGGCACAAAAAATTCAATAGGAATCAAATTGCTGGAAATGTGTGATTCATTTGGGTTTCATATTATGAATATCGTCATAAGTTTGGATATCTAGACATGAAATGTAAATATGTATATTTATAGGTCAACAAGGCATCTTTGTCATCGGGCTTTTCTAATAATAATCAAATTTAGATATTGCTTAAATGAAATTATCCATATATTTCCACAAACGAACTGAGTTGCCAGATTATTATTATTCAATTGCAAAACATTTATCTTTCGATGTCAATGCATGGAAATATCCATGCTTAAGTCTTACATATGCTTCTATATGTACAATGAGTATTAAGTTTTAACGTTTATATTTTTGTACACTGTCATTTGTGTTATTTTATTGTATTTATATTTTACGTTAATATTATATTAAAAGCTTAAAAAACCTGGGCTTATTTTATTATTTTTTTTTTTACAAATGTCTCGTTTAAAAAACATACAAATCAAAGTTCACAGATTCATGGTCCCTTATATATTGCCAAATTTCATCATTTTTTTTATACGTAACATTAATGACAATGGACAATGACTTATATGCAATTGTTATTCTAAAGTAATATGTGTTTTTTTCGCTCATGAGAAGTTTTGATGATTGTTGTCTATGGTTTGGCAGTTGATAAAGTCAAACATTGTTGACATTTCTGTTCAGTAAGTTTCTGCCATTTATAAGTTTAACGCAGGAAAATCGCTTCCAAATTGTGGAAAGAAAGAAAGAATTGTGTTCAGTGGTGAAACTCATTTCTGGTTAAATGGCTTCGGCAATAAGCAAAATTTCCATATATGGAGCGAAGACAATCCCTTAAGACATTAACGAATCACAATTCCATACATTGAAATTGCCTGTTTGGTGCAGGAGTTGCCATAATGAAGAATGGAGAGCGCTATGGAGACATGCTGACTGATTTGTTGTTTCCAAAAATTAATCAGCTAAACATACACGACATTTTATTCGAATCAAGTTGAAACTGTTCAGAGAAAATTTACAAAATACCTTTTTTTTTAAATGAATGGCCCTCTTGTTGAATATTATGCAAGACTTCAAATGAATAAGGTTTTTATCTCTTGAAGAAAGAAGATTATGCATAGGTCAATTTTTTGGTATACAAAATATTACACGGTTTGATAGACAACTCTAATATTCTGGGAAAGATTTGTTTTAATGTTCCATACGCGCAATACAGGCATCAACTTCCTTTTTTTACCTTAGAACACCAAGAACTAATTTAATACTTAAGTCAATGTTATATCGAATTCAAAAAAATCATAATCAAATATTTCATGGCATCAACTTAGACGAATTTAATGTCTTTAGATTTGGAGTTTCAGTTATCGATAAAATTATTTCAACTAGAAACACAACACCTAACTAAAAGTAAGCTTTCGCAAGCCTTACTTATTAAACAAAACAATAGGAACATTTATAAAAAAAATTAAAAAAAAAGAATTTCTCTATGAATTTCAACCTAAGTAACTATTTAACTGTGGTAATTTTTAAATAGAATTCGAATTTATAATTCACTTTCAAGAAGAAATTATTATTCAAGAATTTTATATTTGTCCTCTCTTTCTTTCACATAATATTAATTTTAATTTTATATTATAATGGTAATATGTATTTGGACATATAAGTCTGTATATTATCATTTCAATTAAAATTTTTATTTTTATTTATTTTTTATAAAAAAAAAAAAACAGCAACTCTCGAAGCATTGGAAGCCAATATTCAATCGTCGCCAAGCGACCAAATTGATTGGAAAACAATAGACCAAAATTGGACTGATTGAATGGACCATGTAACTCGTAGCCGCGGCCGGCGGACATATGCGGGAAATCATACTCGTATTTAAAAAATAAATACCATGAAATTATCTACCAGATTATAACAATTACCCCCAGTTTCACAGTGAGAGTTTAAACTTAAGATCACTGAGCCTTAAACTGAGTTTAAATTTTTGGTTTAATTCGTCCGGTTTCACAGTGATATCTGATCTTTAGATCAGTTGAACTTCGTTTAACTATATTTTATGAAAAATAGTTGCAGCATTTTTCTTGCCTCGTCCTCCCTTTCTCTCTCTGGCATAAAAAAAAAACGCAAAACAACGAGAATAATAAATAAAATAATATTCAAAATCACTATAAAAACTCGCTAACATTTGAATACACAATTTTGTTTTGTTCATTATATTTTCTGAAAAAAAAAATGCAAACGCTGAATTGAAGTTTAAACAGCAGAATAATTTCGGTTAACTTAACCTACAAATTGAACTCAGTTCAAGGTTTAAACGACACTTTGAAACCAAATAAATTGTTGATCTGAAGTTTAAACCAAGAGTGGAGTTTAAACTCGCACTGTGAAACTAGGGGTTAAAAATTCATTGTAGCAGTATTTCTGTCTTGTGTACGCTGGTGTTTTGCAGATACCTTCTTCTTATTGTGGAGTTGCTTGAATCCAGGTTTTGGTCCTTTTTTATATATGTTGAAGTGATAAACGGGTTCGTCTTAACAGTCTTTGCAACCTGTCGATCAATGGTTTATTGGTATTTTTTTTTATCTGTCTCGAGTTTCTGGGTGGCTGGTCAATTTTAAGGCATTTTTCAACATGTTTTGGTAACATCCAACCTATCTCATATTTTTTGTCAACTGTTTTAATGACCTGAAGTCAAAGACGACAAGTCCGCTGTGTCAATAATTTTTCGTATAAAATTTTGTAAGCTTAAAAAGGATTTCATGTTGTCCAATAGAAAAACTCTTCATGACAAGGAATACACTATAGCTGTTTTCTGTACATTGAGAAGCATTCAACAACGTCAAAAGTAGCGCAGTGGAACATGCCTCCAAATGCCTTGAAGTAGAAAGTTCAATCATAAACTGGATTATGTGCATGTTAAGAAGTAAACAGATCTTCAGTGAACTTTATTGAACCCAAATAAAAGTATCAGAGTCAAGAGGAACACCTCAAGGGGGAGTACTATCGCCACTTTTATGGGTTCTTGTAATAAATAGTATATTTACTAAACTTAGACATAGTGCGGTCAAAGTAGTAGCTTACGCCGATGACTTAGCAGTACTGGCGACAAGTAAATTCTCGACCACTATAAGTGATCAACTTAAAAACGCTTTAGTCAAAGTCTGCACGGGGACAAAGAGATTTGGTTTAACAGTTAATCCCTTAAATACTAAGCTGGTCCTCTTCACAAATAGAAGAGACAAAACGGAATTTTCAGTACCCACAATGGCCTGGATCCCACTCAATATCTCAGATTAAGCCAAATATCACGGTGTGATCCTGGATAAGAAATTAAACTGGAGTCCAAACATAAAAGAAAGAGCTAAAAAAGCAATGATCGCATTCTATTAATGCAACAGGATATTTGGTAATAACTGGGGCATAAATCCTAAAATTATCATGTGGATGTATACAGCAGTCGTTGGACCTATACTAACGTACCGTACTCTGGAGTGGTAGAAATCGCTGAAAAAAACTACGAACATAAAACCCATAAGCCAAACTAACATCTGGAGCATTAGCCACATTGGACATGCTCAGTTTCTTTAGAGACTTATAGAAACTAGATTTCAATAAACCCTTTACAACAATTCCATGCGAACACTTGTAAGCGTACTCGCCGGATAAAATCTGTTGGGCTACCATAAAAAGAAAATGGGACTTGTATGACTTTGATGAATGACGAAGATGAACACGAGAAAACCTCTCAATTCCTTTGTCAAGCACTTTATCATATAAGGAATAAATTTTTGAGCAGCTATTAATCCATCGATTTAGAAAGGCTTTCGAATCATTCAGGCAAAATCCTTTTCAGTTTCATAATAGCCTCAAAATGGCTTATCCATACAACTCATAGGTTATAACGGGTTATTCATTTTGCGGTTTCAAAAGTAAACGTAAATAAAACACATATAAAATATTTGTTTGCATGATATTACTTTTTTATGATAAAGTTTGAACGTTGACATTATTTGTGAAATACAACATAATTTAAATGACCACCACACGAATTGTTGCAAGCATCGATTCTTTTGAGGTCATTTTCTACCACTTTGTGACACATATTGGGCGGTATCTCAGCCATAACTTGACGAATGTTGGTTTTCAAGTGCTCAAGAGTTAAAGGTTTATCTGCATAAACACGGCTTTTCGTGCAGCCCCACAAAAAAAAGTGCAGCGGTGTCAAATCGCATGATCTTGGTGGCCAGTTGATATCGCCACGACGAGAAATTACGCGGCCAGGAAATGTCTCTTGAAATAAAGCCATATTCGCTCGAGCTGTGTGGCATGTGGCACAGTCTTGTTGAAACCACATATTCTCCAAGTCGTATTCTTCAAAAGCAGGCAAAAAAAAGTCGGTTATCATATGACCATAACGCTCCGAATTGACGGTGACAGTCATTCCATTGTCGTTTTCGAAGAAGTACGGTCCAATCACACCTCCGGACCAAAGAGCTCCCCAAACAGTGACTTCTTGTGGATGTAATGGCCTCTCTTCAATTACTTGAGGATTCTCAGAACCCCAAATACGACAATTTTGTTTATTAATATACCCACCGAGTGAGAAATGTGCTTCGTCGCTGAAGAAAATTTTGTTCGAAAAATCGCCGTCCACCGCCTGTTGCTCAAGCAGCCATTCGACGTATCTACGACGTTCTGAATTGTCAGCTGGCTTCAGTTGTTGTGTGAGCTGGACTTTATATCGATGTAGGTGTAGATCCAAATGCAAAATACTCCATAATGTGCCGTAAGACAGTCCTAATTCCTGAGAACGACGAGGAATCGACACATTCGGGTCTTCGGCAACACTTTCACTTACAGCAGGGATATTTTCAGTGGTACGAGCGAAACGATGATGTACAGGCCTTACAATATCTGTAACCAATCCAGTCTCTTCAAATTTCTTCATAATTTTGCCAATTGCTCGCGTAGTTGGACGATTATGTAAACCATAATCTCCTCTTAAAGCACGATATGTGGCTGTGGCAGAATCACCATTTTTGTAGTAGGTTTTAACAATTTTTGTGCGTTGTGCGATAGTTAAGCGATCCATTTTCGTAAATGTCAGACTTTTAACTGACAAAAAAAGTTGGTTTAACAACTTAGTTTGACAGATGTCGAATTCCAGCCCTATACTTTTGAAACTGCGAAATGGATAACCCTTTTCAACATCCACAATGGATCTATTTTGATCTAAGACATTTTTTTTTTCTTTTCAACAGTTTTCTTGGAGAAAAAATACTTTGTCTGGCCCGGTTCGTGAATTCCAAACAGAATTATGTATGTCCTCTTTTTGGTCCCCTACCCGACTCACGGACTCATTTTGCCATTTAGAGTATTAAAAGTCGCTAGGCAGGCGCCTATGACAACGGAGTACATCTCTTGTTCCTACATTCTTAAAATGACATTCGATCCAAATTCAATATGTTAGAACTCTCGAAAGTTGAAATTTGGAAACCAAATTTATACAGGTTAAAGCACGATACAAATCCGTTGCTCCGTAATGGTATCGACAGAAATATAATATGAAATTCATTAACTGCAGATATTTGAGAGGCTGTAAAAGACAGCAACGCAGCGTGCACTACAAACTAAATTACATATATCCTACGATGGGTTTTGCTAGATAGTTTTCATTAGATGAGTTTGCAAGTAACATGACGACAACCCTGAACATATCTCTCGTATATTCGATATACTTTTTTGCGAAAATTCCTAAGCGTATACGTAAATGAAATATAATATGTCAAATTGTATGTTTATGTATTTAAATACATAATGTATTTTCTAAATTAAATAAATAAATTTGAAAAGAATTTAATTTTTGTTCCGTTTGATGGTTTTCGTTCGTATTCAGAGGGATACATGTACAGAGATATTTATATACAATATCTGTGTAAATAATTTCGTTTTCTCATACATGTGCATAAAATGCATAAAAGTTCTTTAACTATGAAGTTAAAATAATTTTATTAACATATGTACCTACATAAAATACATACGAGTTCATACATAACTTTTGTTTAAGTTAAAGAAAGTTGTTAGTGAAAATTAAAATTGTAAATCATTTTGACTATTTTGAAGTTTTTAAGAAACAAAAAAATTCAAAACAAACACACTATTTGCCCTAGCTTTGGGGCAGGCGCATTTAAATATTAACAAATATTTTAGACGTAGAGCAAACAACATTTATAACTCTGTACATACATACAGACTGAAAAAGTTACGAAACTTTATCAAGGCAGCAAGTTTTTTTTTTCTATATATCCCAAGGTTGATTCAGATGAAAATTTAAAGATACACTTTTTTACCATCCACTGTACCTATATAACATTATTCACTGGACTTATATTGCTTCTAACTATTTCTGTTCAATTTTCTGTTGAAGTTTAATATTGGAGCCAATTAGCGTAAATTTATTATTATTTTTATTATTATTTCTGTTTTCCTTAATTCGATTTTCTATTCGAATTTCAAAGTTGCTCAAAACTATCGATTTAAAAAAAATGCGTGTTCAAATAAAGTTTAATTTATTACGAGTATGTATGTATACGTTCTTTATTTCTGTATGTGGAATTTAGTCAATTACTGCGCAACGATAAATCCGACACAAAAAAAAATCTTTTGAGAACACACTTTTCTTTGCCTACGAGTATTTCATGTTCTTTCACAGCTTTCACCTATTGATTGAGTGTGAAAGATGAATTCGCATTTGATGTAGTCCCTGCTGTCTAGTCGGCACATAGTCGTTTTCTTTTATTTATTTTATTCATTAAGGATCTAGTAATTAGCTGGTTACCTAGAGCAACTAGCTAATTAAAATGCGAAAAAACGCAATTAAGCTTTTTGAAATAAAAAAGTTAGAAGTTATTTTGTTTGTCTTTTATTTTAGCGTGGTTAAATAAGAAAAACTGAGAGATGTTTTTCCCAACGAATAAAATCGTTGTGTGGCAACTTCATAGTCTAGTATATACAGTTGGTTATGTAAAATGTTTAAAATATCAGTTTTTGCTTTAAAGTAAAAATTCGATATGTATTTTTATTTTATTTTCTGGGTTTGCAAAAATATTTTGAATAATAATATTAATTTTCATAATTTTAAACATACACAAATAGGGCGCCCTTTTGTTCAAAAATTATAACACATGCTTTTTCAGTGAGCTGTGATATTTGTATTGTATTAAAAAGAAGACATTTTCATGGCATAAAATATTCTTCAAATGGGCCTGCCTGCAATTCCGATGAACGTCCACTGTTTTTTTTTAATGAAATTGTCGCTGACTTTTTAACGAAGAAATGGCTGTGATCAACTGATTATTGCAGTAATGATTATTTGATATAATTTTAAGTATAGCGCCAAAACCACAGATCCATGCCTAACAATTTTTCTGTAAAAATGCCGTTCAGAATTACTGGAAAATCCACACCAGACAGCTGATCATTGTTGATCCATTTTTTTCTTATTGATTGCGTGAGGATTTTCTGAGCCGCTTGCACGAAAAAAAAATTAATAAACTTTTAATAATGTACTCTTCTTGAGACGCCCTAAACATATACATTAGCCTCCCTCTAGTTCGAACTTCCTCTAAGTCGAATTTGGCTCTAACTCGAATTTTTTCGCCATATTTTGGCATTCCCCTCAATTTTCCGTACAAAAAACCGTCCACTAAGTCGAACTCCCTCTAACTAGAAATTCCCTCTAACACAAATACATTCTTTCGATTCTTGATCTATTTTCAATCCCTGTAAGTCGAATATTTTTTTCTTTTGCGAAAAAACACCCTATCTCCAACTACTCGTAGTATCACATATGTATTAATAAACATTATCCCGGTAGGAAATTTCGACATCAATGTTTTTTTTTTGGTGAATTCATCAATGGATTCATTTTCTATTTCCATCGATGAGTAGTATGTTATGATTTCATAAGAAAACGATGATTCCACTGATGAAGAGTAATTTATAGGTTCATGAGTTTGCAAATGATGTTTGGTTCTCTGCGGTGCCGTGGTTGTTTTGTTTTCTTCCCAAGAACAAAAAAAAATGCAAACAAAAAAGCCTTAAAAAAAGAGGTTTTATCTGCCATGAGAAGAGTGACGAACATTGCCTTTTTTCTACCTGCAACGAGAAATGCGCTCAGTAGTCAGTCTTCGCTGGTCATGACATGAGTTCATGGGTTTTTTTTTAGAGAAAGTGAAAACATATATAAACCAGAAATTTCAGTTTTGTTCGCGATCATTATCATCATTTAACACAGCAACAAAAGTTTATTTTTTTATCAAAATGTTTTTTTTTTTTGTTCAGAAATTGTATTGAGCCAGCTGAAATTATTCAATTATTTCAATTATTAACCTTAAGATATTTGAGGACTGGTGGGTATTTCTTCGACTTTATTTAAAACAAAATTTAAAAAATGCCAAATTTTTTCTTAGCGCATTATACCTACTCAATACGTAATGCTGTCGACTGAAAGTGCAAGACCTACGCAGCAGAATTAACAAAATTAATTGCTAAGACCGACATCAGATCAAATTTAAAAGAATCAATTATTAATAAGGTTTACTTTTGCATCAAGAATTTATCAAGACTACATTTTAATTAATATTAGCTAAACGTATTTTTTTTTTCTTAATTGAATGTTTATATTATTGAATAATCGTCGAATTAAATTAATAAAATGATGTTTGGGGGTATAACATACATATACAATGTTTCTTCAGTTTCCTTAAAAAAACATATTTCGTCTTTCACAGAAAACTGACACTTTCATGTTACTTAACGTATACAAAATGAGGAAAAAAAAGAAGTAGGTATCATACGGGCCTATGACCTAGTGATTTCATAATTGAACATTCATGGCACTTTTCATCATATAAAATTCCTATGCGAATTAACGAGTTACATTAACAGAGTGAATTAAAGGATGAGCATTCATGCCATTTTTCACCTGCTGAATAAGCAACTCTAAATCAACTAGTGATTTCACAGCTTACCGTTCATGCCATTTTTCATCACATATAATTTGCTTATAAATAAACTAGTTACCCCTACTTCGTGTTTTCACTGTTAAATATTCACCCCGAAAATCACTTGGTGAACGCTCCATGTTAAATTCATCGATGTTTTCATACCAAATTCATGGGGTGTAGCTTCCACTCATTGATGAAAAAGTTGGTGTTTCATGCATGAATTATTTGAAATTTCCTACCGGGCATGCACAGACTCGCATACTCTGACTCTATCATAAGCATCGTGTATTGACCACCACCATGTGTCTCTGCAATGTGCAAGATGCTGCTGATGAAAACGATGACGAAAGTGGAGGTGAAGAAGATGAAGCCGAAAAAAATAATATTGAAATTCCGGGAAAGAATGAGATTGAAAACGCAATTGGACTATTCCTATTTGCAATTGAAATGACGGATGATGTACCGGATGAGGTCCAACACTACCTTTTAAAAATAGAATCTTTTTTTAACACGTGAACACACCAACTGCTATGATTGTTCAATCAAAAATCACCAATTTTTTTAAGTAATTTTATTTAAATAATAATTTTTTTTTGATAAGATATGTATTTTGAATAAATAAAAGCAAGAAGCTGCTCTTTGTTTAATTAATTCATTAATTTAATTTGTGCAACCTTATTTTTTACCACAAATGTTAATCTCTCTAACTTGAATTTTTCCAAAACTCCCTCTAACTCGAACTAATTTTGATATCCCGTGAGAATTCGACTTAGAGGGAGTCGAATGTATATGTGTACGCGCGCCGCTTAGACCTAAGGTCTTTATATATAGGGTTTTCCAATAAGAGGTGTTATTTTGATATTCAAAAAAAAGAAATGCGTTGTTGAAGCGTGTATCGTTCCATTTTTATTAAAAGCGTAGTTTCTACTTGTCAAATGTCAAAAAATGACAGCTTCAAAAGTGACAGCTACCGAATTAGCGGGCTATTCAAAATAACACCTCTGATTGGAAAACCCCTCACAATTGAACCGCACGGTATGTTTCACAAGTCACTGGCTAAGATTATATTTGAAATTAAGAAATACAAGTAGCGAAATAAAGACGTGATATTTAGGAGTTACACAAGGTTCGGTTTTGGGACCAATATTTTTTTTTTTTAGTTTGCATCAATTATTTGTTTAAATATTCTTTTGAAGGTTTATTGACTTTTTCAGATAATGCGAGTCTCAGATATAATTTATTGTCTGATACAAATTGTGATTTCAACATGGTAAAAGTCTGTTTAGCAATAAGGTAATGTTTTCAATTTTGTTGAACTATTTTTCATGCTACTGGGTGTCAAAAATTTAATTTTTATGTGCGATATAGGTAGGAACTATAGGGCAAGTTTTGCATTTGGAAAAAAAAATAGAACTCGAGATTTTAATAAAACTTGACATTACGATGACAGAGAACAGCAAAAACGTGGTCTGTTTGTCTGTAAAACGATCTATAGCCTAGTGGCTGAAGCGATTTTCTTCATATGTGGTATTTAATCGTTTTAGGTGATTATTTCAAATATGAAAATACATATATTTATTCTACATTTTAGTTAAAATATTATTTTTTGTTATTATCGATATCTGCCATATACCCATTTCTCTTATTTTGAGCTTCCTAATAAACGGCTGGACTGATTTCGATCAAAATTTTTATGTATTAAAAATTCAAATTATAAATAACACGGGATACCAAATTTTCCAAAAAAAACAAACTTTTTTTGGATTTTTTTAAAATTCAATATTTAGAAAACGGATTAAGATTTTTTGTCGGAATATTAAATACATGAAGCTGTCATACCAATTTTTTGTTTTAGAAAACACATTCCTAAACTCATTTTGTATATTTAAAGGTAGGGGTAACCGGGGCTAGTTGTCCTCAGGGGCATGTAGACTAAATACCCATAACTTCAAACCTACAAAATTGTATGCATGTTTTGTGATGCCCTTTCATTAACCACAGCTATCTGCATAGCCTCACATTGTCTTTCGTCAGGAGTATATATAGTTCAAGAGTTATTGGGAAAAAAACAATTTTTTCATTTATAAGTAATTTTTTTGTTTACATTTGTTTTGCTTTTTTCGGTACTTTTTATGTGTCTGGCGGAGACTTTTTTGTTGCATACATACAATATGTGTATCTAACTTTGCGTCTTTGTTCTTTTATTTCTATATATTAATTTCCCGTTACCGAAAAATTGACGCTCAGTGCCACAATATCAGTCGGGGTTAGTTGACTCATTTTTGATGGGGTAAGTTGACTCATGATTTTCTCGTGTGATTAACGAACGGCAGAAAAGAACTTTTGTAAGAAAAATATCCAGATGCACTATATGGAGCAATCTCTAATGGACCGTGCATTAAAGCTCATCTATACTAATCGGGTAAATAGCATAGGTACCATCTGTTGCTCACGACAATAGTGGATTTACTTACGAAAACCGTGAATGAAAACATTTATCCTGATTCAGAGCTTATAGGCTATTTTGCATCTGACAGGTATTACAAAATACCTAGCAATCAATGTATTTCTAAGCAGCAAATTTTTTGTTTTGCAAAATTTCAGTTTCATACTATAAACACTCAACATTATAGCATAGTCAACTTACCCCATAGCGTTGGTCATCTTATCCCGGTGCTGGGGCTAGTTGACTTACGGGTGGTCATTTGGCAAAATTTAAAAAAACAATACTTATCTATAATTTATTTTAATGAGAGTATTTGATTTAGAAAAACAAAAGGATGCTTTATTTATGGGACTTTAAATTTTATTGATACCTATCTTAGTTTTTTGTATATAAAAAGAATAGTAAATTTTGAGTCTACAAGCACCGGTCTCCCCTAATCTGAAATCACCCCTTGAGCTCCATTTGATGTCAACATTGTTCAACTCCTGAATGCATGGAGAACAGATTGATATTTCAAAAAAAAAAAAAATAAAAAAAAAAAACTACTAATAAAATATTTCCCATGTGTCCTTTGCGAGCATTTGATTTCAAACCCACATTGATTGATTTCAAATGATTCCCCCTCCAATCTGACATGTATTTCTAAAATGTGCGTCAGTCATCTTGTTCACGAAATTCCATTTCCATGCAGACTGATTAATAACAAACACGTTTGCCCAGAATATAAAATGAGCACCTGACTCCACAAATTGGCCAACCCTTGGAACTATTCATATCCTCTATTCACCTGGGAGCAGCCCGTCTGTTTCATCCTCATAAAGTTAATATTGTGATAAATTGGGTTAACAATTTTGGGTTTTTGGGTTCTTGGATGCAAGGATCAGCAAACAAATTTTTTTCTATTATTTCGGAAACAATATTTAATGAACGTGACATGTTGAACTTGTATCTTAAATCGTTAAATGATGATTTCAGTTGAATTACATATTCAATTATAATATTTCAAGAGTTTTATTTTGCAATGGAAATTTAGATTTTATTAATTTTAGCGGAACATTTCTTTTTGCGTTTTATCAGTCCAGATTGTAGATCAGGAAATTATGTACATAGGGTAGGTAGCTAAGTAGAGTAGAGTTAATTTTTCATGAGAGAGCCTATTTTTTTCCTGCGAGTTGCCTACCAGTTAGTGTGCAAGTGTAGTTTTAGTTTATTATTTTCTTTTTTATTCCTTTTTTTTTTTTGAGTTTTTTTCAAATATTTTATTTTTCATTTCAAATATTTTTTTTTAAGTAGTATGCTACTACATAGTTGAGTAACCATTTGTAAAATTCAAAGCATGATAAAAACCCTTCTCGCTTGGCTTAAAAATTAGGTATGTATGTATATGTTTTTAGTTTATGTGTAGTTAATTCTAGGAAGTAATAAAAAAAAAGAAATACAAACTTGGATTTTTACGACTGCTTAGATACAAACATAAAAATAACATGCATGAAATTATTCTACCAGAAAACAGAATGTAGGTACCTATGTATAGCTTATTTTAAGTCCTGCGTTCAGAGAGCGAGAGAGGCGTGTAAAACTAGTAGGATAAGGATTTGTATCACAGTGATAATTTTATATATGTAGTATGTAAAACATGAAATTCTTGGCGCGTTTTATCAATTTAAAAAAGAAGGCAAGAATTATAGAAACTACTCGTACGATATAAGCTGTAGTAGCAGGCAGGATAGCAGAAAGCCAATTTTCTATACGGTAGAAAATCTACTAGTATGACTTGGATACAAATGGCGGCCAAGGTTAATAACTAAATGGCACTGGATTGCACGGTTTTGATATTTGAACTATAACTGTTAAAACCTGAAAGTGTAGAGTAAGGGATTTGAGGATATACCAAATAACAGGGCACAGTATACGCTCTGAATTAAAACTATGATTTTTTGACTAGTTCATACACAAAGACGATACGACTTTGACTAATTCGAGATGATTTAGCTACATGAACTTCATCTAGCATGTACAGCAGCGTTACCGGAAACAAAATTTTGTAAGTGCCAATTCTGACAACTGAAAGTGCCATTTTAGGCCACTGGGTGCCACCAACAAAAAACTAACAAAATTCCGAAAATTTCATATGTAATTCTTAGTTTTATTTATTGCGCCTCAAAACTAAGAATAAATAAACACAAAATTAATAAAAATATAAATTAATAGATACAAAAAAAGAACTTCATTAAACGAAACATACAAAAAATAAATAAGAGCATCAACTAACAATATGTGTGTTGAATGAGGATGTTCGTAACAGATTTGAATACCTTAGAACAGAGAAGTACTTTTTACAGAAAAGTATTTTTTTTATAACCTCTGTCAGATGACTGACTGTTCTAATTACCTGCATCCCATCTCTTTCTGGTCACAGATAGTACTTGCAGTTCTGCTTCATAACTGGAGTAATGAATGGGACTATTTAATGTCCATCGTTTCTCGTTCGAATAGGTTTCAATGTAAGTTAGACTAGCTTCGAACTATTTTTAGCAGATCAAATTATGGCGCTAATAATCCTATTAATCAGTTAATCAAAAATTTCAATAAATTCTCTATTTTCACTGGTTCCGTAATTCTAAATCTGAAAGCTTAATGAAATTTTTTTGCTCTGAGTAGTTGAAATTTTGTTATAATTATAATTAATAATATTTCGATTTAAGTAAATTTTTGTTATTTTAACGTTAGCATTTAACGTATTAAATAAATAAATAATAATAATTTGTTCTATCTTGTTCCGAAGTTTCTCACGAATCTGTTCTGTTCTATTTTGTTCTAACTTTTTCGTCACTGAACAATCTTAATATAAAATTTAAGGTGATATGAATTGCTGGAAAGTTTTAGCCTTTATTTTTTCAATAAACGACAAAAGTGATTTTATTCCTTTATCAGAAAGTCGATTTTTACTATGGTTTCTAATGTTATTTAAGCGTGAAACAACCCTTTCAGATGATGCACTACCTGATCTAATCATGAACTTGGATATATTTCAAAACATTTGCCCGTTGATTCCTAGAGTGCCATTTGAAGCGTTTGAGTGCCAGAGTGCCATTTAAATTAAAAAGTGCCAAAAGAGCACGATCATGCCATTTCGGCAACGTTGATCTACGGTTCACATGATTATTCAGAATTATCCCTCTCCAAAGATATATCTATATCAGCGCTGCCGTTTTGAAAATTTGGAAGGGAGTATTTCAGACGATTAGAGGGAAGTATTTCGCGTTAATGGGGAGTACTCTACATCTTAAATATTTTTTCGGCATATCGTTTCGTGAGTTTCGGAGTGAACGCAGCTCCCTCGAAAAACACGGAGGTGAAAACGATGTATTTTTCTGAGGTACAAAAGGTACCAAATAAATATAGAAATATTCAACAATTAAATGAAAAACATCTGATTTGCGGAAAGTAAATGTAACGAATATTTTATTTAAAAAATATAATGTTTGTTTTTGACCAATAATTAATAGGAATAGTTCGGTAAAATGTTCGCCCAATGTGTAAAAATCAGGCGAAAACCTTCGCTTCCAATCGAACGATCGATTCGCTATTCATAATAAAGACCTAAGATTTAAGTCAAATCCTTACCGCCAAGCAATGGTTTCTCAAGAAACCGTGCTTAAAATATCGTGTCTTCAAGGACGCAAAGCCATAATAGAATCCTTCAAATCGGAATCAATTTAAAATTTTTTAACTATCTGGTTCCGATTAAATTACGTCACTGAATCCAAAAACACGAATTAAATAATGTGGAATAATTTTTTTTTTAGTCAAAACACAAAACTCGACACATATCTGTTCGCGACGAAAAAAATTCTAGTCTGAGATTTAAACCCAGAAGTAAATAGAGTATTACCATTTTCTTTTCTTTTTTTAAAGAACTAAGATAAACGAGATAAAATATATGGATGAAGTCTCCCAGAGGATCATGTGTGCAACTTTTTAATTTAAATGACACTGCTGTTAATTTTAAAATGGAGATTAAAATTGGGTTGACAAACAAACTATAGTTTCGTTATTGTCACTATTTTAACTGTTTTGTTTATTGCGTGTAATTTTCAATTTCATTTTTGTCTTTATGATCAAGCATTTTCGATCAGTGATTAAGGATTATATTAAAATGTCGATTTTTCATGATGATGTGACCAACACTTGAACTACGAGTATAGAGAAAGAACAAATAAAAGTCAAAACGAGTAAAGATTTTTGAATACAATAAATATTTTTTTTAAACCTCTAAAATTGTATATATTTTAGCTTTTTTATGTCAATTGCAATTCGAGTTCCATATATCATAAACTTTTCTATCCTAAATGAGCTCATCAAAGACTCTTATTGGCTAATCCACTGGGTATCGTTGCGTTGTCCCATTTTTTGTTTGTTTTTATTCTCTTTTTGCACTTCAATATCTCTATGGCTCTTCCTCTTTGCATCTCCCAAGAACCCTGAAACTCTAAACTAAAATTCAAACTCAAAACACCAATAAAAGATTCTTCGTTGGATGATCTAAAATTCTACATAAAGAAGTCGAATTTAAATTCGAAAGTTTTCTCACAAAAAAACTTCTTCAACAAACTGTGCCTTTCGTTCTGGTTGTTTAGTTGTGTTGCGGTTTTGGTCTTCGCCACCACCATCGCCTCTGCAGTATCCTTGGGGACTCTTTAAAAGCTTCCGCAGTAGTACCTACTCATATATAGTACCTACATATAGTACAAGTGAAGCAACTTTTTCCTAACTCAAATTATACGCTCGTGTTCCACTGAAGTATGTGAGCGAATTTTTAGATTATACTATCCTATTTGCAAAGATAAAAGTTTTTTTCTTTTTTTTTTTTTAAAAGATAATTCTTATAGGAAATTGTGATTACGAACGAACAAAAAAAAAATAGGATAGAAAAATTGCCACATGTCAATAATTCGAACAAAAACATTAATCAAGTCCAATCCATCTTTCAACCTCACAATCGAAATGAGTTAAAGTCTCAAGCATATGAGTTAAATGATGGATGTTTCTCATAAATCGACCACTTAACCTTAACGAAGGCCAAAATTATAAATCAAAATTTATATACCATCACGTTATTGGTCCTTAAATCACCTACACCGATATCTGATAAAACCAATGAAAGGAGAAAAAATAAAGCACATAATATACTCGCTACACAATACACGTATAAAGAAAAAAGCAATAAAATCGAGAACCTAAAGACAGAACATTATTATGTCTATCTGGTGAAGAGAAAATTCATCGAATTTCAACAAATCAACCCAAAGTAGCCATGAGCAAAAATATCACGATTTCGATTTGACTAGTGCCTAACTACCAAATCGATTTGTGTGGCGGCAATAGAAGAACCTAATTTAACACCCTCATCGCGCCGACCTAATTTTTTTGTGTATCGGAGGACTTGAACCAGTGCCGTGTCCGTAGATAATCTGCTAGATGTCAAATCACAGGGGGCAACAAATTCCTTACCAGTCAGTACCCTGAAGTTGCTTGCGTTGAATTTAATTTAATCATTTCGATTTTGGAATTCTTACGTAATGCTTTTGGGAATTTAAAGTTTTATACAGCATTCCAGTTTCTATAATCAATAGATGGATAATTTGGAGTAATATGTAATATCTAAGTAGTAATTTTTCGTCTGTAAGATATGACCAAATTGGTCTCCATACAGTAGAACTGACTCCTCGATAGATTTAAAATATTTAAATTTATAGCTTGATAATTGCTGTTTTTGCCTAGGCGAGGTTTAATCGAAGGCGTTTTCAATAATACCTTTTCTGCAGATCGGGATTTTAATTTTTTTTATATTATTATTATAAATTAATATAAAACGTTTATTGTACTTTTCTAATACACAACTTTTCTAAGCCAGTCAGAGGCTCGAGTCCACAGCCTAAGCGATTGGATTGGTTTGCTTCAAAATTAGTACATATTGTTTATTCGGTAATATGCCCACACGTTTTTTGTTTTTTTTTTTTACGACGAAAAATAACGGTACCTGCATACATTTTGTTGGCCAAAAAGAAAAACCTTATTTTTCTTAAAAACGGCTCTTACGATTTTTATTAAAATAAAATGCACGACTGGATCGTACGAACTTGCTCTTGTAGCTAAGAGCTAAATGTAGTTTTAATTAGATAGGTATAGTTATCATAAGCAGGTTTAAAGCCTATGTAGGTAAGATTATTAACTTGATTTTTAGTATAATGAATTTTAGAAGTGATGATTCAAGGAATAGTTACATAGGTACCTACCTACAAATGTATATTTAAATCTAAGTTATGGATTTTAATTATGTAAGTTAGGAGAGTAAAATGTATCTACATGCATATATAGATGGAACCTAAGTATGTAAACATTTACATATATAATAATGAACATGAAGGATGTAGGTGGAGAGATAGCTATATGCATTGCATATAACTTTATAATTTAGGTGCAATATGCATACAAAAGATTCATGTTATTTTTAAAGGCTACATATGTATATATAAATGTATGAGAGCCTACATTGTATTTAGTATTCAGTGACGTACAAAAATTCTTAAAAAGGCAATAATAATAACGTAGAAATAAATGGATAATACACATAAATTAATGTTCTTATATTGCTTAGTCGTTATAGTTTGAGGGAAATCAAAGATGCCATTTGAATTCATGGATAAATAAGAATATATAATATAAAAAAAAAATCAAAAATTGTTGGAGCGGTATTTTAATAAATTAATTTTGTATTTATAAAATTTTAACAACATTTTTAGAAAAAAAAAATTGAAACGCCATTTTGAAGATATTATTAATATACATACACACATATAAAATTCAAATTTCAAAAAAATTCAGTGACTGGTTTTTGAAAAATCGATTTTTCAAAAAAAAAAATTGTATTTATTTTTTAAAAATCGAAAAACTTTTTTTTTGAAAATTTGAGTATGCAATTTTATTAATAATTTTAGGGAGCATTAAAAAGCAACATGTACCAAGTTTGAAGCAACTCTACCGAACCATTTAGTCTGCAGAGTCGAGGACAGACAGTCGGAATTAAGGGACCCACTTTTTTGGTGTGTAATGATCGTAATGTCATGTTTGATTGTAAGACAAAATTTTTTTTTACGAATACATAACTTTCCTTATAGTATGTACATATAATCACAAGTAAAAAATCAGTTCATTAATGAAGGGAAAAAATACTTTTTGGTAATTTTTTTTAAATGGTAATTTTTGGTACCTCTAGAACAGTGTTTTTCAAACTTTTTGGCATGCGACCCCTTTGTGAGTATACAGATTTTGGCGACCCCGACATTAGGCGTTTTTCTTTTTTAGCTCCGAGTAAGGAACTGGACTGTCAAAAAAAGATCTGTGTTTCTTTTTAAGCTCAGACACATCTAACGGCTCAACTTGTGTTTCTTTTTTTCAGTCAGAGATAAATTGGAGCATGCTCCATGTGGTACATACGTGCATCCATGCGTTCAGAAGATTTTCGAAGACATCTAATCAGATTACTTAGTAAAATCGTATCAGTAGCTCTCAAATTCCTATCATGATACTTAGTTTGCATAATTTGGAGAAGATGAAGATTATCTATTCAAAAAAAAATATATAAATTATATATATAAATATATTATAGCGAGTTGGAGCTGCTGAGAATATAAATCAATTTAACAACTCTTGATAATTTCGAAATAAAGAGAAAATTAAAACATCAAGAGCTGGCAAAAGAGGCTTTAAGATTTTTAGTGCCATTCGCCACTTTATACCTATGTAAACTTAATTTCTATTAAAAAAAAGCCTATTTCTCGGTTTAATTTGGAAAATAATTTAACTGTTAACGTCTTAATGATAAGACCAAAGTTTAAATATTCCTTAAAAAATAAGCAGACACACCTGTCTCACTAAAAAAAAATTTTGTTTTATTTTTTTACTATAGGAATAACAACGGTTAAATTCCTAAAGTTAAATCTTGCGCAAAATATGCTAAGCAAACGGGTCCTAAATGCAAACATACAAATCCTTGTAATGCGGACTGTCTCAAAACACAGTTTATTCTTTTGTCTTGGAATTGACCAACAATTGTTTTTTAATCTTACCTATTTGCGACCGCGACCCCGTGAGTAAGTCTTGGCGACCCCCCAAGGGGTCGCGACTAACACTTTGAAAAACACTGCTCTAGAAAAACCAATTTTTGGTTTTCGATTTTCAGAAAAACGTTCATTTCATTTTTTTTTTAATTTTTTGTGAAGGTTAGTAGCATCTTACACTAATTTAAACCAAACATTTTCAAAAAAAAATTTTTTTTAATTTAAAATAAAAGATTTTTTTTTTTGAAAACTCAAAATTTTGAAAACGACCCAATCGATTTTTCTAAAAACCTCTTATTTGGTAGGTTTTGACATTATCTTGAATAGTTAAAAAACCTATTTCCTAAAATAAAATACGGCTAAGTCAAAAATTTCTCAAAAACGGCTCCAAGAATTTTGATAAAAAATTCTTTCTGAATACCTATTGGATGAACCGATAAAAAATATTTTTTTTTTGTTCTGCAAATGCCCCTTAGAAGTGTTAATAGAGTATTAGTGTTAATTGAGTATGCACTTCAATTTTTCAAACAAATGGTTTTTTGATTTTTAAAAATAAATACATTTTTTTGTTGAAAATCGATTTTCAAAAACCAGTCAGTGAATGTTTTGAAAATAAAATTTTATATGAATATTAATAATTACTTTACAATGGGTTTCAAATTTTTTTTCTAAAAAGGTTAAAATTTTATAAATAAAAAATCATTTAAAAAAAAATATTTTGAATTGCTTTTTTTTTTTTTTTGATATATTTATATTTGTCCAACAATTCAAATGGCATGTTTTTTTTCCCTCAAACTTTAAAAAGTAAGCAATCCAAAAAGATTTTATTGTGTGTATCATCTATTTATTTCTACCTTATTATATTTCATATTTACGCATTTTTGCGAACGTCACTGAATACTTAAAGTATCTTTAAAAATATTATGAATGACATGAATATTATGTATATTCGCCCTAAATTATAAAGTTATAATCATATATATTATTACATATTTTTTTTTTAACCAAAATCGTTAGAGCCGTTTTTGAGATAATTTAGATGGTAGATGAAATTGTAGTACCGTTATTTTTGGGGCTAAAAATCGATTCAAAAATCTATTTGAGAGAGTCACCTAATGCGTATAAGTACCAAGTTTGAAGAAAATCTCTGCAACAGATTAGGCTGTAGATCGACCTTAAGACAAGCGGATGGGACCCACTTGTTTAATGTTCTTTATCATCGTAATGTCAAGTTTGATTAAAGTCTATAGTTCGGGTTTTTTCACCTACCTATACCTATAGCGCAAGTAAGAAGGAATTAGAACATAAATTAAAACAAATGGCCAAGACAAACAAAGTGTAATTTTTGTGTTTTCTCTTATGGTTCCATATACTCGTTCGGAATTATAAAATTGAACAGAACGGATCTTAATGCGTTGCAAGGATTTAAAAGGACCATAATGACAGGATGTCGCTGCCATCACCCCAGGGTGACAATTGAAAGGCTTTGTTTGCCTAGACCAAAAGGTGGACAGGGAGTTGTCAATATGGACAACCTGCGTCACAAGCAAGTTAAAAATATGATACATTTCTTTTATGAATACGGTGAGCTTGATAGGAGATTCAATTCAGGGAAAATACTCCCACCACCTTGGAACATCAGAAATTAATAAAAAAAACCTCAACTATTTGGTTAAAGAGAGGACAGTTGTTTCCTGAAACTAAATGGTTCATTATGGCAATTCTGGATGGCATTATTTCCTCAAGGAAATGTTAACGAACTATTTAGTTTTTTTTTTTCCTGACATTGAAAAACACCTGCAGTTGATGTTATCAGAGGCAAGATTCCATCGGCCACACCATTGATTAATACCTGAACTGGCACAATAGTGTTGCAAAAATTTTCAATCAGAAATGGGTAGTGCGATGGAACCCATTAGAAAACAATACGAGTTCTATGAAATTTTGATAGGTGCAGATTCCAAACTATATTGTGGACGAATAAGAAACACTGACTACAGAGTTATGGCGGCGAACAGACTTGACTATAATATGGATAGGTTAGGTTTGGTTAGGTTAGGTTAGGTTGAAGTGGCTGTCAGCACGGATAGACAAAAGAAACATGGTGGACATAGCTGTTTCACTATCTTCTAATGACAATCGAAAGTTTCCTGAAAAAATATCGAAATACGTAAAACTTACAAACGAAATTAAGCAATGGGACAGATTGACAGAATTCCACGAATGCCGACACTACATGACATATCGAAAGAAGCGATCTTAAGGACCTGCAGGATTATGCGAACATTTCTGCAGTAACTGTCACTTAAAAATAATTGAATCTAAAACTAGACTAAAATAAATCAAATAATTTAATAAAGTTCCGATGTGACAGGCAACCGATTTTGGCATGTCGTGCTGAGAAAATGGGGTAGCGGGGTAGAATATGCGTGGGAAAATATAATAATAATACAAAACAGAAGAAATCTATTCAATTCATAGTACAAAATTTATACAAAATACGAAATGCATTCCTGTTTATATTTTCACATAGTTTTTGATTTGATCGAAAAACAAAAATGTATGTATTACTTCTAACAAGGAGGGACATCAAGTACTGTCATGAAAAATGCTAAAGGAATCTATTAGATTAAATTCGACAATGGATAATGTGCATGTCATGGTCAGGGAAATCAATGGGAAGTGGCAAAGCATTGGTGGTGACAATATATCCCGTTTAGTAAAATAAAAACTTTTAATTTGCAGATTTACAAAATAGCCATTAATATATTCGTTTCTGATAGCTATTCAAGCGAGGACAGGAAAACATCGAAGAATCGCCTCTGTGGCTGCGGATTGAATAAATAATTAAGTTGTGTTAATTGTTTGTTGGGTTCCGTTGCCGCAGTCCTGACTTTTCGCTGAAGGGGTGGCATTTATAAGAGTGTCATTCATTGGAAATTCCTTCTAGTAAAAGCGCTTAAAATCATCAGCAGGACAAAATGCGGCAGCAATTTCGGAATACTGCAGTAATAATAGTTCATTTCTGGTCCGTGATCCCTTAATTTAGAACTACCTCATCATTGTCATTGCGATGGTAATTGTGTGTGCTTTTTTTTTTGCTGCGCATGATCGTAAACGTGCCGGCAAAACCACAAAAAGGATACTAGGGATATGTTCAGTGAAAATTGATTAGAATTAATTTGTGTTTTTTTTCCGCTGGGATTCACGAAATTTGAATATGAAAATATGGCTTAATTTTAAAATCATTTATAAAATAATGAACATACAACCACAGAGTTTTGGTATTCAGTAAGGATGTAATATTTGTTTTTAATTTGAAGCATTTTTGATGTTTTAGATTTCTGCTCTAATTTTTGAATTATTTTATTATTTTTAAAGCTTAGAAATATTGTTACAAAAGTGATTTGTTTTTCATTAACTACAATAGGTTTTAAATGGATATAAAATAATATCCTTATTTTCGCTGTTAGTGGTTTGGTTAGTGTATTGCGCTTGTTTTAATTATGTATGGTAGAGATAATGAGTGCAAGTGCGTATGCAAGATTTCGAGCAGAGGGGCATTATTAACTACATTTAATTCAAGGGAACTTCCACACCCTAACTGAGTGTCAACAATAGTTTGACGCTAATAAGATCCAAAAAATCTGGGGCACCTAGTTAAGGTGGAATTGGGACGTACTTTTCCATCCATCTATTAAATTAATCTATCTATCTTGGTATTTAGTATTTTGAAAAGACAAAAATAAAAGAAAATCGTGTTTCGCATTGTGCGCAGCACAGTCCAAAAATGAATTGCGAGTGTGATATAAAAGGAGACAGTCTAAGCGTTTAAAATGGTTTTCTTCGAACTTTGTACTTAAGCGTCTTAGGTGATTGGCTTTCTTCTTTTTTAAATCTTTTTTCTAAGCCCAAAAAGTTAGGGTACCTGCCATACCATTTTTGTATCAAAAATGGTAAGTCTTAATTATCTCGAAAAATCTAACTTAACCTAGAAAAAAAAACCGTACCTAACATTTAATAAAAAAATTTAAGTAAAACTTCGTTTTTGGCGTTAGGGTTGCAAATTTGAAAATCAACGACACGACACGACGCGACACGCTCTCAAAACAAAAAAATAAATGAAACTAATGTGTATAATGTTTAAGTCAATGGTCTCGTTGTCAGTGCTTCAGTGTATCTATTTCGCAGATTTATATATACGGAGTAGTATAATGTTCATGTGCAATGTAATGTAAAATTGCTGAACCATAAATCAAATGCTAGCCATTTTTTTTTTCAATTTCAGAAACACTTATTTTTGGCTCTCTGCCAAATCTTTATTTTTTGTTTGAATACATTCTGGGCCCATGTTAAAAACTTAAACTTTATTTTATTTTCTTGGAAATGAAATTCTTTTTTAGCTAGTTGGCTATACAAGAACTATACTGCCTGGCACCCATTTCATTTTTGGTACACCCTGTATTAATTTCTATTACTAAAGTTCAGTTCATGAATGACATTCGAGTAATAAAACCCCATCGTTTTGTTCAACACATTCCTTCGCTAAACTACTAGGCGGCAGCTTTTTCGTTGTGTTCTTTTTACTTGAGATATATGTGTACGTAAAACTCGAGATTTTGATCAAACTTGACTTTGATTTTAAAAAAATTTTTTTTTTATGTAGAAGCTCCTAGAAAGTGTAAAGACTAATATGAACCAACATTTTTTAAGGATATTTTTTTGAAATTAAAAAAAACTTTTTTTTTTTTGAAAACTCATAATTTCGAAACCGATTTTTTCGAAACTTGTAGTTTCTTGACATTATCTTGAATAGTTAAAAAAAACTGTATTCCTAAAATAAAAAACAACTGTACCTCCCATACAAACGTTAAAAAAAAACTGTAAGAAGGAAATGTATTTCTCGAAAACGGCTACCAGAATTTGCATACAAAATGTGTGTGTTCTTAAATTAGTACATTCCATTTTGAGTATTAAATATTTTCTTTTGCGTACTTATTAACGGTACTTCCCAAAGAACCACTTTTCATATTTTCGACTTTCTCACTATTTATTTGCTTTAAAAATTATTTTTTTTTTTTTAGAAAAATCGATTTTTTCAAAAACCAGTCACTGATTTTTTTTTTTAATTAAAGCTGTATGTGTATATTAATAATTACTTCAAAGTTAGTTCAGGTATCCAATTACTATGCGTGAAATTTTAGGAAACTTTGTGATTTGTATGATCCTTCATGCGATGCTAAATTATTTTTCCTACACTTTTAAAATATGGGACCGTATATTAAAAATTTGGCAACGAACTCATTAATGTACACCCTGGGCCCAGACTCATATGAAATTAATGAATAAATGAAATTAGGGATTGGCACTCCGACCTTTTTTATGTATTGGGCTGACTTCTAGAGCTGGATAAGTTTGCTCGTTCTAAAGATCGTTTTGCAGGTTGATTATTTTTGGAAATTGTAAGGGCTTCGATTTTGTTTCCTTTTTTTCCAACATAAATACCTTTATATTGATTTCATAATCTAGGTAAACAATCCAAACAATTATAAAAAAAAACATCGCAAATCATTTTGTTTTAGCCTTAAATAAAATTTGTAATTAATTTTCTAATTCAACAAATAGAGGGCATGAGAACATTTCGTTAAAATATCGCAAAACTTTAACGAAAATGATAAGGTAATATTTAAAAAAAAATAAGAAATTCCCTCTATCTGGCTTTGGAAGCGAACTGATCAAGGTGTGAATCAAATAGATCATCCCAAATAAATAGTGATAATCGTGCCTTTAAAAAGAAATCAGAATATATTTCTACAAATTCGTTTTCCAACAAAATATAAAAAAATAGTTTATTATAGTAATATTCATAATCTGCCAGTTTTTACAAGAAAAAAACGAAATTAAATGATTTAATTCACATAATGTAGTGATCGTGAAAAAAATACTTTTGATTTGGGATTTGCAAAGATTTCAACTTTTTCTTTCCTAAATTGAAAAAAAAGCGAAAAATTAAAAGACTAACGCAAAACCAATAAAAATAATCTTTTCCCAAATCCCTAATCTAATGGTTTAAAGCACCATGACTCTTAAAAAAAACCTAACAAAATTGCCCACAAAGTGAATCTAATTACGATTACACTAATAACAAAAATATTTAAAAACAAAACTTGACAATTCATTTACCATAGCTCTCTGTTATCAGTGTCTTAAGTGTCGTGAGTAGTCTTAAATTGTTAATGTTAAATCAAATAGTTTGCATATGCCAGTGGAAAAGTCATTGCTTATTAATTTTGTTTTCGAATTTTCATTTTGTAATCTCTTTTTACTTTTAAATTAAATGTGAACGAAATCTTAAGTGAAAAAAAGTAGTATGTTATAAACATGAAGTAAAATAAAATATAAATAATATTCTCTTGGTTTAATCTATGAGAATCTTAAAATCTACTCATGTGTTATGCAAAAGATCCTAAGGCAAAAGTTATAGTGTGTGTATCAAGTATAAAGACTTAAAGAGAAAAAAAAGAGTAATTTTAATTTATATGCACCGTCAGGAAATAATGTAAGTCTATCTTAAGTACTTATATTGTAAATTAAAGATTTTATTTACTTATCTTGTTTTGATAATATTATTTGAATTTTATTGTTCTTGATTTATTGGTGTTAAATTGTACTATTTATTACTATTTGTGAAGTGAAACTTCTATAAAATCTTTATGGTTTTGAAACTCGATGAAACGAAAATGCGTCACGATAAAGAAACGTATACATAAATGTATAATTATTATGTCGGCGAGAGAATGAGATAAAATATATTACACTTAAGTACAACTCTCACGCTCTTTTTTTTGTATTCTAGCATTTTTTTCTAAAATTTTATTTTCTTTGCTTTGAACAAATAATTTTTTTTTAAATCTTCTCTTTAGTGGTGAATTTTCGATTTAACCCTGACACTTGTACATCTTTGATTTTTGTTTGGCTTGTAGATAACAGCCACGTTTAATAAATAAATGTTGTTTTAATAGTATGTTAAATCCAATGAATTCAATTGGATTTCTGTTATCATTCTTTTTTGTTCAGAATGCTGATAAGGTGAAGATGAAAAGGTGATTATATTCTATTATTTTCATTTATTCATCATGTTAATCGACAGTGTCTCAACCATGAGATGGTAGATTTTTCTTGAATCGTGATATGGAATAATAGAACGGGGAGAGATAAGAAGTAAAAGATGATGAATGGTTGATGAGCATCCAACCTGTTTGAACTAAGGGTTGCCACTTCATTATTTTTAAATTGGCAGACAAGAGCAGGACAAAGGGTTTCGAAACAGCCAAGAAATCTCAGATTTTTGGTAATGTTTGGACTAAGTTCCAAACAATACTTCTGTCAGTCCTTTTGAGTAAATATCCTTTCTTCTTTTGTTGTATCCTTTCCATTCAAATGTACTTTTTGTTATATAATTCCATCAGGTGTCAGGTTTGTATATAAAGTACGGTAGTCTATGAGGCAGGCATAATATCCCAACCCAACGACAAGCTATGCATGAGTTTCAAGCTATTCGCCTATACCAGACTCTTATTCAAGCAAACTTTTCAAGCGAGTCTTTTGTCTAATATTAAGGTTAATGGGTAAAGCAAGTTATTAAAATGAGAGTATATTCATCCAATTGGTGATTCTCCCAACATTTGTGTGTTTGGTGCATAGTGAATCAATGTGATCCGGTGCTTTCTCTTGGATATTGGCAAATCTGCATGGTCACAATGCTCGAAAAGCCTAGGATGTTCAGATGCCTTCTAAGCTTGCAGTGTCCAGTCAATAATAATATTAATAGTAATTTTAACTACATGCCTGTAAGACCTAAGGTCTTTTTAAATGCAACTTGAACTAGTTAGAGGGAATAGAAAGATATGAAAGAGTTTTTGTTGTCACTGTGGATTTGAAAATTAGATTCATACTATCTCATTATAACAGGTGGTATAGAGGCGCGTTATAAGGCCTTTCCTGTTCAATTTGATTCAGAGCTCAATTCTTTTTCGTTATAATCCTCAAGGAGGAGTCCAAAGCGTATAAAAGGTCGGTTCTTTCGATTCGAAAGCTGTCCGAATGGAGCTTGTGAATTCGAATAGAACAGTATCTGTAGACTGAGGTGGTTTAGTTAGGGACGTGCTTATTAAAACTTGCGATCTTCTGAACTTATCAAATTTTTTTTTCCAAAGTTTTATGTAAGAAAGGCATTAGACTTATAGACCTGAATGACTCCAGATATGTAGTGTTTTTTTTGTATTGGGATAACTTTATTGGGAGAACCAAGCTCAAAATGTTAAAATCTCTATGTTCTGAAACATTTCCAAATTTAAAATTCAAAATCCCCGAAAAATAAATTTCACAATGCACCGTGCCGCCTGATCTGCTATCTGATGACTGTTAATGGAGCAAGAATGTATCAAACATCCACATAAAATTTAGATTGTTTTCCTTGATGAAAAATATTTGTGTACTTTATTTGGTTTTCATCAACTTTATTTTCATCAACTTAAAATACAAATTATTATTTATTTGTGATTTAAGTTGAAAAATAAATAATGAAGTTGAAAAGTAAAATTATAATAAAAGACACGTTAAGAATTTCCACTATCAAATTAATTTTTCATTTTGGAGTTTTCCTCTTTTTTTTGCCATAATTCCCTTTACCGACAGAAAATTGATATTTTTTTATTTGAAAAAATCGGCAAAATTTTCAACACTTTCAATGTCATCTAACACTGATTTTTTTGTTTGATTTTTGTCATGTGAAGTGGATTGTGTAAATGGAAATTCTGCTGCCACAGTGGGCTTAAGTCATAAGCGCCAAATTTAGAGCAAAAATCTGATTTGCACGTGCTGGCACGAATGATTTTCAACTTAATCGGATGAGATTTTAGTAACATATACAAGCATACATATACATATATGTACATATGTATGTTTAAAAGCCATGTCGCAAGCCCTATGTTTTAAGAAGGCCACTGGCCGCACATCCAAAATCGACACGTGTTGAAAAGGCTGACATATCCATATACATCCATGGTCAAAATAATAGCAACACTCCCTTATTTTTGTAATTTTTTATGTAGTCGATAATTAAATTAGGCAAATACATATTCAAAAATGTTTATGTTGTATATTTGTGGTAAGTACTATGTTAATCTTGTTCATGTGCATATTTTTTGAAAACTTAGAGGGATATGCTAAATTTCCGTCCGTTTGCAGTAAGCTTTCTCACAAACTGGGTCATAAAATTAGCAACACTTGATTTATTTAACAAGAACAAAAAAAAAAGATTTTCTGATGACCGGTGTCATTTTTCTTTAGACAAAATTTAATATTTCGTTAGAAAAACCTTAATTTTTTAAAACAGCACTTTTCGAATCGGCATAGAGTCTAACAGCTTCTGCCACTTTACCTCCTGGGGGATGGAATACCACATTTTTGGACAATTCTCCAGAAATCCAACTTTGTTGGAAGGTTTATGTTTACTAGTACCAATATCTAGTTCATTTCAGAGGTTTTCAACAGGATTAAGGTCTGAAAATTAAGAAGGCCACTCAATAACAGTCATTTTGTTTCTTTGAAACCAGAGCTTTGTTGAATTTGTCAAGTTATCTTGGAAACGTCATTTAAGGGGCTTATTTTTATCGTGCCACGGCAGCATTACAGTCTGCAGTATGTCCACATATGACTCAGTTGCCATTATACCATCTACTTATAACAAATATAGGACCACCACCTTGCCCCACCAAAAAAAAACAAACGCATAGCATTATGCTGCTACCTCCATGCCTTACTGTTAGTTTTGTGTACGTCGGATTGTAGGTCAAACACTTTGGACGGTGCGACGGGCAAACTCTTTACCATCCATTCCGAATAAATTTATTTTAGTTTCGTCAATCCTCGGTTGATGCCTTATTAAGATAAGCATCCTTTAGGATATTAGGAACTGTTTTGGCACTAATTTGCGCTTCTTTTTTGATCTTTTGAGTGAATTAAAGACCTCACCTTAGCTTTTCTTACCAAAGTGACTATCTTTTCCAGTCATTTTAGATGGCCGCCCTCTGGTTTCTTTGGGTTTTCTGGAGTTTGTAACATTAACCACAAATCTTACAGAGCTTCCAATGACTGTTTGCTATTTTTTAGTAAATTCTCCACTTTTATGCATTGATAAAATGGCTTCACGTTGATCTTAGGGTTAGTGTTTCGCTCTACCTATTTCGAAGTGACATTAACAAAATGACTATACTCGGTCACAGAAAAATGGACAAAACACGTCTTATAGCAAAGCTCTTGGAAAATGTTAATTCCTTCAGTTTTTTCCCTTGGGTTTCTAATGTAAGTGCTTTTGATTTGAGAGCTTTAAAAAAAATGTTTAATGATGAGTGTTATCGTAGTGTTTCCATTTTGAGTGGATAATACATTAAAATGCAGTTACTAAATTTTAAGCTGTTTTCTTTGAAGAAGAAAATTTATTTACGTATACTTTCTTAGCGCGCCGTCACTTAATGTGAAGTAAAGTATTTTCATGTAAATTGAATTTTTAAAAGGTGTATATTTTTTAAAACTTTTGTGCAATTTGTATTTTAAGCTCGTGTATTTTTGAAGAGGGTTTTTTTTTTAGAGTTTTGTGCAAATACATAGTTTGAAATGGCTTCGAAGATTTCAAGAGATGTAAGTTTCGAATAAAATGGAAATTGTTGATGCGCCAAAGAAAGTCATACAAATTTGGAAAATAAAAAGAAGCTGTGAAGCATGTAGCTAATATTTTTTCTGTGGGTAAACGAACAGTTGTCATACCTACTTCTTTACGAAAACAATACCAAAGACCACAAGTTGCCACGAAAAACCAACACAAATCCGGTCTCAAAAGTAAAGTAGATGATTTCGACAAGTGTGTCATCAGACAAATTATGCATCATTTTTATATCTTTGTTTTACCTCATGGTGGTCTGGAAAAAGATAATTGTGTTTTAATTTTTTATAAATAAAACAAATAAATAAAAATGTCTATTTAAAAAAGGGGCGGTAACCCTGCATACTATTCTTTACATTTAAAATAAACGATACGAAAACCGTATGCGATTTTTATTAAATGAGAGTGCTGTGCCATGTAGACTATAAATGTAGACTACATGATTGTCTACATGTAGAGAATTCGATGTAGACAATTCAAAATTGTCGACAATGTAGAAATTGTAGAAAATTAGTAAAACCATCATAATTCATAATTGTTTCTACTCAAATTTATCAAACCACCAAACTATAAAAGTTAAAAAAAGAAGCAAGTTCTCCTGCTATAATACAAAAACATGTGTGTAAGAACAAGATAGTCGTGAAAAAAACATTTGTTCTAATAATTCTAAACGTGAGTATAGTTCTATGATTATTAAAGTTTAAGTTTCAAATACATATATATTTAAATTAGAGAAGAAATCTGTGATGATAAACCAACTGACTGATAGGTCCACTGAATCACTTCACTGGTTTACTACTAGTCAAATTTTAAAAACCTTTTGAATTTGAGGAATTTAGTAATAAAATTAAAAACTGCCAGTAAAACTTGCAAATTTGGTTCAGTAATCCAAATCATAAACTGACAAATTTCTCACGAAATTTGGAGTTGTTTGTTTTTATTTGTCCAATTTAAATTCTTTTAACAGATATATTGGCCCAAAATTTTAGTCGATTTAGTAATATGTTAAATCATTTTTAGTATGATACTAGGCTAAAAAGATGATTTTGCTAATTTTAAACCAGTTAAGTATCGTACTATTTTCTTAACATTTTACTAAAGTTAAAATCACGGAATGGCTACTTTATTTTTTTAGTATCGTACTAAATCCATATATCACTTTGACATTTACAAACGTCAAAACAGTTATGTTCGCTTTATATTTTTTGCATTATTTAAGGCGTGTTTAGTTGTAATTTATTAAGAAAATAGATTTAGTATGTCTCTAGTTAAAAAGTGTTTAAAATTAGGAAAATATTAGTAAAGTGTTAAGTAGTTTTATTGTTTTTATTGTTTTTACTCTGATAAAATGGCTGAATGACAAGGACTTTAAATATTAAATACCAAATTTTCAATATTTCGATTCCCTATGAACATGAACACCTCTAAAGTAGATCATTATTCTACGTGAAAGTACCACGCTCCGAAACGGAAGTTTTAAACTTTTCGATTTTTCTTTTATATGCACTTCAGGGCAAGAACTACCGATCTATCGTATTTTATAAACCTACATCAGTCCGAAGAGATTTTTTAATTGAACCAACAGTTGGAAGAGGGGAATAAGTCTCAAATTTTGCAAAACTTAAATTTTTATCCTAATTCCATTTCTGTAGTGTCGAAAAAAGAAAGAAAGAAAAACCCTATTTTCAAAGAAATGGCGTTAAGATATTTTGCCCAAATCGATTTGGAAATATCACCAAAAAACAAAATCTGAGCAAATAGTTGTTGTATTTTTTGTTCTCCTTTTGGGCGTTATTTCTCATCTTTTTTAAAGAAAATAATGCCTAAAATTCAATTGAAAAGAACACCCAAAATTGGAAATATCGCCCAAATAAGGGAATAACCTCCAAATATTAGGAAAAAACGACAAATCAAAATCTTGTCAATAGTTGTACTCCATTTATAAATCAAATTGCGCAACTTTTGGAAATGATTTTATTTGTGAGATTTAGATGTGAAAGTTATTTACATTGTGGACATATTGTCTACATTGTCGACATATTGTCTACATTTTCGACATATTATCTACATTTTCGACATTGTCGACCGATTGTTGATTACGTTGAAATGTAGACAATTAAAGTCAACACGTGGAGAAACAACAGTGATGACACATTTATACATTTTATATGATACACTGCCTATTTCTCTTGGACAGAGTATAAAAATTTCAAAACTATTCTTAGATTAAAATCTCACCAACATTTTGACCTTTTCAATTATTAAGTAAACTTTTTTAAGCTTTTTACTTGCGATTATAGGTACTATAAGGCAAGTTATGCATTTGTCGAAAAAAAAGTTTTGAGATAACAATCAAACATGAAATTACGATGATAGCGAAGTCGAAAAAAGATGGTCTAAAAATTCTGCCCGTCTGTATGTCTGTCTGTCAGTTTGTCTGTCTGTTTGTATATATACACCTACAGCCCAAACGGGTGGGACGAATTGCTTCAAACTTGGTATATATTGTTTTAGGTATTGTACAGAGGGGAAATTGAATTTTTTTTAGATAAAAATAGAACGACACCTGCCATATAACCAATACGTTAAAGCCTATTTTTCTCGGAAACGGCTCTAAGGATTTTGATTTAAAAAAATCAGTGCAGCTTTTAAGGTACGACTAATCATATGATTGAAAAAACAATTTTAAAAATGTCTAAAAAAGGTACTTTCCATAGTACCGTTTTTTTTTATTTCCACTATCTCATAAACGACTCGACCGATTCTTTCGAAATTTCACACGTATATAGGTTTAGGTTGCCCAATTTATACTGCGTACCAATATTGTTAATAAATATTTTTTTGTATTTTTAAAAGAATTTTTTTAAAACAAAATTTTCTAAATTTACGAGTACATTTTGAAAACTGCTCAGTAATTTTTTTTTCAAAAATTATAGTTATTTGTATTTGCTAAATGAATTTGCCTTTTAGAATTTTTTTTTAATTTTTTTTTTTCAAAAAGTTTTATTTTTTCTCATAAATTCAAATTTATCCAAGAAACAAAATGGCGTACTTTTTTTAGCTCAAATTAGTTTAAGTATTTATTTCAGAATTTTGAATTATTTTTTCTTTGATTAATGCGATTTAATCTTTTGGTGTTAAGTTTATATTATTAAATATTTAAGATTGTCATACCAATTTTTTTTAGAAATTTTGAATAAAAAATTAATTAAAAAATTATTTAGATTTTTAATAGAAATCTTTAGCATACGTTGTGATCGAACATAAGAGCAAGTTCGTGCGATCCAGTCGTGCATTTTATTTTAATATGTTGCTATTTTTTATGACCGCAGCTAATTTTGTAGTTGCAATCAAATTAGTGCAAAATATCGGAAGATTATACGTAGAATAGATTGATGATATAATTACCATTAGTATCATTTTTTCACACATCCACCTATCTAAAGTGCAACAAACAATATTAATTAAAAGTAAGAAGTGTTTCTATTATTTTGGCCATGGCTGTATATATATGCATCTATGTTAATAGCAAAGGACTTTATCCAAAAATCCTTAAGCTCGTTCCAAATTGAGTATATGGATGTATATTATGTAGGCGTATTTAGTCAGTCAGTTACTGTGGGCAAATCAATCAGACTAGGTACATGGCTTATTATTACGAAAAAGCTTATATACATACAGTTGGTACATTTCAGTATTTCCAAGGTTATGAGAACTGTAAAAAAGAAATATTTTGCATGAGTTATTTTGTTTTATTTCATTTTTTTTTTGTTGTTGTTAATGTATGTATGTCAGTCAAACTCTGCGTTCAAATTTCTATAAATAGGTCCACACCCAGAAACGTCAGAAAATCTTGTATGATTCCATTTATAATCCTTAATATTATGTAGCTACATGTGTGTTATGCATGCATGTTATGTTTATTTATTATACTTTTCCGCCTACTCGTATAGACTTTATTATTCAATACCTACTTTGGAGGTTAAGTGTGGGTTATTTGAATTTTTTTTTCTACATATCTGTCATTTATCAAATTTGCAAATCATTTTTTCTCAACTCGTATCTAGTATACTTTTACTCAAACCATGCTCGAAAAAAAACAAAGACGAAAACGAAACAACAATTTCCTTTCGATATCTTTATTTCTTATATAATTTAAGACAGTTGACACTTTGACAGCTCTTCGAACGCAAATTGAACTGCCATTTTTGAAGAGAGAACACCCACTCATTTCCGGTTCTCATTTGGAATACAATTTTATGCACACACATGATTTTATATCATTTCCTTAATTTGACTTATATATGTATGTATTTAAATATAAAGTGTCTGATGTAAAAAAAAAAAAAAAAAAAAAATAAGCAGTTAAAACGATCCACACACAAATACGTTGACATGGACGTACTTATTTTACATATAGGCTATATAGACATACAGTTATTACATATTGTCAATATCTTTTTTGTAGATTGTTCCAATGAAAGGCATCAGATACAAAGTTGAAATAATTTCCTGTTTTTTTTTTTTTCTGGAAATGAACGCGAATATTTTACGAGTTGTGAAGAGGTCTCGAGGTGGCTATATATATGTTTCAACACACATAAGGATGGGAGGTGAAGATAAGAAAAATCCATCCACCCAACCCACCCATCCTTCCTTACATCGATATGTTCAGAATGAGAGTTTGTGCGCAATGCGAATTACAATTTGCTTCTAATGATGGGGTCCTTAAAATGGTGTAATAAAAGTCGAATTGCATTTCCAATGACTTATTGATAGGAATTTATAAAATGGACTTTCCAAGGGCAATGTATAAAGGCGAACAAAAAAAAAATTAGAAAAATCGTAAAAATGGTTGGGCGGGGTTTTTGTAAATGTGTACATTTTTCTATTTTGCTTAAGACTTGATTAGAGGGTGGATTTTGTTTATTACGGTGTGTGTTGTATTCTATGGGCTCATCGTAGTGTATTCAAATGGGGTAAAATTTTCGCTTAAATAATAAAAAAAGGGATGCGACGACCTTGCATGGGTGTTTGATGTGGCCCAGGATTGATAACGTCCTAAAACGAATAAAACGAGGGATTTTAAGTTGTCCATCGGGATTTATTTTCAGTTTTTTTTTTTTGAAAATCTGGGCTTGATATATGGGATACGTGTTTGGGAATTCATTACATTGGAACAGTGAGAAAAACATTTACACTAGAGATTTGTTGTTCGTGTTTGCTTGGATGATGAATAGGGTAAGAGTTTATTGAGTAAGATGGTTAAGGTTGAATGACTATATCTGACCTATATTGTCATGAAAGGCTTTATTGTTTTATCCCAGATTAAGGGAGATGGATACTGTATGTGCATAAATAAAAATTTGTGGGTATGTTATTTTGTTCTTTCTTTTTTTTTTGTTGTGGAAAGGAAAGGTTCTTTAATTCGATTAAAATTGTCTGGAATGTTTATTTCGTAGGGATCTGCTTCGATTTCATTTTTGTAATCAATTGAGCAGAAAGAAAAAATATTTGAAACCAATATATGAAAAAGGAGTGTAAGATCTTCTTGTAGGTACGAACTGTTCAATTTCTTTTTATTTATTTTCATCAATCAGCGAACATTTCCCTTACAGACTAATACATGTGGTCTTAAAAAACTAAACTTAAATTAATTAATGGATCATTACTACAAATGCAAAAAATTAAGAATGTTAAGCACAAACACTTTAAAAGTATCTCTAGTGCAATTTTTAAAAAAGTCTAATCTATTGCAAACCAAATTAGCTTCCTTGATGCAACGAGAAATGGGCTCATTATGGTTCTATGGAGTTGCTCTTGAATCAAACTGAAATCACGAGAACTGATTCTAGGAACGCGTATATAAATTAATGAAAGTAATGGAGGGCATTTAATGTGGTATGTAAGTATATCTCGGATAAACATTATCCCAAAGTATGTACGACGAATTTCCAGACTTTGCATGCCAATTAACTGACACCTGGTTTTATAAGTTGGAGTATCAATTCTCCAATTTAATTTATAAAATATGTACCTTGAAAATTTTCTCTGAATTTGTTCTATTCTTTCAGTTGAGTTTTTATAATAAGGGTTCCAAGCCGGACTGCAGTACTCAAATACAGATCGGACTACAGAGCTAAAAAGAGACTTGATTGTGTATGGGTTAGTAAATTCTTTAGTATTCCTCTTAATAAGCCCTTGCATTTGATTTGCTTTATTGATTATGTAATTCATATGTGGAAGGAATGAAACCTTTGTATCAACGATGACCCCTAAGTGCTTTTTCTGCACTACGCGTTCTAATTGAGAGCCGTTTATTAAGTAGTTAAATAGAATTGGTGAGCTATTACGAGAACAGGACATCACTTGGCACTTAGAAACATTTAGGTGCAAGAAATTTAAACTGCACCAATCAGCTAATCTATTTAAGTCATCATTTAACAAACTGCAATCTCCTATAGTCACTTAGTCATTCGGTACAGTTTATGGTCATCTGCAAATAGAAGACACGACGAATTCCTAAAAATATCAGGAATATCATTTATAAACAATAGGAATAAAAGCGGACCCAAATGGCTACCTTGGGGAACGCCAGATGTTACTGGGATCTTATCTGACAAATGATCATCAATTTTAACAATTTGAATTCTACAGGTTAAATAAGATGCTAACCAATCGAATATGTTGGAGTGAAAACCCAACTGCAAGAGCTTGTGCATAAGAACCTTATGATTAACGCGATCAAATGCTTTGGCGAAATCAGTAAATATAATATCTGTTTGGAGATTTGATTCAAAATTTTTAATTATATAGTTAGTCATCAAGGTTAAATTAGTTAAAGTAGATCGACCAGGCATAAAACCGTGTTGGTACACAGATATAGTGTCTTTTAATTGAAAACAAAGTTTATGAAAAACTATCCATTCAAATAACTTTGGTAGCGCTGATATCTTACAGATGGGCCTGTAGTTAGTGATACCCTGTTTAGACCCAGATTTAAATACTGGTGTTATATATGATAATTTCCAGCAATCTAGGAACTCTTCCCTGGAAAGCGACAAGCTAAAGATAGTCGTCAACGGACTAGCAATAGCCGAGGTACAATTTTACGCACTTTCTCTCGATTATTTTATTTTCCTTGCCTTTTTTTATATACATAAATTCACATTAATTAAATCATGTAAAATAAACCCAATAAAGCCAATTAATTAGTGAATGGTTGTATGGTTTTTTTTCTGGACATTCAAGGATTAGTACGTAGTTAGGAGCTCCCCTAGGCGGGCTCATTGTTACACACATGCACTGTCATAGTTCGTTGCAGGACATAATTATTGTAAGAGAAATTTGCATGATGTTTTTATTCTTAAGTTTTCCTGAGTTAAGCCAAAGTAGCCACAAGAAATTATTAAGTTTAATATTGTAAAATAGAATAAAATACAATAATTTCTGTCAATCCTTTATATCATTAAAAGTCTTACCACAAAATTCGGAGTCAACAATACTAGTTAAGCTTCGACGATGTCAAAACCAACAGATGGAGAATACACAGAAGATCTTTTTGGGATTAGTTCGTGGCACCTTCGGCTAGGCCAGTGGCAAATATATTTAAAGCTTGCATATTGTCATCCACTCACTGTATATAATGGAGAAAGGATTATTACTCAATCTTAGAACTTTCCTATCAAAATAGCCTAAAGATTTTGTCTGCAGCATTCATTTTACCTCCCTATTATATCAGGTCTACCGGGTGTCTTCTAAAGAAACAGTTTAGTTGCTTAAAAGATGACCCAATTCCCTTATTAGCTGGAGGAAGAATCGATTGGATAAAGTTACACTTAATTTGATTACTCCATCGAATGCTGCAATAGTGTATAGAGCAGAGGTAAACACATATCCGAACAAATTAAATGTTTTTAGACGTGACTTTTTGTCCAATGCATTGGCGTCGATGACAGCATATAGTTGATGTATCCTGTATATCGTTTACAGGACGTATATCGTAAAACGTCTGACTAAATACAGTCCATCTGTTATATAGATGTTGAGAGGGTTGTTTGATGGAAAAATTTGTTGGTATCCATTCCTGTCATGAATAATTGCTTCTCCTGATCTAAAACTACACTGATATAAACTTATTAGGTTGTTGACAGCGTTCATATAATGGCTTTTCTGAACTCATGTTTCCCCATTAAGTGATTAGCTTTATTCGACTCCAGTCTAGTTAAATTCATCATTACCTCGGCCAGCGGGGTTGGATGAAATTGTTGGTCTATAACTTCTAAGCCATCGGCATAATTCATGGCCCACTACAGAACTGGGTGATGCTTCTCATTCTACAGTACGTCCTCCAAATTAATTCCTTTGAGGAATTTTAGTATTTGGTATTTTTAGTAGAGAATTTTAGTATTTAGTATTTTTTTAATAGAGGATAGTTCCTTTTCCTCTATTAGGTGATGTCCCAGAAATTTGTGTCAGGTATCTTCTACACCTTACAGAACCTACAGATAGAATTGCTCTCCAATCCCAGAATATTGAGGTACCTGTTCAGTTTACAGTGGCCAGCGAGGAGGCCTGTTATTACACTTAGTTTGTTCCTACTTAGGTTAATGCAGGATAAAAAACGTTTTAGGTTGTAATTCCCCAAGTAGTAGTTTAGCCGGGCTCTCTTCGGATCTGATCACGTTTTCTCCCTTTCCGCAATAAAATTCTGTTCCCATTAAAGGTGAAGTTGCTCCTATTTTTTCTAGGGAGTCTACTTCTTCATTGCAATGGATTCCCATACGCACAGATTCATATGTGTTTTGAGGTGATGCAGTAAGAGCTTAGTGCCTTTAATGCAGCTTGACTATCAAATATGATGAAATTATTTTGGTTCCTATAGTTTCTTTCGATTTTACGTTCTGTGCATTTTTCTATTGCGTTAACTTCTGCCTGGAAAATGCTAGTGAACTGCTCCATCGCAACGAAAAGTTCTGTTCTAGGCTTCTTAAAAACTTCTGCAACAGTCCATTTGGTTATTCTCTTTGTGTAGTAAAATTTCTCACCTACCCACTCTTTTTTTTTTGGAACTTAACTGCGTTCTGAAGTTCGTTTCGAAGTTATATAATTTGATCATGACATCTGGTGGGCTGTCCAAGAGGTTTGTTCCTGTAGGTTTAAGAATCAAGGCTCTTCCCTAGAACATATTATTTTCCCCGTCCCAGTTCCTCCTTTGGCAAACCTCAATAGTATGCTCTTAGCAGAGTTTTCTACTACCAAGTTCCATGGAGTCAAGTTGATAATGGAGTCCATTGCTGCTGTGCGGCAGGTTTTCATTGCTATGATGCATAAGTATGTCAGCCTTTGTATTTTTTCGAGTAATTTCCTAGTCGTTATTAGTTCGGTTTTCTTATGCCATGCAATCACCCCATTGGATTTTACTATCATGGTATACATCCATCTCAGGATGTTTGGCTTGCATCCCCATGTTTTACTTGCAAGTTTTGGCATATCATGAGTGATTTAGTGCGGCTTTCCCGACAGTTACATCGATTTGTTTTCTGTTAAAGAGCTGGGAAGATGACTTCCACTCTTGGTGATTTGAATGTTGAAAGGAATCTATTGCCCATTTAATTCTATGATAACAGCAAATGGTTATTGCAATCTTCAAATCCTCAATATTGGATGTGAGAGGTATTCTAGTTATTGTAGTCACCATTTGTTGGTACGCTGTTTGGATAGTGAGTGTTTGGAATTAATCAGGGTATCTAAGGATTAAGTATTTTGTAAAAGTATTTAATAATATAAACTTAAAAACTTAATTTAAAAAAAAAACATCCATCCGTTTTCAAATAATTGAATTTAAAAAAATCCAAAAATATTTTTAGTATGCAGTATCATTCAGAATTTCAAAGAATTTTTATCGAAATCCTTTGAGACGTTAATGAGATAGTGGAAAACCAAAAAAATGTTAATATTGCATGTTAATAACATTTTAATTAAAAATCTGAACTGACCAAAATGTAGACTATACGTTTAGTAGTGCGCTGATTTTTTTAAAATCAAAATCGTTGGAGCAGTTTTCGAGATATTTAAGATTTACCATTTTTGCTCCATAAAATTGTATGGCAGGTAAATTTAGTTTTGGAACTAAAATAAAAATAATCGAGCCAATCACTTAACAAGCTTAAATACTAGGTTTGAGGAAAATCTATTTAGAGCTTTAGGCTGTAGAATCGACCTACAGACAGACATATAATTGCGGGACCCAAATTTGTCATGTTTTTGATCATCTTAATGTCATTTTTCATTAAAATTTCTAGTTCGATTTCTTGTCTTATTTTCGCAAGTAAAAAGAACAATTATTAAAAAAAAAGAAATGTATATACTTGATTAATGTATTTTGTATGTTTAGCGACGCGATTCGGTCTATCTCGTCAAAGGTTAAGCCCGATAATGGTCAAAGAGTCCGAAATTGTGTCTCTAAAAATAAAATATATTTTTTTACATAAGCACATACAACAAAAAATAAAATGCACGACTGGATCGCACGTACTTGATCTGTATGTTCGATCACATCTTAACCACAAGATTTTTGGTAGAAACAACCATACATTACTACCCATTTTCGAAATATCGAATTTTCAAAACGAAAAAATATTTTTTTTTTTAAAACAAAAAAAATGTATTAAATATTGTATGGAAGCTACCGTTAATTTTGGGCCTAAAACACCAATTCAAAAATCCGTTTTAGATAATGACCTAAAAGTCTTAACTAATAAGTTTGAATAAAATCGCTTCAGAAGTTTAGGCTGTAGAGCGTTGTACAGGCAGACAGACAGACGGAATTGCGGGACCCACTTTTTTTAGTGTTCTCTATAATCGTAATGTCAAATTTGACTAAAATCTCGAGTTCGATTTTTTTCCAAATCGAAATCGATACGATTTTTTCCAAATCGCAAGTAAAAATCGATAATTCAGAAAAAGTACGTATACACCCTAGTGCGCGCTTTAATCATTTTTCACAAATGGTATATTTTTCATTTTTAAGCTTTAGGGAAGATAAATTATTATTAATTTGCCTAGAATAGATTACTCCAAGTCCCGTATCCTGGACATGACTCATGTACATATGTATTAGTTACAAACGATTTTTTTTATTGAGTTGTCATCGCTTTAGTGAAATTATGCCTTAATTTTTCAAAAACAAAAAAATATTGGAAATTGTCATTTCAATTATTATTAAAATTTCAGATATTAAAATTACACCAATTTGAAGCTAAAATTCTTACTTACTTATTCTTATGGGCTTGTAGTGGATTTTCAATGTTCTTACCCTGAAAGAAAATTATTTTTACTTTTATTAATAATTTATTCCATACGATTTTTGCTGTATTGTATATTCAAAGAATTTTACAGTGGGTTTACTTAATATTTTTACTGGCTTTAGCTTTTGACAGTGGCGTAACCAGAGGGTGGCAGGGCTGGCAAAATGTCACGGGCCCCCGACCCAAGAGGGCCTCGGCTCGAGAGGTCACGAACTCAGAAATAACCTATTATTCTTAACAAAATTTTGTACCTAAGTACTTAAAAATTATAATATTTTTAATTACTTAAAACCAATTAAAGTGGGGCACAACTAAAGACCATATACAAATTCAAATTAATCATTAAAATTTCAACACATTCAAAACAAAAAGATGTCAATTTTCAGAACGCATCTATTGGTTGCTTCATTTTTTATCGCGGTACATTGGTAACGGGGATGACCTATTGACGGACGGGGGAATTCCCTTATTTTGTTTACCAAATAGACTAGAAGCCGGTGACACTGAAAGTACCGTCATCATACCCTAAAGCTTTTTTTAAAAAAAAAACCTGAAGTCGCCCTGATAAACAAATTCTGTGTTTTTTGAAACCTAGGGTCGCCCTCAACTCGATCTTAAGTAGATCTAGGTTTTTAACTGGGTCAAGTTGAGGTAAATGAATAAACGTCAAGGTCACATGAGATTTGATTTGGTTTGTTATTTTTAAAATGGAAATAAAAGAATACTTAAATTAATTTTCAGACGCAGACGTACAAAATGGAAACCTTTAAAGCTGTGGATTGTGCATAGGGCCAAAAAAAATGTACTTATAACTTAAATTTAATATATTTCAAGTTTTAATTATTAAATGACATAACTTAGTTTTCTGCAACATAAAAATTAATGGCCTCGGCTGTTTTTTGAGAACCGAAAAACACAGTTTTTTTGACAAATCTTGTGGTTGTCAGAAAAACCTAGGTCGTCCTGGGTAAAGTTCAACGAACAAACCTAATGTCAGTGTTTTGCAACCTCCACTTTGCAAATTTTAAATGACACTGATTTATTAAAAAAAAGAGCTCTAGAATTTGTTAATATATATATTAAAAAGACATATCTGAATCATTTGCCTGCGAAATTCACAGTTTTCGGTCCACTTTCAAAAATGCAATAACAAAAGTCTTTGTGTATTAGAGAACTTGCTGATTTATTAACACTAAAGAATCATTTTATGTCGTTCAGCTTTCCTGAAATGAATGTTATTTGTTACAATTCCTGTGACTACAGCTAGTACTGAAAGTTTATTTTCGAAACAAAAATTTAAGAAACTCTATGGCACAACTCTATTGGCTATTCAGTCTATTGAAAATTCAATGCCCGATCTTTAAGCTTTAATGATGTTATAGACACTTTTGCGGAACAGAAAGCTCGGAGAAAAGGATTTTATTAATACAAAAACTTTACTGCAAGTAAATTGTTATTTCATTATAAATATTTGTATAAACCTATGCTCTTGAAAATAAAACTTATTAGATATTTAACTAAAATGCACATTATATTATTAATAGTTTTGGGCAACTACTTACATCAGTGGCTTATTAAAATTAAATTCTAAGGTGACTATTTTTACTGGGACACCGGAGGGCCCCATCCAAAAAAAATTGCCACGGGCCTCAGATGGTATAGTTACGCCACTGCCTTTGAACCGAATTCTATGAAGCATTCTTTTCTATAGACCCCAAGATTCAATTAGATAATTCCCGTGAAATTTAATTAGACTTTAAATACCTTTCCTGCAAAGACAATACCTACACAATTTTTCATATTCTTCTTTTCATTCTAACTAAAAAAAATAAATGATTTATTTGGGTCTATAGATTCTATACAATTAGTTTTGAAAAGATTATTATTAACTAAGGATTAATAAAACAAAATATAAATTTAAAAAAAACTTTTTGTTATGTTTACTTAATATTTTTTCATCACTTTTTTTTAACTGGAAAAGGAGATCGTCTTGAAAAGATTTGTATTAAGGTAAAAACATATTTAGATTAACCACTACTGCTACAACCACTCTTTTTAAATTGAAAGAAAAATGAATTTAAAAAGATTGCGGTAAGAAAAATATGATTATCTTTGAGCGAAACATATTTTGTAATCAACTCAGCATTTGTGTCTTCGACACTTTTTTTTTTCTAATTTAATATTAAGAACGAGAGTGCCATGCTTCGAATGAAGATCAATTTTTTTCTATTGGAACATTATTTTTGCATTTTGATTATATTATTTAAGATGAATGTATTAAATATAACCCGCCAACGGCAAGCTGACACAATCTCAATAAACAAAATTCCCAAATTCAAATAATGTATAGACGCCAAAATTCTTTCTCCTGCCAAAGTTTTCAACTAGACTTTTTGCAAAAGAAAAAAAAAATCACCGAAGTCGTCTTAAATAACACCCTTGTGCCCTATTAAACGTCCATTCCATTAAGCCTTTAAATTTAATATGAATTTGATAGACTTTAGGATTTACTTTTTCATTGGACCCCAACTGTTCAATTGTTCTACAAAGTTCTATCACGAAACTCCTGTCAAATAAATTAGTCTCAGAAGTTTGAAAATTTTAAATTGCTTAGACCGTGAGTTTTAATGATTTATTGTGTAATACTTTTTTTTCTTTTGTTTGTTTCATGTTCTTTGTGTAGAGAAAAATGTAAAATATAAATTAAGAAGTTCATTTTAAGAGAAGACAAGACTTAAAAAGTAATTGGAGAGTATAAGTATATTGAAACAAAAAAAAAATATGAAATAACAACAACAACTGCAATTCTACAAAACGAATTAACTTTTTCGAGATAATTACTGCGAATACAGTCTGACAGAATTGGTCGAATTCGCCAGTGGAAAACATGAGATAAATATTTTTTGATAGTCAGGGAATTAAAATTCGCATTCTTTCCGCAAAAAATATATAAAAGATGAAATCAAAACATAGAAGAAACTATGTGTACACACAATAAGATATATCCTTTGAAAATTTATTGGTCTTATCTTTCCTTTACATATAACAATTTAAAATTTTCATAACAAAAGTATATACATAGTTCAATCTAATGGACTGGACTGTAGTATGCAAATGACAAAATATTTTCGTTTTACATATTTTGGGCGAACAGATATTAAAACCTTTTTATGCCAAGATTTCACATTTTGTAAACCAAAAAGTACTTTATTGGTCTTAAAATATAAAACACATAAGCACAACGATTGCTAACTTAATAAAACATTTAAGAAATGCCGAATTTTAAATTAAAGGCCTCTCCAAAAATCAAATTTAATGTTCACCATAAATTAGTTTGGTCAGCCCATTTTCATTAAAATCTCACAATTATATAGAACCCGAAGAATTCTTTATTTTTTGTTTGCAATACATAAAACGAAACAGTACTAAACTACATACGTACATAGTAACAAATCATAAATTTACCATTTCCAAGCTAAAGACGTAAAAACAACGAGTGGTAATGGTTGAGTAGATTAAGTGCTTAAATGCTAACTCAGAGGTGTGGATTCGGACTACACTCTAAGGAACATTCCTTTCCATATTGAACTGGACGCCCGTGGTGTTTCATAAGATCATTATCACGTGGAATGAGAAATGTATAAACATATTCATTCGTCAGTTCAGAATTGGTATTACTTTTTTTCGTGTAAGATTTCTTTAAAAACAAATTCAACCTACAGTATTTTAATGAAAACGTTACACGTTTCGTTACAAGGACTAAAAAAGTTTCATAACTGATTTTATTCCAATTGCCGGCGCGCGGTGTTTACCAAATCCCCCAATCTATTTTATAATTTGGAGAGTGGCTCCCTTTCTTTCGTGCCAAGTAAAAACACGCACATACGAATGTTTTGGGAGTGTAAGTTTGCTGGTTCTCCACGCGCCAATAATAATTTTTTTTAATGATAAAAACATTTTACTGGATATCAACGTTGTGTCAATATACTCGTATTTGTGTATTTGTTCTTAACGTTTTGTCTGAAGTTTTATTTCAAAAGGCAATTAAAAACGTTATTTTATTTTTGTAAAAAAAAACATCATGTTGTAAAAAAATCTTGACAAGTACAAAAATTAAGCGTATAAGCTTTTTGGATTTTAGTATTCTTTTGTCTCACTTTGTAAAGGAGATCCGTTTAGTTTTATTTGTTAGGTACTCTATATAAGGGGCGTATTTTTTTTAGAGGTGTGGAACTCTGGCAAATGAATTAAAACACAGTTGTATTAATTGACATAATCCACATTATTTGAATGATGATATTTTTCCCTTTTTATGGCCACCGCGGGTGGTGCCGATGCACTTTGATTTGCGGTCAAATTTTCGATAATAGATAATAGTCCAGCAGTGTGAAATCGCACAATTTGCGCACCGAACGTTTCCTTAAACAAATCAAATATGACATGTTTATGCCGTCTTGTTGAAACCACATCTACCGACATGCATCTCAACAATGCATTGAGGATTATGGACACCCGATTTGCAGCGTTTTGTTTACTGATTTATAGCCATTCAACCACAAATGAGCCTCATCGCCTAACAAAGTTCCTTCTGAAAATCGGGATCAACATCAATTCTCCTTTGGAGCCCTTTCGAAATAAATCTGCGAAATTTGCAAGCGCTTAAGCGTCAGTCGATTCATGATTAAATGGCAAACCATACTAAGGATTAAATGAAATGGCTGTCAATGAAATCAGTGCTGCCAACCTCACGTATCATACCTCTAAAAAAGACACCATTTACATACGTAATCAATACAATTTCTGATGTGATATTTAGAGAAATGAACCGGACCAGACTATTAAATAATAAAAACTTGTATTTTGTGTTTGATGTTTAAGTTAAATTCTCAGGTTCCAAAAATACTAAAGTTTTTTTTTGTACAGATTTTTAAAATGATATTTAGAACTTGCAATTCGTTTTTATTACTGACGTTTTTTCATCAAATACTAATTGGATTTTTTGCTTAAAGTTAATACTCACGAAACGTCTAAATATCTTTATTTTTTTAAATCCGTAAATTAAAAAAAAAATATATTAACAAAATTAATATAAAATAAATAAATTTAATATGGATCCAAATGTATGTCAAATACTATTTTATTTTGTAAAATTTTAGGGAAAAATAAATCATACTTAATACTTACTTTAAAAAAATACTATACTTGGAGCCGATTTTTCAATTTCCAGATAAAAATGCAGTTAGCTGCCAGAGGAATAAGCTTACTTGGCTGTTAAACAACCGGATTTCAATAAAAAAAAAACAAGCTATAGAATAATTTAATTTAAACGTCACTTTAATTTCGTGTATCAAACTTTTCATAGAAATTAATTTTTGTTAAGCGTTTATTTCAAAGCAATTATTTTTCAAAATGTTTTTGATATCAAAAATAGCTATATTTATTTTAATCCTCAGAATAACTTTCTATTCCGTTCTAAAATGAACAGATAACTTTATTCCATAGATAATTGATTAATTCCTAGATTAAGTTGTATCTGACTAATGAAAAACTGATTTTTGCTCTATCTGGAGTATACAGGGTGGCCCACGAATCGTGCTACAAAAATAAAACGTAATAACTTTTTTTCAGTGTGAGTAATCAGCTTATTTTTTTTTACTTTATATGCTACTATTTAGATTTATCAAAATGAATGCTTGTGATACTGAAAAAACGGATTTGGATAGTGCAGCGATAACGTTCTTTGCAGTCCGTCATTTCCGTCCAAAGGGAATTTAGGCTGGCGGTACTCCCCCGAGTAGATGGACCATTATGAGGCCGGTGAACATGTTTGCCGAATCTGGAAGCATCGAACGAAGACCGTATCATCGAGATCCCAATGTTCGTGTTCAGGATACAATCGTGACTGTTGCATCGGCAATACAGGCGAATCTAAGTGTTTCGACTCGAAACTTATCGGGCCAAATTGGAGTTAGCAGACGGTCATTACAACGGATACTTCATGAATGCTTAAGGTTGTTTCCGTACAATGTCCAAATTACAAGCAAGTTAAACCCTCAGGATTTGCCTGTTCGCCTGGAATTTTGCCGAAAAATGATTGCAATGGCCGAAGAAGACAACACATTGATAAATTGTTTGTTTATGTCTGATGAGGCCCATTTTGACTTAAACGGCAATGTTAACAAGCAAATTTGCCGTATATGGAGTGAATCCAAATGCTCCATGAGACGGAACTGCGCCCAGAACCAGTCACTGTGTGGTGCGCACTTTCATCAAGGTGTACTGTCGGGCCATACTTCTTTGAAGAAAACGGTGTAACACAAACTGTCAATGGCTACCGTTATTTAAAGATGTTGAAGGAGTTTTGATTACCCAGAACTTCGCCGAAGACGTAATCCTTTCAGCAGGATTTGGTTTCAACAAGATGCATAGATAAGCGTGGAGGTCATTTGCAGTCTATCATCCCTAAAAACCATTAGTTATTTAAAATAAAATTTAATTTTTAATCCAATAAAAAAAAATTAATGAAATACATCGATTAAAATAAAATTTATTTAAATTTCTTATTGTAGCACGATTCGTGGGCCACCGTGTATGTACTAACTTACTACTTAACTGTATATTGAAAAATTGGCCCTTAGTTACCATTACCAATAATATCACAGTTTTTAATTATTCTGCAAATGAAATCATTTTCAATCAAAAACTGTATACGAAATGACTAAGGAGTGAACCTTGAGGGACACCATACTGAAAGTTTACTAAGACGGATTTAATTATATTAACGTAAATATTAAACATATTGGCGCAAAATTTTAAGCGATTTAGTAAAATGTTAAAGCCACTTTTAGCAATTTGTTGGGTTTTCATCAACATATAATTAATTTACAACGCATAACAACAATAATTGTATTCATCAAAATTTAAACCCTATAAATGCTCAGCTTGCTGCTTAATTAGCAATTTACTAGTTTAGAAAAGGTTTAAAAATTTTGAAATAGTTATTCAATCAATAAGCACTTAGGAAATTGCTAACTAGTAAAATGTTAAGCCCTTAACAATGGGTTGTTTAAAATTTTGCGCCAATGGCACAAAATTTTAGACAACCTATTATTAAGGGCACGATACTAGTTAACAATTTACTATATACATAGTAATTTACTAACTTTTCATAAATTTTAAGCCTTTTGTTAACTAGTAAATTGCTAATTAAGCAGATGGCAGAACAGGTAGGGTTTAAATTTTGATGAACACAATTCTTGTTTTTATGCGTTGTAAATTCAACATGTGTTCTAAATAAGTATTCGATGTTTATATTTTCATTATTTTAACTGCATTATTTACAAAAAATAAAATGCACGACTGGACCGCACGAACTTGCTCTTATGTTCGATCACATTGTATGCAAAAGCTTTCTATTTAAAATCTAAATATATTTTTAAAGCCATTTTTTACTTTATTTTTTATACACAAAGTTTCTTTAATTTTTTTCTAAAAAAAAATTGGTATCACAATCTTAAATATTTAATAATATAAACTTAAAAACAAAAAATTAAATCGGATTAATAAGGAAAAAATAATTCAATATTCTGAAAGAAATACTTAAACTAATTTGAGCTCAAAAAAAAGTACGCCATTCTATTTCTTGGATAAAATTGAATTTATGAGAAAAAAGTTTTAAAAATTTGTGAAGCGGTTTTTGAGAAAAAGTTTTTTTTTTTTAATTCAAAAAGGCTATTTAAAGGTATTCAGCAAATACATATAACTATAATTTTTGAACAAAAAAATTATTGAGCAGTTTTCAAAATATAAATTAAAATTTTTTTTTTAAAATTCTTTTAAAAATACAAAAAAATATTTATTAAAAATATTGGCACGCAGTATAAATAAGGCTACCTAAACCTATATATCGGTCGAGCCATTTATGAGATAGTCGAAATAGAAAAAAAAAACGGCCCTATGGAAAGTACCGTTTTTAGACATTAAAAAATTTTTTTTTTCAATCATATGATCGGTCGTACTTAAAAAGCTGCACTGATTTTTTTAAATCAAAATCGTAAGAGCCGTTTCCGAGCAAAATAGGCTTTAACGTAATGGTTATATGGCAGGTACCGTTATTTCTTCAGCTAAGAAAAAAAATTCAATTTCCCCTCGGTACTATACCTAAAAAACTCTATGTACCAAGTTTGAAGCAATTCGGCCCACCGTTTGGGCTGTAGGTGTCTATACATACAAACAGGCAGACGGACAAACAGACTGATAGACAGACTGACAGACAGACTGACAAACAGACTAACAGACAGACTAACAGACAGACTGACAGACAGACTTACAGACAGACAGACTGACAGACAGACTGACAGACAGATTGACAGACAGACTGACAGACAGACTGACAAACAGACTAACAGACAGACTAACAGACAGACTAACAGACAGACTGACAGACAGACTTACAGACAGACATACAGACGGACAGAATTTTTAGACCATCTTCTTTCGTTTTCGCTATCATCGTAATGTCATGTTTGATTGTTATCTCAACATTTTTTTTTTCCACGAATGCATAACTTGCCTTATGGTACCTATAATCGAAAGTAAAAAAGTAGTGTACCAGCAAGACTGAAACCTGGGCCCCTGTTTTCCGATTACCGGTTCCGATTCCGATTAATACAACTCAATGAATCGCCAATGAATCGAATGTACTACAAAGCAATATTATTCGTATTGATTTAGTTCGCTGCGTACGGCCACTACGCACACTGGCACACTTTTTTTCCTGCTTTTTCCACAAAAAAAAAATTGAATAAAAAAAAAACAAAGCAATAAAAAAGCATTTGAATACACACAATTCATATGGTTGCCTACAGAATGAGAATCCACAACATGTAGCAACAAAAATAAAACCGTCACCAAATACAGACAATTCACATACATATATATCTGCACTCATCTATAAAAATCCACAAAACGAACAAACATTTCATCATGTGCTATCGGTCGGTTTGACAGCTCCATATACATATTTTACCCCCAACGCTGCAAAAGAAGTTTTACTTTAAAAATATTTGATGGGTTCCCAGTCTTAAAACGTATTAGGTTCTTCGTTTAAATATAAGGAAAAATATATGTGCTCCATACTAGTAAATACTTCTCCAACATTAAGGAAGGTTTATGACTTATACCTTGGACTAAGTGCGAAATACTATTAATAAAAACTTAGTCCTTCGCTAGACCATCGAAGACGGTGGTCTAGCGATGGACTAAAAATTGACATTTAAGAACAAAATTTACAGGGACATAGAATAAAAAAGAGGTAGAGTTGATACTTATTTTAGTAGATTTTGTTTGATTTTTTATTAATAGGAAATGCTAGTCCATGGTCTAACTCTTATTCCATGGTTTTGTAAGTCCATGGACTAAAGTTGGACTAAGCGTTTTTCATTAATAGAGCTGTTAGTACCAAATGCAATTTTGTTTACAAAAATTCTATCCAATAAATTGACCTGTGAAATATTTCGAAAATGCTAGCGAACCATTCAAATTGCTCACCCGGAAAAAGACACACAACCGTGTTCCATTACTCCTCGATGTTAACCCATTCAAATAATGATCCTTGGATAGTATTGAACTAAGGGGCGGTAACTACAGAGCGTGCCTCAGGGCGCCGAGAAGCTTAACCCGCCACTGTTACCACAGCACTACTCCGAGCTATGTTATTTATGTAGAGAATGGCTGTAGCACTTCTACACATTCAGCATTTAAAGGCACTTTTTTTTATAAGTAAATGCCTTTCAAGAATTGGAATTGTGCAATTGTTCCTTCTCCATGTCTGAGCCTAATGTAGATGAATGGAATTTTCAGTTTAAAGGCATCTTCAGTTTGAATATATTATTGCTAAAGTTGACCACAGCCTTCTTATCTTGTCGAAAATCTCCGGTAAGTAACTTCTTCCACATCCAGAAATGTTATACAAACACTTGAACCCTCAATATAGAATCAGATGTTAAATATTTTCACATTGAGTTTGCGGCCGAAGTGATTAGCATGATTTTTAGATCAAGAGTTGAAATTTTTAGCCGTAATTTAATACTTAACATAGGTTTTGGCAATAAACAATCTTTTTTGGCAATACAAATTTGCCAAAAAGGATACAGTAAATGGGGAATTGTTTATAAGTTATTTGAAGTTTAATTATCAAATTAGTTATAAATGAATGCACATGAAACTTTGAAATATAAACAAACAAAAACTTCCCTAAACAATTCTCCTCAATCATGCAACACTCATACTTTGTTTAATAATTTTAAGGGCAATGCTCGTATGTACATATTTCCACCCTCATATATTATTCAAAACAAAACTATTTCAAAAGTTTGAAATGAATCCAAACGGGAATATCACATTTTTGGAAGAAAAAAAAAATAAATTTGTTGAAAACACTTTCGAACTCGGTTATTAGACAGGTATGTTATACATGGTAACCCTTGAAGTTTTGTTGATCTCTAATAGACTATATAAGCAAGCAGAGTAGTATAACAACTTTTAGGATTTAATCCTTTTACAGAATAGTTTTCCCCCTTAAGTCTACGAACTTCCTTCTACTACGGCTATGTAATCCCATCCATTCACAAAATTTACTATCATACTATGATTCCATTGGACATAACTTAGTTTCCGTCAAGCATAATCTTTGCTATTTATATGTAAATATCTTCAAGGGATCATATTGCCTCTAGAAAATGTACGTATAATAAACAATTTTGTATATTTTTTGTTCACATTTGAACATTACATATAAGGAAACTTATTCAGGATATATCAATAACCATTACTCATTGAAGAGGATTACCCACTTCTTCCGGAATTTAATGCAATGCTCTTTTGTTGAAACATTTTTCTCAATACAAAATACTGAAACTCAAAAACCAGCACGAAACTCTGAAATCATCAATTCCAAGTATGTACGAGTATGTAAATAATTCAGGTGCTCTCGCTATAACCGGATCAATTGAATATAAGCACCGTGCTACAATGAAATTTTATTTATTTCCTGAGAAGGGAATTACCGTGAAGGTATTGAGCGAGTGATGCACAATAAAGAACAAAGCATTACAAATTAATGTCAATACTTTCATTTACTCATTCTTTTGACACCAAATGCTTTTGTTCATACGTATGGCATTTGGCATACAAGTTCATGTCAATACAATTAAATAATTCATTGATAAATTGTATAAAACTCTGCCTGAGAGAATGGGTTTCTGTGTTAGATATACACAACAGAGACAAAATGGCGAGGAATAGATTATGAGTTGTATAGAGGAATCGTCGTTACAAAACACACAGATTTGGGTCAAGAGTTTAATGGTTCTGTTTCATTAATAGATAGTAGGTGGAGTAAACAGAGGCTTGAGTAAATTTGTTGCCCTAGGCGTATACCTTTAATGGCGCCCTACTTCTTGTTTTGAAAAAAAAATGTCTGACTTTGGATATGTGGTTGTGATGGCAAAAGACAGAGTGTAACCCAATTTATTAAATAGCAATTGAGAGAGACGGTTGAAATCATTTTTTTGTTTTTTTTTAAAGAAGAAAAAAATCGATTACATGTATTCGGTGCTGACTAAAAATTGGATGACAATAGAGACTGATGAGAAGGACAAGGAAAAATCGTTTATATAGGTACTATATTTGGCGAAAAAGTTTTTAGATCAAAATAGAAATTATAGAAGTTTTGTTTGGTACTGGAACCTCTTAAAGGCAAACTTGAGAAATATAAACCGAAGAGAATCGTGAGTTTACGGCAGATATAGATATTTTTATTTTATTTTAAAAGTTTACAGTATTTCTACAAAAAGTTTGATTTTGGAGGGTGTTTTAATTAGCATGTCTCTTCTCTGATCTTAGCAATTGTACTAGATTAATGTCTTGTGTTTAGTATAGCTTTAAAAACAGATAGACTGTCGGAACAGATAGTCCATTTGCCTTGAGTATGAGAGAGTTGTTTAACAGCTTGCGCTTTAGCTGTAAACACTGAGGCAAGGTTTGGAAGGATTCCTTGAACGATTATTGATCCATAGCGCGATGTAACTGTAAAAGACAAACTATTAGCAGTTTTTGAACCGTGCGTGTCGGCGGGCGTCAGTGTAGACAAAAGACCATCCTTTTGCAGTAAAGTCGTAAAAAGTTTCATAAAGAATCTTTTAGAAGTGATGGTGTTTTCTTTGCGGAATTCATTTAGTTGTAGCAGGATTGAAGATGTATTTAGGTTCCAGGATGGTGAAGATGGTGTGTATTTTGTTTACAAGGCATTTCCAAGCTTTTTTCCATTAGTAAGGTGTTGTGTATAGCTGAGGAGATTGTTCTCTGTCGTTGTTGGTTCATAGCTAATGCTACAATTTTCGAGACAGTTTGAAAAAGTAACTTGACAGTGAGCTTAGTCACAACGAATGAGATTCCACGAAAATTTTCTACATTATTCAAATCTCTTTTTTTATGGATCGGGATCGGGAATATTATAGACGTTTTGAATGAAGTAGGGAAATATTCATTCAGATAAGCTTTTTGGACTTATGTTTTGAGTTGACATATAAATAATTTTTGAAGTGGATCTAAAGAACTTCAGCAGACACTCCTGTACCTATGAGAAAATTTGTGCCATTGATTTCTTTAGTCAACTTCCAAAACTCTTTCGAGTCTTTTGTCTGACTAAGTTTTAGAGCTTGTTTGTTGTCGAATTCTGCTTTCTTTTTTATGCATAATATAATTATATAATTTATCTTTATAAGGATTGTGTCAAAAACATGTAAATGCATCATTTTTAAGTGCAGAAATAAATTGAAAAATATTTTTAAAAATAAAACAAAAATTAACAAATTTATTAAAAATACCATGTGTACAAAATAGTAAAAAAAACTATTACTCAACTTAAATAGTACACTTTTTTAATGTTTTTTAAATATCTGATTTAGATAAAAATGTTATATGGAAAAATCATCTTTATGATTGCTTGCTTGCTTTTGATTGAAAGTATTATCTGAAACATTCCTTGATTGTGTGGTAATTATTTTATGATTTTCTAAAGAAAAAAAAAATTTTGGTGGGGGCATGCATTCGAAAAAAAAAAATGAATCAACCAGGCGCGCAGGAAAAACAGTAGGTATTCATAGACAAATATTTAAACTTCTCCTACTTTTATCTTTGGCCAAATGCAAAACAAAAACACAGAAACTGGTTCAACAAAAACAAAGAACTGGTTTAGCTGAGATGGAGAAAAAATTGTGAAACAAAAAGAGAAGTAAGTTACGGAAACAGATTAAAGAAGAAAGAGCTCAGCTCTCTTGTTATGATTGAGCCAGTAGTTTCTTTGATTGTGTCAGTTTTGCGAAAAAAGCGTTCATTGTTCTACAGGAGATGCCCCTATGATTTGTTTGTGTGAGTAAATTTTACCGAACTTTAAAGCAAACATTATACCTACTGCTTTTGCTGATCGTCTAATTAATTCATCTTATTTCGAATCACTTGAAAGAAAGAAATAAATAAGGTGGGACGCTCGCCCGACCACATAAAGAAAAGGAAGGATATATTTGTTAAAATTTAAGACTTGAAAATCTTAAAATAGATTACCAGGCGAGCATGCAAAGTTGTATATAAGTGCTTCTTTTTGAATTTCTCAGAACTTACACAATCAAAGAATGCTTTCTTTTTCTTTCCTTATCTTACTGCAAATTGTACCCATCTCACTCTTTATTTTTATATTTATTCCGCAATCCGCATATTTAACACTAATAAAAAACCCATGCCCACTTTGCTTACTGCTAGAAGGAGGAGAAATAACTTGAACGCGAAATATCTAAGCTTAGTTTTATTTTTATACTTTATTTATATATTTTTGTACTGCAGTATGGGAGAAAAAAAAAAATGATAATTAAAAAAATGATAATTGAATTTGTTCATTCCAAATTTGTTTTAATTTTATTTTACTAAAGTTAAAATCACGGAATGGCTACTCTAACTTTTAGCAATTTGCTAAGTCCATTATGGAATCTGATATTATATCAGCTTTGCACGCGGGGTGCCCAGGTTCGAGTCCTGCTGGTGCACAATTTTTTTTCGTGTTTTTTTTTTTTTTTTTTGTAAATAATGAAGTTAAGATGATGAAAATAGAAATATCTAATACCTTTTTAGAGCACATGTTGTGTTTTCATCAACATATAATTCAACAACAATAATTGTGTTCATCAAAATTCAAACCCTACAAATGCTCAGCTTTCTGCTTAATTTGCAATTTACTAGTTTAGAAAAGGTTTAAACATTTTGAAATAGTTATTCAATCAATAAGCACTTAGGAAATTGCTAACTAGTAAAATGTTAAGCCCTTAACAATGGGTTGTTTAAAATTTTGCGCCATTGATTTAGATAACTGTGTGATTGCTGCTTATATTTAATGAAAAACAATGAATCAAAGAAAAATGATTACTTAAGTAAATAACAGAATGGTCTACCATATCTGATTCAAAACTATATTTAAACAAATGTTAAACACCTTTGCCGTAAAAAAAATTGTTAAGACTTAACTTTATCTTTTAACAATATTATAATTTGTTGAAAACACTTTCGAACTCGGTTATTAGACAGGTATGTTATACATGGTAACCCTTGAAGTTTTGTTGATCTCTAATAGACTATATAAGCAAGCAGAGTAGTATAACAACTTTTAGGATTTAATCCTTTTACAGAATAGTTTTCCCCCTTAAGTCTACGAACTTCCTTCTACTACGGCTATGTAATCCCATCCATTCACAAAATTTACTATCATACTATGATTCCATTGGACATAACTTAGTTTCCGTCAAGCATAATCTTTGCTATTTATATGTAAATATCTTCAAGGGATCATATTGCCTCTAGAAAATGTACGTATAATAAACAATTTTGTATATTTTTTGTTCACATTTGAACATTACATATAAGGAAACTTATTCAGGATATATCAATAACCATTACTCATTGAAGAGGATTACCCACTTCTTCCGGAATTTAATGCAATGCTCTTTTGTTGAAACATTTTTCTCAATACAAAATACTGAAACTCAAAAACCAGCACGAAACTCTGAAATCATCAATTCCAAGTATGTACGAGTATGTAAATAATTCAGGTGCTCTCGCTATAACCGGATCAATTGAATATAAGCACCGTGCTACAATGAAATTTTATTTATTTCCTGAGAAGGGAATTACCGTGAAGGTATTGAGCGAGTGATGCACAATAAAGAACAAAGCATTACAAATTAATGTCAATACTTTCATTTACTCATTCTTTTGACACCAAATGCTTTTGTTCATACGTATGGCATTTGGCATACAAGTTCATGTCAATACAATTAAATAATTCATTGATAAATTGTATAAAACTCTGCCTGAGAGAATGGGTTTCTGTGTTAGATATACACAACAGAGACAAAATGGCGAGGAATAGATTATGAGTTGTATAGAGGAATCGTCGTTACAAAACACACAGATTTGGGTCAAGAGTTTAATGGTTCTGTTTCATTAATAGATAGTAGGTGGAGTAAACAGAGGCTTGAGTAAATTTGTTGCCCTAGGCGTATACCTTTAATGGCGCCCTACTTCTTGTTTTGAAAAAAAAATGTCTGACTTTGGATATGTGGTTGTGATGGCAAAAGACAGAGTGTAACCCAATTTATTAAATAGCAATTGAGAGAGACGGTTGAAATCATTTTTTTGTTTTTTTTTAAAGAAGAAAAAAATCGATTACATGTATTCGGTGCTGACTAAAAATTGGATGACAATAGAGACTGATGAGAAGGACAAGGAAAAATCGTTTATATAGGTACTATATTTGGCGAAAAAGTTTTTAGATCAAAATAGAAATTATAGAAGTTTTGTTTGGTACTGGAACCTCTTAAAGGCAAACTTGAGAAATATAAACCGAAGAGAATCGTGAGTTTACGGCAGATATAGATATTTTTATTTTATTTTAAAAGTTTACAGTATTTCTACAAAAAGTTTGATTTTGGAGGGTGTTTTAATTAGCATGTCTCTTCTCTGATCTTAGCAATTGTACTAGATTAATGTCTTGTGTTTAGTATAGCTTTAAAAACAGATAGACTGTCGGAACAGATAGTCCATTTGCCTTGAGTATGAGAGAGTTGTTTAACAGCTTGCGCTTTAGCTGTAAACACTGAGGCAAGGTTTGGAAGGATTCCTTGAACGATTATTGATCCATAGCGCGATGTAACTGTAAAAGACAAACTATTAGCAGTTTTTGAACCGTGCGTGTCGGCGGGCGTCAGTGTAGACAAAAGACCATCCTTTTGCAGTAAAGTCGTAAAAAGTTTCATAAAGAATCTTTTAGAAGTGATGGTGTTTTCTTTGCGGAATTCATTTAGTTGTAGCAGGATTGAAGATGTATTTAGGTTCCAGGATGGTGAAGATGGTGTGTATTTTGTTTACAAGGCATTTCCAAGCTTTTTTCCATTAGTAAGGTGTTGTGTATAGCTGAGGAGATTGTTCTCTGTCGTTGTTGGTTCATAGCTAATGCTACAATTTTCGAGACAGTTTGAAAAAGTAACTTGACAGTGAGCTTAGTCACAACGAATGAGATTCCACGAAAATTTTCTACATTATTCAAATCTCTTTTTTTATGGATCGGGATCGGGAATATTATAGACGTTTTGAATGAAGTAGGGAAATATTCATTCAGATAAGCTTTTTGGACTTATGTTTTGAGTTGACATATAAATAATTTTTGAAGTGGATCTAAAGAACTTCAGCAGACACTCCTGTACCTATGAGAAAATTTGTGCCATTGATTTCTTTAGTCAACTTCCAAAACTCTTTCGAGTCTTTTGTCTGACTAAGTTTTAGAGCTTGTTTGTTGTCGAATTCTGCTTTCTTTTTTATGCATAATATAATTATATAATTTATCTTTATAAGGATTGTGTCAAAAACATGTAAATGCATCATTTTTAAGTGCAGAAATAAATTGAAAAATATTTTTAAAAATAAAACAAAAATTAACAAATTTATTAAAAATACCATGTGTACAAAATAGTAAAAAAAACTATTACTCAACTTAAATAGTACACTTTTTTAATGTTTTTTAAATATCTGATTTAGATAAAAATGTTATATGGAAAAATCATCTTTATGATTGCTTGCTTGCTTTTGATTGAAAGTATTATCTGAAACATTCCTTGATTGTGTGGTAATTATTTTATGATTTTCTAAAGAAAAAAAAAATTTTGGTGGGGGCATGCATTCGAAAAAAAAAAAATGAATCAACCAGGCGCGCAGGAAAAACAGTAGGTATTCATAGACAAATATTTAAACTTCTCCTACTTTTATCTTTGGCCAAATGCAAAACAAAAACACAGAAACTGGTTCAACAAAAACAAAGAACTGGTTTAGCTGAGATGGAGAAAAAATTGTGAAACAAAAAGAGAAGTAAGTTACGGAAACAGATTAAAGAAGAAAGAGCTCAGCTCTCTTGTTATGATTGAGCCAGTAGTTTCTTTGATTGTGTCAGTTTTGCGAAAAAAGCGTTCATTGTTCTACAGGAGATGCCCCTATGATTTGTTTGTGTGAGTAAATTTTACCGAACTTTAAAGCAAACATTATACCTACTGCTTTTGCTGATCGTCTAATTAATTCATCTTATTTCGAATCACTTGAAAGAAAGAAATAAATAAGGTGGGACGCTCGCCCGACCACATAAAGAAAAGGAAGGATATATTTGTTAAAATTTAAGACTTGAAAATCTTAAAATAGATTACCAGGCGAGCATGCAAAGTTGTATATAAGTGCTTCTTTTTGAATTTCTCAGAACTTACACAATCAAAGAATGCTTTCTTTTTCTTTCCTTATCTTACTGCAAATTGTACCCATCTCACTCTTTATTTTTATATTTATTCCGCAATCCGCATATTTAACACTAATAAAAAACCCATGCCCACTTTGCTTACTGCTAGAAGGAGGAGAAATAACTTGAACGCGAAATATCTAAGCTTAGTTTTATTTTTATACTTTATTTATATATTTTTGTACTGCAGTATGGGAGAAAAAAAAAAATGATAATTAAAAAAATGATAATTGAATTTGTTCATTCCAAATTTGTTTTAATTTTATTTTACTAAAGTTAAAATCACGGAATGGCTACTCTAACTTTTAGCAATTTGCTAAGTCCATTATGGAATCTGATATTATATCAGCTTTGCACGCGGGGTGCCCAGGTTCGAGTCCTGCTGGTGCACAATTTTTTTTCGTGTTTTTTTTTTTTTTTTTGTAAATAATGAAGTTAAGATGATGAAAATAGAAATATCTAATACCTTTTTAGAGCACATGTTGTGTTTTCATCAACATATAATTCAACAACAATAATTGTGTTCATCAAAATTCAAACCCTACAAATGCTCAGCTTTCTGCTTAATTTGCAATTTACTAGTTTAGAAAAGGTTTAAACATTTTGAAATAGTTATTCAATCAATAAGCACTTAGGAAATTGCTAACTAGTAAAATGTTAAGCCCTTAACAATGGGTTGTTTAAAATTTTGCGCCATTGATTTAGATAACTGTGTGATTGCTGCTTATATTTAATGAAAAACAATGAATCAAAGAAAAATGATTACTTAAGTAAATAACAGAATGGTCTACCATATCTGATTCAAAACTATATTTAAACAAATGTTAAACACCTTTGCCGTAAAAAAAATTGTTAAGACTTAACTTTATCTTTTAACAATATTATTATTGAAATTGTTTTTAATTTAACTATTCCAGGTCTAATTTTTTTAGGTATAGCTCTTAAAAATTCGCCAGCATCAAGACTAAATATTAATAAGTATTTATCGTCAAAAAAAAGAGAGTTGAGAGAAGTGTAGTTATATACACTTTACTTTCTATCTCGAAGTTAGTATGATAGCTGGGCCACTGCAGAAAGAAGGTATAGAATCGTATAATTTATGAAGGCAGCTTAAGGTTTTTTTTCATAGGCATCTCGTGTATCTATTTTCAGATATTTTGCTTATTAAGTTGTTGTTTTGACCTGCTAGCAGGTTAAAGTTGGAAGCCGATCGATGGCTTTTTTCCGCTCTTTCTATGTTGTCATCGAAAATTTTTCTTAAAAAAATTGCTCACTGCGTTCCGATTTTTTTCGATATTGCATGTCTTTTACAAAATTACATTACATTACTTTACATTTTATACTACTCCGCAGATAAATCTACGAAGTAGAGGCACTGAAGCACTGGCAACTTGACCATTGGCTTAAACTTTTTACATACGTTAATACAACAGAGAGAGACAGAGATAGGAAGCATACACAACAGAAGAAACACATGTCAACAGCACGTGGTTGGTTTCCGACGGTCCTCCATCGAATTAGTTACTAACCACGCGAAACGATGCTTGGTTTCGCTGATCTATAGGAAGCGATGCTTTCATCGTAGCCAAGGCCGTTTTTCGGCGTACAATCCAATTTGTATCGGATCTGAGGCACTTAGAATTTCCCATTTTGATTAAACTGCTCCGATTACACGAAGAACTTATTGGGATTCTGAGCAAAAATACACTTTAAAGCTTTGTACCTTTTTTATTGACCTGCAGTGTATTTTCATAAAATATATTTACATACAACAGGGCTTTATTTAATTGAGTCAAAATCCCTATTCATAATAAACTGATACAAGCTACGAATAGAGTCATAGAATAGATAAAGTCTCACACTATATTCAACTTTTGTATTATTTAGATGAATTGAACAAAAAATTTCATTTAATATTTGAGAACTATACAAATACTTTTTTTTACAGATGTTTGCGTTGTGCCTTGTATGTGATTACCACTTACCATGGGTCTGGCTGTACAGATATTGATTAATCAAATCTATTTAGAGTGACAGATCTCACTCCCTAAATTGATTTTTTTATGGCAAAAAAACCTTGGCGGTGTTGAAGAACCAGGTAAGTCAAGATACTTCGATAAATTTATAATTTTAATAATTTGTTATCATAGAGGATTTTATCAGTAACTACTCGTACTTTACTTAACCCGTGAATCAGAATTAGTTTAAAATTTTAAATAATTGATTTCTTCGGATTAACTGAGGTTAAAGTATGGTTAAATTATGTTGTTAGATATTATATAATATTCCTCGATTCTGAACCACAGTTGAACCGAAGCTCAACCATGGTTTAAATATTTTTTACAATTTTGATTCCAAGAAACATTGCCCTTGTAATAATTTTTAAAAAAATAATGCCCGTTTACTGTTCAACAAAAACACATATGTGACAGCTTACCCAGAAGGGTTATCATCTGAACATAATTATTTATGATCGATATTAGCAAACAGGCCTAAGACACACATGCTGGCAAACTTCTTACCATACTCATTAGACATTATGGTGAATGATATTAAACGTAAATCGTAAACGACTGGATCGTACGAACTTGCTCTTGTAGCTAACAACTTTAATGTAGTTAAACAAAGACGCTGCTGATATTAACGCTTGAGGAAAAAAAAGATTTCATTTGAATTGTTGGACAAATATGAATATATCAAAAAAAAATAAAAAGTGGTTGCAGCGGGTTTTAAAAAAATAGTATATATCAATTTTTGAAAACATTTTTAGAAAGAAAAATTGAAACGCCATTTTGAAGTAACTATTAATGTTCATATAAAATTTTAATTTCAAAAAAATTCAGTTTTTGAAAAATCGATTTTCGATCATTTATTCTTATTTATTTTTTAAAAAATCGAAAAAAAACAGTTGTTTGAAAATTTGAGTATGCTATTTCATTAAGAGTTTTATGGAGCATTTGTATAAAAAATAATTTTAATCGATTAATCCAATTAGAATTAGAAAGTCGAAAATATAAAAAGTGGTTCTCGGAGAAGTACCGTTAATAAGTACGTAAAATAAAATATTTTTTAATCACAAGTGTACTGCACTAATTTAAGAACACAGACTTTTTTATCAAAATTCTTGGAGCAGTTTTGGAGAAATACATTATTTTCTTAACAGTTTTTTTTTATTTTTATGGGATGTAACTACCGTTGTTTATTATTTATTTTAGGTAAATAGTTTTTTTTTTTAACTATTTAAGACAACGTCAAAAAACTAACACGAAGTTTCAAAAAAAAAATCGGTTGGTTTCGAAACTTTGAGTTCCTAAAAATATTTTTTTCAATGTAAAATCTCAAATTTTAAAATTTTGCCTTTGCGTGCACTTTGAACTATCGCTGTATCAAAGTACATCAGTCTACGACAGTCAAAAGTGCTCCAAGTAATTTATATCAATTCTATTAAAACTGGCAGACTGACATACTGACTGATTGACAAGAAGACAGACAGACAGAATTGTGAGAGCCACTTTTTTGGTCTTGTATAATCGTAATGTCAAGTTTGATCAAAATCTTAAGTTCGGTTTTTTTTAAAGAATCCACAACCTATTATAACTTATGGTCATATATGTACATAATACCTACACGTACATACATACATATGTATCGCAAGTAAAAATGGCATTGTAATTTTTTTAACTATTAGACCACTAGCGTATTTCCCACTAAGCTCGTGAGGCTCGAGCCTAGGGCGGCAACTTGTAGAGGGCGGTAAATTTTGTTTATATTTTATTTTTATCTAAAAAAATATTACGCAAAAAAACAAAGAAAAAAATTAATGTCATTCAAATGGGGTACTCATCATTTTTGGTATCTGAAAATACGAAATTTAAATCTCTGGCCTGATTTTTCGCGGTAGCGGTCGCCATAGATAGATTTTAAATATAATCGCACACGATTTTTGCACTTACATATGGACCTTAAAATTGCAAGAAAAACTGCGTAATACTCAAGATATTTTTTCTATATAGTGAAAAAAGTGACTTAAAAAGACTTGATTGTAAAAAAAAGTGACCAACGTTTTTTTCAGAATGTGTATGTTAATGTGTATGTATAGGTAAATTAATCAGCCCAATTCTAAATGACAATTCCCAGGGAAATATTTTCCTTTTCCCTACTCTCTTATTACAAACAAAAAAACTCCTAGGATTTGTTTTCCTTTTCCCTTTATCTTATTCTAAACAAACTTCGAATATGGGGAAAATACTCAGGGAAAAAATAGACATTCTAAATACCAAACAAGGGGGCATATTTCCTATTTGGCGTTCGATTTTTCCGACACATTTGCTGGAGAATTGAGAAAAAATTTAAGTTTTTTACTTTATGCAACTAAAATAAAAATAAAATTTTAACTATTTTTGAGATAAAAAACAACGAACAACCCAGATGATGCAGATGCAAAACTTTTTTTTTCTTCAGTCGTTTTATACACTTTACACAACCATTGTGGACAGGACAGCTGCTCCTCAAACATTTGCAGGACTTAAGAGAAAATATTGTGAGATTATGCAGCAAGTATTTAAACGCTCATGGCTGTCAATATCGGTTTTCTTCAAACTGCTCTTCATTCGAAATTCTAAGTGCGATGATGAACATTTTGGATACCTATTATATTTATTTAATTTTTCACTTTATTTATTTAACTTTTAACTTTCTTACTTATTTACTTACTTAGGAGGCGCTACAGTTCGGGACGAACCTGGGCCTCAACCAACATGCCTCCCCAGCTAGCTCGGTCTTTGGCTAGCTGCCTCCAGTTACGCACTCCAAGTTGGTTGAGGCCATCTTCCACTTGAGCGCGCCACCTTAGGCGAGGTCTTCCTTGACTGCGTCTTCCCTCTGGGTTGGAATCGAAGATCCTGCGAGTCGGAGCATTGTTATACATATGCTCTACATGACCAAGCCATCTTAAACGTGATATACGTATTTTTTGTACCAGGTCAATGTAGCTGTACAGCTCGAATAGTTAGTGGTTGAACCTTCTCCTCCAAAGCCCGTTAACGCAGATAGGGCCGAAAATCTTGCGAAGAACCTTACGCTCGAAACGACTAAGGATATGTTCATTCGTTTTTGATAGAGTCTATGTCGTTCCCAGTTTTAAAACTTACGTTCTTCGTTGAATTATGAGGGATAATATATTTTCGCCATACAATTATAGTAAACACTTAGTAATGCAATTATGCTTTCAAAAATTCTATCAAATTTATTAAAAACAATGACATGTGACATATTTCGAAAATACTACCGCCGCATTCAAATTCCTCACCCCCTAACTCTTCTAACTCTTCGATGTTAGCAGGTTAATCCGCCACTGTATTAGACCTACCAATGGTTTCAAATGAGTGCTATGGAAAATACCGTCGATTGGTCTGTTTGTTGATAGTAGACCTATCCAATTCGGTCCATGCAGACTACCTAATCCTTCTTTGGCCGCCCTTCAAATCAGAATGCTGAGTTTGACTATATACAGACAGTCTGGGCCTGAATATCGGCAGTTTCGGTATAAGGCATTGCAATTCACCTGGTACAATATTATTTTGCGGTCGCAATAGATTGCATACATATACAATTATAAATAGAAATCTTAACAAACATAGCAAGCATATAGACCTGTAAGCTGGGGTGGTACATGTAAGCTTTTCACTTCCCAGAATCAAGACTTCACAAGAGATTAAACTTGAAACAGAAAACGTATTATTCATAGCATTTTGTTTTTGTGGGGTGAATGTGATGAAAAAGTCGGCTCGGCTTCCAGGAATAAGTATACAAATTTTGATTTCTGTTATTTCGAGTTAACAATTTTGGAATTTAATATCAACAAGCAGAAATATCTCTGGATAATTTAAATAGACTTGCCTGTCCTTGGTTGTCGGTGAGGTAATGTATATTTGTGTAATATTTTAGGAAATTCTGTGGTTACATCATGCCGAAGAATTGTTGTTAAAATTTTGGTATGTTTGTTGGTTATATGCATTGCTGCTGCTGAATATGTATATTGTTTTCAGATGAAATGAAAAGTCCATAACATTTGATATCCGTATAAGATAAAGAGAAGGGAAAACAAAGAAGAAAATTCCCAAAACTTCTTACCTGAATGTTTTTGTTGAGAAATAAGTTTGTTTGAATTGTTTGGGATAAAATGTACGTATAGCCTCAATTGATATAAACTGAATTATTATATTTGCAGCTGTAGCTCAGGATACATGTTTGTTTAAATAATAAGCTTTTGAACAATAACATGTATGTGTACTGGTTGGTTCGAGTTATTTTCCAAAAGCATAAGTTAAGTGGCGTAGTCAGTTTTTCTTTGAGCAGCCTAATGTAAAGACGAGAAATAATTTTTATTTTTTCCAGAAAATGAATCCATTTGAAGATATTTTAACATATCTTAGAAATACTTCTTTGAAAAAATCAGGGTGACTCAAAATTAAACATTGCTTTTGTGTTCGCTTTTATAATTGCTCTGTATTTACTTATACTCGTAAGTATATATTTCCATGTATCAAATAGTTCTTACTGCAAGATTCAATGGAGGTTTTGATATTGTTTCTGGTGAATTTGTCGGTTGAGTACATTCAGACAATTTTTTTTTACCTGAAATGCAGCCTTTTTCTTTTGTAATTTAACTATATGCCTATAAGACCGAAGGTCTTTTAAATGCAACCTGAATTGCACGGCACTAGTTTGGCACAGTGGATTTGAGAACCAGGTATTGACTGTCTCATTTTAACCCATGGGCGGCATCCAATTAAAATTGGAGGTATATAAAAGAATGCGCCTAGCGTGGGCATCGAACACACATGTCTAAGTAAGCAATCAAGCACTTTATCCACTGCGCCATTGCCACCCAATTTTAAACCGAATCGAAACCTTAGACTCAAACAGGGTATTTATGTTCCTTTTCAAGCACTAATCTAGCAGATTAGGGTACATGGCTTCGCCAGAGCATTTTTGTCCAAAATAACACAAAATAACTTTGAAATGCCAAAAAAGTCATATTTACGTCGACGAAAACTATTTTAATCAACTCAGCCAATATTACCGACGCTCTTGAGAATTCCAGTGAATTGTCGGTTATGGGTAATGTTACCATCTTTAAACTCCCTGCTTCCCTCCAGCATTATTTTACAGTTTAGGTATAATATATTTTATGTAAAAAAAAAAGAAATAAACACTTCCTACAAAGAATTAGGCCTGCAGCTAGAAGGCACCCAAAGCTTGTGGATTCGCATACTATGGTTGATGTTGTATTCGAGACTTGTTGAATGGTGGATTCGAAATTATGACTGCCTGTCTGGCTTTCTATATCTAAATTTTGTGTGTCTTCATGTTTTTCTTTCCGTATGTTATGTAACTATGTAATATTTCAAGTTACGGCGTAACTTATTGGGATTTTTTTTTTCAAAACTGAAGAGTTTTGAGTGACTCGCTCTATTTCAAAATTGTGCATGTTTAAAATTCTGTATAAAAAAAATAAAAGAAGGTATTTAAATATTTTGCAAAAAGGAAATTGTATGTTTATAATGCGTAAAATTGTATGTTGGGGCTATGCGTAAAATAAAGCAAGAGCGTAGCTATGAGGTGGGACAGGGACAGCTATGTTTCACTATAAAATAAGGGTTGTTTCATAGTATTTTTTAAAGAAACTACAAAAGACACACACCTATCATGTGATTTGGCTCTATTTTTTTTACCCAACTTTTATATTTGGCACGAAATATTTGAGTGAGTAGGAGAAAGTAGCAGCAATAATTCCCCATTACCCCAAATAAATACGCTAAGCTAAGGGTTAAAAATGTGCCAAAGCTAATAATTAATAACCTTATTACTAGAAGCTCAATTCACTTATCATATCGTTTTGCTTTAAATTTTGGATTCCACATTTAATAAATAATTCAATCAACATCAATGAATTTACACATCCGCTTACTAAATGCTTATGCTAACTGCGTTAAGGCAAGTCAACCGTTGAGAGGTGTTTTAGGGAATTCTATTGAATACAACTGTATAGTATTATTAATGTTCATCTATTTAAATTCAAAAATCCTTAAGAAAACAATTGTCAGTTAAAATATTGTCGCTTTTATGCGTTTTCGAATCACTACTATGCTTCCATTTCAATAATAAATAAATAAATAGGGCAAGTACATTACCTCGCTGTAGAGTACCTGCTAGTGCTAAATAAGTTCTTAATAGTTGTGTAAATAAATAAACACCCACCTATGCATTCCTCTTAAGCCCCAAACTCAAGTATATCAACCCTCTCGAGACAAAATAATGTATACATTACATAACACACATATCTTGGTTTATAAATATTTTCGAAAGACAACATTCTTACTTTCTGGTATAAATTTGCGGTTACCTCCCTTACCGCACTTTGTACAAAAGCATGCGAATGTACTTTGCATAGCAAATAAAGTGCAATATTTTTCTTTTGGTTTTTCATACATAAATATCTTCATACTCTTAACTCTTATATTGTAGGATAAGCATTATGTTTGCTTTGAACACACAAACATCCTATGCCTTTAGCTATTTTCTTAGACAATTTTGACAAGACTCCTTTTAAACCATATATCTATGTACATACATACATATATTTATAAGTTATTATTTTTCTCTTGAAAATGGTCTCACTGCTGGCTGCATAATCCTGAAGAATATCCTTGTTATGTCGATGAAAAGCAAAATAGAATATTTCATTCCTTATTCATGTCCTAGAACTTAAGGCCAAGAAAAATTAGAACATATCTATATCTATATCTATATCTATACATATATAGAATGAAGTATATGAATTAAGATCTGGGGCGCTTAACACCCTTAATGCCTTTCACTTAGCAAAATGAAACCTTAAGTCACATATCACTGTTTCAAAGATATAATCCTTCTGGTTGCAACTGTTAGTTGCCTCTGAAATGTAATATATTACATGTCCTATTTATATAATTTGAAATTGATTTTTGAAATCAATCTTCTGCTATGCCAACATAAAACGAAACGAGTATACCCTTATTCTAATACATATTTTATCTACGCACAAAACACACGGTGATTTTTTGATTTATTTCAAAATTGCCACGCGTAGCTATATATGTATATGATCGACCCATCACCGCACCGTGCGTCATGCCAAGCCACCAGTGTGGCACACTGGCAATTTTGTTCTGATGAAGACGATGTGATGGTGTGTCGCAATAGCAATCGCAGCGTGCGTCGTGTCGGTTGTGTGACTGTCAAATGTGTTACCTGTCAACATATAGCTACTTTAGGATTTTATTTATTCAAAGCCTAAACACAAACTCAAACCGCATTTATACAAACAGAAGAGCAACAAAAAAAAAAAAAAAATATTGCCAGGATACGAAAAAAAAAATATGAAAGACTTCCTTTGAAAGTTATTTATGTATATCCCTCCTTTTGGCTTTTGGTAAATATATGAACGTTTGGAGTATTCTTGACTTAACCTTCAGCACAATAACTTAAAATTCATTGAATTCTACCTTTTATCAGTGTGTGTTTTTTTTTTTGGAGGAGGTTTGGGTCTGGGTGACATACACCATATCAAATCCATTACCCTGGATTTTGTTTGTCTCTCTGCTTAAAACGTTCCCATTTGAAGTTTGATAAATTTCATTATGAGAAATATTGTTTACCCATTCCACTTGTCCTCTATAATAAATCTAATTTTGACTTGCAGTGACAGGAGTAGGTAAAAGGAGCAGAAAGATCAACAATATGAGCTTGACAACAACAAAAAAAACACAAAAATTTGCAAATTGAAACGCCTACAAGGTTTGTCCTGATCCTGGAAAATATACTACCTATATGCATCATATTCAAATATATACATACCTTCATAACCTATGTACCTTTATAAAGTGCTGTGATAAATTTTTTGTCAAAACCGTCTCAGCATAATATTTAATTTTTAATAGAACTACAGTGAAAGCTCCCTTAAGCGGATATCGAGTTGGACATTTCGCAAGGAAACATTAAAAATTATCCTCAAGCGCAAGAGATATTGTGCTTCGTGGAAGGAAGATAGGTAAGCGAAGGTGACTTAAGTCTAAAAATGAACTCACGTCCTCATACGATTTGCATTGGGCGCTTCACCAGAATCAGAAATACCTTTGTTTGGCATGTCATACGAGCGAAATTTCTAAAAACATCATGTGAGGCTTTAACATTTTTAAGACTTTTAGGACTTATGGCCCATTTTACGAAGGACTTTTAACTATTTAACAGACTTCTAAGCGTTAAAAATGGAATTTTCACCAAGCGGTTTTAAATTACACAAGGTCTTATACAAAAAATGCCCATTTTTGACTCAATAAATTTTAAGTGTCATTTAAATGTCATCAGAAGTAGTTAATAAGTCGATATATATAGTAGCTGACATTTTACTTTCTAACATTTTAATTTTCATTTTTTGGAGATATAAAATGAATAAGTAAACAAATTTCGACTTTGATAAAAAATTGGTCGTCTTCATCCCAAAGATCACAATGAAGACCAATACCTAGCAATTCACTGTGCCACCAGAATACCTATTCCGTGTTCACAGGAATCCGCCATTCCAATATTTAGATTGTTAACTTATATGTTAAGTTGCCATATCTGGTGAAATGTTCATAAATAAGTTCATTTTAAGGAATCAAATTATTAAAGTTTTTGATTTCTTTTAACAAATACATAAATTGAAGAATTTTTTCAGAATAAACTTTTCAATTCTTTTCCAAATAACCAAAAAATATAAACATAAACAAAAGTTGTCACGCACCAATACTTTTGTGGATTTCTTAGCATTTGTTTCAATACATGATGCTTTCTCATTTCATTTCGGTTATAAGACATATTGGGGCATATTCATATTCACTGATAAACCCAGGCTTTACTAAACTACAGGCCGATTTTACTTGCAAATTGTTGGTTTTATATTTTTATAAGATTATTTAATTGTCTAACTACACAAATAGCTTCAAATATTTTGGAATGATAAACTTAAAAAAATAGAATCAACGTCTGAAAATTCAACTAAACCTAGGTTTAATTTAGACACAGTTTAAAAATGACTAAGAATACGCCAGGGATTTGCAAAGAACAAAATTTTATCAAAAAAATTCCATGAAATTTCCCTTTTATAGATTTGCTAAAACTAAAAAGATTTCAGGGTCTGATAAAATTTAATAGCTGATAAAATTGATTGATAAAAGTGATTTTAGTGGCTGCTTATGAAATTGACCATTAGATGTTTCATAATAAATTTCGACTTTGATCTTATAGTGGTTCCAGAAAAACAAAATCTTCAATTTCTTGTTTTAAACCACTCGTAGTCAAAAACACTCATTCTGGAAGCAATTAAACCCATGCTTAATACTTGCCAAAATAGTTTTGATTACCATTGAGCCTCCAGATTGAGTCTTACTCTTTTTAAAATAACAAACTAACTAACGGAATTATGGTTTAAAAAAGGTTTTCCTATGAAAATCAACACAAAATAGCGCAAAGTTTTAATCATTAAAAACCGACTCTGAATCACTTTTAAAACAGGAATCCAATCTAAAAACCTTTTTTAAAGCAGAAGTCGACTATTGTGCAATTTTAAGCGACATAAAGTAAACTTTAACGGTAAAACACTTGGGTAGCTTTAAAAACAAGTGAAACCCTTCTTTATCTCTTAAAAGTAGGTAGGCCCCTTTCATTATTTGCTTACTATCACTAGAATATTGTAAAATGTTGTTGTATTTTTACAAAGCTCAAAATATTAAAATAAATTTCTGAGATCATTCTGGTAATTCTTTTTTCGTTGTTGTACAAATCGTTAGAGCGAATATAATGGGTTATCCATTTTGCGGTTTAAATAGTATAGGGCTGGAATTCGACATCTGTCAAACTAAGTTGTTAAAACAATTTTATTTTTTCAGTTGAAAGTCTGACATTTATGAAAATAGATCGCTTAACTATCGCACAACGCATAAAAGTTGTTACAACCTACTACAAAAATGTAATTCTGCCACAGCCATATATCTTGCTTTAAGAGGAGATTATGGTTTACATCATTGTCCAACTACGCAAGCAATTGGCAAAATTGCACATTTCTCACTCGGTGGGCATGTCAATAAACAAAATTGTCGTATTTGGGGTTCTGAGAATCCTCAAGTAATTGAAGAGAGGCCATTGCATCCACAAAAAGTCACTGTTTGGGGAGCTCTATGGTCCGGAGGTGTGATTGGACCTAACTTCTTCGAAAACGACGACTGTCACCGTCAATTCGGAGTGTTATTGTCATATGATAACCGACTTTTTTTTGCCTGCTATTGAAGAATACGACTTGGAGAATATGTGGTTTCAACAAGACGATGCCACATGCCACACAACTCGAGCGAATATGGCTTTGTTGCACGAGACATTTCCTGGCCGCGTAATTTCTCGTCGTGGCGATATCAACTGACCACCAAGATCGTGCGATTTGACACCGCTGGACTTTTTTTTGTGGGGCTACGTGAAAGACCGTGTTTATGCAGATAAACCTTTAACTCTTGAGCACTTGAAAACCAACATTCGTCAAGTTATGGCTGAGATACCGCCCAATATGTGTCAAAAAGTGGTCGAAAATTACCTCAAAAGAATCGATGCTTGCAACAATTCGCGTGGTGGTCATTTAAATGGTGTGTTGTTTCACACATAATGTCAACGTTCAAACTTTATAATAAAAAAGAAATATCATGAAAAAAAATACTTTATATGTGTTTTATTTACGTTTACTTTTGAAACCGCAAAATGAATATCCCATTATATTCGCTATAACGATTTGTACAACAACGAAAAAAGAATTACCAGAATGATTTCAGAATTTTATTTTAATATTTTGAGCTTTGTAAAAACACAAAAACATTTTAAATGTGGACTATTCATTAAAAAGAATCTTGACAATCGCATCTGTCATATTTGTTCGTTATGTTGCGGAACCCGTATTAGTTAGAAGAGTTGGTTTAAGTTTTTTTTTTTTTTTTTAATTTAACTATATGCCTGTAAGACCTAATGTCTTTTAAATGCAACCTGAATTGCACGGCACTAGTTTGGCACATTAGATTTGAGAACCAGGTATTAACTGTCTCATTTTAACCCATGGGCGGCATCCAATTAAATTGGAGGTATAGAAAAGAATGCGCCTAGCGTGGGGACCGAACCCACACGTCTAAGTTAGCAATCAAGAACTTTATCCACTGCGCCATTGCCAGAGTTAAGTGTTTAAAATTATGAAATAGTTAGACAAGGGTTCAGTGTCGGCAATATCTTTTAAACAAAGAATGTTTAAAATTAACCGCTATTATGTTTTGTTGGCATCCTAAAATAAAATGCACGACTATTTATATTTTTAAAGTTTTTCACTTAATTTTTTTATATATAAATTCTTAAACTTTTCTAAAAAAAAATGGTATGAACATTTTAAATATTTAATAATATAAATTCAAAAAGAAAAAAATTGTCCACCCGTTTTCGAAATAATGAATTTTCAAAAAAAAATTTTTTTTTTCAAAAATCCAAAAAAACTATTTTTTGAAAATTTTGAAATGCAATACTATTTAGAATTTGAAGGAGCTCCTGTATAAAAGTCCTGAGAAAGTCGAAAATCAATAAAATGGTTGTATGGCAGGTACCCTTAATAACAAAATATCTTTAAAACATTTTTGCCCGAAATGTAGACCATACCCAAGGTAGAACGCACACCAATTTTTATCAAAATCGTTAGAGCCGTTTTTGAGATAATTAAGAATTTGTATTGCAAGCGTTATTTTTGGGCCTAAAACAACGATTCAAAAATCTATTTTGGACAATCACCTAAAACGTCTAAGTACCAAGTTTGAACCAAATCGGTTCAGCCGTTTAGGCTGTAGACAGGCAGGCAGACAGACAGACCGACAGACGGAATAGCGGGACCCACTTTTTTTGGATTTCTCTATGAAGTCATGTAATGTCATGTTTGATTGTTAGAAAAACAATTTTTTTACGAATACATAACTTGCCTTATAGTACCTTTAATCGCAATTAAAAATGCTATACCCACTGAAAGAAATAAATCTCCTTATGCATTTGTACACTGACAGTCATTTTGTGCCACTCGTCACACACACCTTGTTTCAATTTTTACCAAATAAAAAAAAATTCATGGTCGCGAGAATTTGTCTACTTAAAAGAGCTGTCCGCAAAAGGAGCTTTCACTGTAACCCATACAATTTAAAGTTGATATAAAAATTGATGAAATATTTCCAAATCACAAATATCGTAAGTAAAACATCACCTATATATCTAATTGAACAAAATAATTGGCAACTTAAATTGTGAATTGATTTTTAAAAACAAAGTGTGTTTTTGAGTGTGTTTAGGTCGAAATTCAGGGTATATAAAAATTTGGTGTTTAAAAATTCAGCGAATAACAAAATAATCGTTTGTAAATGTTGATTCTGATTATTATTATAAGGGTTGCCTTTTTCTAGGTCTAATAAAGGTCTGTGGTGTAAAATTTGTTAAAATACTTAAATTTGCTAATCAATTTTAATTTATTAATAAAGTATGGTAACTCTAAAAATTGTACATTTTTTGTGCGTATGATCAAGAGTTTATCAGAAATCCTACTACGAAAATGTGGTAACCTAATTTTTAAAATTTTTTAATTACAAATAAAATGCCAATTTTAAGTATTTAAAACCTCAACAAAATTTGTCAACCGATTAAATTTTATTTTTCAAATTTTTTTTGGAAAATTTTAAAATCACAATAATACTGGTGGAAATTTGAAGGACGCTTTTTATTAAAATTTCAATTCAAATGGGTGGATCCTTTAATGAGAAAAACGGTTCACTGGTTTTATGAAAATCGGTAGCACTGTTTTTGAGAAATGGGGCTTTTTCATAACGGCTAAAAAAGTATTCAATTTCTTCTTCAAGGATTCATCTGAGACGTTTGAAGTTTGTTGAAAATCGCTTCAGCCATATTTGCTACCCAATTTGTTTGTGTTCTCTAAGTATTGTGTTCTCCAGTTCGATATTATTCTAAATGAAAAATTTGCTCGGAAGCAGAACGTGTACACTCCGCATCATACATAAGATTAATAAGTTCCTTCGAGCAATTGAAAGTACAGTATTTTTAGATTCGAGGGTTAATGTGAATTCATTATAGCTAAAGCCAAACTTGATGAAGAGCTACCATCAACTGAACATTCCAAGACAGACCACAAAGGACAAATCGTAAGAAACGACCTTGGACGTTCCCTGGAGATGTAAATTTTTTAACAAGGGGACCACACTTGACACGCGTATTCAAGTAGTGATCGAGGAGTCGAGTAACGAAGATGTTGAAGAATTCTTCGAGTTTTATATCGACGACATGTTTAATCAAAAAATTAAGCTCTCTGTCACACACTCTGCTAATGACAGGAATCGACTAAATTGCCGATATGGATAGATGATGAATGGAGGTAGATACGACACGGGAAGTTGATTTAATATGTTTACGTGATTAAGTGATTAGCATTTATTTATTCACTCAGCTACAGACGGTACAATTATTGTCTAAGTTACGCCATTACAAATGTACACACATACATACCTTGGAGTTAATTTGGAGAATAAATAATGCAATACACAATAATTAAGATACTAAGTAACAATCGTTTAATTCTCTCTTTGACAAATAGAAATCAATTTAGTTGTGAAATATTGTTGACAGGTTCATTTAATCCATAATTGACGCCTGCCGTGTTGAAGAAAACTAGATTACGAATTGATTTCGGTCAAGTATTGATGTTATATTGTTTAAGGCCGTAGAATCAATAGATCCTTATATAGCCATGTGAACTTTAGATAAGTAATATTGCTTACAACTACAGTGGTGGTCCAGTATAAGGTATGATATAATGCCCAGAGTAAATTCGTTACATCGAAAATTCGTTATATCGAATACGTTTTTTCATACAAATCTTTATGTAATTAGAAAGTACAATTGTATTTTCCGTAATTTTATTTCATACTTCACTTAAAAGAACAAAAAAACATATTTAACTTCATTTACATATACCTATACATATAAGGAATAGACTTATTAATTTTGTTCAAATTGTGTACATAAATAGTACATACAGATATTTGTGCTCATATTTAAGAAAAAAAATCGTCAATATGAATTTGTTTTTTTGGGCGTTAAATGTAATAATTGAATGTCTCTGCCCGTAAACTTATTAAAACTAAGACTTTAGAGTTTTCAATGCCATTTTGTTCTGTACATTGGATGCAATTGTCAAAATTTCCAACAGCTTCGTAATGACTCACTCTTTGAACTAAGTTTCTGCGCTAGCATTTTCATCGCTATCATTATCCACAATTTCGATTTCTTCAACATTGTTTTTATCAATATTTTCGGTTTGAAGGATTACTCCATCTTCATTATTCCAGGACTCAAAATCATGTGCAGTGAATTCAGTCTGAAAAAATGATGTAAGACTTCATAGCTTACAAAACAGTTTTTTTTCATTTGAAAATTGTGTTTACCTCTGGGAAAATATTTTTTATAAGAGCCATCGTATTTTTTTGCAACGGAGAGTCTATCCGCACTTGGAGATAAAATGTTCTTCCAGCACTTGGATTAAAGGTGTAACATTTTGTGGCATATACACCACCCAAATTTTGCACTCATACGTTTCTTTAATTAGCTCGTCTTCTAATGGATGACTAGGTGCGTTATCCAAAATTAATAGTGCATTTCTGGTCTCTTAAGAATTCTTCAACCCAAACAAACACGGAATTTAGTAACTTTGAAGATTTGGCATTTCTTTTCAAACCTGTGAAATAACATTCTGAAAGAACAACGTTTTGAAGAGAGTTGCATTCATCCATGCAGATTTTGAGTAGGTGTAGTAAAAGACCTTGGCTTTTTTGATTTTCAGTGATGAGGGGTTTAAATTTTCTTTAAACTTGAAGCATTTGAGCACGCGAGACTAAAAATCCGGTACAGATTTGTGCATAACGAACGAAAATTTGAGCATCTGTTTACGTGTCCAAAGACGAATACGTAGGACATAACAAAGCAACCAAAAGAAAAACACTTGAGGAATGGAAAATTGAGTATGTATCTTCCAATATTATCATAAACATACATTTACAGTCAAGAGCTTCTTTCAAATTTGTTGTTTGTAATTTTTTTTTTTATTTTCTGAAATTCGTTATTTGTTCGTTACATAGAATACCTAATGGACTTGCAAAAAGTGTTCGTAATATCGATCATTCGTTATATCGGTAATCGTTATACTGGACCACCACTTTATTTGAAAGGTCAAGAATATGAAGCGATTTTTATATGAGTGAAGGTGTTGACTTTTTATTAAAATTTCCTCGCACTAAAAAGAAAGGCTACATAAAGTTGGGTAAAGTATTCCCTATTCGCATGTATGTAGGTCATTTGGAGAAGGAATCTCCATATTTGACAGTCCGTCCAAAATTGGGATCGATGATAAACTGATTTGGATTTATTGTAAGGGTTGCAAACTAACCAACTAGAAACGCTTTTGTAAGCTTTCATTTTTGTTAATAGCTTAGTCTGGACAAATCGATTTAGATTTGTACGACCTTCTTAGAGGAAAATATTGGCACTAGCAATGTTTTAAGGTAACAGACTGAGAAATGTTATAGATTTAGATTTCTGAATAAACGCAGCCATGTGAAAAAAAAAAATAATATCGTTAATAGTGAGGACAAAAAAGAGGGGACTCAAGTGGCTGCCTTGAGGAACTTCAGAGGTAGTAAAAAAGTATTGAAGATATTGCATTTAATTTGGAAGTTGAAAAAGCTGTGTTGTCTATTTAGAATGAAATACTTATATCAAACTTGCATATATGTATGTATGTATACATATTTATATATGAAATATAGAAAAAGTTTGGTTTTTCAGGAACGGCTTCAACGGTTTGGGTGAAATTTTCACAGTTTGCCCCTATTAGGGAAAGAAATAGATTTAGTTAAATCCACACACTGCCACGCCCATTGTTTAATTCGATGAGAGAGTTTGTTTTTTATGGAAGAGTACAATTAAAAAAAAAATTACTTTAGTAAAAATCCATCCACGACCACGCCCACTTTTAGTATTTATCGTTTTTTTTTTGGAACGGCTCTAACGATTTGAATGAAATTTTCTTAGTTTGCTCCTTTGATCGAGAAAATAAATTTAAAATTAAATAAAATAAAATTCGCTAACTGCCACATCTAATTTTATTATTTCTTAGTATCTTTGGAAATGGCACATGTTATTTTATATACATAAAAAATATGTTACATTTCAAGCTTATATAAAGTGATATTTAAAGCCGTACCCAGGGCTGCCTAAAAATGTTTATTTCTTCGGTTATGATTAGAAGGTTTTCTTTAAATTGTACAGGCTACATATGGAAATTATTGAGGATGGACAAGAAGCCTCTGTCATACTTAAGGAGATGGTAATTGTGTTATCCATTTGATTTGATTTTGCGAGTTTTACATTTGGCAAAACAATCGAACTCGAGATTTTAATCAAATTTGACATTACAATCCGTCTGTCTGTATGTACAATGCTCTACAGCCTAAATGGCTGAAGCGATTTTCTTCAAACTTAGTACTTAAGTGGTTTAGGTTACTGTCTCAAATAGATTTTTGAATCGTTTTTTAGCCCCAAAAAATAACGGTACCAGCTGTAAAATATTTTCTACCATCTTAATTATCTCGAAAACGACTCTAACGATTTTGTTAAGCAAAAAGTGTGAGCATTATTTTAGGTATAGTCTTCATTTTGGTCAAACATTTTGTTTTAATATTTTGTTATTAACGGTACCTGTCATACATGTCCATATTATTGATTTTCGACTTCCTCATAAATAACTTGATGGATTTCAATCAAAATATTCACGCAAGAAATTATAAAAATTATAAATAATACTGCATTCCACAATTTTCGAAAAATATTATTTAAAAATGTCATACCAATTTTTTTTTTTTGAAAAAAAGGGAAGACATTTTGTATAAAAAAATTAAGTAAAGAACGACCTTAAATATATATTTAATTTCTTAATAGATATATTTTGCAGACGATGTGAACCAGCGATCCAGTCGTGCATTTTATTTAAAAATGCAAAAGTTGAACAAAATTTTAGAATTTCGAAAAATAATATTAGTGGTGTAATAAAGATTAACCTTCATACTCGTATATTGTCGGCTTTTTTACTAAAATGAGATACATTGGGATAGAGCGTATATACGTTTTCAAAATAGATCTACATTGAAAAACTGCATAGTTCGTCCTTCAAGGATTGCATTTTTCAATTTTATTTTTAACTTCTTTAGTACTTTTATGTATAAAATATATTTTAAATTTAAATGTATGATGAAAGATATTTAAAGCGCAACTTTTTTCTACGCACACTAAAAGAAAAATGTTAATGTCAAATTCGAGATTCGAAAGCTCGGTCTCCCAGGCTCTTTTAATAATATGCAAGAATTTGTAATGGGCCAATAGTTTTCATCGAATAACAGGCGCTTTTTGTATATTGGGGTTGGTTTATTTTTTTGTATATATTGATGCATGCACTAAATGGTGTTCGCCGACCCTTACAATGATCAAGCTCAATCCGGGCGTTTGGAATGTAGTGGAGGATTTAAGAGAAGATACCGATGCACATTGGTTTTGAAATTCTGAATATCAAAATGGGAGGGTAAAATAGAGACAGGTAAAGCATTATATAGAAGATATTTTCCATTTCTAAGGAAATTTACTTTGAAATAGAGATAAAGTGAACCCAACTAACATTTCAGCTTGGATAAGACTTCGGTAAGTTATTAACGAAACTTTATAGAAGCTAAAATTTTAGAAATATACGTGAAGAAATTTGCCTACCTTAAAACACCCTATTTCTTCACGATATTCAATTCAGACAGTTTATATTTGTTTCAAAAAGTAGTAAACTCAGAATATGGGTAACCATCTATATATATGTTTCGAACCTTAGAAAGTTTATTACGTTCACGTTTAGGCGCTTAGGTAGTGTATAACACTAAAATCATTTTTACTATCATTAGTTCAAGATTTTTGAAAAAAAAAATGAATGTAAAATTAGTTGCAATTGAAACATCTTCCAATGTTATAGTACACATTCTAAATGCAGATGAAATATAATTATACAAATCAATATATAGGACATCATTGATATTTTGCACAGTACTGTAGAAATATACTTGAAAATATCTGAACTGCTACTGATAACATTAAAAGGACGTTTTTTTTCTATATTTTTTGTTTGGCTCGCAGGGGATATGAAAGGAAGCGAACAGGATGTGTGTGTGTGTTTATACGTAAACCACTTCATGAATATTGGGGTGTTATCTACATTATGATAATCTTGTTTCATCCTCGTTCTGTTTGTCAACTCAGCAGCAGTAGCACCAGCATCAGAAGCCAAATCCGAATAAGGAGTTAGCGCTGGAAGTGAACAAAACGCAAAAGCCAGTGAGTTAGCCTTTTTTAAATCGAGGACTTGCTATCAAAAAATACGTGGCAGTGGTGGTGGTGGTGCATATGGGACATAGCCACTCTTGGGAGAGGATATAAAATTAAATTGTGAAAAATGAAAATTTAACTTAATATGACATGACATTCGTCCTTTCTGTTGCTTTACATACGTTGTCGCCACCCGTCGCAATAGCTCCCACTTCCGTTGTGCCGCCGCCACAAAAACAAGTCTTGTGTTGATGATGTACACATATATACATATGTATATATCAGGTTTCTTATTCGCATTCACATTTGAGTTTGGATTCACATTCGGCATGCAAACAATTATGGAAATGTCTGTAAAGACGACACGACAACCTACAAGATTGTATACTAGACCGAGATGCCGAGAAGTATAGATATATTTGAAATAACTTTAGAAAATATGCATTTGCATCAGGGCTGTCTACTTGCCTGCGTTTTCTCTGATGGCATTAGAATGTGACAAAGATGGAGAGTTAAAGACTGCCATGTGTATATGTACGTAGTTCTTGAGACGACAAATAGGAAAGGAGCTGCGATGCAGCACAACAGGCTTTCCCATCTATGTATGTTGAATGTGAAAATGCCAATTGGAATACGGCTATACAAGTACGAAGGACTTGCTGTCAGGAAACGACAACGAGAATGAACGGCAGCATTGCATTTGTCCACTTAATGATTTCCCATTTGCATTCACAACTCGTGCTTGCCATTTGTCATTAAAATTGAAATCCAGGATCGTCTTGCTTCTTATTCCACAGTGATGTTCGAAAGGAGAAGCGGCTGCGGTGGTGTTTTCGATGCTGTGAAACATCAGCTTGCAATTCTTTTTCTGAAGCAGGTTCAGGGGTGAATTTTAAAATAATCAAAACACGTTGGTGTTTAGGGCGCGTAGGGTATACCTATCATGTAGCAACAGTAAGGTAATATATTATTTTTTAAGGCTCTTAGTGTTAAAAGACAAATGGTATATCTTTGGAAAGAAATTGACATGGCCTCACATATAACATTTCCAAAAAAAAAAAAAATTGGAACGTGACTGTGGAAAGACGAGTGAGGCCGAAACGGAAGCTTCTGTAACATGGTGTCGGAAAAATATAAGGTTTAGCTAAAAAAAGATTTTTCCATGACGTCTTCGCAATTAAGTCACTCCAATGATAAGAAGAAGACTCAGAAGAAAAATTTATTTGGAAGGTGTCCTATAGAAAAGTGACGTCATTCCAATGCCAGAACTTCAAGAACAGACTCCAATTTACCAGAAAAAATTTATATCATTGACCTGAAGTAAAAGGGCGATTTTTTGTGCTTCAGGTTCAACTATGGGAAGAACTAATGAAGCACGATAAACACGACTTACACGGTCATTCTACATGACAAGGACCTTCAAGCCTGGAGCATACAATATTATTGTTTAATGTATGAACACGAACAGGGAATTGGTGAAGCTGTCAAACGTCAAAGAAAAAACCGATATATTGTGGCCTAACTACATGGAAAGTATTGTTCCAGAAATGTTCATGTGTCAGGTGGATTCTCCCACGTGTCGGTGTTTTTGTTTTGCTGTCCTTGCAAATATTTCGTTTAAGTTAAAAACGGAGTATGATCTTATGTGCAAATATTGAAAACAATGTATTTTAATCGTAACTACAACAAATTTCATTTGAGCTTAGACCTTAAATAAACACAGTTAAATTTCGGCTCTTAAAGTGTACTATTCAGATTATGGCGACAAATGTCGAATTTGGTGCATTTTGATAAATTTGTTCAATTGTTTTTTTTATTCGTCCTGAATGGCGATTTATAATTGACAATCTGTGATTTTGAGATAAGTCGCGTGAGAACAATGTCGAAGGTGAATAGAGTTTGACATCTGCGCGATCGTGTTGGAACTTTTTAAGATATTGCATTTTTTGGGGGGGTTCTCCTGATTTCTCGTCTGAACATGGCAATACCAACTGATCCGGTCGAGCTCTATTTTTTGTAAAGTATTTTGAACGTGAAGGCTCCACAGATCTTAGTACATCTACTTCGATCAAGCTTTATTACTCCTGCTGTCATACAAAGCATCTTCATCTCAGCGGCCGTCAACTTCAACATTGTGAACGGTACGTGAGTGCTGGATGCACAACTGCAATGTGAAGTCTTTTTTCAGCTTAGGGGGCATTTTTCTATCACAGAAGACAGCGGAGTTTTCACGCGGCTTCATCCACCATACGCTTATTCGATGACTGATGTCCAAGTTGCTTTACTATTGATCATAGATCCCAGATAATTAAACTTTTCGCACTTGGAACACATATCCGTACAAATAAATGTCTGGAAAAGGAATGTCCGGTTCAGGAAATGGGCATCACAAGTATTCAGTCCTTTTCGGACTGATGTTGTACCCACTTCCTTCTTAAACGTCTACCCAAACGTCAAATATGCATTGCAGGGATGTAGGATCCTCGCTCATGATTTCGCCATCGTCATAAAAGAATAGTTGATGTACACTGTTCGGTATCGGTGACTATAGCTGGACATCTACCACTCGTTACTGCTTACTTGTACATTTCAATGATAAGATCTCGTGCTTATCGATCAAATTCTTTTTCGAAGTCAACTAACACAATATTCAAATCCTTCAAAGAATCACGGTGCTTTTCCATTAGGATCATTATACTTTGGATCTTTGGATTGCATATATTGTTGACATAACCGCTAAAAGCCCACATTGGTCATCAGATAGTTTTTTTCACAGTCGGCTACTCAATACACGCCCAACGATCTTCAAAGTGTGTGACACAAGTTCGATAAGAACTGTAATTATCACAGCTTCTTGTATCTTCCTTCCCTATAAGCTTTGAAACTTAATGTCTCCCATCTTTTACCAAAACTTATATGTAATCTCGTCGGGAACGGCACTTTTGCATTTTTTGGAGTTCTTAACTGCCTCACTAACTAGTGGCAGTATTACCCCCGTTAATTATATCTTTTTTGTAGATAGTTTGTAGGGAAATGTCAATTCACTAAATGCCTATGCCTTTTCTTTCATCCAATTCCTCTCGCACGTACAAAAATCGTACATATTGGCTTAATACAAGCTAATTTCTTAATATAATTTAAAAACTAAGAAACTTAATAGCTAAGACTTAAATTAACTGGTTGGGGGGCTTAGGAGACGAAGCTTTAGGCAGGGAGTACTGATATTAGAGTCAAAACAGGAAGAGTTCGAATTGACACTCCTCAGCATTCGGGAGATGGGTTCATTGGGCCCATAAGAGGTTCGATGTGTGGGAAGATAGAAGAGGCGAGGATTACGAGTGTTACGAGGGTTAGTATTTAGAATGATGGATTCAATAAGGGCTGCGCAGTCAATGGTACCTGAAAAGATTCGGTGAATGAAGAGAACGTAAAATATTTCTCTTCGATCTTTCAGCGTCTTGATAAGGAGGTAATATTAAAGGATTACTCCAATTAAGACCTCGAAGAGCAAATCGAACGAAACGGCCGGCGTTGAATGCTCTCAACTCTGGCAATGAGCACTTGTTGGTAAGGCGACCAGACTTGACAAGCGTATTCAAGAAGCGGACGAACAAATGATATATAAAGGGATCGGGTAACGTAGGGGTCTGCAAATTCCTTGGACCATCGTTTCACGAAGCTAAGTGCTGAATTTGCCTTGAGAATTATATCCTCGATACGTTTGAGAAAATTCAGCTCATTGTCGCAAATATTTCCAAGGTCACGGATCACCTGAACGGGGGAATTAGTTTGACTGCGTAGAAGATAGAGACGGGGAGGATATTTGATGTACTTACGTGAGAAGGTAATCGATTGGCACTTGGAAATATTAAGCTCCAAACAGTTCTTGGAGCACCATATTGAAAAAACTATCGAGATCCTGTTGTAAGTGGGAAGAGTCTTCAGAAGAAGAAATTACCTTGTAAGACTTAGTATTGTCTGCGTAGAGTGAGAGAGAGGAATGTTTGACTATCATTTCAATGTCGTTAATACTTAGAATGAAGAGGAGAGGGCCTAAATGGCTGCCTTGGGGAACACCGGATGTAGCTAAAAAACGGCTTGATCTGAAGCGAATGCTGTAAAAACGGTTTTTTAAATAAGAAGAAATCCATCTCAACAGAATCGGTTCAAAGCCGAGGGTGGAAAGATTAAAAAGAATAAGTTTGTGGGAGATTTTATCGAAAGCTTTACTAAAATTTGTTGAAATAACATCGACCTCTTTTTTATTCTCCAAGGCTTAGAGGGAAAATGAAACAACGTCGGTGAGGTTTGTTGTTGTTGACCTGCCTTTGAGGAACCCCTGTTGTCTAGGGGAAAAGAGACATCTGCAATGAAAACTTAAGTTTTCATATAAAATGCTTTCGAATATTTTGGGTATATGCGATAGTTTATCGATGGGACGATAGTCTTGTATGTCACACTTAGGACCTTTTTTGTGCATAGGGGTTATATACGCAATTTTCCATACTTGAGGCAAATCTCCTTGGGATATGGATAAGCTTAGGATTTTTTGAGAGGGGAAAAGAAAGAGTGGAGGAGCATTTCTTTAGAAATATGGCAGGGATACCACCGGGGCCAGGAAAATACTCGTCATTTAAATGATTTAACATTTCTTCAATAAGATAGGAGTCAAAAGAACGCGGGAGGAATGGACTAAAGGAGAAATTCGGTAAAAACGAGAAATGAGCAGTGTCAGGAACAAAAGAATCATCCGTGAAAGATTGTTTGAAGTAACTTCAGCAAAATATTGTAGGTCATACAAAAAACTTCTGCATCTAGGCCCTTGTTACCCTTAATCTGTCAATGGATAGGTGCTCGTGAACCTTGTATGTATTCGCCAAATATCCAATTTTTTCGGGTTCAGATAGAAGATGTGAAAATAATGCATTGTACGGTATGTATATTAGTATGTGCTTGTGTGTGTTTGTCTTTAGATTTTATTTGTGTTAAAATGCTGCTGTCAAGCACATAAATGCCGAGTTAGCTTTTTATTGACCATTTAAATTTATTGCCGCCGTCTTTTTGCAATTAATTTGGCGCCTGAAATTGAAATGTAATGGCGGACTGAACCGAACAATGGAGAATTTAAGTGGGAATTGTTTTTAATAGGGCGCCATTTTTTTTTTTTTTTTTTTAGGACGATAGTTGGTATTGGAGCTTGTGGGTGACACTAGTTAAGTGCCGAAATATATATAAAAGAGTTTAGAATACTTCAGATAGATACAATACTAACTTTTTTTATATTTTTTCTTCTGAAATAAAAAAAAAAATGTTACACAAATATGTACTTCCACATACACATGTATCTAACCAATTTAACTCTGGTTGCAGGAAATGTACAAGGACGTCAGAGAGATTGATTTGACCCTTTGAAGCAGCGCTTCTGCATACATGTGCGGGTCGCGTTGCTGTAAATGTTTCCGAATGAATTTCTGTGTGTTCACATTTTGATGGTTTCTGTGTTGCAGTACGTATTGATTAATTAAACTGGCAGTTATGGCATTTATATATGTATCTCCAAAGATACATTTGAAAATTAGCAAGGAATTTCATTTAAACATTGTTTGGCACTCAAATACAGTACCTATGCTATACGTGTACATATGATGTACCTATTGCACAAGGCACAAGGACATGCATGAAGGTACTAGAGATGTTGATATGGACAAAAAAGTTTAGTCAAACGAATTTTTTTTTAATTTTGATTTTTGCACTGACAATTTTTTTTTTTTTTTATCTTAAATATAAAAATGTAGCACAATTTTTATTGTGATTGTGACTATGTTTTCTTATTTTAGTGAGTGGTTACGTAGTTGTTTGACTGAAAACAGTTTTTTATAAAAAAAAAAGTGGTTACACTATGAAAAATATTGGCTAGAAGGAATTTAGCAAACAATATTTTTGTTATACGTGCATATATATAGTTCAAGTCAAAATCACTGTATATATAGTTAGGAATGTAATACAATGAAATTCGTTCTTTGAAAACATTTAAATTCCTCTTAAAATTACGACACATGTGCTTTAATAAATGTAAATGTATAAGGAACAATAATAAACATCGTAAAATAAATATAAATATTTTGTTTAAGTCCGAAATACAATTAACAATTAAAGCAATGACAGAGTTTCATGTTTTACATGTTACAAACATTATTTCTTATCGGCACTTAGACCGTGTGTCAATTAAGCTACACAATTAGAGGAGATATTTTTTTTGTGACATTTACATGTTTTCTTTTTTAACTTAGATTAAATTAAATTCTTTATTCAAAATAATAATTGTACATTGAGAAACAGAAGAATAATATATAGGTTGACCAATCAAGAGACATTTTTACTTGCGATTATAAGTAGTATACTCTAAGGCAAGTTATGCATTCGTCGAAAAAAAAGTTTTGAGATAACAATCAATCATGACATTACGATGATAGCGAAGACGAAAAAAGATGGTCTAAAAATTCTGTCCGTCTGTATGTATGTATGTATAGACACCTACATCCCAAACGGGTGGGCCGAATTGCTTCACACTTGGTATAATATAATAATAATAATAATAATATTTTATTAAGTAGTTGTTTAAAAATCATTTGAGTTAAGGAGACTCCTCTAGCTTTAAAACTGAGTGAAATAACTTTAGCTTTCAGCCTGTCATCAAAGTGTAGTGAATAATATGTTAAATTGGCATATTCATCATGAAACTGTGATCCATGTGCCAAGCCGAAATGATGATCCAAGTGTACTTTGGCGAGTCCGTCAATAACCTCATTATGTTTGGAATACCAATATATATTCGGCACATGGAAATCTAATTCGGCACCAGTCAATCTGAATAAGCTAAACCAGTCATTTACCCAATATGTAGATTCCAAGATTGTTTCATCAGCTAGAATTCTCGGCAAGCGGCTATTTGGTTACTTAAATACTTTTCGAATATAGTCAAAATGCATTTTCAAAGTATAAACGTGCACTTTGTTGATCTTTGTTTCGAGGTACAACATATATTAGGTGTGTTACTAGGTAACACGAAAAATCGTAGGAGTTTTTCGACTATATCATATTCATTTTGTCCCCAGATCTGAGCGGCGGCGGCGTAGCACATAATCGACCGTGATGCTCCATCGAAAATTCTCAGTTTGGTGCTTTGAATAATATTCGGGTTTTTTTATGAACGATAGCCATGTCATATTTATTGCACTTTTTGAGCTCTCAAGTTTGGCTTCCAAATGTTTTTCGTATTTCAGATTGTAGCTAAGAAGAACCCCGAGATATTTGTACTCGTTTACCTCTTCTATTTCCGTATTATTGATGTACCATTTTTTAGCAGCTGGGCGACGCACAACTTGTCGGAAAACCATACATTTAGATTTATTAAGATTGACGATTAAGTTCCCCTTAGCACTTAGCTTATGTTAAAAATTATGTCTATTAATTTTTATTCATATTTCATACCCATACATTTACATATTTACATATCATATGTTTGAATATAACTTTTTTTTCTTCTTTTAACCTACGTTATAATATTAAAATAATTAAGAGTTCAGTTGCATAATTTCTCTCGTCGTGACCACATGAACCTTAAGATTAATGGTCACTCTTGCTTAAATTGCGAATCTAATAAATATATTGAATTTACTAATTAAAGGAGTCTTTTATATATTTGTAACCGAATCGATTTTCTAACAGCTTATCAATCATTTCCTGCAGCATCTTTGGGCTATCTGCAAGGAGAACCAGGTCAACCGCATAAATAAGAACTTTGATCCATATGCCAGAAATATGTATGCCCCCAGGTAATTTATCATAAAGATCATTTAAATAGATGCAGAATATTTCTGGGCTGAGCACACATCCTTGTTTTAGTCCTTGATTAACAAATATAAAATCTGAGATGAACTCACCGTCCCATATGGTAGTTTTGGTGTTATTATAGAGGAGTTTGGGGTTGGCCGTGGCGCGATAGTTGTGTGTTCGCCTGTCAAGCTCATGGTCACAGGTTCGATCCCTGCCGTGTTCTTATTTTTCCATTAAAAACCAATTCTAAAAATAAATGTCATACAATGAGTTGCTGGTTTACTCATTACATGCTGTTTAGGCATAAAACTAACAACATGTGATTGAGTAAAACTATACCTTGTATAATTTAACAAAAGTTAAACCACTAATGATTTACATGACAACTTTGTTAAAAAATAGATTAGAAGCTATAGCTAACCATCCAAAAACCACTTGTCAAAGTGCTATGGGATTCGAATTTTAATGAAGGCACAGACCTTTACTACTACCAATCGCCCTTCAATCTTTTGAATAATAGATCTCGAACTTTAATAGAACCTAAGTTGAATGATTTGCTAATTCTTCCTTTTTATGAGAAAGCCTCATTGAATGTCCTCAGAGGATAAATTTATTGGCGCAAAATTTTAAACGATTAAGTAAAATGTTAAAGCCACTTTTAGCAATTAATTAAGCTTAAAAGATGATTGAGCTAATTTTAAACGATTTTAACATTTTACTAAAGTTAAAATCACGGAATGCCTACTTTAACTTTTAGCAATTTGCTAAATCCATTATGGAATCTGATAGTATATCTGCCTTCCACGCGGGGTGCCCAGGTTCGAGTCCTGCTGGTGCACAATTTTTTTTTTTTTTTTTTTTTTTTGTAAATAATAAAGTTAAAATGATGAAAATAGAAATAACTAATCCTTTTTAGAGCACACGTTGGGTTTTCATCAACATATAATTAATTTACAACTCATAACAACAATAATTGTGTTCATCAAAATTCAAACACTAAAAATGCTCAGCTGTCTGCTTAATTAGCAATTTACTAGTTTGGAAAAGGTTTACAAATTTTGAAATAGTTATTCAATCCATAAGCACTTAGGAAATTGCTAACTAGTAAAATGTTAAGCCCTTAACAATGGGTTGTTTAAAATTTTGCGCCATTGGTTTTAAATTTAAAAAAAAATTAAAAAAAAAAAAACATTTTGTATACATGTAACAATATTTGAATAATGTTTATTATATTTAATGTAAGTTATATTATATTATATTTAAATAATGTATTATATTATGAATATGATAATATATATCAAAGTTTAATTAGAATTTATCTTTAACAAGATATCTGTCTTATCATATAGTAGTTTATATAAGTAAATCATAAGTTTCTTGTTCCAATATATTAGATTATATCATGAACTAAGTAACATCCTTTATTAAACTTATATCAAACTCTTTACTCGCTGTTATGATAAACATCATTTATAAATGTACCTATGCATCAAATGCATCTTTTGTTATGTTATTTTATTTTATTTTATTTTATTTTATTTTAGCCCTAGTCATTATTAGCTTTAAGTTTTGCCTTTAAGAGCAATTATATGAACGTATGTCGGGAGCAAGCATATGAATTTATAATAAAGATACAATTTACAATTATGTAACTATATTGTTAGAAAGAGAATTTATTTATATTCTTTATTTAAAATTATTTTTTAAGCAAGGCATATTTTTAAAGTCGGCTGCATAAAAACAAATACATTGTAATCAAAACTAAATTTGTGAATTTAAGCCTCAATAAATAAAACTGAACTGATTAATTATATGTTGATGTAAACCCAACATGTGCTCGAAAAAGGTTTAGTTATTTCTATTTTCATCATTTGACTTCATTTTTTACAACAACAAAAAAAAAATTGTGCACCAGCAGGACTCGAACCTAGGCACCCCGCGTGAAAGGCTGATATAAAAAAAAAATTGTGCACCAGCAGGACTCGAACCTAGGCACCCCGCGTGCAAGGCTGATTCCATAATGGATTTAGCAAATTGCTAAAAGTTAAAGTAGCCATTCCGTGATTTTAACTTTAGTAAAATGTTAAAATCGTTTAAAATTAGCTCAATCATCTTTTCAGCTTAGTAAATTGCTAAGAGTGGCTTTAACATTTTACTAAATCGTTTAAAATTTTGCGCCAATGTATATCGGTATCCTATCTCATTTTCTAAGCGCTTGCATTGTGTTTAAATATTTCAAGGGTAGTCATAAACCCCTGAGTGTGTGAAAAAATATAAATAAAAATGTGCATCAAATTTCAGAGGACTATCTGTACGATTGTGATTCGAAATTGATACAGAAATCTCTGTTTTCCAAATTTTGTATGGAACATAATAAATATGTATATAAGGATCAGTACACATCCAAATATAAATGTACTTATCTAATTTTCCCTCTCTTTAAAAATACCTAAGATACAACGAACTAAGATAACTATACTTCGCCTTCTTAAATAATAAAAACAAAATAAAAACTTTTTCTGTTATCAGGGCTTAATAGGCATCATTTTATTATCTTTTCCGTTAAGTTGTCTCAAATCAATATTTCCAAGTTGATTTAACTTTGTTGTGTTTATCAATACGCAAACAAAAAGTGTTCATTAAGAGTATTCTGGAAAAGTTAAATAAATAAACTTTATTAGAAAATATAAAAATTACGAGAACCATTTCGAAACCAAAATACAATTGAAGATTGAAACAATACTTTTTTGATATTTATTTCATTAGTTTAAGACGCCTAAGTTATTTTTCATGTAAAAGGTACTTGATGTATCTAACTGAATAATAATAAATCGGAAATATGAAGTTATAGGTAGACATTTGTGATTGCTTTAAGACATTTAATAGTCTATCAAATGAGAAAAGGTAAAATGAGTCTTTCCATGTTGATATTGACTGATGGGTAATCAATTTTGATAACATCACTTCAATTTTCAACATAAATCCCTAATTTATTTAAAGTAGACTTGGGTCTCCTCCATCTTGTCATAGACATCTACCTACTACTTTTCCTGGTAGTATTCCACCTATCATTTTCAGTAGTTCAATCAAACACATATTTTGATAGAGGCAGCTTTGATGCTTCAAACTCATATAAGTTCAGACTGTATTTTCGTAAGTTAGTAGGAAATGCTGATATGCCCCAAGGTTCTTATTTATCACCAATTCTGTTTGTTTTCTAGATTAATTAAATTGTTCCTAAGATTTCAAATCCAGTTAATCATTTCCAAACTATTATCCCTTTACTTGGGATTTAAAACTAAAACGCAATTTCTACAAATACCTGTCAACATTTAAACAACAATTTAATTGGTTATTCACAACAGCTACTGTATGCAAGCCAGAAACAATCATACAATATCTTTTATGTACACAATTGCTGAAATTTCGTGCGGTATTTGTATCCAGCGCTGCCGTTTTGAAAATTTGAATGGGAGTATTTAAGAGGATTAGAGGGGAGTATTTCGTTTTGGTCGAGAGTACGCAAACAAAAGCATAGACCATTGATATTACCAATATAACTTTATTAAAATATTTGTGAAATTGGTACTTCAACCCATTTTATTTATCACTTAAAGGTGAAATAAGAGAACCCACTGAAAACAAAAGCATTATTACCCGCTAAATGATTTGGATGTAACGAGTGTTTTTTTTGCTACTTGGTTTTTCACGTTTATATTTTTGACAGATCTCACATGACAAATTCCACGAACATTTGACATTTCGATTCAGTATTGTTTGCCATTTCATCATGAATAGACTTACGCCTGCACAACGTTTGCAAATTATTGAAATTTATTATCAAAATTCGTGCTCTGTGAAAAATGTGTTTGCCACACTGCACGCGAAACCATGCATCAATTGAGAGGCGAATTTGGTGAGCAGGTGATCTCACATTTTGGCGCAGTCAATTGGCCACCAAGATCATGTGATTTGACCCCGTTAGACTATTTTTTGTGGGTCTATGTTAAGTCTATTGTCTATGGGGACAAGCCAAACACGATTGCTGCCTTGGAAGCCAACATTGAACGCGTCATTGGTGAGATTCCGGCCGAAATGTGTGAAAAAGTGTGCCGAAATTGGACCTTCAGAATGGACCACCTGAAGCGTAGCCGCGGGCAACGTTTAAGTGAAATTATTTTTAAAAAGTAAATGGCAGAAATTGGTTTATCGATCCAAATAAAAATTTCATTCACTTTTTACAAGTTTCTGTGTTTTTTTGAATTTTCAAAAACCAAGCTCTTATATAGAACGACTCACATACAATTTTCGCAAGCAAAACTGACTGAAATGAATTCATGCCATTCATGTCAGTGAATAGATTTCCCCATATTTTTTTGAAAATATATAACTATTAATAGTTGTTCTATTCTGTATGCTAACAAAAATTACAAAGCACTTAGCAGAGCCGAGGTAATGCATATTTTTATAATATGAATATGAATGAATACCTTCAGACTGGGAAATATCGGGAATCTCCCAGGGAATTTCGTTTCCCACTGAATATTTTATTGACTTGAAATTTTTCCTGCGATCGTGAATCTCCCACGGAATAAATTTCTCTCGAAGACAAAAATGGATGAATAGATGACAGCTAAATTCCCTGCGAATATTTTGAATTTTGAGCATCATTCACGTTCCCAAGATTCAAATGTCCAGGTTTTTTATGCACGATAACCCCCACTATTTCTGGGTTGAAGGCATCCGATGAAATCGGAAATGCCACCTTTACTAAATGTTTGCGAAAGTTTTGGATGGAGTACAATTCCAGTGAGGTGAGTACGGGAGTTCAGTGAAAGGCAGGGGAATACGAATACTCCCTTAGTTTTCACTTCGGCAGCCCTGTTTGTATCTTGTGTGCAGAATTGAAAAATGGGTGAATAATAATTGAATTCGAATGGAATTCCAATTTCAGGAGAATTTACTCAATAGTTGGCTAAGTGTTTCAAACTAGGAAAAGGAAGCGCTAATTTGTATGAGAATTTCAAGGCAGCCAGCGAGCGAGGAGAGTGTTTTATAAACTTCCTCAAATAGGTCGTTCCCTCGAATTTATTAGTCTCATTAAATAGTCAATATGGACTCTGGATCAAAAAAGGATGTCTGTCATTTGCCATATGTACTATACCCGGTGTAATTCGAACTGCGGATATTTCTGTTCTCTTATATACAGATGATAATCGAAATATAATTATCAAAATGTAACAGCTACAGGGTTTTTCAACGGCGATAGTATTAAAGAAAAAAAAAACGATTCAGGAAATCCCTCCAAGAAAAAGGAACATATCTCAAGGCTTGGCAAACAAATAGTGGCAACAAATATTCTCAAACGAAAACATCACACTTTAAGAAACTCGGCTTTTGAACAAAATTTATCTTTATGAAGGTAGCTGATGAAATGGCATAAAATTGCTCTATGCATTTAATTGAAAATTCTGCTCGAAACACTTTAATTGAGCAAGCACGTCAGTCAGTATTAATAACTACCTTCAAGGTATCTTCAGTTTTCAGTATAAGGGGACAGTTATACCTATAAGTACAGGGCTGTTCGAATAAAGTTGGACAGTACCGTTCAGTCCTGTCCATTAAGTATGATGATGATGTCATCAAGAGTTAAGATGTTTTTCCCGCAAAACACGCGGCGAATTGATTGCAGGATAGGACAGGTTCCTAGGAAATGTATTACATTTTCGGCTGCTTGAAGATTGCATAATGTGCACTGGTTGTTGTCGTTAGAACCATTTGGTTGTACAGTCTTCAAAGAATTGAAATTTCCTCGATATCAGATGTCTAGCTATAATATTAGGTAGTCTGTGTCTTGGCAGCTCAGTTACTTTTAATATGTACTGCAGATGCATCTTGAGGGAAAATAAGTAGAGTGGGGACACTCCTGTCTCCAAGTGCAGCATATAAGTGGGCGCGGTTTCAGGAAGACAGAATATCTTTTTTATGAAATATCTTAATAATTTTTCTACCTCCTCATATTGCAGAAATCCCCACACTTGGCTTGCATAGCACAACACCGAACGCATAACGGCTTCAAAAAGTTTATACTTTACACTGGGAGCAATGTGCTTCTTGCTAAGAACTCCTTTCCAGTTGCAGTTGATTGCTTTTTTTGCTTCTGCTAGCTTTCCCTGCAAGTGTTTCTTGAAAGACAGCGATGGGGTTATGATTACTCCCAAGTATTTGTACTCTCTCACTGCCTCCAGTTCTACGTTCTTCCACTTCCACTTTTCTTCTCTTGCATATCGGCCTGTTCCATTGCGGAAAATCATAACTTTTGACTTGCTTGTGTTGACCGTCAGACTCTATACGTTGCAATATGATTGGAGTTTATTTATCATAATTTGTAGCATATTTGGGGTTTCTGCAAAAATGACCACATCATCAGCGTACAACAGGACTTTAATTGCAGTATCAGCATAGTTAATTCCTCCGGGTAAAAACGTTGCGAGATCATCCAGGAAAAGGGAAAAGAGAAGTGGACTCAGAAGGCAGCCTTGTTTGACTCCGCATGTCGTTTGGAACCAGTCGGATCCTTCTGTACCTTCCCATACTGCTGTTTGGTTATCCTCGTAAGGTCCTCTCAACGTAGACAGCATTTTGGTAGATATTCCTAAGCAGCTTAGCTTGTAAAAAAGAGCGTTCCGGTCGATTGAATCTAAAGCTGCTTTAAAGTCAATGAAGACGGTATACAACTTCTTTCCATTCGCTAAATATGATCTTGCGATGCATGTCAAGGGAAATATGCTGTCCACAGTTGAGTAATCCTTCCTGAAACTGGCTTGATATTCACTTAGAAGATTGTTTTATTACTATAATCTGATACATAATTCCATAGCATTTATTACTTGCGATATATGTAGGTACTATAGAGCAAGTTTTGCCTTTGGAAAAATGTCGAACTCGAGATTTTAATCAAACTTGACATTACGATGATAGAGAATTCCAAAAAGGTGGGTCCCGCAATTCCGTCTGTCTGTCTGTCTGTGTGTAGAACGATCTACAGCCTAAGCGGCTGAACCGATTTTGTTCAAACTTGGTGCTTAGGCGTTTAAGGGGTAACGGTACTTGCCATACAATTTTTTCTACCACCTTAATTATTTCGAAAACGGCTTTAACGATTTTGATAAAAATTGGTGTGTGTACTACTTTGGGTATGGTCTACATTTCGGTCTTTTTCGGTTTTTTTTTTAATATTTTGTTATTAACGGTACCTGCCACACAACAATTTAATTGATTTTGGAATTTCTCATAAACCATTCCATCGGATATCGATCAAAATTTCGATACAGGAGCTCTTTTTTTGTTATAATCTACACGCGCTCAAGGGATTATATACTACCCCTAAAATGTTTCAGCACAGCGCGTGCGTGAGGTTAAGGAAGAGAATGAATGAAAGGAAAGATGTGTGGCGCGATGTTCTAAGACTGTAGGTGGTTGGAGTCTCAGATTTTATCTCCAGGGATGGCGGCTGAACTAATGCGGAGAATTTTCCGTGTCTTATTTATCTATGTCCCTTATAATTCGCATACATTTTTGTATTTTTTGTCATATTTTATCAGTATACTAGTTTTACTCAATCACATGTTGTTAGTTATATGCCTAAACAGCATGTAATGAGAAAACCAGCAACTCATTGTATGACATTTATTTTTAGAATTGGTTTTTAATAGAAAAATAAGAGGACATAGACTACGGCAGGGATCGAACCTGTGACCATGAGGTTGACGGGCGAACACACAACTATCGCGCCACGGCCACCCCCAAAGCTCTTTCAAATTCTAAATAATACTGCATTTCAAAATTTTCGAGAAATAGTTTTTTTGGATTTTTGAAAAAAAAAATAGTTTTTTTTTTGAAAATTCAATATTTCGAAAACGAGTGGACGAGTTTTTTTGAAAATTTGTTTTTAAATTTATATTATTAAATATTTAAAATAAACATACCAAATTTTTATTAGAAAAAATTTAAGAATTTTTACATATAAAAAAATAAGCGAAAAACGACTTTAAAATACATTTAGCCCTTTCTGTTAAGAATCTTTTGCATATAATTTGATCGAACATTAGGATCAAGTACATGCGGTCCAGTCGTGCATTTTATTTAAATATGATTTCCGGTATATGTCCGCCGCGGTTACGAGTTACATAGTCCATTTTATCTGTCCAATTTTTGATTACTTTTTTCAATAAATCCGGCCGTATGGCAGCAATGGTGGCTTGAATATTGGCTTCCAATGCTTGAAGAATTGCTGGTTTGTCGGCATAAACGAATGACTGAACATAGAGTCATAAAAAGTAGTCGAGAGGCGTTAAGTCGCTTGAACGAGGGGACCAGTTAACAGGACCACTTCTGGGAATAAAGCTGTCACCAAATTAATTTTGCAATAAATTTTAATGGTCGGTGTATGGCCAGTCTTGTTGGAAACAAACAGTCGTGAATGTTTAGTTGATTAAGTTTTGGAAACAAGAAATCAATCAGTATGGTTCGGTAGCGCTCGCCATTCACCCTCCGTAATTTCGAAAAAAAATCAGTGTCGATGATGCTTCCAGCGTGCAAACTGCACCAAACAGTCAATTTTAATGGATATAATAGTGATTCGTTAATGGCTTAAGGATTGTCTTCGCTCCATATACGGCAATTTTGCCTATTGATGAAGCCATTTAATCAGAAGTGAGCTTCAAGCACAATTCTTCGGTATATGTGCTCTATGAACTTCACGGACAGATTTAATTGTTTCAAAGTATATTTCCACAATTTGAAAGCCTTGTTCTGGCGTTAAGTGATTCATGATGAATTGCCAATCCATACTGAACGGAAATGTCAACAGGGTTTGACATTATCAACTGCAAAACCATAGACAACAACCATCGAAACTTCTCATGCGGCTAAAAATAAAACACCCGTTATAAATGAATAGTTTTTGAGAAATTAAATTTCATAGTAAACATATTAGGTATTTAAGAAGAATGGGATTTTTTAAGCTGATTTTTTTTTTACTTTGCAATTTAATTTCTCAAAAACTATTCACCTAAACAATCAAAGGGCACCGTAGTGCCTAGCCAAGTTCTTGCATTATACACCCTTTATTTAGAGGAACAAACTAAGATGATTTTCGACCCCCATCTATCTTCAGTACCAATGAAGTCATTTACCGAACATTTACTAAGCTAGTAAGGCACAGGCGCCTCAAAAATGAAGCACTTCCCGACATCGCAGAATCATGTAATTTTGCAAAATGTTAGGTCGTATGATGCGAGCAAAGGAAAAAAACGAAAGTTTGACATTTTCTATTCGGGGGGCGTGGTATCGTGGTTGAATGGGGTACTTTCGATTTTCCGTTTAGGAGGTGTTGTATCCACCACATTTTCTGAAAAACGTTTTAATTTATATGGTGCACTATCAGTATGTTTTGAGATTTTGAAATGAAAAACTATTAAAATCTTTAAAAAAAAAAGTCAGATCAGACCAAAAACATTAATGTTAAAAATAGAAGTTTTAATACCAAATATTTAAAGTGGAAGTAAATAATAAATTGTATCTCTTAATTTGTAGCTGTTTCAAAATAATTCTACTTTAAATATTTAGAATTAAAACTTCATTAAGTAAGAACTTTGCGTACATTAAGATCTCACTACTTTTTCACTGCTGACTTGTAACTTGGCTCTTTGTTTAACATTTATAAACGGTGATTTTTTAAGAGCTTGGTTTTTGAAAATTCAAAAAAACACAGAAACTTGTAAAAAGTGAATGAAATTTTTATTTGGATCGATAAACCAATTTCTACCATTTACTTTTTAAAAATAATTTCACCTAAACGTTGCCCGCGGCTACGCTTCAGGTGGTCCATTCTGAAGGTCCAATTTTGGCAAACTTTTTCACACATTTCGGCCGGAATCTCACCAATGACGCGTTCAATGTTGGCTTCCAAAGCAGCAATCGTGTTTGGCTTGTCCCCATAGACAATAGACTTAACATAGCCCCACAAAAAATAGTCTAACGGGGTCAAATCACATGATCTTGGTGGCCAATTGACTGCGCCAAAACGTGAGATCAACTGCTCACCAAATTCGCCTCTCAATTGATGCATGGTTTCGCGTGCAGTGTGGCATGTGGCACCGTCCTGTTGGAACCACATGTCGACCTAGTTCAATTCTTGCATTTTCGGCAAAAAAAAAACTGTTATCATCGAATGGTACCTTTCTCCATTGACCGTAACCCTGCGGCCTTCATCGTCCTTGAAAAAGTACGGCCCAATGTTGCCGCCTGCCCATAAACCGCACCAAACAGTGCATTTTTCGGGATGCATTGGTAGCTGCTGAATTGCCTCTGGCTGCTCTTCACTCCAAATACGGCAATTCTGCTTATTCACGTATCCATTTAGCCAAAAATTTTTGGCTAAATGAATACGTGATAAAAGCTTGCGAAACACATTTTTCACAGAGCACGAATATTGATAATAAATTTCAATAATTTGCAAACGTTGTTCAGGCGTAAGTCTATTCATGATGAAATGGCAAGCAATACTGAATCGAAATGTCAAATGTTCGTGGAATTTGTCATGTGTGATCTGTCAAAAATATAAACGTCAAAAACCAAGTAGCAAAAAAATCACCCTTTATGTTTGGTCCAATTGTATTTAAAAAAAAATAAAAGAATGGAATATTAGCTTTCTGAAAAAAAATATATAACACATTGCTGTAGGATCATAGGAACAATCCCTTTTTTGTTCGAAATTCGACCTCAAAAGGGACAAAAGGAAAACCAGTTGATTTTGTAGGAGTTTTTGTTTTTATGTAAATTTATTTTAACAAAGAGATTTTCACAAGGATTCCAATCGATTGCGATTAATACATATTTTATAGTTTTATATTCGTATTCGTATATATATATTGAATTAACATAACTAAATTTGTTTAGGGTATCGTGATAAATAACTGAATTGCGTCTGGGGCTTATTTTCTTTTCTGTTGGTTTTCTATTTGTTTGCTGGAATATTCATCGTTAAGAAGTGCAAGAAGTCCAGCTGATACTGCCCAAAAAAAAAAGGAAAAACAAAATATGAACGTATTTTTTCTTAAAGATATCTTTTAAGAAAATTATATAGTTTTGGCGAAAAGAGGGAAAGCATGTTAATTTTATCAGAACGGTTTATTTTGTCTGAAGATGTCTTTTATTGAATTTATGCAATTTACAGTGAACGCATTCATTAAATTGCTGTCCAAATGAAATTTATTAAATATTTACTTTCACTAACTTTATCTAACGGAAGGAAAGTAGAGATTGTGGCCACAAGTAAGCCTCGCTCAACGGCCCAAGCAGCGCTGTGGTGAGCCGTTTTGATACCCATAAATCGCTGTAACATCTGGATCATAGCGATTTGGGATAGACCACGCAGTAAATCATCGCCAACGCTTCACGTTTGACTGCATTATGCTAGGCTAGGCAATTTGTAGGTTTGCCCAGATATATATGGTCTCATCCCGTAATGGTGATCATCTAGTCCTACATTCAAATGTGGTAAATATTAGTAGGCCTTCATCTGCTCAGTATGATGTTTGAACCAAACATCTCTTCTCTAGGATTATTTTTAACGAAAGTAATGTGTGTGGAAGTATAGACAATCAATTGTGGGACATTCTCGCTTGGATCGCAATTCATACCTGAAAATAATCTACATTGTACCAAAATAGGCGAATAGCAAATAGAAGCAAACTCCCAGCCAACTGTATGATCGTCCGGCCCTCGTCCACCATGAGCTCCTATCAAAGGCCAGTAGTCTGCTAGTCCCAAGAATTTGACGGAGAGGATGATGCGAAAGAAACCAAAGCAAATGCTATATCCATTTCGTCTCAGTAAGTAAGAAATCAAGTGTTTGAACTTCATTTTGGAAAGTTCGTTAAGGTCGTCGTTCTTATCCTAGCCCATGCGGGGCATTTACTGAGGAAATGAAGGATAGTTTCCTTCACCTGCTGGCCCCACAACTACGACATTGTAAGGGATGTCCAGATAGTCACCAGTATACATTGCAAAGATCCAGGCAATGTTCGCATGGGTTTGCGTATTAGATTAATAAATTATTGGCGATTTGTTAGAGGTAGACACGATGCAGTTGGTTAGTTAAACTATTTCAACTATGGATGGATTCGATGACAAGATATATTTCATATATCTGAGAAAAATGTTAACCCTTTCTACAAGGTATTAAGGGCTTATCTTTGCCCGTTAATTTCCCACAATCCCAATATTACCCGGAACCCATAAAAGAGTGGCTTCGAAATTAGTATAAGCTAGGGGGATCATCCTGGCACTGCGGTATCAATTTAGAGTATAATGGAGCTTAAAGTATGACTTTAACAACCGCCTGACTGTCTAAGCAAATTGTCCTTTTACGGTTCTGGTTCGGATCTTGTTTAAGTTACTTTGTATGCTTCCGTAATAATAATTATTATTGCAAAACACTAGAAAATTTGGGTAACCGAAAACACCTAGATATATTTAGGGACAGGGAATCAACACCGTACTTCATAATTGACCCATCAGTAATGATAGTTGTGTCAAAGTCGTTTGTCATGACATCGTCGTCCCATCGTCCTTTCTGGATAGAATTCTAACTTTAAATTTTTTAACGAAGCTCATTATAAGGGTACTGTTGTAGTCAATGGGAGTTGAAAACATTTCACTCCAATAGGGTTCGATTGTATATTATTAACGCGCTGCAAGATATTAGGTCATACCTTCTATTCAGTTTAAAACAAAAAGGTAACATAGAAAAAAGACTACTACGAAAAACACTTAAGACATCCGTTGGCCAAGATCGCAAATTCATACTGTGAACCCAACGCTATATTCTTGTCCGAACAAAAATAGTCGGTACAGGCCTTATGGGTGAGCATTTTGAAATACACTGGCGCCTGTTGCCGAAATTCCCACTGAAAATAACCACTGAGTTACATACAAATTGTTTTTGTCATCTTTTTAAAACCAGCGTATATTACCTAATGCATATACAAGTGTACACTACAGCTTCTTTGCCTTCACCATGCAGCTCTCGTTATGTGCTTTTAAAATAAACACATTGAATCAGAGTTACCTACCCACTGCTACATTTGTGGTAGTTTAGTATGATGACTACTGCAACCCTATAAGAGCTTCAAAACAGTGCGAACTCATAGACATCTATATTACAGTCAGAGTGAGATACAAGCGCCCTATCTTCCCTGTAATGGCCATTTTTGTTGGAAAGATTATAGTTTTGACAAGATTACAAAAACAATTAATATATAACTCAGTGGTTACTTTCAGTGAGAATTACGCCAGAATTATTTTTCTGGCCTTTTTTCTTAAGAAAAAAAAAAGTTTTCTGATATTTTTTCCCAAATTTCTGGCCTCTTTTCCAAAAAAAATTCTGGCATTTTTTCCATTTCCTAAAATGGAAAAATAAACGCAAGAAAAATTGAAAAAAAAAGCCCGAAAAAAATTCGGTCTAGTTTGAAGTGTATTTTGCAATTAGGTTCACGGAGTACAAAAAGCTGCAACCCCCTGCTTGGCCCAATATAGTATTTGAGGTGGGTACAAGTTTGGGTGGGTATATGCAATTTTTTGTATTGAATTTGAAGATTTCATTTTAAAAAGTTCTAAAAAAAATTTGTATATACCCAAAATTGTACCCACCCCAAATCCTATATTGGGCCAAACAGGGAGGTTGCAGAGGGGCAGCATATTCCCCCTTATGCGCGGGCTTTTTCCCCGATTTTTTTCTATCTTTTTAAAATTTACTGCTTACATTTGAAATCTATTTTATGTTTTGAATAAAGATTTCATAATATGTCATGTGGCCCCGGCCCCTTCGTCTAGTTGGAAAATACCTAAAAACATTGTATGGCCTTTCCTCCAAACGTTATTTGGAAATAAGGCCAGAATATATACATTTTCTGGCTTAATTTCAATTTTGCATTCAGGCTCTTTTTTCACACCTATCTGGCATAATTTCCACTATTTCTGGCTTATTTTCCAAAAAAATAAAGGTTTTTTTTTCAATTTTAACCCCGAAAAAAATTCTGGCATTTATTCCAAAAAAAAAAAATCTAGCGTAATTTCCGGAAGCCCAATTACAGCAACAGTCGCCAGTGTATTTAAAAAAGCTCTCCCATAAGGCCGTAAGTGCAGTAAAATTTTTGTTGGACAGGGTATAGCTGTTCTTTGAACGTTCCTAAGTTTGTCGATATCATAGGTAAGTACGAGTACATAAAATAATTTTCGACTGGAGGCCCTCACTTTTTACCAAACGTTTTGCTACAGACGTAAAAATCTATGCAGGCATTCTTAACCCGTTCTTAAATTTTTTAAATCATACCTATACTGTGGTTAATACTATACAAAAATTTTGTGTTTAATTGGACCACAAATAATAATTAATGTAGTCAATTAAATTTACAAAAAATTTAATAATAAAAATAATTTTAACTACATATATGCCTGTAAGACCTAAGGTCTTTCAAATGCAACCTGAATTGTACGGCATTAGTTAAAAGGAATATAAAGATATGACAGATTTTTTTGTTGGCACAGTATATTTGAGAATTAGGTTTTTACTAGCTCATTGTAACCCATGGGCGACATTCAATCAAAATTGAAGGTATAGAAAAGAATGCTGACTAGCATGGAGCTCTAACCCACACATCTAAGTTAGCAGTCAAACTAAGCAAACTGCATATATCCACTGCAACATTGCCTCCTGCGATTAAAATAAAAACCTTTAATATACCCCTCTCTCTCTAGCAATGCTAGCACGTTATTTTATGTGTTTCCATTGATTTTTAATAATTTTCTTTCCACTTTATAATATTCTCCCTGAATTAGGGGTCACCATGTGTAATCCAATACCAAAGCGATAAAATTCGCAATTAAAGTAAAATTGTGTAATCAAAAAATATGGTAGACACAAATTAATTAATTTCTTACTTGGAACTAAAATGGATGTGTGATAAGCTGATTAAATTCCTTATTGGGCAATCAATGGCCGCAAAAATGTAATGCATCCAAATGTTATTCATGATAGGCACTATAGCATCGATTGCTTTTCAGTATTTGTATCATCTGTTAAAATTCTCACGTATTTGAGGTCGACAAAACTGCTTAGATTTGCCATGTAAGAAATTCTTTCTCTCCTAATAGCACATTTACCCAAGGTTTGAGTCGATATAATTCCAATATTTATATGTACATATGTATGTGCTGGAATGTAATAGATACAAAATACAAAATACAAGATACATCCTTGAAGCTAATAGCTTACAGATCGATCGATATCTTTTCTGTTCTCTTTCAATTTTACGAAATACGTTTACGAAAGCGATTTCTTGTGTTTTTTTTTTTTTTTTTGTTTAAACATTATTCATTACATTTTTGTACTTCGGAAACAACCTGTTTGAAAAAATAAATGTTTCCACTTATTCATGGTTTTATTTTATTAAAATATAATGAGACTAAAAAATATTCATACTTATAATCAAAAAAAAAAAAAATAAAGAAACAATGGACTCAGCAAAAAAAAAACTTTTCAAAATTAAAAACAATCAAAGATGTCACCAAATTCCAATGCTATTCATCCCAATAAAATGTACAACGACGACTTTTCCACTTTTACTTTCAAAACTTTTCCTAGCTTCCAATAATTTTATTAATCTGTTTTATTTTTTTTTGTCTCCCTCTTCATCAGAATATAGCAGTCGCCATCTTCTTGTAGTACTTATAAAAAGTACGGGATGGTAAATCTAAAAAAAAAACCAAACTCATTTATCAAATACTTGAACTTTTTGAGTTCTTGAACTTTTCCCCATGAAAATTTTAACATTTTGTGTCGCTTATATAAAGTATTGAATTACTTAAATATTTTCCACAAGTATTTTATTTAGTCTGAATGGTGGTAGGTAACTGACTTATTTTCGACCTTCTTTATTCGAAGGATGATGATGATGCTTTTAAAGGCCGTTATATTTATTTTCAAATGTTCTATTTTTGATATTCAAACAATTCTGATTACTGTGATGTGCGTGCTTTTATTCACAATGCCATAACACTTGAAATTTGCTGCTAAACTTTACTTAGCACTTAAGAAAAATAAGAATGAAGATAGCCTTTTATATAACTATATGTATGTAAGAAGGGGTAGGATATCAGAATATCCTTCTTTTCATTTGGCTCGTCTGCTCCTCAGGAGACTAAAATTCAATCAACTTCCGACAAAGTTTACATTTCAATTAGAAAAAGGCATAAGGCTTTAGAACATATGTCTATATATACGAGGCCCACCTTCTCAGGACCCATATGGGCCGTTTGGGACATTCTGTGGGATTTTGCTTATCTAAATTCAAGTTAAATGTGAAATGTTTATCTGATTAGATATCCTCGAATGAATTCAATAGTAGCGCCCTTTTCACCTCGTCTTCGTATCGTATATTGTGGCGCTGACTGTCCCAAGGTGGGCAATACATATTTAACTATTTTCGTATGCACACCAGTTTAAACTTTTTTTTTGAAAGAACGCATAAATTGAAACAGATCCTTAGGATTGAATTGAGGTTTAGATTTCGTTTCTTTATTTTGCCTTTTTGACAATGTGTTTTCTGTTGTTTTTTTTTGTTTGTGTAGTTTTTTTCGTTAGGACTTTTTATCCTTATCAATATGGAGCACACGTCTTGTGTTGTAGTATAGGTACTGAGTATTTGCCGTATTTGCTTAAGATTTGTAGTCGGTAGCTCTTCTTCTCCTAAGTTGGAAAGAAATAAGATATCTTACGTGTCATTGCGGGTAGAATTGAAGCTGGAGCTTCACAGGACCCATCGCTCGCTCGATTGAAACCCAGTCTACAGCAAATATATCTGCAATCACACATACCTATCATACCATACATCTAACCCTATTCAATTGATATTCCTGTTGGGTACGGCAGTATACTTTACACAACAGCAATCGCCCCGCATTTTATATTGAATTTTTAATGCAAGGATTCCTTATCCGTTATTTTGATTAAAGTTTCATATAACACATTATCCTGTTGGTTTGGTTTGCTTCCTTCATATACAGAATTGTATCGCCCTAGTATTCCTGAGTACAAAACGTTTACCAGAAAAGAAAAAAAAACTATATTTGGCAGTTATCCTCTTTACGTCACGACCGGCCCGTAGCGAGGTAGGAGATTGTTTCAAAAAAAGGGGAAATGTGTAGATTGAATGGAAAAATATCAATGTCTGTCTTTGAGATGGTGCATCAAAAAATTCAAATTAAAATTGTTTCCACTACGAAAATTTGAAATGTTTCCATTTTTTAAAACTGATTGAAAGGTTAGTTGAAATAGGAAACAGTTATGTTTTATACAATAAAGTGGAAATCAATAAAACGTCATATACAACTGATACCATTTATTATTGAACCTAACATTTTCTAGTGGTATTCATATCTTCGAGTTTATTTTAGATGAAATACATCAAATTTATAAAGGGTGCAATTTTTGTATAGACGTTAAGAGTTTTTCCATTAGAATAACATTTACATATACATAAATATGAATGTATAAACTTTTTCACGCTCGTTCTTTGAGAGTAAATGTAATATTTTGCCGATGCTTTCTCACTCAAAATATATATCTTTAAAGCAGTGGCTTTTAATGGTTTAATGGGTCCATATTATCCTTTTTAAATAAAATTTCAATAGTATGGTTTGTAAGTTGTAAGAGAGTTAATGGTTTATTGAAAACTTTGCTAAATTGTTTTGGACAAATTTAAAAAACACACGTAAAACAATTGTAATTTTTTTTTAAAACCAAGTCCGATTGAAAAGGCACGCACCTGAAAAAGTACATATACAATGTATGCATGATAAAAGTATTTTTTAATGCTGAATCTTACTTACTTATTTAACGGGTTCCCGACCCGTGAAATAACCCTGCCTGAGACACGGCATAGCAGTGCTATGTGAAGTTCTTAACTATTCACCTCCAAATTGCTGCTATCAATTCTAACACTTTGTTGTAGGCTTTGTGGTTGTTTGCTGATATGGGAATTTGGGTCTGTACTCGTTAACTTGAAGACCAAGTATAGTTTCGAAAGCATGTCTGCTTGTTATAAACCCTGTACATGCTTGGAGTAGGAAACTAGAAAACACACATGGTATTTATGACACGCGACATGACTGAGTCAGTTTTATTGTGATGGCGTTTTCGACAATACCCATGAAGTAGAGCTCCTGACGATAAATCCTGTTATATGCGGCTTTAAAGTCGATGAAGAGATAGTGCATACTTTAAAGTTAAATCAGTGGAGACTTTCGTCAAGGGACGTTTTCGTTTCGGACGCTTCAAAAGAGAGAACATTTTTGAGCAAATAGTACATCCTAGCAGCATTTTTAGATATCGAACGAGGAAGGTTGGATCGAATTGAATCTAAGCTGTGGCTTATCCAGAAGATACAGTAATTTTGATATCTGGTAAGTATATACCCACCATCAAGGATACAATAGAATCTGCGCTTAAGGAACTATCTTGGGCTCGGGGTTAATCCCGTTTAAACTGAACTAGTTCTGTTTACGAGGAAAAGAAAAATGGAGGACTTGACTCCTCCTAAGGTCTGAAGCTTTCCAAGGAAGTCAAGTATCTGGCAGCTAGCCTAGAATCTAAGCATACATGGAAACAGAACACAGAGGAAAGAATGAAAAGAGCACTTTAAGCCTTCTTCAGCGATCGTTCGTCCCATACGTTGCAATGAAGCATTACAGCTAACAGACCACCACCGATTATTACTATAATACCCACTACCTTCATTTGCTGACCAGATAGTACTATTCTGAATATAACCTTAATTCTGGTACATCCCGACCATACCAAACACCGCACTAGTAGTAGAATACGACTATAGTACCTACTACCTACATTTGCCTACTAAATAGTAGTGTTCGGTAGGAAATATGACTACCAGTTTTTCTGTGAACTTAGAGTTCACACTCAGTTCAAACGGCAATATTTATAAGTAAGCGTAGACGAACAGCATAAAATCGAGTTCTACCCTAGTAGGTAAAGTACCAATCTAGAAGACTTTGTAAAACTTCACTTCTGAAAGACTTAGGTTCCAGTAAGGAACAGTGTTATCCCAGGTTTAAAGTAGTTAGTTAGTGACATCTGCTATCTCAGATTGTGATTTAGTGACGTCTGTTATCTCAGACTGTGGTTTAGTGGATCTCAGTCATGTTAATATAAGCTTATATGCATTTTTATTTTATTTAACTATGTGCCTATAAGACCTTAGGTCTTTTAAATGCAACCCGAATTGCACGGCACTAGTTTGGCACAGTGGATTTGAGAACCAGGTATTGACTGTCTCATTTTAACCCATGGGCGGCATCCAATTAAAATTGGAGCAATCAAGCACTTTATGCACTGCGCCATTGCCACCCACTTTGGAGTTTAATAAAGCTAGTTCTAAGACCAATTAAAAATGTATTTGGAGATAAGCTAAATGTACTAACTTTATTGTAAGAGTGTATAAATAATCGGAATTGTGAATAAAGAACCTCAAATACACAAAGGTTAGTTGCTTTTTTAGTAAAATCCTGGATCCAACGAGTTTATTTGAGCCTACTACAAAAAGAAAGAAACTCTTACAACGTTCGGTGGAAGGCTATAGAAACAAATAGTTATCTCAAGAAACCTAAACAAGATACAGAGACTAGCCTGTAGGGGAATAACGGGAGCATAACGGGAGCCACAAGGGCTTGAAAGCATTCTAAATCTTTCAGGCCTAGACGAGTACATAAGCAGCCAAGAGTGTTCAGTTAAGAGAAATGGGCTCTTGGAAGCCAATGCCAAAGGACATGGATCTAGCTGGCAAATGAATGCTAAAATGGCCGAACTTTATGTGACCACTAACGACTTATCATCGGCAAAATATTTTAACAAAAAATCACGATATTTATACCTGAAAGACATGAATGGGAACCCAACTTATTACAAGGAGAACAAGGTATTCCCATCTAAACCGATTGGTCAAAAAAGAAAGAGGAAACAGGTGCTGGGGTCTTTGTGAATGTCTTCTCAATATTAGGTAATCAAAGGCTGAGATTTGCGCTATTGAAAAAGCGGTCGAAATGATCAAAGAAAAAAAATTACTTGTCAGAGATAACATTTTTCGTGGAGGCTATCAATGAATTATCCAGTGAGACAGTAAGATCCCAAGCAGTAGCAAAATACCGGGGCGTACTAAACATCATCAATTCCACCTACTAAGTCTAACTCTGCTGGGTTCCTGGACATAGCAATATAGAGTAGAATGATATAGAAGATGACATGGCAAGGAAGTGTTCAATAGGGACAGCAACAGCTTATTGGTTATGGGTCCATAAGTCCCGATTGGCGTAGGTAGTTAAAAACCCGATAGATTTAAAAATGAAAGAGCAAATTAATAACTCATGAATATCCAGCAGCGATTGCGTTGTCTTTAGAAGTTTATGGCCTCTTGAATTCACGAAAGGAAAACCCAGTATATTTTATCACTGAATAAAAAAGAACTTCCTTGATAGGTGTACTAAAATGACATTTTTCCATCATAAGTATTGGTGTATTGGCACCCGATTTCTGTAAGAGATGTTAAGATGTTTATGAAATAGAAACCATTAATCACCTGCTCTGCGATTATCCAAATTGCATCCGACACTTCGGAAACAGGTTTATTGATAAACTAGACGAACTAGCGCAGATGACAATAGTAAATATGAAAAAAATATTAAGAGAGTACGGAAATGAACCAGTCTTCATTAAACATTAGTTTAGAAACATCTTTGTGTGCAAGGGGTTCACAATGGACCAATAGGCCCCCTTGTATGTAAAAACAGCCTCGTAACCTTACCTAACATAAGCTAGACTCAAGAATAACATTATCTGTAATACAATTTTTTGTAGTAAGGTAAGTCTTAATTACTTTGAAAAAAGCTCAAACAGTTTTGGTAAAAATAAAATCTGTGTATTTGTAGATATAATCTACATTTTGGTCCAACAAAACTTTGCATAAAATTTAAAAAAATATTAACCGAACCTGGGCAAACAATGGTTTTTATTTTTTTATGTTCTCATTAATGAATTTCAATTAAAATTTTAATTCATAGGAGGAGGACCCTCAAATTTTTAAAAATATTGCATACCTAAAAAAATGTTTGAAAAATATTTTTTTTTTTTTTCTTGAAAAGCAATCTAACATTTCAATATTTCGATAACGGGTGGAAAACATGTTTTCCTGGTTTGGGCTAGCCTGGGGCATTCACAAAGGAAGTGATATGATCCCTCTTCCGTCTATCCGTCCATATACAGACATAGACAAAATAATAGGAACACTCCTTACTTTTAGGTAATACTGTATCTTGCACATTAGCTAGGCGAACATGTGAACAAATTGGTGCGTTATTGTAACGGTTTATATATTGTTAATTTATTCAACGTATGATCTTGTGATTTAACAAAATGTATTTGCAATATTATGCACTTATTAGATTGCAACTACAAGCTATGCTGGTCAAAAAAATACGAACATTTGAATAAAAGCTCAAAAACATTTGTTATTAGCTTAATTCAAGATTTTGGAGAGATTTTTTTTAACTGAGAATAATTTTGAAGTCATAGGCACATTTTGTTTAATATGACATTTGGAAATCGGAACTGAAGACCAATGCGAAGCCATGTTGGTTCTGCATAACAACGGTGGATGGTGGATCCATGAGGGAGATCGCAACAGTCGTTAGGCGCTCTGCAAGGATGGTCTGGAATGCTATAAACTCCAAACATTTTGAAGAAACCAGACGTTGTCCGACTAAGATTACTTTAAGAGACAAAGCTACATTGGTTAGTAAAGCTAAAACGAATCCGTTTATGTCCTCAAAAAAATCTGCAGCGAAAAATAGAGATGCCAGTCAGTTCTAGAACTATTAGTCGTATCTTGCAGGATGCTGGCCTTCACGCACGATCTCCAAAGAAGGCAGTGTAGGAATTTGCTTTGGAGCGACTAAACGAAAATAAATTTATTCGGAATGGATGGAAAACAGTTTGTTCGTCATCTAAAGTCCGATGCCTATAATCCGTGGTACACAAAACCAACCGTGAAGCATGGAGGTGGCAGCATAATGTTATAGGGTTGTTTTCCAATATTCGTTATAGACGCCATAATGACAAAGGAGTCGTATGTGGTCATACTGGAAAATGTTATGCTTTCGTGGGCTGAGGAAAATATGCCACTTAAATGGCTTTTCAAGCAAGACAACGACCCTAAGCATACGTCAGTCTGTGGTTTCAGCGAAACAAATTGGAAGTTATGGAGTGGCCTTCTCAAACACCGGACCTTACTCTTATACTGAGAACCTTTCGAATGAGCTGAAGATTGAGGTCAGTAAGAAGCATAAACCTTCCAACAAAACGAATTTCTGGAGAATTGTCTAAGAAGTGTTGTATTCGCTTCCACAAGAAAAATGCCTGAAGTTGGTAGACTCTATGTCAAACCGAAGAATGCATGTTGAAAAATAAAGGTTTTTCAACCAAATATTAAATATTCTTTGCTAATAAATAAAAAAAATACCTTGGTTATCAAAATGTCTTGTTTTTTGTTGATTTTAATCAAGTGTTTCTATTTTTATGACCAGCTTGTTGGGTGGATAAAATCAAACGCACTTCAAAATTGTGCAAGCTCCTTTCGGTTTACAAAAAAAATTATTTAAAATAGATGATCAATATACTTACCACTAATATTTTTTTAATATTTGCTTAGTAGAAGTACTACACACAATATAACCAAAAATTTGGGAGTGTTCATATTATTTTGTCAGACGTGCTGATACCAATTCTGGTCATGTGGGTTCCCATTGACTTGTAACCCATTAGAATACCCTAGTAAGTAATCTGTAATGGCATGGATTGCAGCGTGGCTGTCTACGAAATATCTATTTTTTCTTTTGACCAGTTTACATGCGGAGCACCTCCGCCTGAAATACGTATGTATGATTTGGTTAAGGAATGATTTTCAGAACAGATTCCTGGCGCTACATGAATTTTTGTTGATGACCCGGTTTCCCTTCCAACATTGCCTTGTTGGAATCACTGTGATTGCGACAGGGTTAAAATTTATTTACGGTGAAATGTAGTCTGTTTTAATTGTCGCATTTGTAAAACTTTTTATATGTAGTATTGTGACCGTAATGGGCCATTTTTTAATTTCCACACTTTTTTAGTCGCAGAGCACTCTTGCCCGCCAGCTCTTTCGTAAATGGGTGAAGTGACTCTAAAGAAAGGAAAGTTTCTAGGTTGGTGTAGTTCTCATAGAACTAGTTGTACCGATACACGATAGTCTTTGTATTTTTGTCATTGTTTTAAGATCGGTTGTCTTTTTCAAGGCCGGGCGGCCACCAGACCAAAAATGCGTACGTCAAAAAATAAGCCTTACAGATACAATTGATCGTTTTGGGGCTAGGACCCCATCTTTTACCAAATAGCCTGCTACATGTGTAAAAAGCTATTGTGGATTGTTATTGTTATTTTTTGTTAATTTAACTATATGCCTGTAAGACCTAAGGTCTTTTAAATGCAACCTGAATTGCACGGCAATAGTTTGGCACAGTGAATTTGAGAACCAGTTATTGACTGTCTCATTTTAACACATGGGCGACATCCAATTAAAATTGGAGGTATAGAAAAGAATGCGCCTAGCGGGGGGATCGAACCCACACGTCTAAGTTAGCAATAAAGCACTTTATCCACTGCGCCATTGCCACCCACAATTTGTATCTATTTCTTGAATGTTCTCTTTCCAGTTCGGTTTACGATCTATTATCTCTATGACCGAGATATTTAGCCTAGCCAGTAATGTGTATAGTGGCTTTCAATTTATGATGAGGGGCTTATATTTGGAATGTTACATTTCCGCGTATACAAAATTAGTTCGGCTTTTAAAGGGTTCACATTTAGTCCGCAACTACTGACCCAATTACTGAACTTATCAAGGTCATTTTAAAGAATTTCCCACAGTCTGTGACCAAAAAATCTCTATAGCAAAATTTGTATTTCAGTTCTGTCTTTTTTTTGTTTTTAATAAAATAATAACAAATTAAAAAAAATAATATTCTAAATGTTTTAGGCACTCTACTTTTTAAAAATCAATAACTCCAAAATAAAATAAAATGCACGAGTGGATCACATAAAATGGTTGTATGGCAGGTACCGTTAATAACAAAATATTAAAAAAAAAAAAATTGGCCAAAATGTAGGACATGCCACAAGTAGTATACACACCAATTTTTATCAAAATCGTTAGAGCCGTTTTCGAGATAATTAAGATGGTAGAAAAATTTGGATGTCAAGTACCGTTGTTTTTGGGGCTAAAACAACGATTCAAAATCTATTTTGGACAATCAGCTAAAACGCCGAAGCTCCAAGTTTGAACTGGTTCAGCCGTTTAGGCTATAGAGATCGTTGTACAGACAGACAGACACACACACAGACGGAATTGCGGGACTCACTTTTTTGGTGTCCTCTATCATCATAATGTCAAGTTTGATTAAAATCTCGAGTTCGATTGTTTTTCCAAATGCAAAACTTGCCCTATAGTACCTATATCGCAAGTCATAATATTCTAAATCTTTTAGGCACCCATAGTTTTTTAAAAATCAATAACTCCAAAACAAACAAATATTCAATAAGAAAAAAAATCAAGGAAATTCTGGAACAGAATTTTTGCACATAGAATTACTAAATTGATTAAAATTAAGTTTGTAAAAACGGGATGTTTGAGTTTTTAGTTCTTAGTTATTTTATGTACACTCTATATTGGCAAACATTTTCCCAATTTAAAATTCTGACAATAAATCCCCTCGCACAATTACTCTCTGACTACGTGCATGACTAACTATTACCAAAATATTTACAGCAGGCTTTACGAAAACTGAATAAAACAATCAAAATTTACAGTTTGTTAAGTATATGCATCAGAATTGAAATAAAATACAAACTTTAACTTTACGTTAGGTACAAGCTGAGCAAGCTTAAATATCAATTCATAGCACACTTTGCATTACGTACAATATTTCGGAAGACCAAACGAATAGGTATATAAATTTTATTTTATGTACGTCTTAACGATTCACAATAAATATAAAATAAAAAAAAAGAAAACACAAAACGTTTCTATTTTTAAATTCCATAAAATTTTCATCTCTCTCATTAACTCACACTCTCTTTTACTGTTATTTTTCATTTTCAGTGTTTCCTGTAATTTCCATCGGATGCTGCAAACAGCCCATTTCCGCTTTACAGTATATTGCAGACGAATACAGCACGGCCGAATTGTATAGTGTGAATGCGAATTCAATTATGGTCGTCGAATGTCGAATGGAAATTACAAATTATTATTTACCCTTATATAAGAAAATTTAAATCGAAATCGAAATCCAAATCGAAATGAAAGTGAGCGAGTGAAATTGCAATCAACTTGTGTAACGGCTGCTGTAGAACGCATTGAACAGAGAGGCGCAGGCAGGCAGAAAAAGAGACAAAGATTAAATATCAAATCTCGCTTACGAGGCACTTTTTGTGTGGAGCCTCCTCCCTACTTAGCATATTTTCGTGCTTAAAGTCGGTTCGGATCTTGTTTCAATGCATAAATGCTGAATGGTAATGTTTTAGGAAATTAGAAAGGAGAGGATGATACCAGGCCCAATCCATTATGTTTAGTGGGCTGTGTTACATTACGCGGCTTCAAAATTGATTAAGAGGCAAATTCAATTTCACGTATGGTGAACGATTCTATGAAAAAGGAGTTTAATGGTGAACCGGATATATTGTGGAATAGCAAAACAGCATCTATGCATGTGAAAAGGTTTAGATTATGAACAAAAAACCTCCACCGCCTATTCAATTGACTACATTTATTAGTAGCGTCAAGAATCCGACAAGTCCTTCAATGTGTTTTCCATCGTCGAAGCACGAAAAACAACGTGAACATCATCCTGGACTATGCGGGTGCCAACGGGCGCCCAAATCACATTGTATATCCGCAACTGGTAAGCAAATATTTTACTAATTGATATTATTTAAACAAAAAAAAAACCCTTTCTATCAATTTTTCCCCGTGCTTTACATATAGCTACTTGAATAGGTTAAGGTTTTAAAGGGACTGGAAATGATAGATGAATATAATTATAACAAGCTGGCGCACAAAAGTGTACTTCGACCTTTTAAATTTGTTGATTAAACACTTGGGATTGAGGATTTTGGGTCAGCTTTTGTTGCTCAGCCCCTTCACTAATAAAATGCCATTAACATAAATTATTTTCTTTATACCTATTAGTCAGTTAGTTGTACTGAGTCAGTGTTCGTCAATTTTATTATTCGGTTGGGGTTGAAAGAAGTTTATTTAAATTATTTCTAGTATACAAATAATTTATAGTGTTCTAAAATTACCTGTATATAAAATAAATTGCCACAGCTCACACCTCGAAAGAACAACTTGTGACAAGTCTCCGGTAGTTTCAGATAAGAACCAAGTCGGAAGAGCACATGTCTGCGGTTTTGAACCAAATTTGCGCCAACTAGTGGTCGGCCCATAATAAAAAAAATAGAGAAGAAACTTTACTGAGACACTGAGTGTTCTGTTGACGAGTGAAATAAGGTATGAATGTTCGGCTCCCAATGAAAGGAGATCTTACACAGTAGGAAATTGGAGAGGAATTTGCGTGCTGCCAACAGTAGCCAAGGTAATGACAGAATTCGTCCTAGAGCGAATAAAAGACCACTGGAACTTCCTGTGTAGACTACATGAACACCTTGCGCATAATCATCGATCAGTACTTGTTGTCGTTTTAAAAAGACTTTCGACACTGTAAATAGAGAATTTTTCTGGTTTCCTTTGCACGGGGGCATCCCTGATAAATAAGTAGTTAACCAAGGCTAAAAAGGATGAATTTAAGTATCACGTACAACATAAAGAAAGGCTTTCACAAGAGTTTCATTTTTTTTTTTGAAAAATTGGCGAAAAGCAAGGCTGTACATTGTCACCGATACTGTTTCTGTTAGTAATACTTAATATGCTACATCACATCTTGACTTCGCGGATAATGTGTGCTTCTCGTTTTATAGGATCATGGATCTCAAATAGGGTTGCCGATAAGACCGAGACTAGTCTCGGTTTCGTCCCGGTCTTGGTCACCATCTCGGATGTTTTTAAAGCATCCGAGACTGCAATTTTCCGATTTTGACGAGACCTAAACGAGACTAACAAAAGTCTCGCCTGGTCTCGTCTAGTTGCCAGCACTTAATCACCGAAGACGGTGGTTTATTGAAGGAAAAAGAATTTGAATTAAGAAATTTTCTAACTCAACTGAACCGTACAAGATATAATGAGGCGAATCGGGAAAGATAGTACTGCATTGGGAATGATGTGCACTTAGGTGGTACTTTGAAAGTAACTCCTACTGGCACAAGGAAGCTGCAAACATTCTTAAATAGATGTCGGCAAAACATATTGGTAATTTGCTGGTCCAACCGTTTCTCAAATGAAGAAATTCATGCGAGAACTGGGCAGGAACCCATTGACACTATTGTACGAACACGAAAGTGGTAGTTGATGGTAAATTCCAAATGTAACGAAATTCATTACAGGTCAAGCAATGCAATAAACCTCTCCCACGCAGATCAACAGACGAGTGGACTGACCTAGAAGTACTTGACCAAGAACGGTCGAGTTGGAGTTGCTGAGATACATCTCCATAAATCACACACGATGGCGGGTAGAAGTGGTGTAGGTAATATGTTTCCAGTTACTCGTATGAAAAAATAGTCACCGCCATTATGACTGTCAATTGCAAATTGATAGTTGATAAATACTGACATTTAATATTAGACAACAAATACTAAAAGTTTTGGTCATTAAAAATGGCTCCCGGAAATTACGCCAGAATTTTTTTTTATTTTGGAAAAAACGCTAGAAAATTCTTCATATAAAATTCTGGCCTTTTTTCCTAGGAAAAAAAGCCAAAGATTTCTGATATTTTTTCCTAAATTTCTGGCCTTTTTTCCTACAAAAAAATTCTAGCGTTATTTCCATTTCCTAAAATGGGATAAAAGCCAGACAAAAAATTCGTGCTTGTGTGAAGTGTTTTTTGCAATTTGGTTCACGGGGTACAAAAAAAAAACTCGGCGCGTACGGCTGCAACAACCCTGCTTGGCCCAATATAGGGTTTGGGGTGGGTACAAGTTAGGGTATATGCAATTTTTTTTTGGATTATAAGATGTCTTTTTAAAAAGTTCAAAAAAATAATTTGCATATGCCCAAACTTGTACACACCCCAAATCCTATATTGGGGCAAGCAGGGGTGTTGCAGCCGAGTTTTTTTGTACGCTGTGAACCAAATTGCAAAAATACACTTCACACAAGCACGAATTTTTGTTCTGGCGTTTATCCCATATTTTTTTTCTGGCATTTTTTTCCATTTGAGGAAATGGAAATAACGCTAGAATTTTTAACTTTTTAAAATTAATTGTTTACATTTGAAATCTTATTTATGTTTTGAAATATGTCATGTGGCCTCCCCCGACCGGACGCACAACCACCGTCTTCATTTTGTTTGACAATACCTTAAGACAATGTATGGCCTTTCTTCCAATGAACCGGTATTTGGAAATAAGGCCAGAATATTCAAATTTTCTGGCTTAATTTCCATTTTGCTTTCAGGCCGTTTTTCCACACCTATCTGGCATAATTTCCAATATTTCAGCATCAAAAAAATGCTGCTCTCTTTTCCAATTTTAAGCCAAAACAAGTTCTGGCATTTTTTCCAAAAAAAAAATCTGGCTTAATTTCCGGTAGCCTTAAATATGATTCAAGCCTTTGTGAATTGCAAGAAAATTGATAATTCACAATGAATAGTTGTGCGTTTTTTTTTTTTTTAAATATATTGAGGTTTCTAAACTTCAATATTTATCAATGATAAAGTTGATAACTGACACTCGCAACAGGCCCTAGTTGCCTAACAAATTTTTTTAAGAATAAAAATAGTGCCTTATTTGTGTGGTCGAGAGGTATGCGTTGGTCATCGTTCATGGTGGAAGGGAATGCAAGAAAACATGATTTGATAGTTGATATTTACTACAATATGGGAAACTGAACTTTCTATCTATGAATAGATTCGAAATCCAACAACTAATTGTAGTAGTGAAACTGCACCAAGATGCAAAAATATTAGTTTCACAACGGTACTAGCTTGTAGGCAAACCAAAATGGCTGCCGAAATTTCCACAACTTTGTGTTCCTTATCGTCTGTGTTTAATACCTTCTGCTTGTTTTTCGGACTTGCCTTCCACTCTACTCGTCCATGCGGTTGTGAATTCCACATCAGCTGCCTATGATATCGTAACATACTTCATCGGTGGGAATAATAGTATTCTTCATTCATCACATAAGCATAGTGAAACCAGTTAGAGGGGATTAGTGTATTTTTCCTTAGTTCGTTCGACATTACACATTGAATGATTCAGCAACTTCTTAGCAATGAAAATTCAGTAGTTTGATATTTATTCCTTATTGTTAATGATGATAAAGAATATGTGTAGTTACAATAGATACCTAAATTCAATAGGTGGTAAAAGATACTTTTATTGCATTTCGCGTTATCATTGGACACCACCCATATGACGATTTTATTCTTTGATAGAAAGGTTTTCGTTCGATTTCATTGTGTAGTTTTTTTAAAGGTATCGTATTCAGTTCGATAGTTAGAAATGCTTTCACAGCAACAAAGGTAAATAAAAAATGACCACTCTTGTTGTCCAGCCACAAAATGCTAAAACGTTAGCGACGTATTCTTATTTCCCATGAGATTTCCGTTTCTTTAGTTTAACATTGCTAATAATTTCATGTCTACTATTACAAATGTGTATATATTTTCATGGTTGTTGAGATATATGTATGTACTCATGTTCATATATATGTTAGTAAACTCAAAGAAGGTTACAAGTTATAAAAATAAAGACTGTGGTTAACATTGTAAGGGATTTAAACGAATAATAAACGTTCGAGAAAGTTTCAAGGATATTAAGGATCATTTTCAGGAGGCACATTATCGCCAAGGGCACAAAAATAAATTTCAGAAAAAAAATATGAAAAGCTCATGTGGGGGCACAACGTGAAGAAATGGGTTCCCTATTTATGGAATTTGATGGCACGTACCTAGTAGTATAGTCGAATTGATTCACCACATACATATTTTCACATAATTCGTTGGTGATTGATTGAAAAATCACCATCGCATTTAATTTAACCGTGTCGGTACTTCGGTTCAAAGCATGCCTACTGGCAGCATCTCACATTTTATTTAAGGTTATTACAATTTGTTAATAATCTTTAATACTCCTTCTGGTGATGGTTACTACAGTGGACTGACTATCGCATGTAAGGATGTGAGAAGTCCAATCCAATTGTTAATAGATTTTGCCCAGGCTACCGTGCCCCCAAATTGAATTTTGTTTTATATTCTATCTCTATATTTTAAAAATTATTAATTTAATTAATTAACCTCAATAGCATGAACATAATTATTTAAAAAGAGAAATATTTATGTACAATTCGTTAAAGGCTATGAAACTGCTTTTAAAAAAATACATTTAATGCGCAATATTGTTTGATGTCACATGCATACAAACATTATAATGAATTGGCATTTATTATTAAAATAATTAAATTATCAACGACAGATTAAAATTTTTAAATGTCAGCAAATTTGACATTTTAAAATTTGCTGTTTTAATCTTCAAAAGAATATTAAAATATTTGGTAAACTCAAACCAACAGAATTTAATTTGTACACACCATTTGTATCTAACTATTTATTTATCAGTGTAAATATACCTACAAATAAAAATCAATTGCTGAGAAAGACCTTCACTTGTGAACGAACCGATGGATTTAGCTGAGGGTTTGTATGAACGAAAATAATCGCCCTACTCAGATACAGTGAGGTTCAACTCGTTCAGTTGCAGACGGTCAAATGGTACTATTCGATTTAACTTGATAAGCTTGGTACACTTTTTCCGACGCGAACCGAACAAATTTAATATAAGATATATTTAATTAATTATGACGACAACAAACACTATTGGCAAAATATGAAACGACCACGAGTTTGGATTTTTGTGTTTGACATACCTCAATCAAAATAATAGAACGATGTATTCGAAGTCGAAGGGCAACAGGTAGTACTTAGAATGCTACCACCACCACTAGTTCGAATTAAAAGGGTGGGTTCCACTAATTAATTTAATATGACGTTTTTATTGATCAAATTAAATTATCATGAAGAATTTTGATTGCCAAACGGACGTAGTAGCTGAAAATTTAAATTAAGTGCGACAGCAATTTTTTTTATATGAGGAAATTACAAACAACGGGAGAGAAACCGACGGTGAAAAGATTTTTGAAATATAAAATAGTGAAATTATAATTTGGGATTGAAAATTATTTATCACCTATTTTGCTTGGGAAACCATTACAAATGCCACCAAACAACGAGCAATTAAAACCAGAATAAAATTTAATAAACCAACTAAAACTACTTATACTTTTTTTCCTCCTCAATTTTTCCTTCAGCTTTTCTCTTAATTTTTTTTTAAATTCCACCAAAATTAATTTCTCCGATTTTTTTAGAACTTTCCTACAAAGAGATCTCTCAAAAATTAACTCTCGTCTTCAGACCAGAAGAACTTCAAACCAATCTTTCAAATCTTTCTTTTTTTGTTCTTATCTCCCCTGTGCTTTCAGCCAATCGGAACCCACCGACTCCTATCACTTTTTACTTGCGGTTATAGGTACTATAAGGCAAGTAATGCATTCGTCGAAAAAAAAAGTTTTGAGATAACGATCAAACATGACATTACGATGATACGGAAGGCCAAAAAGATGGTCTAAAAATTTTGTCCGTCTGTATGTCTGTCTGTTAGTCTGTCAGTCTGTCTGTATGTACATATAGACACCTACAACCCAAACGGGTGTGCCGAATTGCTTCAAACTTGGTATAGAGGCTTTAAGGTATTGTACAGAGGGGAAATTGAATTTTTTTTAGCTCAAAAAATAACGGTACCTACCATATAACGGTTACGTTAAATCCTAATTTGCTCGGAAACGGCTCTAACGATTTTGATTTTAAAAAAATCAGTGCGGCTTTTCAGGTTCGACCAATCATATGGTTGAACTTTTTTATTTAAATGTCTAAAAACGGTGCTTTCCACCGTGTCGACTATCTCATAAATAGCTTAATCGATTCTTTCGAAATTTCACACATATTTAGCTTTAGGTTGACCAATTTATACTGCGCACCAATATTTTTAATATATATTTTTTTGTATTTTTAAAAGCATTTTAAAAATTTATATTTTGAAAACTGCACATTTATTCTTTTCAAAAATTATAGTTATGTATATATTGAATTGGCGTTTTTGACTTTTTTTTCAAAATCCGCTCCACAGATTTAAAAATTTTTTTCTCATAAATTCAAATTTATCCAAGAAATAAAATGGCGTACATTTTTTTGAGCTCAAATTAGTTTAAGTATTTATTTCAGAATTTTGAATTATTTTTTCTTTGATTAAGCCGATTTAATCAATTGTTTTTAAGTTTATATTTTTAAATATTTAAGATTCTCATACCAATTTTATATATATAAGAAATTAAGTAAAAAACTACTTTAAAAATATATTTAGATTTTTAATAGAAATCTTTTGCATACGATGTGACCGAATATAAGAGCAACTTCGTGCATTTTATTTGTCAGCTATGTTTCTGAACAGTTCCACCGTTGACGAAATCCAGCGGCTCTACTGACTCGCCCATAATCCCTAGCTTTAGAAAGTAATCGTGGAATTCGCCGATCGCTTGTGTCACTTCCATGAGTGCGCGAATATTTTCTAACTTTTTGAGAGAAAACACGAAAGCACCAAATATCGAACAAGCAAATTTCTAAATAAATTGTAAAACCATTTTTCTAATCCGAATTTCCAAAACCAAAATCCGAAAGTAAGAATGGAACTCAAGCGACGAAAAAAAAGAGAATACCAATAACTAGGAACTTAAAATGAGGAAATGGCAGTTATGTTCTACTCGCGATAAAAAATAAAATGCACGACTGGATCGTACGAACTTGCTCTTGGAGCTAACAACTTAAATATAGCTTAACATTGACGCTGTTTAGTAAGTAGGCAGTCTAGTTATCATATGAAGGTTTAAAGCCGATGTAAGGAAGATTACCTTGACTCTTAGTATAATGACTTGTTAAATGGATGATTCATAGTTATCCACAAAAAATGTATATTTAAATCTAGATTATGGTTTTTAATTATGTAAGTTAGGAGAGAAATATGTACCAACGTCCTACATATATTGATGGAACTTAGGTATGTAAATATGTACTTATGATATGATAATGAAAATAAAATTGAAGGATGTATAGGTTGGTAGGTATACATATACATTTATAACTTATGTGCAAATGCATACATAAGATTCATTCTTAAAGACACATATATATGTATATATAAATTTATGAGGGGTTACATTGACTTGAGTGACACGTACGCAAAAAATGTTTATATTGCTTAGTTGTTATAGTTTAGAGGAAAACCAAAGATGCCATTTGAATTCGTGGATAAATGAGCATATACCAAAAAAAAAAACATTTCAAAAATCGTTGGAACAGTTTTTTAAAAAATTCATTTTTTACGTATAAAATTTTGAAAACATTTTCAGAAAAAAAAATTAAACGCCATTTTGAAGATATTATTAATAAGAAGGTGTTTTTTTCGTTTACAAAACAATTCTATGTACTACTGACATTATTCAGCCAAGTAGAAGACTTAGCATTAGATTTAATTGGACTTGTTGAATTATTGATTCTAAAGAGCTTTTAACGACCTTTAGTCCACAAAATTTGCGTTTCGTCCTGGCGATCTCACTTCGACTCATCAGTTGGCTAGTGAGCTCCTTACCAATACGCACTTTTTGTTAAGTTGAGTTCAACTTACAGTCTACAGCCTAAACGGTTGGATAGATTTGCATCAAACTTGATACATATTGTTTTTTCGGTAATATGGCCACACGATTTTTTTCAGACGAGAAATAACAGTAGCTCCCATACATTTTTTTGGCCAAAAGCAAAAATCTTATTTTTCTCAAAAACAGCTCCAACGATTTTTATAAAAAACAATGAAGGGAAAGGGTACCTTTTGATAATTTTTTTTGGAAAAAATTTGTTATTTTTGGTACCTCTAGTAGAACCATTTTTTAGGTTTTCGATTTTCTCGGAAACGGTTAATCTGATTTTTTTTAAATTTTTACGCAGAAGCTCCTAGAAGGTTTAAACACTATTAAGTACCAAAATCTTCCAAAAAAAAATTTGTTTGGAAATTAATTTTTTTTTTTGACAATTAAAAATTTCGAAAACGACTCAATAGATTTTTTCGAAACTTCGTATTTAGAGGTTTTTTGACATTATCTTGAATAGTATAAAAAAACAACGGTACCTTCGATATAAATGTTAAAAAACTGTTAAGAAAAAAATTTATTTCTCGAAAACAGCTCCAAGATTTTTTAAAAAGAAAATTGTGTGTTTTTAAATTAGTACAGTTCACTTTCAAGTATAAAAATATTTCTTTTTGCGTACTTATTAACGGCACTTCCCATAGAACCACTTTTCATATTGTCGACTTTCTCAATATTGGATAAGCCGATTAAAATAATTTTTTTATATAAATGCTCCCTAAAATTGTTAATAAAACTGCATACTTAAATTTTCAAAAAAAAAAGTTTTTCGATTTTTAAGAAATAAACAACATTTTTTTTTTGAAAAATAAATTTTTCAAAAACCAATCACAGAATTTTTTTTTAAATTTGAATTTTATATGTATATTAATAATATATTCAAAATGGCGTTTCAATTTTTTTTTCTAAAAATGTTTTCAACAAAATTTTATACAAAATTAATTTATTAAAAAACCGCTCCAACGATTTTTGATTTTTTTTTTGATATATTCTTATTTATCCATGAATTCAAATGGCATCTTTGTTTTCCCTCAAACTATAATGAATAAGCAATATAAAAACATTTGAGCATGTGTATTATCCATTTATTTCTACCTTACTATTATTCCCTTTTAACGTAGTTTTGCGTACGTCACTGAATACTAAATAAAATGTAGGCATACATTTATATATATATATGTGTCTTTAAGAATCACATAAATCTTATGTATGCATATTGCACCTAAATTATGAAGTTTTATGTATATAGCTATCTGCCCACCTACATCCTTCATTTTCATTATTATATGTACATGTTTACATTCTAAGGTCCCATCTATGGAGTAATTTTCCAAATTTTGAGTTTTCAAAAAAAAAAATTAATTTAAAAAAAAAATGTTTTTGAAAAATTTTGATTTACAGTGTTAAAACTTTCTAGGAGCTTCTGCGTAAAAAATTAAAAAAAGTCAAATCAACCGTTTCCCAGAAAATCAAAGAACAAAAAAATAATTCTACTAGAGGTACAAAAAATAACAATTTTTTTTACAAAAAAAAAATATCTAAAGGTACGCTTTCCCTTCATTAATTCACTGATTTCGTTTTATAAAATTCGTTGGAGCCGTTTTTGAGAAAAATAAGATTTTTGTTTTTGACCAAAAAAAATGTATAGGAGCTACTGTTATTTGTCATCTTAAAAAAAATGAAAAAAAAACGTGTGGGCATATTACCGAAAAACAAAATGTACCAAGTTTGAAGAAAATCTATCCAACTGTTTAGTTTAGGTTGTAGACTCGAAGACAGACAGACAGACGGAATTGGGGAACCCACTTTTTTGTGTGTTTTTTTTTACGAATTCATAACTCATAACTATAAGACATAGTACCTTTAAACGCAAGAAAAAATAATCTATTTCGGTAAGTTTTTGTTAGATTTTGGTCTATAACGTTTCATCTTTTACAGTAATACGAATACAGTTATTTCGGGCACTAAGATATTCTCAACGAATATACGAAAATACGAGCGATACCGGCCCCGTAGTTCAAAAATACAAATAACGGCCCCATCTTCCAATTGTACAAACGTTATCGTCTTCGTTCGAACGTTGATTCATGGTTCAGCAATTTTACATTACATTACACATTATACTAGCTAACTCTACAAAGTATAATAGATACACTGAAGCACTGGCAATGAGACTATTGACTTAAACATAACACACATAAAGCCATAGAAAGAAAGGGTACACATTTTATTTTTGAGAGCGTGTCGTTTCGTGTCGTGTTGTCGGTTAGACAGCTCCATGTTTCATCCAACGCAACGCAGCGCCGCAAAGGAAATTTTACTTCAAAAATTCCACCGTAATGATTTTTTTCGCCGGAAGAAAAAGACATTCAAATTCACTTCCGATTATTTTACTATAATTCTTAATTTTCTGTGTGAATCAAAAAATCATTTCTAAACAATGGCTATTAAATATGTTGCGAACATTTTAACGGTTCTTTAAAAATAAAAACTTTGAAATTCTTAAAATTGTGTTTTTATTTTTCTATTTCATTTATCAACTTCATGTCTCCCTCCTATCACATGAAACATTAACACAATATGAAATGGCGGATAAGTACTTAACGTGACTTCTTTCCTTTATGCTGTGTTTAATGACTTGGGGAAAAAGTTCATATCCCGGCAACATTATCTAGATATACAGATACAACAATCTTTAAATGCAGATTGTCAAGATTCAGGGAGCGAAAAAGAAACTAATAATATTCTGCTTACGTGTAGCCATATAAACATGGCAGGAGAATGGTAGCATAGCACGTTAGTCATGTTAAGTTAAAGTACCTATTTTTAAGCACATATACTCAACAACTGTGAGTTTCAAACTTCTAGAAAAGGATTCAATTATCATTTCAATAAGTCTCCTCTTTCTTGTGACTGTGTATGGTAAAATTCTTTTTAAGTGTTATTTTTGTGTGTTTTAGTGTTAGTGTTTTTTTTTTTGTTGTTTCATTATATGTATCTCTAGGAGAAGTCATAACACTTTTTGCCAGTAATATGGTCCTGAAACTAATTATTTTTTGCCAAACGATGATGTTCTTATCATGCAAACTTTGAATTGTGCTGTCCACTATTTAGTAGGGAAACAACCATAGGCAAGCAATTAGCCAAAGTGCTGTATATATCATGTAATAAATTCAACATTTTATTTTTAATTTTTTGTTTACAAAAATAAACAAATATCAACATTTCATTTCTGTGCAGGTAAAAAATACCGAACACCAGAATTTTACTTTATAATTTGTTTCTTTTTTCTCGCTGAACTGCTTTAATGGAATTAAGTTTGTACAATAGTAAAACAGCATTCTGCATTGTAGTGATCACAACTTTAGAATGCTATAGATATACATAAATACATACAAAAAAAAACTTTTCATAAAGTTACTGTTTACATCGGTCATCTGGCTTCGTTTGGAAGAAAGAAAATGGAATGCGGTTTTACGGCCAAAAAAAGTTCAACCAAAAATTCTTTATTTGAAATAGTTTGAAAGTATTTTTTTTGGTTTTAAATTTTAAAGAAAAATCGATTGAGATAAAAATTAAAATAATTATTATTTTATTATAAATAGTGACCTAAGTGTTGCACTCAATGTTTTAATTTTTAACTCTGGGAAAAAGCTGACAATTTTAAATATTTGAATGCAGAAATGTTGTTTAACATATACCAATTTAATTTTCGTAAAAAACCTCAATTTCCAATTACCCAAACAGTAACACAACTTTGTTGTAGTTTGATTGTAATCATTTTCAGATTGTGGCTAGTAGTAGTAGTAGTAGTAGTAGTAGTAGTAGTAGTAGTAGTAGTAGTAGTAGTAGTAGTAGTAGTAGTAGTAGTAGTAGTAGTAGTAGTAGTAGTAGTAGTAGTAGTAGTAGTAGTAGTAGTAGTAGTAGTAGTAGTAGTAGTAGTAGTAGTAGTAGTAGTAGTAGTAGTAGTAGTAGTAGTAGTAGTAGTAGTAGTAGTAGTAGTAGTAGTAGTAGTAGTAGTAGTAGTAGTAGTAGTAGTAGTAGTAGTAGTAGTAGTAGTAGTAGTAGTAGTAGTAGTAGTAGTAGTAGTAGTAGTAGTAGTAGTAGTAGTAGTAGTAGTAGTAGTAGTAGTAGTAGTAGTAGTAGTAGTAGTAGTAGTAGTAGTAGTAGTAGTAGTAGTAGTAGTAGTAGTAGTAGTAGTAGTAGTAGTAGTAGTAGTAGTAGTAGTAGTAGTAGTAGTAGTAGTAGTAGTAGTAGTAGTAGTAGTAGTAGTAGTAGTAGTAGTAGTAGTAGTAGTAGTAGTAGTAGTAGTAGTAGTAGTAGTAGTAGTAGTAGTAGTAGTAGTAGTAGTAGTAGTAGTAGTAGTAGTAGTAGTAGTAGTAGTAGTAGTAGTAGTAGTAGTAGTAGTAGTAGTAGTAGTAGTAGTAGTAGTAGTAGTAGTAGTAGTAGTAGTAGTAGTAGTAGTAGTAGTAGTAGTAGTAGTAGTAGTAGTAGTAGTAGTAGTAGTAGTAGTAGTAGTAGTAGTAGTAGTAGTAGTAGTAGTAGTAGTAGTAGTAGTAGTAGTAGTAGTAGTAGTAGTAGTAGTAGTAGTAGTAGTAGTAGTAGTAGTAGTAGTAGTAGTAGTAGTAGTAGTAGTAGTAGTAGTAGTAGTAGTAGTAGTAGTAGTAGTAGTAGTAGTAGTAGTAGTAGTAGTAGTAGTAGTAGTAGTAGTAGTAGTAGTAGTAGTAGTAGTAGTAGTAGTAGTAGTAGTAGTAGTAGTAGTAGTAGTAGTAGTAGTAGTAGTAGTAGTAGTAGTAGTAGTAGTAGTAGTAGTAGTAGTAGTAGTAGTAGTAGTAGTAGTAGTAGTAGTAGTAGTAGTAGTAGTAGTAGTAGTAGTAGTAGTAGTAGTAGTAGTAGTAGTAGTAGTAGTAGTAGTAGTAGTAGTAGTAATAATAGTAGTAATATTGATTTTTATTCCTTAATAAATTTATTTAAGCTAACATAAATTGCAAAAATCAGTATAGCATGGCACCTGCCGTCTGCCAGATTGACAACTAAAATAAATTAAATTTACACATGTAAGCTTCCGAACAAAAAGTATTTAAGTAACAATATTTGTAATTTAACAAAATTGAACTAAGCACGCATTGACACATCAGAAATCTTCATTGATTATTCTTTGCTATTTTGCAAAATTCATATAATTTAGCCACATCCAATTCATTCAACATATTAAAAACTTCTACTTCTGTTAAAAATTCATTTACAAAAATACTACTCCTAGTCTCTCAACGTTAAGTTGGGCATCTACCGATAAAATGAATGATATTCTCTCTTTCTCGTAAGTTGCAGATACTACATTCAAGAGGTAAGTTACTCCTATGTGGTATGAAATTCAGGCTTAATGATTCCCTTCGAAGCTTGACCATGGTAGCAATCACCTGAATACTATTTGAATCACAGAAGTAGTTTTTCTTTGCCAGATTGTGATTGGGTCTACTGTATGTTGTTCTAAATATTAAACCAGAAGCTTCAGCTATATATTCCGTTCTACAATTCTCATCTACTGCTGATATAATTTCGTATATCATAGCTTTACTGCTCGAGACAACATTTAAAACATTTAAAAAGTTTAAGTTGCATGCTTCTGCAAGTCTAACACACTCTCTGTACCAACTCTTCTGATCTTGAATGGCTTTAATGACAATTTGTCTGGTCGTGTGTCAGGCATATTGAAGACATTCAGGACGTAGTCCGCTTCCAATTTCAAAGTTTTTTATGTTAAGAGGTTCCATACGGGTTTCCAACATAATAACATAGTCCGGCGTGTTCATCGGTAACCGAAATACTCTTATTACATAGTATGTTAATAGTTTCTCAAACGAGTGAAACTTTTTGCAACCCCATACTTGCGAGGCATGCAACTGCTTCAAAAACATTCTGTTTTCCTGCTGTGTGCAATATTCTTATTCGAAGAGCATCTTTTCCATGACATATTAATAGCAGTTTTTGCCTTTTATAAATTATCATTGAAGTGTTTCTCCATATACAGGGTTCTCGAAAAAATTACTCCCAGGTAGATGTATTCACTGACACATGTTTTCGCCATTATGGTTCCATATTGCATTCGAAGCATACCGCCCTCCTCCTTTCTTAAATATCATCACCTTAGACTTCTGTATATTCCACTCCTAGGTTCCAGCCAACTGTATTGGTACACTCTGTTTATTATTAGTTGCAACGATTCTGGGGAATACGCGAATATTACAACATCATCTGCAAACAGCAAAGCCTTAATACGCTCCCCTACAAACACAACTTCACCAGGCAGGTAATCGATGAGATCATCTAAGAACAAGCGAAATAGAGTAGGGCTCAATATGTGCATACCTGTCTGAATCCCGACGTGGTATCAAACCAAGATTCAATGCATGTATCTTAAATTTGTACAAATTTCCATACTTAACTTATAACACAAAATATCATTTCTAACCCAAATTGGTTAAAATAAAACGTTTATCTTTCAATTTTTGAAAAGTCCTCTTTTGTACAATAACAAAGTCGACTAAGCTCATAGTCTCCACAAAAAAAAACTCTATAAAACTTCATAGCCACTAAAAAAGAACTTTATAAAAGCTTATTTTTGAAAGACTTAATACCGTTGAAGTGCGTCAATTAAATTTCCAATCAAAATGCAATCATTCTTAAATTTTAACACTCTCTTATTAAAAGAAAAAAAAAACTGTCCCAACTCAAAGAAACTAACTACTGGGCAACGTCAACCATTTTTTAAAATTGACTTACCTTAATAAACACGCACTTCGTCCTGATTAGAAGGAAATTTTTTGCCAAAAAAATCAAAAAAAAAAGGAAGAAGGTACGATGTTTTACCTTTGAGTCGTCCTACAAGACGTTGATATTCTCCATCTAATTGGGGAGTTTATAATAAAATTACCGCATTCAGCGACACGGTGCTGATGCTGGTGAATACCTAAACCACCATCCATTGCTTATAATGTTATCGCTATCATTTCCGTCTCGGCCCTCGTTTTTTATTTAATTTTATTTTTCCTATTTTTGTGTTTGGCTTTGACTGAGCAGCTCTGAGGAGTAGCACTGAGCAGCATTGACCTGTGCTGACTTTGGTGGTAATTCTGTTAACTTAATTTTATCATTCTTTTATATTTTTTTATAGGTGTCCTAATATTGGTGCTGCTGTACACCGCAATGGGTTCGATTATTTTCGTAACACTTGAGGGTGAAGTCGACGATAGCAACTCCTTGGAAACTGCTGTGGCCGCATCGAAACCATATCCCAGGACAGAACTGGCGAATGCTGAAATAAGATCAAGGTAAGTTCTCTATATTTCGTTGGTATGTTCATAATATCCGAAAACCGAAACTACTACTAAGGCAGGATAGTATAGTATTCCCCTGATGCTGGCGCTGGAGCTGGTTTCATCGTTGCTGTATTGTGTATGTCATTAAATTTTATTTTCTGCAATTCGTTGTTGTCGTTATCGTATCCGTCCGCTGCCGCTGTCAATATTGTAGTTGGATGTATTCGGAGCGGAGTAGAATGAGGACAACAAACAGACAAGCAAACAACACACAAAAAAAAAACTCCTTGGACCGATAAGCAGGAAGCCGTCTGTAGCTTTATTCTATTCAGCCATCCATCTATTTTTATATCTGTGTGAAGTGGCAAGATGGTCTGTATAGCGTTCTTTGTGTATGTCCAGATTCTCTTTTGGAATGCCTTGACCAATCACTATCTGAACTGTTGATTTAAAATTTGTTTTGCACTACTGTTGTTCCTGTGCTGATTCTGATTGTGATTGTGCTTCTTCTGTATTTGCAATGGATGCGTCCATCGTTGTCTGTTCCGTTGGTCCTCAAAGTTAAAGTCGACTTCTACTACAAACGAAAACTATTGTTTGTTCTTTCTTTTTGAGGAAGGGGGCCAGTACAGCTGTCGAGTTTTATTCTGTGCTGCTCTGTTTTGTCCTTTGTAAATATTTTACCTGCTTTTATAGACGATAGGAAATTTCTAGTAAAGAAAGACAAATACGCACCTTTTTGTGCTGATGTAGCTGCTGATTCTTGTCGTTGTAAGGATTACTGGGCAAAAGTTTTTCGTTCCCGTTTTATAATGAATTCTTTCCGATTTTTTCGCTTTTGCGAACAGGAAATAAACCTTAGATTAGGTATACAAGTTTTTTATCATTTTCTTCGGTCTTCTGGTCCTTTTATATTTCAAGACTAGTAAGCTCAAGATTGTATCCTTTTTATTCATTTTTATACCTGGATTCATCAGCATATAGTGGGCCAACCCATAATTTGACTTGGAAAAATTTAAGCAAAGTTTTTGATTCAGGTGAGTAATGACAAAATGATTGCCCATTACCATTGACAAAAAAGGATTCGGTACCATCCGTTTCCAAGAAATATTTTCTGAGTTAATATATTAGTAATTATAATGTGTTGTGAAGCCGCAATAGATCAATCTTTTAAATGTATGGGCCATTGACTTTGGTTTATGAGATGAATAAATAAATCAAATAAAGTTTTCGAAATGTCTCTTTTAACGCAAGTAACTACGAGCCATGCACGTCTATAAAGCCAACAGTTTCTCATCTAATATAACGCAATTGAAATAAAAAACATAGCATTTTTGATAACATATGTTGGATAGTCTTTGCCTTTTTGTTTGTGAATTAATAGATATGTATTTATATAATATGGGCCACCAAACGACCGATCAACTTACGGGAAAAATAATATAATAAATGTGATACATTTTTATTAAAGTGTTCTACTCATTGAGTCACTGTATTGAAGAAATGAAAAAGAGAACTACGTTGAACTCTTTTGATCTTTAAATATTCTTACAAGCTTAGTCTGTGTTTCGTCAGGGTCCGCTTCAAAATATTCCACTGTTTTTTCTATCTTTTCCTACAGAACCATAGGAACGTCTTACCTCATCCATTTGTCCTGCGAAAAATGGCGCCCAATGTAAGGCCTCCACTCATCACTCTGATATTGAAAATTTCAAGTTGTACCGACTGAGAAGCTTAAGTTGCATTTGTTCTGTGCTGATCCTTTGCACTTTGTTTTCCATCTGTTCTTTATTCCGGTTCATCCTCTTTAATACTTAACCATATTGCATATCTTCAATAATCAACTTGTCCTGCCAAAAATGGCACCCAATGTGAGACACCCACTTATTACCTGTGTTAATGTTAAGAATCTCATGCTCCACCGACTGAAAAGACAAGCTATAGTTCTTCTGCCCTGATCTGTTCACTGTTCTCCCCTTCTGTACTACATATATGTCTGTGCATCCCTCTTCCTTCAAAAATGGCCCCCAACGGCGGAACTCTTCTGATCATCATGATGTTAAGAATATTGTACTTTTTTAAATTTTGAGATTATCTATGTGACCATTTCTTTTTGAATTTAATAGTTGTTAATACAAATTTCGTTGATTGGACTTTTTTGGTTGTACTACACCAATTGAGCAGCCAAGTCAGAGCAGTTCCCCTGTGATCTGTAACACTGTGTTCCCCATCTGTTCTATATTCCAGTGCATCGCTTTTCCTACTGAATCCTATTACTCATCTTTCCTTATCATCTTATCCTGGCGCCCAATGCCGGATTGTACAGCTTGATAATACTTGATATGACAAGATAACCATGCGAATTTGGGTGAATTGATTCATTTTATATTAGATATTGATGATAGAATGGTTGTTTGGTGTTCCCAGCTAACTAATCACGCCAATGTTAAGAATCTCATAAGGTACATACCTTTTCTTATAAAAATGGCGCCCAACGTTGGGACTCTTTTAATCATTCTTATGTTAATAATATCATACGGTAACGAATTTGAAGCCAAGCCAGACTCTTTTCACCCATATCTGTTCCACTGATTTCTCCATTTATTCTACATATATTCTCTATTGCTCACCTTCCCTTATCAACTTGTCATGGCGCCCAACGTGGGACCTCCACTCATCACTCTCAGGTTAAAAATCTCATGCTCTGTCGACCAAGGCAAGTCATCCAGAGTTGTGCTGCCCTAACCTGGTATACGTAATGAGTTAGTTCATTGCGGAATCTAAGCATGGACGCGGAATCGCTAGGTCATGAGGGTACCTAATAACATTCTGCAAAACCATCACCATGACTCCTGCGTGCCGTCCTATGTGTAATGACCCTTGGTATGGTTGTGGTTTCTTAAGGCGACACGTCTTATCGTTTCCACAGCAACAATTTACCGTTTCAGTAAAACGGAATTTGTTTTAAATTGTTTTAGGGGGGAATTTTTTTCTGATGAAAGTAAAATGACAAAAGCAATAAGGGTAAATATAATACAAAGTAAACAAGAAAATTTAATTTATTTTCCTTTTTTCTTCAAGCATTATTATGTTTACCTTCTGCCCTCCGTCTCACCAACAATAAAAATAATTAATAATTATTATATGTATTTTTCGTAAGCGCGCATTATGGCGTCTTAAATATTTGGCTATGAAGCAATATACGTTTTTTCCTTCTTACCTTTTCTAGTTGTTTGTTTTTCTATTCTTGAAACTATTTTGGCCCAATGTGCTTCTTCCACGAACTCTGAATTGTTGTCTCACACAGAAGAATGCTATCAAAATGAATGTTGAAGAAAATACCTTTGTATACCCGTAAAATATAAACTGATGATTTTTTCCTTTTTCACCTTCGATTCAAATATAGCATGAAGCAGCAAAGAAATAGCGATAAAAGTTTGCTTTCAAGAAAATTAAAATATATTTTTTTTTATCTTCATTGCAGGACCGTCGATCGACTATGGTCAATTACTGAAGATTTGAACATTTTGTATAAAGAAAATTGGACGCGATTGGCTGCCCAAGAAGTGCAACATTTTCAGGTAAGTTAACTTGGGAATTGCCCTCATTGCAGAAAAACGTTACCGGTTGTCGGTCGGTCGTCACGAACTTACCGATGCGATGCAATGCCGTGCGGTGAAAAGGATGGTGGCAAAGATGAAAGCTGCCAATTCAGCAGCACATTGTATGGAAATTGCTAACTCGAGGGTAAAAGGTTGGACGTCAGCTATAAGGTGTTTTGTTTGCAGTTTGGAAGAGCCAAAGTTATTTTTTTTTTCTTTTAACGAGGCAAAGTATAGTCGAGTTGGCTGGCTATGTTTATCTTTCTTCTCTGGGTTCGTCCATGATGCTGGTACCACTTTGATTGTTCTCTAGGGGTTCAAATTTGCGATGGCAGTAAATCAATGTTTATTGGAAAACCGCATGTTGACCAGCCAGAGAGAGCACTTAAATGGGTTATGATGTAGAAAACCCTTTGAAGCGTGTAACACGTACTAATGCACTACGATGAGATTGTATGCATGTTGGTCGACTTGAAGGCATAATAATGTAACTACATACACACAAACATGTGTTTTAAGCTTTTGCTAAAAAAAATAATGTGCAAGTCATGTTAGCCAATGATTTGGATAGCAATTTATGGCCAACACATTCGATGTCTGTACAGATAAATCTTTACAAAAAAAACTTGTTTTGTATAATATTGAGGGTTTTTATTTTGTTGCTAAAATGAAGTCCATGTAACACAAAATCAAGGGTATAAAATTCAAATTCAAAGTGCAGGTCTGTTCCGACAGGGATAACGATGCTTGTCATTAGCTCAAAAGTTCATCACATCCTATACATCTTTATTCATATTGTACGTGCAGCGTACACACATTAAAGTGAAATTAATTTCAGAGAATATCTTTTGATATTAGTTTGTTGAGCAAAAGGTCAAACCTTTCAATGATAAAAATAGAAAAAACAGTAACTCTTTCTATGTGAAATATGAGCGCATACGTCAAACTATTATCTGTTTGGAAAGTTGGAAAAAAATTAACTCATTTAAAAGGGTTTATCGATAAGAATGAAAAGTTTGTATAGGAAAGTTGGCTTATGAACCTTATGGCTATACTATACGCTTACCTATTATTCTACTTTAGCTTAAGCCATGTACCATTTTTAAAGAGCAACAAAGTAGGTAAAAAATTGAATTAACATGTTTCGAAGTTTTTAAATTGCAAACACATCAAGCAACCCGAAATATTTTCAGGAACTTCTCGATTGAAAGTTTCCATTTACGTGAACTTCATATTTAAGTTCTCTGAATCATTTTGAATTGAAGGCTTTTTGCGAATGAGTCTATTTGACTTATGTCGAATACCCTTAACTTTGGTCCGTTTTTCAACAAAGCGTTACTGAATTTATGAACGGTGATGCCATTTGTATATATCTTCAATGTTTACACTGGACATTTAGTGGGACTTTAACAGTCGATGAAATGTAGGATTCTTAGTCTGAGGCGGGAGAATGCACGACAGTACAAGTAACGAATAAAATAAAATTAACTAAGAAATAAAGCAAACAAACATATCTAAGAATACAGTCCACAAATTGAGCAATTTTACAAGATGTCAAAAACTAATGTTTTCTTAACGTCTAGATTTTATTTAAAAATTAGGAACAAAAATTTCCAAGAAAAAAAATTAAATAAACAATTATAGAATGTAAATTTTCTGACAGCTGAATGGTTTCTTCAATGCCAAGTGCATTGGGTGGATTTTGCTTTAACGACAGAAGACAGCATTGAGTTTTTTAAGCATTAAATTCTACTAGGTTTTTTTATTCCCCATTGGACAATGCTGTTAAGATCAGAATTTAATGAGCTTATCAAAAAGCTGACGAAGTGGTTTTGCCAGCGCTGAAGAACACTTCAGGGCCAGCGGATTTGAATATATCGAGGTATTTAAGGACCCGAGAAACTCCACTAGTGCAAAAGAATATTTATCTCATTAAATCATTTATAGTCTCAAGTATTGGAGTTTTCATAACACTTTCTGTCAGCGTCGAATTAACAGCGAACTTTGCAGCAAGCAATTTTTTTTTCACGAGTGCTGACAAAAGGGTTGTCATTAAAAACGAGCATTTGAAGCGAAGACGAAGTTAAATTTTGAATGGCTAAGAACACAGCGACCGTGGCACTGCTGCCAAAATGGCCGTCTCTGATTTTGACCTGAGATATGATTACTATAGGGCAAGTTTTGCATTTGGAACCGAACTTGATATTTTATTTAAACTTGACATTTGAGGGGCCTGCCTGTCTAGTTGTACGTGAATGTTCAGACTAAACGGCTGAAGCGATTTTGTTCAAACTTTGTACTTAAGTGTCTTAATGGATTTCCCAGATTAATTGTTAATATCGTTTTCTTACCCCGAAAAATAAGGGTACCAGCCATACATTTTTTGTTAAGTTAAATCTTAATATTCGCGAAAACAACTTACGACTTTACAATTAACGGAATTCGATGAAAATTTTTACACAGGAGGCCCTTCAAATTGCAAATAATACTGCATACCAAAATTTTCGAAAAATATGTTTTGGATTTGTGTCAAAAAAAAAATGTTTTTAACATTAATTTTTCGAAAACGAGCCGATGATTACTTTGAAATTTTCTGTTTTTAGATTTTTTTTTAATGTCTATATACAATTTTCTAATTTTTACTTGCGATTATAGGTGCTACATATGTGTAAGGCAAGTTATGCATTCTTCGAAAAAATAAGTTTTGAGATAACAATCAAACATGACATAACGATGATAGCGAAGACGGAAAAAGATGGTCTAAAAATTCTTTCCGTCTGTATGTCATTCTGTCTGTATGTACAGCCCAAACGGGTAGGCCGAATTGCTTCAAACTTGGTATATAGAGTTTTTTAGGTATTGTACAGAGGGGAATGATTTTTTTTAGCTCAAAAAATAAAGGTACCTGCCATATAACTGTTACGTTAAAGCCTAACGATTTTGATTTAAAAAAATCAGTGCAGCTTTTTAGATACGACCGATCATATGATTGAAAAAAAATTTAAAAAATGTCTAAAAACGGTACTTTCCATATGACCGTTTTTTTTTTATTTCGATAATCATAAATGGCTTAACCGATTCATTCGAAATTTTAGACATATATGGGTTTAGGTTGCCAATTTATACTGCGTACCAATATTTTTAATTAATGTTTGTTTGTATTTTTAAAAGAATTAAAAAAAAAAAAAACTTTAATTTATATTTTGAAAACTGGGCCTCAGCCAGTTATATCTTTCATTGAAACTCATCATTGAAAACTTTGACTATCAATTCTGAGGCACTTAAAAATATATAAAACTGATGTTGTTTACTTACCAAAATGAAGGTAATAAGATATGTAATATATCTTGTCAAAAAAATATTTTATTTGCTCTACCATTTTCTTGTAAATTCACTTTTGATTTTTCAATGATCATTGAATGATCATTGAAAACGCTTTTCATCATTGAAAAATCAAAAGTGAATTTACAAGAAAGTGGTAGAGCAAATAAAATATTTTTTTCACAAAAAAATATTATATATCTTATTACCTTCATTTTGGTACCAAAACGACATCAGTTTTATTTGTTTAAGTGCCTCAGAATTGATAGCCAAAGTTTTCAATGATGAGTTTCAATGTAAGTTATAACTGGCGCCTAATAATTTTTTTTTCAAAAATTATAGTTATATGTATTTGGTGAATACCCATGAATGAGCGCTTTCAATTTTTTTAATTTTTTTTTAAGCTTTTTTCTCAAAAACCGCTCCACAGATTTAAAACATTTTTTTCTCATAAATTCAAATTTATACAAGAAATAAAATGGCGTAATTTTTTTAGCTCAAATTAGTTTAAGTATTCATTTCAGAATTTTGAATTATTTTTTCTTTGATTAAGCTGATTTAGTCTTTTGTTTTTAAGTTTAGCTATATTATTAAATATTTAAGATTGTCATAGCAATTTAAAAAAAAAAAATTAAAGAAAAAAATTATATAAAAAATAAAGTAAAACACGACTTTAAAAATATTTTTAGATTTTTAATAGAAATCTTTTGCATTAGATGTGATCGAACAAAAGAGCAAGTTCGTGCGATCCGGTCGTGCATTTTGTTTTATTTTAAGGTCTAGCGCCTACATGCATTGTGTATAGAAAGAGTGCATTCCCTACTAATTTTTTCAACACGGATTTGTAACCTAGTTAAAGAAAGACAAGTTATCCGTGTCTTACCAGTGACATCCGCAGAGCCACAACATTCCTTTTCCACTCTAAGAAGGTTAAAAACGAGGGTGAGGGACACAAAACGTGAATTAGAGCTGTTTACTAATCACAAACATGTGATACTAATTTGTCAAATTTGATAATTTGTTAGGTAAGACTACTCGTAAAAATAAATAATAAAAAATGTCTTATTTCCGAAGCTTTAATATTGACATTTTGTTGCTAATTAAATGAAGTGTTTAGTAATAATTGTGTGATATAACTAGGGTACGCTCTACTGCTTATTTTCTAACAGTAATTCCAACATCACCTTTTCACGAAAAATACATAATTACCTTTATATTCATATATATATATATATATAGTGTGGGTATTATGGTGCCTAATAGCCTAATATCTAGAAAAAGCTATTAGGAGAAACGCCAATGAAATATAATGTTTAAAGAATATTTTCTTTGTTTTCATTTAACATCAAAAATAAATGATATTTTATAAAATTTTATTGGCTTATAATTTTACTTATTTATAAAACTGAATAATAGAAATGCACAAATATTTATTCATCACGGAATATCTAATGTTTTCCAACAAAACTTTCCAAATCAAATTTCAAAAGACATTGTCATTAAAATAAAGGAACAATATCCCATAAACAAGATTAAATGTGATTTTGTGAAATCTCCTACCTTAACTTCTCCTATCTTACCACGGCGTCCTCCTTGTTTGCCGTCAAAGTCATTAAAACATCTTTCAATAAAACAAGAAATTTAAACCTATAAACTTATCGCCGTTCAGTATATAGATAAAGGATTAAATCTATGAAGCTTAGGTACTCTGAATAATTAACGTACATTTCTGTGCGGTTTTTTCCACAGAAATTAATTTCTATTCATGTCAAAAACTTTTCAAAACTTCGTGTTATCATTTTTCAAAAGCAACAAAAAAATGAAATGGTGGTTTTCTTAGTCATCGTCCTATGCTTTCTTGGGAACACCGTTAAAATATTTAATACAATTACTTGACGAATTTTTCTAAAGCGCCTTGATTTTGATTGAATGAACTCACAATTAAAATATAAAAATCATTCTCCAGCCTGACAATTTATACATCCTTTTCCTTCGCGAAGCTCCAACAATGTGTATAAACTTTTTTTTTGTCACTGAGGTGAGCATCCTTTCTGAATACCAATGAAACAAAAAAAAATATATGCATATACATAGGTAGATAAAATGTATTTAAAAAATCTCCATTTTTATTCCAGGACACTCTACTCCGTGCTGTGCGTCAATCAAAAGTGCAACAACCCGGTGTCCAATTGATGCTGCCTACTGGACACAAATGGTCATACGCTTCAGCCTTTCTCTACTCACTCACATTGATAACAACCATCGGTAAGTATTAAATCCAATCAGAGTGTTCTAGTTTTGTTGGTTTGTTATAATAATAGTCCTTTGAAAATCATCTACCTCAGCAAAGATTTGCTTTTCTCTCATGTGCTTTAGCCAAAATACCACAAATAAATATTGATTTTTTTATTTACGGCCGAAACCCCAAATTTCGTCAAATCTCGATTTTTCGATTTAGTTATTTTTAATCACATAACAACTTCCTGGAGTCAGTCCAATAATTTCCGATGCTTCCTGAAAAAAAAACTACTCTGTCTCCCCTCTGCATTCCCTTGTGTACTTTTTGTCTTCATCAATTCCATTAATAGTACGCTCTCCGTGCTTTTTCGAGTATACCTACCCGACTCCCAAAAGACCAGAGCAAAATGTGGAGAAGTCCCCGGGTTTATTTTTATTTGAATTTGTTAAAGGACTTTTAACGAGGCCAGGACTGGATTTATACAGGAGCTGAGGAAAGTTGACAAGAATAGGGCCTGACTTTGGATTTTTTTTTGTTTTACGAACGTAGAATCCGTTTTAATCTTCAAATTAGGAGTTAGTACTTAAGCAATAACCATAATCAGAGAACAGAGTAGGACTTTAAAAAAAATATAATGATTACAAAAAAATGATTATTTGGAACTGAGCTTTTCTCGCAATTTCAAAATTTTGACAAATAGGATTAAAATTTAAAACGATCCAAGCTCTGAACATAAACATCTAGAACCTTGTTACTTAATTCAGTAGGTTATGTACACAAAAAAAGAGTTACATTTCTAAATCAACACTTTAACCTGTTCAACCTTTTATCTGTAAACTCCCATGGTTAAGACAGGCTAAACTACTACTTGGTAAGTACAACCAAAAACGGTTTTTATCCTGTATTAGGTCTTCTCACTGATCAGACACTTCAATAACCTGGGATTGGAGAGCAATGTAAGATGTACGAGGAGACACCTGCCACATACTTGGGAATTGTGAAGAGGGAATTCACAAGAGATACACATTTCTGAGACATCACCTAATAAGGGAAGGAGGAGGACGTGCTGTAGAATAAGAAACCTCATTCAGTTCTGAAGAGGGGCAAAATAGATACCAAGGCAGCAATACCCCAAATACATAAATTCATTCCAGTTCTGAAAGCTGAGATCTCACAAATTTAGCTTTACCGAAATTTGAAGGGCCGAACCCATACCATTTTCTACTTCAATATTTCACAGAAAGACTGAGAAAAAAACAGAACTAGCCTTTATTAAATATGTACATCCTTAAAAACGTTTTAGAGTCTAAAGAAATGGAGAAATAAGAACGGAAAAGGAGGAAAAACCTTCAAACCATGCAATTGAGGCGCCATACTATTTTCAATCCACCTCTGGATTTATAGGAACGGGCCTATTTGTACTCTAGTTTTTTTATCTGAAATGGCTGACATCCTTGCAAGCTGAGTCTGATGATGAGTCTTTCGTTTGTCTTCATAGTCATCTTCGTCTTCTTAAGAGTTGAAGTATTTGTTCATTTGATATCCCTAATGATGATGACTGTCATTTCTGTGTTTCTTTTATTTTTCTTCCGTCATCTTGCTCTAATTGAAATACAAACTATATCCTACTCAACTATACTACACTATTGAGCAAAAAAAAAAAAAACAAGAATACCATTAAAAAGCTAAGTTTCCTTTGTTAAATTCTTTGTGTGTGTGTGTGCTAAATATTGAAATATGTGTCAATGGTGTGCATTTGTCAACATGTCGAAGATACAATGTCCTCTGAAGAGGACAATTTCCACACTGAATTTCCACACCCTTGTTTGTTTTGACTTTGCTTGAACTTCTGTGTGTCGGACTTGGTGTCGGATTTTCGCTTCGTCTCTTGCCTGACTTTATTCGTTCTCGTTTTCATCTTTTTTTCTGTTTCTGTTTTCCCGGAACACCAATAACGATAGAAGCTTAAATTGTACAGAAGCAGCAAGAGAAGAGGCCCTAAGAACTAACAATGTCAACCGGAAAAGTATGATTCAATAAATCTGCTGCGGAATAGTCTTTTATGGCTGAACGGGCCCGAATGCTTATTTCATTCGCCATTTTGTTCTCAATTTATGAACGAATGTTTGAAAGTGTGCCAGTAAATATTGTGAAGTCAAAATGCGTATACATAAACAATTAGGGGAAAAGGAGCGTGATAACGCACTTTCCCTCTATTTAGTCTTGTTTTTTGTTATTTTAAATTTAAGCGATAATTTAGTTCTTTAATTAATTTTCTTAATTGAAACGAGAGCGTATTTTACACACGATATTAATTAAATTGAGGCAGAACTATAGTCGGGAGTTGAACAATGGGCATTTCTTGCAATTTCAACAGTAGTATAGAGTAACAAATACAAAATTAAAAAACAAAAATCAGAAATTCGCCGAAGTATTAGATTTATGTTACAAAATTGAAGGTAAAATAAATCAAAAGCTAGTTATACAGATGAAAGCTAAAATGTAGGAAACATTTGATAATTTTTGTATAATTATTTGCAGTAGTTTTCACTACCTTAGTACGTATTATGTGTAAAAGCTCAGATTTGCTGAAAGAGTACATGAAGGCCGTAATGTAAAAGTATAAAATATTGCGTGCCGTTAATTTTTATATTAATAAGTCAATTTTTTTTAATAAGTTAATTTTTGATACATATTAATGTTTATATTTATAAAATATACATTTTTGTATATATAAGCCTAAATGCTGATTAGCTCATTATATTTGAAAATCTTTTGTTACCTAAGCCAAATCAAAATTCGTGTCGGTTACAAAGTTAGACAGATTTTATAAATTACAATTCTCAAATAGAATTCGACAAGAACTCAACTCCTGAATTTTAGATTTTTGGAAATAAAATGTTTAGTGAAGCAACCATTCCTAAACAGTTTAAACAGTTGGTGATTGGCTTAGAAGAAAATGTATTTAAAAAAAAAGGTAACCCAAATAAAGCAGAGAGTTATAGAGGTATTCCTGTATTAAATTCCCTGAATCAAAGAGCACCGTAGTGTTCAAGCAAGTTATGGCACAACACCCTTTATTTATAGCTATTTTCGACCCCTCTATCTTTAGTACCGATGAAGCCAGAAATTTCAAATACTTGCTAAGCTAGTCAAGCAAATTTCAGCTTCGTAGGCAAAGTGGCTCTTAAAATATAAGGCCCCAAAATCACAAAAACCGTAACCGACATAAGGCGTTTTTTGTTTTCTAGTTCAGAGCAGGGTCTGAGTTGTCAAATAATGTGTTTGTGTTTCTTTTTAAATCAGAACATTCAGAGCTCCAAATGAGTGGTTTCTTTTTTCGTTCTGAGTATGTGCTCGGACATAATCGACTGAGCATGTGAGTAAATGTCAAGTGTGTCAAGAAGGAAAATGTCAAGAAAAAAATAATCAGATGCAATTGAGTTGGCAAAAGAAGTTGATCGCTTGTTGATTTTCTGTGTGTTTAAAAAACATATCAGCGTTCAGAGCTAGCTCTGTTTGGGACAAGTTCAGAGCATAATCTATGTGTTCGAACTCGTTTCAGTGCTGTGCTCTGAACGAAAAAAGAAAAACATCAATAGTAGAATCTTGTAATTTTGCAGAACGATAGGTCTTATGCAAGCAAAATAATGAATCGAAAATTTGAGGTTTTCCATTCAGGGGTATTGTATCGGCCCACTTCATCTGAATTAGTGTCAATTTTATGGAGGACTTCCGTTTGCTGTAGAATAATGAAATTTGGTAGAGTGGAATGCCTTAAAGTACGTAAAAAGAGAAAAATATAAAACTTGAGGTTTTTCATTTAGAAGGAGTGGTATCAACCCAATTTCTGAAAAAAAGCTATAATGTATGTGGAGTACATTAGTATGAAATGTGGTAGTGCTGTAGAGCTGCTTAATGTGCACACCAAGCAATAAATAGAAAATCTTGAATTTTTAATTCGGTGTGTCTGCTTATTGCCATTTTGAAATTATACATGCATCTGGAAAAAATCATGACTTTTCTTAGAATTAGATTGCTCGAAGTGGTATAGAAACAACTAGAAATTTAGAAATACATTTTATCATTAAATCTAACTGACTAACAGCCTTATTTTGGTAACCTTACTTAGGAGGTTCAAAAACTCCATACTCGATGTGAACTCGATTTTTTTACCTTTTTCGTATTCTGGTAAGGACCTCACAACTTGTGAGCATCATAAAAATTTAAATCAACTTCACCAAATCTAAGATCATGATTATTAGAATTTTAACCATTCCGATAATAACTGAAGAAGCAGGACATTAAATGGCGCCAATAAAAAAGGTTTGAATCAATTTATGTATCTTGGTTTTATTACTTCACACAGGACCTACACCAGGATCGCACACAAGGGAATCTACTGCTGATAAAAGAACCAGATCGTCGACCTTACGGCCTCTAAAGCAAAGAAATAAATAAATACAATGATTATTTTTTTTAATAATATTACCCAGTAGTTGCAGTTACAAAGCTTAAGATATTTGATGCAACAATTGATTTTCTTATGGTAACACAGTTTACGGAGGAATTTAAAGTAATTCAAAGTACATTTAAATTAAGAATATTTATTACGCTATTAGATTTAATTCTGGTATTTCCCAAATGTATGTAAGAAATTTAAAGGATGAATTCTTTTGCAAAATTTTGAAAAGGCCTGATAACAACTTACCCGAAAGACTATTACTCGCTTTGGTACAATAAGTTAAATTCAATTTGGGAACCAACAGTACTTATAAATTAATGACCAAATATTTTTTGTGACTGCATTTCAGTAGTTGATGAACTAAAGTATCAGATCTATTTTGGGAGACAACTTCAAAGGCCATTTAGAGAAATATCAATTTATAGGCATCAATTTTCGAAATTATCTGGCGTTTCAAAATTAGAAAGGAAATTTTCGAAATTAAAAGTAGACCATATTAGTCCTGTTTGCTGGTTTGATGTAGAGGCTGGTCAATATGTTTCATACGCAGAGTTATCGTAATATTTCTTTGAACCTGTCACTTGACAGCCTGATGTTAAGGGCTTAGCATGATACTACTTAACAGTTGCTAATACTAAAGCACTTCACTAATATTTTCCTACTCTTATTACAACTAAACACGCCTAAGATAGTGCAAAAAATTAAGCGAACATAACTTTTTGACGTTTGTAAATGTCAAAGTGGCATATGGATTTAGTACGATACTAAAAAAAGAAAGTAGCAATTTTGTGATTTTAAATTTAGTAAAATGTTAACAAAATAGTACGATACTAAACTGGTTTAAAATAAGCAAAATTCTCTTTTTAACCTAGTATCATACTAAAAATGAATTAGCATATGTATTACTAAACCGTTAAAAATGTTGCGCCAATAATTGTAGCTAAACTATATGCCTATATTAAACGAAGCTGTTAGGTTTTTCTTAACTTAACAATTATTTTTCCCTAATTTTCTAAAATTGTATTTTTGATTTATTTTTTCTATATTTTCATTTTATGTAATTAATGAAAGTATTAGTAAAAATTAAATTAATTAGAAGTTAAATCACGGGATTTAAAGAACCGTATTCATGTGGTAAGGGTTAAGAGTAAACAAAATTTAGCCATAAAAATTTCCGAGTTTTAAAAATAACTAAAACATAATATTTCGCAATTAGAACTTAAGTTGTGTATCAGCAAACAGGCCTTTAAGAGGAACCTGTGTTTTTTATATCGCATGGAAATAACATGTTTTATTTAAGAAAATGTGGCACATTAATTTATTTCTTGGCGGAAATGCTGCCATCTTCTAAATCAAAACCTATATTAATAATTATTTAACAAGCTGAGCAAAGTCCAACGAACAGCTTCAATGTGTACAAACGGACATTAAGAACAACCCCCTCTCCAGCGCTATAGATATTTGCCATTCTATTATTCTGAACTAATTCGGATCTCTTCCAAGTCGCATTGATTATATCATCCCTAAGCTGGATTTCGGCAAAAACTTCCAAGTCACCATTCTATCTGGGAAGACTTAAGCTCCTGGGAAGGTGATGCTATCCGTTTTATACTGATGGATCAAAAACTGATGATGGGATTGGGGGGTTGGGGTGGTTTGTGTTCAAACAGACTAAAATTAAGTCTCTCTTTCCGTCTTCCTAATCACTGAAGCGTGTTCCAGGCTGACATTATGGCAATTAGAGAAGTCCTTTCCTGGTTCAAAGAAAACGTGAGATTAATTACTCATATCCGTATCTTCTCAGATAGTCAAGCGGCTATTAAGTCTTTGGAATCGTCCTGTACAAACTGCATAACTGATCTCAGCTGCCGTTCATTTCTTATGGAGATGACGCAGCAGTTCAATATTCACCTATGTTGGGCACCAGGGCATAGGGATATTCCACGGAATTGTAAGGCTGATGAACTTGCCAAAAGTGGAACGACACTACCTTTATTACTTGAAAAGGCAAATATAGATATACCCATCGCTACATGTGAGTTAATGCTCAAACAAGATGCTTAATAAAGGGCAAACATAAAATGGAAAAATGACAAAACAGTTCTGTTCAAAACTTCGTCTGAAACGCTCCAAGTGCTTGATATCCTAAAGCAGATTGCACATCAGCTCCATAATTGCAAAGCAAACTGTAATAGAAACTGCATGGACAAAGAAGAGGTGGAATTTATGCCTTATCTTCTGTCTACATGCCCTGCTCTATCTCACAGGCGTAATCTCCATCTTGAAGACTTTTTCTTCGATGATATCAGCGATCTAAGCAAAATAGACATCAAACATTAGGAGCCCAAAATGATTCAACGAATAGGGAGAACATCTGTGGATTCATGTGTTATCACAAGGGGAACAAATCTGGTCTATGTGTGCAACGCTGACAGCCTCTTCAACCTAACCTAATAATTTAACCTTTTTGTATTAACTCATGTACCTGCAAAAGTTGTTTGACATTTACATTTATCAAATCCCAAACTAGAAATGTTATGCACGAAACTGCTATAAATTATGTGAAAACTTTTAATTTTAAACTGTTCCATTGTTGATTTTAACATATTGTAATCAATTTCAATAGATTTTTTTTATAAATATTGACCATACATATATTTAACCATCAATAAAGTCGTGAACATTGAAAATGCAGCGGCCGAATTTTGTAATATCATAAAGTTTTAAGGCAATCAGTTTTTTAACACTTGAAATTGAAATTAATGGGTTATCCATTTTGAGGTTTCAAAAGTAAACGTAAATAAAACACATATAAAATATTTTTTTTTTAAATTATATTCCTTTTTATTATAAAGCTTGAACATTATGTGCGCAAAGCTACATCATTTAAATGACCACCACGCGAATTGTTGCAAGCATTGATTCTTTTGAGGTAATTTTCGATCACTTTTTGACACATATGGGCGGTATCTCAGCCATAACTGGACGAACGTTGGTTTTCAAGTGCTCAATAGTTAAGCACGGTCTTTCGCGTAGCCCCACAAAAAAAAGTCCAGCGGTAGCAAATCGCATGATCTTGGTGGTCAGTTGATATCGCCACGACGAGAAATTACGCGGCCTGGAAATGTCTCTTGCAATATAGCCATATTCGCACGAGTTGTGTGGCATGTGGCACCGTCTTGTTGAAAACACATTTTCTCCAAGTCGTATTTTTCAATAGCAGGAAAAAAAACTGGGTTATCATATGAACATAACGCTCCGAATTGACGGTGACAGTCGTTCCTTCGTCGTTTTCGAAAAAGTAGGGTTCAAGCACACCTCCGGGTCAAAGAGCGCCCCAAACAGTGACTTTTTGTGGATGTAATGGCCTCTCTTCAATTACTTGAGGATTCTCAGAACCCCAAATACGACAATTTTGTTTATTGACATACCCACCGAGTGAGAATTATGCTCCGTCGCTAAAGAACATTTTGTTCGCAAAATCGCCGTCCACCACTTGTTGTTCGACGTATCTACGGCGTTGTGAATGGTCAGCTGGCTTCAGTTGTTGTGTGAGCTGGTCTTAATATGGATGTAGGTGTAACCAATCTGTAACCAATCTCTCCAAAGTCTCTTCAAATTTCTTCACAATTTTGCCAATTGCTTGTCTAGTTGGACGATTCTGTAAACCATAATCTCCTCTTAAACCACGATATGAGGCTGTGGCAGAATCACCATTTTTGTAGTAGGTATTAACAATTTGTATGCGTTGTGCGATAGTTAAGCGAACCATTTTCGTAAATGTCAGACTTTCAACTGAAAAAAAAATTGGTTTAACAACTTAGGTCAAACTATGTATATGTCGAAATCCAGCCCTATACTTTTGAAACCGCAAAATGGATAACCCTTTATTATTTAAATTTGTATACTGATTTCTCAAACAAATTCAGGAGTTTGAAAAAGTTCTTTCCAAAAAAATGTTTCTGCTCCATCTGCAATATATCCCATTTGTCCTTATTGTCAACCAATGTGACACTTTTCAAATCTCAGTCAAAGAAACGTGAGCTTTAAAGCTGCCTGCGGTCTTGGCATACTTAGGCAGGCAGCTTTTGTATAATCTCCTTAGTCCTTCTCTATTTTGCAGTAGCAGACACCGAAAGCCGCCTAAAGGAATCTGTGCATAACTGCATAAACTGGTGCTTTGTATGATGATTTGATATAAATCTTAATTTATGCTTATTGATTGTGGAGTTAATTTCGTTGTATAGTGGCCCAGATACATCGATACATCGAACACAAATGACTCTGATGACGACACATTCAACAAAGGACAACATATGAAACACGCAAATTGTCAATGACCAGAGCCACAAACAGAACTATAGCCGGAGACAGAGCCAGAGGAAAGGATAATCACACTGATAATATGCCAAAATGTGGTCATTTTGTATGGCAGTTTTCTGTTGTAGGTAGGAAGATAGGTATAGGAACTACATTGGAAGTAAGGACGGACATAACGAAGGAGTGATACGAATACGACTTCAGCCGGCCGCTTCCAGTTTCAGTTTTCGGAGTCTGAAGCGGAGTTTTGTTTTAGCATACAATAAATAGAATTACGAGCCGGATATGTTCAACCAATAATATGAGGGGAAACAACAATTTGTTGGTTTGTGCTTTTGCCTATATTGTATAATCATGTTTAATTAAATTGTGAAGTTTTGCAGATGAAAGTATATGTATTATCATTTGCATTTTGCATGCGTAATTTTTAATGAAATTTCTGTTAAGTGATGACGACTAATGGTAGATTTTATCTTAGAGATTAAACTGTTGGGATAAAGGAATATTGTTTTATTTGAATTTGCCTTTTTGTGATTTTTTTTTTGTGTTGATGTTGTTTTTTTTTATGTTTTTATTTTATGTGTCTGTTATGGTTTTTTTTTTGTTCTTAATATATATGTAGGTAATTTGGGTCAAACTAATTGAAACATATGGCGACATGGACCTATCTATAGGCTTAATCGCATTCTATTAAAACAATTTTTCGTTGGTGTTTTTGTGTGGCAGGAAAAGCACTTAACACATGAGGAGATATATATGTATGTACCTACATATTATTGGACTCTAAAACGGAGATAAACATTTTATCGGTCGGCCGTATGGTGCACTTAAGTGGGCGCAGAGATATTATCGCCTCAAAATAGTTTGTCCTTGTTAGTAGGATTGCAAAAATAAGAAACATTCACAATAAAGTCTTTTTTGGGCGTTTAAGAGGTCTTAAAAAAATGTAATAGTATCATAAAGTTTTTTTTTCATTGCCTTTAAATAGCCAAAACGATCAGCATTTCTCCTGAGTTCTGTTTATGTCAGGAAAAGTTTAAGTGTGTATTTATTTTTAAGAAAATTGGATTCAAAATGAAAAAAAAAAATCCGGTTTAATATCTACATACATACCAAAGGGAATGTGTCCTTTCAATAAAAAAAAAAGAAACACATTAACTTGATTTCAATGAAAAAAAAAAAACAAATCAAAGTTGTGCTTCCAAGAAAAATCTCCTTAAATCAAAGAAATGAGTGTTCTAAGGAAAATTATAGTTTTTTTTTTAATTTCCTTTAGATCAAAGAAATAACTTGTACAAAACCAAAGAAAGACATGATATAAAAGCAAATCATATACAAATAGGGACATGTATATGTATAGGGTAAAGTCGGGGGATATGGTACCTAAACATTTTTGTTTATCTTTAAAAAGATTTTTAGTTCAAACAAATATAACTTTGTTTAGTTTAAATTTTTATTTATAAACAAACTACAGGAACATAAGGAGAATTAACAGTCTGTTTTGCATTTTTTTTTGCAAAAATAAAACACGCAAGAAAACGATTGAAAAAGATATGGCACCCTACCTTTTCTCTTAGTTTATGTTTGCCACATTTGTAGAACATTTTTGCTTGAAATGTACTCTGCGATTTTGACTGGATCAACTGAGAGCTTACGTAAGGCTGAATGATATGTTGCTCTTTTTGGTTTGAAAATATGTCTTTAAAGGCCTATTCACACGAGAGAGACCAACGACCATTTAAAACAAAAAATTTACCAACTTAAATTCTTCACAAATTCTAAACGAAATTCTAGAAATATAATTTATATTAATGATTACAAAAAAAAAAATTACTTTTGCGAATTGCAGCTGACTGTTACAAACAGTCAAACTTTATTCGCGTTCCATATACCATCCACACTTCCTGAATATTTTTTTTTCGCGCGCGTCTAACCTCAAAATCAGACTTTTTACTTATATTATTTACATTTTTGCATGACCAAAAATTAAGGCAAAAAATACTACAGTCGCAAAGGTAGTAAAATTTTTTGGTCTTTTGTAAAAAAAACATTCGGAATTCATCGTCGTCTTCGGTTCCAACGTTCGTCTTTAATGACACCCCTTTTGTCAGCTCTCGTGAAAAAGCCAACTTGCTTGTAGCGCAGTTAGCTGTAAACTCAACGCTGCCAGAAAGTGTAATGACTCCTCCTGTGCTTGAGAGCGTAAGCGATTTTATGGGACCAATCTTCTTCCGCACTCGTGCAGTTGCTACTCGTAGAGTCCTCAAAGATCTTGATATTCACAAACCCGCTGGCCCGGATAGTATCCCTCCCATCGTTCTGAAGAGGTGTTCTTCAACGATGACAAAACCACTGCGTAAGCTTTTCGATCTGTCCAACTCTACTGGTCTCTTTCCGAGTGTATGGAAAACAGCATTTGTCCAGCCGGTCCCTAAAAAAGGCGAATCTTCTTCACCCGCTAATTACCGTCCAATTGCACTTACGTCCCTTCTTTCCAAGGTCATGGAAACGCTGATTAATTATCAGCTTAAGAAATATCTTGAAGAACGAAAGCTCCTTAATGACCGGCAGTATGGCTTTCATAGTAATAGGTCCATTGGTGATCTGATGGTCTATCTCACCGAGCAATGGCATAAATCCTTACATCGTTTTGGAGAAAGTAAGATTATTGCGTTTGATATTCCAAAAGCATTTGATAGAGTTTGGCATCAAGCTCTCTTATCGAAAACGCGTGCATTTGGTATCGATGAATCTCTTCTTCGTTGGATTAGAAATTACCTTTCGGACCGTTCAATACAAGTTGATATTCACAAAATAAATGCTGGTGTGCCCCAGGGCTCCGTACTGTCTCCGACCCTCTTTCTCATTTTTATTAATGATCTCCTATCTGGAACTTCTAATCCACTTAATTGTTTTGCTGACGATAGTACTCTCAGTTTTTCATATTCGTTTTCAGATGCACCTTCTTGTTCTTCGGATGTGCAACTGCAACGGCAGCGTATGATAAGTTCATTAAATTCTGATCTCGACAGCATTGTCCAATGGGGAATAAAAAACCGCGTAGAATTTAATGCTTCACAAACTCAATGCTGTCTTCTGTCGTTAAAGCAGAACCCACCCCCCATGCCGCTATCCATGAAGGGCACTTGCATTGAAGAAACCGATCAGCTTTCAGTTCTTGGTATGTGCATCACAGACCACCTCTTGTGGAACGACCACATATTCGATGTCACCATAAATGCTGCAAAGTGTCTGGGCTTTCTTCGAAGGTGCAAGAAATTCTTCTCCCCGTCTGATCTAGCTGTAATCTATAAGGCCTTCATTCGTCCAAGGCTGGAGTATAACTCGCACATTTGGGCAGGAGCTCCCAAAACTCATTTGATTCTTTAAAATAGAATTCAGAATAGAGCTCTAAGAATGATAGGCGATAGAAATATAGTAGAGACATTTACATCTCTGGAACACCATCGAAATGTTAAATGTCTCTCATTATTTTATCGCTATTTTTATAAACACTGTTCCAGCGAAATAGCCAGTTGCATTCCTCCACTTAAATTTTTCAACCGTAATACTCGCGCTTCTAGGAATGCTCATCAGTTTACCCTTGAGCATTACTTCGGGCGTACTATAAAGTACAGAGATTCTTTCTTTAGCCGTACAACGCGAATGTGGAATACTTTATCCGGCTCTATTTTCCCCTCCCATTTTGATATTCAGATATTCAAAACCAATGTGCATCGGTATCTCCTCTTGCATCCTTCCCTAATTTCCTGACGCTCGCACTGTGCTTGTTCATATTAACACCTGTAGTGCGCGCAAACTTTAAGAAAAAAACATATTCGTGACGAATAAAATTAAAGCCATGTCAAAATAGTCGAATATTCATTAATTCGTTGGTCGTTGGTCGCTCTCATATGCATAGTTCTTAAGTGCTATATATTGAACAGGTGCGATATCACCCGACTTTACCCTACTACTAGGATTTTATGTTTTCTTTTTATTTAAAAAATAAATAGTAATGATGTGAAATTGTATTGAAACTTGAAACTGGTTGCAAAGACCTTTAGATGCAAAGACAGATAAATATGGCGCCCACAAGCAACCAAGCTCGGTGGCCCAATTAGCTCTAGAGTACGCTGAGCGTGTTGACACTATAACTCCCTACACCTGTAAATAAGAGGGTTTCTTGTAATTGGTTTAAGGATATACCCCCAGCGGATCATTGCCATAGCCGTGAATCATACAGTAATTAGCCTGGTGAGTCCCCTTACTTCTTCAGAAATTATGGCTAATTGCTCATGTGGATTATTCAGATAACATATACCAGTGTGTCTAAGTCCGCTTATTCCTCAAAGCACCAAGCACATACAATAGAGCTCACCATCCGCCATCAATACGAGTAGATACCGGTTATGGAATGTACCAATAATAATGTGTCAAACTAGGAAGCTCAGAACTCAATCCAACCAAGTGAAAAGTTCATAATACAGAATTAACCGGATTTCTCCCTAAAGCCACTTAGTTGTGTTCAGAGAAGAGATCAGATCTCTAATTTTTTCTGGATGGTACTGCCTGTACTTCCTGGTGGTGTAGTTTGATTCAAAGTTCTGGAATCTTTACTCAATACTTTGGTTACCAATGACGGTATCCTAGCTGGAGCTCGGAAGTTCATCCTCCAGAATCAGAGGATGCTACAAAGCTATTCTATGACAATGTCGTCCATTGTAGAAAACAAAAGATCCACGATATATACAAAGCAAGATAAATCCAGACGGACCCTGCCAATTTTTAGCAAATTGTCTATTGGATTTTGTATAGTTATTGTTATCTCAATTATTTAACCGTTTGAAACTATACAAATTATGAATTTCAAATGGCATATAGTTTGTAACTTTTAAGGCTTTCGCGGTTGTTTACATACAACATAGCTAATTTTTAGGATTTAGGAGTTCAATACTGTCCTCACCCCGAACGTTTCGCTACAAATGATATCTAACGTGGTCAACAGAAAACTGCCAAAGAGATGTTAAGAGCGATTTTGGATACGCAGCAGGTTGTAACGTTGCGTCGAAGGTCCCGTCTCTATTGCTGGTGTTGTTGTTGGTTTGCAAGTTAGGAGTAAACTATGCTCACTGTATTCGCGTATAGCCGTGAAGCGGCAATTTGATCGACCTTGTGGTGTTGATTATGGAATCCCTTTTTTTCGACAACTTAAAACTGTGACTGTCGTCACGATTGAAATTATGGATTCGTTCAATTTCAATCGATTAGCGCACCAGGTTAGGGATACAATAAACTACGTTAGCTAGAACCTTAGCTTTATTAGAGTGGATGTTCGTCTGGATGTTCGAGAATATGCTCACTTATGGTGGACTTTCCCTTTTTTTTTTTGCTAACAGACGTGTTTTTTAAGACATGTGGCAATGCTCCTCTGAGTTTGTCCTACATGTGATGACCCACAGCTGCAGGGTACAGCATATACTCCAGGTGTTTGGAGGGGGAATTTATCTTTTGGTGATTGAAGGAAATTTATAAACTTGTTGGGTGGTAAAAATATGGGTTCTAAAGGGTGATTTTTTAAGAGCTTGGTTTTTGAAAATTCAAAAAAACAGAAACTTGTAAAAAGTGAATGAAATTTTTATTTGGATCGATAAATCAATTTCTGCCATTTACTTTTTAAAAATAATTTCACTTAAATGTTGCCCGCGGCTACGCTTCAGGTGGTCCATTCTGAAGGTCCAATTTTGGCAAACTTTTTCACACATTTCGGCCGGAATCTCACCAATGACGCGTTCAATGTTGGCTTCCAAGGCAGCAATCGTGTTTGGCTTGTCCCCAGAGACAATAGACTTAACATAGCCCCACAAAAAATAGTCTAACGGGGTCAAATCACATGATCTTGGTGGCCAATTGACTGCGCCAAAACGTGAGATCAACTGCTCACCAAATTCGCCTCTCAATTGATGCATGGTTTCGCGTGCAGTATGGCATGTGGCACCGACCTGTTGGAACCACATGTCGACCGAGTTCAATTCTTGCATTTTCGGCAAAAAAAAATCTGTTATCATCGAACGGTACCTTTCTCCATTGACCGTAACCCTGCGGCCTTCATCGTCCTTGAACAAGTACGGCCCAATGATGCCGCCTGCCCATAAACCGCACCAAACAGTGCATTTTTCGGGATGCATTGGTAGCTGCTGAATTGCCTCTGGCTGCTCTTCACTCCAAATACGGCAATTCTGTTTATTCACGTATCCATTTAGCCAAAAATGAGCCTCGTCGCTGAAGACAATTTTGCGATAAAAGCTTGCGAAACACATTTTTCACAGAGCACGAATTTTGATAATAAATTTCAATAATTTGCAAACGTTGTTCAGGCGTAAGTCTATTCATGATGAAATGGCAAACAATACTGAATCGAAATGTCAAATGTTCGTGGAATTTGTCATGTGTGATCTGTCAAAAATATAAACGTCAAAAACCAATATATCATATCTCTTCACATATGTTACACCTCTTACTTATGGCAGGAAAGCGTTCTTCTCTAAAAGTCTATCTTCCCTTTCTTGCGACGAAACTGGCTTCTATATTATTTGCTTTTATGAATAGCCATTCGCTTTAAGGACATTATATCCAGCAAAGAAAATTTAGTGGCAAGATGGTCGCTGTCACATATCCTGTGGGCACGCTGAACAAGCTTAGAAACAATAGATCTTAGATTTGCCGGATAGTGGTAGGAATTAGCGTGTAGGTACCTGTTTGTGAAAAAGTGTGCGCGCTAATTTGCCATTTTGTTTCCGCCTCACTTTCACATCCAAAATACGATAGACTGTTTTTACTCTTTTACCGTTGTAAACTTCATTTTTAGGTGCTGTCAGTTCAGATGTTCGAGGAAATTCAAAATGGCCCAGTTTTTCATGATGATAAAAGTATTACCCACATACCTCCGCCAAACTTTCAGTTTTTCTTTGGAGCTATTCAGAGCTTTTTTCTCAATCTGATCCATCCAAATATCTGCAATACTGCAATTAAGGGAGCCAAGGGCAAACCCAAAGCAACTCCATTTTTTTTGCAGATAAAACTATCGCATCTAGTTTGGTAAAATTGTACTAAATCATTTTTCCTAATATAAAAATATATACATTCATCAAATTGTTTTACTAAAAACAATGTCACGGCAGTAAGTAATGTATATTCTAAAGAAACAAATATGCCAATATTTTGAAAGTGACTCATCCTAAAAAGTAAGATTAGGTAAATTATAACTTTTGGAGTAAAAGTTACGATTAAAGTTTCAGTTAATGAAATAAGAAGCCAAAAAATATCAATTATACATGAACCCATACAACAACGAGGCCGCACGTGATGTAGGGGTAACTCCGAAGGCATATAACTACTCCCAAGATCTAAGTAAATCAGTAATTAAAATTGAATTCATAATCACCCACAGCCACAAGCAGCTACTCTTTATCGCTTCAATAAAGAACGATTAATAATAATTTTAGCCTATAACTTTCAACTTCACCATTAGGAACTGCCTTATAACTTAAATACGTTTTTTTTTTGATATTCACAAAATTCTATTAAAACCCTCAAAGTTGCCAAGTTACGTTAATTACATTTTATATAAGTTTAGGTACATAATAAAAACGCTCTCCCCTTAAGAGTACAAACATCCGATATCCAGGAAATAAATCAATAGATTCTTGTACCTGTCTGGAATTTTGTAAGACTTTAGTAAAACCAATTTGTCTTGGTCCAAATCACAGTTTAGAAAAAAAAACACCATCGTATAATTTTTCTGTTTTGCTATGCGCAACAAAAGAACTCTGGGATTCACAAATCAAAAAAAAATGGCAAACGAAAAATTCCTCAACTGCAAAGTCCAACCAAACCAATTCCCATTATCTTCCTTCTTAATCGTTTTTTTTTTTAAGATTTTCATTCCTTCTTTTATGTTTTTTTTTGTCTTCACAGGCTATGGTGGTGTATCCCCTCGAACTCAGTGGGGTCGGATTGCTGCCCTAATTTACGCCCTATTTGGAATCCCCATTATCCTGTTGTATCTCTCCGCTATGGGTGAGGGATTATCGTCGGCAATGCGTTGTTTGTTCCGAAAGGCACGTTCAAAAAATTCAGGCGGCCCATCTGGAACGAAGGCACCTCCACAAGATACATCAGCAAGTGCAGCAGCCAATCACTTTGCACATCACACTGCCGGCAAGATTCATCATTATACAATGCCATCATATCAACTCGCCACTTCACCTAGCGTACCAATATCCATATGTATAATGGTACTCATATGCTACGTCGCCCTGGGGGCGGTAATATTTCATAAAATGCAAAACTGGAGTGTCCTGGAGTCATTGTATTTTTGCTTCACATCCCTCGGTACTATCGGTTTCGGCGATCTCGCTCCCACAGGCAATCTAAGTCTCTACCTGGCCTCCGGCTATATTCTCATTGGAATGGCTGTAGTTGCCATGTGTTTCAGTCTTATTCAGACAGAAATAATTCTTTGGCTGCGCAAATTCAGCGTACAAGACCATGTTCTCCCAGCTTCGGATGATGTTGCTTTGGTGTCAGTGTCGGTGACCCCAAAGTCCTGACAGCGTCAGACCGAACTCATATCCAATAACATTCAAAATCCACTCTTCGCACAACACACACTCACCCAATATAGCTCGCTACCGCGACGTTCGTCGGCCTTTCAACGCAATACTCCAGTTCGTAGATCCACTGGAGTTCCAGAAAACCACATGGAATATTTTGTGCCACGTAGCATAAGTGAGTTCAATCTTTCAGGTGTGGGAGATCTAGCTCTGCCACCACCAAGACGTTCACCCATTCAAGTGAGCAATACCAGCCACAATTTGCAGGCTCAGACAATTATGTGCGCCCCACCTCCGCCGCCCCCACCACAAATTCTAATGAAACCTCGCGAAAAGATGGTTACGTTCGAGGACGAATCCAGCGGCAAGGGGACAACTTGTCCGCATGGCGTCCCAACCACACCCAGAAAAGTGACAGGTCCGGTTAGTGGAGATGTATTCATGTGACGTGAACAGTTGTGACCATCCGAAAGTATCAATGACGAAGAGGTTGTCGAGTACAGGGTGGTTGAAGGTAAAGAAACGTCGTCGTGTAGCCTTGACGACGACGACGACGACGGCAATGATGTCAAAAGCTCATCGCCAGGCGATGTTATATGTGTATAAACTAGATGACAGTATTTATAATGTATCTTTAAGATGTATGATGCTTTGTTTAGATGTAAGAATAGGATATAACAATATACATACATGTAGTTGATTGGTATTATAGCGACATGCAAAAATGTTTTTCTTGTATTATTTCGTAAATCATGTATTGTGGGTATACACTTTGTGTCACTGAATTAAGGTCACTTCATCCAAAAACTATAAATATTTTGTTATATCTACATTTTGAAAATTATAAATTATAAATTGATAAATAATCCTAATAATATTATAAATGTGAAAGTTTGGATGGATAGATGTATGGATGTTTGTTGCTCAATAACTCCGTAACGGCTGAACGGATCTGGATAAAATTTGGAGCAGAGATAGATTATAGTCGGGAATAACACACAGCATTCCTTTTATCCCGGTAAATGTATTGTTCCCGTGGGATAGATTTGCTTTAATTTTCTATAGGGCACATAATGACATATGTACCTATCTGCTCATTCTAGAAATAGCCAACATATCTTTCGTTCTCAAAAAGCCAAAAAGCACATACACATACACGCATGCAGACACACACACGCACACACACACATTCACAAAAACACACTCGATTATCACATAGGTCATTTTTATCCCGAAAAATGGAACCTATGGGGAGGCATAAATATGAACAAAATATATACTTATGGGTGTTTGTTCCGCATTCATGCTTCATCTATTGAATGGATTTTAATTAAATTTGGGAAGCACCTGGAAGATTAGCCAAGATTTTTTTTCCCAACTTTATTTTTGTAGTTCTCACTTTTTGAATTCAATATAAAATCTTCGCTTTGTTCGCGAACATGACCATACACGACGAACATCGAAGTCATCGAACACGACAAAATCTAAATGTTTGGCCAACAGCAAGCGGCTCCCGAACCAGCCCATATGCAAGAAGAGCACAGCGAGCGCGAGCATGCTACATTCAACGACTGAACGGTTTTGAATGAAATTTTGTAAGTGGATATATTATTTCATTAGATTCCCGTGGGTCCGTAACATCGCACGAGTATCTGCTAGTATCAAATATATAAATAAAATTTAAAAACTTTGACAAATCTAAATGTTTTTATTATAAAAAACAAAAAGTAGATATCACGAAGTGCGATTGTTAAAATATAACCTTAACTATTTGACACGAAGTAAAAAAATCCAACAATATTTTTAGAAGTCGCTTAGCTTGAAACTCAAATTTGTAATTTTCGTTTTTTCTTCCATGAATTCAGGCAAAATAAATTCATTCATGCCAAATTTTACAAGTAAAATAAAATAAGAGTAATGTAAAATATAAATAAGCTAATAGAAATCAAAACATGTATTAAATAACTTTTTGATACTAAAACAAATTAAATTAAATTAAAAAAACTAAAAAAAAAACATTTTATCTTATAGTTGTAAAAAAAAATAAGATAAAATATTCAGGCAGTGTTTATGTATGTTTTTTACACACAAACACACCCACATAAGAATCTGTTAAATAAAAATTTTCGTTTAATTTCAAACAGAACAGAACCAAAAGTTTCTATATCAAAAAGCCTTACAAGTCTGTAAATAAAACGAAAGCAACAATTCATTGTAATTATTTTTGTTAAGTTTAGATCACTAGAAAGTAATTCATTTGATATTGAAAAACTAATATAATTTATTAATTGGTTCTTGACTTCAAATATATGTATATGTATGGGAAATATAATTAGACAACTATACATAAATGTGTTTTAAAAATATATAGAAACAAAAAAATCAAGCATTTGCCAATTCATAAAATGAATATAAAATTCTTACTATTATATAAAAAAAAATTATTCTATCAGTCCTTATAACAAAAAAAAAAAAACACAGTATTCTTTTTCGTGACAATGCAAAAATGGAAATGTAAAGAAAAAGAAAACTATAATGCATGTCCGTAAGAGAAATATGTATTAGGATAGTATTTTTTTTTTTTAACAAATCGAATTCGTATAATAAACTTGTAAAGTAGTAAAATTGTAAAAAAAAAAAAAATAATAATTATAATAAAGTAAATATTAAGTAAAAACAATGAAATGTGAAAGTAGAAAATAAAGTAATTTTCAGAATTTATATTAAAAGAGAAAATAAAATAATTCTTGAAAAACCAAGTTGTGTAATAAAAAATTACGAAATATTAAACAAATTTTTGATGAAGTTTTCAACAAATAAATAAAGAAGAACGAGATTGAAATGTACATATTGATTGCGTTTTTATTTCTCATTGTATATTAACGAGTATTGCATATCTTTTTCAACCAGATGGATTAGAATGTACCTACGTAATCTTCGAAGGGCCAAACTACTCCAGATTAACCAGTCATGAGTTGGCGTGTCAATAAAAACTTGCCGAATTAAGTGCTTGAACTGATAAGGACTGGATATGCTTGAAAATTAGCAATTTAATTTTTGAAAACTATTCAGCCTTATTTTGAAATTCACTTTCATGCGAAAGTTAGTCGAATTCGAATGGTTTGTATTTTGAGTTTCGAACGATTCGAAAGTTCACTTAAGCAATCGAAAGTTAATTTTTTCGTCAAAACTAACCAAATTTTGACTTTCGAATGATCGAATTAAATGTCATTTAGTTCTCGTTCAAGTTGTTTCGGACGAATAGATCCACAAAAGATGTAAGTCTGGATATTTTTACTGAAAACTAATAAATTACTTTTATGAGTTATTTGTTGGCTTTTTTAATAATGATCGCAATCCCATTCCAATTGGACCAACCGGGAGCAGAAAGAAGTAAACCTGATATATATTACAAAAAAAAGTTCCATTTTGGGAATTAAAAGAGTTCTTTTATGTTTTTTATTGATTTTAGTTTTTAACCGAAATAAATAAGTGATACATATTCATATATATATAAATGTAAAATGTGTACACTTTTAATTAAAATAATTCAGCAATTTCGTCCCGAGTGCTTCGAGATTCAAGGATTATCACTTTGTAATAAAACATTTCACTCTTGAATATTATTTGATAGATCCATTATCCTTTTCCTACTTAGAGCCGTCTTCACTTTTCACACCCAAAACAATTGCAATAGATTATCTGCAACTTATTTATTATTTTTTATATTTTGTTTAAAGAAAAAATTATTTGTGTCGGCAAGCGACTTTATTTTTAACTTTTGACATTTAAAAAGTGTGACCAGGTGTGTGTAAATTTAATAACCACTGAAGTTGTTTGTTGAACAACTGTTTTTGATCTTTGTTAAAATTTTTTAAACATAATTAAAGTGAAACGAAAGTTCAGAAAAAATCTAGTGTTTTATTATAACAGGTGATTTTTTAAGAGCTTGGTTTTTGAAAATTCAAAAAAACACAGAAACTTGTAAAAAGTGAATGAAATTTTTATTTGGATCGATAAATCAATTTCTGCCATTTGCTTTTTAAAAATAATTTCACTTAAATGTTGCCCGCGGCTACGCTTCAGGTAGTCCATTCTGAAGGTCCAATTTTGACAAACTTTTTCACACATTTCGGCCGGAATCTCACCAATGACGCGTTCAATATTGGCTTCCAAGGCAGCAATCGTGTTTGGCTTGTCCCCATAGACAATAGACTTAACATAGCCCCACAAAAAATAGTCTAACGGGGTCAAATCACATGATCTTGGTGGCCAATTGACTGCGCCAAAACATGAGATCAACTGCTCACCAAATTCGCCTCTCAATTGATGCATGGTTTCGCGTGCAGTGTGGCATGTGGCACCGTCCTGTTGGAACCACATGTCGACCGAGTTCAATTCTTGCATTTTCGGCAAAAAAAAATCTGTTATCATCGAACGGTACCTTTCTCCATTGACCGTAACCCTGCGGCCTTCATCGTCCTTGAAGAAGTACGGCCCAATGATGCCGCCTGCCCATAAACCGCACCAAACAGTGCATTTTTCGGGATGCATTGGTAGCTGCTGAATTGCCTCTGGCTGCTCTTCACTCCAAATACGGCAATTCTGCTTATTCACGTATCCATTTAGCCAAAAATGAGCCTCGTCGCTGAAACGGACGTAGCTTGCGAAACACATTTTTCACAGAGCACGAATTTTGATAATAAATTTCAATAATTTACAAACGTTGTTCAGGCGTAAGTCTATTCATGATGAAATGGCAAACAATACTGAATCGAAATGTCAAATGTTCGTGGAATTTGTCATGTGTGATCTGTCAAAAATATAAACGTCAAAAACCAAGTAGCTAAAAAATCACCCGTTACAAACGCTTTTTTAGTTGTTGATTCTTTTTCGTATCAATAAACTGACCATTATTTCCTAAATGCTTCAAAATAAGAACTATTTTTGTGGTTAATGTAGTTTTTAAATACTTAGATTTACCAAGCATACAACATAACTTTAATTTACTTTATGTTTCTGTAATAATAAGGATTTATTGCCCGACCAATTTTTTTAGTTAAAAAAAAATTCTACTAAAAAATGTCACTTTGGTCATACTAAATCCAATAGAAATGTCAGTAAATTTCAAACATCTGACTTTCAAAATAAAATTCATTCAAGTTCAAATGAATATTATTCGTTCGAATGTCAAAATATACAAAGTTCATTTGAATGAATAGATATATTCTATCGCATTAGCTATTCGTTCGAATTTCAAAATAAGGCTGATTATTGAATGTTTGTTAATTTTGAAACGGAATTATTATCTTATTATATTTCTATCAATAAAAAAATATTGTTTATCCAATGTTTATCTTTCAGATAAAATGAATTTTTACATTTCAATAATCATTGGGAAAGTTCCATTATTAAAATAAAATAGTAGTCGTTTCATGTAAAAGGATTGATTAAAACTATTAAAAAGGTTACACCTTTCGAGTTCTACGTGTTTCAAAATTAACAATTAATATTATGCTCAATCATGAGTTTCGAGGAATCTATCCTCGCTATGTTCGTAATTGACAAAAAATCCCTGACAATTATTACGATATACATAATAAAATTCTTTAGACTGCTTAGCTGTTATACTAGTTTGAGGGAAAAAGATACCATTTTAATTCTTGCACAAATACGAATATATCAACAAAAAATATTAACCGTTGGAACGGCTTATGTATGTGTATACTATTTTGAAAAAACTTTTTAGGAAAACAATTTGAAACACTAATTTAAAGAATTGATACACTATATTAAATCCGCAACCACATTCATCGAGAGTCATGAAACATACCTAAAAACAATAAACAAATGTAGCAATACTCTTCAAATATCCCGCCCTAACTTCAGAAGCCGCCACTGTGAAGTATAGTGAAAAAATGTAATGTGAATTTGACTACCATGTTATAGTTCACACTTACTGCGAACGGCAACATGTATAAGAGGAAGTCAACACTTGATGGCAAATCGAGTTGTTCGTGTACCGAGTTCTACAGAGGTGGAAATGGAAAGTACCAATCTAGTGTACAATTTGGGTCTCAGACCTTTTGAAGGCCAAGGCACCCCAGCTGGACAGTGGACACCCAAATCTAAGTCCAAGCGACGGATGCTATCTCAGTATCAGTATTTAATTTAGTGTCGACTCAAAACTTGCATTAAATAATTCGTAGTTAAAAACATGTTCAACAAGTTGCATACGCCGACTGTATTGACATAATAGGAAAACACAGTGTGATGCCAATGACGTCTTTGTGAGTAATGAGACGAAAGCGGCAAAGATAGGTTTAGTAGCAAATCAACCAAGTAAACCTAAGATGCTACGCACGCACAATACCGATTTCTTGACATAACTTTGAGGTAGTTAGGCGCCAGTTATAGCTTTCATTGAAATTCATCATTGAAAACTTTGTCTATCAATTCTAAGGCACTTAAACAAATAAAACTGGTGTTGTTTTGGTACCAAAATGAAGGTAATACGATATAAGGGTTATCCATTTTGCGGTTCAAGAAATATAGGGCTGGAATCCGACATCTGTCAAACTAAGTAGTTAAACCAATTTTATTTTTTCAGTTGAAAGTCTGACATTTACGAAAATGGATCGCTTAACTATCGCACAACGCATAAAAATTGTTAAAGCCAATTACAAAAATGGTGATTCCACCACAGCCACATATCGTGCTTTAAGAGGAGATTATGGTTTACATAATCGTCCAACTACGCAAGCAATTGGCAAAATTGTGAAGCAATTTAAAGAGACTGGATTGGTTACAGATATTGTAAGGTCTGTGCATCATCGTTTCGCTCGTACCATTGAAAATATCGCTGCTGTAAGTGAAAGTGTTGCCGAAGACCCGAATGCGTCGATTCCTCGTCGATCTCAGGAATTAGGACTGTCTTACGGCACATTATGGGGTATTTTGTATTTGGATCTACACCATCATCCATATAAAGTCCAGCTCACACAACAACTGGAGCCAGCTGATCATTCACAACATCGTAGATACGTCGAATGGGTGCTTGAACAACAGGCGGTGGACGGCAATTTTTCGAACAAAATTTTCTTCAGCGACAAAGCAACGATTGTCACCGTCAATTCAGAGCGTTGTGGTCATATGATAACCGACTTTTTTTTGTCTGCGATTCAAGAATACGACCTGGTGAATATGTGGTTTCAACAAGATTGTCCCATATGCCGCACAACTCGATCGAATATGGCTTATTTATATTTCTCGTCGTGGCGATATCAACTGGCCACCAAGATCATGCGATTTACACCGCTGGACTTTTTTTTGTGGGGCTACGCGAAAGACCGTGTTTATGCAGATAAACCTTTAACTCTTGAGCACTTGAAAACCAACATTCGTCAAGTTATGGCTGAGATACCGCCCAATATGTGTAAAAAAGTGGTGGAAAATTACCTCAAAGGAATCGACGCTTGCAACAATTCGGGTGGTGGTCATTTAAATGATGTAGTGTTTCACACATAATGTCAACGTTCAAACTTTATAATAAAAAAGAAATATCGTGAAATAAAATATATTATATGTGTTTTATTTACGTTTACTTTTGAAACTGCAAAATGGATAACCCATTATAATATTTGTTGTCAAGAAAATATTGATTTTTCAATGATGGAAAGCGTTTGCAATGAACAGCTGACATCATTGAAAAATCAAAAGCAAATTTACAAGAAAATGGTTCCTAGACCAAATAAAATATTTTTTTGACAAAAAATATTTTATACTACCTTCATCAGTTATATTTGTTTAAGTGCCTGAGAATTGATAGACAAAGTTTTCAATGATGAGTTTCAATGAAAGCTATAACTGGCGCCTTGGGATCTTTCTCAAAGATCAAACAAATGACAACCCTTGCCAATCGATGCTTCATTGAATAGCAAAGCTCTCCTTCGTGCACCTAAAATTCATCTTTTTATCCCACTACTTCCTTATGGTTCAGAGCCATTGACTTTATCAAACGTGGATGAGGATGCTATGAGTTGTTTGGAGAAATAAATGGTGAGAACAGGAGGAGTTGTACAATGACACCGGCTTAGCCAGAAGAATTAAAATACATCGACTTAGATGGTTGGGTAATGTAGAACGCATGGACATCAAAACTCCGGCCCGAAAAATCTTCGAATCCAAGGCCGAGGGATGACGCACTAAATGAAGACCGAAGCCCAAATCGAAGGGGACCTCAACCAACTTTACGTGCGAAACTGTAGGCAGCTATCTAAGGACCGAGGTGGCTGGAAAAGCTTGTTCATTTAGGCCCAAATCCACCCCCGTATGGTGTGCTATCAAATGCAAGTCACTTTGTAATTACAAACTACCATTATATAACAAACAAGTTCCGAAAATAATATCTATTTTAAAGATCAACCAAGTTTTTTCAATCAAATTGTCAATTTTTAATAAAATACAAAATTAAAAAATAAGTGGATATTCTCAGAAAGAGTTTAAGTGCCTGAGAATTGATAGACAAAGTTTTCAATGATGAGTTTCAATGAAAGCTATAACTGGCGCCTTGGGATCTTTGTCAAAGATCAAACAAATGACAACCCTTGCCAATTGATGCTTCTTCGAATAGCAAAGCTCTCCTTCGTGCAACTTAAATGTACCTTATTATCCCAGGACTTCTTTATGCTTCAGAGCCATTGACTTTATCAAACGTGGATGAGGATGCTATGAGTTGTTTGGAGAAATAAATGGTGAGAACAGGAGGAGTTGTACAATGACACCGGCTTAGCCAGAAGAATTAAAATACAACGACTTAGATGGTTGGGTAATGTAGAACGCATGGACATCAATACTCCAGCCCGAAAAATCCTCGAATCCAAGGGCGAGAGATGACGCACTAAATGAATACCGAAGCCCAAATCGAAGGGGACCTCAACCAACTTTACGTGGGAAACTGTAGGCAGCTAGCTAAGGACCGAGGTGGCTGGAAAAGCTTGTTCATTTAGGCCCAAATCCACCACCGTATGGTGTGCTATCAAATGCAAGTCACTTTGTAATTACAAACTACCATTATATAACAAACAAGTTCCGAAAATAATATCTATTTTAAAGATCAACCAAGTTTTTTCAATCAAATTGTCAATTTTTAATAAAATACAAAATTAAAAAATAAGTGGATATTCTCAGAAAGAGATGTGTCAGAGCAGCCCATGACGACTACCTGATGTACTTCTGAAAAATGTATTCTGACAATTTATTCTCTTCCAACTAAAAACCTCTATTTAATCAATTCAGCAGCACAGAGTGAAATGTTGAATACGGTTAGAAGTTTTTGAATCAGTTAAAATTAAATTAAAAAATTAGTAAAACGATTACAAAGAAATTTATTAAAATTTGAAAAGGACAAAATAATAATTTTAGAAAATAAAAGTGGCAGCGTTAACTATCGAATTTTAATAACTTTTAATTTCACATTAATTATGAAAAACTGGGAATAATATTTTGTAGACTTCGAGCATCCTTTCCAATAAAATTCAATAAAAATATCTTTTTTGCATTTTTCTTCGCTATGTATCTGCGCGTTCCAATCATTTTTTACAATCACTTTACTTTCGCTAGCGATTTGTCTAAAGTGTAGTGTTTCAATTCTATGCGGTTTTAATCCAATCATGCAGTTTTATATGTATGTACCGTACATATACAATATTCAAAATATTGAAATGTTCTCTGAATTGTCACTTAGGGAGCAACACCATATTTTTTTATTTAATTTTAAAAAATATATTTCACCATGTGGATTTAGGACAAACTCATGTGTTAGTTTCTGATTAAAAATGACAAAGCCGTAGAGTTTTTTTTTTTTAAATATATTTTTTCAGGTAGATTCAGGATGGTGATATTTTGTGGAATTTTCATAAACCTACAACACACGTCATCGTCAGTGAGATAACTGTATTTCAGCACATTCCCAACAAGAGTAAGGATTATATATTTTTTTTTTGCAGAGAAATTTCCGAAATATGTACGTGATGTACGGAGGTAAGATGGGTTTGGATGTATTTGGCTTTATTAAAAATGTTATCAACTTTAAATCCGACTATATGCATGCATACAAAAATGCCTTTGAGTAAATATTACAGCGAATCTAAATCACAGTTTGAGGTACATAAATAGGTCGAACGTGTTCGCTCTCCATGAGCAGATATGAACTTTTTTGAAATTAAGGTGAAAATAGGTCTCGTCTTTAACTACATATTAACTTGTAAATAAGCTCGTAGTTCTATGGTAAAAATTCTTGAAAAAGACAAACATATTGAATATCATTTTTCATCTCGAGCTGCAACTGCCGGAAAATTCTATGCAAAACCCTCCTAAATATCAGCATCTGGTGAGAACATCCTAAAAACTTGCGTACAGTAAAGAAAAGCTTACGTAATCAACTTGAGCGCAAGGCAATATCAAAGACAGACCCTTGTTCCGGAAAATTCTGAATCAATCGAGAAATTCCTAGAGCATTGAGCTCTTTTGGAATATGGAAGAAATTTCAACATCATCTCTGTGCTTGTATAATACACCCCGTCCATACTGCGAAAATTAAGACAACTAATTTAAAATTGAGTGAAACTCAAATAAGAAACATTTCTGAACATTCTGCATTAAATCGGCTCAGGTATACATTAGAGTCACTATCCTTTCCTCACCAGCTTGGTATAAATATATGAAATGACGACAATATAGCTTGTATTCAAATTTAAATTTGGTGTTATTTAAATTCTGAGTTCTTGTTTCCTTTATCGAAGTCCAAATTTGGACAGACATTATCCTCACACTAAAATTTTGGGATGGTGATGTTTACTCCAAAAACATAATGCCCAAAGAGAAAATCACCAAGTGAAAATGGAGCAAAGAGAAAATCTCACAAAAAAAAACGCAAGAGAAAATCCCCAAATAATCGCGCGATTTTATTTCTTTGCTTGCACTGTTTATTTGGGGTCAAGCTTAACAATATTTATTCCTTATATGTAATAATTATATAATAATTGTCTTCACCCTTCTTTTTTGATAAAATAAAAACACAATGCCTTCTTATCCATCCGTTTTACTTTTATTAAACAAACAAAAATCCTGATTTCGAAATAAAAAAAGAACAGTTTGCAATAAAATAAAGCAAAATATAAAAACTGTCAATTCTAGAAAAAACAACATTTTTTTTATATTAATCAGGGAATGGACGATAAGGGCAGGGTGTATGATATCCACTTCAAAAGATTTATTTTACTTACTGAATTAAAAAGTATCAAATAATAACTAATTTATTAACTGTATTGGAGATTATTTAAGATTTTCCAAAAAAGTAGTTATATTGGGGATTTTGTCCCCATGGGGATTTCGTCTCATTGGATACAATTTTGTTGGGGATTTGGTCTGATCGAGATTTTTTTTTTTTTTTTTGGGATTTCAGGTGGCTCCCTGAGATACACGGCTGCTCTTTCTGCATCAGACGAATATACGTTGGTTGAGGTTCTTGCTGAGCTAATTGAACTACTAACCTTGTTGATGAGTCAGCGCGATTCCTTGACGTTGCATGTTAAACCGCCTTCATTCCAGACTTGTTCCCTATTTCTGACCCTGATAAATAGGTATACCACATGTACGTGCATTTTCGCATGAAGGCTCATCAGACAATTGTGTCATATCTGCAAATTACTAATGCCAACATAATATCCCAGTTAAAGAAAAATCACCAAAGAAAACCCTTTAGCAAGATGGTCATAATGATTTCTTCTAGAATTTTAGCTGGTTACTAATCTTGCACGATAAAGTGACAAAGACAAATTTAGTAATTTACGGGGTCATGTATTTCATTCCAAATAGAGTTAAATCCATCACACTGATAGAAACTTCACGGATTGATTTGAGCCGTCAACGCGCCTTGGATCTGATGAACGTATCGCTTTGCATCGATCAAGAAAATCAAGAATCGTTTCGTGTGCTATAGAAATTTGGGTTTATCCTGTTGTTTGTTCTTCCTCTCTGTAACTCTCTCTCTGTTGTATTAATGTCATGGAATTTATAGTCCGATGGTCTGAGTTCTCAATTGCTTCAGTGTCTCTACTTCGTCGATTTATCTAAGGAGTAGTGTAATTTGTGATGTAATGATGTGAGCTGTAAAAAGAGAATTATAAAGCCAACCGCACTGAGGAAAGCCGGACTAAAGTCAAACAAGCTAAAAAAAACTTTCAACGATCATATTAACCGAATATTTGAATAACGGAAAATTAAGCCAAAAAATACTCCAACGTAGTAAAAATGCTTAGTCATTTGTAAAAAAAAGTTCGCAATGCCACTTCGCTTTCGTTCGGTTAAAACGTTTGTCTTAAGTCCCATTTGCTTGCAGCAAAGTCTACTGTAAATGATGCTGTCAGTATGTGTTATGATTTGTGCTTTACTTGAGGACGTAAATGAATTCATTGAACGAACCTTCTTTTGCATTCGTGCAGTTGGTAGATCTTAAAGATCTCGAAATACACAAATCGGTTGGTCCAGATGGTTTCTCCTCGATTGTTCTGAAGAATTGTTCCTCAACTCTATCAAAACCACTATCTGCCCTACTCTACTTGTCTCTTTCCTAAAGCTTGTAAGCAAGCACTGGTCCAGCCCGTCCCAAAAAAAGATGAATCGTCTTCATCCTTTAATTAGCCTCGCTCAGTAATCAACAGCATTCAGAAATATATAGAAGAACGAAAGCGGTTTAATTACCAGCAGTACGACTTCCGTAACAGTGGCTCCACTGGTAAATTGATGGTACGCGTATACCCCATCGAGCAGGGACACAACTGTTTACATCCAGTTTGGAGAAAGTAAGATTCTTATGCGTTTGAGATATTTCAAAAGCATTTTATAGATTTTGGCACCAAGCTCTCTTATCGAAAATACGTGTAATTGGTATTGATGAATCTTTTTTTCGTTGGGTTATAGAAGAGTCTGAAATACACAAAATATTTTGCCCTCAGGCTCCGTTTTGTCTCGGACCTTCTTTGCCATTTGCATTAATTATCTCTTATCTGGAACTATTACCATTAAATTAATTGTTTTACGACAGTGCTCTCAGCTTTTTAAATGAATTTCTGTAGTCACTCTTACTTATGTCCAAATTTTCCGCAAGATTTCCGGTGATAACTGTTCGCATTGATGTCGAGTATTCTCATTAGGGGCTGCGATTGTCTAGGGACTTGTTGGCAGAAGATCACGACCTCAAGTAGCCCCATAGAAAGAATCCTGTGATAGTTAAGTCGGGCGATCTTGCTGTCAATGCCAATTTATTAAAACGGCAGATTACGAGACAAGGAAACGCTTGCTTCATAAAATTCACTGTAACTCGAGTTGTCTGTGCGGATGCACCGTCTTGTTTAAGCCACATATTCACCAAGCATTGACCGAATTGCATACACAGTCGCGATATTCTAGACTGAGCAACCAGTCCTATGGCTGCATAGTCTTCTGTGGTTGGATTTGAATAGCTAATCGCCGGAATGTTTGCCCAGATGGCGCGAAACGATTAGGAAATCCACGTGACCACGTCGAATTTTTCTACACGCTAGGTTAGCACCACCGAAGAATGCATAGATAAATATATCGTCTCGATTTATCGATTATTCCACGCTCTTGCGGAGTATAATGCTCAATTGCTTGTCTGCCTGTGCACTGCCGCTGTCTAGTTCGCAAGTTTCAAATATGATTAACGTACGACGCCACTTATAACGTCTTTCGATAGGGTAATTATTTTGCGCCAACTAGTTCAATGGCAGTGTCCTAAATTCTGCCCAATAAAAAACCGCGTAAAAATTAATACTCAATGATGTTTCCTGTCGCTAAAGTGAGACGAGACCCACTCCAATGCCGCTGTCTATGAGCGGTACTTGCATCGATAAAACCGGGCAATTTTCCAATCATTGGTATGTCCATCGCAGACCCTCTTTTGTGGAGCGACCACATATTCTGTGTTGTCAAAAATGCTCCTAAGATCTTAGGTTCTTATGCAAGACATTTTTCTATTCTAAACTTAACATTACGCACCTTAAAAAAAAATAACAAACAATTACGGCATTGTTACTTCATGGGTACAAAACGCAATTAAACCTAGACATTAATGACTTCCCTCTGAATTTTTGTTTGAACCACCCAAATGTTCGCAGCACGTGTATTTAAAATATTCAATTTAATTTGTCACGGGAAAAAAGTTAATTGATATTTTTTTATAATTTATTCCTCTAAGCAGCGAACAAAATCTGGCAACCCTACTGCGGACTGTTAATTCATACATTAACTAATTCGACCTTCAACCTCAGTCATCTCCATCTTCCGAATCACCCTAATTCTAACTATAAGTTTTAACTACTTAAGTATTAATTTGTAGCCGAGTAAATAGAGGTTACCCCCCACCCCCTCCTACCACAACATTATATGAAAATAAAAATTAAAAAAAAAACTAAAATGTCCAAATGTTTCGTTCTTAATTATTTAAATCCTGCAGCTCATAATGGAGTACTGCCTCAACTAACAAGCAGTCCAGGCCCCTAGCCAGATGCCTCCAGTCACACAAACAAACAAACTTCCCTGCACACCACCTCATGTTAATTGCTGCATACTCAATTAGGGGTGCGCTGGTGCGTCTCTTTACCTTCTCTGTATTTCATCCATTTCCACGACTGTATTTTCAGCTTTTTGACGAGGTCGACTTAAATGTTCATCGTTGAATCTTCTCCTTCACATTCCATCGATACAGAACAGATACAGACTGGACCGACTGGACCGAATAACTCCTGAAGAAAGTTCTTCTCACAAATTGTTGTTTTTTTTTTTTGTTCCAAATAAAATAAATACGACTTTACTTAATTTTAAATTAAACTGAAAATCGAAATGTCAAATGGCATGATTGGAGAATATTTTATAGATTACATTGCCTAATAAAAGGCTGGAATATCCTGAAAGAAAAGTATACATTTTGAATTTTAGCACAATACTTAAGTATAAGCGATTTCGATAAAATTTATTGTTAATTGGCAATTTACTAAATTTGTTTATAAAGGCATTGGTTAACTATTTTTATTCCCTTAATTAAATGTACATGTTATTTTTTAATGTTTTTATTTTTTAATGAAACCAAGCTCCAAGCAATTATAAATATGTCCTCACTTAAGGTATTTAGACTACTATTAAAATGAATGAACGCAGTGCGAGTGTTGGGAAATAAGAAAGCATTCCATAGGAAATTCTGAGTATCGGAGTTGGACGAAAACACAATAGTTAATACTTTCTGTTCTTTTCTTATAGAAATTGGGCCATAGTTTCCTGATTGTAGCACAGGTGTCGAGTTAGTTCCATCTTTCGTTAGTTTTTAAAGGAATCTTTAGTAACACAGAGTCGGATTCTAATCGGCCGGCGGGTCTATCTGGGTACGTTCAAGTGTTGACCCCGTCCTTGCCAGCTCATCAATGAAGTATGAAATTGGAATAAAGCTTCTTTGTCCACTAGTTGTCAATCGTCTTTTGTAAGAAAAATTCGTCAAGATCACGAAAAACATAAAAAGCAGCTCAAAAGCTAAATATAAAATACATCAACATCAACATCAACTTCAACATCAACAACAACAACAAAATAATAATATATCTGGTCTTAGTTCTAGTATTTTAGCATACAATGTATCAGGTCTTAATAATAAGTTATTATTCACAGATTTTTTCAATTATATAGATAAAAGCTTGTGATGTTTTCTTTGTGTTTGACACACATATCTAATGAAAATACGAGTTAATTTAAAAACTACTTTAACTGATTTCAACTTTTTTGGGATGATGCGGTAAAAACATTAGTCAAAGGATGTGCAAGCGGTGGAAGTCTCTACGGGATAAAAACAACATCACCTAAAAGCTATGAGCTCATACAAATTCAAGGAGCTACTGTACTAAGAGTAAGAGTTTTACCGAAAAAGAACATGTTTAATATCCCTGCTTACATCAACTGTAATAAGTTGAATGAAGACTATAAAAAATTGAATCAAGTAATGTGTCATCTCTCAAGCAAAACTGTTTTGTTGATGGGAGATTTTAACGGTAGAGTCTCCGATATGCAGATTACAGTTAATAAAATAAACAACACGGTTATTTCGCCAGCCACCAGGATATCCAAGGACGATGTATGCAACCCAAATGGCATGATTCTTTTAGAAATGCTAAAACAAATTTTTTTTTTATTTAACTATATGCCTGTAAGACCTAAGGTCTTTTAAATGCAACCTGAATTGCACGGCACTAGTTTGGCACAGTGGATTTGAGAACCAGACTGTCTCATTTTAACCCATGGGCGGCATCCAATAAAATTGGAGGTATAGAAAAGAATGCGCCTAGCGTGGGGATCGAACCCACACGTCCTAGTTAGCAATCAAGCACTTTATACACTGCATTATTTTAAATGGCTGAACTAACGGAGATTTGGAAGGACATTACACGTTTGTTGGAGGACAGGGCAAATCTGATAGACTGGATAGATTTGATAACATCTTTTGAGGCTCAGTGCAAAACTTATCCCGACCATATGCCGTTAGTAGTAGAGTGGACCACTGAAACTGTAACTGAACGAAACAAACTTAATCTTCTTCCAAAATTAATATGGAGAAATAGGATTCTTATTCTTATCAAAACATATTAAATACAAATTTATCAGAAATGCCTGCGCATCAAAATTCTGAAGCGTTTTCAAATGAAATAACTTCTTGTATTAGGCGATCTTCAGGTATCAAAACTCCAAGTAGATCAACAAGACTTAAACAAAATTGGTTTGATTACGAGTGCATTAAAGCGCGAACAAAATCATTCTCTTTCTTACATGCAATTCGTAAATGTTATAGCGAAGAATTGAAATTCCGTGGCAAGTGCAAAAAATTAAATTGTATAACAACCAAGCTATCTCCTTAGGCCATACCAAAAATTCAAAAGAATTCTGGAAAATTGCGGCGGAAATAAACGGATCGAAGTTTGAAATAGGTACATCTATATCCGCAGATGATTTCTCAGTACACTTCCAGAATTACTACGCAACAAATCCAACTTATACTTTGCATATGTGGAACCATAAGTCTCAGACGGAATATTAGACTCCGAAATAACCCTCGATGAAATTCGAGATGTAGTAGATAAAGCTAAAAATGGAAAAGCTCCGGGAGAAGACGGCATACCGTACGAGTTTTTTAAAAATGCTTGTCCAGCTTTAAGATACCAGCCTAAACAACTCTTCAACGGAATATTTCCAACAGCTACTGTTCCTGCTTCATTTAAGCGATCCGTAATATTTCCTGTCCATAAGAAAGGCGATTTCAACAGTCCTGAAAACTATCGTGGAATATCCTTCATGAACACAATAAGTAAAACATTCTGTGGTGTACTGGTGAGCAGACTAGAAAAATGGGTAAATGAAAATAAAATTCTAGCGGAACTCCAAGCGGGATTCAGAAGAAATTACTCAACTGTTGACCAAATACTCTGCTTAACCTCAATAGTTGAAGCGTTTCAAGCAAGGAAAAAAAGGTTTATTCTTTTTTTGTAGATTTCAAGGCGACTTTTGATCTAGTAAATCGAAATATACTTATGTAAAAACTCTCCCGACTGGGCATTTCATCCAAATTTATTAGAGTTCTAAGATAGATGTATACAGATACTCAAGCAGTGGGATGGATCAGCTTATTCTCAATGGTTTAATACAGACTCTTGCGTCAAGATATCTTCTAAGTGCACTTTTATTTTCACTTTTTATAAATGATATCGTTACTTGCATACCCGGTGGAGTCCGAATTGCTGATACCAATGTTAATGTTCTGAAGGATTGTTAATAAGATGAAGGAAGATAGAGTCACCTCTAGAAGAATAACTAACCAGCTTAGCAAAAAAAAAATTCACTTAGGAAACTAGAATTTAGTAAAAGAGCAATCGAATAATTGTTGGGATATTGGGCGGAACTTAAAAGCAGCTACCTCCACCCGCTGAGTCCTGGGTGGTGTTACAAACAAAATCAGCGAAACTTTGTAAAACAATTAAAATTGACCTTATATTCTATAGGGACAAGAAAATTAATTTTAAAGGGCATTGTGAATTCTCAAGAATATTTTTTTGATCAAGGGACCTATTACGATTGTCAGTTATCAATTTGATTATTGATAAACACTGAAATTTGATTTTAAAACCTCGGCTTATTTCAAAACTGGCACAACTATTTAATGATAATGATCGATTTTCTTGTAATTCACAATGGTCTGCATCATTCTCAATTACCAAAACTCTCATCAATGAGGTTATTTAATATTAATGTTCAGTATTTATCAACCACCAATTTGCAATCATAATAGGGGTGCAAGTAAAGATTTGCTGAGCTCGTTTTTGTTGACTAATGACATCCATCCCCCTGAGTTTCAATCCGCCCTAATCATCAGCTCTCTCGTTGCCTTTCACTATGACATGACACAGCAGAGTCTAATGTTATGCTGCGTGCCAAGAATCCTCAGCTCTAAGCCACCGCAAGTTGCAAGCTTCTACTTCGACTAACTGTGGCAGAAATCGCTTTTATTGGTCCTTGGCTGGCAATATAAAAGGTGATATCAGCATGTTGTATCCCCAGCATTGACAAGTGTTTAGCAGCATTTGTCACTGCCAAAACCTCAGCTTCGAAGACACTGCTGTGATCAGCAAGTCTAGTGGAACTTGTAAGTTTAAGGTTTTCTAAGCTAAGAAACTGGGGTTGGTACAGTGTCCATTTTCGAGCCCTGCCGGTGTAAATAGCTCGCCTCATCAGTATATGGTTCGTTATTCATTTTTAAGATCCAGCTGTGGTGACATACATTTTTGCCTCTAAGTTTCTAAGGCCCGTTTGCTGATACTCATCATAAATATTTATGTTCAACTTAAAACGCTTATTGACTACTTTTTCATCTGCGTAAACTGTCACATAAGTGTATCAACAAACGGGCCTAAGTCTGCAGAATCTGAGCATGGCCAATGTGGATAGTGTTCCAGATGTTAGTTTTGTTTAGCCCTTAGGAACTGCTTACTGCTGGTTCATGTACGTAGGTGTTAATAGCATTTAGGTGCTTAAAATCCCAAAGGTAAGGTGGTCCTAATCCATCCAGTTATACCTATATAAGTCATTCTTTGTATTTTTGTTTAGGGTTTTTACGTTTGTCGTTTTTTCTCAGTGCATTCCAGACCACACCAGATTGCCGTACGTTAATATAGGTCCGTAACCGCTGCTGTGAATAAATGAATAAATATTACTATGGATTTCTTGCACTGCGACCCTGAGATCAATTGTGCCCCTGCCTAGAGCTGGCTGAGGATAGCTCATTTTACAGCTCTTCCTCCAAATTTTTTTCCCTCATGAATTTGAGTATTTGAATTATTTTTAGAGATGGTATGTCACTCTCTTCCACCTGGTATTGTCCAAGGTTTTTTTTCCTTTGTATTGGCTTTGCCGATGATATAGTTATAATAGTGAATAAGTGCTTCACAATTGCCCAGAATATGGTCCGGCGTTTCCTCTTTTGTATCACAGAACTTGCACGTGGCCCTACTTACTAAGCCAAGGATGTTGAGGTGCCTTTTTAATTTACAGTGTAATGTAAGGAGACCCGTTATTATTCTGAGGTTGTTTCTGCTTATGGTTATACAGTCTGTGAAACGCTGTTGGTTATAATTCCCAAGTAGTAGTTTGACTGTCTCATTATGGGGAGTATTATCTTATGGCCTCCTCTTCTTTTTTGATTTTATTTATAATCACATTTTCTCCTATTTCGCAGTATGTTTCAGGCCCCACTAAAGGAGTCGACGCACCTGTTTTTGCTAAAGAGTCTACTCTGCCTCCTCATTGCCCTGGACACCTACGTGGCCAGGTACCCAAAGAAGTGTGACATTATTATTTTTGCAGAGTTCATTTAACCTGCCTACACATTTCCATACCAGTTTAGAACTGATAGAGTAGGAGCTTAAAGCTTTGAGTGCGGCTTGGCTATCTGACATGATGGCAATATTTTGTTAATTGTAATTTCTTTCGAGGTTACGATCTGCACATTTTCCTATAGCTTGTGCTTCAGCTTGGAAAATACTAGTAGACTGTCCCATCGGTATGGAAAGTTTGGTTCTTGGCCCAAATATTCCTGCACCAGTCCCTTCCGATGTTCTCGATCCATCAGTGTACCGCTTGATGGTGTTTGCTTTCAGAGTGTAGTTAACAGTTTCCCCTACCCACTCTTTCTTGCTACTTAACTTCGTTTGAAAGTTTTTCTCGAAGTTATATTTTTTAATCATACCATCTCTTGGAATGTCAATAAGGTCAGTTACTGAAGACTTCTTAATGTTGTGTCTTTCCCTGAGACCTATACATTTGCCAGTCCCAGTTCCCTTTTTGTCAAATCTCATAATGGCTCCCCCTACAGCACTTCTAATAACCTCGTGTAGAGGAGACAGATGAAGTATAACCTCCATGGCTTATGTAGGGCAGGTTCTCATTGCTCCAAATATGACTAAGCATGCGAGCCTTTGTAGTTTCTCCTAGTTGTTCATAGTTCGGTTCGTTTGCGACATGCGACCGCACCATAGGTAATGATGGGTCATACCAGCATGTTGTACATCCATCTAAGGATTTTCGGCTTGCAACCCCAAGATTTGCCTGCAGGTCTCTTGCATATCATTATTGCCTTTGTGGCTTTCCCGAAGGTTGATTCTACATACTTGTTCCAGAGGAGTTTACTATCTAGTGTGATACCTAGGTATTTTACCTCCCTCTTAGTTTCTATTACTTCGCCAGCTACCCGGATAGGTTTCATGTGTGGTAGAAGTCTTTTCTTGGTAAACGGTATAATTGTCGTTTTTTAGGGTTGATATTTAGTCCTACAGAAATACACCATTTCCTTGTGATTGTTAATCCTCATTGGATTATATCACATAAAGTTTCTTCAAACTTCCCTAGGGCTGTAATAACTGTATCATCGGCAAATCCAATACAGTGTATACCTAGGGATTTCAGATTTTCTAGCAGTTCGTCCACTACAAGACTCCACACAAGGACATCCTCTTGTGGTGCTTATGCTCTGAACTGTAGTTCCTACTGTTGCCTCTGCTGTTCTGGTGACTAACATTTCTCTAATGCATCTGGTTATGGTGATGGGTACACACTTCCTAACAAGAGCCTTGTTGACTGTATCATGGGTGGTGTTGTCAAAAGCACCTTCTATATCTAGGAAACGGCTGCTGTATACATCCAAATGATAATTTCAGGATTTGGGCCCAGTTTTTAACCAAATATCCTGTTGCATGAAGAGAATGTGATCATTGGTTTTTAGCTCTTTGTTTTATGTTTTATTTCTTATCCAGGATCACACCGAGATATTTGGCTTGATCTGAGATATTGAATGGGATCCAATCTATTGTGGGTACTGAAGAAGGCCAGCTCAGTCTATAAATGATTAACGGTGGTTAAATACACATTTCCTTGTCCCAATAATTTGACGAAAGCGTTTTTAAGGCGATCATTTATAATGGTTGGGAATTTACCTGTTGCAAGTAGAGCTAAGTCATCGAAATAAGCTACTACTTTCGCCCAACTATGCTTAAGTTTAGTTTAGTAACCTAGAAGTTACTATTCGATCGTTTAGGGGCAGGAATGCAACTGCATAGCAATTTCCCTACAATAATGTCTTCAAAACTATTGCTCTAATTTTGAAACATCTCCAAGAGGTTTCCGTGAGTTATATATCCAAACATGAGTTTTTGACAGATGAATGCCTTACAGACTATAGCCAATTTATATAAAGACAGAAGAAGCTTGTACATGAAAATCAAAGTTTGGTATACCATTCGACATTCGACTGGATATCGATTTTATTTTTTTAGCAGACATCTAGGGAAGTGTAAGGAAATCAGGACATCTGTCAAAGGTCAATTTATTTGGCCACAAATATACAACCTGCCTACCACCCGCACATAATTTGAATGATTCCATTAGAAAAGCTGGTCAACAATTTATTGATCTTTATCCTTACCACACTGCGTAAAAAATGAGTGTATAGCGTACATATGTATATATGTACAATAAATTTTCTGCGGCACATTAAATTCAAGGTTCCTTTTGAACCGAAAAAGAAGTAAATTTGAAATGTCAACTGCATGTCCAAATGGGAATATGAAAATACACAAACCAAGAGTTAATACGTTTCTTGCTGTTTCAAAAGAAGTCCCTTTTTCAGAGAGGGGATGTTGTGTTATTGTGGGGACTGATGCCGGGAAGTTCTTAGTTGTATATATGGTAGTTTGTCATTTCGCCATCTCGTAGATCGCAGATAAGAGAGATTAATGTGAAGAAGATAAATATAGCTGGTGGGCTGCAACAGGGACTGGCTTAGGGTAAGGGACAAGGACACAACTCTTAAAATTACATCGTGTATGAGATAAATGGGTTGAAGCCAATACATAAATTATTCAAAGGTCACATATGCGAGTTAGTCAAGGGAGTCATCCTCGTCCATAAATTAATTTTTTTTTTTTAAACAAAAATGTGAAAACAAACTTTAGTTGGAGAAATAAGTGAAAGTGTCCAAAATATCAACAAAACACAACACCATAATATATAGGGAATGCGAGACACAATTATGGTGGCGCCAAATGTAAAATAAATCCAATAAGTTCACTAACTTTAATTATACAATTTAAGTTTATTTGCTGAGACTTTAACACCGAACATAAATCCAATTAGACTTAAGTTTATATGTTTAAGAAGATTGGGCTATTGGATAGTCAGCATGGCATAAAATGTCAAAGTGATTATGTATCGCAGATCGGAGAAATTAATATTTTATATGTGAGAGGTTAATCGACTACAACACAAAATTGACATGAGATTTTGAAGAGAATTAAAAAAAAAAAACACTCCGACTAGATTTAGAGGAATAAATATTTTAATTGAATTTTTTTTGATATCTTAAGCTTGCGAAATGAAATCGAAATTGAAGGGAAACATTTAAAGATTTCGAGTTAAAATGTTTACAGGAAAAAAAATAATTTCAAGCCAAGAAAATCCATTCATTAGTTTTTGTTTCGAAGGAAATTTGTGGTTCCTTTTCGACAAAATAATTCCGTATAATTTGTCACGCATATGAAAATAGTGATATTTTCACTTCGCTTGTCTGTAAAAATACTCCACAATAAATCTAGAACTAATCGATCATCGCGTTGATTCTCCTGACGTCACCACTAACTTTATTTTTAACTCTCTTACCGCACCGTCAATGCCTCGATCGAAAAATATGCACCAATGCAGTTGTCAGCGTTTTCCTCAACACATTGAGTGCATTCTTCGAAATCACAAGAGGTGACACAATTAGAACAGATTTTGACGCTATTTTTCGTCAGAGTCAACGAATTGACGATTACATTCACCGTGTAGTTCTAACTTAGGACACGGTTGAGTTAGGTTAGGTTGAATTAGCTGCCAGGAAAACGAATGACACGCTTAGCCCACAGATAAGTCCATTGTGATACCATATGAAGGGATATTAACTCTTTAATTAAATCGTTTGGAGCTTCTAATGAAGCGATGCAGGTAGTGGATTCCTATCCCTACGTACCTTAAATCACTGGGGTCGTAAGAAGTGTTCATCCAGGTGTAGTTTACGTAATTGCGAGAGAACATGGCATGATCAAAGAAAGTTGGGGGAAAGTCTCTTTTTACTTCTCATCCATAAATCTTCTGCAAAAGTCGTTGAAGAAGACACAAGTTTTTTGGCGTGTCTTCCTATTATACAGTGTCCGGTTATGGCGCCTACTACGGAAATGAGTTCTGCTAAAAACACAACAAATATTTGGAGCGCCATATCATTCAGAGATGATCGACAGTTGCGGGCAGTTATAGAGTTTGTGAAAACAGCATCGAGTGATTTAAGGGATTCCTGACTGTCTGAGATGATACGGATATTCGATGTGGATATCACGTTTTCCCTTAGCCAATATAATACCTTTTTATTCACAATTTCTGTTGGGAACACGTCCCATGGCGGTCATCTCTAGCACATGACATAGCGACTGATTTTGATCGCTTAAGCGACAGACAATTATTCCTAGACCAAGCGAAGATATGTACTATTCATCATCAGTCATCCATCAGCCTAATGAACAACGTCGGTATATAAATGAATCTGGTAATTAGATATGAAGTCTGGGAGGTCATTAATAAATAACGAAAATAGCAGAGGACCTAGTATCGAGCCTGGCAGGATTCCAATATTATGTACGAAAGAATTCGAGGTTCCAGCTTCAATTTTAATACATTAAACTGTATCCACTAAATAACTGCGCGAAACCTTGAGAAATGAATTTCAATGTTGATTTTTTGCGAAGCGAAACTTCATATGCGACACGTTTACATCATTGATCAGCTATAAAGTGGTGGAGTAGAATAAAAAATTGTATTTTCATACAAATATATATTATAGTGGAATAAGTTTTGGATTTTTTGAAAATGTATATTATTGTAGTTTATAAATGTAAAATGTGTGTTGGTGGAAATATCAATTTTTTTTTAAAGTGTTCTTTCTTAAAAACCATGAAGTACCCAGTAGACCATCGACAGACTAAGACTTCGAGCCGAATGTGTAAGCGGAAGTTTTAAGTATCTCGCTCGCGCCGCTCCCGCTGCACATCGGTATGTCCTATTAAATCCTCTTCTATTTACCTAATCGCTCGCACTGTGTGAAAAGATTGCAAGAGTAGTCATAACCCCTTGAGATTAAAATCAGTAAAATGCGCTAAAAATTACTTCGCAATTTTATTTTCATTAATTATCAAAATTTTATTGCTTTTAGATTTTCGTAGTTTTTAAGTAATTCAAATTTTTAATAGGCAAGCTAGTTAAATTTTTGTTTAAAAGAATTAAAAATCAAATAAAAAGTAAGTGTATGCAAATTCTGTTATGAAAAAAAACGGAGTGGTTGTTTTGGCACATGTATTTTTTACTTGCGTTATAGGTACTATAGGGCAAGTTTTGCATTTGGAAAAAAAATCGAACTCGAGATTTTTATCAAACTTGACATTATACGATGATAGAGAACACCAAAAAAGTGGGTCCTGCAATTCCGTCTGTCTGTCTGCCTATAAGACGATCTACAGCCTAAACGGCTGCACAGCGTTTTTTCAAATTTGGTACTTAGGCGTTTTAGTTGATTCGTGATTGTCTAAAATAGATTTTTTAATCGTTGTTTTAGACCCAAAAATAACGGTACTTGCCATACACATTTTGCAAGCATCTTAATTATCTCGAAAACGGGTCTAAGGATTTTGATAAAAATAAAATGCACGGCTGGATCGCACGAACTTGCTCTTATGTTCGATCACATCGTATACAGTTTTCTTTTTAAAATCTAAATATATTTTTAAAGTCATTTTTCACTTTATTTCTTATACACAAAGTTTTTTTAATTTTTTTCTAAAAAAAATTGGTATGACAATCTTAAATATTTAATAATATAAACTAAAAAACAAAAAATTAAATCGGATTAATCAAAGAAAAAATAATTCAAAATTCTGAAATAAATACTTAAACTAATTTGAGCTCAAAAAAAAGTACGCCATTTTTTTTACATATTTTGCTATTAAAAGTACCTGCCATACAACCATTTTTTTTGATTTCCGACTGTCTCATAAACGACTCAACGTATTTCGATAAAAAATTACACAGCAGGTTCTTCGAATTCTAAATAATACTGCATTTAAATTTTTTTGGATGTTTGATATATAGGGTGAATTGCTAATTGGTTTTTGACGTTTATATTTTTGACAGATCACACATGACAAATTCCACGAACATTTGACATTTCGATTCAGTATTGTTTGCCATTTCATCATGAATAGACTTACGCCTGAAAAACGTTTGCAAATTATTGAAATTTATTATCAAAATTCGTGCTCTGTGAAAAATGTCGAAATTATGAAATTATCGCAAAATTGTCTTCAGCGACGAGGCTCATTTTTGGCTAAATGGATACGTGAATAAGCAGAATTGCCGTATTTGGAGTGAAGAGCAGCCAGAGGCAATTCAGCAGCTACCAATGCATCCCGAAAAATGCACTGTTTGGTGCGGTTTATGGGCAGGCGGCATCATTGGGCCGTACTTCTTCAAGGACGATGAAGGCCGCAGGGTTACGGTCAATGGAGAAAGGTACCGTTCGATGATAACAGATTTTTTTTTGCCGAAAATGCAAGAATTGAACTCGGTCGACATGTGGTTCCAACAGGACGGTGCCACATGCCACACTGCACGCGAAACCATGCATCAATTGAGAGGCGAATTTGGTGAGCAGTTGATCTCACGTTTTGGCGCAGTCAATTGGCCACCAAGATCATGTGATTTGACCCCGCTAGACTATTTTTTGTGGGGCTATGTTAAGTCTATTGTCTATGGGGACAAGCCAAACACGATTGCTGCCTTGGAAGCCAACATTGAACGCGTTATTGGTGAGATTCCGGCCGAAATGTGTGAAAAAGTTTGCCAAAATTGGACCTTCAGAATGGACCACGTGAAGCGTAGCCGCGGGCAACATTTAAGTGAAATTATTTTTAAAAAGCAAATGGCAGAAATTGATTTATCGATGCAAATAAAAATTTCATTCACTTTTTACAAGTTTCTGTGTTTTTTTGAGTTTTCAAAAACCAAGCTCTTAAAAAATCACCGTTTACAAATTATTTTTTTTTGAAATTCAATATTTAGAAAATGAGTGCACGACTTTTTCTGAAATTTTGTTTTTAAATTTATAGTGTAAAATATTTAAAATTGTCGTCCTAATTATTAATAATTTTCAGAGATTTTTTATGTAGAAAATAATTTTTTGCAAAAAACGACTTAAAAAATATATTTAGCGGGTTTCTAACTTTAGTTAGAATTCTATCATTTCATTTTCTTGGTAGGTGGTAGGTAATATTTTTTTTTTTTTGGTGTTAGGCTTCAGGATTTACGAACTGAAACTGGGACTCCGCGTGACGCTCGCTTGACGGGGCACCTGCTCCCCTTCTTCGCATCTCATCCGCCAAATAACTCTATAGTGATTTGAGCCAGCCGAATGATCCTCTGACTTTCACTTAACTGAGCTTTGTTATAACTCAGAAGTTTCATATTTTAGTGGAAATTTTGGGTCAATGTATTGGTTGACGAAAGATGCCGTTACCGAGCTAGATGATGACATTAAACGGAAAGTGCTACAATTAAGTTAGTTTAGGTAGAAGCGAGCTAGGCCTCGAACTTGAATTTAAAATTCTTGCTGTTGCTTTTGTTTTGTTGTTTTCGTTGGATGCTTAATGCAACCTGACTAGCAGACAAAAGATAATTGTGCTTCGCACAGAGATTTTAAGAACAGCACATATTTCATATTTTTAACTTTTTTAAATATTAAATTAAAAAAATTGCCTCAAGTTATTTTTAGTCCTGGTTTAGTGAATTGCCTGCATTAGGTATTCTAATACCAAATAAGCCTAGGCTCCCTTCTACTCACCACGTAGAAATTTGAAAAATTTTAAAAAGGAAGGTGGGATGTTCTCAAAATTATTCTCCATTAAATTTGTTTTTTTTTTCTATGAAATAAGTACCCCAAGTGAAGATGATGCTCGCTTTAAAATTAGTAAATTGTTAACAAGAAGTATCAAGTTAAATGAGACTATATAGTTTATTTCTTTAAAACAACAAAAAACAAAAACATTGACCCTTAATATAATTTTGAGGAGATTCATCCCTTAGCAGCTGTATTCCATACTTTTTTTACAATTTTCAAAATCACATAAAAGAAAGAAACTTAAAGCAAGAAAAAAGTCCGGACTCTTGTCACGAAAGGCTTTAAAAATAAGTCATCTGATTCATTAGGGTGAATTTTGCACTATAAGCATTCAAACTCTTATTTTATACAAACATTAAAATTACTTTTTAAGTAAAAGTCTTTCATTCACCCTTTCATTATCGTTCATCTCGAGCCCAATTTTAATCTTACGGCGATAAAAGAAGTGTTTTGTACCTGTCAATTTAAGTGCCAAAATAATTCTTCTTAAAGAATACTTTTTTTTTGCTTCGGACAATACAGAAAGGATTCGAGTGCTTCTATATTAAATAATGTCAAGAGCTCTACCAAGACATCACCCTTAATTGAATAGAAAGCATACAAATAAGAAACAAAAAATAAGACACCAAAAAAAAAAACAGAATATAAAAGGAAAAAGGGAAAAGCATACCCACGTCAAATTTAACAAGATTGATTTTTCGATATGACCAACCAATTGTTTTTGTACCCACTTTATAGCATACCCGGAAACCGGAAACCGGAAATTTAAAGTAAGATTGAAACCTTTTCAACCAACACAACAGCTGTCAGAATTCAATACCGACAATTACTTATTGTTTCCAATATCCAAACAAATGTTTTTTTTTTTTGTAACTACAAAGTAAACTCAATCACAGTACGTTTTAATTTTTTTTTCTTATTTTTATGAATTGGAATCAATAAAACATTGACGGGCACAAGCTCTCATTGTTGTATCATCATAAAACAAATTGCTACAGCCAATTAAAAACGCATTGTCTGTGCGAACAACAGTGGTATTTGCAACTTGCGCTATCATTAACCATTGAATCCATGAATACACAAACTGAACCTTTTCAACTAAAACCTCACGGCTGAAATCAATAGTTAGTTTCACATGAGCTCGACATTAACACAGAAAAAAAAAAAACATGCAAAAAGCATCAGTAATTCGTTTTGCTGTTCGCATATTGGCGTGGTTGCCACTCAAAATAAATCTATCTAACGTATCTTAAAAAAAATCAAACACGTCAAACATCCTGTTAAGGTGTTTTAAAGCCAGAAATCTTATTTTGTAATTTATTTGGAAATTATACCTTTATAGGAATCTACTCTGAATTTCGTCGCAAAGAAGTTTGAACAAAGAAAAATAGTTATTAATAAAGGGTTATCCATTTGGCGGTTTCAAAAGTACAGGGCTAGAATTCGACATCTGTCAAACTAAGTTGTTAAACCAATTTTTGTTTTGTAGTTGAAAGTCTGACATTTACGAAAATTGCTTAACTATCGCACAGCGCATAAAAAATGATTCTCCAACAGCCACATATCGTGCTTTAAGAGGAGATTATGGTTTACATAATCGTCCAACTACGCAAGCAATTGGCAAAATTGTGAAGAAATTTGAAGAGACTGGATTGGTTACAGATATTGTAAGGCCTGCACATCATATTTTCGCTCGTAGCACTGAAAATATCGCTGCTGTAAGTGAAAGTGTTGCCGAAGACCCGAATGTGTCGATTCCTCGTCGTTCTCAGGAATTAGGACTGTCTTTCGGCACATTATGGCGTATTTTGCATTTGTATCTACACCTACATCCATATAAAGCCCAGTTCACACAACAACTGAAGCCAGATGACCATTCACAACGTTGTAGATACGTCGAATGGGTGTTTGAACAACAGGCGGTGGACGGCGATTTTTCGAACAAAATTTTCTTCAGCGACAAAGCAACGATTGTCACCGTCAATTCGGAGCGTTATGGTCATATGATAACCGACTTTTTTTTGCCTGCTATTGAAGAATACGACTTGAAGAGTATGTGGTTTCAACAAGACGGTGCCACATGCCACACAACTCGAGCGAATATGGCTTTATTGCAAGAGACATTTCCTGGCCGCGTAATTTCTCGTCGTGGCGATATCAACTGGCCACCAAGATCATGCGATTGGACACCGCTGGACTATTTTGTGGGGTTACGCGAAAGAACGTGTTTATGCAGATAAAGCTTTAACTCTTGAGCACTTGAAAACCAACATTCGTCAAGTTATGGCTGAGAAGTTATGCCCAATATGTGTAAAAAAGTGGTCGAAAATTACCTCAAAAGAATCGATGCTTGCAACAATTCGCGTGGTGGTCATTTAAATGATGTAGTGTTTCACATATAATGTCAACGTTCAACCTTTATAATATAAAAGAAATATGATAAAAAAAAAATATTTTATGTGTTAAATTTACGTTTACTTTTGAAACCGCCAAATGGATAACCCATTACTTGTGCTCTAACATACAAATGTTAATTCATAAAAGTCATACCTACCGATAGATTGTGAAACTGCACTGGACGCAAAGGGATGTGTCAACTATTGCAAGTGAAATAATAATAATAATTTTAACTATATGCTTGTAAGACGTCACGTCTTTTAAATGCAACATGAATTGCACGGTATATAGTTAGAAGGAATAGAAAGATAGGAAAGAATTTTTATTGGTACAGTGAATTTGAGAATTAGGTCTTTACTATCTCACTATAACCAACGGGCTTCGCCCAATTAAAACTGGAGGTATAGAAAATAATGCTGACTAGCGTCGGGATTGAACAGTAACTCAAGCACTATATCCACTGCGACATTGCGATGTGCTTCAAGATAGCAAACAGACAAAAGAAATACCCCCAGCTTACTCCCACATTAGAGTATAACTCTGCAAGAGAGGTCGAGCAGATCAACTACGCCGAGTACATAGTACCCAAATGTATCAAATGCAGAATATGGGAATCAAGTCAATTCTCCTTGCGCAATAAAACGAGATTCTTTCAAATTCTTTCCTCTATTCTGCGATACGTGGAAAGTCCTCGGCTAGGTAGGTAGGTAGGTAAAACGTAAAGCTGGGAAGGGCTATTTTGATATCAAAGAACTCCTACGGACCTGAATAAAAGATTTTTAGCGGAAAACGAGAGGGAACAACTCCAGCTCAGCGTCGCTAGAGCCATTTCGACCCGTTGAGGAAGGAGATTAAATTTTCAACTTTTGTATCAGACATATCATTTAGATCAGAAAAGAAAGCCCTTCCAAGGGATTGCATTCTTAGACTGGCATCGGCTAACATCTAAAGAAAATTGCAAGCTTTTGTAAATCCGTTGGTTACAAAGCATATCAAACCAGGAATTGTATCGTAGGTCGGATCAAGAGCAGCTGATTATAATAAGGAGATGCACTGAGGAAACGAAAACATCGCCAAGCTTTCTTGCGAAAACATCGCCAAGCTTTCTTGCGAATGGAACCAAGAACAACATGAAAATCAATCTCAGACGAAGACGAGGCCATAGTTAAAGTATCTAGAGCAGACTGTGAAGGGTGGAAACGATTTGTTGACGCCCTATGCCCCACACAGGACATCTATTTATATAAAATACAAAAACTTTACATTTCATTTTGTTTATACGAATCATGAAAATTATTTTTTAGCAGTCCCATCTGAAGCGTATACTGTTAATTATTTGTGTCCTTTGGGATTTAGTTTTTAATATTTTTATCACATTAGTGGAAATGGCCATGTATGATATTTATACGATTTTTTTCTTTATAGCTCGTTGAGGTTCAAGGAGTCCGATAGGTGGCTTGGTACAACCTTCTTGGTACAACACAAAGTTGATTAATGGTGAGATATTTTCAGTAAGAACTTTAAAGTTAAATTTCCATTCAGAAAGTGCTGGAAGGATAACGTTGTGACGAAAGACTTCAACACTACAATTTTACTAATGGCTCGAAGTAGGAGTTTTTGTTGAGCGAAGGAATTTTTTCAGAGTCTCTAAATGTTTCTAAATCTTATCGGGCTCCCAACTATACTAGTGTATCTCAGGCTAAATTACTGGAAATCAAGGAAGCATGAAAAGTACAAAAACAAGACTCAACCCAAAAGCGTTATAGCGCTATACTGACAGATATTCATGCATCAGTAAAGGCCAAACAATGCCGAAACGAGCTAGAAAGAATATGAATATTTACCTCAGTCAGTCTTTTCTGGGTTCTATGTCACTATGGCATTGAGCAAAATAATAGGGCCGACGAACTGGACACGCAAGGATCAGCCCTTCACATCTCACTTGCTAAAAGAGTTCATATTCCTATTGGAGAAGTGAAGAGCAATATATATGTACTTAATTTTTGTCAACAAATACAACCGTAGGTGAGGCAGTTTAATTAAATGCAAAATTTCCAGGAAGATCTGCATGCCGCAATATACAGGAAACGGAAATAATAATTCATTTCATTTGGTGGAGCCTTCTATATATAACGACATTAGCGAGCTATCCGATATGTAGATCAAAGCTTCGATTTTATTTTTAAACTCAACAAAATAGATATAGGCGAACTTCGCTAGCTTGTGAGTTGTGCTCTATTCTGAATATCTACGCTCGTGATTAGCAGACAAATGCTTTTTTGGAGACAGTCTTTGGTGCACAGCTCCCGAATGATCACTCGGATGAATTGGGCGTCGCATCACTAGTACTCTGCCAGCTGCCTAGTTTGGCATAATTTACATGTTTTCCGAGGTGCTTGGTACTCCGCAAGATCCGCTTGTTGAAGTCTATAGACATAAATTCGTTGACGATGTCAGTCTCATTAATAAATGGATACTCTCAAAACAATTGAAAGCGTTTTAAATTCACAGGACTATACGAGGTAGTATATTAAAACGGAGAGCTCCAGTGCTAATTGGGCCACAAAGCTAGTTCGCACATGAGCCCTATTTCCACCTACATTTTTACATATGCGACTTAATTATAAATTTGTACAAAAATAGCAAAAATAAATAAAATTATTATAAAAAATAATTGAATATAAATTCAACCAAAATATATAAAAGGTATGAACAGACAAAATGTGGATGGAAACTGTCATAAGCAATGTTCTTTACAAAAAATAACGTCAATTTCCGTAAAAAAAAAATAAAAGTTGAAATGGCAAAATTGCCATTACTAATCAATAGATTTTAATTGTCCAAACAAGTCCCTCAGCATCCCACATAATTGGATAGGAGTTTAGCGTATAACTCTTAAGCTTTCTAGATCACAATTTCTCTTAACATCTTGGTTATGTTAGAAGGGGTGTTGATACGGCAAGTCGCCTCAACTCACTCGGATCTCGGTGGATCAATTGCGGTCCCTAGGGTTGGAAGGGGGGAATTTAAGGAGGGGAGTAAATTGGAAGTTTAGGTTTGAAGGGCCTCCTTAAACCATCCTGACCTTTGAATAAATTTCACGATATGTTTACTTGGCTTATTCGAGACATCGCCCAGTTTGTCGAAGCAGTAATCTCCGAGGGCTTCTTTCCTTGTACTGGATAGGCTGGGGCATTCACAAAGAAAGTGATATGAGCCTCTTCCGCCTCTTCGTCCATACAGCTTCTACATAAGTCAGATGTGCTGACTTATGTAGATGACCATTCTGGTCATGAGGGTTGTGACCCGTTAGAATGCCCATAGGACAGATGAGGTCTGTTAAGCCCTATTAAATATTCTGTTTTTTTCTTAGAGATTTCTGTCAAAAGATTCCTCGAAACCCGACAACTGTGAATACCTTACCATCTATCATTTGCGTTTTTGAGGAAAGTTTGTTGGATTCTTAAATTTTCTTACACCAGTGGCACAAATATCCCGGAAACGATTTGGTTCGGTTCAAGTGATGATCCGGATTTGGCCAGTGCGTCTGCGATTTCATTTCCTTGTATATCACTATGTTCTGGGACCCAGATTAGGGTGACTAAGTTCGATTCGCTAAGCAATCTGAATTCATTGCGGCAGCGGATCACTAATTTTGACTTTGTGACAATTGAGGAAATGGATGTGATTGCCACCTGGCTATCTAAGAAAATATGTATATCTCTATTGACCATTTATCTTAACATCTAAGTCGAATTTTCTGTGTTCAAACTTCCACTCACAAATTCAATATCAGTAATTCAACTTGCCGACAAAAGTACCAAGCCCAGACCATGATTCTGTCTCCACTAAAGTTGCGACTCATTCTCACCTTATTTATAAGACCTTTTCATGCCTATTTAGACTAAAATCCATCTGGCCAATGAACATTAATTTTTTTTCATCAATGAAAAAAAAACTTTTCAAAAATTGCAAATTAAAGATGGCAAATGATATAGTCATGCTTATAATTAAGAAATAATAAGAAAATTCTATTAAGTCTAATTTGTGTTACGTGCTTAGAACAAACAAGTAAAGTTTGGATTTAATTTGGGATTACATCAATTTTTTTCTGGAGGCTTCGTTGGATATCAATAATTGATGCTGTGATATTTTTTTTTTAATTTCCACTTTTTCTAAAAAAAGTATGAAAAATTGATAATAAAAACAAGGCTTCCTTTCAATTTTTCTTTGCAAAATGTTTCAGAACAAAATATTATTTGCATAACGAGTTGGTGGCAAAAATGTTTAATATCTTAACGAAAAATCCTGGAATATAATAAATTTAAAAAAAATCCTTTAGAAATTCGTCTACTTCGACTACTGTCATCTGTACATTCACTACACCTTGATTTAAAACTACTAAATTGGTAACCGTATTAATTATAGAATGTTTCACACATATACCAGGCTACAACCAGTAGGTATATACCAACTATAGTCTGTAGTCCTTCGCACGGGGCTTCCACTTAAGCACCCATAGTCGTGCAACACGCTTACATAATCCGAACATAAATACCACGTGGAGGCTGAAACAATAAATCTTGTTTTTATTTTTAATTTCGAATCGCATTTTGTTCTTATTATTTTTATCACCATAACGTATTTTTTTTTATTTTCAGGTAAGCGAACAAAAAAAACACTAAAAATGTCCGCAATTTCAATGTGCAGCAGCACAAGCCCTCTGTTTATAGCTTTAGAAAATATCGCTTGAAATTATCCGCACCGTTATAACTTTAAATGTAAACCAGCTCTTGTTTTTTTTTTGGAAGACAGAGACGGTTGTTTGAAATTGTTGTGTCTCAACGTAACCTGTATGCCATATCATTACAATTACATCCCAACCTATAACAGAACATGCATGAATCTCAAGCTTATGGTTTCGTGTTTAAGTGGGATTTTTTGCTTCTAATATGAAGGACTACAGAAAAACAGGAGAGCCATAAAAAACCTCTAAATTCTAAATTGTCTTGCTGGAAAAAAACGTCCTACCATCATATAGGGGAGAACGGGTTGAGTTATGGCGAAATTTATAGATTGTCTTTTAAAAATAACAATAAAAAAAAAAAAAAATATATCAAACTTGAGTTTAAAAGGAAGTTACTAATTTTTTTTAAAAAGGTAAAAGAATAAATCTATTATTTCATAAAATTATATGAGAGGAGAACATAGATATTTTAGGGACATAAATTGAGATATGCCAACAGCGTGACAGTGTCACAGTGTTACAGTGTGACGGGTTTCTTTGGTTTTAAGTGTGTCAGACACCGTGAGATACTTTCGGTTGAAAATCTATGCAAGCACGGTAATGTAACAGTGTAATATACTTTAACAGTGAGCAAGTGTACAAAGTGATTTATATGACAGTGCTGGGGAAATATTCGGTTATTTGTACGACAGTGTACAAAATTGCGAGCGAAATTGTGGAAGAGCAAGCAGTTTAAAGAGAAACAGTGAAGAGACAGTCTCAAATAGACGGTGTAAAATATAGATAGTGTAGAATGATAGACAGTGTGAACGAAGAAAGTGTCACAATGTGTGAAAAATAGATAGTGAGGAGAGGTAGAAGAAAAAAACAGAGTGAAAGTATGAAAATGTGCCAGTGTGAAATATAGATAAGGTATAGTGTGGAAAGATAGAGTTAAAGCTAAAGTGTTAGAGTGTAAAATGAGACAATGTTAAAAAGTAACAGTGTCATAATGAAAAATAATGGCAGTGCGAAAGGTGACAGTGTGGCAGTGTAAAAATAAGTCTTTTAATAATTTTGCTCTTAAGAATCAGAGTTTTTTTTACCTGTTCGGAAAGACGTGATTTTAGAGCAAAGGGGTTACATATGCAACGAAATGCACTTCCTCACACAAAATATAGTATGTGTCAAGCCATTAACTGTCAAATTCCCTTGAAGGATGGCTGCGATGCCGGTGGATTAAAAACGTCTAAAAAAATCCGAAAGTTTTAAATGTGTACACTTCCACAATGTTACACTGTCATAATGCACCAATGCTACACTCTCACACTGTAACAGTGCCGTGCTTGCATTTTAATTAGGAAGTGGTACACAGTCATACTGTCGCACTTAAAAAAGAAGATTTTGAGTCAAGGAATATTTTGAACTGAACAGTTTTAAAAATGCAGTTGCACTACATTTTTATTTTTTACAAAATCAAGCAGTCAGCATTCATTGATGAAAATTGAAAAAAATATTTTATTTTTGAATTTTTGATACCAACGTTATTGAATATACTGTCAACTACAACTTTTTAAATCAAACCAACAAATAATAATACAGTCCTTTTTCAGTATTATTCGTATTTTGAAACAATTCCCATGCTGTGTTCATTTTATTAATGAAAAAAAATATTAAACACTAAAAACGAAAAAAATATATGCTTCATCGTTAGATCAAGCTACATTCATTTAGTGTAAATAGGGTGACAATGGCGCAGTGGATAAAGTGCTTGATTGCTAACTTAGACGTGTGGGTTCGATCCCCACGGTAGGCGGATTCTATACCTCCAATATTAATTGGATGCCGCCCATGGGTTAAAATGAGACAGTCAATACCTGGTTCTCAAATCCACTGTGTCAAACTAGTTCCGTGCAATTAAAAGACCTTAGGTCTTACAGGATTGGGCAGAACGTCACAATAGACAGGTACAACTTTGAGGTAGTTAGGGACTTTGTCTACCATCTAACAATAACATCTCGTTAGAAATAAAGCGAAGAATAACTCTTGCCAATTGCTGTTCCTATGGGCTAGGGAGGCAATTGAGTAGTAAAGCCCTCTCTCTTTAAAAGACTCTGATCATCCCAGTCTTGCTCTATGGCGCGGAGACATGGACTTTATCAAAAGAGGATAAAGATATCCTTAGTCGTTTCGAGCGTAAGGTTCTTCGCAAGATTTTCGGCCCTATCTGCGTTAACGGGCTTTGGAGGAGAAGGTTCAACCACGAACTATACGAGCGGTACAGCGACATTGACCTGGTACAAAAAATACTTATATCACGTTTAAGATAGCTAGGTCATATAGAGCGTATGGACAACAATGCTCCGGCTCGCAGGATCTTCGATTCCAACCCATAGGGAAGACGCAGTCAAGGAAGGTGTCGCGCTCAAGTGGAAGATGACCTCAACCAACTTGGAGTGCGTAACTGGAGGCAGCTAGCCAAAGGCCGAGCTAGCTGGAGAGGCATGTTGGTTGAGGCCCAGGTTTGCCCCGAACTGTAGCGCCCCCTAAGTAAGTAAGTAAGTAAGATCTTACAGGCATATAATTAAATTAAAAAATAAAATAAATTGAATCTTTGAGGGTATGTTGATTAAGGAAAATCACCGAAAAAGAGAGAAATTTTATCAGATATCCAAAGATTTATATGCAAACAATATGACCAAGTAGTAGATAACGATGTGTATTTGTCTTAAGCACCTAAACATTAAAATGGGAAGGACAAATGCAGTCTGGAAGGGAATTTTAGAAGAGGGTTCAGCAATACATTTTATAGAAAATTGTTTATTTTTTACTCTACTTGATGGTGGAACAGAATCAGCTCAAAAAGCCTAGCACCTTCAATTTGATGGTGCGATAATTAGCACTGAAGTTAGTGCTTTCGAACCGAACCAAAATGGTCGATTTGAAGCTCCCTTATATACATATAGGCAGAAAATTCATACATATAGAGACATCGAGCTGTGCTAATTGTTTTTTTTTCCACACAAAAAACACATGTGTTATTCAATTTCGCTAAAAGTAGCTAAACATCTGCTTTAACTATTAACAGTGTTGTTTGTGGGTGAGTTGTTATGTGGTTATATTTCTTTGTAATATATCACAAAAAGAAGACTTTTTGTTGACTGTACATATAATATATGTGGCTTGTACAAGATGAAAAAATATTTTTCCCTCCTTTTTTTCATATGTCCACCAGGGAAAATATTTGGGTGTGCGACGAGTCTAGTTAAGTGAATTAATTCTGAATAATTTTATTACTTTATTAAAACTCTGCTAAGTGCCAACAAAGACAAACAAATAAGAACTACTAGTTGATGCTCACGAAAAAGAAGGCAAGTTATGACACATTTTTTGAATAGTTGCACTGACAGAATAAATGAACATTTAGGTTGCAGAAATGGTGCATTTTAAAAAGGAGAATAATTTTTGAAGCTAGAAAGGAACAAGGTACATCAATGATATCCACAATGCGCGGTAGAGCAATACCTGATTATGATATCAATTATGAAACTAAAATACAACCGATTTGCAAGTTCTCCGTAATCCACAAATTATTCTTAAAAAAATCATTCTATCCTTTCTTTTTAGAGAAATAAATTAACCATACCAACTGTGAGAAGCTTTTTATCGTAGGCTTATGTATGGTTTACGGATTCAGTGCTTTACCTTAAAACTGATATAGCAGGCGTCACTGAATTTCAAAACTGAGATAGTAGCCGTCACTCAATTACGGACTTAGATATCAGTCATATCATAACTAACTGCCTTCCTAGACCTAGGCGACCACCTCTTCGAGCTGGCGTGTATTTGCCTTTCCCTCAAAAGGTTGGAGATATTACTTGTAGGTACACTAGATTGGTACTTTCCATTACGGTAGAAGTCGAATTATATATATTGCCGTTCGGAGTGAGTGTGAACTGTAATATTGTAGAAAAAAACATGAATTTTTTCCACTATACTTAAATAACTGGTGGCTTATGCGTATGCCAATATGTTTTTTTCAGAATCATGCTATTACTTTGTTGATTCCACTTCGATGGAATAAATTATAAAATTTTGATGCAAGGTTTGAATTGAAAAATCTATTGAATTGGCTTCAATCTTAATTATGTGATCGTAGGAAGAATTGGAAATATGACGACATGTCGAAAGATTTCGACAGGAATTTTCTCCGAGTCGTTAAAAGTCTAAAAGTCTCTCCGATATCCTGACTTTGCTAGCGTCTTTCAAGCTGAAATATTAGTTATAATAGAAGCATACAAAATTCTTAGATTAAATCCAACTCAAAATCTAAATTGGGAAATAATCACAGACAGCCAAGCGGCTATCAATGCCGTATATTCGCCAAAAATATTCAAAACTGGTCCAACAATGCCCAAATGAGGTCGATAACCTGGATATTAACCATCAAATCATTTTAATCTGGGTTCCAGGACACAGTGGCATTGAGGGTTATGAACGTGCCGACAGGGATCGGCCCTTCAAAGTTCGCTTGCAGAGAGCGTCTCAATCCCACTTGCTGCTAAAAAGGGCGAAATTCTTTCAATTCTCCTCACTGAATCCAACAAAAATGGAAAAATCTAACCGATACCTGGAATGATATGGGCCAACTACAATAAGTCCCGCACAAATGATCTTATATGCAGACCGAGGCGGTAGCAAGGGTAGTCGCTAATTGCACTGGGTACTGGCTTTTGGGAAAATGAAACGGTGCTTCACTTCCTCTGCAAGTGTAACGCCCTGTCCCGACTAAGAATGCAGTCCTATGGAGAAGCTTTCCTTTCTGATCTAAAATAACTGTCTGGTACAAAATTCAAAAACATAATCTCTTCCCTGAATGGTACGAAATGGCTGGGGCGAAGTATCGCTTGAGTGGTTTCTTTCTCGTTTTTCCGCTAAGAATCATCTTTATATTCAGGTTCGTAGGAGTTCTTGGTATCAAAACGACGCTTCCTAGCGCGAATTGGATCTTATGATACGAGATAGCTCTTGATGGTAATTTTACCTACATATATAGAGTAAAATTCACGAATTAGTTGCTTCTTATTTCACCTAAAATTGGAAAAGTCCCTACGAAATGTATGATGACTTGCCGTTCATTTCGATTGCACAGATCGCTTAGAATTGGTAAATCACTCCTATGTGGTAGATATATAATTTAGGTCCAGCAATTCTCCTCGTAGACGAAACATCATTTAAATTATCTCTATTTTACACTCAACTTTAAAATAATTATTTAATTTTAGAAAAAAAATCTAGGCGATTTTAAGCAGTCAGGTTTAGAGAAATTGAAGCTTCTTCCTCGTATTTTGTCCTATATCTTCTATATTTCCATGCCTAGGCGATACTTTTTTGCTTCGCACCATTTGAATTGCCACCCCACACCTGAGCAAAAAAGTATTGATTCAGCTATACAGTTTCAAAGACTGTATTTACTTATGAACTTATTACTGAAGCAGATTTTCCAGGTAGCATTTACTGCAGTTTTTGCTTTTATAAGTTTTCATTTAAATATTTTTCATGTTCATATTTGGTGTGAATTAAAGGGCGATTTCAATGAAAAATCGAGGAAGCAATAGTTATTTATGCCTGATGCCAACAGAAACCTCTCTAACAGCGAAATCGAGAAATCCATCGAAGCTATGGAGGTCACAATTGCCAACGCTCTGGATAAGCAAAAGAGACCGAAGAACTCGCAGGACAGATACCAGCATCTCCCAGAAGGGATTGTTCGACTTTACATTCATCGGCAGCTATTGATTGAGAAAGCAACTACAAAGAATTCATCAAACTATCAAATGTTGAAGAGTGAACTTTAATGTACGCAAGTTATGTTAAGAAATGCCAATCAACATTTCAACAACAACCAGTTCCAAAAGAGCCTACAATCCATCATACCTGGGCCCGATGCGTTCAAGGAAATCAACAAGATCACCGGAAAAAGACAACAAATTCCAGAAATAATTAGCACCAGACAAGGGGATGTCATGACCACTGAGGACAAGGCGGAAGCATTTGCCCAATGTTTTGAAGAAAATTTCGCGCCAAACCCGCCCAACGATCCTGCATTATTACATAAAGTGGATTCAACAATAGAGCAGTTGCAGCAGACGAACAATGAAATAACTACTTTTACTGATGAAAATCCAGCAAGTGATCCAGAGATGATCGGAATCTTTACCAAGCACGAAGAAGTCGCCGAACTAATTGTTAGTGGACGACCCAAGAAATCTCCAGGACCAGACATGATTTCCAACTATATCATAAGGAAATTCCCCCATGTCATGATACTATTTCTCACGATCCTATTCACCAACTACATCAACAACTGCTATTTTCCGAAAAGATGGAAGACAGCGAAGATAGTGCCGATACCGTAGAAAGTAGATAGGGGTAGCGTATCAGGATATCGTCCCATATCTCTACTAAGCAACACCAGCAAAATTCTTGAGGCACTTATTCTTCGGAGATTGAAGACATTCTGCACCGCTAACCGGATCATTCCGGATATGCAGTTCGGATTTCGGGAGCAACATTCAACCTTACATCCACTCTTGAGATTCCAGGAGGATGTTGTTAATACCTTCAACAACTACCAGGTTGCTGTTGGCTACTTCTTGAAAATTGAGAAAGCATTCGGCAGCATCTGGGTACAGGGGCTTATACATAAACTAACCATTTTTAATTTTCCAAGTACACTAATTAAAATAATTTTTAGCTTTCTTAATTCCAGATCGTTCTTTGTCCAAATATAAAACAGCAAGTCAACAACCAAGAGCATCAGTGCAGGAGTTGCCCAAGGATCGAAGCTAGGACCACACCTCTACCAACATTTTCACATTGGATCAGCCCCAACCAAACAATTCTATGAATTTGCTCTATGCAAGCGACTCGCTAACATATGCTAAATCTATGTATCCAGTTATTGCAGCCCTAAGAGTAGAAGAACATGTGAGACGCTTGTGGGAATTCTATACAAAATGGGGCATCAAAGTCAACTCAGCCAAATCCGATCTGGTTCGCTTCAGAAGACCAGCGGGGCATGGGAACACGCCGCCGTCGGCCACAAGTTGCCGAAATATTATTTTCAATCCGCCCAACGGGTCACAACTAAGAACAAAACCAACTGTTAAATATCTGGGTATCAATTTCGAAGAGAGATTTCTTTTCAACATGCACGTGACAGCTACCCTAAAAAAGGCAAATTTCGCTTTTCACCGAATCCATCCCCTAATGCAGAAAAGGAATGGACTCATCCAGAAGACGAAACTGCTTATCTATAAGCAACTTCTCAGGACCGTTATCACATATTGTTTTCCTGTATGGTTTACTGCATCCAAAACCAGCATTAGAACGCTTGGAACGTTTGAGAGGAAAATCCTCCGGATCTGCACGGGATCTGCACGGGACTCCACACTTCAGCAACAAACGACTTTTCGAGGCGTCCAGAATAACACCCCTCGACAAGTACATGATCAGTGCTGCCAAAAGACTGACGAGCAGCCTAATTAACCACCCAAACACCCTAGTGAATTTGCATGACCAGCGAAGAGAGATACCCCGAGCCAAGATATCTGGATGTGACAGCGCTACTGGACGAAGGACTTATTTATATCAACGACGACGAAGCAATCCAATTCTACGAGGACGCAGCATCAAACTACCACCGTGGCTACCCCACATCACCAGAAAACAGCCGGATTTGATCAACCCGAGATTGTCCACACAGGTTTTAGTAAGTAGTACAAGAAATTCAAGGACAATTTTTTTAATAATTTTAACAAAAAATTAAAACTAAAACAAATTAAAATATTAATTTAATATAATTAACGTAAAATAGATTTAAGAGCCAATTGTATATATATCAGTTCAATAAACATTACATATATATATTTGGTGTGAATAGCACTTCAAGATATTTATATTCTTTTACAACCTCAACCAACAGCATTTCCATCATAAAACCACTACTCGCTTAATCCAGTCTATTTTCTCCTCACATTTTAATATTCAGAAATTCAAAATCTATGTGTATCGGTATCTCCTCTTACATCCTTCCCTACTTTCCAAACGCTCGAACTGTACTTGATAATTTTAACTTAACCCCAAGTTTCATAGTTGTCAGTTAGGTTAAGTTATGAAGCTTGTATTAATCCTAATAAATGGGAGTTTTAATTAAATTAAAGTTAGTCAAAACCCTTTTAGTGCACGCATCGTTATACAACAAAAGTCCTGTCACATTCTTTTCTAAGAATAATGATTCTTAATAGACTTGTCCAGATTGACAACACGACTCCACTATTTACAATATTCATGTAGTTTATTACTCATAAGTTTTAGAGTTTCAGGTGAATATGCCATCATCACTACATCATCTGCAAAAACAAAGGCCTTAATTTGTAGACCCGTAAATTCAATGCCACAAAAAATTATGGCCTGAATATACATCCAACAGTCTTGTGTAACTCCTATTTGACTGAGCAGTCTGATTTATTTGCACAATACCATACTGCTGATTTCGTGTCTTGAATAAGTTTTCCAAATTTCATAACGATCAACTGTGTCGAACGCTGCTTCCTACATCTTGCGAGAAAGGAATCAGCAATACTTTTGGATACAAAAATATGGTAGGCATTGTGTAGTATTTGATATGTTCTTAAAATTCTCATTTAATTCATGTATCCTCCGATGTTCCTCAAGGCAGCCACTTGGGACCGCTATTGTTTTTAATTTTAATAAATGACATTCTACTTGATCCGATTTTCTCAAACATTGTTCTTTGGTGTTGGCTTAAAAAATAGATTGCATTCTCCTTCAAGAAGACTTTATTAGACTTGGGCAGTAACGTAAGTAAAATTATTTATCTTTGAACAACCCAAAATATCAAATTATCTACTTACTTACTTACTTCGGTGGCGCTACAGTTCGGGGCGAATCTGGGCCTCAACCAACATGCCTCTCCAGCTAGCTCGGTCTTTGGCTAGCTGCCTCCAAGTAGGTTGAGGTCATCTTCTACTTGAGCGCGCCACCTTAGGCGAGGTCTTCCTTGACTGCGTCTTCCCTCCGTGTTGGAATCGAAGATCCTGCGAGCCGGAGCATTGTTGCCCATACGCTCTATATGACCTAGCCATCTTAAACGTGATATACGTATGTTTTGTACCAGGTCAATGTCGCTGTACAGCTCGTATAGTTTGTGGTTGAACCTTCTCCTCTAAAGCCCGTTAACGCAGATAGGGCCGAAAATCTTGCGAAGAACCTTACGCTCGAAACGACTAAGGATATCTTTATCCGCTTTTGATATAGTCCATGTCTCCGCGCCATAGAGCAGGACTGGGATGAGTCTTATAAAGAGTCTCCTTTGTTTTTCGAGAGAGGGCTTTACTACTCAATTGCCTCCCTAGCTCATAGGAACAGCGATTGGCAAGAGTTATTCTTCGCTTTATTTCTAACGAGATGTTATTGTTAGTCAAATTATCTATAATCTGTTTTTAAATGTATGGGGTAACTTTTTGCAGAATAGAAGAAAAAAAGATCTTGCAACTTAAATATTGATCATAGAATTTATCTTAATCTGCACATTGACGACTTAGTATCTAAAGCTAATTCTACTACTATTCATTTCTAGAAATTCTCATGAACTCTCAAATCCCTCCTACAAAATAATTTATCAAAGGATGCATACACCTTTTACAAGAATTGTAGTTTATGTTTTGAATGACTATATGATTCAAGACGACAACTTATTGATTTACTTAAGCTGTCAGAACATCGTAAATACTCGTAGGTTGCTATCATCTTTAATAGAGTGATATTATGTTATTACATCAATTGCCCCCTTTAATTTTATCCCTAATTAAAATCTATGCTCCTTTTTGATATGTATGAAATAGAAGTTTATTTTGTTAACCGTTTCATAGAACTAATTATGGGATAAATGCGAGCCTCTTACATGATGCTTAAGACCAAGTAATTCAGTTCGGAATCATATTGATTTATTTAATTAAAGCAGTGGACCTTTATTTAAAAAAAAAAACGTATATTTATTATAGGCACCCTAATTTCATAAAAATCGAAATAGCAAGTGTATGTGTGTAGTTCGGATTTTAACAAGTTCTCCAGCATTAAAGACGCATAAAAGACGAAAAGCAAATTACAGTTATTATACAGTTCACGCAGGGAATGATTCCCCTGTCGGAAAAGATACGGATATCTCAAGTGAACATAATGCTTATCTTTAAGCTTCTTTTATCTTGATATTTCCAAATGGTTCATATAACAATTATTACATAGTAAGAAGGAAATAAAAATTAAGATTTAATCTGCCTCAGTACCTAAACACCTCCACCAACTGGACATTCATTTTTGTTTTAATCTTTCAGACGATGTAAAAAGTGCGTTGAAAATAGGCAATTACCAATAGGCGCCTTATACCTAATTAGAAAGGTTTTTTTTTTTTGTAAAAAAAACAATGCCAAAAAAATTAATAATAAAGGTGTTTCTTATGTAAATTCCATAGTTCGTAATATTGTTTCAAAGTGTGGATCGCACCTTACATTATTGACCAAGGTTAAAAAGGTAAAGCAATTGTTGCTAAACTGAGTTAAAATGACCCACGAAAACACTGCTTGAGCAGAGTAATAATAATTTATCCAATAATCGCAACGCTAGACAAACCTTGACCCTGGTCTCTCCTAAAAAAAAAACGCACAAGCTGAAGAAACCAAAGGGAGGTGTGATTATAAACATTCCGTAGGATTATACGTTTTGCAATGTCCTCCATCGCGCCGAGGCACTCAAACAAATAACACAATAAAAAAAAACTCCACCTTACATACACCTAAGGTTCCATGGATGTCGAAGTCGAGGACAACAAGCTCGACGAACACGAAGACGTTATCATCGTGTCACGTCGCATCGTTGCGTGCGTCCTGTGCGTCAGTCGCTTGGTGATTTGAAGGACCAAACTTTTGATAGTAGGTAGGTACCTAGATATTGAGACGAAAAAAAGTTGATGAAAAAAAAGAAACACAAATTATGTTTCGTCATAAAAATGCTAAATACGCTAATTACTTTTTGTGCTGCTCCTCCTTATTGGTGGGCCTTTATGGTAAAATGAAAGAAAAATACGTATCCAAGAGTTGTAAGTAGGTACCTACTCCCCATTTCACTTAAACTTGAGCCTGATGTGAAGGCATCTCATCTCATACATATATTCTTTCAAGAATTTGGACTTTCTAGATGTAATCCATTTTCTTTTCTTCTTTGGATTTATTGTTGTCGTTGTTGTTGTTGTTGTGGTTGCAGTAGTTGTTGATTTGAGTTTAATTTTGGTCAGTTAATTTCAGAAATAAAGACAAGATGGTATATAGGGTATACCAGCGTTGATTATGACGACAAACGACAAATACACGTACACGACACGGACACGTACGTACATTTCGAAGGAAGACCAAATGACAATTCATCTAAGGGCAGTGCTTTTACTGAAGATTATTATGTATTTATATTTGAATTAGGGCCAAGGACGACAACAACAAATGCCAAATGAACCTTAATCCTTATGTTCTCCTTCTCATCCCACAGTAGGTACTTCTTCTTTGTTTTGAGCTTGACTTGTTATTTTATTATTATTTTTTTTTTTTTTTTTTTTTGTTGGAAGAAAATATATTATTATTATTTGAAGTAGAATTACGAGTACATTAATAATCAATTGGACTTTGTGGTTGGTGGTATCTATGTCAGTTTGGTATAGAATAACGTATAGGACTGGTGGTAAAAAAAAAAGGAAATTCATACATATAACATTCATTCTTTTAAGAGCTGGTGATTAACAACAATAAAAGTAGAGATGAGTAGTGAGTGGAAACGTAAGACAATTAATGTTTGTCTATGCGAACTTTATCTACTTGTCTGGGATTTATACACATTGTATATTTATGAGTATCTATAGATGTGTATATATAATATTGTATTTAGACAAATAAGCAGCTTTAGTTATGCGTAGGAATACTGCTTAAAAATATATATTTTACTTGCGATATAGTTACTTAAGGACAGGGTAAGTTTTGCATTTAAAAAAAAAATGCACGACTGGATCGCACGTACTTGCTCGATCACATTGTATGCAAAAGATTCTCAATAGAAACATTTTTAAAGTCTTCTTTTACTTAATTTTCTATATAAAAAATTCTTTAAATTAAAAAAAAAATTGGGATGACAATTTTATATATTTAATAATAGGTATCTATAAACTTAAAAACAAAACTTCAGAACAAATCATCCACCCGTTTTCGAAATACAGTTGTTGTCCAGTATAACGAATGATATAATAATCGTGTTTTATTTTCATCGTGATCCAGATCAGATCCTCTATTTATTAGCGTTACAACAACAAAACTAAATGCTTTTGTTGTTGTAACGCAAGTAAATAGATGATCTAATCTGGATCACGGGGAAAATAAAATACGACTAATGTCCAGAGTCAAGTGGTTATATCGAATACGTTTTTTTTTCATACAAATCTTTAGGTAAATAGAAAATACAATTGTATGTTTCATTATTTTATTTCATACTTCACTTCAAAGAAACAAAACAAAACATATTTAACTTCATTTAAATATACCTGCTATACAATATACATATTAGGAATGGACTTTTTAATTTTGTTCAAATTATGTACATAAATAGTACATATCTACACTAATTTGTGCTCATATTTAAGAGAAAAAATCTTCAATATGAATTTGTTTTTTTGGGTGTTGCATGGTATGATTGAATGCCTCTGCTGTAAACCTCTTAGAACTAAGACTTTAGAGTTTTCAATGCCATTTTGTTCTTAGATGTAAGACTTTTTTTTAAAGCCTGGAAAATCTCATTTTTATCCCCTATTTTTAAATCGGGATCAAAGCAAGAGGTCACAAACTATAGACCAATCTGCAAGCTATCTGCTATACCAAAGTTATTTGAAAAAGTGGTGTATAACAAAATTTCGTCTTTAATCCAAGAAAAGATACCAGTTTTTCAGCACGGTTTTGTAGTAGGTAAATCCACTGCAACTAACTTAACTATTATGGTGACTGCAATCATAAATAATATGGAAAAAGGGTGTCAAGCCGATATAATTTTTACTGACTTTGCCAAAGCATTTGACAGAGTCAATCACAGAATTCTACTCCACAAATTACTTTCCTTTGGTATAAGTTCGTCTCTTTTAAACTGGTTTGAGTCTTACTTGACTGGAAGAGTACAAATTGTTAAAATTTAAAACTTTTATTCTAATGATATTTATGTCCCATCAGGCGTTCCACAAGGTAGCCATTTAGGACCTTTACTTTTTCTTATATTTGTGAATGATATTCCAACAATTTTTAAAAATTCTGAATGTCTCCTTTTTGCCGATGATCTCAAGATCTACCGTAGGATTACCTGCATATCGGATTGTAGCCTTCTGCTAGAAGACCTGGTGAGATTGATCGATTGGTGCAGGATAAATAACCTTCATTTGAACGTAGAAAAATGTCAAATACTATCGTCTTTCAGGATTGTTAAACCAATTATCTTTGATTTCAATATAAACAACATAATTCTAACAAGGGTAAATCAAAAAAAAGACTTGGGAGTAATCCTAGATGTTAATCTGTCGTTCCTTCCTCATTATGATTACTTGACCAATAAAGCGAATCAGATGCTGGGTTTTATAAAAAGAAATACCAGAGAATTTACTGATTCATTCACTTTATTATCTCTTTATAACTCTCTGGTAAGATCAGTACTTGAGTATTGCTGTACAGTTTGGAACCCTTACTATGCAAATACATCAGAAAGAATTGAAAAAATTCAAAGAAATTTTACACGGTATGCTTTTTTCAAGTTAAATTGGAGAATAGTAACACCTTCCTATGAAACCAGATGCCTTTTGTTTGGAATAAAAACGCTAGAAGCTCGTCGTAAATACTTTTCAATTATGTTTGTTCGGGATATCATTACAAATCATGTTAATTGTCCACCTCTAGCAGCTCTAGTCCATGAGGGTAATGCTCCTCTAAGAATTACACGAGAACGGTTTCTAATTTATGAGCAGTTTCACCGCACAAACTACGGTCGCAATGAACCCATTTCTCGTTGCATCAGAGATAGCAATTTAGTTTGCTCTGCGATTAACTTTTATATGGATTGCACCAGAGAAACTTTTAAATCAATAGTTTTAAACAAAATTTAAATATCGTTATTTATTATACATATGTATACCATTTTTTATTATTTAAGAATAGATTAACTATATGTAAATCAATTAAATGTAATTTGAATTGTATATACCCACCTACAAATTTGTTACAAAATTTTTACTTATGTATCTTAGTCTGTAAGAGTACAATATGCTCTGATTAATGAATAAATTAAAATTAAATTAAACTTCATAGATAACAAAGCTGTTGCAATTGAAAATTATGTTTACCTCTGGGAAAATATTTGTCATAAGAGCCACCGTATTTGCTACAACGATCATATTGTCTTGATCAAGGAAAGCCGACAGAGGAATATCATCCTCCTCAGCAAACTCCTTATCCGAACTTTGGGATAAAATGTTTTTAAAGCACTTGTGAAACACAACCGCAGATATTTTTTGCCATATGACAATGCAATGAGTGATACAGCATCGAAATGATTAAGATCTTTGAGAGCATTGATTATGCCCTTTTTGAAATTCACAATTTTGCTAAGCAAGCTTTGTCTATTAGACCTCAGTCATAAGTATTTTGATCCATGGGTTGAATTAAAGGTGTAACATTTGTGCAGTTTTCAAAAAAGTATTTCATCTCTTTTAAAGGAAAAAAAAAAACATTTCAGTAATGAGTAAAATTGTGCATGTATCTTTCAATATTATTATAGACAAATGTATAAGTAGACATTAACACATTTCCAGTCAAGAGGTTATATCAAATTTGTTGTTTGTAAACAATGTTTGTTTCATTTTCTGAAATGAGTTATTTGTTCTTTATATAAAATACCTAATGGACTTGCAAAAAGTGTTTGTAACATCGATCGTTCGTTATATCGGCATTCCTTATACAGGACCACAACTGTATTGAATTTTCAAAAAAAAAAAATTATTAAAAAAAATATTATTTAGAATTCGAAGAACCTGCGGCATAACAAATTTAACCGAAGTCCGCTGAGCCACTTATGAGAAAGTCCAAAATTCAAAAAATGGTTGTCTGGCAGGTACCAGGTTAAGATGGTACAAAAATTTGTATGGCAAGTACCGTTTTTTGGGTCTAAAACAAAGATTCAAAAATCCATTTTAGACAATCACCTAAAAGTATTAAATATCAAGTTTGATGAAAATCGGTTCAACAGTATAGGCTGTAGATCGTTCTACAGAGAGACAGACGGAATTGGTGATCCCCTTTTTTGGTGTTCTCTATCATCGTAATGTCAAGTTTGATTAAAATCTCGAGTTCGATTTTTTTTTCCAAATGCAAAACGCAAGTAAGAAAATATATCGTTGGAGCGGTTTTTTTAAAGAAATAGATTTTTATTCATAAAATGAAAGCATTTTAAGAAAAAAAATTTAAACGCCCTTTTGAAGTAATTATTAATGAACATTTAAAATTTAAATTTCTAAAAAAAATCAGTGACTGGTTTTTGAAAAATCGATTTTTTTTAAAAACCGAAAAACCAATTTTTTGAAAATTTGAGTAAACAGTTTTTTAACACGTCAGTTCATACAATAATGGGAAAGTAAAAAATATGGAAAGTGGTTCTATAAAAAGCAAAATAAAATATTTTTTTACTTTAAAGTGTAGTGCGTTAATTTAAGATCACACACATTTTGTTACAAAATTTTTGGAAATGTTTTTGAGAAATACATTACTTTCTTAACGGTTTTTTTAACATTTGTATGGGAGGTACCGTAGTTTTTATTTTAGGAAATTAATTGTATTAACTACTCAAAGAACGAATACGAAGTTTCGACAAAATTTATTGTGTCGTTTTCGAAATTTTGAGTTTTCAAAAAAAAAGGTTTTTTAACTTCAAAAATTGGGTTGCATTAGACTTCCTGTTCCTAGGAGCTCCTGCATACATATTTCAAAACAAAATCAAATTAGCCGTTTTCCAGAAAATCGAAAACAAAACAAAAAATGGTTCTTCCAAAAATAACCATTGTTTTCTACAAAAAAAATTACGCAAATGTACCTTTCATTTCATTAATGAACTGATTTTGTACTTGCGATTATAGGTACTATACGGCAAGGTCGAAAAAAGAGTTTTGAGATAACCATCAAACATGACGACGATAGCGAAGACGAAAAAAAATGGTCTAAAAATTCTGTCCGCCTGTATGTCTGTCTGCCCGTCAGTCTGTCTGTATGAATTTATAGACATCTACAGCCCAAACGGGTGGGCCGAATTGGTTCAAACTTGGTACCTATATAGAGTTCTTTAGGTATTTAAAAAAAAAATGTCTAAAATCGGTACTTTTCATAGGGCCGTTTTTTTTTTTTGCTTTCGACTATCTCATAAATGGTTTAACCCATTTTTTCAAAATTTCACACATATACAGATGTAGGTAGCCCAATTTATAGTGCATACCAATATTACTAATTAATAATGGGTTATCATATGACCATAACGCTCTGAATTGGCGGTGACAGTCGTTCCATCGTCGTTTTCAAAGAAGTAAGGTCCAATCACACCTCCGGACCAAAGACCGCCCCAAACAATGACTTTTTGTGGATGTAATGGCCTCTCTTCAATTACTTGAGGATTCTCAGAACCCCAAATACGACAATTTTGTTTATTGACATACCTCACCGAGATATGTGCTTCGTCGCTGAAGAAAATTTTGTTCGAAAAATCGACGTCCACCGCGTGTTGTTCAAGCACCCATTTGACGTTTCTACGACTTTGTGAATGGTCAGCTGGATTCAGTTATTGTGTGAACTGGTTTTGTATGGATGTAGGTGTAGATCCAAATGCAAAATACGCCATAATGTGCCGTAAGACAGCCCTATTTCCTGAAAACGACGAAGAATCGAGACATTCGGGTCTTTGGCAACACTTCACTTACAGCAGCGATATTTTCAGTGGCACGAGCGAAACGATGATGCACAGTACAATATCTGTAACCAATCCACTCTCTTCAAATTTCTTTAAAAATTTGCCAATAGTAGTAGTAAACCATCATATCCTCTTAAAACAAGATATGTGGCTGTGGCAGAATCACCATTTTTGTAATAGGCTTTAACAATTTGTATGCATTGTGCGATAGTTAAGCAATCCAATCAAATGTCAGACTTTCAGCTCAAAAACAAAAATTGGTTTAACAACTTAGTTTGACAGATGTCGAATTATAGCCCTATACTTTTGAAACAGCAAAATGGATAACCCTTTATTTTTTATACTTTTAAAAGCATTTTAAAAAATTTATATTTTGAAAATTGCTCATTAATTTTTTTTTTAAATTATAGTTATATGTATATATGTATTTGCTGAATACCTATGCATTGGCATTTTTGATTTTTTTTTGAAAAATGTTTTTAAAAACTATTTTTTTTCACAAACCGCTCCACAGATTTTTTAAATTTTTTTTCTCATAAATTGAAATTTATCCAAGAAATAAAATGGCGTACTTCGTTTTGAGTTCAAACTAGTTTAGTATTTAAGTATTTATTTCAAAGTTTAAGTATTTATTTCAAAGTTTTGAATTATTTTTTCTTTGATATTTAAGATTGTCATACCTAACTTTTTTTTTAGAAAAAAATTAAATAAATTTTGTATATATAAAAAAGTCAGTATAAAACGACTTTAAATATATATTCAGATTTTTATTAGAAATCTTTTGCATACGATGTGATCGAACATAAGAACAAGCTCGTGAGATCCAGTAGTGCATTTTATTTTAATTAAAACCGTTGGAGCCGGTTTTGAGTAAAATAAGATTTTTCTTTTTTGCCAAGAATATGTATGGCAAGTACCGTTACCTTTCACCTTAAAAAAATTGAAATGAAGTAAAACCTCGAAAACATTCACACGGGATGATCACACGCCGATGGGACAATACAAAGCGAGATGGACTTGGATATCTCCAGCAGATCTATCTAGGCAAGAGTAGTGAACGCAGGATTGCCTCCTAAGGGCCTCTAAAAAACCATTTGTAACTAAAATATGTATGAAAATACAAAGGCAGAAGGCTTTTGTGAAACTTACTCATCCAAAGAATCCATAAGATAAACGGAATAATGGATCGTTTTATATATCAGGACATTCTTCAGTATATCATGTTGATCCACGCAGAAGAAGAGATACCCCTAAAATGGACATCCCAACATGACAACGATCCACGACTTGTGGAAAACAAAGTGAATATTTTGAAGTGGCCAGAGCAATCAATAGACATCAACCCCATTCATGGGAGATTGTAGAATTGTAGATCGTAGGATTCATCGTGATAACTGCAAAAACAAGAATTCTCTTTTTATTCAAACGGAAATTGTATGGAAAAGTATCCCCCAGAATATTATTAATAGAGTCGATACCTCGTAGATGCGAAAGAGTTATCAAAAATATCAGTTATCACATAAAATTGAAAAACAACTAATTCCAAGAGCAGATTTTAATGAAGTGTTTTAGTTTTCTCGGAGTTACTTTTAATGGATTGCACTAGTTTTTGTTGAAATTTTGCAGTATAATTTTTTTGTTACATTTTAAGAGCTAGTATATGATCCGAAATAAAATTCATTTAAATTTAACAAAATTCTTTAGCAAAATGTAACCAAATGTAATTGAGTGATATTGTTTTGTCCGACACTATATTATTCTTTTTATTAGGCAACAATTTTAAAGATTTAAAAAATAAAAACAGAACCCAATTCTATTTCACTTTTTTTTAAATCCCCGTTTCAAAACTCCAGCACTCGTATACATACATAAATATCCACACAATGAATTACAAAAATATATTAAAGTAGTCTTACCATATACCTACTAATAAAATGTAAAAAAAGAAATCTATTCGTTTCTAATGGCTTCAAAGAGATGTGTATTTCCTTCATTCTTACGCATCATCTTATACAATCTTCATCACATAAAAGGTACTATTATACTCTATTATACTATTATACTACCCCAGCTAACGCATCAGTAACTGTCAGTTTTGTATCTTATTCCTAATCTACTCCAAGCTCTCATGGGTCAAAATGGAAGAACTAGACATTTTCTGATTTCGATTTAGGGTTAAACTGAACTTCGTGTACCGCATTAGGTATATACTTTATAAATAAAGAGCTGCTGAACAAAAGAGGATTTGTCCTATCAAATTTTTTTTAATCCAATCCAAAGAGGTAAATCACTAACGAGATATAAACTTTTCAGTTTGAAAAGTCATTTATATAATATAGTTTTGTAAATGTTAGAATCTGATATTAACCGTGTTTTATTGGGAAATTTATCCACCGTAAGTTTATCCGTCGTAGCATTTTACATACAATTCGCTACGGTCGATAAAAAGCTAAAGTAGAAGATACAGTGGATGGCTGGTTGACGTTTATTCGAGTCTCGCATTTGATTTTGTTAGTATTATTGGTACGATTGATAATTGGATTGAATGTCGATGGAAGTGTTCATGGAGTGTTATAATTATTAATTTAATTCGTAAGACAAATCGATCTTTTTGATTCTTTTTTTTTTATAGTTGGCCAGTTTATATTTCTAATATCTTTGATAACTCCATTTTTTAATAAATTATAAGCTGTTCTTCTGAAAAGTTTCTCACTTTTAGTATTAAAATATGTATTCTTTGGTCTAAAATTCCACCTATATCTGCAGTTTTGCATACCCATAATGTCATTTAATCAATTTTAACAAATTTCGATTTCCATTTTGAAAAAAAAAAAAAATCATTATCCCTTGAATGAATTCCGTTTTACCTTAATTTTTGACTATCTAAGACCAATATTCGTTTTGTGTTCAATTTTTATTGATAGTTATAAATAAACGGAGTTTGGTGAAAAAAATCATCTTTTTATTTAGATCTACAAAAAAGCAGTTTGAGAAGACAAACCGCATTGGGTGGAACTACGCTATAGAGGAACTGCTCGACACTGCGCCGCAAAATATTTATTCGTATGAAATTCTATGAGCTATAAGGATAAACGCGCACATATATGCAACTTTTAGTTTACCAACAGTTTGTTTGCTAAAGTGAATACTATGGGCTTATATGAGAGTGCGCGCACATGCAAAAACTATTCAGCCCGCGATTCGAGCAACTTAAAAGTTTGTGATTTGCCACAAATCAAACGATCACCCCAAATGAGCTCATTCAGTTTGTATCACACCGTACTTTAATGTAACTGCTCGCACATTCAATCAAAATATTGTCGGTGTGGTTTGTTCGCTTCGGAAAAATTGCATGTGCCCGCCTAGCCTAAACACACTAAGCGGCAACTGAACTTTACAAAATGTGCTTTTACTTCACTGTTTAATGGGCGTTTGGCAATGAACGGTATTGGCTTCACTACATGGACTACGACTGGGCGTACATTTTTGTGATCCCATTGGCAAACCAAATGTTAACTATTTGTTCCTTACTCTACGTATGTTTAGTGAAGTCTGATGAGTGAATATTGCATTGAAAGCAAAACATACTCAGAAAATAAATTTGTAAATTGACTTGAAAAATAAAACTCCTAGCTATCGATCTACTCAGAAAATAGATAAAAGCATGAAATATAAAGGGGAAATGTAAGGGTGTGAGCAATTTAAACTACGTTGTAGTGTGCGTTCAGAACAAGAAACATTAAAAGGAAAACAAGCAAATCTCCGGCAATTTTGTTTCGTCGTGTGAAAGGCATAGACGATTTTTAAAGCAATACAAAAATTGCCCTGTGTAAAAAGGGATTTGACCATAGTCTATGAACAAACCCATTCACTTATCATTTCATTTCTATTAGTGCAAAATGAATTTTCGAAATTAAAATTGCAAATACAGAAAAAATGAAAACAAGAAATAGGTTTGAAACATAAATTAAATATTGGTAAGATTTTCTACACTCTATTTTATATGAATAAAAGCTAATTATTGTTCATAATTTTGATATTTTCTTAATTTTACTTTGCACAAGACTCTTTCATTACTTGTGACTGCTGTGCAGGGGTAACATTTTTACAAAAATAAAAAAGCTACGGTCCATGGTACGGTCGATGCGTTTTTTTGGGAATTAGTTACGGTACAATGGATAGAATCCCAATAAAACACAGCTATTGTTATATTGGAAATCCTGATTGGAGAATCAACTACTATTTTATTTCTTTAGAAATATGGAAATCGTTTTGTATTGTATTGTTTTTTTTTTACTTTAAAATAAATCATAATTGAAATAAATTCATAAAATATGTATGTACATTTGTAGGAAGAATTTTAGATTGATTAGAAACTTGATAATGATAGCATAACAATTACTCTACTTAACAAGGGCTTAGAAGTGAGCAGAGCAAACAAAAGAACAGACATGATAATCCTGGCGTAAATGATGAGAGTTAGAGGAATTGCTTTACTCTTATCATGTTTCTCTTTCCGCCAAATAGATGAAGTGACGAAAAATACATAATTCATAATACAAAGAGAATAATAAATATCTCTTAAAACAACAAAAACTCATGAATAATTCAAGTCGTGTTATGTATTAAATGATTCCTGCAGACAACAATCTGCATTTGAAGATAACCTACAAAAAAAAAAAAGACCAACAAATCTAAGACGCAAAAAAGTCGAAAATAAAATAAGAACGACATACATCAAGTCCAACCGAGAACGGAAGGCTAAACAACAAGATGGTGATCCCAAAAGTTATTTGGTTGCAAATGAACACTATATAGTAAAGAGTATAAAACCAACATATACATCTCTGATAAAGCAAATGCTCCAGAGGCAAGTTTACGTGCCAGCTGAATCTACTAGATATTGAACGCAAGTACATATACATTTAATCTAAAATGGGTACTCCTAATCAGATGCAGAAAATTCATCATCATCATCATCATCAATGCAACATCTCGTCCTTATTTTCTTGGGAATATTTTGTTGATATTTTGCGCGAAGCTATAAGACATAATACTGGTTGTAAAGAGAGAGGAACATCAGACATTTTATGCTTTAAGGAAAAAAGAAATAATAAAACAAAAGGGTAAATACAAATAGTCTTATTGATACTCTCTGATACTCACGAAAAAAAAACAAATCTTAAGGGATGCGTACTCGAAACAAAATTTTAGAAAGCCAGTTTTGTAATAAAATGGAAATTTAGGTTTTTGTTATTTAATCATTTCCACAACATAAAACAAAAATGGAATATATTATTTGTATTGAAATTTGAGGTTGAGCATTATTTAAAAAATAAAAAACAAACAGAAAAACTTTTAAAACCTATTCCATCGTTGCTGTTGGATGGTTTATTTATACTGATTGATTTTTATTATTGTGGATTGTGGTGGAACTAATTTAAAATCGTAGCGGCTAAAGCTCTGTGGTATTAACTTTAACGAGATTGCATATATTTGGAGTTTGAAAATGTTCGGGCATAGGGGCACAGCTGTAAAAGTATGTAATTTTGTTAGTATTGTACAGGGTGCGCCAGAGAAACTTACTTACTTGAAAAAATTCCCGCGCGGTGATTTGGGCGGTTAGAGGGGGAGATGGGGCGCATCTGGAGGGGGAAGTTCCCAAGTTTGTTTCTCCCTCCAGTCAGTTGCCATCATGCTCTGGTCTAGAGAGCAGCGAGCCTTCGCAGTCGAGAGCTTCCTTTCTAACGGTCGCTCACTTGTTGCTACGCAACGTGCCTTTCGCGCTCGCTTTGAAATTCCTCCTCACAGACTCGTTCCTGGCCGTAATTCGATTCTGTCGTGGGCTAACTCATTTCGGGAGTGTGGAAGTGTCGCTAAACCCAGAAATGGACTTCAACGGACCATCAGAACTCCGGAAAATATCGAAAGAGTGACGCAGTCAGTTGTGCGTTCTCCCCGGCGTTCGGCTCGCAAACACGCAGCTGCTATGGGAATTTCTGACATCACTGTTCGACGAATTCTCCATGAAGACCTTCAATTTCATCCCTATATATTGGCTGTTGTGCAAGAATTAACTGAACGCGATTTTGTTGCCCGCGACGCCATTGCCAACATACCGATTGATATGCTGCAAAGAGTGGAGACGAATTTCAAAAATCGACTTCATCAGTGTATGCTCAATGGGGGTCGAGATTTATCCGATGTCATTTTCAAGACTGCATGAAAAAAAATTGGGATATTGTATTCTCAAATTTAAAAAAAATTAATAATTGAAGTACTTTTGTTTTTATTGACCTTTCAAATAAGTAAGTTTCTCTGGCGCACCCTGTATATTATTTGAAGTCGGATGAATTGATTTTTTAGGAATGCAGTCAATTTTGTTATCGCAATCTACTTTTTTTCACAAACAACAAACAAAAGAAATGCAATTTGCGTTCCTTGAAGATTTTTTGAATTTTTTGGAATGTTAAGGTATTTTGATTGTAGTTATTTAATGTAGTCTTTTTTTAACTTCTTGAAGTCTTCAAACTGTATAAACTATTTTGTAATTAAATAAAATGCACGACTGGATCGCACGTACTTGCTCCTATGTTCGATCACATTATATGCAAAAGATTCTTAATAGAAACGGCTAAATGTATTTTTAAAGTCGTTTTTCACTTGATTTTGTATATATTTATAAATTCTAAATTTTTTTCTAAAAAAAACAATTGGTATGAAAATTTTAAATATTTTATAAATTCAAAAACAAAATTTCAGACAAAATCGTCCACCCGTTTTCGAAATATTGAATTTTAAAAAAATCAAAAAAAAAACAAATTTTTCGAAAAGTTTGAGATGCAGTATTATTTAGAATTTGAAGAAGCTAATGTATAATTTTTTTTATAGAAATCCGTTAAGCCGTTTATGAGAAAGTCGAAAATCAATAAAATGGTTGTATGGCAGGTATCGTTAATATATTTAGTTTTTGTATGATTACATACTTGCTTTTTAAAGCCATTTTTCCAACGCACTTCGCATCACGCCACCGAGCCCACATGATCAGATCCTAAGCGGCTGGTCATGGTTCAATACACGATGAAGGCACAAGAAGTTTTTCAATTAAAATGAAAAAGTAGACCAGCCCCACTAGTGCAAAGGACTCTGATGATCGACCTTGGCAGGTCGTGAAATAGTTATAATTCCAGCCAAAAATAATAAAGAAAAAACTTGGTGGTAGCACACTCAAGTTGTTGTTGGGCATTCAAGGTCATCAAAAGGTACCGTTAATAACAAAATATTTTAAAAATTTTCTTGGCCCAAAGTAGTGCACAACTGCACAATTTGTATGGTAAGTTCCATTATTTTTGGGGATAAGACAACGATTCAAAAATCTATTTTGGACAATCACCTAAAACGCCTAAGTACCAAGTTTGAAATAAAATAAATTGTTAGTTTACTCATTCATGCTGTTCGGGCATAACACTAACAGCATGCGATTGAAAAAAACTAGTACATATACACATAAAATATGACACCGTGTAAAATAAAATAATGCGAATAAGGAGACATAGATAAATAGGACGCGGTAAAATTCTCCGCATTAATACAGCCGCCATCACTGGAGATAAATTTGAGACAACAACCAGCTCTAGTCTCAAAACATCGCGCAAAAAAAATGGGTTTAGCCGGTTAGGTTGTAGATCGTTCTATAGACAGGCAGACGGGCAGAAAGACAGACAGACGAAAATGAGGGACCCACTTTTCTGGTGTTCTCTATCATCGTAATGTCAACTTTGATTAAGATCTCTAGATCGAGCAAGTAAAAATATATGAAATCTTCAAGACAAGCTAAGAAATGTTGAACTGGAAATCAGAGTTGTTAAGACTACACAGTCAGTTTAAAACTACAGTCAGCAAAGTCGCAACATGCTACCCACTATAGAACAAATTAAATACTTTTCCATCGTGATACCGTAGTCGAAAACACCACACGGCAAAATCATACCACGCTACGATATTTTTAGATATTTTTACAGTTCACACTTAGTCCTACCAGATAATATAGTACTCGTAGATATGAGGACCTACTTTTATGGAGGAAAGTCACTTGTTTGCCATGGTTCAAGCTGACGAGCTTGGGTAAGGAATCTAACTAACGCCCTAATTACCACCAGGGGCTTTGGTACCTGCTGATTTGTCGGTGCACATGCTTTGGCTGTCCCCACTAGAAGCTTCGTACCTGCTGATCTAGTGAAACCAGAGGCATTTTACGTGCCGATCTTGCGCTACTGCGGACCTTTTAACTGTTGATCAGTGCCACCAGGGGCCTTGTGCTGGCTGATCTAGCACAACCAGGGGCATTGTACATCTTGATGTGGTCCGAATGAGCTATAAGGGGAGCCCGAATAATAAGGAAAACCATCTACCGAATAAATCGTTTAATGACACCTAACTAAAGTTACCAGATTCAGTAAAGTCAAATAACGTAAGGAAAGAAACTTAATTCAATGAATTTAAATTCAAAAGTCATTGCATTCTTTATATATTTGCCTAAATTAGGTATACTATTTTGGTAAGCTTGGCTTTTGCAGCTGATATTGACACGTTTTTTTAAAGCTCATTACATATGTATCTAGTAAGTAAGCACTCAATGTTGTAACGAAGCGTTATACTTTGAACGTAAAACTGTAGCTAACCGACCGACCCAGAGTGTACATCAATGACACAAAGTGTATCTCATCTACATACAGGGAGTGTAGTGGTCAACAAACAATACCAGCAGCAATCACGACATTATTATAATAAATATATTTTAGTAAATTAAACTTTAGTCGCTTATAATTCACACTAGCTGCCACCCATTCAATTCTTATGAATAGATGTAAGATTTCGAGAGGAAATCGAAGTGTACCATACCTGGTATTCATATATGATTTTCATTATAACAGACAAAATCAGAATAAGTTCAGTCTCCCACTTGGTGGAAGATAGTAATTCTGCCCGGTGAATTGTTTAGTATCAAAAGTAGTTCCCTTGTTCCCCCTTGCTTTCTCCTAAGATTTGGCCAAACTGCCTGTTTCTAGATTCCTACTTTAGTCAATGAGACGTAGGCTTTTCTCTCTGCTAATGGTTAGTTCTTGCTTTCTAGCCAGATTTGGGCAAACTCCCTGCTTCTAAATTCCTCTTTAAGTTAAGTGGTTTATTAGGCAGTATTGTATGGGAGATATGTATGGTCGCTGATAAACCGATGGCACAGATATATCATCTGCTTTAAAACTTTAAAATTTAACGACTTGCAATCTTCCAGTCAAATAAGATTGCAGCCACATTAGTAAAAAAGACTGAAAACCAAAACTATCTAGTGTCGTTCGTTCAGCAAAAACTCATCAAACAGAGGATACATTTTTCATTGAAGGAGATGTTTATTAGTGTTGCAGGTTATTAGATTACTTTAGCAGACATCCGAAGAATAGACAAAAATTGAATTACAAGCCAATAAGGGTTAGCAATACTTGAAAAGGCGTCGCCGTCGTTGCAATTAGTTTAAAGTACAATTCATATACTCATTTTATGCAGTAAAAAATTCCAAATATTTTCCGCAATCTAATTTCTTGTACGAAATGTTATTCAAGTTGGAACTCTTTGTTTTATTATTTTAGGGTATATTCTGACATATTTATTAATTTCAAGTAGTTCCAACACGTCTTCAACATTATAAGTAATTTTATTGTGAATTTTAAATAAATTAACACTTTATATAATTTCAATTCGTCAGAACTTTCATTTCACTAAATACTGTTACTAAATGTTTCGCTGCAGGCGTATAAAACAATGCAGGTAATCTTAACAGAGTCCGTAATGTTAAGCTTCCAGTTTATAGTTTGGTGCAAGATATTTTGCCCGAGTGGTGAGAGAGTGCGCAGGGTGGGTTACAGGAAAGGGATGAGTTAGAGTGAAGGGGTGTATCTTAGTTTCGGTAATAAATAGTATCAACTAAGTTTTGCTTTGGGAACTTCAAAGTACACAACTCGTAGCCAACACAGAGGTGAACTTTCCTGGCAACATTAGTACCAAATCATCATGACTAAAAGAGGGGACTGAACTCCGCCCTAGGGTGTTCCTCTAGCTATGTGTTTGGTCGATTTTGGATTACCTGACGTAGCTTAAATCCTTTTGTCGCTGACCGTGATTACAATCCACTTCCTGATGTATACTTCCATACCAAAATTAACATCTAAGAAGGTAGCTTAGGGAATTATTATCGATTATAGTTGATGGTTTCCTCAATTGTACGCAGTAACTCGTAAAGTGCCGTTTCTAATATGGTTGTTGGAAGATGCGCTCTAAAGTTTTAAGCACGACAGAATTTAGCCTAATTGGCAAAATAAATGCCAAATTTTGTGGAATAAATTAAAAGATATTTTTAATAAATAATTCAACAAGTGTGAATAGTGATTACTGTTACGCCCTCTAGTGGGTCATAAATATAGAATGTATTTTCTTCTTTTTTTATATATAATTTTGCACGCGCTCAAGGGATTATGAATACCCTTTATATGTTTTAACACAGCGCGGGCATCCGGTGAAAGAAGAGAAAGAAGGATATGAAAGATGTGTGGCGCGATGTATTGAGACGGTGGTTGTTGTCTCAGATTTTATCTCCAGGGATGGCGGCTGAACTAATGCGGAGAAAATTACAGTGTCTTATTTATATTTATGTCTCTTATAATTCGCATTATTTTATTTACTTCGTTGACATATTAATGAGTAGTTTACTCAATCACATGTTGTTAGTGTTATGACTGAACAGCATGTAATGAGTAAACTAGCAACCAGCAACAATTTTTAGAATAAGTTTTTAATGGAATATAATAAGACATAGACAACGGCAGGAATCGAACCTGGGACCTGGAGGTTGACAGGCGAGCACACAAGTATCGCACCACGGCCACCCTTTTCCTTTTAGTGCCAACGACTTTCTAATCTCGACTGAGATCAAAATTCTTCCACTTTACTGCTTCACAATATAATGTTCCGCCTGGGGTTCACCGGTTTAACCTCAGAAAACGTCAACAATCCCCCCGGTTTTGAACTGTTACATATTTGAGGGCTGGTGTTCTTGCATTTGTTTGTATCAGGGGCATATAACACAACGCGACAAGTAATTGTAGGACAAGTAAAATACGGCAAGTATATGAAACAAAATTGTAACACAAAACGACAAGTCTAAAAGCTCTGTGACAATTGTCATTTTAAAATGTAACAAGTGGAAAATTATTGGATTTCGCTCCTTTTGTAACAGAAGGTGACAAGCGTAACAGAAAATTTGCTTAAGCATGGGTATAGTGAGTGACAAGTAATTTAAAAATTGTCATTAGTTTACAAGTGTGTATTTACTGAGTAAAAACAGTTTGAAAATAAGGAATTTAAATTGTGCAAGAATATAATGTTCATACCTAAATAATTTATAAATTTGTTTTCAACACATATTCAATTTAAAATATATTTACTTGGTTCTGATTTTGATAGTCACAATGAGAATAAAATAAATGAACCTTTGTTCAGATTAAAAGTGATTAAATCAAGAACAAATTTAAGGTTGACGTTCATTTCTTTCTCGAAAAATTTCGAAAGCCAACATCAATGGTACAGTATGTAACTTTTCGAAAAATTATTCGTATTTATTTTGTGGAATAATAGTCTGGCTCTTTGCCAAAGTAAATATCTCTGTCCACTTTTCGCTTTTTTTTCTTTTGCTTAAATATCGCTAAAAGTTCCAATAAGAGTATTTATTCTGCTTTTATTTTTTTGTTAAAACAGCAATTTTTTCCTTCTGGAATTTTGCTCATGTTTTATTTTTGGCCACTTGTCATACAATGTGGACTGGTCAAGGGAAATTTATAATTCTGACAAGTGCAACAGTTTTGCGTTGTTTAATAGAATATTTATGGGTGGCAATGGCGCAGTGGATAAAGTGCTTGATTGCTAACTTAGACGTGTGGGTTCGATCTCCACGCTAGGAGCATTCTTTTCTATACCTCCAATTTTAATTGGATGTCGCCCATGGTTTAAAATGAGACAGTCAATACTTGGTTCTCAAATCCACTGTGCTAAACTAGTGCCGTGCATTTCAGGTTGCATTTAAAAGACCGTAGGTCTTACAGGCATATAGTTAAATTTAAAAAAAAAAAAAAAAAACAAGAATACACTTCTCCTTGCCGTACAAGTATAGTTTGACAAGTGAATTAAGGCTTGTCGCTTTGTGTTATAGGCACCAGGAGTGCTTAGATCGGCCTCTCGTCTTTTGCGATTGTGTTGGAATGTTGTATGATATTGATTGGCTTGGCTTTTTGAAAGGTTTTTCAGAACTTGTTCTTAAGACATGGCAATACTAACTGAGCCGATTGAGCACTATTTTTTCTAAGATGGTATTTTTGAAGTGAAGGCTTCCTCCGATTTTCATACTTCTTATTCGGTCAAGCTTTGTCACTCTTGCTGTTATTCGAAGAATCTTCATCATACATTGTCAAACATTGTGAACCATACGATAAAAATCAAACAAAGATCTTTCCCGCCAACCGCCACTTCATCCACCATACGCTCATCACAAGCTTTTTCGTTATTAATCATTCATACATCCCAGATATTTAACCTTTTCGCATTTGGAAAGAACTATAACAAACAACATAGGTATTCAGTATATTTTTGGACTAATACCGTACCCATTTCCTTCCAAAACCTCCACCTATACATCAAATGCTTACTGCAGGGATGTAGAATCAACTGTCATGATGGCTCCATCGTCAGCTGTGTGACATCAGCTTAATTGAACCGTAATTATCACAGCTTTGCGTATGACCCTTCCCTACCTATAAGGTAACTTTGATACGGAATTCGATCTAAGAACTTTTTGGACAGGAATGACGAGCCACCTAGACCCAATGTCTCCCGTCTTTTTCCAAAACTCAGAAGCTATGTTTTTTCTTGAGTTCTTGACCGCCTTGATAACCTTTTCGACTGTGACGTCGGATACTTCATACACATATTGGAATGTATGTATATTTTATGAAGAAAAATGTTCACCAATAGGCCTAACATTTACTGGTAGCTCTTCACGTACCTACTCATACACAAAAAATACGTTTTAAGCCGTAAAACCTAATTATTTTTTTAACATTAATTCAAACATATTATTAAATTTTAAAATCCTTAAATTAAATTAGTTGTTGTGTTATGTAAAACCCCACACATTGACTTTTGCGTGCACCAAAGCGTCTAGAAGTTTAACCAAATGTCATTAGCAGAAAAAACCTTTCATTAACAATTCTACTATTTTTTCAATTAATTTATTTTAATTGGTACAAGCATAAAATACACTTCACCTGGCTCCATGACATCCTATCCTATATAATTAACAATTAATGAAAACCATTCCAATGCTAAAGACTACAAGTACAGTATACACACTCGCAAGCATTATAATTTACAGAAATACAAAAACCGCTTAACCAAGGGAGTTTAACATAAAAATTAAAAAAAAATATATATATACTCAACATATGTACATATTATTGACTACTTTTTTATGCTCCTACGATGACAGAAAGACTGCGACAACGATTGGCAGACGAGCAGGCGACTTTTCAATATTAACACTCTACTCATTTTTGCGCTCACTTAAAAGTTTATTTTATTTAAATATAGAAATGTCCATGTGTAGCTATGCATAATGTATATATGTATGTACATTCAAAAAGAAAAACCATTATACCCAAACTTCCAAGTTTAATTGCCCATATTTAAAATTTAATTGCAAATAATGTTAAACGGATGTTTTTCGTTGATTTTATTCATTTGTTTTGTCCCGAAAAAGTTTCCCCAAAGCTTTTAAATGCACGCCACTGCGTAAACAAAAGAGAAATTAATCTTTGGTAAATTCGATTAAACAAAAAGCAAATTAAAAAAAAAAAAATCTTTTATGGCGTCAGTGCAGTGGTCTCTGGGCACGTCATGTTTGTATTATTTTTTTTTTTGTCGATTTTTTAATAATGAAAGAACATACCTAATAAAATAATAGTTATTTCTGTATTCGATTTAAATAATTGTTTTTTTTTTTTGTGCATTGGTTGGTTCTTTTCCCATATTGTGTGTTTGTTTTCTTTCTTAGCATATCTACTAGCATGTTGAACTTGAATTCATTGAATATGTTATTCTTGGGATAAACAGTTTCAGCAGAGCTTCCACCTCGATTTAAAATATTAACATATGGATTCGGAGGATGAATAATTAAAATTGGTAACTTTTTAATATTTTAGTGCGCTATATGTCAAACATTGGAACATTATTAGGAATCAAAATCCACTTAAATAAATTATTAAAATTAAAGACTAGTAGGTAGGGGAGACCGGTGCTAAAAGTAACAGGGGTAAAAAGTAACAGCTAAAAATTAAAGTGTTCTCCTGAAAATTAAGAAACGCGTGAACGAGAAAATTGTTCCTCTACTTCAAGCCTAACGTTAAGTATACTTTAGCTGTAAATAGGACATCATATAAAAAAGTTATAAGGCAAGTGCCTAAAATTGATGCATTTGTAAAATGATGGTGCTCTATGTTTATATTTTGTTTTGTTTTGTTTAATGTTTTTTTTATATAAAAAGAAAAAAGTCCATTTGACTGATATCGCTGACAACATAAGGTTGAAGAGAAAAGAGGTCGCTCATATGTTTTCCTGGCTGGCTAATTAGTTAAATTCGAATGCATAAACAGTGGATAATTACTTCTCGCTTAATTGCCTAACCCGCATAAGTACCTCTATTTTTTTAGAACCAAAATTCTGAGGATTTTTTCATATAAAACTCATCTTATAAGTACCTTCCGCTTTTTAATTTAACTATATGCCTGTAAGACCAAAGGTCTTTTAAATGCAACCTGAATTGCACGGCACTAGTTTGGCACATTGGAATTGAGAACACGGTATTGACTGTCTCATTTTAACCCATGGGCGGCATCCAATAAAAATTGGAGGTATAGAAAAGAATGCGTCTAACGTGGGGATCGAACCCACACGTCCTAGTTAGCAATCAAGCGCTTTATCCACTGCGCCATTGCCACCCACACATTGCCTTTTATTTTGTATAGTTTTATTAAGATTTAACTGAAAAAAAAATCTTTTAAGTACACAGTACAAAATAAGACAGTTTGTTTTCCTGGCGCGCTTCCTTTTGTTTTATGCTTCAAAATTCATAAATAAAAAAGTAATAATTTTAATCTATTATAATGATTCGTGGACCAAAGGCCGTTAAAACCTACTTTGAATCAATAATTCAACACGTCCGATTAAATATAATGCAAAGCACCTTCATAATTAACTATTTCTTGCCCAGGACAAAATCTTCCAATTTTAATGATAAATTTTTTTAATCTTGTTGGATATAGTTCACATTGGTTTTTTGTCAAAAAATCGATGTAAGATGAACTGAACTGAACAAAAAGTGCGTATTGGCATTACCAATCACACACTAGCCAACCGATGAATCGAAGAGATATCGCCGTGACGAAACGCAAGTTTTATGGACTAAAGGCGGTTAAAAGATATTTTGAATTAAATTTTTTTTTTTGTCAAAAACGTTTGTATTAATTTTTGTACATGTAAATATAGAGATAAGTACCTATGTACACTTAAGCGGGCTTTTTATAACTGCCTAACCTGCATAAGTGCATATTAAAGTGGGGCATTGAGAGTGAGGCACTTAGCCGAGTTTAACTGTAGGTATGTATATCTAATACTGGTTTTTTGAATATTCAATTACATTCCTAATTTTTATGTAACTAAATTCAGTTTTTTTCCAAAAAATTAATATTGATTTTGTTTTTTTTTCTAGGAACACTTAAATAACTTTTAATTTTTTTATATAATTATATTATTAATTTATATATTAATTTCATAAGTTTTGCTGGTGTATGTGCTATATTTTTTGTTGTTAATCTTGTTTATAAGTTAATAGTTTTTTTGTTTTAAAAAGATGACAGGTTTTGTTACAATTTACCCCAGTCTATGTTACAACTTTCTCCGCATACGGGGTAAGTTTTTTTTGTATAAAAGTAATATTTTTACAAATTCTTTTTCATTGGATTTCGTAGCCGAAATATTGATCCTTAAACAGAAAAAAAATTGCCTAACTGATTTTCAAAACCTTAGGAACAGCACCAATCTTAGTAAAAAGTGTTACTTTTCGCCCCGGTCTCCCCTACCTTTGCGACCATTTAAATATTTACAGTCATATTCAATAGTATTCGCTAAAACAGTAACATATTAAATAAGCAGTTAAGGGGCTATTTACAACGTTGTCAGAATACATATTCATAAAACATTTTCCGAACAAGTTTAGTTACTTGTGACAACTAAAGTACCAAAAAACATATGTAATGTATATCATGAAGCAACCATTGTTGGAAACAAAAACTAACATTGTGGTTGTTGATTTTAGCCACTATTCACTATACTACACTTTAAAGGCTCGTATGCAAGAAGCTTCATCTCAGTTTCAAGTCTCATTTTTCCATACAAAAATAACGCAAGAATGAGATTTGAGACTGAGACAAAGCTTCCTGCATACCAGCATTTGCACAGTCTCAAAAATGCATTTATAAATAAGGACGTTAGTTAATAAAAATAAAATGAACGACTAGATCGCATGTACTTGCTCTTATGTTCGATAACATCGTAAAAGCACGATGTTTATAGTACAACAGCTAAATATATTTTTAAAATCGTTTTTTACTTAATTTTCTATAGCTAAACAATTTTTTTAAATAAATATTGGTATGGCAATTTTAAATATTTAACAATTTAAATTTAAAAACATAATTTCAAAAACAAACATCCACCCGTTCTCGAAATATTGAAATTTCAAAAAAATATATATTTTTTGAATCCACATGTTTTTTTTTAAATCCAAAAAAACAATTTTTCGAAAATTTTGAAATGCAGTATTATTTAGAATTTGATAGACATCCTATATAAAAATTTTGATCCAAATCCGTTGAGCCGTTTATGAGAAAGTCGAAAATTAATAAAATGGTTGTATGGCAGGCACCGTTAATAACAAAATATGTAAACAAAATTTTGGCCCAAAGTACACACCAATTTTTATTAAAATCGTTAGAGCCGTTTTCGAGATAATTAAGATGGAAGACCGTTATTTTTGGGGCTAAAACAACGACTCAAAAATCTATTTTGGACAATCACCTAAAACGCTTAAATACCATGTTTGAAGTAAATGATTCTTAGGGCTCTATATCGATCTACAGACAGACTGCGTCACCCACTTTTTTGGCGGTCTCTATTATCGTAGTATCAAGTTTGATTAAAATCTCAAATTCGATTTTTTTTCTAAATGCAAAACTTGGTATATAGTATCAATATCTCAAGTTAAAACAATATTTGCTAGTCTGTCGAAATCGATATACATAAAAGAGAGTGCCGTCCGTGTGTAGACTTGATGCAAAATGAAGGACACTGTGAAATAAAATTCTGAAAAATTGGATATCCGGAAAGATCCGATACTCTATTTGCAATCGGATTTGGATAATTTAATTAGTGGAAATTTAACTAGTTTTGTGAATTAACTGAAACCATCTGATATTTCAATGTTTTTTGGTTTGTTATTCTAGAACGTTTCCATTTGGTTAAAAGGGAATTTAAATCGGCGGCAGGTACAAGACTCATTTGTAACATGGCGATAATTTTGAACATCAATCAATTTCTTGTTACATTTTGTTTTGGTTTCCGTTTTAAAAAACGTCGAGTCATCATGCATGTCATATGGTGGCTATAATTCGTGCCAACGAAACTCCAGACGAACGTTCAGATCGGAATGCACACAATCATGTGAAGAAGTCGCAACTTCGAAAAAGATTATCACAAGAACAACTCAAGACCGAGATCTAAATTAGTCGAGCATTTAAGTTCGACGAAGAAGAAGAAACATAGTGAATGTAGAATTGCAAACTTGTCTATGATGGGTCTGCGAAAAACAATGTTATCCATCATTTTAATTTCAACATTCAAAATCAAATCACCGGTGGTTATACGTAGGCTCCGTAATGGATAAAAACCCTAGCCATCAACTAACGAAATGTTTGAAATCTTTGGATGTTTGCCGCCACACAATATTTATAATTTTTTTGCACAACCGAAACTGCTAAATCGAACGTGTTTCTTAGTTAAAAGTCACTGACAATTTTGAGGGGTAAATTAAAAGCCGAAGATGTTCTCATTTAGCGGATTCCGCTAATTCCAAACAACTTCCCATTCGTGCTTCATCAATTTCCAAGACAAATTGTTTTTAAATTGAGCGTGCACTAAAGGGGGTTTGACTACAGTCTTAATATGATCAAGTACAGTGAGAGTATCAGGAAAACAGGGAATGATTTAATAGGAAATACCGATATGCATTAGTTTTGAAGTTCAGAATATCACAATGGGAGGGAAAAATAGAGCCTGGTAAAGCATACCACATTCGACATATAACATTTCTAGGGTAATCTAGAGATGTAAATGTTTCCACTACAGTTCTATCGCCTATCAGAGCTCTATTTTGAATTCTATCTAAAATACTCAAATGATGCATTTTCAAAGAAAGCCCAAACACTATGCAGCGTTCCTGGCGACGTCGAATATGTAGTCATTCCACAAGAAGTGGTCTGTGAATGCAAGTGCCGCTTAACGAAAAAGACAACACTGAGTTTTTGAAGCACTAAATTCGTTGCGGTTTTTTATTCCCCATTGGACAATGCTGAAAACGAATATAAAAAGCTGAGAGTACTATCGTCAGCAAAACAATTTAAGGCCAATTTTGCAATCTCCAGATAAACATGCAGTTAGTTAACAGAGGAATAAACTTACTTGACTGTTAAACTTCAGGATAACAACCTCGAATTTTACAATCACGAAAAAACAATCTATAGAATCGTTGATTCAAAATAACTTTTAACGGCCTTTAGTCCAACAAAAATTGGCGTTTCGTCCCGGCGATCTCACATGGACTCATCAGTTGACTAGTGAGGACCTGTGTCAATACGCAATTTTTGCCAAGTTCAGTTCATCTTACATAGATTTCGTGAAGAACATCTAGTGTGAACTATATCCAACAAGACTAGAATTAATTCATTAAATTGGAAATTTTTGTTTTTTGCCCATGGCCTGGCATTATTTATATAAGAAGTTTTTTTTTAATAATACAAATTCTATATACTACTGAAATACATCTATAGAATAATTTAATTTGAACGTCACTTTTATTTCCAGTATCGAACTTTTCATAGAAATTAATTTTTGTTTAACGTTTATTTCAAAGCAATCATTTTTCAAAGTGTTTTTTTACATCGAAAATAGCTATTTATTTTATTCTCCTGAATAACTCCTTATTCCGTCCTAAAATGAGCAGATAACTTTATTCTATAGATAATAGATTTATTCCTAGGACTAAGCTGAATGTGCTATTGAAAAACAGATTTTTTGTCTATCTGGAGAATATGTACTAACTGACTTCTTAACAGTCTATTGAAAAATTGGACTTTAGTAGACTAGAAGTTCCAGATAAGAAATCATTAGTGAAAATGAGGAAAAAGAGTTGGAGACAAAACTGAGCCCTGGGGCACACCAGCTTTTATTTTGTGGACCTCAGGCTTGAAACCATCGAATACAACTTGTATTGAGTGGTTTAAAATGTTATTTCTAATCCAACGAAGAAGAGTTTCATTGATACCAAATGCACGCATTTTCGATAAGAGAGCCTGATGCCAAAGTCTATCAAATTCTTTTGAAATATCAAGTGCAATAATCTCACTTTCTCCAAAACGATATAAAGAGTTGTGCCACTGTTCAGAGAGATATACTATCAGATCACCAGTGAACCTATTGCCACGAAAGTCCTTGGAAACAAGGGATGTAAATGCAATTGGACGGTAGTTATAGGGTGAAGATGTGCCGGTTTTAAAAAATTGTATTTGAGCACAAACCATATTGTGGTTGAAGTTGGTAGGCAGCATCATTTCTAATGTATACGGCGATATTATGGTGGGGAGATATAATGGCACTAAGTTATACCCAAACGGATGAAATTCTGATTGATCAGAATTTAAACCTACTTGGGTTTCAATCAGTGCCAGAAAAAGCTAGTGTGTTTTTCAGAATGTGAAAATATGCGGCACAATAGTGGCCCCCTTAAATATACTTCCCACTTTGACATTTAAAAACAACTAACACACATGTCAAACAATTGTCTATAATGAATGTTTCAACTAAACTCAAATTTGAACTTTTCAATAACAATTTGTCACTCGAGTTATGCCTTACTGACAATTTGTATTGATCCGCCCCTGGTTAAAAAGAAAAAAATAGAAATCAATCTATCTGATGTCATACTAACCTAATGAATGCGTGCACGTATGATGAGCTCCACGCAGTATCAACACTGACTCAAGCTAATATACAACTACGAGAATTGTTAGGGAAAAGAAAGAATTTGCCGCTCGTTGTGCATGTTTATTTTGTTAATGTTTCAAATGACACTGCCATTTGTGAATATTTTAACTGTCAGTTAATTTGCTAACCGGTGCTTAATATTCGGCCAGTAAAATATTCACTCTAACTATTAGATCTACATACTTAGACATTTGGAAGTGAGGTTGATAACTCAAATAGCTTATAACACTCATAGATAAATTAAAAACTGAAACTTTTATCAGCAAAGCCTGATATTTTAATAAATTAAATAAATTAAAATAACTTCAAAGGAATACTATATGGTAAAATTAAAACAAATTTACATACATTAATTTTAATTGAATTTCCAGGAAGAATTTCAAAGTAATTTTAATATAAAATTTTCAATATAACATATTAAACTTTGACATTCCTTTGAATGATTACATAAGTAACTTTACTAAATAAGCTTTTGCAAATTAAAATTTTATATCTTAAAACTTCCTATGAAAATGTTATTACCTAGGACATAGCGTAACATTTAGTAATGATATGCATTTTTTAAATGGAATTTATTTCGTTTTGCATTTTATTAATTTAGCACTGAAATGTAATCAAAATTTAGGTGTTAGTTAGCATATGGCCGATGTACTTGGCCGTTCGAACATCGTGTCGTCCTGTCGTGAACGGTGAGTGTCACTATGCTATGATAATTCTTAGTCCTTACGTCTCGGAACTATAGTGCTACTTTTTACAAGCTGTTTCAAAGTAGATTAGTAGGAAGCCGTTACCTGTTAACGTTTCGTAGGGGATGTGCTTACCAACTTATCCAACGAAGATGTGTTTCTTTTCGACACTTACATTGTAGACTATTACAACAGTTTAGACAGGAGAGCAGAACTATAGTAGCGTGTGTATGCATTAGTGTATCTGTACTCGAGGGAGCCGACTATAAAAGATAATAACATGAAATTTTGGCTTGCGAGTTGCCAGTATCGTGCAGGTGTAGTGAACTGTTTTATTTATTTTTTGTTTTGTTGTTATGCTTACATGTTTCTATAATTTTGTGTGTTTTTCTCTGGAAATATTCCTTAAAATATAATCAGAACGTGACAAGATTTATTAGTCTCACCTACATTCATGCGCCCTATACTCTGCATAATAATGAATAATATTTGAGGGGGTTTGCACTGCGAGCTTTAGATTTATTGTGCACACAGTTTTGTACCTATTATATGGACCGGTGTCTCATGGAGGTGTGCAGAATCTGTACGTGTTATAATGTTCACTAAGCCAAGAATTGTCAGATATCTGTTCAATCTGCGGACCGTTTTTGGTTATAATTCTCAAGTAATAGTTTGGTCTGTATCAGCTTTGGGAATTATCTCCAGAGTTGTGATCTTTAGCCTTCCTCTTCTATTTTGCATTTTTACTTGCGATATAATTATGCAGGTACTAGAAGGCAAGTTTTCCCTTAGGAAAAAAAATCAAACTTGACTTAACGATGATAGGGAACACCAAAAAAGTGGGTCCCGCAATTCCGTCTGTCTGCTGAAGCGATTTTCTTCAAACTTGGTATTTAAGCGTTTTAGGTGATTGTATAAAATAGATTTTTGAAGTTTTTTTAAGTCCGAAACTAACGGTACCTGCAAACAATTTTTTTTCGGCCATCTCCATTATCTCGAAAACGGCTCCAACTATTTTGATTAAAAAAAGTGAGTGCACTACCTTAGATTGTATTCTACATTTTGGTCAAACAATTTTTTAAAATATTTTGTTATTAACGGTATACTTGGGATACAACCTTTTTTTTTATTTTGAACTTTCTGCTTTTTTCTATGAGGTCCTTCAAATTACAAATAATACTGCATACGAAAATTTTCGAAAAAAATTTTTTTTTGGATTTTTGAAAAGAAATATTCAATTATTCAATTCAATATTTCGAAAACGGATAAATGATTTTTTTTTTGTACTTTGTTTATAAGATCATATTATTAAATATTTAAAATTGTCATATCTACTAAGTTTTTTTTTATAAAAATTAAAAAAATATTTAAATTTGAAAACCAAGTGTTTTATTTATTTTGTATGTTTCTTATAAGTAAACAATGTTGATAAAAAATAAAATAAAAAACGAAAACCAAAAATTAAGTTAAGATCTTTATCCTGACAGCATTGTGCAATGGGGAATAAAAAACCGCGTAGAATTTAATACCTCAAAAACTCAGTGTTGTATTCTGTCCGTCATGCTGAACCCACACCCCATACCGCTATCCATGAGCAACACTTGCATTGAAGAAACTGATCAGCTGTCAGTCCTTCGTATTTGCACCACAGAACATCTTTTGTGGAATGACCACACATTCGTTGTCGACAAATACGCTACAATGTGTTTGGGCTTTCTTTGAAAATGCAAGAAATTTTTCTCTCCATCAGATATGGCTGTAATATAGAAGGCATTCATGCATCCAAAACTGGAGTATAACTCGCAAATTTTGGGCAGGAGCTCCCAAAACTCATTTGAGCCTTTTAGATAGAATTCCGAATAGAGCTCTAAGAAGGATAGGAGATAGAACTATAATGGAAACATTTACATCTCTAGAACACCGTCGAAATGTTCTCTCATTATTTAATGGTTATTTTTATAAACAATGTTCTAGCGAAATAGGCATTTGCATTCCTCCCCTTACATGTTTTAACCGTAATACTCGCGCTTCTAGATATGCTCATCTGCTTACCCTTGAGCCCAACTTCGGACGTACAGTGATTCCTTCTTTAGCCGTAACGCGAATGTGGAATACTTTACCCGGCTCTCTTTTCCCCTCCCATTTTGATATTCAGAAATTCACAACCAATGTGCATCGGTATATCTTCTTACATCCTTCCCTACTTTCCTAATGCTCGCACTGTGCTTGATCATTTTAAGGGTAGTCGAAACCTCTTTAGTGTCCGCATTTTATAAAAGATATATTCATAATTACTTTGAAAATATATTTAGATTCTTAATAGAAACTTTTGGATACGATGTGATCGAAAATGAGAGCAAGTTCGTGCGATCCAGTCGTGTATTTTATTTTTTATTCCGCCTGTAAGGGAATTTCAGTTTTAAGTCCAAGAATTCATGCTTCGGTCTTTGCAGAGGTTCACGAATCATCAGAATTTACTTTGGGAGTTTAGTTTATCGCTGCAGTGTACCACTGTTTTTTCAAAGCTATATTTTTCGATGATGACATCTATAGTTGTGGACCTTGAAATAGAATGTAATACTCTAGATCTAGACCTCTCAAGTTGACTGGTAGGGAGGAGTTCCAAAGGACAACAGCATTAACAAAGAACTATTCGAGTATCTGTATTTAAAGGTAGGGACAATGAGAATATTACTTCTACTACTATTGGAAAATTTATCTTTTCAAAACGATATTAGGAGTTTTTGTATCAATTATTTAGACCAATTTAATACATACACTACCTGCCTGTACAGTTTACAGTCACATGATCGAATTGAAGTAAACCATAGATAAAACGAGTAATGTTTTTAAAGCAGATAAAAATCGGGCTTCCATAGAAAAGCGTAATTTAACGTTGTCCCGTCGAGTTCAATAATTGCTAGGTATGTCGTATAAAAGGCAGTTTATTAATTACAAATGCCTGACATTTGTTCTTGCAACTTCAACCATACCAATTCGATAGTTCAAGTGAGTTTATACATCGTCTGCATACATGTGAATTTATCGAAGGTAGATCGTTGTTGAACAACGTGAATAAAAGTGGACCTAATATTGATCCCTGAGGCACATAAGAGAACATCAGACAGCTCAGCGTTTGCAAAAACTGACTGAGTTTTATGACTAAGATATTGCTCAACAAGGGGTTATGCTGAGTTTTCAAAGAAGAAACATTTCGTAAGTTTGTTCAAAAGTATTATATGAGAGACAGTATCAAACGCCTTAGAGAAATCCAGTTAAACGAAAGTTGTTACCTTATCAATATCAATTTACTGCTCCACGTCGTCAATTAGTTTTAGAAGTGCCGTTGTGCAGCTGTTATTTTGTTTTTGTCCAATTAAAGATTGCGAAAGTGTAATCAGCCTGTGGGTTTCCAGGAACTCTGTTATTTGTAAACTCACGAAGCTTGAAAGAAATTCTTCACTTCTGCCCATCTCAGCAGCATCATTTACATAAGATACAGAGCTTACAGCCATGAACTGTTTTTTAAGTTCGTTTACATCGCAATCATCTCCAGCTGTACTATGTTGCTTCGAAATACCAAGAGATTTAATATTTTCCCACGGGGTTCTTGAAGATTATTTATGGAATTTTGAAGCCAAAAGTCTACGTTTGAATTTTTTTATTTCAATATTTACATCATTTCTTAGTTTTTGGCAGCCTGAACCTTTTCCACCGTCATTTGCTAACTAACTGTAGTTTGAATTTCCCTTTGAACTATTAATTATCAAAAACCTTTTAAAAAACGGTGGTCAATTAGTTTATGATAGATGGTATACTTTATTTAACTTTCCTAATTGGTTTCATTCAAAAAGAATTTTATTTTCATCTATTATTTCATTCAAATACAATCACCCAATTTTGTTCGAAAGGGTTGTTCGTCAGTGTGCGATTCAGCAAAAAAAATCCCAAAAATTAGAGCACCACATCTAAATTTTACATACATAAGCAAAAGCCGCAACAAACACTATTTCTATGCTGGAAATTAATTCGAAATTGCAACAATTTCTAATACTAATTCCCCAGCGCGTGTAATTCCTAATGATCAAACCAGCTCCTCCTTTTTTAGATCTCTTTGCATCTGCCTAAGTTATATTCTATGCGGCCACTAGGGTTGGCCCGTGTGCATAGGAAAATTAATGATACTAGCATACCCGTATTCGCTTTGCTTCGCAGTTTGAAAATTGATTTCTTTTCACAACTATTATTTTCTATTTAAACCAAAAAAATTGATGGGCGTCTTCAACATTTTTTTAATTCGAACGGAGAAGTATAATTTTTTTCAAAAAAAAATATAAAAAAAAGGTAGAATCGCCTGTTTTAAGAACTTTGAACGAGTCAATCCTCCAATTTCTGGATAAAATTTCAAAATCATTCTAATAGATTTCAAAGCAGTTACTGGCGTTAGGGGCAACCAAAACAATACCTTCATGTAAAAAGGTGAAGGTAATAAGAATAACGGAAAAGAATACACCTGGCAGAAACAACGACTATATGATTCTCAGTTTAGTTTTGACAGATATTAGGTAAGAAAAGATGTTTAATTTTCGGAGACAACTGTAAGTCACTAAGACAAAGGATCGATATATTTTGAAGCCAGTGCATACTGGCACAAATTCACAAATTTATGATGAAATCCTGATACAAAAACAGGTAGAAGGTTGATGCCATTAATTATTGTGTGCATCTTGCAATGTATTGCGACTTAGCTGGATTAAACGTTCGTTCATTACATATGTGACATTATTTTTTCCCTTAAGGATTTTCGTTTATTAGATTAAGTCATCCAGATTAAGTCATCCATCAAGTTTAGCTGTCGGACTTGATATCATCAGCATAGTAATGCACTATTAAATTTTAGCAGGTAATATATAAAAATGCTTAATAAAAAAGGGCGGAGCATTGAACCCTGAGGCACACCAGCAAATAAGTTTTTTTTTTTATTTCAATAACCACCACCTAACAATTTGGCAACAGTTTTCGAGTTAATCTTCTTCTATTCGGTCATAGCTAGCAAATTAATCCAAAGCTTAGGAGAACGTCGATTAGTACTTAAGCATTAGGTCTCGTAAATGAATGCAAGAATATGGATGAATTTATTCATTGTGGATAAGGGGCACCATACCAAAAACGGTCAACGTACTCTAGGTCATGGTTTTGATGAAATGAGTATTTATACATTTTATTTATGGAATGAATGAAACAAGCGTATGAAATAATTTAGAAGAGCCATAGAAGAACCTGGATGAAGTTTTTACACTTTGGATTTCAAAAAAGTGGAGGACATAATAAATGGGGTCGAGCAAAAATGAACCACATTAGTTTCTGTTCGTATTGTCTATATTTAAGTTTCGGGTACCAGTCTAAAGAAAATAAAACCATGTAGTTACCTGTGCGTTGATATTTCAAAATAAAAATGGAAAATGTAATTATTGAGTAAAATCGAAATATTTTTTTTTTTTGGAGGGCCAATTTTGCAGTTTTCCAATGTAGAACTATTTAAAAAAACATCTAAGATCTACCCCAGATACCCCTTATATTACAAAAGCCGAAATAATATTCTCACAGTGGAAGTATAACAAAAATCTAAGTAGTGGTTAATAATAAAATTATAAACCACTATTGTTATTTTTCGAATTTTTAAAATTTTGTATCAACTTTTGCATTCTTAAAAATGAAAATCAAATTGGTAAGATATTGGTAAGATTTGGTATCATATAAGCTCTTGCTCAATAATTTTATATGTAGCCTGGAACGTCTTCTATATTCAAACAAAAATGTATAATCAGAGAATTGAAAAATCAACATATCTTGGCAACCCCTGAATACCTACTTATATAAATTTGAAGTGTAAACTATTATTTACATACATAAAACTTTCTTACAGTGCAACTTTCACAGATTGTAAGAAATAATAAAATTAAACGTGTCAGGTAGCAGAATTTACTTAGTCTAATTTTTAATTTTTCCCCCGATCATAAGAGCAATCTTTCTTCAATCTTATAGTTAGAGCCGTTTCAAAAACACAAGTAAATGAGGTTTTTATCATGGACATGGAAGTGGACGGATTTTACCAAATTAAAGTTATAATTTTTTTTCTTCGTTTAAAAAGATCCTGAAAAATTCTTGAAAATCGTTTGAGTCGTTTCCGAGAAACTAAGAAATTAGACAACTGGCCGTGAAATTTTGTGCCCAAGAAAACAAAAAAATTATAAAAGTGGCCAGACTTTACTAAAACCAAATTCTTAATGTTTGTTGTTAATACAAATACACTATGAAAGTATCATTCAAATTATTTGAGTCACAGATATTCGAAAAACTAAGCAATAAAAAAGGTGGGCGTGTTAGTGGGCGAATCTCACTCAAGATATTTATTTTGATTTTTTTTATTCATACCTATAGTTAGTAGAAAAAATGGACTAATATTAATTTATGTTTGAAGCCCATTTCTTGTTTGCCTTTTTTTTGCATTTGCAATTTTAAATTCGAACTTACATTTTGCATCAAAAGAAAAAAATAAGGACTGGGTTTGTTCGTACACCATGGTCTCAAATCTCCTTTACACAGAGCAATTTTTTAATTGCTTTAAAAAGCTTCTGTACCTTTCACACGAGGAAACAAAATTGGTGGAGATTTTCCAGAAAAAAAAATGGCGCAACATTTTAAAGAGCCTGATATTAAGTTATTAGCACTCTACTAAAATATTTCTAATTTTAAAAACTTTTTACCTAACCAAAACAGTGCAAACAAATAAGCGAACATACCTTTTGACGTTTGCAGATGTCAAAGTGACATATGGATTTAGTACGATACTAAAAAGATAAAGTAGCCATTTGATGATTTTAACTTTAGTAAAATGTTAAAAAGATGGTACGATACTAAACTTGTTTAATATTAGCAAAATTCTCTTTTCAACTTATTAACATATTACTCTAACGACTAAAATTTTGCGCACTGCACGGAATTGTATTTCAATGGAACTACACATCAAAACGTATTCGTATGACATTTTGTGCAGTTCAGTTGCCGCTAAGTGTGGTATACCTCATAGAATTTCATACGAATAAGTATATTGAAACGCAGTTTCTTTGAAGTTCAGTTCGCACAGTGATGTTCTTACATTAAATCAATATTTTCACAAAACCAAACTTGCCACACTTTTTAGATCTAAATAAAAAGATAATTTTATTTTACTCAACTCTGTTTATATATAGGGTGTCCGCCGGGAAGGTATACTACTTTGTTTGTTTATAGTTTTTGAATAAATGAAAGAGAATGGATCTTATATTGATAAATGTTTTATTTAATGTCGGCGATTATGTATGGAATACAATATCAGGTAAATGTCCCCCTCTGTTAGTCTCACACCTGTGAGCCCTTTTGAGCACATTTTTCATAACATTCTCAAACATTTAACGCGGTATTTCATTAATTTCATCACGATTATTTAGTTTAAGTTGGTCAAGCGTTTCTAGTTTGTTTGCAAAAACTTTGCTTTTCAGATATCTCCCCACAAAAAGAAATCCGGAGCAGTCAAATCAGGCGACCGTAGAGGTCAATCAACATCACCATTTCTTGAAATAACTTTTTGCGGAAAGAGGTCTCGCAGTAATTCCATTGTAATCCTGGCTGTATGCGATGTGGCGGCGTCTTGTTGATACCACATGTTAATCAAGCCCAAAGCATGCAGTTGTGGCGTTAAAAAGTTTTCAATCATATGACGATATCGCTCCCCATTCACATTTACCATTACGCCGTTTTCATTTTCAAAGAAGTAAGGTCCAATGATTCCTCCTGACCAAATTGCACACCAGGCTTGAACTTTTCATGGATGCAAAGGTAAGTGATGAATAATTTGAGGGTTATCCATTGCCCAGAACCGACTATTCTATTCACATATCCATTCAAATGAAAATGTGCCTGGTCACTCATTATGATTTTTTCATGAAAATCGCGGTTGTCATGCGCTACCTGTAACATTTTATTGGCATGTGTACGGTGGCGTAAATGGTCTTGTGGAAAAACTCTTGTGTCAACTGAATCTTAAATGGAAACAATTGCAAAACCCTGTACAAAATTGTGGCCAAAGTTGTTTGGGGCTATCACCTACAGGCCCTCTTTCTTCGAAATCATTCACTACACGATAAATAGTGCGTTTTTTTGGCACGTTGTTTCTCCCAAAAATTTCACGTAACTTTCTCATCGTTACAGTAATCGATGATTGATTTTGATAAAATGTTTAACGGATTAAAACACGTTGGTTAAGCAATTAAGCAGAGTGCAAAAACTTTCATTTACATTTCATTTTCATTTACTTTTGAGAGGAACAGCTATTTAGTCAAAAATTGAGTATCTGAAATTTTAGAAATATAAACTGGACAACTAAAAAAAAAAACAATCAAAAAGATCTATTTTTCAGTCGAATGGAAATTTAATAATTCCAACTATCCACCTATCAATCTTACCAACAAAACTAACTACATCAAATTCGAGACTCGAATAAACGTCAACCCTCTATCCAAAGTGACCGTACTATTCTACTTTAGCTTTTCGTCGACCGTAGCTAATTGTACATATGTAAAATGCTACGATGTATAAATTTCTCAGTAAAACACGGCTATTATTCGTGATATGGAAACATTTTTACTTGCAGCAAATGTTTGGAAAAGTGGTCGAAAACTTTGCCTCTCGGATGCCATTCATCAGATTAACTGAGGAACTACTCCTTTAATTCTATCACAGGGCTATGTGGAAAAGAATTCAGAATACAAATACAAATTTGTATGTACATATATGCAAATACCTTGTACCTTGGATGTGAGGAAGGAACATTAAATGTGACCCGTCGGTCGTGCATTATATTTTGACCTAACCTAACTACTCAATTGATGATAATATGTCGAATTCCTTACAACCAAACATTCGATTGCTTTCTGAACACAACCGACTTATTTCTAAATAAAATCGATAAGATTTCATAGACTACAAGCACACATTTTTTTGCAAGTTCGTTACAACAAAAAAAATCGATCTGAGATCGATTTGGAATTCGAAATAAGTTTGAAAATATATTTTGTGATCGCATACACATGAACTGGCAATAAAATATGAAATGTGAACAACTACAAATTTCAACTTAAATAAAACAAAAACAAATTACCTTATGTTCCAAATGGTGGCATCAACTATAGCTAGTTGTCATCTTCTCGCACAAAATTAGTTATGCACTTTTTAACACCTAGATAAAATAAGACTAGTGTTAAGCTCTTGGCACTTTGAATTGCAAAGATCACTGATAAAAAAGCACTCATCGATTTTTTTAATTTACAAATAAAACACAAAAGTATATACATCGATTTAACAAAACCGCACATAAAAATAATGAAACAAAAATATTTAAAACAATTTTAATGTTTGTTCAAATTTGAATTTACCGATCATTTTCAAACGGCCCGGCCACTACTACTTGCTAATGCGATGAAATGCGACTCAACGAAAATCAACGACGCCATTAAATTCGAAGTTTTTTTTTGTTGAAAAACCACACTTAACTCGCGAGAAATTACATTTTTTTTTATAGAAAAATGATGCGCACACATTTAAAAACAATTATTTTATAAATTTATTACCGAATATTAAAAATTTACTGTGAAAATAAATATTTTTTCATAACACGATCGCGGAGCAAGTAGACAACGAAATTAAATTAGAACTGATGGCTGACCTAGTAATTTACACACACACAAGTGAACTAAACGCGATGTTGCATTGAATTGTGCATGGTGAATTTTGTATGGGGAATTGGATTCAGCACTAATACGACGAATATTTTTATGTTGGCCTACCTACCAAGCATTTTATTGAGGGTGGTTCTGGTTAAGTTATGCCAATTGTCTACAGAAGAAAATACGACAAATGTGATTGATCAGTATGAGGCAGGTGACTTGTTTGATTTTTTTTTTGTAGTGATTTTTTTTTAGATTATTATATGAAGTTGTTTTTTGTTTACATACGTCTGTATATAAATAAAATAAAATTTTTTTAGCGAATGATATTATTTTAATTACATTAGGCGTGCTTTATTTGGAAATTGATCCATATTAAATCTATCCACAGTAGCATTCTACATACAACATTGCTAGTAGTTCTACCAAAGTCTCGAAAGATTTGCGAAGATTTTTTTAGTTCTCTTGATTTGATTAATAGAAGGCTTGTGTCTCGGTGGATGTGCTTATAGAGTAGTTAATTTTATTAATTTTCATTCGACAAACAAATCGATATTTTTTTTTAGTTGGCCAGTTTATATTTCTTAAATCTCAGAAAGCTGTTCCTCTGAAAAGTTTATCACTGTTACTATTAAAAAATGTAAAGGACATTTGTTGCACTGATTGATCAATTATTTTTTAGAGCACGTCTAAAATGTCACCTACATGCTATGTCTGCAATTTGGTGTACCCCAGATACCACAAACGTCAATTATTGATCAATTTTAAGTAATTTCGATTTTCATTCTGAAAAAATCAATCTCTATTGAGCGAATTACGTTTTCCTTTCATTTTTTGATTAACTAATACCAAGTTTCAATTTTTATTGGTAATTATAAGTCAAAGGAGTTTGGTAAAAAAATTCATCTCTTTATTTAGTTCTACAAAAAAGTAAACTGACAAGTTTGAATGAATGAAAATAATGATTTCTTTTTAAAATCAATTTATAAATTTACACGGTAATAACAATACAATATTGTTTTGAGATGTCAATTTGTAAACGACATTTCTGATTTGTTCAATTTATTTTCATATGTATGTGTTGGGGAATTTATTTTCTATCTTACTTTTCTTTCATTCGTCTTCATGTTTGAAAAAAAAATCCTACATTCAATAATAATACGAGTGTTTCCAAAACTATAAAGGCTCAAAGTCTCCTTTTTGTTAACTGTTTCGTTTTTTTTTTTTGTTTTCTCTCGCAAAGGTGCTTTAACTATGTCTCCTCCATTCACTTCATGCAATTGGCATACAGTTTTGTGCTCTTATTGTTTTTTTTTCCTAGACATGTGCACAAAAATGGAAAGATGCTAACTTAATTCCTTACTCCGCTTATGTGCAGTGAAGTCTGCTGAGTGAATATCGAATTGAAAGCAAAACATACTCAAAAAATGAATTTATAAATTGAATTGAAAAATAAACCTCTATCTATCTATCTACTCAGAAAATAAATAAAAGCATAAAATATAAAGGGGAAATGTAAGGAGAGTGAACAATTCAAACCAAGAAACTTTAAAGGAAACAAAAAAAAATCTCCAGCAATTTTGTTTTCTCGTGTGAAAGGTAGAGGAAATTTTTTAAAGCAATTAAAGAAAATGACATCGAGGCAGGCAGGTGCTCGTCGCGGATCAAGTGGGCATTTTTTGAGCCACAAATTCCACATTTTTGTGTATTTATAAAGCCATACAAATAGCAATGTGCTTCGTTGATGAAGTTGACTTTTTTGTAATAGCTTTTTACAATGATTCTCTTGACAGCTGCCAAATCTCAAAGCTGCCACTTGCACGACAAAAAATTAACCTCCAGTTGGATGTGTTTTAGTGGTACCTGGTGAAATGCTGTACCTCGAAGAAAAGGTGAGATTTTCAGGATCGTGAATTTGCTATTAGCTATTTAATTCCGGATTTACACGACTGCCAAGTTCGCAGTATTCACTGGCAAAATACTGCTGTCATTAATTTAGTTAACAACATTCGTTTATACGAAGCTAAAATAATGACAGATAAAAAATACTGCCAACTGGCAGTAAAGAATGAGCAAGTTCATTGTCATTATTTGAAAATTGTTTTCAGTACTGAATTTACACGATGTCAGTATAATGCCACAACTTAACGAAAATTTTGGCTGGCAGTTTTTTAATGACAAATATACTGCCACATTTTCCACCATTTACACTACAAACAAAATAATGCAAAGATTTTGACAATAATACTGCCGATTTGTCAGTCAGTGTATTATGTATTTTCTTGAGGACACATTTTTTTCGATGACAGACGCGCATTGAACTAATAAAGTGTCGGTCTCTGCCGATGTCGTTGCATTTGTTTGTTCCAGGAGTGTTTTGGTCATTGGTCCGCCTTTCTTTTTTCTTCTTCGCGATCGTCTTGGAACCTTGTAAGATATTGCCTTTTAGGATGGGGTTTTTCGTTTGAACATGACAAATACCAACTGAACCGGTCGTGTTCTATTATTTACAAGATCTTATTTTGACGTGAATGCTTTCACGAATCTTAGTATTTCTAATTCGATCAAGCTTGGTTACTATTGCTATCAACGAAGCATCTTCATCTCAGCTGCTCTCAACTTTTTCGATCACAGAAGATAGCAAAGTTTTCACGCCACTTCAACCACCATACGCTCATTCGATTATTGATGTTGCATCGCACTTGGGAAGCACATTTCTGTTCAAATAAATGTCTATAATAGGCATGTCCAGGTCAGAAAATCGGTACCCACATCCTTCTAAACCGTCTGCCCAAACGTCAATCCTCGTTGCAGGGATGTAGGATCTTCGCTTAGGGTGGTTCCATCGTCAGCTAATAATTGATGTGAAGTTTTCGGTACTTTACCATCGAACAGGTAGTCAAGAACTGTAATATAAAGGAGAGGATTTAAGAAGCTTCTTTGCTGTACACCTACTGTAACTTGGAATTCTTCGGTGGCTCCAGGTAGACATCTAACCCTCATCACTGCTTGTTTGTACATATATATATCAATGATCATCCGTACGTAGGCTTCCGTGATCCCTTTTTATCTCAGAGCCACCCGAATGATTTTTTGAAGTTAACAAACACAACATGCAAATCTTCCAAGGAATCACGGTGCTTTTGCATTAGGATCCTTATACTTTGGATTGCATCTATTGTTCGATTTACCCGCCACAAACCCATATTGGTCATCAGATAGCCTTACTATTTTTCGCAGTCGCCCAAAAGATGCAAGCTCAACGATCTCCCTTCCCTTTGTTATTTGGTAGAAGGTAACTTTCCCTCCATTGCTTAGGCCGACTATCACCTCCTAGCTTAGAGATGAGAATCGTGAGCCATCTTAACCCGGTGTTTCCCATTTGTTTTCCAAAACTCATACGCTATCTCGTCGGGCGCAGCACCTTTGCCTTTTCTGGAGTTCTGAACTGCCTCGCTAACTTCTGCGACTGTGATGTCGGGTTACTTCGGCTGAGCTATCGGAAAGTGCTTTCGAGAAAACTGTTTGTTCAAAAGCCCATCACTATACTGTCGCTACCTGTGAAGATTTGTGTCGTCATCCACAAGAAGCATCGTTAATGAATTTGGGCAAACCAATCTGCTGAGCAATTCTCCTATTTTGAGAGTCTATTTTGAAGACTCCTCCTGGAGGTAAGCCTTGACGTGGCGGAAGGGCTTACGGTGACTACTACTGCGAAACCTAGAGCTGTGCGATCGCGGAACTTGATTCTGCAGTAGGACCACCCATGTTCGCCAGGTCGAAGTGAAGTAGGATGTCGCTACTAATTACCCCCCCAACGAAGGAGTGTTTCCCACCAAGGCACTCCCAACAGATTTGACGGTAGCGGAAGAATTCTCGCGATGGAATCAATGGTAGCTTCACTAGTTCCAGTCAGGTTGAAGTACTTGGTGAACACCTTGTTTAGACTACTCAGAAGTAATCAGAGCACAGGCTTATAAGGAGCGGTAAGTCCAGACTCTCGTCCTTGGAGTTATTAGAGGACCTGGCGCTCCAGGTTTGGGGCTCCTGCCGCTCGGGTAACTGCCCGACGTAGGAGTATCTAGATAGTTATGAAACAACTACAAGCGTCGGATATGGATGATCCAAATGTTGATGACCCTGGCAAACGAAATACTGACAACGAATTTCGGATCTGCACGTGGAATGTCCGGACCTTAAACAGGCCACGTGCAGCCGAGCAATTAGTGGAGACCCTGGATAAGTACAAAGCTGATATAACAGCACTCCAGGAAATGCGATGGGATGGAGAGGGCATGCGAAAAATTAAATCCTGTGATATCTAATTTGGTAAGTGCTACAGGGAAAGGAGACAGCGGTTATTTGGCTTTGTGGTAAGAGGCAAACTTAGACAAGAAGTTAAGTATTTTAAATACGATAGCGAGCGCCTTGTCACAATCCGCATCAGGACCAAATTTAAAAACATCTCGCTGATCTGTGTCCACGCCCCAACGGAAGAGAAAGATGACTCGATCAAAGAAGAATTCTACGAACTTCTCAAAAAGACGTACGATAAGTGCCCGAAGTACGATGGATCCTTTCCTTTTATCTTTGGTTCGACGGTCGGAGGACACAGCCTGCACGACGAAACTTCTGAAAACGGGCTTAAATTGATCGACTTTGCGGCGGGGTGAAATATCACCCTAGCAAGCACTTGATTCCCCCATCTCAATATACACAAGGGAACTTGGAAGTCTCCAGATCAAGGCACTGTTAACCAAATTGATCATGCGCGATAGACCCCAGGCATGCATCCAGTATCCTGGATGTCCGAACTTTCCGAGGGGCCAACATAGACTCGGATCACTACCTGGTAGTATCTAGAGTCCGGATGCGGATATCCTTGGCGCCTCAGCGGAGATAGGATATTAGGAGAAAGTTCAACGTCGGTAAACTTTTATCACCAGAGACTGCCACAACTTTTGCCGACCGCGTCGCCCTCAATCTCTCAGAAAACGCACTAGCAGCACCAACTATAGACGAACAGTGGAATCTTTGCCAGCTAGCCATTAGAAGTGCCGCCTCTGATGTGCTGGGTTTCAATCGACAACCAAAGCGAAACCTCTGGTTCGATGAGGACTGTCGGCAGGCACATGCAGCCAAGGACGAAGCATATGAGTCAATGCTGCAAGCTAGGACTAGAACTGGTGAGAGAGCAGCCCGCTTCTATGTGCAAAAAAGAATAGAGGAACACCGACTCCTAAGAAGGAAGAAGATGGAGCGCGAAAAGCAAGCGGTCGAGTCTATTGAGGGATGCTACAGCAGGGGTAACCCTCGAAAGTTCTATCAAAGGGTGAAACGATCTACCCAAGGATTCCAGCCCAGAATAGAAGCCTGTCGTGATAAAAATGGGAATGTCGTAGGCGATACGCAGACGGTGCTGAGAATTTGGAAGGAACAATTTTCCAAGCTGCTAAGCGGTGAAGACTGCCAACCATCCGTAGCTATGCAGAACAACCCATTCAACTTGGACGATGATGGTCAAAATATCCGTCCACCTGACCTAGAAGAAGTAAGAACGGCGATATCCAAACTTAAGTCGCACAAGGCCGCGGGTTCAGATGGCCTGCCAGCTGAACTGTTTAAGTCAGCGGGAGATGCCTTGGTCAGGAGCATACACCAACTCATTTCTAGAATCTGGTCGGAGGAAAGTATGCCCAATGAATGGAAGCTCGGCATAGTGTGCCCTATCCACAAAAAAGGAGATGATCTGAACTGCGCCAACTACAGAGCTATAAGTCTCCTCAACATCGCGTACAAAATTATGTCGGCTATTTTGTGTATCCGCCTAGAACCTTTTACCAACGAGCTGATCGGATCTTATCAGTGTGGCTTTAGGCGAGGAAAATCAACTAACGATCAGATTTTCACACTCCGGCAGATCCTGGAAAAAACCCAAGAAGTCCAAGTCAGAGTCGGTAAGAACTTCACCGACGACTTTGATGTCGAGAAAGGTTTGAGACAAGGTGATGCGCTATCATGCAATCTCTTTAACATCGTGTTGGAAGCAATTGTGCGCAATTCAAATGTCAACACCAGAGGCACAAATTTTCAAAATTCTGTTCAACTCCTTGCTTATGCTGATGAAATTGACATCATAGGCAGAACAAAGCGAGCTGTCAGTGGAGAATTTGCAAGTATTGAAGCGGAAGCGGCGAAGATGGGTTTGACTGTTAACGAGACGAAAACTAAGTATATGCTGTCACCGAGAAGAGAAGTCCAAACCCATCGACTGGGACAGAACGTCACGATTGGCGGTTATAACTTCGAAGTAGTCAAAGACTTTGTTTACCTAGGATCCACTATTACATCGCACAGCAATATCAGCGCGGAGATCAAACGAAGAATCACACTTGCAAATCGCTGTTTCTTCGGGCTTAGAAAGCATTTGAGTAGTAAAGCCCTCTCTCAAAGAACCAAAGAGACCCTATATAAAACTTTTATCATCCCAGTCCTGCTGTATAGGGCAGAGGCATGGACGCTGACAAAATCGGATGAAAACCAGCTGGGTTGCTTTGAGAGAAAGATTCATCGAGTTATGTTTGGCCCAGTGTGCATCGGTGGTGAGTGGAGAAGAAGATTTAACGACGAACTTTACGGGCTCTACAGCGATATCAACCTGGTCAAAAAGCTAAAAATACAGCGGCTGAGATGGCTAGGTCACGTGGAGCGCATGCACATCGACGCACCAGCCCGACGAGTCTTCGTATCCAATCCCGGTGGACAACGCGACAGAGGAAGGCCTTATCTTAGGTGGCGCGATCAAGAGGTGAACGACCTCAACCAACTTGGTGTGCGTAACTGATGGCAGCTAGCTAGGGACCGGGTTAGCTGAGGAAATGTTTGCTGGTTGAGGCCGTGATCCATCCTCGATTGTAAGCCACATCTAAAGTAAAGTAAAGTATTTTGAAGATGGTTGCTGTCTTATTTAAGTTGTTTTGTCGCATTTCTTGAATAGCTTGGTTAGCATCAGCAGATGGGCCAGATATTTCTTTCAGCTCCCTATATATTCCCTATGTGCTCTTTGCTTGGACTTAGATGCACTTCCTCTTTTCTTCCTTCTTAAAGCTTTTATATTCCACTTCAATATTGTGCTCGCTTGCGAAATTCCTTAGTGTAGTTTAAAAGCGACCCGCAGCACCTTTATTTTTAAATGGACTCCCACCTTAAGACACACGCATAATATTGACGAATGGGTCAAAGTTTTATAGTTTTATATAGCCTAATGAAGGCATTATTTTCCAATAGCTATTGAAGGACTTAATTATATTCATTTGCTTACACTTGCTAAATATGTATTATAAAGCACGAGATTCTATAGACATTCGTCTGTCTGGAAACACCATGTAATGATTTCATTGGACAAATTTGAATTCATTGGTTACAATTTCATTTCGCTTTATGAGTTCGTGAGTTTAGTTGACACAAATCAAAAACTTAAACCTTCCCTTTTCACTATTTGCCCCGAAAAAAAATTCGAGCTTTTCAATGACGAAACGTGATGCACACAGAGTCCTCCTGAATTTGTATTCCTACGAATGAGTTGGTTTTTATGCGCGGTTGGGTTTTATTTCGACGAAGAGTAAAATAAAAGGCCATAGAGCATCCTTTCATTCGCCATTCGAATTCACTTGAAAATCATTTTTGGCATTCTTTTTAGAATATCGGTATCGGTTAGCGTGAATTTTTTTTTTTGTTGAAACATGAAAATTAATATCAAAACCTCAAGCATTAAAACATAGTACAAATGTTAATGACAACCTCGTTTATAAACATTTATTACCACATAAAGTTGTTGCTGCATGCGGATACCGTTAAAACGGAGGTAGATCAAAAACCTTCTCAGTACTGAGGAAGGAAAAAAATGCAGTCTAAAATAATAAAGGAGTGAATTCTCGGAAGCATATTTAATTTCACTTAAAAACGTTTTTGATTTAAATACACATTAACTCAACTATTACTGTTAACAAGGTTAACCTTTAGATACAGACAAATGCAAACTGAAAAGTATTTCTTTTAAGATTTCGAATACTTAATGTATATACTTACTGCAGACATTCCTTTGAACTGAACGAACTTAAATTAAAGTTGAAATATAATATTTTCAAAGCTGCATGCATTTGAAATACCTTACACAATAATGCTTATAGCAAAGTCGTGAAGTTTACTTTAAAGATACACTGCAAGTCACTAGGATGAGGCCATCATTTCTGCGACCGATTTTTCCGATGAATGTCTGTTTGGAATTTTGAGATAGAACTATAAAATGAAGTAAAACACAGATAAACTATATTAATTGCCACAGAATTGACTTTATGTGATAATTCTTTGCCACACGACAAGACACTTTGGCCACCGCGACTGGCTCGGTCGTTGTCCAATCTTGAGCTCTAATTTTCGGCCACTATTTGCAGTGTCTTGTGTCGTATATTGGCAATAACGCGGCGAATGTTGTTCCCCAAGTAGTCCATCGTATCTGGCTTATTGGTGTATTTGTAGCCAAGCGCCTTCACATACCCCCACAGCAAATAGTCTAGTGGCTGTTTAAGGTGAAGCTAAATGTTTAAGGGCATTGAGCATTGGAAACGTTAACTTAGTTAACTATTAATTTGATAATATGACGGTGAGTTTCTTATCTATTGCCAAAATAGCTAAAAAGATATCGACAGGAGCTGAACAGTTATATCTAGATTTTTAAGTAATGAGTTAAGTATGGAAAAAATATGAAAGGTCGCAAACACTGTGTGCTTACCAATGTGAAAAGACGACTTATATTAAGAAAAGCGTCAAATTCGCACGACTCTTTAGTAAAAATCAAAAAGTGTGGTATCAACCCAAGTCTCACAACTATGCGACGTATTATTTCAAAATCAAAGAATATAAAAAGACTTAAAATCAAGAAGAAACCACCACTTAACCCGGTTCGAAAAGAGCAACGCTTCAATTTTTGTCGGACACATGTGACTTGGACTTCGGAGTGGCATCGCGTGGTCCTCTCCGATGAAAAAAAAATTTAATTTGGAAGGCCCCGATTGCTATAGCATAGCAGAGTTGGAGTTGTGATGGTGTGGGCGGCAATTTCCTATTTTGACACTTGCAAACTGCAACACTACAATGAATGCATTGACTGACAGTGGTAAATAAAAAGAGGCCTTTCGATACTTTCGTACCCTTTTTGGACCTTTGCCGTGGACTAATCAACATGATAACGTGCCAATGCATACAGACCGGGTAGTTAAAACGTATATAGAGAGCCAAAATGTAGAACTAGTAAGTTGGCCGAACTACTCACCGGAATTAAGCAACATTGGAAATGCTTTGGGATGGTTGACACGTCAAATCAATTAATGAACTTTGATTCAATTTATATTTTCAGTATAGGGAAGATAGGCTATTTGCCTTTCACTCTAACTGATAGAGATGCCAATAAGTTCGTACTGTGTTAAAGCTCTTCCAGGGTTGCAGTAATAAGCATACTAAATTACCACAAACGTCGCAGTGGTAATTCTTATTCAATAAGTTAATTTTAAAAGCACAAAACGAGTAAGAGGCTTGAGTGCATGGAGAAGGCACACAAGCAGCATTGTGTACTTGGATGTGCAGTAGGTAGTTCATGGTGGGATATACGCTGGTTTTAACAAGATTGCAACTATAATTTGTATGTAACTCAGTGGTTATTTTCAGTAGGAGTTTCAGCGACAGGCACCAGTGTGTTAGAAAAAGCTCTCCCATAAGACCTGTACTGAAAATATAAATTGAACAGAGTATACCATGCTTGGGTTAAGAGCAATTAATGACAGAAAACAGAACTAAGAGATATCCTATTAAAGTGGCGAGGAGTGTATGTATGAGCAAACAATTATAAACGCCTAGAGTTCTCGGCTATGTGTGTTTCTTTTCTGATTTTCGGCTTCGAGTTGTCATTGCTTGGGCACAAAGATGAAGCTGAATCGTATCAATTGGCTACAATTGAAGTTGTAGCTGTAGTACAAAAAAAAGTTTAAGTTGCATAGTATAAAGAATACTTGTATGATATTCCGCATTTCATTATCCTATCTCTCTAGTTCACCCCACGTTTGTTTTTTGTTTCTGAATTTGTTTTGTATGCATTTTTGTCACCAAGTGACGTAGCGCAACGCTGAATATCATACCATGTATTCTTTATTATTTTTATTATTAAAACGTTGTTTCGAATATTTGTTGCTGTCGTTGCACAATCGATTTTCATAGGATTGGTTTGAGACAAAATAGATCCACAGTTAACGTAATAAGAACTATTTAGTTAGCTCGGTAAAATTTATGAAAATCTTAACTTTTAAATTGAAGAAGTCATTGATCATAATGGTCTCCATTTGATGTAATCCTAGGTAGGTAAAATGGTGGTCAGAGCGAACTCGCATCTAGACCCAAGTAGCGCTGGGAATCACCGTTTTGATACCAAAAAAAAGTACTGAAATAGTTTTTAAAGAAGTAGAGACCAATGATTTCACGAGCCATGCGCACCAAACCATCAGTTTTTCTGAATGTAATGACGTCTTAACAATGGCGTCTCAACAATGGCTTAAGCATGAGTTACACCCCAAATGTGGTAGTTTTGCTTACTGACGTAGCCATTCAACAAAAAATGATTGTCTTCTTTAAAATTGGAATCAAGAGCAATCTCGTTCCGAGTTCATTCACCAGATGTTGCATGAAATGGACAAAAATACAGATGAATAATGCCGAACTTACGAGTGACAAATTGCCATTAATGCATGTCATTAAACTGGCAAGATAATGGTAAAATCAAATCATTAATGATAAACATTTATACGGGCCAAAATAATATGTGTTTGATTGATAATAATAACATTATTTACAAAAATGGTATAACTGTGCATTTTCATGATGCCATTTTAATGGCAATATTTAATGACAGTCTTTCCTGTAATTTATTTAAATGGCGAAAATTATGACAAATTTTCAAACCGTTTACACGATTTTGTCATTAATGAGAATGTAAAACCGGCATCACATGGCAGATGTAAAACTGGATGTCAACAGTGCTGCCAACTTCAAGACCATATTGGCAAAATAAAAAAATACGTTACAAATTCTACTTACTCTAATAGCAACTGAAATAAAAGCCAAAAGAGGAGTATTAGCCATCAGCGAAGAAAACTATAGTGGTCAAACTTTTTTAAGTATAATTTAATAGTTTGTTCTAAGGAAATGCAAGCGATAATTTCTAATTAACCCTAAATTCTATGACTTGCCCACGTACCTGTTCTCAGGTGTAGTGAATGTTTCTGGGTAAAAAAGTACAACTGGTAGAATGAGCGAAAATGGATTGCAAAATGTGTGGCCTCATTCTAGTGATTGGCACTGTAGACAAATTTCTTCGATGATTCCACTTTAAATTGCTAAAAATGAGAAATAAAATTAAGAACACAATTTTTTACTGGCGACAGGAGTACTATAGGGCTAGTTTTGCATTTGGAAAGAAAATCTTACTCTAGATTTTAATCAAACTTGACGATGATAGAGAACACCAAAAAAGTGGGTCACGTAATTCCGTCTGTCTGTTTGTAAGTCGATCTAGAGCCTAACACGCTGAAGCGGTCAATGGCTCGATTCTTTTTTCTAATCTTTTTTTTAATCCAAAAAATTAAGCACCTGTCCACAATTTTTTGGACCAAAAATGGTTTTTATTAACTATTTCGGAAACGACTCTAACGATTGTGATAAAAAAAAGTATTCAGTGCACTATTTTTTGTTTACAAAAATGTTTTTAACGGTACCAGCCATAAAACGTTTTTTTTTTTGTTATTTTCGCCTTTCTAACTAACGTTAACATATTTGAAAAAAAAATCAATTTTTCTTGAAAATTCATTTTGAAAACAGGTGGAGGATTTTTTTTATATTGGGTGGCAATGGCGCAGTGGATATAGTGCTTGACTCTCGACACCGTACGGTTAGAAGGGGTCTATCTAAGGCTTTCCCGACCACGTATAAGAAAACCTCTGTTATATAAGCTCTATGACATGCTAAAGGGTAGAAAGTTTGTTGTCAAGAGTGGCAATGTAACTTCTACCACAATTTTTAATATTAAAAATGGTCTTTAGCAGGGAGCGGTTAACTCGCCGATTCTATTCAGCATTTACACCAGCAATCTGATAGGAAGACTAACTCAGGCAATTGCGTACGCCGACGATCTAATTGCGAACAGAACAGCTCCAACAGTTGAGGTCATCAAAACTCTTTTGCAGAGTGACTTCGACAAGATTCAGCGATATTCTGATGACTGGAAGTTGAAAATCAACTTCCAGAAATCAGAAACTATTCTGTTTAGGACTCCGTTGTCCAGCGCCTCAAGGGATACGAGAAAGAACTGGCGCAAGCTGGTGATCGTAGGGCCAAATGGACATCCACTAGCGAGTAAAATTGTAGTAAAGTACATTGACATCTGGTTGGATCAGTACCTGTATTTCGACAGAGATATAGATGCTGCTCTGGCCAGAGCTAGGGGAACCTTTGCTCTGACAAAATGACTGTTTTATAGCAGCCGTCTTGACAGCAGGGTGAAGGTGATTTGCTACATGACCCTCATCAGGCCGATGTTAAGTACGGATGCCCGGTGTGGTTCTACGTTGCCCCATCTCAAATGGAAAAGATTCGGGTATTTGAGAGGCATTGTCTTAGAAGTTGCCTTGGATTACACAGAACACCAGAGTCGGAGTACACACGATATCATTCCAACCAGGTTCTATACAACGGAGCCAACATAAACAGAATAGATATTTTTTTGTTTAATATGATTCGGGGTCACATTGCAGCAGCGATGACTCAACCAACAGCTTAATCTTTGGGGCTTTTTTTTATATTCTACACGCGCTCAAGGGATTATACTACCCTATAAATGGTTCAATACAGCGCGAGCATGACGGTGAGGTTAAGGAAGAGAAAGAATGACAGGAAAGATGTGTGGCGCGATGTTCTGAGACTGTAGGTGGTTGTTGTCTCAGATTTTTTCTCCAGGGATGGCGGCTGAACTAATACGGAGAAATTTCCGTGTCTTATTTATCTATGTCCTTTATAATTCGCATTAATTTTTTTATACTTTGTCATATTTTATCGGTATACTAGTTTTACTCAATCACATGTTGTTAGTTCTATGCCTAAACAGAATGTAATGAGCAAGCCAGCAATTTGTATGACATTTATTTTCGAATTGGTTTTTAATGGAAAAATAAGATGACATAGACTACGGCAGGGATCGGACCTGTGGCCATGAGGTTGACAGGCAAACACACAACTATTGCGCCACGGCCACCCCATTATTACTCCAACGACGAATATCACGAGAGTGCACGGTTAAGTGGCTATATCCCTCCCGAGGCATTCCTCTTTTTAGACAGTCGAGGGCTGATACAGGATGGAATGGCGGTACCGCTAATCTACCACGTCAGCCGAAAGGCTGTAGATAGGCGACTCCTGTATGGTCGAGACGTCATCGCCCAAGTTGGAGAAGGGTGCCTTCGGTTCAGTGGGACTGTGGCCGATCGGGATAAGAGATATAGTTTAGTTTAGAGCGCCTGTAAAGGGCCAGTAAATTAGTTGTAAATTTGTTAACTAGGCTAGTTTTAAACATTTTTGTCTAGCTTTAAGTTAGTTTTAAGTGAATAATAAATACAAATGGATTTACAAAAAAAAATAATGCTTGACGTCTAAAGTTCGCAGTCTAGCACAATATCCACGGTGCCACTGCCAATGCCACACGTCCGTATTTCACTTGGTATTTTGTTCAGTATGATAACACAAATTTTTGGTAATTTGGTGATATTTGTTTTGGTCTTTTTGTTATTCAATTATTGTTTCTTCATAGAAACCGTTTTTTTTTTCATTAAATGTTAATAGATTTCTGGTGTAATTTTTGTCCAGATATTTCTCTGTTCTGTTATATCTGTAAATTTGAAATAAATTATTATTTTTGCTTATGATGTTTTTTTGTTTATTAGGTATTTAAGATTCGAAGGCTAGTGAAGGTACAGATCTCTCTCGATTAATTCAACAAAAAAAAAATACCACCGGGACGAGATGATGTTTTACCTTTACCTTCCTTTGGAAAGACTGTTGACATCCATTAAACATTACAACAATACTAACCCTATGAATAATACATATTTTCCAGTACGGTGGAAGCAAATAATTATGGTACCTAAATCCTCTGCCGAAAAAGGAAAATAAAAACTGCCAAGGACAACTCCAATCCGATTTTTTTCCAACTACCAGAAAGGCATTTGAAAAGATTATTATTAATAGGCATGACTTCTTTTACCTTTTTTGCTCTATTAAATTTCTTAAATTTCCCAAATTTCTTAAGCATTTACACATAAATGACATCTAAGTACCTACCTACATTAACCGATATGTGTAGTTAGTTTTTTTTTTTAACTCATCGCATAGAAATCTCAAAAGCAGGAATGAGTTTCTGAAAGACATTTTCAACAGTTTGCTACCATAGGGATAGACAATCTCTCAATACTAATAACAATATGCTAGTATTAAATTTTTTAATGTTCCTACTTTTAAGCACTTTTTAAATAGCTTCATACAAAACACACATTTTCCTAATAACTTCATCCCAAAAAATAAGCGAAAATAATGATTGATGTTTTTGTCAAAGTCAGACAACACCCAAAGGAAGGTATGTTGCTAAGCTTTGCTAAGCCAACTGACTCATCTAGTTGATGAGCCAACTAGAATCCCTGACATGGTTTGACGGCAGGTCAAACCGCCACTCTAGACATGTTCACTACCTATGACCCTAAGAAATACATTATAAATGTATTTATTATCGCCTCTAGGCATATTTCGCATGACAACACCTCTCAATTAAAGAAAAATCAACTAAGAGAAAAATTTGGCAATATAAAACAGCCAACTGGGATGGTGTCAATAATTTCTCCAGAAAATTTAACAAATTTGATTCTTCACAGAATGAGAAATCTTATCCCGATTAGCGTGAAATCTATCAAACCGTAAAAATGCATGATTTGATTCGAGCTATAAAGAGTTTATTAGGTTTAGAAAAGTATGTTTCCTGTCCAGCCTGTCCCTAAAAAAGGGGAATTTTCTTCACCCTCTAACTATCGTCCAATTTCACTTACGTCCCCTCTTTCCAAGATCATGGAAACGCTGACTAATTATAAGCTTAAGAAACTCTTGAAGAACGAAAGCTCCATAATGACCGGAATTATGGCTTTCGTAGAAATAGGTCTACTGGAGATCCGATGGTAACGGGTGTTTTTCAATCTGGCAATACTTTTTTCGGAGTTGGTCTTTTTCACAGCTGTCACTTGATTTATGCTAAGTTTGGTTTGCCATTTCATAATAAATAGACTTACTCCTGAACAACGTTTAAGAATTGTGCAAATTTATTACCAAAATAATGGCTCGATTCGCGCGACGCATCACACGACGCATATTTCTTCAAAAATGAAGCCGACCATATTGTTACAGTCAATGGGTTCCAAGAAGATGGCTCTGCATGCCGTACATCCAACGAAACAATAAATTTATTGAAGAAAACTTTTGGTGAGCGCATAATCTCGCGTCGCCGCGTGGGCCTGTGGCGTGGCCTCCAAGATCGTGCAATTTAACACCGCTGGACTATTTTTTTGTGGGGTTATGTGAAGTCGCTTGTCTACGCAGATAAGCCCGGGACGATTGACGCCTTGGAAGAGAATATTCGACGAGTTATTGCTGACATACGACCCCAAAATTTCTCGGCTGGAATTTATTAGAGCCAGCCGCGGCGGCCACTTGCCCGAAATCATTTTTAAAACATAGTGGCAAACCCTTATCCTTATAATAAACCTAAATTCTTGGTCATATCATTAAATTAAAGTATATGTGTTTTATTTCTTCTTGACAACCAGACGTCTAAAAAAATACCCGTTACATCTCACCGAACAGTGGCACAAATCTTTACATCGTTTTGGAGAAAGTTAGATTATTGCGCTTGATATTTCAAAGGCATTTGATATATTTTCGCATCAAGCTCTCTTATCGAAAATGCGTACATTTGGCATCGATGAATCTCTTTGTGGTTGGATTCACGGTTTCAAGTCTGTTATTCACAAAGTATGTGCTGGTGTACCACAGGGTTTCGTTCTGTCTCCGACACTCTTTCTCAAATTCATCAATGATCTCTTGCCTGAAACTTCTAATCCAATATTTTGTTTTGCTGACGACCGACGTTAATGCTTCTAAAAAACCCAATGCTGTCTTTTGTCTTTAAAGCGGGACCCCACCACAATGCCGTTGTCCATGAACTTGCATCGAAAAAAATGAAAAACTTTCAGTTCTCGCTATGTGCATTACCCGATTACCGATCATCTTTTGTGGAATAACCACATATTCGATGTCGCACACAAAGCCGCAAGGTGTTTGGGCTTTCTTCGAAGATGCAAGAAATTCTTCTCCCCGTCTAATCTGGCTGTAATCTATAACGCTATCATTCATCCAAAGCTGGAGTATAATTCTCACATTTGGGCAGGAGTTCCTAAAACTCATGTCTTTTAAATAGAATTAAAAATACGAGTAGACCTCTAACAATGATAGACGATAGAACTGTAGTGAAAACACTAACACCATCAAAATGTTATATGTCTCTCATTATTTTATCGCAATTTTTTTGAACAATGTTTTAGCGAAATAGCCAGTTAGCCGTGCAACCCGAATGCTGAATGCTCTACCCGCCTATATTTTCCCCTCCTATTTTGATAAAGTGATCGGCAAAAAATGTCTGTCTGTCAGTCTGTACGTCTGTATGTATAACGAGCTACAGCCTAAACGGCCTAAGCAATTACCTTGGAACTTGGTAAGTGCGATTCTTTGGCATTCCTCAGAGGAATTTGAAAATTTTTTTAGGCCTAAAAATAACGGTACCTGCCATACAATGGCTGCAACGATTTTGATAAAAAAATTTTAGAATTTTTTTGTTTGCAATAGCTAACCAAGTCTGAACCAAGTTAACGGAAAAAGTCTATTTTATTTTTTAATTTTTGGCTTTCTCCGTAACGGTACATTGGATTTCTTTCAAATTTATATTTGAAAAGATCTAAGTAGCCCTACTAATTCTGCATATCAAAATTTTGAATAACTTTTTTTCCTAATGAAAATTAATTTTTAAAACTTTTTTTTCAAAAATCAATATTTCACGTCATCAGCGTATAATAATGCCATTGAATTTTGCAGGATTGATGGGAGATCATTTATAAATAAAACAAACAACAGCGGACCAAGATGGCTCCCCTGGGGCGCACCTGAATTAACTTTAAACTGACTAGAACGATGATTTTTGAACACAACAGAATAATGTCGATTAATTAAATATGAAGAAATCCATGAAATAAAATGATCATTGATCCCAATTTTCTTTAATTTACCTAAAAGTACTTTATGACTTAACTTGTCCGTAAATACACAATCAACTTGCTGTTTTTTTCCAAAAGCATTCCAAAAATTCTAGTAAATTTATAATAGTAAATTTTTTTTTACAAAACCATGTTGATTTTTACATAAAATAGATGAAGTTAACTATAGACTATAGCTACATACCAACAGCGTCAGTGAGTAACACTAAAGTTGTTAGCTACAAGACCAAGTTTGTACGTCCAGTCATGCATTTTATATTTCTAACGCAATGCGACTTGATAATTTTAAGGGTAGGCAAACCCCATTCATTGTGCCCATCATTAAAAAAAAACAAGTGTCATATATATGAATTTAGTATGATGCTAAAAAGATACAGAGCCTTTTTAGTAAAATGATTAAAAAGAACGTTTGATCGTTTAATATTATAAAAAATCTATTTTTAACATAAAAATGCTTTAACATTTCTACTAAAAAATGGTCTTCTATAATTTTGCGCCATTCATTTTTATTAATTTTTTTGCACTGTTGAACAAAACACCATCTGGCAAAATGCAAGTGTTCTATTGTTAGAAAAAAAAATGGCTACAACTCGAAGCTCGTAAATATCAATGAACTCGTTAATTTAACTACTGTACGCTGAAATATATTCAATTTTATTTTCAAATGTCAGTTCAGGGCATGCCTTTGGAAGTATTTGTCGAAATTTCTAAATTCCATTGTTGAATGTGTCTACAAGTCTCACACAATTATCTGGCTGCCGTCAAATATCATTGAACCCCATCGTCGTCCTTGTCATATAGATGTAAGTATATAAATACCATCATTGCTCTTTTCCAGGAATACAGCACCATATGCTGTCAATGCAATAATCTGTGTATAACGATGTATTATTATCAAAAAAGAAATGTCATGATATGTGTCAACGAAAAAGTATTGAATAAAAAAAGTTCGATACAATTTCACCATCATCGAACAAAGAACCAATTAAATACGAATATTTTTCTCGTGCTAAACTTTTGATTTGGTTTATTTATAGAAAAGCATACGCACCCTACAACGAGCTGGAATGATAAAATAATATAATTCCAAAAAAGGAAAAGGAAAAGTTTCTGGTTTCTGCAATATCCCAACACCAAAAAAAACAAGTCCCGCCAGGACCATAGTTTGACTTCACGTATAGCTCGTCCGCACCGCACCGCATCAAACACCCACACAGATACATAGGTATGTATGTCATCAGAGCACAAATAAACAAGACCATAAATTACCACATTTTGCGTCCGCCAACGGCGGCACCAATGGCTTCTATACTCTGCCCACCGCACCTCATCCTGTATAAACACTTCCATTGAACAGTGTACACACACTTGTGACTGTATGATTCTGACTATGTGGCAAAATGCAAGGACATCTATTCAACCACACAATATACAATAGCGCACGAGACTATATACCTATGAAATGGGGTTTGGGTTCAGGTTAAGTTCGTTCGGAATATCGACGAGCAGGAGCAACCAGCGGCAGCGGGTGGAACCGGGATAGTGGAGCATGCTTTCGGTGCTAGTTTTGCTTCAGTTGTATACGAGTATATGTATGTAACTATACTAACACCTTCCACAAGACTTAACTTTAGTTTTTCTTAAATTACTTTTTCCGCACCACATATATATTGTTGGTTGCGGGTTTGCAGAGCATAGATCCTTTTTCATTTCATTTCTTTCCGTTTGGACGGACTCCTTGGTCAGAAATTCATAGAATTTTTTTTTCCGTTGGTGGTCGTAGCGTGTCAATATGAAAACATACAACTTTTTTTTGCCTTTCTATATTTTCCTTTTTTCTATTAAATATTTTTTTTTAGAAAACAAGAGAAAGGCATTTCGTTTGAAAGCAAAGTGGGTCCTTGTGTTTAGTTGTTAAGGTGGACTTTAACGAACTACTGATGTTGCGGTGACCATAATTTTCGTTTTAACTGTTTAGAAAATTTTCGCTTGGAATATTAATATTTTATCTAATTTCTAGAGGATAAGAGTATAACCTCACTCGGATCCCAGTGGATCCATTGCTGTGCTTTATAAGAAGGTTAAAGGTAAATAGTAGGTGGAAACTCGAGAGAAGGTATGGAGAACTTCATTGAACCAAGCAGTATTTCGAATGGATTTTAGTATTTTTCGTAGGGGCAGGGATGAGATGGTCTCCCAGATTGTTTAAAAAGTATTGGCTGGTTTTACGGTTCTGGCTAGTGAGCAGAGAACACATCAGTCTCTTCATCCTGACGCCCTATGCGCACAAGTCAGATGTGATGACGCCCAGTTTGTGAAGGTGGATTCGTATTGCGTTAAGACCCGGTTTTAGACCAACCCAAAAATATTAGTTGAAACCTACTTAGCTTCTTTTTCTTAAAGAGATCCGATTAAAAATTTCTTGAAACTAAAGATGTTTAAGATTCTTGCCATCTACAGCGCGAACACTGTTCTTTCTGCTAGTGGCATCAGTAACGAAAATTAGGTTTGGCTTCAATCAAGGGGTATCCCGTATCATTCCCGTATAGGTACATCAGGTTTTGTTGCCCCAAGTAATCTAAGATCGATATGGCAACGTTCCATCAATAACATGACTTTGTGATGATTGCCTTAATGGCCGTCTGAGCTTCACTTTAATGTAAAGGCATATATTCGTTAGGTTTACTGGGTTAAAATCAGTTTGTCTAAATCTCTATTTCAGTAAAGTTCATAAATATAGTGTGACCAAAATTACCCACCCATTAGGGTTACACCGTTTAAAAGCCAAACTATAATACGCATTATTCCTGCAACATGCTCTACAGATAATAGCCCCATGGAGGTGGTCATCTTCAAAGGTTGAATTGAACTCAGATACGTCTCTATCAGCTGGAGAAAAATCAAAGAAGTTTTTAATCCAAAAGCTCGAAAACCGACACACTCGACTGCAAAAGATTATAGGCCGATAAGCCTCTTCTCGTTCATTCCCAAGACACTGGACATTGACCTATATGTTAGTGACCCTCTTGGTCCAAATAATTTGTGCAACTACCAACACGCATACCTTAAAGGTAAATCAATGGAGACAGCATTGCACGAAGTCGTTTCGAAAATAGAGAAAAGTCTTGAGCACAAAGAATACTCCCTAGCAGCATTTCTGGACGGCGAAGGGGCGTTCAATAACGTACAACCGGATTCCATTAAATCTGCTTTGGGAAAAGTTGGAGCTGAACCAGTCATTGTGACTGGATATATTCCATGCTCGATATTAGAATCATTAACTCACAACTTGGGGACACTATTGTCAATAAAACGGTTACAAGAGGCACACCAAAAGGAGGAGTAATCTCACCTCTTCTAGTAAACAACATTCTTACAAGATTTAAGAACAAAGGAATAAGGACAGTGGCTTATGCAGACGACATAGTAATTTTGATATGGGGTAAGTATATTACCAACATCAAGGATATAATGGAATCTGTGCTTAAGGAAATATTGTCGTGGAAAGACCAAAACGGGCTCAGGGTTAATCCCGATAAAGCTGAACTAGTCCTGTTTACGAGAAAAAGAAAACTCGAGGACCTTTCTCCGCCTAAGTAGCTCATTGAGAGTCCTCTGAAACTTTCCAAAGAATCCAAATATTGGGTGTAAGCCCAAAACTCTAAGCTAACTTAAAAGGAAAACAGAGGAAAGAATGGAATGAAAAGACAGTTTCCGCCTTCTACACATGTACAAAACATCTTCACAGCAATGTGGGGCATGTGACCACAAGTCATCCATTGGATGTGCATAATGATCGTTCAATCCATCGTGTGGTGTGAGGCTGTAGAAAAAGATAACTACCTCAAAAGATTTAAACAAGTTACAGAGACTGTATGTGAATTACGGAGACATGAAGGTCTACGCCACAAACAGAGCTGGAAATCATTGTAAGTCTTCCAGGCCTGGGCGAGTACATAAGATGGACAGAGTGCAAAGAGTGCACTTCGACTTAAAGACATGGTCTTTTGGAAGCTCAATACCAAAGGTCATTGATCTATCTGGCAAAGGTATTGCAAAATGGCCAAACTTGATGTAACCACTGACTACATACTACCCAAAACAGATTTTACCAAATATTTCACAATATAAATACCCAAAAGACATGGATGGGAACCCAGCTCACTACTAAGGGAACTCGATATCCCCATTTACACTGATGGATCAAAAATGGACGAGGGGACAGGAGCTGGGGTCCCATGTAAAGCTCTCAATATTAGAGAATCGAATAAACTGCCAAATAACTGTAGATCCTTTCGCTATTGAAAAAGCGACCGAAATGATTCATTGAAGAAAATTTCACTCGTTAGCAGCTATCGAAGCATTATCAGAAGTAGTTACAAAATACCGAGGCTTACTGAACATTATCAATACCACCAACGTATTGGGTCATTTATATCGCTATTGTTCGCCTGCCGGGCGGGTGCAAATATAAAAGAATAATAAATAAACAATCTTACAAATTCATTTCACCTTCAGGCAAACGACTCAAACATCCTCGCATATCTTTGCTGGGTCCAGACATGTCCAGACATCTGAGGAATCGAGTATTAGTCTATTCCAATTGCAACATAAATCTTTCAGAAGTATTTCTCACCAAGCCGTCTCGATTCATGCCGTGCATGGAAGCCAGAAGTTATTATGGTAAATTAAATTTTGGTTAATTTAAGTATAGGAACTTAAGAAAAGAAGGCGATTTAATATTTCGATGAACAAATAGTGACAGAATTTTTGATCAACAAGATAAATGTGTTAGATTCGAAAAAACACAAAAACGTAGTAGTAAATCTAAGACAATTAAGATAAAGTGGCAACACGCTTCGGCCAAATTGATTTATCCGCTAGATGTAGAGTTGCCTAATCAACCCTAGAGAGAATTCAACAAAAAAAAATAGCCTATATTAAAACGGATGGCGGTTCGGCACCTATATCTAGGATTTGACATGTACTGTACATAATACAGAACTCTATTTTTTTATGTTTATGTAAAATGCTTTCAGAATGTCTACAAGAGTTGTCCTTCATCCTCTTGACAGTTAACGGCAGCAATTATCACATGGAAATTAAAAGAAAAAAAGCCTATTTACCCTTTTTATTAAACATAAATTAACTCTAAAAATTGTTTTTTGCTCGCGAACATATCCCTACAAAGCGAACATCGAAGCCAACGAACACGACAAAATCGAAATTTTTCGCCAACAGCGAGCGCTTCACGAACCAGCCCCTGCACGGGAAAAACACAGCGAACCACGAGCATGTTCGCCGTTTGGGGTTACCTTAAGAGTCTCGTACAAACTGATTCCACTGCGGATATCGCCAAAAGTAGCGGGGCCCGAAACATCGAATATCGTTGAACAAAAAATATTACTGATTTCGCCGAGTAGACATCTGGAAAATTTTACAATCATTGGCATTCGGCAAGACAGCGAACGAACGTTAGAAATGAATACTGAACTATTTTTTGCCTTTATGTTTTTGAATTCGGTATCGAGCGTTGTTATTTCCTAAACCAACGAGCGCTACCACACCTTGGGAACGATGGAGATTTTGAAACTTCAATTTATGCCCTGAAATATTTGCATTTTGATGATATGAATTGGACAGATTTGAAGGCGTAAAAATATTCCTATTTAAAATCTCGTGGTAAAAACAAACCAACAAAGAATTTTGAGAAGAAATCACCAACTTGGAGCCAGAAATTTTGCAAGCAACAATTCAAAATGACGTACAAGTACAGGTTGTCCGCCGGGAACGTATACTACTTTGTTTTGGTGCTATTTTGGTAAACAGTAGTCTTGACAGTTTATGTATGCACGTGGAAAATTTATAATATTCGATAAATCAACGTGTTTTAATCGTTAAAACATTATATCAAAATCAATCATCGATTACTGTGACGATGAGAATATTACGTGAAATTTTTGGGAGAAACAGCCTGCCAACAAAACGCAATATTTATCGAGTAGTGAATAATTTCGAAGAAAGAGGGTCTGTAGGTGATAGGCCCAAGAATGGACCACAACGTACGGCAAGATTGGCTGAAAACATTACTGCTGCTCAAGGAAGTGCTCAAAACAATCCATCAACATCAATTTGACGACGTGCTCAGAAGCTTGGTCTTCAAAGAACAACTTTGGCCACAATTTTGCGCAGGGTTTTGCAATTGTTTCCATTCAATATTCAGTTGACACAAGAGCTTCTTTCACAAGACCATTTACGCCGCCGGCCGTACACATGCAAATAGGATGTTACAACCAGCCCATGACAACCCCAAATTTTCATGAAAAAATCATAATAAGTGACGAGGCACATTTTCATTTGAATGGATATGTGAATAAACAGAATAGTCGGTTCTGGGCAATGGAGAACCCTCAAATTATTCATCACTCACCTTTGCATCCATGACAAGTTACAGCCTGGTATGCAATTTGGTCAGCAGGAATCATTGTACCTTACTTCTTTGAAAATGAAAACGGCGTAACGGTAAATGTGAATGGGGAGCGATATCGTCATATGATTGAAAACTTCAAGAAATGGTGATGTTGATTGGCCTGCACTGCTGCTTGATTTGACTGCTCCAGACTTTAAAGCAAGGTTTATGCAAACAAACTAGAAACGCTTGAGCAACTCAAACAAAATATTCGTGATGAAATTAATGATATACCGCGTGAAATGTGTGAGAATGTAATGAAAAATGTGCTCAAAAGGGCTCACATTTGTGAGACTACCTGATATTGTATTTCATACATAATTACCTACATTAAATAAAACATTTATCAATATAAGATCCATTCTCTTTCATTTAATCAAAAATTATAAACAAACAAAGTAATATACCTTCCAGGCGGACACCCTGTACAACGAGCAAAAATGTGCATTTTGTTCCACTTGCTGTCCCAATTATTTTTTTTATTTCAAGTTCACTGATATAGTCTATGGAAAAAAAAGGGACAAATGGTCACCCTAGTTAAAGTTGTATATGTATATCACCCAGTCAATACTCCAGATGCTATAAAGGTATAAAATAACAAGGTGGATTAAGTATGGGAGCATTTGAAACACACGAATGCATTAAGTCTTGTAGGCTTTTTAGAGGTCATTAGTTTTGAATGGAACATGTAAATTGAGGCCGTTCACCCTCACTACGATGCGATGTCAGAAAAAAAGACCTATTTGCATTGTTGGTGTTTTCTTTGAATCTTGCCTTCTTCTTTTTTTTAATACATACATAGATACCTACCACATTAATAGGGGATTTAAAAAAAAAAAAACTAATATCAATTCAAAACCAAGCATGTGCGTCCGTTTTATTTTTTTCGGTCGTATTCTCTTTTAATCAAACGTTTTTGAATAAATGGTTTGTTGTCAAAAAAAAAAAAAAAAACTATGTGGAATCTTGTAAATTGCTTTTGACCGGACCACTGTTGCAAGTAACACACAAACAAAAAACAGATACATTCGATGACAAAGGATAATTGAAAGTGATAAAGTTATCCTTGTTAAGACTATAGTCAAGTCTTTCTGGTTGAAAAAAAAGAAGATTTCCAGACGTTGCGTTCAGTCAGAGTGAATCCTTTCCTTTTTCTGTGTAAAACTTTTTACAAACATAGGTACCTATTTTAACTTATTTTACTCGTCGAATAGTTTTTTTTTTATATTTTTACTTATTGTTTGTTATCGGTGCCGGTGTTGTCCTTTCCTTTTTCATCCATCAACTGATATTTTTGACTTTGTTATATATTTTTTATTATTATTGTTTCTTTATGCTTTACGTTTGTATTGGATTTAAAGGTTAAAAGTTTTCAATGAAAATTATTTTCTTGTCATGTGTATTGAACATAAGGATTTGTTTACTTCGAAAATTAATTAATAAAATGAGTTTGGATTGATTGTGTCGTTTAATGAAATGAGGATCTGGCGAATAAAAGCCGACTTGTTTGTGCCCGCATCTATTTTTATACGAAGAGGTAAAATAATTACGAGATATGTGATCTTTGCTGTTTGAAAAGGCTTCTTATAATTGCTTTGTAAGGAGGTTGGAATCTGATTTTATTAAAAATCCTTTAGAAATTTACAGGAGCAAACTTTAATTTTTAGCAATAAAAAAAATACGAAAAAAAGTCAATGTGGAAATATCCAATTTTATTATCCAGTCCCTCAAATATAAAGTAAAAAGGACTAAAGGATTTACTAATCCAAATTGAATTTTTTGTATTCAATTGTATGTTTTTACATATCTGTATACATAAATTAAAGTCAGGTACCAACACCATTTATAGCTCAAGAATGGTTGGACCAATTTTGATGATTTCTGATTTGTTGGATACGCCTGCGCCCAAAATAGCAGAATAATTATTAAAATATCGAAAACATTCGCACAAAAAAAACAATTAAGAAGGATATCCAAATTCCAAAAAAATTAATTGCATACAAAATATTTTAATGGAAAAAAAAACAAAAATATAGAAAAAAAATGACAACAACTGTCAAATCGATTGGGTCTCAATCATTCAACATAATTCGGTCAGTCAGTCATTCGTACTAAGTTGACTCCATTGCCGCTTCATGTCAGTATACGTATATACTGTAAATCGCGTAAATTAGTTTTTTTTTGTGATTGATTTATTAAAAAATAAAATGCACGACTGGATCGTACAAAATTGCTCTTGTAGCTAACAACTTTAGTGTTACTCACCGACGCTGTTGGTAGGTAGCTAGTCTATTATAGTTATCCTATGCAGATTTAAAGCCCCTGTAGGTAATGTTACCTTGATTCTGTGCTGTCGAGCTAGAAGCAAAGCATTTGCGTTCTTAAAGCTTTTTAGAAAATATAATACTACCTTCTTTAGACAAGAATACACGAAAGCAAATCCTTCTTTCAAAGTGCTATGCGTCGAGAAGAAAAAAAAAATTTTACGAAGAAAAAGTGCAAATTATTATAGCTAGCAGGAATATAAAAGAGTTTTGGAAAGCAGTTCGGTACATAAATGGTTCAAAGTAATGAATCGGTATAAATATACCAGCAGCTGACCTAAAAAAACATTTCCAATCCCTTTTGGAAGTAGAACGCACAGCGTTGCCCTTCCAATACTGCCCAAATCATGTAGAAGATCAAATCATGGATCAATCTTTCTCACTAGAAGATCTAAAAGCAGTATTAGTAGAGTTGAAGGAAACAAAAGCACCAGGAGAAGATCTCATTCCACATGAATTCTACAAGTACTGCACCGAGGAATTCGCCTACTGTTTACTTCAAGTGTTCAACGACCTTTATACGAATGATGTTTCCCCTTCATGTTTTGATTCAGCGGTTATACTCCCAATTTTCAAAAAAGGAGATCGTAATATGGTGGAAAACTATAGAGGAATTTCATTGCTCAACACTGTTCGAAAGATTTTTGGAGGACTCTTATTTAAGCGACTTACTAATTGGGTGGATAGAAACGAGTTACTAGGCAAATGCCAGGCCGGTTTCCGCAAAGGATACTCAACTGTTGACCACATCTTTACGCTTAGTACTATAGTTAATATCTACCGCTCACAAGGAAAGAACATTTATGCTTACTTTTTAGATTTTAAAGCGGCATTCGACAGTGTAGATAGGGAATTATTGTTCTTTAAACTATCGACACTGGGTGTGTCCACAAAAATGTTGAAAAGGTAAACAAAATTATATGCAAATTGTGCTGCAAGTATCTGGGACGGAACATTACTGTCTGAAAGCTTTTCAACACCTACTGGTCTACGGCAAGGATGCACCTTAAGTAATCTGCTTTTCGCACTATACATTAATGATATAGTATCATCCTTAAATGGAGGAATCGAGATACGTAGTATTATTTTAAAAACTCTCATGTATGCAGACGATATTGTCCTTTTGGCGAACACACCTATAAAGCTACAGATGATGATAACGAAACTTGAAGATTACTGCAAATTGTGGAATCTAACCGTTAACCGTTCAAAATCTCAAATTATGATTTTCGGTAGAGGAAAGAGACAACGCAGTGGAAATTATATTTGGAGGTACGAAAGAGAGCCAGTGGAGATCGTGGACAGTTATAAGTATCTAGCCCTTATATTGACACCCCAAAACAACATGAAACTGCATTTTGTAGAAAACCTTAAAAATGCGAAAATCGCGATTAACGCAACCTGGCGAGAATGTATGCAAAATAAAAACCGAAGTCTTTCAGCTAAATACCATATCTTTGTAGCAACATCAAGGGCAGTCATGCTTTATGCAGCCCAAGTGTGGGGAATTGCACAAAACGATACCGTAGATCAATTATTACGATTTTTCCTAAAAAGAATACTGCACCTTCCGATGACCACGCCCAATTATATGCTACACATAGAAACAGGTTTACCTACAATGTATATTGCAACATTGAAGCTTCACTTCGACTATTTACTTAAAGTATTTAAAATTAATGAAATACGACTACCCAAAATTGTAGCAAAGGTTGTCCTGGACATGAAAACTTCTTTTTTTGAAAAATGGACATAGCTAGCGGAAAGAACTGAGTATCCTTTACAGCTAGATACTATAAGCTCCAAAACATATTTATATAACATTATTAAAGTTCTCGATGAAAAGCTGCGCGAGTCATTTATCGAAAATGCACGATCCTCAGTGTATAGAGCTTATTACTGCCAACTAGAATACGATCTGGGAACGAAAAACTACTATGAAAATAATGCTGGAGTGGAAAAGATATCTACCATCTTCAAAATAAGTGGTGAATTACTACATCTCAACTACATACCTCATCGCCCAGATCTACCTATCGAATGCAGCCTTTGCAATATGAACACCAGAGAAGATACTTTGCATTTTGTAGCTGTTTGCCCCATTCTTATCGAGCTTTGAAAACTGTACCTGGGTAAAGCTAGTTTCTCTGCCGAAGAAGTTCTTAGCCTTTTAAATGGAACATCCTGGACAGGTCTTCATAAATTCGTCAAAGCTGCACTCCGATATAGAAATCAAATTTTAAGAGAAGACTTTTAAACTTAATGCACACTTCACAAATTAATATGTTGAACTAAAATAATATTTATGTGCCCTGTAAAATATTCTCATTATCTTGTTATCTTAGTAAATTAGTCAATCTGGCAGACGGCTTTTGCCATGTCATATAAGATTTGTAAAAACCAAAAAGGTAAACTTTGTAAATATTGAATTTTAATAAATCTAAATCTATCTTTTTATCTATCTATCTTACCTTGATTCGTAGTATAATGAATTGTGGAATGCATGATTCAATGAATAGTTAAATAGGTACTTATGTATATTTAAATGGATTTTAATTATGTAAATTAGGAGGGTAATAATGTAAATATGTACAAGTACATACATGTATATAATGAAAGTAAATGGTATATACATAGGTGGGAAAGAATCGTTTTTTAAACTTCTTTAAACTGCCAAAACCATCACTTTAATCAGTTTTTCGGAAAAACGAAGAACGCCATTAGATGCCACGGATAAATGAAAATTTTATAAAAAAGTATCTCGAAAATTTTAGGACGGGTTTTTTATTTTTCGTTTTTTGAAAACAAAATTCTTTTGAAATTTTGGCATGCAATATGTTTAGAGACCTATTAATGTTCATGTGAATATAAAATTTAAAATTGTTTTTTGTGATTAGTTTTAAAATTATTGATTTTTCAAAAAAAAAATAATAAATTATTTTAATTTAAAAAAAATTTTGATATGCAAAAATAATTTAGCTAATTAGATCTTCTCAGATATAAAATTTGACAGAAATCCAATGTACCGTTACCGAGAAAGTCAAAAATTAAAAAAAAACGTTATATAAAAGGTACCGTTAATAGATTTTTCCTGTAAACTTGGTTCATATCAAATGATAGCTATTACCAACAAAAAAAATTCTCAAAAATTTTTATCAAAATCGTAGGAGCCGTCTTAGAGAAAAATAAGATTTTCCTTCAAGGTCATATGGCAGGTACCGTTATTTTTAGGCATAAAAATAAAATTTCAATTTCTCTTCTGAGGAATGCCAAAATAATCACACATACCAAATTTGAAGGCAGTCGCTTAAGCCGTTTAGGCTGACAGACTGACAGACAGATATTTTTTGGCGATGACTTTTTTAGGCTCTTCTATGATCTTAATGTCATGTTTGATTGTTGGAAATTTTTTTTACGAATGCATAACTTGCCTTATAGTACCTATAATCGCAAGTAAAAATGTGGAAAACCCTAGACTCAATGCTGTGATGTGTAAGCACCTTTTTGTATAAGGTACACATAGAAAAATGTATATAAATTAAAAAAGATATGTACCTACATACTTTACTTTTGTCATATACACCATATTAAATACTTAATGAAAAACTATTTTTATAACTAAGTCATTTTTGTTTCCATACATTTTTTCTAACAACCAGACACATGTAGTTGGCAAATCGGAAACGTCAACGTTCCACCAGAATGTCTTGAAATTTACATTAGTCTTTTCGTTACTTCCTTGATTCTAAATTTCTACATCCCCCTCACTCAATTTGTGAAAAGCACGAAAGAAGAAAGAACCAAAAAAGGAATCGTTGATTCTCATTTGTTCCCCTTTCGGTTCCAAGAATGCTTTTACACGAATGAATTTTTTCACAAAAGTTAACTTTGTGAGAGGAATATTCACCCCTATCACAGAGTCCCTCATAGCAAAGTTCCGAATGTTTTGTTACGCTACGAATACGAATAAATTCACATCATAAGCCCCGAACGAAATCAAAACATCATTGCCCCATAGCAACTCCTTTTTCGGAGTTTCAAATTCATCTGATTTACGTCAATATACGTATATGAGAACAAATGGATTTTAATTTTTTTTGTTAATTTTTTGCCTGTTTAATTGTTTGGTTAATCAAAAATGTGTAGGTACCCCGTTTTTTTTTTGTTGACCTGGTAATTCGGTAAATTTTTGGCCGGGAAAGCGGCGAAAATTAATTTTGTTTTCTTTTTGGCAAGAAAAATCGACGGCAATAAAAATTGAATCTTCTTTGCAAGAAAAAAATCGAAGGCGTTGAAATTACTCAACCGCTTTGTAAATTCCTGGTTTTTTTACAGCGACTTTTATCTATTTATTCACCCGTACATTGGGTATTCTATGCCTCGTAATCCACTACGTCGGCTTTCAATTAATTGCACAGAAAAAACTTGCGAAAAATTATGATTTGAGAAATTTGTCTCGACTGGCTCTGACTAGAGAACTTTCTACTCTTAACCAGGATTTGGAAATTTCTATGGAGAATTAAGCTCTCTAACGTCTCATAGTTTCCCACATTTATACGTTTATTAGAAAGGAAACTTTCACTCTCCATTCTAACATCCTCAAATCTCATGAAGGCTAGATCTTCTCTCAAAAATGTTGACTACCGGGAATCTTCAACAATCCATAACTGAGCGGAACTTAAGAACGCGACCATATTTTTATCGTAAAAATCTACTACGCTCAAGCTTTTACGATCGTTCTTTAGATCAAGATTTTCCTTGACACTTCATTTTAGCTTCATAAACAAAAGTCAAAACAAAAAGTCGTCGCCCTCGTTCAATTGGCATCGGGCATCATTTTTTTTGTAAATTTTTATGATTGTTTCCTAATAGTTTCGAGAAACAATTAATTAATTAATAAATAAAAAAAAAAAATAAAAAAAAAAAACAATTAATTAATTAATAAATTCGGTAACAAATGGATTCAATAGGAATTTTGTAATATCCTTGGGCGATTTCAGGATTTTCTTGGAGCATTTCAAAAAGCCTTTTATATTGAATGCAAATTCAAATGCAATGCAATTAAAATTATAATATATATTTATTTTCGCAATAAAACTTGCCTTTCGCTTTTAGTTAAATATTATTGTGCGATGTACCGGACGTACCTAGCTATTTGAATGAAAGTAATTTGTATTTTCGCTTCCACTTCCACAGGCTACTATGAAAATAACTATTCGTAGAAAAAACAGTCAAACTTCCTATGCATTCGGGGCTAGTGATGCCAATTTTCCCGAACTCCGAATTTCGTAGGGAATATTTTTAGTACGACGGGGCCTATAATACATTTGTTCGGGATTCGTAGTACGAATATATTACGACGGGGCCTGTGATAAGGCTGATTATCGCGCTGTATTTATTCCACTTAAATGAAGGATAGATCACTGAACAATTAGAAAACACATAAAGAAGTAGAAACGACATTTGCAAATTTTTCAATCTAAGTGGGTGCTTAAAAATCGCAGGAAAAACAGACGCTCCCAAAATCACTTTTTTAAAAATCCCTAATCTAAATCGAATTATTAGAAATATAAATATATTTTAAAGTCGTTTTTACTTTTTATATACAAAATTTCTTTAATTTTTTTTTCTAAAAAAAATAGTATGACAATCTTAAATATTTAGTAATATAAACCTTAAATCGGCTTAATGAACGAAAAAATAATTCAAAATTCTGAAATAAATACTTAAACTTATTTGAGCTCAAAAAAAGTACGCGATTTTATTTCTTGGATAAATTTGAATTTATGAAAAAAAAAATTAATCTGTGGAGCGGTTTTTGAGACATTTTTTTCTTGAAAACATTTTTCTAAAAAAATCAAAAACGCCAATTCATATGTATTAGCAAACACATTTAACTATAATTTTTGAAAAAGATTTACTGAGCAGTTAAAAATACAAACAATATATATTAACAAAATTGGTATGCAGTATAAATTAGGATACCCACACCTATACATGTATGAAATTTCGAAATAATCGGTTAAGCCATTTATGACATAGTCGAAAGCAAAAAAAAAACTGTCCACTGGAAAGTACCGTTTTTAGACATTAAATTTTTGTTCAACCATATGATCGGTTGTACCGAAAAGTTGCACTGATTTTTTTTAATGAAAAGCGTTAGAGCCGTTTTCGAGAAAAATAGGTTTCAACGTAACGTAAAGAGCTGAACAAAATTTTTCAATTTCCCCTCTTTACAATATACATAAAAAAAACTCTATACACCAAGTTTGAAGCAATTCGGCCCAGCCGTTTGGGGCGTAGGTGTCTATACATACATACAGACAGACAGACATACAGACGGACAGAAATTTTAGACCATATTTTTTCGTCTTCGTTATCATCGTAATGTCATGTTTAATTCTTATTTCAAACTTTTTTTTTCGACGAATGCATAACTTGACTTCTACAGGTTGGCACACGAATCGTGCTACAAAAATAAAACGTAATAACTTTATTTCAGTGTCAGTAATCGGCTTATTTTTTTTTATTTTATTAGCTTTATCACAATGTATGCATGGGATACTAAAAAAAGGATTTGGATAGTACAGCGATACCATTCTTTGCAGTCCTTCATTTCCGTCCAAAGGGAATTTAGGCTGGAGTTTGGCGGTACTGCCCCGAGTAGATGGACCATTATAAGGCTGGTGAACATGTTTGCCGAATCTGGAAGCATCGAACGAAGACCGTATCAACGAGATCCCAATGTTCGGGTTCAGGATACAATCATGGCTGTCGCATCGGCAATACAGGCAAATCTAAGTGTTTCGACTCGGAACTTACAACGGATACTTCATGATGACTTAAACTTGTTTCCGTACAAAGTCCAAATTACAAGCAAGTTAAACCTTCAGGATTTGTCTGTTCGCCTGGAATTTTGCCCAAAAATGATTGCAATGGCCGAAGAAGACAACACATTGATAAATTGTTTGTTTATGTCTGATGAGGCCCATTTTGACTTAAACGGCAATGTTAAGAAGCAAAATTGCCGTCTATGGAGTGAATCTAATCCATAAATGCTCCATGAGACGGAACTGCATCCAGAACGAGTCACTGTGTGGTGTGCAATTTCATCAAGGTATATTGTCGGACCATACTTCTTTGAAGAAACCTGTGTAACACAAACTGTCAATGAGGACCGTTATTTAAAGATGTCGAAGGAGAAGCCAAACAAGTTTTGGCGGAGCTCCAACGAAAATTGCAAAAACTGCACTTTCCGCTGGCCTCCAAGGTCACCTGACCTGACTGCACCAGACCTTTTTTTATGAGATTATGTCAAGCGGGAAGTGTACAAAACGAAACTCAGGAATTTGACTAAATTGAAGCAGTACATCAAGACAATAATTGAGGCGATCCCAATTTCAACACTTCAGGCCGCAATGAACAATTTTCTGATCAGGTGCCGCATATGCGTGGATGAGCGTGGAAGTCATTTGCGGCATATCATCTTTAAAAACCATTAGTTATTTAAAATAAAATTTAATTTTTAATCCAATAAAAAATAATTAATGAAATACATCGATTAAAATAAGTTATTTAAATTTCTTATTGTAGAACGATACGTGCGCCACCCTGTAGTACCTATAATCGCAAGTAAAAAGAATGAAATGCTAAAGCCCTTATCTAAGGCCGTAACCATTTTAAATAAAATGGCGTGCGTTACTTCCGTAACGTAATTTTCAATGTTACCCCTGCCGAGTGCTACAGTTAAAGTATATCTTGAATTTTGATTTAAAAAATCGCTTACTTTGGTGTACCCTAACCCATGTTAACAAAAATTGTATGATACTGGGAAAAACGTGCAGCAGGTAAAAAATGAACTTTAGGACTTTTTCCCATAATCTAAAATCCTCCCACCCAGGCCCGGGGCACCCTATATAGCAAGTAAAAATCATTCCATTTAAAATTTAGTTTGTGTGACTAAGTCCAATTATATGCTTTCCTGTGACGAAATGTAGCGAATAGTGCAGTCTTAATGCATGCTTCCCTCATCCACACTTATTTATAATGATTTGATGTATGCACCACATCAAAACATCTCTATCTTAATTGAATAACAGCTCTGTTAGTAAGCCATCACAACCGACGACGTCCATGATATTCTAAGCCATTATACATGTACCTGGTCCATGATGGGTGGTGAAACTGGGTATATTCATTGACTGGAAGAGAGTTCTCTTCTTGCCTTTGCCCACTAACTCGCTCTTCTTAATGCTCATTTGGCAGTTACAGCATTTCTACTATTTCCTGTGGTTCAGCAAATAGATTACCTTTATTGTTTCGAAGGGCCTGCGTTCCGGTCTATAGCCCAGAACTCCTGGAGCCGGTATTGCTTGACTTTTGGAACCTTGCACGAAAAATGTTAAATCAGGTGTGAAATTTAAGACATTATTTCGGAGGTAAATATTGTTGGAAATGAGATGAGAACCTTCTAATACCCTAATTTGACTTGTTGATTTTGTAAGGAAAAAATAACACTCCTTTTTACTTAATAAGCTCTAAAGCTCTATTTATTTACCTTCGCTATAAATATATCCTTATTTCGCATTTGATTTTTTCTTATTATGAACAAATATTAATTTAGTTGTTCCGATTAGTTTATAATGATTGATACACTGAACCGAATCCTTAAGTAAATAAAATGAAAAGTTTTATTTATTCAACGAATTACGAATTTCCCATGTAAATATATAGAGCATGCGATTGATGATGGTGGAATTCGTTAATGAAGCTGTTAATTAAACAACGAATTTTCGAGAAGTAAATTATTCATTAGTCATCGTAAAACCCATTTGCTAATTAATAAAGTTTAATTTGGGTTCATAGGGCCAGTATAGTATAGATACAAACTAAAAGTATAAAAGGTTTTAATCAAACTTAACATTTATAATGATGGTGGAAGCTAAAAAAAAGAGAAAAGCTAATTTCATCTTATCGTTTCGGTCGGTGGCCGACTCGACTATTGGTTTATGCACTGTGCGTTAATAATAAGTAAACTGATTAATTCAAATTGGCTACACTCGGTTGACTTGTGAGCGTCATCATTAAACGTGATTTCTATTGCTGCCCTGCAAAATAATCAAAGTAGCTTAAGAACAAAGTGTGAATTAAAATTAATGAGATTTAAATTAGAATTGAATATATTTCTTGGTTGAATCAATCAACTATCGTAAAATGGTAGCATACTCGTACTTTTGCCAACTATGAAATCTTTTGTAGAAAAATATAACAAAAATGAAAAAGGGGCATTCAGCTTATTTTCAACTAAGTTTTTCATTAAGCTTGACGTTTTCGTAAAGTTAAAAAAATTCAGTTAATAATTTTGAGAAGATGAATTTTTGCAGTATAATTTCAAGTATGTTTTGTTAAAACATTATGTTGGAAATAAGTTTCACAACACAACAATTTTCATTTTTTATATTTCCTAAACGTGCGTCGAAGGTATTGTGTAAATTCTTAATTGCTCCAGGGCAAGAATTGGTTTCATGTAAAAAACAAGTACAAAGTTTTAATCAAAAACCGATATGATATTTTCATTGTTCATGTATCTTTAGCCTGGGTAAACTGATTAGTTTCACATTTTGTAATTTTTAATAAAATTTTGAAGTTTTCTTTAGGTACATAGCTGACATTCAATGATTTTTTGTGTGTTTTTTTTTTGAAAAGAGGGTTGTAATGAAGCAGCTTTTAAGGATATGAAGTTTTTATATTATTTGAAGAAAATGACTTGTTTTTGGGATATTCACGAATGGTTTGTTATTGGTTCGTCCGACTTTCTTCCTATTTTTAGCACATGCATACTTCTTAATACTACAAAACTATTTGAAAATTAAAAATATAACTAAGCAAATAAACAATTTGTTTTATAACTGTAGTCTGGGTGATCGTCGGCAAAAAATATGGAGGGATATTAAAAGCAATGCACACTGGGTTTGAAGTTCTTAATATCAAAATTGGAGGACAAAATAGAATCTGGTAAAGCATTCCACATTGTGTGTGGAAAAGTATCACAACCAGTGCTGCCGTTTCTAATATTACGACAGTAAACTACTGTTTTTTTCGGTCGAAAAAAATTCAAATCTACTGTCTCCTGCTTCCACGACATTTTTTCCTCAATTCTCCTGTTTTTTCCGATTTTTCTTACTATTACAATTATATGCTTCTTAATTAAATATTTTATTACTTATTACAAACTTCCTAAGGTTTATGTAACTTCTTTACATATTATGTGTCATTTTTAACTCCAACCTGTTCAAGTTCTTCCCCAAGTTGAAGGTTTGTATAACCTGTAGACCAAAATAGTTTTCGCCCGGGTACCACAGTTGGGCTCATCAGTTAGATGCTATCGTACCATTCTAAAGTCACAATATTGTTTGGCTTTAATCCACACATTCCAAAAAAACAAAAATAATATTAACTTATTAGGTATTTGCGTTTTCTTCAATATTGTTCTTTCTCAAGTTCATCACTGTTTTGAAGTGTGCATGACAATTTGAAAATTTGGAACTTGGACTAATTTGGTCTAAAAAAATATATTTAAGATTATTACTAGTCTGATTAGACGAAATAGAGATCTAAGACTTTGTTTTTCTATTTTATCCCTAGTTAAGGTTGGCGAATCGAACGTTTGAATTTTTGAAAGCTTGATCAAAAATCAATGGCAAAAAATTTTAGTCGATTTAGTAATATGTTAAATCATTTTTAGCATGATACTAGGTTAAAAAGAGGATTTTGCTAATTTTAAACTAGTTTAGTATCATACTATTTTCTTAACATTTTATTAAAGTTAAAATCACAAAATGGCTGCTTTATTTTTTTAGTATCGTACTAAATCTCCGTCACGTCAAAAAGTAATGTTCGCTTACTTATTTGCACTTTCTTAGGCGTGTATAGTTGTAGTTTATTAAGAAAACAGATTTAGTATGGTGTTAGTTAAAAAGTGTTTAAAATTAGGAAAATATTAATAAAGTACTTTAGTATTAGCAAACTGTTAAGTAGTATCATGCTAAGCCCTGAACATCAGGCTGTTTAAAATTTTGCGCCAATGAAATTTTATTTTAAGTGATTTCCAATAAAAAGATTGATGGGGCGTTATTAATAATACTGGCGGAAGATTCACTAAATAATTTGAGTTCAATAATTTGAGTGCAAGTTATATTCGCCTGCTGCAATAAGTGGTTTCATGTAATCTGTTGTCCTGTTTTTTTCTAATCATTGGACAGGAAATCACTCCAAAATCATCGGACGGCAGCACTGATTACAACCACTTCAAAAATTTTAAAGGAACACCTATTGTATTAACTATTGTAAGCTTATCGATTTGTTATGAAAGAAAAAAATTGTAGCATACTTTTTGGTATTTTTGTACGGTGAGTGTCAAAAGTGAGATAGCACCACCATTTCTTAATTTTTGTGTGCGAATTAACAAAAAAAAATGTTCAACTTGTGTTTATTTGTTGATTATTTCTCATGTATGTTTTCATTTCCTATCGTATGAATTAACGTTTATAAACAAAAATGTTTTATCCCTAGTAAAATACTGTCAGTTTGAAATTAACCGTACAAAATTAAGACGTCATGTGACGTCTATTATATTGTTCTAGGAGAATTCGGTCGAATTCAGACACCTAGAAAATAATGCCACTGGCTTGTTTAATTTGATATTATGAAAAGTAAGTGCAATAGCCAAAAAATAATAGCGGAAACCATTTTAATTAATTATCTTATTGTTTATATTCTGCTTTTTTTTAATACAATAAAGTTTTAAGCCCTGAGAAAGTCGGAAAACAACCGGAGAAACGTAAGGGAAAGAATGAATTAGTTTTTTTCCAATTAATTGCATTAAGTCCAATTTTCAAAAAAAATCATATAACAGTAGTGTTCAAAATATACATACACTAAATATAGTACAATAGTTTTATCAACTTTTATTTTTAGAGCTCAATTTTGAATTCTATCCAAGAAATTCAGATAAGTTTTAGGAGGTCTTGCTCAGATGTGAAAATTATACTCAGTCGAAATTTCGACAACACTGAATGAGATGGTCTGTGGTGCACAACCAAGAACAGAAAGCTGTTTAGTTTCATAACATAAGTACATGATAGAGAACACCAAAAAAGTGGATCCCGCAATTCCGTCTGTCTGTCTGTAGTCTAAACGGCTGAAGAGATTTTCTTCAAACTTGGTATTTAAGCGTTTTAGGTGATTGTGCAAAATAGATTTTTGAATCGTTGTTTTAGCGCCAAAAATAAAGGTACTTGTCTTAAAAATTTGTCTACCATCTTATTTATCTCCAAAACGGCTAAAAATATTTTGATGTGTTCTACTTTGGGCATGATCTACATTTTGGCCCAAAAAATTGTTAAATATGTTGTTATTAGCGGTACCTGCCATACAATAATTTTTTTTATTTTCGACTTTCTCAGAAACGGCTCAACGGATTTCGATCAAAATTTTCATACAGGAGCTCCTTCAAATTCTAATTAATACCTACTGCATTTCAAAATTTTCAAAAAATTGTTTTTTTGGATTTTTGAAAAAAAAAAAATTTTAATTCAATATTTCGAAAACGGGTGGACGATTTATATTATTACATATTTAAAATGGTCATACCAATTTTTTTTTAGAAAAAAATTAAGAATTTTTATGTTTAAAAATTTAACTGAAAAACGACCTTAAAAATACATTTAGCCGTTTCTATTTAGAATATTTTGCATATAATGTAATCGAACATAGGAGCAAGTACGTGCGATCCAGTCGTAGATTTTATTTTACTTGTGATTATAGGTACCATAAGGCAAGTTATGTATTCGTAAAAAAAAGTCTAACAATCAATTGAAATAAATTGAAAGGGAATAGAGAACACCAAAAAAGTGGGTCCTGCAATTTCTTCTGTCTGTCTATCCTCGAGTCTACAGCATAAACGCTTTAATAGATTTGCTGCAAACTTTGTACATATTGTTTTCCGGTAATATGCCTCGACAAATCGCCGCTCGATCAGCTTAATCGTGTGGTTCGAAAGGCCTAAGGTACTTACATTTTTTAAGACGACAAATAACAGTAGCTCCCAAACATTTTTTTTTGGGCAAATTTGGCTTCAACGATCTTATAAATAAAAATCAGTTCATTAATGCAGGGAAAAGGGTACCTTTTGATAAATTTTCTTTTTTGGAAAAAAATTGTTATATTTGGTACCTTTAGTAGAGCCATTTTTTTGATTTTCGATTTTCTCGGAAACGATTAATTTCATTTTTTGATTTTTTTTACACAGAAGCTCCTAGAAAGTTTAGACACTATTGTGTACCAAATTTTTTGAAAAAAAAATTTTTGGAAATTAATTTTTTTCTGAAAACTTAAAATTTCGAAAACGACTCAATAGATTTTTTCGAAACTTTGTATTTGGTGGTTTTTTGACATTATCTTGAAGAGTTAAAAAAATTATTTTTCTAAAATAAAAAACAACGGTAGGTAACTCCAATACAAATGTTAAAAAACGGCTAAGAAAAAAAAATATTTCTCGAAAACGGCTCCAAGTATTTTTAGAAAAAAATTTGTGTGTTCTTAAATTACAGTTCACTTTCAAGTATAAAAATATTTTGTCTTGCGTACTTATTAACCGGGAAGTACGGTTAATAAGTACGCAAGACAAAATATTTTTTTACTTGAAAGTGAACTGTAATAGCACCACTTTTCATATTTTGACTTTCTCAATATTGGATGTACCGATTAAAATATTTTTTTTTATAAAAATGCTCCATAAAATTGTTAATAAAACTGCATACGAAAATTTCCAAAACAATGTTTTTCGGTTTTTGAAAAATAAATAAATTTTTTTTTGAAAAATCGATTTTTTAAAAACCAGTCACAGAATTTTTTTGAAATTTGAATTTTTATGTTTTTTAATAATACCTTCAAAATGGCGTTTCAATTTTTTTTTCTAAAAATATTTTCAAAATTTTATGCATAAAAAAATGAATTTATTAAAAAGCCGCCGGGATAATTTTTCGTCTTCCACATTCGAACACTATCTGATAAATTATCGTTTTTATGTTTGAGTTAAATTCAAATACTTTTTTAGGCTCCACAAGTTACAAGACTTGTTTAAGTTTCTGGAAACGAGACTTTATTCTAAAAATGTGCGTTCAACACAAATTCACTGTCGAAACAAATAAAATAGCCTATGTTCTTTTAAACTAAACAACCCAATGATAAACATTGCATTAGTAATTGATGTACATAGATATATATACATTTTTGACGGAATCCCATATCCAGTGCTTAAAAGTAACAAAACAATAATACCAATTAAAAATAATCTTTAAAATTAAAAAAAAAAAACCTTTCAGGTAAGTAAGTAACTTGGATGAAAACTTGACGGAAAATAAATATTTCATTTGCGTTAAAATTATTTGGTTTTTGCCTTGTGGGCTTTCTTTTATGAAGTTTCCGAAACAAAGAAACATCATTTCTCCGAAAAACCAACAACTTTCCATTACCATAAGAAAATTCATGTCCAACAATTATTTTATATGAATATTTTTAATGTCACTTTTTTTAGACCATAAAGCAATGGTTATTTTTTTTTGTGTTATTGTTTTTTTGTTTTACAACCTTTCTGGAATGGATGGGCAGGACATACAGGGAACCACGCGAATGTTACAAATTTTATTTCATTTGCTGTGTCCTTTGTTGTAAACGAGGACGAAGAATGCTTGGGGTCATTAAAAGAAATAAAGTATGGACAACAAGCTGGTTGAGGAGGAACGCATTCAGTACAAGCTATATTTCGTATAACTTAATTATGATATTTTAAATTGCCAGCAGATGGCGTTTATGCAATTTATTACTTACTTTCAGAATGAATTTTCGATTATTTTTACAAAGCATCTTCCATTTTTATATCGTCAGTCAGTTTGGCGCTCAGTTGGTTGGTCATGTTGACACTTCAATCAATCCATATTCAATTAAATTTTTATTTTAAATTTTTTTTTTTATCAAAGCCAATGACCCTGTGTCAATATGTTCCTGAGCTGTGAATTGTTAAGTCAACCCAGCTAGGGCAATCAATGGAGCAATTAAAACGCCCTCAAGCAAATAAAATCCGATCCACTTGTGGCAAGTGTAATAATTAGTTCATTTTACATGCATACGGGGCTCACCTAGAGCATCGGTTATGCAGCAGCTACAAATACAGCTGCATACTGCAGCAGTAGTTCTCTATTACCTGACCTGATGGAAGAGAAGATTTGTTGCATAGCCATCACAGACAAGGCGAGAATTTCTACCAAAAAATTTCATACTCAGTTAAATATTGACGAGGATCACCATCAGGGCCATCAGCTACACAACAGCTACAACAGCAGCAGAAACAGAGCAACATGAGGTGAAAACTCCAACCGCATGCAATAACCACGTCCATTCGATGCTATCGACTCTCAATTCGACTCAACGACAACGACGACGACGATGAATACGGCACACGGAGCCATTCAATTTTAATCCAATTCCATTCGAATGGATTCCATGCAGAAAAAGCAATCATCATTATATGGGATATACCTACAACATATGTGTGTGCATATGTACTGTATAGGGCTCCAGATCCAGTACCAGGTCAGCGTCAGAGTATAGGGTATAGAGAAAGTATCTTCATTATTCCATCACTTGGCACAAATCGATACCGATGCGATGGACGGGACAGGACACATTGCCCGAACGGATGTGGGCGGTCTGATGGCTCTAGATCTGGGTCTGGTTCTGGTTCTAGGTCTCCTGGTTTAAAATCAGACTAGTCTGACCGATTGTGGTGCATATACGACTGTGTTCCGTCAGGCATATTGGCGTGGCAGCCTTCCCCAAGCACTATACAAAGTCCAAATCCAAACACAGCATCCTGATGTAGTGAAACAACAATCAATACAAGGTGCACATCTGCTACCAGTAAATTTCAATTTGATGATGTTCGATGTTGCATGCAATGTTGGCAACAACAATGAGCCACTATCCTAATACACTACAACTACAAAATAAGTATAACACTATAGCTACCGTGTCGACTTGCAAGCATTATGCGGAAAGAAGATGAAATTCAAGGTTTACACACTGCCAATCTATATAGTCCACAGCGGGGCTACAGCTCCACACTAAATAAATAATTCAATCCCATCCTTGCCCCACTCTTACCTACCATACCAATCTAAATCGATCCACGGAAAGAGATAATAAATCTGGTATGGTATATGAGTTTCAGTTTGCCAGTGTAAAAGGTAAGTGTGTGTTCCCGTTTACACCCATATCCGCACATCGCTCAAGGAAAAAACACATTAACGGATGAAAAATTGCTAGCAAAAGTCGAGCGAAATATGCTTTTCGCTTTTCATATATCCAAAGGCGAGATATAAGGACGACAGGCGGGATTAAAGGTGCTTACATAGTTCACGTATCTGTGAGCTGAAAGCACAAAAACTTGTATGCTGTGTGTATTTTACGACGCAAACTACCTACCACTATTACCTTATCTTCTGTTAAAGCAGCACATGAGACCATGTGGTGTTTTGTTTGAGAGAACTACCGATGAGATGTGGGAAAAGCTTGTAGTGCTTACTATGCGCCTAACATGGGGTATTCTATCCAATTGGATGATGATGAAGATGATAATGATGATAAACTAGAACGCAATGAATAGATATTTGCCTGCAGTAAAAATAATTGGACTTCACTGTGGACCTTTAGTTGGACTATGTAATTTGACTACTTTTATTGTATCTTGATTTTTATTCAAATGCAAATTTTGCATTTCAACTGTGCTCCCGCATATGTAGTTCCCGGACCGTTCTGGACCGAGGCAAAATTTGGTGTAAGCAGTTTGCATTGAATGTCTTCTGTCAAAAAAACGCACAATATTAATATTTCAAGCAACTGGCATATCAATATATGTCACTTTGGATTAACCAAATCTAAAAGAAAGTTCGTGGAGAAAGCATTGTTTTGCCTGTAGTTCGTCTTGGGTGTGGCGAAACTCCCAGTTACTATTCCTTCCTTTTGGACATCATATCTATAAATTTGATATCGAGTAAGATCTTTTTCGAATCTCGAAATTAACAATTTATTTCTCCAGGTAATTTACTTGCTCAGTACCAAAATTTAAAGCAGTGTGACATGTACCGAAGTAAAACCTCGGTACACACAAATGTTATATTACAATGTACCAACGGTAGTAACAGCTTTTGGTCATTTATTAAAAAAAACATTCGAAATTCCACTTCGTCTTCGGTTCCAAAGTTGTCCCTTAATGGCACCCCTTTTGTCAGCTCTCGTGAAAAAGCCAATTTGCTTGCAGCGCTGCTGTTCGCTGTTAATTCTATTCTGCCATAGAGTGTTATGACTCATCCAGTACTTGGGATTGAGAGCGTATCATCATGGGACGAATCTTCTTTCGCACTCGTGCAGTTGCAGGAGTCCTTAAAGACCTTGATATAGACAAATCCGCTGGCCCGGATAGTATCCCTCCCATCGAGGGATACTAGCCGGGCCAGCCGGCTATCTGAAAAGGTGTGCTTTAACGTCGGAAAACAATTGCGTAAGCAAGCTTTTGCATCTGTCCTACTCTACTGGTCTCTTTCTGAGTGGATGGAAAACAGCATTTGTCCAGCCTGTTCCTAAAAAAGGAGAATTTTCTTCACCCTCTAACTACCGGCCAATTGCACGTCCCTTTTCTCCAATGTCTTTGAAGCGCTGATTATTATTAATTATCAGCTGAAGAAATATCTTGAAGAACGAAAGCTCTTTAATGACCGGCGGTATGGCTTTCGACAAAATAGGTCCACTGGTGATCAACTTGATTTTCGGACCGCTCAAAACAAGTTGTATTTGACGGTTTCAAGTCTGATATCTTTAAAATAAACGCTAGTGTGGACCAGGGTTCCTTATTGTCTCCGACACTTTTTCTCGTTTTAATTAATGATCTCTTATATGTAGCTTCTAATCCACTAAATTGTTTTGCTGACGAGAGTACTCTCAGTTTTTCATATTCATTTTCAGATTCAGCTCCTTGTTCTTCGAATGTGGAACTGCTACGGCAGCGTATGATAATCTCATTAAATTCAGATCTCTACAACATTGTACAATGGGGAATAAAAAAACCCTGTGAGTTCAATGCTTCAAGAAATCAGTGCTGTCTTATGTCCTTAAAACAGAAACCACCCACTATGCAGCTATCCATGAGGGAAACTTGCATTGAAGAAACCGATTAGCTTTCAGTCTTTGGTAGGTGCATAGCAGACAACCTCTTGGTAATGACCACATATTCGATGTCGCCAAAAACGCTACAGTGTTTGGGCTTTCTCCGAAGGTGCAAGCAATCCTTCTCCCCATTTGATCTGGCTGTAATCTATAAGACCTTCATTCGACTAAAGCTGGAGTATAACTCTGACATTAATGAGCAGGAGCTCCTACAACTCATTAGAAGGTTTTAAATAGACTTAAGAATAGAACTCTAAGAATGATAGACGATAGAACTATTATGAAATCATTTAGATCTCTAAAATACTGTCAAAATGTTATATGTCTCTTATTATTTTATCGCTATTTTTATAAACAATGTTTTACCGAAATAGCCAGTTGCATCCCTTTAAATTTTTCAACCGTAATAAACGATGCTAATCGGTAAACCCTTCGGTCCAACTTCGGACGTACTGTAATCTGAAGAGAGAATCTTTGTTTAGCCGTACAACGCGAATGTGGAATACTTTACCGGACTCTATTTTCACATCCCAAGTCTGAAAGCCTAGAATTGCATGGTCGACGTAATCGGAAAACGAGTTGACATCAAAATCTATCCTAATTGTGCCACGTTATCTGGTTGTCAACGAAATATAATGTCGTCAACGTGCTGCCGAAAAAACACCTCCGTTGACTTACCAATTTTTTGATCAGGGAATTAACGGTGTGTAGAAAGTGAAAATACAATTTGTGGTGACGTCAGAGTGTCAACGCGAGGACCGATTACTTTGACAGCGTAATTCTAGCTTTACACATTATTTTAAAATGGCATTCCACGGCTGGTAATCATAGACGCAACCCAGAAATTGTACGATCTTGGAAAAAATAAGACAGAAGCTGTCAAGAAAATGGCGGATGTATTTTCTGTATAACAGAACAAAGTGTCTACAAAGGAAAAACATACATTTAATTCAAATAAGATGTAGTTTGATTTTTGTTAGATTTAATTTACGGTCATGTACGTTTCTGTTCATGGAATATGAATAAACAGTTAGTAAGCCTACCGATATTTGTGAGAGAATTATGACAATTTATAATGCTCACTATGGCAACCATGTGAGAGCTTTGAAATGGAGATAGCTTATTAAAATACATAAAAGTAAGGGTGAAAGGCAAATATCCCATCTTCCGTGTTGTACTAAAAATATAAATTGAACAGAGTATTGTACAATCCATATCTCGCTAAACGTAATGATTCGGAAATCGATTTTTCGTTGATATCTACAAGAAAACAAGAAAATCTTCACCTAAATTCATGAACGCTGCGGTGTACTCATTGGCATCACTCGACCGATTTATTTTGACACCATGTTGTTGAGACACAATGTTACACTACATTGTGTCTCAACAAGACGGTTTGGAATCCCCGAATTCACAAAATCACGTTCAAGCTATTTCATTTCAATATGTGTCAGATACCAAATGTCAAAAAAGAATCAATTAGGTTTCAAAAATCTATGAAATCGCGCTCTTACTATTTAGTAGGAGAGAAATAGGGCTCATATACGTCAAAATAAATCGCTGGAGTGAGGCCAATAAAACACTGTCATGGAAAGTTTCACAAACACGAGGGAATAATATTGGATTGGAACTTCTCCAAAAAATCTTCTATACAATAATTACTTTCGCACATTCTTATTTCGTTTCGATTCAAAAGAAACTTTCATCGCATTTCCAATTTTTAAGATACTAGCTGTTCGGAAGAATTTCATGTGTCTATCTCCACTCCATTCGATTGGATAATAATTCAAGATTTATTCCACATAATTCCAAAAATAATTAGTCTCGGGATTTATTAATCGCCATAATGGTGAATGCGAAAACTAGAACCATCACACGCTTAAATTGAAACAGCCAGTTGGTTAGAAATCAGTGGTATTCTTGGAATATGAGCATCCTAGCCTTTGAAATTTCTTATGATTTTCTTGTTTCAATATCGCTGTTGTTCACTTGTTGCTTGACATACAAGAATGATTATCAGCAATTCTACTTTGTGCTGCTAATTATAGCTATCCAAGAACTCAATTAGATAATTAACGATTTCATCTGAATCACTAATTGAATCGATTGATTTAATGGAATGGAATTGTCCAGAGTTATATTCATATTTCGGCGCCAAAATGACTTTTTCGAAGAACTAAATTCATTCGTGTTTCTGTGAATTGGAAAAAAAATGATGTAGAAAGAAAATGACGCCAGCGAAACTATTATCAAGAAGATTTGTCTCTGCGAATGTCTAATATCTGCTTGAAAATTATTGCAAGAAATGCTTCAATCAAAGTAACTTGGCTGTGTTAATTGTAACTGGTTATCCATTTTACGGTTTCAAAAGTAAACGTAAATAAAACATACAATATTTTTGTTCATGAACGTTGACATTATGTGTGAAACACTACATCATTTAAATGACCACCACACGAATTGTTGCAAGCATCGATTCTTTTGAGGTAATTTTCGACCACTTTTTGACAGATATTTGGCGGAATCTCTGCCATAACTTGACGAATGTTGGTTTTCAAGTGCTTAAGATCTGGATAAGCACGGCCTTCCGCGTAGCCCCACAAAAAAATGTCCAGCGGTGTCAAAACGCATGGCCAGTTGATATCGCCACGACGAGAATCAGCAAATGTCTCTTGAAATAAAGCCATATTCGCTCGAGTTGTGTGGCATGTGTCACCGTCTTGTTGAAACCACATACTCTCGAAGTCGTATTCTTCAATAGCAGACAAAAAAAAAGTCGGTTATCATATGACCATAACGCTGACGGTGACAGTCGTTCCTCGTTTTCAAAGAAGTAAGGTCCAATCACACCTCCAGACCAAAGAGCGTCCCAAACAGTGACTTTTTGTGGATGTAATAGCCTGTTGTTCAAGCACCCATTCGGCGTATCTGCGACGTTCTGAATGGTCAGCTGGCTTCCGTTGTTATTTGAGCTGGAGTTTATATGGATGTATGGTCTTCAGCAACACTTTCACTTACAGCAGCGATATTTTCAGTGGTACGAGCGAAACGATGATGTACAGACCTTACAATACCTGTAACCAATCCAGTCTCTTCAAATTTCTTCACAATTTTGCCAATTGCTTGCGTAGTTGGACGATTATGTAAACCATAATCTCCTCTTAAAGCAAGATATGTGGCTGTGGCAGAATCTCCATTTTTGTAGTAGGTTTTAACAATTTATATGCGTTGTGCGATAGTTAAGCAATCCATTTTCGTAAATGTCAGACTTTCAACTGACAAACAAAAATTGGTTTAACAACTTAGTTTGACAGATGTCGAATTCCAGCCCTATACTTTTCAAACTGCAAGATGGATAACCCTTTACATTAGCTACAAAACATATGTAATCATCTAAAAGTATAAAAGCAACATATGGATCTCAATGTACCTAGGCCCTAAGGTAAATCGACAGGTCTTGCTTTATACAAAAAAAAATAATATAATGCTTAAATAAATTTGCATTACTTATTTTACTTTGGAAATATAATGCATCTTCTTTAATATTTTACATTTAGGGTTTAACCTCTTGAATCCACTGTTAATGTTTTCATGACTTTTCATTAAGAGCAAAATTACAAATTCTGAATAACCCTAAATAGAGAGTGGTTTCAAAGGTTATTGACTATAATAATTTAAGCAATAAGAAGAAGCCGGAAGAAAAATACAAAAAACTGAATACTGCAGAGTAACAATGAAAGCTTACATCAAATTATCCAATTTCAACATTAGTTTCAAAAATTCAGAAACATGCACAAGCTGAAAGTAAGATGACACACACAGCTGAACCATTTCTGCAATTAATAGCTGTGAGCACAAGGAATTACGGCACATGTAAGAAAGCGAAGCGAGTGCAAAGAAGAAAAAGCAAATTAATAAAAATTGCAGTGCTTAAGAATATTAATACTGATTGTATAATTCACTACATTGTCGATGAGTTAGCCATAAATCGCCAATAAATTTATAACTGCAAATCTATATTTAGCAGCTAAAAGATATGAAAGAAAAAATGATATTCTTGAACGAGAAGAAAAAAACTAAGTAAGCAGTAGAACGAAGTTTTTAAGAGAAATAAGAACGAAAACCGTAGTGACAGATTTGAAAAACTTGAATCATTATGTCAACGGTTAGAACCAAAATACAATCAGATCGGCCAAATTTCTAAAAGTCTCTCCTATTGCAAGGATGTTCTCACCAATTTCGTTTGAGAAAATGAATGTCAAAAATTGGCTGCTTGATTGGAGGTGCCAATCGGAAGGCGTTTATAGGATTCGCTTCGTTGAAGTTGGTATCAGGAAACGATTGACAAACTTAGACCAGAGACAGGTCCATTTTGTGATACCAAGTAAAGAGATACAATTTCTTTAATTAAACCATTTGGAGCCACTAATGACGCGATGTAGCTGGCGAATCTCTATGTATCTTAGTTCACTGGGGTCGTTCAAGAAGTATTTTCCCAGGTGAAATCTACGTCCTTGGTAGAGAGCAGGACATGAGCCCAGAAGATGGGATATAGTCTCCTGCCCCTCCTTATCCATACAACTTTTGCAGAAGTAATTGGAGAATTCCCCACGTGTTTTTGCATGTCTGTCAATTAGGCTGCGTCCAGTTATGACACATTTTGCGCCAAGTCAAAGAGAGCAGACAATTTGAGCGTCTTGGATCTATTATTGGGGATAGATACAGGGTGGCGCACGAATCGTGCTACAAAAAAAAACGTAATAACTTTTTTTCAGTGTGAGTAATCGGCTTATTTTTGTTTTATTTTATAGGCTACTATTTAGATTTATCAAAATGAATGCTTGGGATACTGAAACAAGGATTTGTATAGTGCAGCGATACAATTCTTTGCAGTCCGTCATTTCCGTCCAAAGGGAATTTAGGCTGGAGTTTGGCGGTACTCCCCCGAGTAGATGGACCATTATGAGGCTGGTGAACATGTTTGCCGGATCTGGAAGCATCGAACGAAGACAGTATCATCGAGATCCCAATGTTCGGGTTCAGGATACAATCGTGGCTGTTGCATCGGCAAAACAGGCAAACTCAAGTGTTTCGACTTGAAACTTATCGGGCCAAATTGGAGTTAACAGACGGTCATTACAACGGATACTTCATGATGACTTAAACTTGTTTCCGTACAAAGTCCAAATTACAAGCAAGTTATACCCTCAGGATTTGCCTTTTCGCCTGGAATTTTGCCGAAAAATGATTGCAATGGCCGAAGAAGACAACATTTTGGTAAATTGTTTGTTCATGTCTGGTGAGGCCCATTTTGACTTAAACGGCAATGTTAGCAAGCAATATTGCCGTATATGGAGTGAATCTAATCCAGAAATGCTCCATGAGACGGGACTGCACCAAGAACGAGTCACTGTGTGGTGCGCAGTTTCATCAAGGTGTATTGTCGGGCCATACTTCTTTGAAGAAAACGGTGTAACACAAACTGTCAATGGGGACCGTTATTTAAAGATCTTGAAGGAGTTTTTTTTACCCAGAACTTCACCGAAGACGTATCCCTTTCAGCAGGATTTGGTTTCACAAGATTGAGCAAGTGCACACGTAGCCACACAAGTTATGGCGGAGCTCCAACGAAAATTCCCAAACAAATTGATATCCAGAAACTGCATTTTCCGCTGGCCCCCACGGTTATCTGACCTGACTACACCAGGCTTTTTTTATGGGGTTATGTCAAGCAGGAAGTTCACAAAACGAAACCCAATTTGACTGAATTGAAGCAGTCCATTAAGATAATAATTGAGGCGATCCCAATTTCAACCCTTCAGTCATTTGCGGTCTATCATCTTTAAAAAGCATTAGTTATTTAAAATAAAATTTCATTTTTAATCCAATAAAAAAAATTAATGAAATACATCGGTTAAAATAAAAGTTATTTAAATTTCTTATTGTAGCGCCACCCTGTATAATTATATTCGAGGTTATTTGGAGTAGGCTGGCAACTATCTGTCCCTAGAGATGAGACTACTTTAAAAGCACCAGAGACGAGACCTTATTTTTAGTAACGAAATTCGCCAAGAGTCTCGCTGGCCTCGGAGGTTTTGGCGGCTTCGGTAACTTGGTTTCGGTTTTCGTTTTCTTTTAATTACTTTTTAGAGGTACACATGTACACATGTACACATGTAATGATTTTAAGCCTTGGGTGGCATTTGGAAAAAAATATTATCAAAACGTCGAAATATAGTTGTTTGCCTACCTGTCAAGCCATGAACTGTCAAAACCCATTTAAGGATGGGTCCGATTTGAATGGATTAAGCAACTTCTACAAAATTCAAATTTTATCTTGGAAATAAGGATCTTAAAAAGTGCCTGATAGCGTTACTTTGCAACCCATTTTTTACGTTATCACACACACCAAAAAACACGAAAGACCAAAGGCAAGACCAAGATCGAGGCCAGAGACTAAGATCGACAGGAGACTGAAATTTTTTGATTTTGACGAGACCGAGGCGATACTAACAAAAGTCTAGCCTAATTTGGAGTTCGGCGGGTATTATGCCGTCTGGTTTGTAAAATCAGCTCATACAAAAATTGAATTTAATAATAATGGCGCAAAATCAGCCTGATGTTAAGGGCTTACCATGATACTACTTAACAGTTTGCTAATACTAAAGCACTTTACTAATATTTTCCTAATTTTAAGCACTTTTTAACTAGCACCATACTGAATCTATTTTCTTAATAAACTACAACTAAACACGCCTAAAATAGCGCGTAAAAGTAAGCGAACATAACTTTTTGACATTTGTAAATGTCAATGCCACTTTGACATTTGGATTTAGTACGATACAAAAAAAATAAAGTAGCCATTTTGTGATTTTAACTTTAGTAAAATGTTAAGAAAATAGTACGATACTAAACTGGTATAGAATTAGAAAAATCCTCTTTTTAGCCTAGTTTCATACTAAAAATGAAAAGCAAAATTTCAAACGATTTAGTAATATAAATCGATTCAAATTTTGCGCCAGTTTTAATAAATAAAAAAAGTTTTTTTTTTTTTAGCATTTTTTTAAATATCTTAACCAAAATTTGGCAAAAAAAAACACCGTGATGTGAAGTCCTGCGACAAAATCTATGCTGCGCACTGTTTTATACGTTTTTCAATTAGTTCATTAACTGGCCTTGGAAGACTCCAATGGTAATTTCGAATTATCCCTTTAATTTCACACATTGTTTAGGGAAAAAATACGTACCTATTCACAGGCAATAAATGTGTCCGGCATGCATCGTTAAAATCGCTCGCCTCATCCTAGTGAGAAGTGACTGGCCTTGCACTGTATATAGAAATAGATAGGTATTTTTGTGTAATGTATGTGGCTTTCATTTTCTTTTAGAAAATTCTCCTTTTGTCCTGAATGTTCTCGACCTTTAAGTTAAAGAGCAATAAATATATTGACAACATTGCTATGTGGGGCACTGTTTATTTCTACGCTGCATAATTTCAGTAAATAAATATCAAATAAACTTTAAGGTTCTATCGGAGAATATCCTATTGCATAACTAATCTGAATTTTAAATTATCAATATTCAAATTAAAAGCTCCCGCAAACTCTTCTCCTGACGCGACAAGTATACATATTACCAACGCCTGCACAGACAACAGAATCATATTCCAACGCATAATGAGTTTCCCAACTGGTAGGTGTACCTATAGCACAAACCTAATACTCCGCATCACCGGGAAAGTACTAATACCACAATCAACTTCAAAGCAACAGCTACATCGCTCCTTTAACACCATTAACCTTTAATTCCACCATGTATCCCATAGACGACGCCAAATTATGTACATTGCTCGTTCTATGTATCTCCCATCGATAACGCGCTAAAATGTACCTAACTATAGATATACCAAAAGACCTAACCTAACCATGCTTTTGAAATAGCCTTCACCGTTGTATTGTGCAAAAATATTTTCCCCCTAAAATATATAGTAATAATCAAAATCACTTACCACAACAACAACTTAACAGACTTCATTTTGAGCTTAGTGTTGGATACCTAGGGAGCAGTGATGTGTGGTACAAAAGATGACCCAAGTCGACGACTGAGCTTTTCTTTTTGTTTTTTAAATGGTTATTGGTTTGTTGTTTTGGAAAATGATATTTTTATTTAATTAAATTTATATTTTTAATGAGCTTTGCTTCAAGCTGATGTTGGAACGTAGTATACAATGACAATGTGAAATAAAGCCTTATTAGCGTAATGAAATAGATTGAAATCATTTTTCCACAAAGGACACAAATCACCATTAAACTATTCCCGCGAATAGAACGTGCCAGGAGACTTTGTATTTAAAAAAACATGGTAAATGTCAGAGGTCTACATTTACATTGTTATGGAAACTGGTCAATAAAGCCCCTTTTAGACGAAAAGTTATCAGTTCAGTTAAAAAAGACAGTGTATTTAGACATCAGTCTGGTGTTCAGTTGAGCTTTCATTTTACTTGTGAGCAGTCGAAAGTCTGAAGATAAATTTCAATGAAATCGACCATAATATCATTCCTTTTCGACATAATCAACCTTACCACGAATTCCATCGTAATCGGAAACTTCTTATGAATCTTGAAAAAATCTATAAGAGAATCCATCGTAGTGGAAATGCTCATACAAATTGCCATTACGAACGGATTCTGCGAAAACTTTTTTCGGGATTCGTAAGACTTTCCGTTTATGATGGAACTCATGATAGGGCTGATTGAAAGAAAAAGACAGTTGATTTACCGCCAAGAATCAACAAATATCTTAAAGAAGGAAAGCTCCTTAATGACCGGCAGTATTGCTTTCGTAGCAATAGGTCCACTGTTGATCTGATGGTACCTATATCTCACCAAGCAGTGGCATAAATCTTTAACTCGTTTTGTATAAAGTAAGATTATTGCGCTTGATATTTCGAAAGCACATTGATCAATGAATATCTTATTCGTTGGATTAGAAATTACCTTTCGGACCGTTCAATACAAGTTGTTTTGGACGGTTTCAAGTCCGATATTCACAAAATAAATGCTGGTGTGCCCTAGGGTTCTGTATTGTCTCCGACCTTTTTCCTCATTTTTATTAAGGATCTCTTATCTGGAACTTCTAATCCACTAAATTGTTTTGCTGACGATAATACCCTCATCTCTTCATATTCGTTTGCAGATTCTCTTCCTTGTTCTTCGGATGCGGAACAGCAACGGCAGCCTATGATAAGCTCATTAAATTCTGATCTCGACAGCATTGTGCAATAGGAAATAAGAAAGCGTGTAGAATTTAATCTTCTGTCGTTAAAGCATAACCCACCCCTCATGCCGCTATCCATGAGCGGCACTTACATTGAAGAAACCGTTCAGCCGTACAATACGAATGTGGATGCATGGGCCGCATGGTTCCATGGTTACCATGATCTGTATTTCCCACTCGTTTTGATATTCTGAACTTAAAAACCAATGCATATTGGTATCTCCTTTTAAATTCTTCTCTATTTTCCTAACGCTAGCACTGTGCTTGAACATATTAAGAGTAGTCAAAATCCCTTTAGTGCGCGCACAGTTATAAAAAAACTGGAATTAAATGCCGACTTAACTGAGAACTTAGCTGAAACGCATTTACATATCAGATTAACTGATGACTGAACGGCCAACTTATGAGAATTCCATCAGTTTCAGTGTAAGTTTCAGTTTCAGTTAAACGCTTCAGTTTTTACGTTTAGACATCAGTTTAACTGAAAGCTTAACTGATAGCTCCACTAAAACTGAAACTGAAATGATCGTCTAAATGGGCCTTATGATACTCGTATGTATATGGTTCAACAAGCGTAAAAGCTATTCACAAGAGGGCGCTCAACGACAAATTCCAAACAAAATTGTAGAAATATAATTTATATTAATTATAGAATACTAATGTTGTTTTCGATTGGATTTTTGGAGTGGTGTACTTCTTTTTGATTCCAATCGAATATTTAAAACGTGTCATATTCACAAATTTACGCCTATGTAAACACTTGAACGTCGCCATCTTGAAACAATTATTAATTACTATTTCTTTGAATGTTTATGTGAGTTCGATTTTTAGTCCCTTTTGAAATCGCGAACTGGAATCGAGAATATTCCCAAATCATTACACGGAGTTAAAAGGAGTAACTCCAAGCACCAAATTGAAATCGAAAATAGCCAAAATTAGTTAATTTGATAAAAATTGTCGTCTCGAATTTCAATCTGATTGTCACGAACTGTCAAACTTTCACATACATACCATGAACACGTCAAAAAATAACTTCCCGCGCGACTTAACTTAAAATCAAAGGTTATCAATAACAAGATGACATTCACCATGAATGAAAGAAGCCTTAACAACGAAATGTCAAAATTAGCGAATATTTTTAAGTTGGGTGCTCTCATAGAACAAACAGTACGATCAGCCCGCGTCAATGTCAACCCTAAACCCGAGTAGATATACCGAGACCGAAACGAACGGATCCAATTTTCTTGCTTTTCTGCTTTATTGTAAACCGAGCCGAATTTTTGTTTCGGTTAAGTAAAAGCTAACTCGGTTTGAACCAAAATTAAATCGATTCAACTCGGTTCGTGCTTAACTCGGTTTAACAAACCGTACTATAGTACTATTACAGTATTGTAATAGCCGTTTTCTATGATTCCGCGCAAATTTTTTTATTTCATCGCGAACCGTGGGTATCCCGCGATCTCTGTGGAGATATTCGTTTCTAATGTACAAACAATCTTCGCAGTTTATTTTCAAATGTTTGTAAGGTATTTAAATTTGAATCTCGCGTACCACCCCAGAATTGTATACCGTATGTCCAGACAGGCTTAAGCACCTGTCTGTACAAAATTAGCTTGTTTTCGATACTGAGCTTAGAGTGTTTCGCGAGCAACCAGTACATATCTCTGAGTGTATTATTTAACTCTTAGCTTTTTTTCTTTTTTACATGCGGCTTCCATATTAATTTCACGTCTAGAGTCATTCCGAGATATTTTGCTTCATTTGCAAACGGAACTTGAACCATATTAACAAATACCTGTAATCTATTAATTTTCTTATACGTAAAATCTACATGGACTGCTTTTACTTCGTTGAGCTATATCCGCCATGTTTTTGTCCAATCGTTGCTAGTATGGCAGTGTCCTTAGCAAACGTGGCTACGATAGTGTCTTCTGTTTGAGGTATATCACGTGTAAATAATAGGTACAATATTGGACCTAGAACACTTCCTTGTGGTACCCCAGCCACTATTTCTTTGAGATCCGAGTAATCGTTTGTATTTCTTACTCTAAAAAGTCTATAATCTAGATATGCTTTAAGAAGCGTATAAAGTGCTTCAGGCAGAATTTGCTTTAATTTAAAATTTAGGCCTTCTTGCCATACCTTATCAAAAGCTTACGTCGGAAAAGAAATAATTTATTAAGATGATAAACAGAGTCGGACTAAAAACTGCACCTTAGGGGACACGAACGACTTATGTAGCAACTATTCAAATCCCTACACAATAGACACTTTTCTATCCATTTAGAAATCATGGCTAGATATATTAAAAAAAAAAAGGACTCAAGATATCGAGACAAGACTTCTTTTCACACCGCAAACAAGCAATATTTGCACAACTGCAATATTTCGCTTTTACTCGAAACAAAACAAAATAAAATGCATGACCTAATACCACGTACTTGCTCTTATGTTCGATCAAATCTTATGCACAGGATTCTTATTAGAAATAGATAAATATATTTTTCTATAAACAATTTTTTTAAATTTTTTTCCAAAATAAATATTGGTATGGCAATTTTAAGTATTTAACAATATAAATTAAAAAACATAGTGTAAGAAGAACCAGTTTTTAAAATATTGAATTTTCCAAATTATTTTTCGAAAATATTGGTAAGCATTATTATTTAAAATTCGAAGGAAATTCGAATTTTGATCGAAATTCGTCAAGCTGTTTATGAGAAAGTCAAAAATAAAAAAAAATTGTTATATTGCAGGTACCGTAAATAACAAAAAAAAAATTAATAGAAGAACGACACTATTCAATTTAAGACTGCAGATACACAACATTTTTTGTGTTCTGCTCCGGAGCCTATGTGGAGAGCAAGAATGGTTTTCACACTCCACATATAGTTGGTGGTGTGAAAAGCATGACATTTTCAGATTTATGCTGCACACTTCCAGCGACTGACTTTCGGACTAGTTTATGGTCATCACAAATGCAAAGTTCATTTGGAACTACATTCGTTTGAACTGGAACCCAAATTAGTTGAATTCGAGGGAATTCGCGGAATTAGGCATTTTTATCTCTCGAACGGCCCTTTCAAAATCAGATTGTTCAGGAGCTTCGCAAAATGATGACAGATGCAACTTTAAGACGCAAGTGATCAGGCGGCATGTCAGTCAAATTAAGACTTTAGGAATTCCACTGGATAATTGACGACTTCGTCTTCAATTTGTATATAAACGCAATTCTCCCTAAAAATCAATAATGGTAAAATTGTGCGTGTGCTCAACCAAGTCTAGTTACGATTATTTTGACCAATGTCCGCCTATATACATAAGTGATGACTGATGAGTTGATCTTTCGTTGAAGTGATTTGGCAAATTGACGGAGGAATCGATATTGGAAGTACGAGTATCTACCGAATGTGGTCCTTTTCCGATTCTCAGAATTTTTTTTGGAGAAAACTTCTACGATTTTATCATGTTGCAGGACTACTCGCATATTCATACTCAATGGAATGGTTTTCACGTCTCGCCGCAAATACAATGGCTTGAGATACTGTATTCACTATATGTGTTTGTACTGTCACCCGCCAACAGTACCGCGCAAATTATTCAATGTTCGATAGAGTACTTCTAACGATCGATTGTGCCATATCGTGGACTCATTCCATTATGATCAATTTATAGTTTTTCAACACTTTAGCCATGGCTGATTGCTTTGAAATGTTGCCACCAGGATTTTCGTTGATTTCCAGGTTTAACGGAAACTTCATTGGATTAGTTTTTATAATGGCACACCGCCATTGGCGCAGGCGAAAACCCCTATCTTCAGAGAAGGAATTTGGCATTGGTGATTTTAAATGACATTTCAATGCAAAAACACTTGTATGTATCCTTATAAAGGGTTATCCATTTTGCGGTTTCAAAAGAATAGGGCTGGAAGTTGGCATCTGTCAAACTAAGTTGTTACACCAATTTTTTTTTTCAGTTGAAAGTCTGACATTTACGCAAATGGATCGGTTAACTATCGCACAACGCATAAAAATTGTTAAAACCTACTACAAAAATGGCGATTCTGCCACAGCCACATATCGTGCTTTAAGAGGAGATTATGGTTTACATAATCGTCCAACTACGCAAGCACTTGGCAAAATTGTGAAGAAATTTGAAGAGACTGCATTGGTTACAGATATTGTAAGGTCTGTGCATCATCGTTTCGCTCGTACCACTGAAAATATCGCTGCTGTAAGTGAAAGTGTTGCCGAAGACCCGAATGTGTCGATTCCTCGTTGTTCTCAGGAATTAGGACTGTCTTACGGTACATTATGGCGTATTTTGCATTTGAATCTACACCTACATCCATATAAAGTCCAGCTCACATAACAACTGAAGCCAGCTGACCATTCACAACGTCGTACATACGTCGAACGGGTGTTTGAACAACAGGCGGTGGACGGCGATTTTTCGAACAAACTTTTCTTCAGCGACGAAGCACATTTCTCACTCGGTGGGTATGTTAATAAACAAAATTGTCGTATTTGGGGTTTTGAGAATCCTGAAGTAACTGAAGAGAGGCCATTACATCCACAAAAAGTCACTGTTTGGGGCGACTGGACCTTACTCTTCGAAAACGACGATGGAACGACTGTCACCGTCAATTCGGAGCCTGTTATTGAAGAATACGACTTGGAGAATATGTGGTTTCAAAAAGACGGTGCCACATGCCACACAACTCGAGCGAATATGGCTTTATTTCAAGAGACATTTCCTGGCCGCGTAATTTCTCGTCGTGGCGATATCAACTGGCCACCAGGATCATGCGATTTGACACCGCTCGACTATTTTTTGTGTTTATGCAGATAAACCTTTAACTCTGGAGCCCTTGACAACCAACAAGTCAAGTTATGGCTGAGATACCGCCCAATATGTGTCAAAAAGTGGTCGAAAATTACCTCAAAATAATCGATGCTTGCAACAATTCGCGTGGTGGTCATTTAAATGATGTAGTGTTTCACCATAATGTCAACGTTCAAACTTTATAATAAAAAAGAAATATCATGAAAAAAAATATTTTATATGTGTTTTATTTACGTTTACTTTTGAAACCGCAAAATGGATAACCATTTATAACCTTTAAATGTGTTTAACTTATATAGCGGCTATTTAACGTTGCATAATGTAATGAATAAGATTTTTGCATTAGGAGGTATTAAACGTTAATAATACATGTATAAAACATATATAAAATAAGAAGGTGTTTTTTTTTTGTATAATACAATTCTATAGACTACTGAAATTACTCAGCCTAGTAGAAGACTTAGCATTATATTTAATTGGACTTGTCGACATTGATTCAAAATAGCTTTTAACGGCCTTTAGTCCACAACATTTTCGTTTCCTCCCGGCAATCTCACTTGGACTCATCAGTTGGTTAGTGATATATAAAATAACATACACATTGTAGTTGAATTTGTAAAATTAATTTCTGTTACAAATTTAGTACTTAAAAAACAAACTTCGCTTCATGTTGTCGGCGAGAAATTCTGTTGAACAGTATCAATCAATTCGAAGTTGATGCTGATGAAGAACAAAATTATGTTTATGCATTACGCTTTAAATGAACACGATAAAACATATGTAAACAAATAAATAATAAAAGGAAAATCCTTTAATGACAATTTAGTATATAAAATATAAGCCCAAAATGATTTTCGATCGACAAATCCCAAAATAACCACTTTAATTGAGGACCATTACCCAATTTATTCACTGCTTAAGTGGGCACACCAAGGAGCAAACAAACAAACACAAGCAAACATCAGTTTCAGCACTCCTCTCAATATATGTAATATACTGAATCCTGATATAATTGACATCAAACAGAATAATGAATATTTCCGCTGACTGAACCAATGGCCAAGCAATCATCCCGAGCTTAACTTTTTGTTGTTCTTTTTGTTGATGCTGCGCTATATTCTCTCCCTACATATATTTCCCATGGTGATTTCTTTTATTAACTTTAACAAACCATTACAAAGAACAATTTCAATTAAGGATAATTAATAGAATTTGAATTTATCTATGCCAAACATACCTACTATGTACAAATGTACATACGTTTATGTATAGATATGGGATGTTGTGCAAAATGTTGGAATAACGATTTTTTTTGTTGGAAAATAAATCTCACATAAATAATTATGTAATTACCCCAATTGAACAAATAAATTTTGGTATAAGTGGCAGTGAATTTTATAAATTTATAGAATATCGACAAACCTCTTAAATCCTTTTTCAAGCTGGCCTTAGATCAGGGTTGGGCAACAATAGACAATATTTATAGCGCAGAGTGCTCTGTTGTAGGTACATATGTATATTTTATTGCTTTTAAGGATTTTTTCGTTACCTTAGGTCTGGGATTATCGCTGAGGCTTGGGCGTGTTGTTGAAGAGTTTTAAAGGAGCTAAGCTTTCGGATTGGTTCGCAAGTACATTGGAAGTCCGCAAGGATGTACTTGTTCGGGTTCTTCATAATGATCTCATCGATTTTCTTCCAGGGGGAGTTTTTTTTTTTTTTTTTTTTTTACGGATGCGCGCACTAAAGGGGTTTTGACTACCCTTAAAATGAAAGTGCGAGCGTTAGGAAAGTAGGGAAGGATGCAAGAGGAGATACCGATGCACATTGGATTTGAATTTCTGAATATCACAATGGGAGGGGAAAATAGAGCCGGGTAAAGTATTCCACATTCGCGTTGTACGGCTAAAGAAAGAATCTCTGTACTTGACAGTACGTCCGAAGTTGGGCTCAAGGGTAAACTGATGAGCATTCCTAGAGGCGCGAGTATTACGGTTGAAAAATTTAAGGGGAGGAATGCAACTGGCTATTTCGCTGGAACAGTGTTTATAAAAATAGCGATAAAATAGTGAGAGGCATATAACATTTCGTCGATGTTCTAGAGATGTAAATGTTTCCACTATAGTTCTATCGCCAATCATTCTTAGAGCTCTATTTTGAATTCTATCCAAAAGATTCAAATGAGTTTTGGGAGCTCCTGCCCAAATGTGCGAGTTATACTCCAGCTTTGGACGAACGAAGGCCTTATAGATTACAGCCAGATCAGACGGGGAGAAGAATTTCTTGCACCTTCGAAGAAAGCCCAAACACTTTGCAGCGTTTTTGGCGACATCAAATATGTGTTCATTCCACAAGAGGTGGTCTGTGATGCACATGCCGAGGACTGAAAGCTGATCGGTTTCTTCAATGCTAGTGCCGCTCATGGATAGCGGCATGGGGGGTGGGTTCTGCTTTAACGACAGAAGACAGCACTGAGTTTTTGAAGCATTAAATTCTACATGGTTTTTAATTCCCCATTGCACAATGCTGTCAAGATCAGAATTTAATGAGCTTATCATACGCTGCCGTTCCAGTTGCACATCCGAAAAACAAGCAGGTGCATCTAAAAAAGAATATGAAAAGAGTACTATCGTCAGCAAAACAATTAAGTGGATTAGAATTTCCAGATAAGAGATCATTAATAAAAATGAGAAAGAGGGTCGGAGACAATACGGAGCCCTGGGGCACACCAGCATTTATTTTGTGAATATCAGATTTGAAACCGTCCAACACAACTTGTATTGAACGGTCCGAAAGGTAATTTCTAATCCAACGAAGAAGACATTCATCGATACTAAATGCACACATTTTCGATAGGAGAGCTTGATGCCAAACTCTATCAAATGCTTTTGAAATATCAAGCGCAATAATCTTACTTTCTCCAAAACGATGTAAAAATTTGTGCCACTGTTCGGTGAGATATACCATCAGATCACCAGTGGACCTATTGCTACGAAAGCCATACTGCCGGTCATTAAGGAGCTTTCGTTCTTCAAGATATTTCTTGAGCTGATAATTAATCAGCGTTTCCATGACCTTGGAAAGAAGGGACGTAAGTGCAATTGGACGGTAATTAGATGGTGCCTTTTTTAGGGACAGGCTGGACAAATGCTGTTTTCCATCCACTCGGAAAGAGACCTGTAGAGTAAGGACAGATAGAAAAGCTTACGCAGTGGTTTTGCCAGCGTTGAAGACCACCTCTTCAGAACTATGGGAGGGATACTATCCGGGCCAGCGGATTTGTTTGTCAAGATCTTTGAGGACTCTAGCAACTGCACGAGTGCGAAAGAAGATTCGTCCCATAAAATCGCTTACGCTCTCAAGTACTGGAGGAGTCATAACACTTTCTGACAGCGTCGAATTAACAGCGAACTGCGCTGCAAGCAAATTGGCTTTTTCGCGAGAACTGACAAAAGGGGTGTCATTAAATACGAGCATTGGAACCGAAGAAGAAGTTGAATTTCGAACAGTTTTTACAAATGACCAACAATTCTTACTACCTTTGGGACATTGTAGTATTTTTTGCCTTAATTTTTGGTCATGCAAAAATTTGGTTCTACGAATGTGAACGTTGCAAGTCTTTCTAGCTTGTTGAAACTTTTTCCGGTATTCCTCAGTGGCGTTGGCTTTATAATTCCGGAAACTGACTTCTCTAACCCTAATAACCTCTTTACAGCTTGAATCAAACCATGCATTTTCTTTCGGTTTGATAGATTTCACCCTATTCGGGATAAAATTTCTCATTCCGTAAAGGATTAAATTTGTTATCATATCTGCGCTGGAGTCTTTGTCACTACCGAGGAAGCATAATGACCAGTTAAAGTTTCTAAAGAAATTATTGAGACCGTCCCAGTTGGCTTTCCCATATTGCCAAACGGTTCTCATAGGTGGTTTTTTAACTGAGTGTTGTTGGCATGAGAAATTTGCAGATACGACACAATGGTCTGATGTACCTAGAGGCGATAATGCATTTAGCGTGTATTTATTAGGGTCAGAGGTAAGGAACAAGTCAAGAGTGTTTGCGGTTTGACCTGCAACGTCAGGTATTCGGGTTGGCTCGTCAACAATCTGAGTCAGTTGGTTTAACTCAGCAAAGACCTCAACATACCTTCCTTCGGGTGTTGTCTGGCTCGAAAAGCGGAGCCAACTAGAATTTTGTACATTGAAATCGCCCGCAATGACGATTTCAGTGTGAGGATAATGGGAAACAATTCTTTGAATGGAGTCGGACAAAGCATCAAATTCGTTAAAAGTTGAAACTCTATCCAAATTTGGGCTCCGATAAATAAAACATGTGTGTATGATGTGCTTATTTACCGTGAATTTTAACCACATGAAATTAAAATTTGTGTTTGAGCACAAGCTATATTGTGGTTGGAGTTGGTACGCTACATCATTTCTTACGTATACGGCGAGACCAAAAAGTATTTTTGGGACTCACTTTTTCTCAATTGATCAAGTTCTTATTCAGCGGAATGAGATATAGAGATGCTGTAAAGATGTATGAATACTACAAAATGGGATTCAGGTAGAGAAAGAATTAAAATAAGGATTTCTGAGAAGCTGTTTGTTATCGATTTAATGTTTGACTTAATCGTTATTTAAATTTCTTTTTATTAAAGATTTTGTATAGGCAATTATCTACATAAGTTGATTTTATTTTAATTGTAAGTCTGACAGACGGCAAATGGCATGATGTAATGGTAAAAAATCTGCATTAGGCGTTTTTCTTTTTTAATTCAGAGCAGAGTCTGAGTTGTCAAAAAATGTGTTTGTGTTTCTTTTTAACTCAGAGCATGCAGAGCTCCAAATGTGTGTTGTGTTTCTTTTTTCGTTCTGAACATGTGTAGATCGCACTCGACGTGCTCGAACATAAATGACTGAGCATGTAAGTATAAATTGCTGAACGTACCAAATGCCATGTGTGTCAAGAAGGAAAGTAGGAAGAAAAAAATAATTAGATACATAAGTTGGCGAAAGAAGGTGATCGCTACTTGATTTTCTGTATCTGGGTGTGTATCACTCTACAAAAAAGGGTAGGTTTTGTGATATATTGCTTTTTATGATTAAAATGAAAATGTTATCTGATTTGTGTGGTTCAAGTGCGTTTAAAAAACATATCAGTGTTTAGAGCTCGCTCTGTTTGGAACAAGTTCAGTGCATAATATTTTTGTTTTTTCTTATCATTCACTGAACTCTCCCACTTTTAAGTGGAGTAAGGAAAGTAGATATTATTCCTCTCACTTGGACTAAGCTAACTTTTGTTAAAAATCGCATTCGTCTAAAAGCATTCTTGGAACCGAAAAGGAAACAAAAGAAAATAAACGCTTAAAAAATCTTTTAAAGCAGACTTACACTATTACTTTTTTTTCGGTTTTTTCGTCTTTCGTCCTTTTCATAGATTGAGTGAGTGAGGAGTGAGGTGTTCAAATGTAGACAAAAGTAAGTAACGAAAACACAAATAAAAATTTCGAAACTTTTTCAAGTTGAACTTTGACGTTTCTAATTTGCCAACTGCATAATTCTTGTTGTTACTCTGTCCAACAAAAAAAGTCAGTACAGGGAAGATAGGGCATCCTCACACTCTGGTTGCATTGGCTTCCCCTTCCATAAACATATCTCAAGTTAAAGCTCTAATAGGGGTTCCATATTTATCATTATAAATGGCAGTATGGTTTACCATCTGCTTATTTAAAACAATGAAAATGTTAATTTATTTAAAACAAAATGAACTATTTATCTTTTGCAGCACCAACAAGCGAGTAGGAAGCAAATAGGCGCGTTTTTGTTAAGGGTATATCCGCGAACCGAAAACCTTAGGATTTATATAACATAACGTTACAATTTATTTAACTCAATTTTAATTCACTATTTACAAAGACAATATCAATTTTTCATTGTTGCTAGAACCAAATTTCTCTTTATAAAACTTTTTGTAATCCAAGTAATTTGCGTTGAACGTTTCGATACTTTGCACAAATAACTTTTTCGGCAAAAACACCGAAAGCTCTTCGGTTAAAAAAACACTGAAAAAGCTCTTTTTTGTATTGATTTCAATGGGTGTTGGTAAATCTGTTGGAATGTTTATTTTGTTTACTTATACAGCGAGTAGAAACGAGTATACTCTGTTCAATTTATATTTTCAGTATAGGGAAGATAGGATATTTACCTTTCACCCTTACTATTATTGATTTCAATTAGCTATCTCTATTTCTATAAAGCTTTTCCATTTCCCATGGTTTCCGTAGTGAGCATTATAAATTGGCATATTTCTCTCACAAATGTCGGTAGGGTTACCAATTGTTAATGTAGATTTCATGAACATTAACATGTACCTACATCGTAAAGTAAATCTAAAAAAAAAATAAAGTAAATCCAAATAAAAACAAATCTATCTTTCCCCACACCACCAAGAAGTAAGATATTAGGCGTTTTTTAAGAGTTCCCCAGAAGCCCTAATCTATTTTAGCGTGAAAATAAATCACAGAAAAAAACGTATAAATAAGGTATAATAAGGAACTTGTGTCCTTCGGATAACTTGAAGCCATTGTAAATGTAAATAAACACGGCACAAAAAGAATAATATCACCACAAATTACACAGCACTATTTTAAATAGTATATTTATATACACGAAACCTTCTTCATTTTATTTCTATTTTCCTGAACATAAAAACTATTTGGTAATTTAAAGTTGCAATTAATTAATGAACCGAACTCCATCAAAAACCTGCTCAAATAGTATTTTTTTCTTTAAAAAAAATACCCAACAAATAATATATACCTGTATTTTAACCGTTTTCCAAAAAAAGCACGCACCGACAACACCTTTCTCCTTAAACTGAAAATGTATGCTCTCAAAAGCTTTAAGAAAGCTTCGATTCTGAAAGCTCCATAGTGAAACCCAAAGAAAAGGGTAATAGAATTTCAATCAACGGACCAATGGTAACTCTTAATCAATGTGTTTATTTTTTTAATAAACACTATAAGCTAGAGTCAACTTGGCGATCAGTCTCTCAGCCGGGGAGCACACAGGTCATGGTGGGATTTACGTGGGCTTATGAAATATTTTAGCAGCAATTTTTTAAGTTGTGTGCCAGGCAAACACCAGCCGGCACCAGTGTGTTTAAAAAAGTACTCAGATAATTCCTGTACAGAAAATATAAATTGAACAGAGTATAGATGTATGCTTTCATGCTTTGGGCATGCAATGAGGACGGTCATGGAGGGGTGAACGATATTTTGCAGGAAATTACCACAACAATTTGTGTAAGTTGGTCAGTGGGTAGAATCTTCTTCACTTTATACAACAAGGTGTTTACACATCGCATCCTCGAGCCTAGGGAATTCTACTGTCACAATGACGTTGTAGTTAATTTTAATAATCATTTTTAGGCGAATTTTATCTATTTTTTTAGTAAATTGATTACCATACAAATTTTGACAGTTTATGAACTCAATGGTAATGGTAAAGTTCTGGTACAATTTTACTTTTAATGATTTAAATAGCAATAGGCTGGCAACATGCAAAATATATGACAACTTATTATATTTTCTAAGCGTTGTCTTTCGTAATAATGTATAGAACGGATTGTTGCAACTTTTTGAAAAAGCCTATTGTAGTTTTACCTGTTTAGGTTAAGAGTTTATGTTTGCATGCATGTATGTAGGTGATTTTTTTGCTACTTGGTTTTTGACGTTTATATTTTTGACAGATCACACATGACAAATTCCACGAACATTTGACATTTCGATTCAGTATTGTTTGCCATTTCATCATGAATAGACTTACACCTGAAGAACGTTTGCAAATTATTGAAATTTATTATCAAAATTCGTGCTCTGTGAAAAATGTGTTTCGCAAGCTACGTCCGTTTCAGCGACGAGGCTCATTTTTGGCTAAATGGATACGTGAATAAGCAGAATTGCCGTATTTGGAGTGAAGAGCAGCCAGAGGCAATTCAGCAGCTACCAATGCATCCCGAAAAATGCACTGTTTGGTGCGGTTTATGGGCAGGCGGCATCATTGGGCCGTACTTCTTCAAGGACGATGAAGGCCGCAGGGTTACGGTCAATGGAGAAAGGTACCGTTCGATGATAACAGATTTTTGTTGCCGAAAATGCAAGAATTGAACTCGGTCGACATGTGGTTCCAACAGGACGGTGCCACATGCCACACTGCACGCGAAACCATGCATCAATTGAGAGGCGAATTTGGTGAGCAGTTGATCTCACGTTTTGGCGCAGTCAATTGGCCACCAAGATCATGTGATTTGACCCCGTTAGACTATTTTTTGTGGGGCTATGTTAAGTCTATTGTCTATGGGGACAAGCCAAACACGATTGCTGCCTTGGAAGCCAACATTGAACGCGTCATTGGTGAGATTCCGGCCGAAATGTGTGAAAAAGTTTGCCAAAATTGGACCTTCAGAATGGACCACCTGAAGCGTAGCCGCGGGCAACATTTAAGTGAAATTATTTTTAAAAAGTAAATGGCAGAAATTGATTTATCGATCCAAATAAAAATTTCATTCACTTTTTACAAGTTTCTTTGTTTTTTTGAATTTTCAAAAACCAAGCTCTTAAAAAATCACCGTTTATAAGAATTCCTTCTTCTCTCTTGAATGAATGAACAATTCTTGCAAAACAATTGCAAAACTGCTAACACACTAATATCAGCTGTTCACTATCAGCGGAAGCATATGCATCCTGGAAAAAAAAAACATAAATAAAGGAACTGAACTTTTTAATTACAATTAACATCAATTAAATTAATTATACTAAAAGCAATGTAATAAAATGAAATTCATCTCTCATCTAAACAAAAATAAAATTTTGAAGCCAAGAACGAGGACGACGACGGTAGGCACGCAGGAAAACCATAACTGAAAACCAAGGACGTGGTGCGATGGGTGTATACGGTTGCGGGTGAGGGGGTTGATAATAGTGGGAAGAAGCAAACAATATCCCTTGAGATTTTTGATTAAACTCAAGTTTGCGCCATCAACAACCCACAAAAAAGGAACCACCATCTAAAGGAACGACGCGCAGACGAATAAAAACTTTTCTCTAAGCAAGCGAAAGCCAAAAGAAAGGGCGACCGACCTGTGCTCAAGAGTTAGGTGCTACCGATGAAAGTAATCCTCAAGAAAATTTATTGTAATTGTAAAGCTCTTGATTCATATACCTTGCTCATATGACACATGCTATCCAGGAACCAGGATGCCTGCACTGCAGCCGTTGTCTGTAGCACATTGTGTTTCTCATGGTCCTTTTTGCTTGTCTTTTACTTTACGTATATATAGATGTCAGTGTATAGCAATTCATTTAGGAAAGTACATATATTTACTACCCATATATGGTACTATGGGAATGTCAAGGTATGCGTCTGTAAAAAAATCAAACCAGAAGTTTTGATCAAGAAAACTCAATTCTGTCTATCTGTCCACTTAGCTACACCCTAAATCATAGAGCCGATTTTAATTGCCATCTTAAAATTTGTCTTTCTTTTCCCTAGAAGCATAAAACAAAAAATACAGCAGTCAACGTAAAGGTTCACCGCCTTGACTCTCTGACGCCGCCGCCAAACAGTTAATTTTGACGATCACATGAATGACGCAAGCAGATTGTTTTCCCAAAATACGTTGATGTGCCAGGCATGTCAATGTGAGTTCAGTTCAGTTCATATTTATTTGCAGTTCAAAGAATATATAATTTTACTAAGAATATAATTTTAGAGAGTTAGAATAAAATTCTTGACACCTATAATACATTAAATTTATAACAATATTGAAATATGGATATAACATAATAATGTATACAAGTTAAGGAAAAACCCTACAAGAAAAAAAACTCATATTGATAAACTTTAAAAAACTAATATTGCAAATAAACCTAATTTTCAGAGTATATAATTTATTGTAAATTAAGGATCAATTCCTTAGCTGAAAAAGTACATACATATTTCAAAAAAGCTGTTTTCCACCTTGTAGACGAATTTAATAGGACTGACATTTGCTGAGTACTGAGAATTGTAGTGGAGTAATATCGCAGCAGATTTTGCATTAGTTTAAGTACTTTATTTTGACTTATTTAGAGCTTTTTAATGTGGGGGTCTCAGTACAGACAAACCATATAAGTGCACCATAAGTAAGGACCGGTCGGATGATGGTTTTGTAAATTAAAATTTTATTATGTATGCTAAGGCAAGACTTTCTATTAATAAATTTTTAACTAATAAATTTATTTTTTGAATTGAGTTAAATGTATGGAGCTTTTGTCAAATGTGATACCAAGATATTTGCAACTATCACTCCATGGCACATTAGTAGAATTTATTTTAATTAGGGTTTGCGGAGTACTAACAGAAGGAAGTGAGTGTGTCTTAAGGAAGAACACTCGACCTTAAGAAACGCAGTATAGTTTGCAAACACTGTACCTTTGGTGTTATTTTCAAAACGAGTTAGGACCGACAGAAAAATGTTGAAGAGAATAGGGCCAAGTACTGAGCCTTGAGGAACCCCAGAACTTATACCGAGAATGGAAGATCTCGCAATTATAGTGGATACTAAAAATTTTCTATTTTTCAAGAAGTTCTTGGACAAGGTAGCACATATAGGCTAAAGCTCAAATTTACCTGTATCAAAGAAGCGAAATCATCAAAATTGAACGTCTACTAGAAATTCCTTTATATTATACAACTTATCAAAAACGATATCCAAGCGTGACTGGGTAAAAGTTGTCAATCTTGGGATACAATCAGTATGATGGCGAATAGTACTAAGAATTCGCTTTGACGTTGACTACACTTTCATAGAATTGGGTCAATGTGTTGATCTACAAATTCGACACAAAGTGTGTTTTCGTCAACGCATTGATAATATTTTCCATTGTTCACTTGACACAATTAGCACATTTTTTGACATCATTCTTACATCAGAGATTCAGCCGGTTGACTATTCACGCTGGTCATTTAGTTGAAGCTTACGAAAACTGCATTTTGCATTTTTGTGTCCGAAAATAAATTTGAGGATTCTTTTAATTTCCATTTTAAAAACAACAAACTGAATACAAAACGAGAATTCACAACAAAACAAATACTTCAGATTAGGGATGTGCGATGTTTCTCCATCTATGTTAACGAAACATCGATGTTAACACAAAAAATTGATTATTCAATATCGATGTTGAAGGAAGAATAAAGGAAATTCCTCAAAAACATCAATGTGTTGGATTCGATAATTTTAACATCGATGATGAGTATTCGATATTTTTCTCAATATCGCTCATCACTACTTCAGATCTCATGTGACTTTGAGAGTTTATTCATTTACCTCAACTTGCCCCAGCTAAAAACCTAGATAAGCTTCAGGACGAGTTGAGGACAACCCTAGGTTTAAAAAAACACAGAGTTTGTTTACCAGGGTGACTTCAGGTTTTTTAAGAACATGCTTTAGGGCGACTTCAGGGCTGAACGAATAAACCTAATAATATGGTTCTAAGGGGTCTATACCAGAACTTAGAAAACAACAACTGCGCGCAATTATACTTCTCAGTACAAAACTGATAAGTACAAACCTACTAAATACAACTACTCCTCATGACACAACTATTGAAATGGCGGACGCTATATTATCGTTCGGATTTTGAACTGGCAATATTAAGAAATAATAATGAAAACACCACCAATGGCATGAGGTAGTTTAATAAGAACGGGCTCGGAGTAGCACATAATATAGAATAACAGAAATGTAAAAATCGCGGTCGATTTCTATTGGTCATTAGGTAAATCCATATATATTGATGCAGGACATGAATATTTCAAAGCAAAATGATGACAGATACAACTTCAAGACGCAAGTGGTAAGGCGGCATGCCAGGCAAATCCAGAGTTTAGGTATTCCACTGGATAATTGACGACTTCGTCTTCATTTTCACCGCGATCGATCGATTTGTATAAACACAATTCTCCCAGAATTAGATTTTGAATCGTTCAATTGACGTAATAGAAATCAATAATGGTAAAATTGCCCGTGCGCTCACATATATATTAGTGATGAGTTTATCTTTTGCTGAAGTGAATTGGCATTTGGCAAATTGAAGGAGGAATCGATACTGGAAGTACGAGTATCTACCGATTGTGGTCCATTTCTGATTCTCATAAGTTTTTTTTGGAGAAAGCTTCTACGATTTTATCCTGTTGCAGGACTACTCGCATATTCATAATCCATGAAATGGTTTTCACTTCTCGCCACAAATATAATGGTTTGAGATACTGTATTCACTGTAGGTGTTTGTCGGAAGTCGCCCCCCAACAGTATCGCGCAAATTATTCAATGTTCGATAGAGTACTTCTAATGATCGATTGTGCCCTTTTGTGGACTCATTCCATTATGATCAATTTATAATTTTTCAACACTTTAGCCATGGCTGATTGCTTTGAAATGTAGCAAGCAGTATTTTTGTTGATTTCTAGGTTATGGAACATAGAAAATTGGAGATGTATTGTTCTTTTACCGATGTCGATGAAAAATTTAAATAGGCTCTAGCTGACGTAGAATTATGAAATAAGAAAAAACAGTATGGGTCAAAAATATTACAACTTTGATTACTTTAAATATGGATTTGTTTAATCAGTTTAATAAATTTATAAAATAGTTTACATGTGCCTAAATTCATTTACGACCTGCCGGTCGTCGTTACAAAGTTGTTGTTGTTCTTTGGCCGATTTCCATGAAATTTAAATATGTTGTATGTAATAAGATGTACATAAAAAATAATAATAATGTTTATGCAAACAACAAACTTAATTTAGGACCAAAATACTTTATTTTACACATCAAGTTCTTATAATTTTTTTAAATTTTATTAGAGAACCAATAAATATTATTTAAATGATAAGTTTTAGATAGGTATTGAAAAAAAATTACAAATTTCCCATTTCCGCATTTTGGATGTCCAGAAAAGCGAGTATATGCATTTTAGAACGATCTAATTGAAATTGCTTTAAAGCGTTTTCCCTTTTCAAGTATAAATTTCATTTAGCTGGAATCTAGTGAAGAAATATTTTTAATTAATTATTTTATTAAAAAACTAATATGGTGTTAAATTTTAAACATACCATAAAGCCAGATAGGCAGTTGTTGTGAATTTTTGAGCGCACATTGTGTTGCTCATTCTTTAACTCCTGTATGTATCTATGTATGTACTCTTAAGTGTTTTTGACCCAAAAGGTTTTCCCACCGATATATTCAGGACTCCATATTGTTTTGTGTTCTTGGAAATCATAGATCTGTCATAAAATTAAATTAACGACTCCATATTGTTTTGTGTTCTTGGAAATCCTAGATCTGTCATAAAATTAAATTAACGTTGGAAACTTACTCTTTTCTTTTGCAAATTTTAGAAAAAAAATTAACTTACCTACTTGTCCTTTCAACAACGAACCACAATTCTAGAGGAAAGCAAATTGGTTGGACACACCCCTTGTACGACCATTTACATAAATAATAGATAAATATTCCAGAAACTTTAACTCCCCGTAAATCTGGAAATAGTTCTAAGAATTTTGATTGCAGTCTTGAAAAAGCGTACACAATTTCATCATTTAAATTTCATAGAAATCGGTTAAAGAACAACATACTGTCATCAAAATATTGTTTTCTTCCATAATTCTTGCGTCAGCTAGAACATATTTCCATTTTATCGAAATCAACTAAAGATCGACGTAGTTGACATTTTTTATACCAGATCCACATACTTGCTTAAATACAGCCCCCATACCATATATTTCGTTATGTTGCTTTATAAATTCTTCATGGATATATAGGCACCTGGCTATGTTTATAGTTTACTATCACATATAATTCGGTCCTATTCTTATATTCGTTATTGCACCATCTTCAATATTTGTGGATTTATCTAACTTTAATTATTTATATTTGACTAATAGAAATCATCGACCGCCATTTCTGCATTTCTTTTACTCCATATTTGGTCCTATTCCGAACCCGTACATATTTAACTACATCATCCCATAAGTGATGTACATATTGACTAATAGGAATCCATTTGCCTCAACATTTTCAATAGTTCTCATTCTAAAGGAGAATTTCTCTATTAATGGAAGAAATCCTTCATTACACCAATTCACAAATCAGGCTCAAAACAGGAAATATCGAACTATCGCCCGATCTGTAAGCTCTCAGTAATTCCTAAACTTTTTGAAAAGATTGTTTACGACAAGTCATCGTTTTTGCTTAAAGAAATTATATCGCCTTACCAACATGGTTTTGTTGCTGGAAGATCCTCATCTACTAACCTTGCTCTTTTTTTCAAATTACGTCCTTAATAAGCTTGAAGAAGATTATCAGGTAGATGTAATTTATACTGATTTTGCCAAGGCATTTGATAGAGTTAATCATTCGTTATTATTATTTAAACTAGAAAGTGTAGGCTTTCATTCTAAGTTTTTACTGTGGCTTTCTTCCTACTTAACGAAACGTGAGCAAATTGTATATATAGATAATATTCATTCTTCTCCTCTTTTAGTTACATCTGGCGTACCGCAAGATAGTCATCATGGACCGCTTCTGTTTTTAATTTTCATTAATGATATGCCTAATGTTTTCAAAAATTCTTATCGCCTTCTATTTGCGGACGATCTATAGTTCTTTAGATATATTAAATCTTCACATGACTGCCATCTTCTTCAAGAAGATCTTGATTGTTTGACTGATTGGTGCACGCTGAATGACGTGATATTGAATGTGTCTAAATGTCAGTCTCTCGAAATACTTATCCAATATATTTTGATTACAAAATAGACAACTATATATTAGAAAGGGTTTTCGATAAAAAAGACTTAGGAATTGTATTCGATCAAAAATTAAATTTCATTAAACATAATGAATACATTAGCTGCGTTTTATTATCTACGGGTCTAGGTCTGGGTTATGTTTTCACACGTATTACAAAAACAACACGAGATCCAGGTTTTTATCGGGGTTTCTACATAACCCAGATCGTTTTATTTTCACGGGGTGAACCATATGGGTTATTGGCGATAATAAAACACGGCTATTGTCGCAAAATCCAACTCTATGCTTGGATTTATAAGACGTAATTCTTCCGATCTACTGATCCCTATACTCTTATATCTCTATATAACGCATATGTCAGATCAATTTTGTAATACGGCTGTGTTATATGGAATCCATATTACAACATACTTTCTCGGAGAATTGAAACTGTACAGAAAAAGTTTACTAGCTTTGTTATATGGAAGCTTAGGAGGAAAACTGATATGCCTTCTTACTCCACTAGATGTCAACTTATAGGTATTCAGACTCCTGAATCCCGTCGGAAAATGTTTATTAGTGATATTTTGTCTTATCGTATTAATTGTTCTTCTCTTCTGTCTTTAATAAATTGGTATGCTCCAAGTCGTCACCTGCGTAATAGAATTTTATTTTTTGTAAATGACCATAGGACTAATTATGCACTTAACGAACCATTAACTCGCTGTGTCCGGGAAGTTAATCGTATTTCATATTATATTGATTTTAACTTTCATATCAGTTGTTCTATTTTTAAATCTAATCTACAGCTTCATTTTTTAACAAATGTTTAGCTTGTATATTATGTACATTTATACCACATTTTTGATATTGTTTTTTTTTTAGTAGTCTATAAGATATTTTATGTGTGATTGATGAATAAATAATAAATAAATAAACATTGTACTTTTATACAACAATATATTGGAAACTGGTGTAATTCCTCAGGAATTCAGGGAATCCATAAAAAAGGAAGTTTATCAGTTCTGTCTAATTATAGGGGCATATCCTTTCTTAATGCTTCTTACAAAATCTCCACTTCAATCCTGCAAAGACGGCTTAACAAATGGATCGACGAGAAAAATCTATTGAAGGAGTTTCAGGCTGGTTTTAGACCAAGTTATTCAACGATTGACCACATCTTCGTTTTGAAGCATTGCGGACACATTTGTTAACAAAGGGAAGAAGTTGTACACGTTTTTTGTAGGCTTTAAGTCTGCATTTGATACGGTGAACAGTTAAGCACTTATTTATAAGCTATATGGGCTTGGACTGTCAGAGAAGTTTGGAAAAATCATTCAGAACCTTTATAGGGACACAATGGCGGCAGTTTTGAGTGGAGAAGAGATGTCTGAGTGGTTTCTAACAGAGTATGGAGCCAGACAAGGCTGTACAATAAGTCCAAGCCTCTTTAATTAAAAATTAAAAATTAAATTAAATTAAATCATTGATGACCTAGTTGAAAGCTTACCCAGTGGCATTGAATACGAAGGTCTCACCATAAATGCACTGCTTTTTGCAGATGACATTGTTCTTATGGCATCCAAACCTGAATCACTACAACTCATGATAAATCGGTTCTCACAATACTGTAGAATTTGGAACTTGTTAGTCAATGTTGAAAAGTCAAAAGTTATGGTTTTCAAGAATGGAGGAAGGAATTGCGCAAATGAAAAATTGTATTATAACGGTGTGAGAATTGATGAAGTTAATGAGTTTAAATACCTTGGCGTTTGCTTCTTAAGAAATTTGAATATGGAAAGACACTTGAGAGAGAAATTGGTAAAGGCAAAGAGTGCAATCAGCGCAACGTGGAATAGATGTTTTTTTTAACAAAAACATTGCACATAGCAGCAAATTCAAAGTATTCGAATCAGTCTCAGAATCTATTTTGTTTTATGCAGCACAGGTTTCGGGCGCGAAACAATACGAAACTGTAAAAAAGCTACTACGTTACTACATCAAGCGAATTTTTCGACTACCTTAAAATATGCCTAATTACATGGTTATGTTAGAAAAGGGTTTATCGCGTCTTTATATTCGAACACTTAAATTGCAAATTGATTATATTCTGAAAGTTATGAAGATGGAAAATCACCGGCTTCCCAAGATAGCGGCTCTTCAAGTCATATGTTCTAAAACAAGTTGGTTTGATGAGTGGATAGAACTAGCAGGGGACTGTAAGATTGACCTCAATCTACAAGTAAACGAATTTGACTTCAATAACTTGAAAACATTGCTTTATCAGCTTATCTCTTCTGTGGATGCGAGGTGCAGAGAGAGATTTTTAAGCAGCGCAAAAGAATCCCTGCATAGATCACTATATTGCAAATTAAATCACAATCTGGAGGAAAAGAATTATTTTCTGGATGAGAACGGTATCAATGAAATATAATTGATGTTCAAGGAGAACTTATCCAGTTAAACTTCATTCCACATAGAGAAGACTTACCCATAATGTGTTTATTGTGCAACTTGAACGAAAGCGAAGATACGAGTACTTACCCATTCATGGGAAAATGTCCAATCCTAAAAATAATAAGGAGGAACACACGTGGCAGTGATTTCTTAACAGAAAACCAAGTCATAGCATTGCTAAATGTAGCTGAAGTCAATACATTATACCGATCTTGTAAACTGGCCTTGAAATATAGGGAGCGAATCGTAAGTGAAAGCTTTTGATTGTATAAACAAAGTAGAGTAATTAATTAATTTGGTTAGATGAAAAGTTTATTGAAAAAGAATAAATTAAATCCTTTTATTTTATTAAAACGACGGCAGAAAAGCCATGCTTTATATTAATTGTGTTTGTAATTATTGTAAGCAATTTATAGATCAATAAAATCTAATCTAATCTAAATCTAAATCTACTTAAGCCGAGTCGAGTTACCAGTTCGAACCCCCAACGATAATATAGCGTCCGCCATTTTTTATAGTTGTGTGTCGTGAGCAGTAGTTGTATTTACACAGTAGTTGTATGTATTTACATAGTAGTTTTGTACTGAAAAGTTTAGTCGTGAGCAGTTTTTGTTTACTTAGTTCTGTCAGTCTCCCTCCCGGCTCTAAGAGCATATTCGCGCGACCCAGTCGTACTTTTTAGCTGTATGAAAACAGCAAACTGGAATTAATAATTAAAAAGAACTTGTTCATTACCATTTAACAAAAACAAAACAGAAAGACCTACTCATTGTCAATGCTCGTATGTTTTCAACAACAATAATTTTCAATTGCAAAAGGAAAATTAATTTTAGAAAATAAAAACACAGAAAAATATTTCAAACCAGTGATTCGTTATTTTTCCTTTTTAAATTACATTTGTACATACAAACATAAGTATTTTTCGATCGGGGGTTAAATCATTTCATCTGAATTGATTGATATTTGATTTGGGAATTGTTGAAGCCCAAGCTTTAGACAAGGCAAGGATATACTATCAATATTTGTATATTCTTTTCCCCAGTGATATAACCGATTGGTGTAACACAACTCTTCAACCTTAATTAGTTGTTTTTTTTTTCCTTGCACACACTTGCGTACTTCAAGAGGTATGTTCGTTGAGATGAGGCAATACATTATCTAGCTTGGAAATGATTACTTTCATTAAAATAGATAAAATTACCAGAGCACTTACGAGTGCGAGTATACCAATCGATTTTTACTCAAGTATAGGGTAAGGTTAAGAGGATTTGCGAAGTTTTCAAGCTTTAAGAACTTTTTTTTATTGAAGAACAAAAAATAAACAACTTCATGTGCTCGTAATGAGTTGTATATATTATTTTTAAAACATCGATTAAAGTTAGGCGTTTTGTCGCTGGAGAATATAAAGAACTTATTTAAATTGGTGCAAAATTTTAAAACTTTGTTCTTCCGCCCATTGACATTAAAGCTTAAAATGCTCACACTTATGCTAAGTTCATATTCCGGGAAAGGAATTAAGGCGTATATGTTGTCTCTGACGCATTAGCATAGAAGATAAATCTTTACAATTTTTAACCACAGTCAAAAATGCCAATTTTGGAATAGCATTTTGAGTCTTCCTCAAGAAAATTAGACAGCTAAGGCTGACGGAAGAAAGTTTTAAATGGCTAAATCGTTGGGTTTAGAAACGTTTGAGTATTTTTTTTGTAATTTTTAGGAAATGGAAGAAGTAGTCATGGATATCTAATTGGAAGGATCAATGGTTACTACCCTTAGCAGTTGAACACAAAGTACGAGCGTTGGGAAAAAAATAGCGGACTAGAAGAAGGTGTTTTTGAGTTTTTCTAATATCACAGTTGGATGAAAAATGCCACATTCTTGTAGTTGGGTTGAAGTCGGCATTTGACAGAAAATCTAATATTTGCATCGATTGTAAACTGGAGGTCGGACTCAAATAAATTTACCATATTTAGCGATTGGAGTTCCACATCCGAAAAACAATCATGTGAATCTAAGAACGAATATGAAATTCTGAGAATACTGACATCGGCATGACAATTTTTTGTGTTATCAGTTTCACACAAAAAAAAATGGTGAATATGTGAAAAAGAGTCGGAGACAGAACTGAGCCCTGTGACACACCAGGATTTCTGACTTGCTGCCGTCGGATTCAACAATTCATAAGAAAGTTTCTCATCCATTGACGAAGAGATTTCAAATGAAAGCATTTTCAATAAAATGGCAGATGTCACACTCTATCAAATGCCTTAATAATTGAGGGTGGCCCACGAATCGTGCTGCAAAAATAAAACGTAATAACTTTTTTTCAGTGTGAGTAATCGGCTTATTTTTTTTATTTTACTATTTAGATTTATCAAAATGAATGCTTGGGTTATTGCAAAAGGGATTTGGATAGTGCAGCGATAACATTCTTTGCAGTCCGTCATTTCCGTCCAAAGGGAATTTAGGCTGGAGTTTGGCGGTAGTCCCCTGAGTAGATGGACCATTATGAGGCTGGTGAGCATGTTTGCCGAATCTGGAAGCATCGCACGAAGACCGTATCATCGAGATCCCAATGTTCGGGTTCAGGATACAATCGTGGCTGTTGCATCGGCAATACAGGCAAATCCAAGTTTTTCGACTCGAAACTTATCGGGCCAAATTGGAGTTAGCAGACGGTCATTACAACGGATACTTCATGATGACTTAAGCTTGTTTCCGTACAAAGTCAAAATTACAAGCAAGTTCAACTCTCAGGATTTGCCTGTTCGCCTGGAATTTTGCCGAAAAATGATTGCAATGGCCGAAGAAGACAACACATTGGTAAATTGTTTGTTCATGTCTGATGAGGCCCATTTTGACTTAAACGGCAATGTTAACAAGCAAAATTGCCGTATATGGAGTGAATCTAATCCGTAAATGCTCCATGAGACGGAACTGCACCCAGAACGAGTCACCGTGTGGGGCGCGGTTTCATCTAGGTGTATTGTCGAGCCATACTTCTTTGACGAAAACTGTGTGACACAAACTGTCAATGGGGACCGTTATTTAAAGATGTTGAAGGAGTTTTTTTACCCAGAACTTCGCCGAAGACGTATCCCTTTCAGTGGGATTCGGTTTTAACAAGACGGAGCAAGTACACACGTAGCCACACAAGTTATGGCGGAGCTCCAACGAAAATTCCCAAACAAATTGATGTCCAGAACTGCACTTTTCGCTGGTCCCCAAGGTCAGCTGACCTGGCTGCACCAGACTTTTTTTATGGGGTTATGTCAAGCAGGAAGTGTACAAAACGAAACCCAGGCATTTGACTGAATTAAAGCAGTCCATTAAGACAATAATTGAGGCGATCCCAATTTCAACCCTTCAGGCCGCAATGAACAATTTTCTGATCAGGTGCCGCATATGCATGGATGAGCGTGGAGGTCATTTGCGGTCTATCATCTTTAAAAACCATTAGTTATTTAAAATAAAATTGAATTTTTAATCAAATAAAAAATTAATGAAATACATCGATTAAAATAAAAGTTATTTAAATTTCTTATTGTAGCACGATTCCTGGACCACCCTGTAGCAGGTGCATTTATAATACTTTCTCCAAAACAAAAACCGTTTACATGACCTTGGAAAAGTCAACGAAGTCATTATCGAGTCATTTAGAGGCTTTTATGAAGTTCAACAGGCGTTTGTCTCAAATATTTGAGAGCTCTTCTAAATTGTTGAAGAAATAGCTGCCCAAGAATTTGTTCCTTATATGTATTACAAAGTGCTGGGCAATGACATAGTGAGTGGTGTCCTGTTGTTCGTCTTCGTCATTGCAGCCTCTGCAAAGGTCATCATTACTAAGCAACATTTTCTTTGTATGATAGCCCAGTAGATTATGTCCGGCGAGTATGCTTAAAGAGCTAGAAGGGAATTTTTGTTTATGTGGGTAATACTTTCTGTTCTTTTGTTTTCAAAGTTAGGCTATAGTTTCCTGGTTGTAGCACAGGTGTCGAATCCGTTCCATCTTTCTTTGGTTTTTAAAAGAATCATCTTTCCAATGTTCTGTTTTATGGCACAGAGTAGGATTTTAATCGACGGGTCTATTTGGGTACTGTCAAGTGTTGAACCCTTCCTCGCCAGATCATCAGTTCTCTCGTTGCCCGGTACATTACATTAATGTTGTGCTTTGTGCCAAGAACCTTCAGCTCTTCGCGACAGCTAGTTTCAAGTTTTGACTTGATAACTGCAACCGCAAACGCTTTTATTGCTGCTTGGCTGTCGATAAAATAGGTAATGTCAGTATGTGGTATCTCCAGCCTTGATACGTGTTTTGCAGCATTTTTTACTGCCAGGAGCTCAGCCTGGAAGACACTACTGTGATCAGGTAGCCAAGCGGAACTGGCTACTTTAAGGTTTTCTGACAAATAACCAGCACCAACTACAGTGTCCATCTTTGAGCCGTCGGTATAGATAGATACGGTCGATCAATCAGTATGGAATTCGTTGTTTACCCATACTTGTTTTTTTCAGGGCATTCTACTACTCCAGATTACGGTATGTAAGTATAGGTCTAACGATTGCCGTATACATCCACATGATAATTTTAGGATTTGGGCCCCAGTTTTTAGCAAACATCCCGTTGCATGAATAGAATGCGATTATTGCTTTTTTAGCTCTTTCTTTTATGTGTGGAACCCAGTTTAATTTCTTGTCCAGGATCACACGGAGATATTTGGCTTGATCTGAGATATTGAATGGAATCCAATCTAGTTTGGATACTGAAGAAGGCCAGCTCAGTCTTTCAGAAACTAACGGTTAAACCACATTTCTTTGTCCCAGTAATTTGACGAAAGCGTTGCAAATAGAGCTAAGTCATCGGCGTAGGCTACTTCTTTCACCAGACTATGACCGACTTCAACCGTCAAAGAGCAAATATGCACAGCATCGTCAGTAGGCAGACACATGACCATACGATTTATAGTGAGAGCAGATCATCATCACGATGCCATATAATTTACATGGGATAAGTTTTTCTGCACTAACAATTCGCACTTTCTTGTTACTGAAAATATACATATTAAGAGGAGGTACGCTAGTATGAATGAAACACGAAAAACTTCTTCCTTAGGCGTTATATGTACCAATCTAGTGCACATAAGGAAAGTGCTTCGGAACATACTTTTGATTGGTACACTAGATAGGAGTTTGGCAATTTTTGACCTAGTACCGTAAATTTTCTATTTTTGTTTCGACCAGGGCTGGAGTCTCTATCCCATGAACTTTGTTTCTTTGTTTTCCACGAGTTCGAAACAAGATTTGTCCGATGCTTTCTCTTCTGAGCGTCAATGTCAAACTCAAGGACGCATAGTGACCAGGTATAGATTTTAAAGAAATATGTTTGCCATAAGCTCTCCTTCTCGAACTTGATGTGTTAGAAACTAGACATAAGAAGATTATGACATAATGGTCTGATGTGAGTGAGACGGTAATAATTGATAGTGTTTTTTTTTTTGTCAGAACTGAGTAGGAAGATTAAGATATTTTCCGATCATTAATTAAATTAATGTCTGATATTTGAGCAAAGACGTCAGTATATTTATGTACATTCCTCTAGGAGTTGTCTAGTTCGAAAGTTCAGCCAAGTAGAATTGTAGATTCGAACCGCCCATAATAACTATTTCAATTTGAGGACATAGGGAAACAATTCTTTGAATAGAATATGTCCAGATTTGAACTTTGCTAGTCGAAGCAAGTTGGTATGATGCGCTTAATTCGAAATTTTAAAACAAATTTACGCTAGGGCGGTTTTGTAATAAGAGTAGTTAGTATATGCAGTATGATGTCTTATGTAGACAGGGAGACCGCAATTGCAGAGAAATAATAGCCGTGTTTTATTTTCCCCGTGATCCAGATCAGATCAAAAGGAATTAGTTTTGCTGTTGTAACGCAAATAAATAGAGGATCTGATCTGGATCACTTGGAAAATAAAACATGGCTAATGTCACTAAGTTTTACCCATGAATAAAATATCCTACTTGAGTTTCACTTAGTGCCAAAACAGCCGTCCTGTTTAGAACAGTTTGAAGGTATGTCGACATAAAATTGCTTCTAAAACGTCGAATAGTACTATATCAGCCTTGGAATTTGAAATCATAAATCAATTACAAAAACTACCATAACAGAGGAAGATCCAGTAAACTTTCCAATAGCACATCACTACAATAGTGTTATACTTGAGCAGTGACATGAATCGATTCGCCCCTGGATTTTTCCAACAGTAATTTTCAATCCATACTGCCTGGCAATTGGCATTCTCAGCATAATGTATTCATTTTTAAAGCAAAATCAACAGAAAAGGTAGGAAATTATCACTTACTGTGCTATTGGGGTGGAGACTTAATTTATGTGAAAGAGTTTTAAGTTAAACAGATAAACGGAACAGTAAAAGAAAAACCAACAAACAAGACAACAACAACTACACTTTTGACATTAACATAGTCAATTTTATTAAGTTTCTGTACATTTTACCCAGACATTGTATGCAATTCTTTCAAGTGATTCTATCGTCTTGTTTGAATTTTTTAGTGCCACTATCATACAATTAGTGTCGAGGGCTCATTTGGAAGTCCTTTTCTCATAATAAAGGTGTCCATTTAGTTGGTATTCATATTATTGTGAAGTTTCATGAAACTCTAGTTATTTTTTATTTTTGTTTTACGAAAGCTTAAACCGCAAGAAAAACTACAGCTTGAAAATCGTGTCCATCATTTCAGGAAGTTGGTTTCTTTTATCGTCCCGGATTCAATTTTCCTTCGACAGTCCTGCTTAATTAAATAGATCACACATACTAATCAACGTATCATCTTCTTTTGGATAAGCTTCAGGGCTTATTGATAACTGTAATTAATTCAACATTATTAAAGGTGATTGAACCCGAAACGAAAGTGTCTTACGTAAATTGAGAATAATAGCAAACAAATAAGGATCAATTAATGATAAGGCCAAAAGCATTTCTCACCTCCTCGTGGAGGAGCGGTCTCAGAACAAAATCGCTCCAACGGATAAGGAAATGACTATATTGATTTGAATTAAAAATGTGATACCATTCAGAGTGTGCTATTTCAGTTACGCCCAATTACAAAGTAAGCATTTAAATGAAAATCCTCCGTGAGGATATTTAGCTATAATATACAGAATCCAGTAAAGGACTTTCGGACGGACCAGGACCCACATCAATGTGGCAACTAAGCCCAATAGTCTATAACTTATTCCCCTTCATACATAACAAAGTATGTTAAATACCTATTTTGCTGTTTCACTATTGATATTAAGTTCTCTGCTTTGTTATGTTGTGAATGTTTTACACATATAACTGATCTGAGCGAGCACCGTTATCCTAAGTGATTTATTATAGTTTTGCTGTAGACCCTTTTGACCAATATTTCAAGCTATCCCTTAAATAAATACCTTAGATACATATATCTAATTCCCTTATATTCACCCAGGTACCTACTGAATTTTCCAAACTACTTTAAAAAGCTTTTCTTCGTAATCCGTTATAGAATTTTTTGCCCATAGTAAATTTGTCAATCTTTGCACATGTCTACGTTAATTGGACAAAATTTTTGGAAACCGAACCTTTCTCATACTAATAGTTGTCAAGGAAAGTGACTACCTTATTATCATTGCTGATACAAAATCTGAAGATGTGAAAAATATTGAATGTCTTTAAATTGGCTAACTGGGACTACTATTTATCTTTCTCTATCATTATTTTAGCTTTCGGTAAGGTTTCGTTTGGCAAGTTTTATCGAAGCACAATGACTTACCGAGATACGTAATGTTAGTTGGGATTTTTTTTGATTTTTTGATGTTATTAAGATTAAATGGCTAAACTTTTTCTGAAGTGAGCACGAATTTTAGCAATCAGATACTTTTATTCGGTAGATTTATGTTTAAAAACAATAAATTTAACAATTTTAAACTGAGGAAACTTTTATATCTATTTTTAATTAATTTTTTTAGGTTTCCATTTTTCATACAAAATGTATGCAAATGATGACTACGGACAACCGTTTTTTTTGACAATTTTCTACCAATCCACAGATGACTGTATGAAACTTCGGTACGGTAAGTGTTGTTTGTTGGGATTTTTTTTGTACTTTTTTGGTCTTTGTTGCGATATGTTTATTTATTTTTTTGTCGATTTCTTAAAGAACCTGTCTACTTTTTCTGGGGAAGTTTTTGATTCTTCCAGTGTTTATATTCTTAATATAGTAGTAAGCTTTTAACTACTGTTATTACTTTATATTTAAACGTTTAAAAATGTGGAAATCTATAAAAATGTGCAATACATTTATTCTTTTTAAAATGGTAAGTGGAAGTGCTAGTGTTTCGGCAGTGTCCCGTATCGAAAACGAAGATGCAGGAAATAATACTGTAAAACGTCGAAATTTGAATACGGCATTTCAATTATATTTTTTTTTTTTTGGAATTTGGTAAATTGTGTCAAGAAACGAACGATGAACCTCTATAGCAAAAATGTTTGCTGAAGAATTAGATTGACATCTTCAACTAGGAAATGCAGGCTGCATAGATGCTTCATTCCCATTTATATCACAGAGCATTTAATTGGTTATTTTCAATGCAACAAAGGCGCTGGCAAAGTCTCTGGCGCTGGAGCCCAAGAGACTTGGTTTGAGCAAGCCCGAATACCAGTACGAAGGGTATTATATTTCATGTATTGTATTTCGCGGAAGTATGTCCGCATTAAAAATTTCACTTCGCCGGGCACCACATTTTTCACGAGAGCAATCGCCTATAACGACTGCCGTGAAATAATTGTGGATTATTTTCTGGATAATCAGGAAGTAACCTGTAGGATTGAGGGCCCGGGACGTGACGTCCAAATAGACGAAAGTAAACAAAAGGCGTTGTGTGGATGGACATTGAGTATTAGGAATGATAGAAGACGGTTCCGAAGACCTTCTCCTAGAAGTATGCACTGAAAATATAAAAAGTTCCGACATAAAATTTAATCAAACATAATATGATCGTGTCATTCTAATACATATACACATATATATTTTCTTACAGGTTTTAATTCATTTAATCAAAAAATACATGTACGAGTTGGTACAACTACCCACACGGATTTTTGGAAAGCATACGACTGCCTTGGTGAACATGGCTTCGCATTGACCAAAAAGGTTAACCACAGCGATCCTCACAATCCATTTGATTCGGATGATGGTACACACACAGCGGATTTAGTCGCAAGAGTGGCTAAGTGTTCATTTTACAACCACAGCTATAATCACAATTTTAGTGACTAGATAGTTGAGTACGAGTGGAAAAGAAATTACAAAATAAAATTCACGATCCTTTTGAGGACCCTTTTTAAGCTATTAGAGCCACATATGGTAATTTTAGTAGTTTGCCGAAATAAACAAATATAAATTGAATTCAACCTACTATCGTTCTTGTATTATATGTTTCATGATGTGTGTCAAGTTAGCACTACCACTTAAAAATTTTAAAGAAATTTTTATTGTATTAAATGTCGTAAATTTGTCGTGAAAGAAAAAAATTTGTCGCGCTTGTTTTTTAAAAAATAACCCCTGGTAATGCTAACTTGACAGTCAAGTTAGCATTACCACCCCTCAAAAACGGTGTATATGAAGTCAAAAATTAAAAATGGGTATGCCATTAACTGTCGTAAATTTGTCGTAAACCAATCACGAAACAAAAAAATTTGTCGCGTTCGTTTTTTTCTAGCAAAGAACGCCCTTTTAGTATAGCCTATGCCATCAAGTAGGAATTTTCACTAAATCTAGCACTACCATACCAAAAGTATTTGTTTAAACTACTTTTTTCCAAAAAAAAATTGTTGAAACAATAATATAGGCTACTAAAAGGGCGTTTTATATTAGAAAAAGGCGCGCGATAAATTATTTGATTGCACAACTTACTCAAGGACGTCAATGCGACAATGGTTTAAACAAATTTTATTGGAAAAAAGTAGTTAAACAAATATTTTTGGTATGGTAGTGCTAGATTTAGTGAAAATTCCTACTTTATGGTATAGGCTATACTAAAAGGGCGTCTTTTGCTAGAAAAAAAACCAACGCGATACATTTTTTTGTTTCGCCATTGGTTTACGACAAATTTACGACAGTTAATAGCGTATCCATTTTTATTTTTTGACTTCATATACACCGTTTTTGAGGGGTGGTAATGCTAACTTGACTGTCAAGTTAGCATTACCAGGGGTTGTTTTTTTAAAAACAAGCGCGACAAATTTTTTTCTTTCACGACAAATTTACGACAATTAATCCAATAAGAATTTCTTTAAAATTTTGAAGTGGTAGTGCTAACTTGACACACATTGTTTCATGTATAATCCTAAGAAAACCGTTGCATACACCCAAGCTGGAACCCAACCCAAAAAAAAACAAAAATAAAATCAGAACACTAAACATTAACAAAACTGTCAAAACAGTTATGTCGCGAATTTTTTTATCGTGTATTACTATTGGAAGCTTTAAAAATGTTAAAAATAGAAAAACTAATATTTACAATAATATTTTATATTAATATAATAACTTATTTTTATAACAAAAAAAACTGAGCGAAGAGTAAAAATACGGCGCAAAATTTTAAACGATTTAGTAAAATGTTAAAGCCACTTTTAGCAATTTAATAAGCAAAAAAGATGATTGAGCTAATTTTAAACGATTTTAACACTTTACTAAAGTTAAAATCACGGAATGGCTACTTTAACTTTTAGCAATTTGCTAAATCCATTATGGAATCTGATAGTATATCAGCCTTGCACGCGGGGTGTCCAGGTTCGAGTCCTGCTGGTGCACAATTTTGTTTTTTTTTTTTTTGTAAATAATGAAGTTAAAAAGATGAAAATAGAAATAACTAAGAGCCCATGTTGGGTTTTCATCAACATATAATTAATTTACAACGCATAACAACAATAATTGTGTTCATCAAAATTCAAACCCTACCAATGCTCAGCTTTCTGCTTAATTAGCAATTTACTAGTTTAGAAAAGGTTTACAATTTTGAAATAGTTATTCAATCAATAAGCACTAATGAAATTGCTAATTAGTAAAATGTTAAGCCCTAACAATGGGTTGTTTAAAATTTTGCGCCACTGTCTCTTGCAATAATAATTGTTGTTGTTTCATTAAAACTGCGGCTAGCATTTATTACTGACACATTAATAAAAAAATCGATTTTTTTTAAATTCCTTCCCAAAAGACAAAAATTTGGAAGAAATCGATTTGAAATTATTATAAGGAATTCAACAATAGACTTTTTTTCAAATAATACAACAATGGTTGTCTATGTTTAAGTTTGAGAAAATATTATATGAAATGTGAACTTAAAATTTCAAATTAGTAAACAAAAAAATTACCTTATGTTTTAGATTGTGAAATCAAATTTGGTTTGCTATCTATCATCCTCTCACACAAAATTAGTTATGCACTTTTTAATACTTGGATAAATTAATATTAAAATAATTTGGCACTTAGAATTGCAAAGATCACTGATAAAAAAGCACTCATCGATTTTTTTTAAATTTAGAAATAAAAACAAAAAACACTTACATACTTATATATAAACACTGTTTAAATAACGCGCATAGAAATAATGAAACAAAAATATTTTAAACAATTGAAGTGTTTGTTAAAATTTAAATTTAACATTAATTTTCAAACAGCCTGAACACTACTACTTGCTAATGCGATGAAATGGAACACAACGAAAATCTACGACGCCATTTAATTCGAAGTTTTTTTGTTTGTTGAAAAAATACACTTTACTCACGAGAAATTATTAATTTTTTTTAAGAAAAATAATGCGCACACATTTAAAAACAATTATTTTACAAATTTATGACGGAATATTAAAAATCAACTGTGAAAATAAATATTTTTTCATAACACGATCGCGGAGCAAGTAGAGCCAACAAAATTATATGTAAACTGATGGCTGACCTACGAATGCACACACACATCTGAGATCAACATGATTTTGCATTTTGTGCATGGTGAATATTGAGTGGGGAATTGGGTTCAGCACTAATACGACGAATATTTTAACGTTGGCCTACCTACCTATTTTATTGTGGGTGGTGCTGGTTAAGTTATGCCATTTGTCTATAGAAGAAAGTACTAAAAATGTAATTGATCAGTATGAGGCCTTTTTGAATTTTTTGGTATGATTTTTTTTTAAATTATTATGAAGTTGGTTTATGTTTACATACATTAAAAGGGTGTTTTAATAAGAGTAGGTACATGATTTAATTTAGAAACAAAACGCATAAAAAGAAAAAGGTCTGCTTTTGATAGATTTGTGAGCCAGCGTTGCCATAAGGTGCCCGATCGGGTCATTTTGACCTCTGTTTTTTATTCTGACCCTTGGCCCGGGGCCAATAAGATTTTATTATTTTATATAGTAACCTTTCTAATTTCATCACAAAAATTGTCAATGTGTTTCCTGCATAACCAAGTTCCGATATTAGGCATTTATCTTTTTAAGCTCAGAGCAGGGAACTGAGCTCTCAAAAAAAATCTACTTTTTTCATTTTTAGCTCAGACACATCAGAGCGCTCAAGTTGTGTTTCTTTTTTCAATCAGAGCTAGCTGCGAGTTGTAAGCAGATCGCGTAAAATAAAATTATGTAACTTTCTCTTTATTCATTATTTCCTTTTGCCAATAAAATAATGATTGTTTTTCTATTTATGTCTTTCGTTGGTTTATTTTAAAGCGTGAAGCTGATGATGGTATGTAAATCATGCCGAAATGCATTTTGTAAAATTTGTAACGTCTAATGAATAAAATATTTGGTAAAAGTTTCGTAAAAAATATATATTTCGTGCCTTTATTTATTTAAACATTATTTAAACAAAAAACGCTTTGTAATCAATAAGGAACTTTAAACAAAACACATAAAAAAGATGGAGTAAGCTTTTTTGTGTGATATGACAGAGACAGATGGGAAAAAACAAACACATACGCCGGTTTTTCTTCCTATGTAGGTAATAAATATTTATTATTTTATTATTTTGCAAGTTCAGTGCTCCAGTGTGTTTCATAAGGTGTTTTTCTTTTTAAGCTCCGAATAAAGAACTCGACTGTCAAAAAAAGATCTCTGTTTCTTTTTCAGCTCAGACTCTTCTAGTGTCTAAGTCGGAGCATGCTCCATTAGCTCAGAATAAAATGACCGATCAAACGGACCAAAATGCAGCGAGCGGCTAATTTTACTCATAATTTTGACAATAATCATGAAAGTAAGACAAATTAAAACTACTGGTAAAAAAGTTTTAATAAAAAAAAAACAAACTATAATAATATAATGACAGTTCTGCGCTTAAATATATTTCAAAATTAAATCGGAGAGCTGTGATCATGTTCTACTCAGAGCTAAATCAGTTCACTCAGGCTCTGCCCAGTGATATGCTCAGTGCCCTGCTCAGAGCTCCAAAAGAAAAACGCTTATTGAAAGCGCACTGAATTTATTCATTCAGACTGACGTGACTATATGAATAAATATTAATATTGCCTAGTAATTGTTAAGGTTTTTTTTTTTGAAAAAAAAAATTCTGACGGGTATTAGAACACACTTTTTGTTATGTTATTGTTTGTAATTGCTTTTTCCAATTTTCAAGGAATACCAAAATAATACCAAACGTTGAAAATTGATAAAATAATATCAGTGTTTAATGTGTGCAAAAGAGCGAAATTGAATGAAAACAACATGAGCAAACGCCAAGCACCGACGCAATCAATTCAGAATTTTTTTTTTGGATCCGTTTTGGATTCCGTTTAGGTTCGGTTTTCGCTGAGTATGGTGGAAAAAAAAACTCTCTCTCTCAATAAATTTACACAATGGCTCCGTGGTGATTCTAATTTCCATACTAATTTGATCCGATTTGCAATAGTTTCGGATCCGTTTTTGGGTTCATTTATGAAGTGGTTTCGGATCCAAAACGGAGTCGCTTGCTTAAAGGGAGAGCTCTTCTTTCTGTCAATGGCCACGTTCACCAATTTATTAAATAAATTAACGCAGATACCAAACTATCCGAAGCATTCGGATAGGTTAGCTGATAGCAGTTAAAAATCAATCAGTTTTGCTTAAGTATTTGTTATTTGCCCAAAGAAATTGTTTCACACCTATTCACGTACAGGAAATAAAAATTTCTAACGCAAACAACTAGGCCGAAATAACCCTTTGTTTTTGTTGCTTGTGATCCTTTATAAAAATATAAAGAAAAAAAATAAGGTAGAATAATTTTGTAAAATCATATTAGTATAAATAACTAAATCTCGGCAATTGAGTGCTTGTTTCTTTACTTAATGCACTACAATTGTTGTGTTTTTACTAAAGTTTCTTGTCACAAGCACGCACTACGCACGCTCCTCCAAACACTACACTTTTTCATCAGATAATTTTTTAATCTAAAAATGAAAAGTGTGTTTGTAGTTTTAAATCTTAACCAATACTTTTTTGTGTAAGACCGGAACACAACATCGTCAATTCCAAAATCTAATTCCAGTTTGTCATCCACAGTTTAACAGATCATATTGGTTTTCTCTTTGTAAAATTAATGTAAGTTCTTCAATTTGATTACATGCTTACTTTGTGTAGCTTGCCCCAGAGCAGTGCAAATGCAGAGAGGTTTTTCTCAAGTTTAAATATAATAAAGATTGATTTAAGAAATAATTTTAATATTTCAACTGTTGACTGTAAAATTAATTTGTTTTTTGTTAGCACGTTTTTACTACACTTTTTTTCATAAGCACTACACGTTCAACCAGTTGGGTGGCAACACTTATTTTGGTGCCATGTCAAAGATACTTTAATAAAAGATGGCTTTGTGTCAGCTGTTGCCAAATTGCCTAATAAATGATTAGTTCAAAACTTTTGTAGCGCCCCTACCAAAGCTCTGCAATTAGAATAGCAACAAAAAATTTAGGGAGCAAGTAAGTGCATATTATTTAGTAATAAATAAAAACTCATGAGCAGCACGTGAGTGTGTGTTATTCATACAGCACTTATAAGACATGCAAGTCATAAACTGTGGAATTCCATTCAAAGAAATGTGGTTAAGATTTCGAGAGATAAAAAACCCTCTAAAAATCTTAATTTTCATTCTAAAAATTGGACATTTTTTCTGGAAAATTGTAATATTTTAGAGCCTTTTAGCGCAATTTGGAAAGAAAAATTTTAAATATTTCAAAATATATATTCCCTAGTCAGAAAATGTCAAATTTTAACAACGGAGTCGTAAATAATCACCTTGATCCTAAATATCGTGTCAAACCAGAATTTCATGTCAAATTGGATTCAGAGTCGAGTTGACCATTGACCGACCAGTCAACATAATCGTTTTTTCCGTGTTTATTTGTTGCGATGACGTTTGTTATTTCTATTAAAACACGGCTATAGAGAAAATGCTCTTTTGTACCTAATTCCTTAAGTGCTACCACGATGTCACCACGATCCCTATCACATATCACAGCGGAAAGTCACTTAATGTCTGATATATCATAGTAGCCCATGGAACTGACTGGAACTAAACCATTCATTCCAACTGAGAAATTCTTTCGCTGCCGTTTGGATATAAGGAAAAGTGCCTCCCAATCTTCAGTTGAGATGCTATAGTCGACTGATATCCCAAGTAGTGAAGAAGAGGCGGCTGTGGGGTTTGAAAAAAAAACTGTGAATCCTAGTGTCCTCTTAAGAATGTCAGTAACAACAGCCGCTTCTTAAAAAATAAATAAATGGCAAATGCCAATAACAAACAAGAGTTGTGTCTATGCATATGACAATCTCTATATGTACTCTCTCAAGGAGTTTATCTTTAAAAGTCTTGCATATTCCTCAAATTAGGAAAAACTGCAAAAAGCAAAACCTTCTTTACTTATGGCACTTATAATTTATCCATTATAAAACTTTGTCCAAACTTACAGTCCCGAATCTGCAAGAATCGGCCTTTTGCCAAAATGTGTTTTCCAAGGCTAAACTGTGTAACATAACCTTAAAAAACATCTCTGTTTCACATTATTTGTGCGTAAAAGTGTCATTAAAATTAAGATATTTAAAAAAAACACAAATTTGTTGTTGTTCAAGTTGACGAGCATCGCCACTGTATTCGAAATGTCCTCATCACAAGAAAAAAAAGGAATAAAAGACGAGAAGGCCAAACGGTAATTTGTTTTGAAAAAAAAAGTAATACATTTTAGTCTAGTGTTGTAAGTTGTAAGATAAAAAAAAAGTGAAAAGCCTCAAAACCCAGTTAAGTATAATGAATGGATTTTACTGATTCTGGCATTCTGGGTTTTATGAGATTGCGGATCGCACAAACTTGCTGTTGTAATTCCAAACACTGAATAAATGTATGTAGATGATGGTTTATTAATACAAGGACATTGTCAAGGAGAACGTGTGAAAACAATTCAATTCAAATTGATTTCTGTAGACCATAATTTATGAGGGTAGTAACCATTTAAAAATCCAGACCTCTATATTATGTGTTGGTTTTTTTTCGTAAACCTACTCAATCGAATAATATTTTAACTACATTATGTATTCAATGCATAGTCGTATGTGTAAACAATAATATAAACAAATGTCATGCACATGTACCTGTTAATTTTTAATTAGCATGCAAATTAAGGACAGTTCCTGCCCATCATTAAACGAAATAAGGTTTAGTTATTCCTCTTTGATATTCGTCCTTTCTTTACTCATTTCCTTTATTTTTGTTTAATGTGCATACGCAATATTTCCTGAACTAATACATGGATATGAATATACGGGGGTAAGACAAAAGTTCAAACCTAATATGCACCACAATGTGCATGCCGTCGTCAACTGTCATTGTGGTTTGCAATTTTTGCTGTAGACAAATAGATAATATATATAGTTAACAAGCAATTTCCGGTCTGTGTGTTAACGTAGCATGAGTTTCGTCATCGTTTTTCTCATTGGCTTTTCCACTTCAATTAATTAATAAACTAAATTTGCGTTTCTGGGACATGAAGAAACCAAATTAAATGCACGAAGCAGGTTAAGAGAGGTAAGTCTCCTATAGAGACAAGCCCATAGAGAAAAACCGGCAAGTCTTTTTAAACGAACTAAATTGGTACCTGAACAAAAATTAAGGAACGAAATACTACAATGTCCCAAAGGCATTCAAAATGTTTGGGTATTCTTTGTGTCAATTTTAAAGTTCGTTTACAATGACACTCCTGTGGTAAGCTTACAGGGAAAAGCTAATTTCTTAGCCACACAGTTTGCTTTCTCAGAGTGGTTGTGACTCCTCCGAACTAGAGCGCCTTAAAAGTTGCAAGTGGATGGAAAACTGGAGAATTTTCCAATTGCGCTTACAACATGTCCCATTTTTCCAACATCATGGAAAGAAAGTGATCAATCATCAGCATACGAATAATCTTGAAGAACGAAAGCTCATGGCCGGCAGTATGGCTTTCGTAGCAATAGGTCCACTGGCGATCTGATGGTTTGTCTCAACGAAAAGTGGCACAAATCTTTACATCGTCTTGAAGAAAGTAAGATTATTGCACTCAATATTTTGTAAGGCATTTGATAAATTTTGGGATCAGAATTTCTTATGCAAAATGCTGGCATTTGTTGTCGATGAACCTAATGGTCGTTGGTCGTATCTCATGGTCTTAAATTTAAAATTTAAATTAAACATATGATGATGTGCCACAGGGTTCCGTCCTGTCTCCGACTCTTTTCTTCATATGCATTAACGATCTCTTATCAGCAACTTCGAATCACTTAAATTGTTTTTCGGGCAAAAAAGTACTCAGCTTATCAAATTCATTTCTAAATTCGCACCCATGTCCTTGGGATGTGAAATTATAACAGTAGCAATGGCAAATACGTTAGGTTAAAAGGGACGTGCACAGCTCAAAAGCTGTTGCATACACGGCGCCTGTTGGTCTATTGTGATCTTTTTTAACACAGAGATGTTCTTAAACTAATGTTTAATAAAGACTGTTTCATTTACGAACATTTACACATGTACTAGGTCGTCCAGTTCATTAACAAATCTGTTTCCAAAGTGTCGGAGGTGATTTGTTTGTAGACTTGGACAGTCGCAGAGCAGAACAACAAGTCAACTAGTCAACAATCACTTGTCCAACAAGTGAAAATCATTTCTGTAACACAATAAAAATCGTAACAATTGTCAATAGAAAAAAATTCCCTTCACTTGTTGAATCAGTTGAACAAGCAAATCTACCGTGATAAGTATTAAAATTTCCGAAGAAAAAAATAAGTATATTTATTGCAAATGCGACTGTGGTGGCGGACACATACACAACCTCTGTAACACAATTCATTTGTGAGTTCATTTTTATTATAATGCAGTCAGTTCAGGCAGTTAGTAAGAGTCACACGTCGAGTAAAGTAAATTTATAAAAAGTCTATTAAAGCCCAACATTTATATAAAACTAAGAAACCTTTTGTTCGTTATTTCATTAAACTCTAACATGCTATATGACTGTAGTGACTTCTTTGATACATCGACAAACTGTCATTTTATCGACTTGAATACAATGAACATCTCCTATAACATGGTATTAAGATCCAGTTCCAAACCATTTTTAGGCGATCAATATTTTCTCTTAGTGCTTTACTTTTGTTAGTGGGGGAACGCAATTTGTTGGAGAGACTTTCAATAAGATATTCGACAACTTCTACGGCACACGAAATCTTTCAATAAACACATGGGGTTTTATTTCACTTTCCTTGGACACTTTTGCCTGTCCTTGGCTCTCACTGTGCGATTCAGAATCAAAAACAAATATTTTTTTTCACAAGACTCAAGGCCACTAAATAAATTCTCAGGATCCGCCCGATGTTATCACTTAATTTACACTACTACAAGTATTTATTTCTAACTTGTTGACTTTGAACCAGTTCGAAACCGTCGTCGGTTGATATTTATCATCTATTCAACAAGTTTATTTTCTTTTTTTTTAACTCTTGTTATTTCCAGTTACAGAAACGGTGAAATAGTGAAATTTCCCACTTTTCGAATGAAGACAAAACAATTGTTACAGTTCTCCTAGACTTTTTGTTGCGTGTTACACACATTTTAAAAGTTGTTGAATTTCACTTGTTCAACAAGCATTGTATGTATTGTGTTATAGGCCCCAGGTGTTTAATGGTTCTTATTTTATGAACATCTTGACAGCTCCTACAGAATTTTGGCGCCAATACACCTAATCTAGTGGATATTGTTCCTATTGTATTGTTGGTACACCTATCAAAGATCCTGATGTCCGTTTTACTCAGTGCCAAAATATACTGGGTTCTGTTTTCGTTAATTCTAGGCCATAAACTTCTCTACATGACGCAGTCGCTCCTGGATATCAAGCAGTAATTTGCTCTTTCATTTTCATGTCTGTATTTTCATTAACTATCTACGCCAATCGGGACGTCAGTACCCCTAACCAATAAGCTGTTGGTGTCCCTATTGAAAACTGCCTTGCCATTCCATCTGCTATATCGTTCCCATCTATATTGGTATGTCGAGGAACCCAGCAGAGTTCAACTTGGTTGGTGTTACCGATGGCATTCAGTACGCTTCAGCATTTCGCAACTGCCTTGGATCTTATTGTCTCACTGGATAGTGCTTTGATAGCTGCTTGAATGTCTCCGAAAAATGTGATCGCTGATGATCATGGACCATTTCGGCTGCTTTTTCAATAGTGTAAATCTCCGTCTGAAAAAACTCTATGCCCATTTGAGAGTTTTTATGATTCTTTAACAGTAAGAACTTCACAAAAAACTCGGCTCCTATTTCTTCGTCAATTTTTAACCCATCAGTATCTATATATGGCAATATCCTGTTCTCTTAGTAGTGAGTTGGGATCACATCTACGTCTTTCGGAACACCGTGAAATTTTTGTTCAAATTTATTTTCGTTGATAAGTAGTGATTGGTCACAATAAGTTCGTCCATTTTGTCATACCTTTGGCAGATAGATTCATGACCTTTGGTACTGTGCTTGTAAGAGCCAATTTCCTTTCCAAGAAATAACCGATTTGATTAAAAAAATACGTGTAGTACATAGTACACATTTTGGTAAACATTTTTCTTATTAACTATTTTGTTATTAACGGTACCTGTCATACAACCAATTTTTTGATTTCGACTTTCTTATAAACAGCTGGACAGATTTCGATCAAAATGTTTACGTAGGAGGTCCTTTGAATTAATGCTACATACTAAATTGTTTGGATTTTGAAAAACATAATATTTTTTTTTTGAAAATTTAAAAATTTGGCTTCTTTGGAAAGTTTTAGAGGAATCTCATTTCTCCAATGTTCTTTTCCTTGTGTCCTTGCTGTAATATATAAAGCCTATATTCGTCCAAAGCTTTCTTTGACATAATTCAAAATAGAGCTTAAAAATAGATATATTTTACAATAAATTGAAAAAAAAAATTGCCCGTCTTGAAGATCACGACCGCAATGTTTCATGTTTTGCATTGTTTTATAATTATTTCGATAGACATTGTTATATTAAAACAGCAGTTGCATATTCCCACCCTTAAACAATTCAACCGTAATTTTTTTTTATAAATAAGCGCGCACTCAAGGGGTTATGACTACCCTTAAAATGTTTAAACACAGTACGAGCGATTAGGTAAAGGGGATAGGATGAGACAGAAGATACAGATGTACATTGGTTTTAAATGTTTGAATATCGCAATTGGAGGGCAAAATTCTTGAGGGTAAAGAATTCCGAATTCGTGTGGTTCGGCTGAAGAAGGAATCCCTATACTTGAAAGTACGACCGAAATAAGGCTCAAGGGTGAACTGACGTGCATTCCTTGAAGCGCGAGTATTACGGTTGAATATTTTTTAGGGGAGGAATGCCACTGACTATTTCATAAGAACAATGTCTATAAAAATAGCGATAAAACAGTGAGAGGCATGAAACATTGCTACGGTGTTCAAGAGATTCAATTGATTCTGTTATTGTTTTATAACCTATCATTTTAAAAGCTCTTTCTTGGATTCTGTGCAGAAGACTTATGGGAGCTCCTGCCCAAATATGGCAGTTGTACTTCAGCTGTGGACGAATGAAGGCTTTATAAATCACAGCCAAATCAGAAGGGGAAAAATATTTTTTGCATCGTCTCAGAAAACCCAAACACCTTGCAGCGATCTTGGCGACATCGAATACGTGGTCATTCCACAAAAGGTGGTCAGTGATGCACATACTAAGTATTGACCGTTGTTCGGTTTCCTCAATGCAAGCGCCGTCCATGGACAACGGCATTGGGAAAGGGTTCCGCTTTAACGACAATAGACAGCATTGGGTTTTTGAAGCATTAAATTCTATGCGTTTTTTATTCCCCATTGGATAATGCTGTCGAGATCAGAATTTAATGAGCTTATCATACGCTGCCGTTGATGTTCCATTTCCGAAGGACAAGGGTGTAAATCTAAAAACGAATATGAAAAGCTGAGGGTACTGTCGTCTGCAAAACAATATGTTGGATTAGATGTTTCAGACAAAAGATCATGACGAAAATGAGAAAGAGAGTCGGAGACAGAACGGAGCCCTGGGGCAAACCAGCATTTATTTTGTGAATATCAGACTTGAAACCGTCCAATACAACTTGTATTGAAAGGTCCGAAAGGTAATTTCTAATCCAACGAAGAAAAGATTTATCGATACCAAATGCACGCATTTTCGATAAGAGAGCTTGATGCCAAACTGCATCAAATGCTTTTGAAATATTAAGCGCAATAATCTTACTTTCTCCAAGACGATGTTAAGATTTGTGCCACTGTTCAGTGAGATATACCATCAGATCACCAGTGGACCTATTGCTACGAAAGCTATAGTGCCGGTCATTAAGGAGCTTTCGTTCTTCAAGATATTTCTTAAGCTGATAATTAATCAGCTTTTCCATGCCCTTGAAGAAGGGACGTAAGTGCAATTGGGCGGTAATTAGAGGGTGAAGAAGATTCGCCTTTTTTAGGGACAGGTTGGACAAATGCTGTTTTCCATCCACTCGGAAAGAGACCATTAGAATAGGACAGATGGAAAAGCTTACGCAGTGGTTTTACCAGCGTAGAAGAACACCTCTTGAGAACAATAGGGAAGATACTATCTGGACCAGCGGATTTGTGTATGTCTAGATCTTTAAGAACTCTGGCAACTGTACGAGAACGGAAGTAGATGCGTTCCATCATGCTGTTAATGTTCTTAAGTACAGGAGGAGTCATATCACTTTGTGGAAGCGTAGAATTTGCAGCAAATTGTGCTAACAAATTTGCTTTTTCCTGGCAGCTTACCACAGGAGTGTTATCCGAAAAGAGCGTTGGAACCGACGAGGAGCTGGAATTTCGTATGTTTTTTACAAAAGACGTCACACATCCACCGGCTATGATGGTAAAATCGACACTGATAATCGGGCTTCATTAAATTTGACCCTACATCCCAAATTATAACGTACGGTCAGGCTACCTAGAGATTCCTAGACTTGTGGTATTCTTTATTTCCTACCATTCAAGCACTTGAAAAACTAGCGTGCATCCGAATCTCTCATTTGTCTAATCGCTCGCACTATGTTTAAACATTATAATGATAGTCATCTCATAACCCCTAGAGTGGGCGCTAAATATAAAACAAAAGAATAGACATTAACAATATATAAGTGTTTGCCTTTGCAAAAGTATTTCTGATTCCATTTTCCATGACGCATAATAGTACGTCCGGATTATTGACTTAAGTCAGGCTTTAACAGTGAACTTACATTTTATGAAATTTTGTAGATTTATTTTAAAAATTCTAGGTATATTTGTATTTTTATATGAGATAATAAAGTGGTTTTCAAGTCTGTGAATTTTTTTTTTTTTGTGAAAGAGGAGAAAGCACTTCCTTAACCATAAGGTAAATTAAATACACATACAAGTATTTTAAATTTTAAGCAGCTTAAAACCGCCCATTTCAAAACCAATGACCTTGCAGCTACTTGAATAATTTAAAAAATAAAATAATATCTGTCTTAACGAATTTCGTCTGAAATATTCACACATTTTTACCTCATACCAATTCCACTTCCTTTTTCTTTAATATTCACCAGTTGTTTTTTTTTGTTTTTAATTTAAAATTTCCATCATTAAGTGTGTGTATATAAATTTTCAGAATAAAATCGAGTACTGAGTGAAGAAGTTTGGTTCTTTCTTTTTCATATATATTTTTCAATGGAAATAATGTTCCTTCATGGTTAATTGGAGCTTAAAATCAGTAAAAGCCTCTCTTGGTTGTGAGTTTACGAAATACTTAAAATTATCGTACAGATAAATTAAGGAGTTATTTATGTATGTATACTTAAGACTTCCTTCAGTTAAAAACAAACTTACGCAAATATAAGCATATATCTACAATCTACCTACATAAGACGAGAACGTGTTAATATTGTCTTAATTGAAATAAAAAAAAAAAACAGAGAAACATTATTGTTTTTTCTTTTAACTGAAATGAAGGACACAACACCATAATGAGAATGATTGAAGTGCTGCCGTGATTATATTATGTTCAGTCTTATTATTAAGTATCCTTATCACATTTATCCCGAAAAACTATCGAAATTATTGAAAAAATCAGTTTTCGTGCGTGGGAGCAATATTGTGAGATGCAATTAATATTTTACAGAAGGATTTTATCATTCAGGTTTTTGTCAACAGTCTGCCGATCTGGTATCAAAGAAGCCAAGTTGTGGCACTATACCCTTTCTTTCCTACAAAATCAAATTCAGGCGATTTTCGACCCCCCTCTAACTTCAGTACCATTAAAGTCAGAAACTTCAAACTTCAGCATTTTCTATGCTCAAAAAGTTTAGGCAACTCACCAAATTGCATAGAATTGATATCAATTATAAGGAGCACTTGTCATAGCATGACGAAATTTCGTAGAGCGGTTGGGATAATAGTGCAAGCAAATGCAAAATTTTAAAATTTAAGATGATACATTCAGAGTGCGTGGCATACGCCGCCGTTAGAAGTGAAACATAGAACTGGGGCAACCAGTATTAATTTTGTGGATTTAAAACTTGAAGCCGTCAAATAAGATTGATAATGAATACGGCGCAAAAGGTAGTTCCAATAATCTTATGAAGAAAACATTCATTAATATTAAATGCATGTATTTTCCATAAGAGAGTTTAATCAAATTCTATCAAATTCTTCAGAAATTTCGAGTAATATGCTTACTTTCTGGAAAACAATTAAAAGATTTGTTCCACAATTCAGCGAGATTCTCATAAGATGATCGTTGCTACGAAAACCGTCATTAGAAAAGCTTTCTATATTCCAGATATTAATCAGCTTTCCATGGCATTGCAAAGAAGGGCCGTAAGTGCAATAGGACTATATAGTTAGACGGGCAAGAAGATCAGCTTTCCATGGCATTGCAAAGAAGGGCCGTAAGTGCAATAGGACTATATAGTTAGACGGGCAAGAAGATTTGGCTAGACAAATAGTTGTTTTCACTCGGCTTTTCATAAGAATAGAAGAGGTGAAGAAGCTAACGCATTGGATTTTTCAACGTTGAAGCATACCTGTTTGTCTGTATTAATGTCAAAATTCGGTTTGCTTAATATCAAGTGTTAGGAGATTTTTCATTTCAAACAAAACACTCACGAATAAAAGGAAGTATGGTCATTATGGTCAAATCTGCATAGCGAACAAGTAATCAGTGTCGTCCTCTTCATCAGATCACAAAAATGCGAGTTTTGCTAGCCAAAACCGTACAATTGTCAATTAGTTAACTGTCAGAAATTTGCATTTATAAATGATAAACAACAATTTTCTGGCATTTATTTACTCATGACTAAAAATTAGGGCAAAAAATACTGCAATGTCTCAAAGGCAGTAAAACATGTTTGGTCATTCGTTAAGCACATGAGGAATACTTCCTCCTCCTCGGTTCCTACTCTAGTTTTCAATGACACTCCATTTGTTAGCTCTTTAGATAAAGCTAATCTCTTTTCCGCCAATTAAATGCTACCAGAGAGTGTTATGACTCCACATGTACTTGAGAACTTAATTCTATGGGACCCATCTTCTTTCACACTCGCGAAAGCTTTTTCATCTATCCTATTCTTCTGCTCTCGTTCCGAGTAGATGGAAAACAGCACCGATCGCAATTATGGCCCTTTTTTCCAAGGTCATGGAAATGCTGATTAATTATCAGCTCAAGAAAGAAATCTCGATGATCGAAGGCTGCTTAATGACCGGCAGTACGGCTTTCGCAGCAATAGGTGCACTGGTGATCTGATGGTATATCCCACCGAACAGTGACACAAATCTTCACACCGTTGTGGAAAAAATAAGATTATTGCGCTTGATATTTCAAAAGCATTCGATAGAGTTTATCATTAAGCTCTCTTATCGAAAATGCGTGCCTTCGATTTTGACGACTCCCTCCTACGTTGGATTAGGAAATCAATACAAGCGGCATTGGATGGGTTCAAGTCTAAAAACCACAAAATAAATGGTGTAGCCTAGGGCTCTGTTCTGTCTTCGACACTCTTTCTCATTTTTGTTAATGCTCTCCTGGCTGGAACGTCTGATACACCTACCGGATTCGCTGGCGATAGTACCTTTATATTCGTTTTTAAATTCACTTCCCCGCTCTTCGGAGTTGGACTTTCTTTGGCAATGTATAATAAACTTATTAAATTCTGACCTAGACAGCATTGTTAAATGGAACATCAAAAATCGAGTAGAATTTAGTTCGTTGAAAACTCAATGTTGTCTACTGTGGTCAAAGCATAATTTACCACTTTTGCACTGAGTGGCAATTGCATCAAGAAGTTTTTCTCCCCCTCTGATCTGGCTGTTATCTATAAGACTTATATACGTCCAAAGCTAGAGTATGATTCCCGTCTATGGGCTGGTGCTTTTGTAACTTACTTAAGTCTCTTGGACAGTAATGAACGCTGAGCATTTAAATTAATTGGTGATAATACCATCATTGAATTATTTACGTCGCTTGAACACCGCCATAAAGTTTTTTGTCTCACCCCTTTTTTCTACCGCCATTTTAACTGATTATGCTTTAACGAAATAGCTAGTTACATTGCTCCCATCAAACAATTTAACCGTAATGATCGTGCCTCCAGGAATGCTCAGTATACCCTCGACCCCAACTTCGGTTGTACTGTCAAGTTCAGATATTAGTTCTTTAGCCGTACTACGCGAACAAGGAATGCCTTACCGTACTCTGCATTTCCCGGTCTTTGCAATGTGCACCGACCGGGAGAGAGGTCTCCCTTTCCTAATGCTCACACTGTGAATGGGTATAATAAGGGTAACAAAAATCCCGTTGAGTTTACACTCAGTATACATAAAAAAATACAGGACAAATTATTTTGAATATAATATGAATAAACTGCAGCGTTAAAAGATTTTAGAAAAATGCAGCCCACCTGAATTTTACGGTTATGAAAATGCATCTTTCGTGCAAAAATATCAATTTCAAGGCCTCTAATGTACGGATATAAGAAATTTACTGCATCTGCGACTTTAATTGGCAGCTTCCAACTTTCCAACAGAAAAATAGTAAATACATACTTGAAAAAGGTGTCAATGTCGTTAAATTGATGGATTTTCTTTCTGAAATTTTCTTAAACGTAAACATGATTGTTGTTTGCAAGTAAGAAAAATTTCGATGTAAGAAAAAAAATGCAAGGATTTTCGGAGTTTCTTATAACCGTGTTGTACTATACATACCATGAATTTACTGATTAAAATGTTTGGTGATAAAACACAAATCAGTTTAAGTAGCCATTTATTAAAGATACCCAGCTGTTAATAGACTCGTCCTTACAGGGTTATGGAATGAAAACGACGAAGCCTACTGAGCCTAAATCCCATATTTTATAAAAAAAAAAAAAAGATTGTCAAGGAAAATTTTTAAAATTGTTTGGACTTTCTTAACTAATTTTGTACTGCAAGATTAATATCCCTTCTGGGAACGAAAAGAGAAAACAAACTACCAAAGAAATACAATATCAATGAGTAATTCTGCAAAGTTATTTGTGTAGGTAGTAAATCCTTTAAAAAGACAAATATTTCTCTGAATACACATAATATATTAAATAAGAAATTCAACGAGAACCCTTCATTTTAAATGTCCTTTATAGAACAAATTCAATTCTTAATTAAACTTTTCTATTCAAAACCGACCATCTAATTGAAGAAATGTTCACCAAACCCCCGGCAATTTAAACTAATTACAACTTCTTCACAATTCCGACAGACAAGTACTATTAACTACTTTTAACGACACCCAACTTAATTTAAAATGAAAACTTTTCACAACTAAGAAGGCAACACCGACCAACGAACGAGACCAACACACCGCACCTTATTCCATCCAACATAGCTGGTATACTCTTACACTCACAACGTCACAACACGTAATAATTCAATGCAAAGCTGTAGGCAATGTTGTTGTTTTTTTTTATCTGGAAGATACGACGATGATGGCGACGCACGTTGGTACTTGCGTTCTTATTATTTTTGAGATGCACTTTTCACTTTTTTTTTTTGAAAGACAACAAACCAAGAATTTACCAGAGTACCTATAATGAGGACTACCAGGTTGTAAGAATTTGCGTTTGTGGAAATAAGTTTTAGATCCAAAGATCCATATCAAAAATACCAATACTAAACGACTTTAGGTTTAATTAAAAGCAAAAAATAATCTTCGCTACTAGCAATCTACTACAAATTTATCTTCAATTTGTGCACGCGTCTTGCATAAGACTGTGTGAGCTTCACGAGCTTCATTACTAGCGATGTGGGTAGTACAGCCTTACAGGGCAAGTTTTGCATTTGGAAAAAAAATCAAACTCGAAATTTTAATACGATGATAAAGAACACCAAAAAATTGGTTCCCGCAATTCCGTCTATCTGTCTGTAGGTCAATCTACAGCATAAACGGATGAAGCGACTTACTTCAAACTTATTATTTAAGCCTTTTAGGCGATTGTATCAAATAGGTTTTTGAATAGTTTTCTTTAGTCCCAAAATTATGGTACGTGCCATAAAATTTTGTCTACCATCTTAATTATCTGAAAAACAGCTCTAACGATTTTGCTAAAAAAATATCTGCAGTACTATAGGTATAGTCTACATTTGGTCCAACATTTTTTTATTAATTTTTTTTTAATGTTTGGCTCGGCGGATTTCAATCAATTTTTTTACGTAGGAGGTCCTTTGAATTCTAAATAATACTGCATACCAAAAAAATAAATTTTCGAAAAATAATTTTTTGGGTCTTAAAAAAAATCATCCAATATTTTGAAAACTGGTCGACGATTTTTTTTTTAAATAATGTTTTTAAATTTAAATTGTTAATTACTTAAAATCACAATACTCAAATTTTGTTTAGAAAATTTATTAAGAAATTTTCTAGATAAAAACTTAATTAAAAAACGACTTAAAAAAATATATATCTAAGAATCTTTTGCTTACCATGTGATCGAACATAAGAGCGAGTACGTGGGATCAAGTCGTACATTTTATTGCTTTGGAAAATTCACTATTTCGAAATTGGATGGCCGAGTTTTTTTTAAATTCTTTTTAAATTTATATTGTTTAATACTTAAAATTATTATACAAAGCTTTTTTTAATTTAAGATAATTTTGTATATACAAAATTATATAAAAAACAACTTTAAATAAAATGCACGACTGAATCCCACGTACGTGCTCTTATCTTGGATCACATGGCAAGCGCTAGATTCTCTGTAGAAACGGCTAAATATATTTTTAAAGTCAATACAAAATTTCTCAAAATTTTTTCTAAGAAAAAAATTGATGTGCCAATTTTAAGTATTTAAAGTTTAAACTTAAAAATATAACTTTAAAACAAACTTCCGTCTGTTTTCGAAATATAAAATTTTCAAAATATCCAAAAAAAATATTTTTCCAAAATGTTTGTATGCAGTATCATTTAAAATTTAAAGGGGACCTCTGGTATAAAAATGTTTCTCGAAGTCCGTTGAACCTTTCATTAGATAGTCGAAAATCGAATAAAAAAACGGGTATATGGCAGGTACCCTAAATGACATTTCAATACATTTTTTCTACTGCCCAAAATGTAGAATATGCCTACAATGGTGAACTGAATTTTTTTATCGTTAGAGCCGTTTTCGACATAATTGAGATTTACCATTTTTGGCCAAAAAAATTGTATTAGTATTTATTTTTAGAGCTAACAAAAAAAAAAAAAAAAAAAGGCACCGTAAACGCTTAAGTACGAAGTTTGAAGAAAATCTACACAGTCATAATATTTTCAAAGTTCTGAAATTTTTTAATCAACCTTTGTATTTTTAAAGAGATCAGGGAAATACGCCTCTAGTAAGAAAATGTTGTTAGAGCACCTGTCATAGATGGGAGTTGTAGTCATTTGTTGTCTTTTGGGCAAAGGCCTTATAAATTACAACTAGATCAGGCGGGGCAAATAATTTATTACATCTTCCAAGGAATTCTTGAATTGAGTTAAACATTTAGTTCTACGCGGCTTCTATTTCTCTATCTATCAAGATAAGAATTTGATGAGATAATCATACTTTGCCATTTAAGTTCCACATCTGAAGAATTGGGGTATAAATCAGGAAACAAATACGATAAGTTAAGGGTAAAACCGGCTCCGGAAAATTTGCCAGAATTTTTTTTTGGAAAAAAGGCCAAAGTTTTCTGATATTTTTTCATACATTTCTGGCCTTTTTTCCAAAAAAAAATTGGCTTATGTGAAGTGTTTTTTGTAATTAGGTTTACGACGTACAAGAAGCTCGGCAACCCTCCTTGGTCCAATATAAAATTTGGTGTGGGTACAAGTTTCGGTATATGCAGATTTTTTTTGTAACTTTTTTAAAAATAAATCTCCTAATATAAAAAAAATTGCAAATACCCAAACTTGTATACATCCCAAATCCTAGATTGGGTCAAGCAGGGGGGTTGCAGGGGAGCAGCACGCCCCGTTACGCGCCGAGATTTATGTACCCTGTAAACCTTATTTCAAAAAAAAACTTTGCAAAAGCCCGATTTTTTCTGGCTTTTTTTCCAATTTTTTTTTGGAAAAAAGCCCAGAAATTTAGGAAAAAATATCAGACAATTTTGGCTTTTGAAGAATTTCCTGACATATATTTCAAAAGAAAATTCTGGCGTAATTTCCGGGTGGCAATAGAACTGCCTTTAAACATTTTTGAAATGTTTTCTTTCTTCATTCCAGTTATGGAAACTGTAACTCAAGTGTAAACTGGTGTGTCTTACTACCTAATTACTTTCGAGTTTTACGGTGGAATTGAAACAGTTTGAAAGATGAAAATATGAAATTTTGCGACTGTGGTGCCAAAGAGATAACAACAATAACACAAACAAAGATTTCTTTAAAAAATGTCCCTGCCATTTAGTTAAAATTTGCAAATATTTCAATTACATTAATACAGGGTGTCTGGTGGCAGATTTATGTTTTTTAAATACGTAGATTTCAAAAAGTAATAAACGGCCCGGGGGAAGTTGGTGTCATTGGAATCAGTTATCGTGCGGATTTCTCAGTCACGATGTCGCAGTGGTCAAGTGAGCATCGCGTGTTCGCCATAGAGGCATTTTTCAAAAGTAACGATTCGGACGTAATTGCTCGTCGACAATTTTGTTCACATTTCGATATTCGACGGATAAGTGATGGGCCGAGTGTGAATTTAATTCGTTCCTGGGTGCAGAGGTTCCGCACAACTGGTTCGGCTATGAACACCCTACGACCAGGGCCAGCCGATCTTCAAGGACTCTCGGAAACATCAAACTGGTTGAAGAGAGTATACGTGAAAATTCACGACTTTCAATACAGAAAAGGGCAGCCTCACTGCGAATTCCGAGAGCGATTATTCATGAAATTTTAAAAATGGATCTAAAGTTCCATCCATTTAAAATTCAAATCGTTCAAGAACTTAAAGAAAGTGACTTTGTTTTACGTAAAACATTTTGTGATGTTGGAGCGTTTTCGAACTGTGAATCGCATTTTTTGGAGCGATGAGGCTCATTTCCACTTAAACGGGCACGTCACCAAGCAAAACTGCCGTTACTGGTCTCCAAGAACACATAACCCTCGACTGAAACACCAAAAACCATTGCATTGTCCCAGGGTAACTGTGTGGTGCGCCTTATCTACGAATGGAATAATTGGAGCATTTTTTTTCGAAAATGCTCGGGGCCAGACGACAAATGTCAATAGTGCGAATTATCAACGCATGATAACGGATTTCTTTTTGCCTGACCTGCGAGCTCACCCAACGTTCTCATGACACATGTGGTTCCAACAGGATGGTGCGACCGCATACACGGCCAGAGCTTCGATGAATTTGCTTAATTTGCTTCGGGAAGCTTTCCCTCAAAAACTGATGAGTCGCTTTGGAGACATCCCATGGCCACCCAGGTCCCCGGACTTAACACCAATGGATTTTTTTTATGGGGCTACCTTAAAGAGAGAGTTTACATTAATAATCCCCGAACTCTTGTGAACCTAAAAGAAAATATTCATCGAGAAATCAGCATAATTGAACCAAGTTTACTGCAGCGTGTGACGCAGAACATGAGGCTCCGTTTTGAACAGTGTGTGCAACTCGATGGAAAACATTTGTATGATATAATCTTCAAAAAAATGAAATACGCATTATTATTCTGGAATTTCAATTAAATATTTTTATAAATTCCCAAAACCCATGTAAATCAACAATTATTCCGACTTCAAAAGATGGCAGTATTGATATGTCAAAATACAAACATTTAAGAGAACTCTATTAATAAAAAAAACCTTATTCCACCTCTAATCAATGATTTACTAAACCATAGAATAGAAGTTAATGTCCGGCTTAAAGGTATTTTTAAGTTAAGAAGGCTTAAAGGTAGACATGACTAAGAATGTATTTAATTGGAAAAACAAACTGATTATCCAAAATGCAATGAATACAGAATCATAATTAGAACAAAATCAAAACTATAAAATCAAATATTCTCAAATATTCAGTGAATTGTCAAAACAATTGAATAAACGCAGATTATTGTTTTGCGAAATTACTCATTCAAAATATGCAAAGTGGTGTCAAAAATTTGCATTTAATTCATTGCACTTGTGGAATACGTACTTTTGTTTTGAAAGCATAATTGTCATGCATACATACATTGCATCGGACGAATCCAATATCCTCGCATTCTACTTTTCCAATTGAAAAAAAATGCATTTCAAATATGGGAAAAACACAAAAAAAACAGCGTAGTGTAAAAAAAAACAAATTGTTTATTTTGAATATTCGCTAACACCCAAACTTGGCATAGGAAAGGTTTAGGGCTTATCCGAGGGCTATGTGCGAGATGGTTAAGTTAAGTTTTTTTAAGTAACTTTTACTAAGCTAAGCCACTGAACAAGATGTTAAGCTAGGGATAAGAATAAGTGAGATTTGTGAATTTAATTTTGAGTAAAATTAATAATGACTAATCAATTTATTGAGTTCTAAAACTGTCTACAACAATATATAAAAGAATAATATACAAAACCAGATATTATAGCCATGTGGACGATTTCAGGAAGAAATATAGATTTTCCAAGGATAATATGGGGAAACTCATAGCAATGGTTGAATATGATCTAAATGGGGATACAAAATATAGCCATATTCCTGTGGATCTGCAGTTTATGGCATCCATCAGATACTGGGGTACGATACGACCCAAGTGTTTGGTTAGAAATCTTACTTTTTGTAGTAGATTTTCTTAAGGGATTTCTGCAAAACGTCACTACTATTCCACGAAAGTTCTGTTTTTATTAATATGACATATTATTAATCAATGGCTTCAGACTTATCCGATGGTTTTGTAAACCCTTATCTTATTACTTTAAACAAGCTTAACTTGTGTATAGATGTGATTGGTTTTTCAGAAACGGCTCCAACGAGTTGGATGAAATTTTAAAAGTTTGCTCCTATGAGCGGAAAAAAAAGAAAAAAATTGATTTAGCTAAGCCAGCCATTGCCACGCCCACCATTTTATTTCATGGTTTCTCGTAAAGCTAAATTGAATAGGTATTCTTATGACCTCTAGTCCAAAATGCGTACATTTTATTAGAGTCGGTAATCATCGACCAAAAAATATTGCGTCTTAGAAGGGTACGATAGCATCTAACTGATGAGCCCAACTATCGTGCCATACAAATCTTCGATTTGGATGAAAATTTTCAAGGTTGTGTTTATGAGCAAGAAAAACATTCAACCAATATTTTAAGTGAGATCCGCCCACTACCACACCCGATTTTCGTGTTGCTTACTTTTTCGAATACGACTCAAATTATTTTAATGAAATGTTCATAGTTTATGTGTATAAATGGAAAAAATTGAGAATTTGGTAAAGTGTGCCTGCCTTAGCACATCTGTGAAAGCCAGAGACTGCAGTGAGCAATTGACCAGGAAACTGTATGCCGTCCCCAAACCACAAGCGTCAACAACCAGCGGAACCAGTATCGCGACATCATTAAGGATAAAGCCGAGACCACGATATGATATCAACCACTTAGAAAAAGGAACCCGCGGTATGATTATGAATGCGCGGTATTGAAGCAGGAGACGGAAAATGCACGAATGCAAATGCTTCAACGGAAAACAAGAGCAGCAAGGGAGGAGTACCGTGAAAAGAAAAGGAAAGAGGAAAACACCCTGAAGAAAGAAGAGACCATCCGCAGCCTCTCAGCTTAGGTATCTCTAGGAGTCTAGCACCGCCCCAACACCCACCAGTTCTACAAAATGGCGTCTGGTTATAGGACTGGCACGCAAGCTCTAAGAGCTAAGGGAACTTAGTCACCGAAGCCCGGGGAATTTTAGATGTGCGTAAGCAGTATTTCCATCAACTGCTTAATGGATATTATGTAGAGGAAGCAACAGGAGAACAAAGAAGCATGAGGCCAGTCAACGAAGATCCAGCCCCAGCGCCCAGTAGTGAAGAGATTAAGAAAGGTATCCACATGCTTAAGAACAACAAATCCGCCGGCTCGGATAGCCTACCCGTGGAACTCTTCAACTATGGAGGAGATGGCCTGGTATGGTGCATGCACCAGCACAGCAACCAAGTGTGGGAGGAGGAAAGCATGCCCGACGACAAGTTAAATAGCTCCATGTACCCAATCTACAAAAAAGGCGATCCTATATCCTGCAAAAAATACAGAGGCATATTCCTGCTTAATGTTGCCTACAACGTACAATGTGAGCGTCTAAGACCTTTCTGCAACTCTTTGATTGGCACTTACCAGTGTGGCTTCAGGCCATTTATATTAAAGATAGACCAAATCTTCACATGGAGGCAAATCCTTGAAAAGACCAAAGAATTTCAAGTCGAGACCCACCATCTTTACATCGACTTCAAAGCCGCATATAATAGCATAAGTCGTCAAGAGCTTGTATTGGCGATTTTGGAACTCGGGATCACGAAAAATCTGATCCAGCAATGCCACATGACATTACACAATACGCGGTGCAACGTACAAATGGTTACCAGCTCATCCGAGCTATTCCTGACTTGCACAGGATTTAGACAAGTAGATGCGCTATCATGTGACTTCTTTAACATAGTCCTGGAGCAGATCGTACGCAAGAGTGGTATTAACCTGGAAGGCACTATCTTCAATAGGTCTTCTCAACTGCTTAGTTATGCGGACGACATCGATATTATCGGCCGGACCAAGCGAGCTGTACTTGAAGTATGCACAGCTATTGATCAACAGGCTAAAAGCGTTGGTCAGGACAAAACAAACTATATGCTATCAACAAACAAAGCCTCATTTGTCTATCGCCTAAGACAAAACGTCACTGTTGGCAGCAGTAATTTCGAGGTTGTCAAAGAGTTCACCTACCTCAGAACAAACATCAACTCCCCGAACGTCATCTTAGTGGAAATGCGACGAAGAATTACGCTACTCAACCTCTGCAAGTTCTGTTTTGTCAAACAAATGGGTTCAAAGCTCCTTTCTCGAAAGACAAAACGCTAATTTTACCAGTTCTACTCTACGGGCGCCGAGTGCTGGACGCTAAGTAAAAAGAGGAATTGATACTGGGTACATTCGAGAGAAAAAGAGGATGAATGGAGAAGCTTCAAGTGGATGTAGTCCAAAGAGCCATATCGAGCGAATGGATAACAACGCTCCAGCCAAGAAACGCCCCAGCTTCGAGACGACCAGGAAGAGCAAAACTCCGCTACAGATACCAGGCGGCTGCATAAGCAAAAGTCTTTGGCCTGGCGACTGGAGGGAGAGTTTAGTTTTGATTGATACTTCGCGCACCAATTTTCATTTGGTATCCTATTTACAGCCTTATAGATTGTTGGCAAAACCGAAATCGGAAGGTGACCAAGATCCTCAATGTACTCGAGCCACTTTCCACACACAAGGCAGTAGTCGATTGTTGAGCAAGCATTTCCTCTAATAAATGTGAAATGACCTACCTTGTCACTTTTAGGCTCCCAGAGTATGACAGTATGTTGTTGGATTTTGTAATATAAGCAGATACCTTGTGATACAGCGTCGATGCGTTTTAAAAAGCTACATTGAGCTAGAGTTCACATCCAGAGTTCAAATCCAAAATGTTTACTTAATTAATTTAATTTTTTAATTTAAAAATATTTGTCGTAGGTATATTTAATCTTTTCCATAACTGGTGTTAGCCGCTTTCTCGGCTCATGTGCAGCCCTAATCATAATACCATTTAATATTGAGCACATTCGATATTTGAACTGCATTACAAAGGTTCAAGTTCCACCTTAAAATTAAAAACAAAAAAGGCATGCTTGCAGCTATAATTTTTGCCTAATCCATAACATAGCCTTTTACTTCCTATATCCGTATGCCGTCGTATCGCAAATTAATTAAAGCCGAGCTGAAGAGCACGGCGAAGACCAAGTCAAGAAGGACGAAAACGTTCCCCCATTATTTAACAATGTGAAGAAAAAAAAAACAAAAAACAGTCTCATCACCTCGTAAATAAAAATGTTCTTGTGCACTCAGGGCCGCCAAAGCTTGTTATAAATTGCTTCGACTTTAACTCAAAACAGGTGAAGTTTTAATTCGTGTAAGAAAGTATGTATACCTATCTATCTTGCAAATCATTCTGCTGCAGTTCCTGCTATCCTGGTCGTCACTATCCTGAGGGGGTCTGTCTTCATCCGTCCCGCCACCTCTTCAACTTCATCCATTTCACACTCTACACCTAGGAAGCATTGAAACATAAAACTGAACCGAACTGAACTTAACAAAAAAAAAAAAAAACTTTTCCACAACTAACGAAAATTTATTCGAATATATCTGCATAGGTATGTAGATACATATACATTGAACCGAGTCGCACAAAAGTGCAGGCGACTGAAAAAAGGAAACACGTTGGAGCAAAATTGCAAAATTTGAATTTGCTTCTTTTTTTTTCTGTCGGCCAAAAAGTCTCAAAAAAAATCAAAAAGTTTCAAAAAGAGAAGGGATGGTCACTGGGCAGGCTATATAACTACTGGAATGTGAATGTTCGACTTTGGCTCTTTGGAATTTTCCGTTTCGGCATGTCTGCACTTTGAATATAATTTTGCTCCCCAGTAGTTCTTACATTCACCCTAAAAGGAGAACATAACAGCACCAGGGCAAAAACCAACAGCAATGAATTCGACTAACGATGAAATACTATCCCGCTACGACAAAAGTACGGAAATCAAGCAAGTCCTTGCATTTGCCCATACTCAGGGCGTCTATGTGCGTACTTATGTATATCGTATATCAAGCGATAACCAAGGCCCAGCCGATATGGTCTTTTTGGTTCGCAAGCGAATGGTTTGCTGTGTTCTTCTCTGTGCCTCTGGAATAATGCACGAACGTGACTTTTTGAAAACTGAGTCCTTAGGGATAAAGAGACTTGGCATCGAATGATAGCCTTCGAGGATACAACTGTATGATAAATATAGGTCGCTGGAACGTTGTAGGCCACCGTTGCGGTTATGTTCCATTCAGGTCCGATCAGCAAAATCAACTCTGGGGAAAACTCACTCTTTCCAAAAGCAACAGCAAAACACAGAAAGCTTCGCATACAAAGTGAGTTCTGAAAACAATTTCGTAGTCTGGAGAATACGAAATTACAAAAAAAAAAATCAAAAAAATAAAAATAAAGCAGAAAAATCCTTTTGCGGGCAACTTTTTCGTTTTTGGTGACACTAATATGAGTTTACAACGAGAACATAAGAACAACAAAATGAATAAGATCCGGTGCGTAGCGGAACGTGTGGTAAACAACGCGATGAAATCAGCCGAAAATACTGTAAATAGTTGCAAGGACATTTCAAAGTCCATTATCCTATGGAGTGCACCATCATCAACAATAGAATCTCATCACATGATGTCGTCGTCATCGTTCTCATCGTCATCGTCATTGTCGTTTCCATCAAAATGGCATTGGGAGATCAAGGATTTTAGTTTGGATCGACTAGTAGCCCAAATAAACGACTATGTTAATCTGTGGCAACTCTCGAAAAGCATCAAGTTTTGCATAAAACACATAATGTCCCATTTCGATGAGATTGCTATTGCTACAACCACCGCAGCTGACGTCTGCGACCCAAATGTTGATCCCTGCTGCATTCCTCCGCCGCCGCTGTCGTCGCTAAAGCCCAGAGACGTCAGTAGACATTGCATAGATGTGCTCTTCTCCGAACCAACAATGGCTTGCCCTAATCCTCTGGCAGTTGCCAAAGTGCACTTCATAATTTATGCAGTTGCATTGAGAGAGGATAAGCGGCAGCTTCAGATACATGGACACCAAACCAGAAGCAACTATCAGGAATATCCGATTCATCATCAAAAAGAGAAAGATTCTCCTTGCACCTTAGTCAGGGTGAAATATCAATTCGAAGGATTCAAATCTTGGCACACGGTTGATTGTGATCGCTTCGATTTTCAAGATGCATACATTCGATTTATATTAAAATCGAAGACTAGGTTCTTTTTTAATGGTGTTTTGAATTAATGATGAAACTGGGCGAGTTTCCAGTTCCACAGCCAACAGCTTTATCCCTTTTTCTACAACTATATACATATATCGGATGTGTTTACCTATCTTGTGGTCGTAGCTGATACTGGAAGGACGAGAACAGTGTATCAGCATCAGTTTCCCTATATGGATAACGTAAGCACATATACCCACCCACACACACACATATACATACTTTTTTTCTATTTGTTGCGGTTGGAATCAAGTAAGCGCGCGTATATTTTTAATGAAATATCCTTGAATTGAGTTTATTCTCCATCATCATCTTCACCTCATGCTGCTGCTTGAGTACAAAAATAGATCCAATAAAATTCGAGAGTTTGCAAAGCACGTGGATGGTGGTTCTAGTTTTGATTTTGACAAACTTTGCCATTAATTTGATTGGAATTTTTTTTTTTTTTTTTTGGGAATATACTTAACCGTGTGGATCACCAATTTAATAGAGTGATTCCTTTTAACCAAGAGTTCCAATTCATTTTTAGGAGCTTCTAAATAGATTGATGTACTTTGAACAGTTTTCATCTATGATATAGGTATTGAACAATTAAGCGTCTTTCTTGTGACAATATAGGGCTGAGTGAGCATGGCAAAGGGTTTCAGTAACTAAGTATATACTTTTAATTGTAATTTCAGAAGATTGATAAAAAAATAAAACGTTTAAATAAACCTTTCGGACATTGTCTGTGATTTTGAAACCAACATTACACAAATTACTTTAAAATGAGCGGTGGCCATCCGTGTTCGTTTTTATTTTTGGAAATTACATCATGACATATCATTTAATCTAAATTGATAAATGGGGTAAGCCATTGGGCCCTATTGGGCCCCCATTTCCCACAGAATATTTTAGTCTCTCGACAATTTTCCTCTGATCGTGAATCTCTCACGGAATAAATTTCCATTTGAACAAAATGTAGAAGGGAATGACAACAAAACTCCCTTGGAAAGTTTATTTCCGATACCAATAATTTCTTTCGAGCAATAATCACTTTCTCTACGTTCGAATGAGAGACAAAATCACAATAACCCATATTATTTCCGTACATCGTCCATAGTCAACCAAATATCCTTCTTTTCTGTTAAGGTGTGTCCACATCAAAGAAACATTTCAGGAAATACTGTTAAAAAAATGTTTCTGAAATGTTTCCCATATGTTTAAAAAACATTTCAGAAATATTTCTGTGTGGACGCTTTGAAAAACATTTCTTAAATGTTTCTTTGTTTTACATTTATGTCTCCAGTTTTGCGCGTGAAAAATGTTTTGTTTTGCCTTTGTTGCACTTGAAGCCCATGAATTTTTTTGTATACCTCATCCTTTTCACAATTTATATTTTCGGAACTTTCAGATAAAGCATCAGCGTTTTTTATTTTATTTTTAAAATGTTCGTCAAGTACATCCCACAAAACTTTGTTCGTTTTATAAATTATGATCAATTGGACAACATCCTCGTTGCTCGTTGATAGTGCGATATATCTATTTTTGAATTGCTTGGGAAACAATGAAAGTTTTCCATTCAAAATGGGAAACAGAGAAAAATTTCATAAACATTTCAGATATGTTTCGCGAGCGTCCAGACCAAAAGTACATATTTCAGAAACTTTTCAGAAATATTTCTCTGTTTCGGAAAAGTTTTTTAAATGTTTGTGTAATATTTGTGAAATGTTCCAAAAAATGCTTCGTTGGTATGTGGACACACCTTTAAAAATTCATGTTTTTGACACGAAAAAAATTTTTCAATGTCGTGTAACTCAAAATTAATTTTCCTCCATATCTGGGATTTTTTCTTAACTGGGGCCCTACTAACTATTTTGTTAAAGTATTTTTTTTCAAAAACGATTATAGCCGTGTTCCTTTGGAGGTGCCAAACTACTCGTGAAAACTTTGCTCGCTAGTTGAAATGGAAAACACAAAACTAGTAGCAATTTAATGTCGCTTTGGATTGGCTGTTCGGAGTTACTCTTTTTCCACAGCTGTTACTACAAGAATCTTCGATTGGCTGTTCCGAACAAATTTTTCGGATTTTTTTTTTCTGTTCTCGAATCGACACATAAAGCACATGAAGAATCCAATTTTTAAATCTCGAAGTTAAGTGCGTATTCGTTGTTTTGTGACTACGACATTTTTTACATTCGATTGGAAAAGGAGTAGAACACTTCGAAAATTCAATCGACAACCGTACATAATCATCTGTTTCAAAATTTGGCTCAAGAACCAATTGTTGTTCGGTACATTTTGACAGATTCTGTAAAATCTGTCTATATATTAATTTTTTTTGCAAATAAGGATTTAAATAGTGAAATTAGTTGCGGATATATCACACGCAAATGAAATAATACATTTAATTTGATTAAATCACTTTGAAATCTTTGAAACAAATTCTTTGCTTCGTTGATCGAACAACAGTTTAGAATAGAATTGGCTTTCGTTACGAAATACGGAATATGGCAACTGGCCAAGATAGTGAGACTGTGTCTTATTAAAGCTCTGTAATTCACATACTTATGTGGTTTTCCATTGATAAAATAAATTTTTGCAAATCTCGATTTTTCAACAGATTTACCCCTCCTGCACTAATACAAATACAATTTTCAGCTGTCAGCCTGACAATGGAAGCATTTTTAAATGAACTGTTGCTAGTCTCACAGACACGAAATTACACTAATACAATGTCAAAAATAAATAAATTGGTATTGTATTCCATTCGCCAAGAAAAAAATCAATTCTTAGATTGAAATCTAAATTTACCAATCAAAAAATCCATTACTATTATGAATAATTTCAAAACTGTCATCTGTCAATGTTTGTCAATGTCATTTCGATTAAGATATCCGTATTCACAACTCAACAATTTGACAGAATAAAGAGATAAGAAAAGAATTCTTCCGAAAAATCAAACAGTTTTTTTGTTTCCCGATGTTTTTTTCTTTAAATTATATATATTGTTGAAAATACTACAAAAATGGAGAGGTAATTAAATTTTATTCAACAATCACACCGAAATCATAAATGTTAAAAATGTTTATTACTGTTATTTTTATCCTTCTATTGAAATTTTCAGTGGTAACTCGTAATCCTAAGAATTGTCATAATTTGATAGTGTCATAATAGATGTGCTTGGTATCTTTTTTGTAGTAAGAAGTGTAACAACTGTCAAACTTCAAGAGTGGGGGAAATTTTTGTAAATCTTGCAACAAAGTAAACAAACGCAAATTGGACACATTTGTGTATAAAACGTCAGTGGACCCAGAGAAAGAATGTAGCGATGGGCACAATTGAATGAACACTCCAGACACACCAAACGTAAAAAAAAAATAAAAGAAAAAGAGAAATACAACACGCAATACAAAGAATAGTGCACAACAACAAAAATATTCTATAGAATAAAATGAGAAAAGACTCAATAATTCCAGTGAACAAATATTAAAATCTTCCACTTCTTAATTATTTATGTTTTCCTTGCTGCGGTTTTTTTCTTTATTCCTGTTTGTCTCTAGTTTTCAATACAAATATTTCATTCTGGTTCACAATACTGAACTTTTTACTCAAGTTCTCATATATTTCGAATGTGCGCATCACTAATACCATGAAACGGCGAAACAATCTTGCCGTCTTGTTGCTTTGACAGTTTTTGCATTAGTTACCCACAAAAATTCTTGTAGCAAGAATTCGCAACTTTTTCAACGTAGGGGAAGTTTTTCTCCTCTTCTTTGACAGTCTTTGTAGTAGTATCTTAGAATTAACAAACAGCATTTTGTGAAAATTTGTACAAATTGTTACGAATTCGTAAAAATTTACATGATAACAAACAGACCTGATCATTGCCAAAATGTCAAATATCGTTGTGCTTTATACTTGGATTCAGTGTCTGCTAATTCAGAGCCTGAACGCCCTCCCCTCGTGCATGAATATCTAGGCGTTTGTTTGAGAATTTCGTGCCAAATGGGGCAAATATAAATTGGCGTTTTGCTGTTTTGTTTCTTTCACCGAGATTATCACCACCAAAATAGTGATGTGCATTCCTAGATGCGAGTGTTACGGTTGAATAGTGTAAGGGGAGGAATGTAACTGACTATTTCACTAGAACACTGTCTATGAAAATACCGATAAAATAATGAAAGGCATCAATCATTGGGACGGTGTTCGAGAGATGCAATGGTTTTCGGTATTGTTCCATCACATAAATGTATATCAGTTTTAACGCTGTTTATTAGATTCTGTCCAAAAGACTTAAGTACGTTATGGGAGCACCTGACCAGATATGAGAGTTGTACTCAATCTTTTGGCTTTATACATAACACACAGATCAGAAGTGGAGAAATATTTCTTGCATCGTCTCATAAATCCCATCATTCGACAAAAGATAATCGGCGATCCTCATACCGAGAGTTAAAAGTTTTTCGGTTTCCTCGAAAAAAGCGTCATTTATGAGTAGCCACATCGGGGGTGGGTTCAGCTGTCACGACAGAAGACAGCACTAAGTTCTTGAAGCAAAAAAGCAGCACTAAGTTTTGAAGCATTAAATTCTACGCGGATTTTTATTGGACAATGTTGTAGAAATCAGAATTGAATGAGCATATCATACGCTGCCGTTGTAGTTCCACATCCGAAGGACATGGGTGTAAATCTCAAAACGAATATTAAAAGCTGAGGGTACTATCGTCAACAAAAGAGTTCAATGGATTAGAAGTTTCAGGCAAAAGATCATTGATGAGTATGATAAAAAGAGCCGGAGACAGAACGGAGCCTTGGGGTACACCAGAATTTATTTTGTGAATATTAGACTTGAAACCGTCCAGTAGAACTTGTATTGAGTGGTCGTAAAGGTAATTTCTTAAAGGCTAGGCTTGATGCCAAACTCGATCAAATGCTTTTGAAAAAACAAGCGCAATAATCTTACTTTCTACAAGACGATGTTAAAATTTGTGCAACTGTTCGGGGAGATATACCATCAGACCTTCTGTGGACATATTGTTACGAAAGCCCTACTGCCAGTCATTAAGGAGCTTTCGGTCTTCAAAACATCATTTCTTAAGCTGATAATTAATCAGCGTTCCCATGACCTTGGAAAGAAGGGACGTATGTAAGTGCAATTGGACGGTAGTTAGAAGAAGATTCGCCTTATGGACAGGCTGTGAAAAATGCTGTTTGACATATGGGAAAGCTTACGCAGTGGTTTAGCCAGAGTTGAAGAACTCCTCTTCAGAACAATAGGGGAGATACCATCTGGACCACGAAAAAAGATACGTCCCATTAAACTGTTAATGTTCTCAAGCACAACAGAATTCCTTAGACTTTTTGAAATCGTAGAATATAGAATTAGCAGCAAACTGTGTTGTTAGCAAATTAGGTTTATCTTAAGAGTTTACCACTAGAGTGTTATTGAAAACAATTTTTGGAACCAATGAGCAGGTGGAAATTCCATTTGACCAAACATTTTTACTACCCTTAGGACATTGTAGTATTTTATTTGCGTTAAATTTTGTCCCTGTAAGAATTTGGTTCGTTGAATAGATCTTTCTTATTCCAGTTTTCCTTAGCTGGGTTGACTTTATAACATCGGAAACTTACCTCCTTCAACCTGATAACCTCTTTCGATATAAAATCCTTCATCCCCTTAAAAATGAGTCAAATTCACTATCGAATTGATAGATTTATCAATGATTTTCGACCGACTAAAACTAATAGCAATATTTCGGTAAAATATTTATGAAAATTAATCGAATAAAAAACGTTCGCTTTCAGTCAAATATTCCTTTCGCTGAATACACACGCAACTACAAACCTGCTTAATGCCTATATATTCAACCTAATGTACAAGCTTACATAGCTGTGTATAAACAAAATTTTGCCAAAAATCCTACTGTACGCCCTCGTCACTTTACAATTTTTGTTTTACCACTGTAAAATCTAATTTAAATAAAAGTGTGAACCTTCAACAAGGAAACTTCATTTTATTTTACTTCAGGCGTACCGCGTAAAAGCTTTTGCCACCACGAATTCATATGTCTGACCTTAATAAACGCGATTCTAATGGCTTAGGTTTTCGTTTATACAGGCTTCCTTTTCAGAAAATAAATCATCACGCTCTTTGTCATTTTCTCATAATAAACTTCCCTGCGAACCCAATAAAGCTATTTTCATATAAAATTCCAAAAATATAGCACATTATTTATATGTATGCAATGTGTATATGGTACTCCGACTACCCGCAATATCTGGACCTTTTACAGCGCATTGTGAAAATAAGTAGTTCAAATGGCTTCTGGTTAAACAGTCCATCACATAAAAGGACCTTTCTCTGGAATTAATAGTTGTTTGGTTCGAAACGAGAGGCAAAAAGGTATAAGTACTTTCAAAATACAAAATATTATAAATGGATAGTTGTACAACAAAAGCAATTATTACAAAATGGAACTACCATTTCTTGTCACACCAAAAATTTCTATATACCTATGTATGTGCCATATTTGAGGCATAATTTGGCTTAATATGATGGTAATGTGCCCAGCACATAAGCCAAAGGCTGTACAAATATCCTTTACAAATAAGATTCTAGCAAAAGACAATTTATAATGGCACAAAACTACTTCATTATATTTCGAAGTCACGTTACATCCTTTGAACGATGGATGTTACATAGGGCAATGTAAAGAGGGAGGGGCATACTTCATTAATCAAAATGTGGACTCTATTCAAAAACTTGGGGATATATAATTTTTAAACAGTAGATAATAATCTTATAATTTCTATAATACCCCATAGCCGCCACAGAATTCTTAATTACATTTCTTCTTCGACGGAGAATTTTTTTTATCCATATAATAATTGAGTAAATAACTCGAGCTCCTCTTTATGCAGCTCATAATTACAGTCCTAACAAAAGTACAGAGTCCATCCAAACATGCCATTATGTATTTTTTTTTTTTATAAACAACTTTTTTTTTCCTTCGCACCTAACGAGATTATTATCTCATAGGTCATTATTCTCAACTTTCCGCCACTTATTAAATCTCCCTACTATAATCGTGCCGGCATGTCTTATCTGCTTGGAACTCATTCAGCTTTAGCCACCAAAGCTAGCCATTTGTCCTGAATGTCTTCTGCTGCATCCCCCAAAAAAAGTTCAGCAATGCAATACGAATATAGCTGCTTTAGTCGACATAGAACTTAGCTGTATTCGTCGCCACACAGTGGTGCATGATTTGCAACTCAACCACTTAAAAATGAAACATTCATTTTTCTTAAATTATTGAATGCTATAAAGGGTGAGATATAGGCCCTCTGTTTGGCATTAAATATGATTGCTTAATTAATCATAGCTGTCACCATAATTACCCCCAGAGTCTGCAAATTGCCCAAAGGTAAACATTTCAAAGAAGGTAGTTCGCCTTCGAACACACCCAACATCAACACAGTTAGCCAAAGTATTCGAAGTGAACATTTAAGTCGCCTAAATCAACAACTGGACATTGTACCACTGAAGTTGTACCAGCGTTTATTGGCGGCAGTATGGTAAAGGGACAGTACCAAATATTAAACTTTTAAATTATACTCTAATCGTTTTTCCTTGACCATTCCACTTCTTCAGAAATAACGGGTGATTTTTTTGCTACTTGGTTTTTGACGTTTATATTTTTGGCAGATCACACATGACAAATTCCACGAAAATTTGACATTTCGATTCAGTATTGTTTGCCATTTCATCATGAATAGACTTACGCCTGAAGAACGTTTGCAAATTATTGAAATTTATTATCAAAATTCGTGCTCTGTGAAAAATGTGTTTCGCAAGCTACGTCCGTTTCAGCGACGAGGCTCATTTTTGGCTAAATGGATACGTGAATAAGCATTTGGAGTGAAGAGCAGCCAGAAGCAATTCAGCAGCTACCAATGCATCCCGAAAAATGCACTGTTTGGTGCGGTTTATGGGCAGGCGGCATCATTGGGCCGTACTTCTTCAAGGACGATGAAGGCCGCAGGGTTACGGTCAATGGAGAAAGGTACCGTTCGATGATAACAGATTTTTTTTTTTGCCGAAAATGCAAGAATTGAACTCGGTCGACATGTGGTTCCAACAGGACGGTGCCACATGCCACACTGCACGCGAAACCATGCATCAATTGAGAGGCGAATTTGGTGAGCAGTTGATCTCACGTTTTGGCGCAGTCAATTGGCCACCAAGATCATGTGATTTGACCCCGTTAGACTATTTTTTGTGGGGCTATGTTAAGTCTATTGTCTATGGGGACAAGCCAAATACGATTGCTGCCTTGGAAGCCAACATTGAACGCGTCTTTGGTGAGATTCCGGCCGAAATGTGTGAAAAAGTTTGCCAAAATTGGACCTTCAGAATGGACCACCTGAAGCGTAGCCGCGGGCAACATTTAAGTGAAATTATTTTTAAAAAGTAAATGGCAGAAATTGATTTATCGATCGAAATAAAAATTTCATTCAGTTTTTACAAGTTTCTGTGTTTTTTTTGAATTTTCAAAAACCAAGCTCTTAAAAAATCACCTTTTAGTTTTAGTCCAGGCGGGTTAAACATTTGAAATAGAAAAAATTAATTCGTACAATTTTCTTTCACAGTTGGTTAAGGGGGTTATAAGTAGTCTAAATATGGGTTTTCGGGAAAATCGCGCTGGAGCTTCAGCCACCATTTTGAATTTAAAGAAAATTTTACTTTGGGCAATAACTTCGCCAATTTTGATTTCTGACACAAAAAATTTAAGTAAAACTTGTAGGAAATTTAATTTTCTACAACTTTAGTCTTAATATTGTTTTCTAAAAAAGTTACCGTTCGCGAGATATTAATGAAAAACTGTTTCGAGTTTTAAAAATTGCGCCCCTACTTAAACTGCGAAGGCTTTTAATGAATAAAAAAAGATAACCAATTCTTCATTAAATTCAAAGTGGCGACTAAAACTCTAGCAGTATTTTCCCGAAAATCGATTTTTAGATTACTAATGGTCCCCCTAACAAACTATAAGAGAAAATTGTACGTATTAATATTTGATAGTCCCAGAAGGGGGTCACAAGCCCCAAACAGTTTTTCATTAATATCTCGCGAACTGTTATTTTTTTTTTGGAAAAAAATTAATTTTCCTACAAGTTTTACTTACATTATATTTGTCAAAAATCTAAAATGGCGAAGTTATTGCCCAAATTAAAATGTTTGTAAATTCAAAATGGCGGCTGAAGCTCCAGCGCGATTTTCCCGAAAACCGAGATTTAGACTACTATGACCCCCTTAATGAACTGTGAAAGAAAATTGTACGAATTATTTTTTTTCCTATTTCAGCCCTTTTTTTTGACAACCCGATTGGACTATTTGAAAAACACACAGTGCCCTGTTATATGACACCTATATTACGGAGCAGATAATGCAGTCTGCTAAGCGTGGGCCAGATTTGCTTTGTTGAAAAAAAGTAGTGATATTGTTAGTACCTAACGTTTTACTCCAGCTGAAGTTTGCATATAGCGTCAGGTATGCCAATATATACTCTATATGGTAGTGTTATTTCACTCTCGGCAAATTCATCAGCTTTACAATTTTCTGCAGTATCCCTACGCCTCGCTGAATATTGAGCTATTGTGACATCTCCGTAAGAAATAATCGACAATTAAGAGCTATAGTAGAATTTTTTGGAGGCAGAGTCCAGTGACTTCAACACTTTCTAGCTCTGTTTTTCCGAAGTTGATATCACGTTTGCTTTTTTTTGTCAATAATCGAAGCTGATATAACGACTTTTTTTTAATTCAAAGTTTATTTCCTTAGTTTATTGCATCTTTTTCTAACATATTGATTCTTTTGCATGAGTAGAGTACCACTGTGAGCTTTTGACTTTTTCTGTTAGCCGCGTTGTCAATTTTTGTGACCAGCGTGTTGAAAACTGCGCACTCAATATGAATGGAACAGTTTAACTAAAATTTTAACTTCCATAAACTTTCGGTAATGCTTTTCGAAGATATAAGCTGACTTACCGAAGCCTTATCGATGTTGATTTGTTATATTCTGTCCAACAAAAATAGTCAGTACAGGCAATAGATGCCAATAAGTTCGTACTGTTGTAAGGCTGTTATAGGGTTGCAGTAGTAAGCACACTAAATTACCACAAACGTAGCAATGGCAACTATGATTCAATGTATTTATTTTAAAAGCACACAACGAGGGTTGCGTGCATTGGGAACGCAAAGAAGCAGTAGTGTGCAGTAGGTAGGTCATGGCGGAACATACGCTGGTTTTAACAAGATAACAAAAGCAATTTGTATGTAACTCAATGGTTATTTTCAGTGACAATTTCAACAACAGGCACCAGTGTATTCCGAAAAGCTCTCCCATAACACCTGCTCTGACCATTTTTGTTGGACAAAGTATAGTTGGAAGTTAGATTCTTTCTGAGGCAACTAAGGCAACTTATAACTTGTTATAACCAATTAAAATCAGTTTAATATCAAAGAAAAGTACTAAGGCATTCTGTATTTCGTACCCGACCCCTCTCGGCATTAGCATTTTTGGACCCAACGTGCACTAATTTTATTCATATTGTAGCATTATTATTCAAAAGGGTAACGACATCTAAATGTCACATATAAATACAACAAGGGATAAGCAATGACAACCACCTAGGGAAATTTAACTTACCGAATTTATCGACAATAATTTTGAATCCCTCCAACATGGCGAGGAATTTTCTCAAAACCAAAGACGAGAACCACCATGGAAAGTTTGGACACCACTGAAAGGGTATATAACATAGGGCCCGTATCACGTAACACAAAAGCGATCGCTCGATTAATTGACGACAGGGTCGGAAGCCCCTCCGGAAAATTCGGGAAATTGGAAAATTCAAAAATGTATTTATCGTGTGAATTTTGTGTGCCAAATTATAAAATTCCGTACAAAAATTTTGTATTTTATCAAATGATTTGATGATTTTGGACGATGTAAAGATGGAAAAATAGTTCTGAAGCTTGGAAAATTTGGGGTAATTGTGAAATTCATTGTGATAAAAAAGTTTTGCGTGAATTTTGGGAAGAGAAGTTAACAAGATGTATAATAGATGACGTTGTACTGCAATCTATGCCACAACCCGATAGATGGCGTTATACTTTGACTTAGCCTGTGCGCAATTTAACAGGTGTCATTTACCCATTATTTTCTATTGAGCAAATTTGCTTTTTTTCTTACTGCAATTGATTCAAGTTTTGCGTATTATTACACTGATTCCAGAAAGTCGTGCGTCTCACATCAAATCCGCAAACGGTACCTTCATTACAAACAACTGAAATTCAGTGCGATATTTATCAATTCTATCATTGTTTTCAGAAAATAAGTTTGTCGGTAAGCTTAATGCAAGCCTGAAGACCTGAAATCGTCATTACTGTGGCGGCATGTCAATAAGATGAAATTGACCACGATCATGAGAGTTGCCTTCTAGATTCTCGAGGCAATTGCTGGCGCTTGGCGATGGTCAAATTTCTGTTGATATTTCGACTGGATTGATAACGTTCCTGGCAATGTCACATCGTCGAAGGAGGAACTCATTACCAAAGCATTCCAAAGTCACGAGAATGAAGCAATCAACTATCCGACGGAATTTTTGAACGCGCCCATTTGCTAGAAATTCCGCCCCATAATTTACACCTGAAGGTGAAATCGAGCATAATCATGTTGCAGAATCTGAATCATTTGCAATTGTGTAACGGTAAGTGGTTGTCCGTCGAGAAACTGATGAATAATGTGATTCCATCGACGATCATTAAGTTCAAATCCAAAGGAGAGGAAGTCCTTATCCCACAAATTCCGCTTATTCCAACTAATATTCCATTCCAATTCAAGCGGATTCAGTTCCCTGTTCCATTAGCTTTTACGATGACAATCAATAAATCGCAAGGCAGATCGTTGGAAGTCTGTGGGACTAATCCTGAATTTCCCTGTTTTTCGCACGGTCAGTTGTGCAGTATATTGCCTGTTCGTCTGTTGGCAAACCGTCTTTGTTGTTTGTTTGTTTGTGATATCGCTCCAACTGGTTTCGATTCGTCAAATAAATCACTTTGGAATTTGAATTATCTGTGTTTTATTATCACCCTGGAGTTTATCTGAACACGTTAAATTGAGCCGAGTCGAAGTTCGCCAGGTCCACTAGTCCACTAAAAGTTGTCAAAAGACCTCTGTCTTCTAACATGTGAGTTAAGATGCAAAATGTAGTTGCTTTATGTAATGTAGATCGTTGTGATAGGTAGTAGAAAACCATGTGAAATTAAAGTTAAATTTATTTGACAGGATACTGTCAACTTCGCTGTCCAAGCTCCTATTGATCACAATGGAAATAATCAAGGATGAAGTTCAGTTAAACGATAAAGTAGATCCAGTCAGACACTCTTGAATCTGTTCAATTCATGATTTTGCGTTTTAAATTTCATTGTTTAATGGAGTTTATTTAATATTTTAATATTTTTTATAAAGCAAACCACTGTTCATCGCGTCGCCGTGCCATTGCCCTGTTGGTATAAAGCATCTAAACTTGTTTTCTTACATATCTGATGGTAGTTCCTTGATTTTTTTATTTTGCATAATTTTTTTTCCAGCTTCTGGGCTAAAATGTGGTGTTTGCTTCTCAAATTGTATCTCTGTGCAAAGATGAAACAATATCATTGCCACCTCTTTGCGAGAACAATAATAATGCTGGTTGTTTCGAATGTTGGAATAACAAAACACCTCGCAATCCCAACAACAAAAGTATGTGAATTGAAGTAGACCACACCGTATCCGCGGCCCACATCACTATTAACCACACCACTACAACCACCACAGCCGTCGCCATCAACATTGTTGCCGCCACAAAGTTATTTGTTTACAATGTTAACCAGATAGGTATAGCAGGGGGAAGATGGCACTCGGTGTGCTCTATTCTTTACTACTTGAGTATTTTTTTTATCCCTGACTAGATGGGGAGATGCGTATGCAAATTCCTCCTTCGAATTGTAATACTTCAATGGAAATTTATTCATGTGCTCCAACAATTTACAAGGCGACAACGACAACGGCGACACACACAATCGCATCATAACGCAGCTCGCAATTCTCGTCGTCGTCGTCGTCGACGGTCGTGAGCTGAGGACCGGGTTTGAGGAGCATTTTCCTGCGGAACTGTATACGCCATCAAAACGCCTGCAAATAAAAACAGGATACTTTAGAATTGCGAACAACGAACCGCGTAAAACAAATTTTTAGTGTCCATTGTGTGCCAAACGGGAACTCTTTAATAGGACCAAAAGGCAAAATCTCTAGATTTTTTTTCCTGTGATGGTCCTTTTCATCGACAAAGATGTGTACTGGAAAACAAGAGGACACTACCCCCATTCATCTATAGAGGAAGTAATAACTTTTAAACAGACAATTAAGGACTTGTAAAATGGAAATTGGAAGTATTACGAAGATTGTATATTTGAATATTTCTTGCGCGTAGACACAATGTAAATATTGGATTAAAAATAAACGGTATCTTTGTGTACGAATATTTTAGGTACGAAAGATTATAGACTATAGAGTAGCTATAGGTGGTTTTCCTTATAACAATACATAAATAAATTATTACAAAGACCTCGGGGTGGATTGAATTTGATGCACGCTCCAAAGGATAGAAGGCCAATTACCACTTAAAATTTCATAACGAGAAAGACAATTTCCCAGGCAAGGCATACTCGTAGAAAGATAACACACAATTGAAAGGAAGTGCACGGAGGTGAGGAGGATCAACTTTAAAGTAGATTAGTTCTGCTTTTGCCTGGTGAATGTCCTGCTGTCTTTATGGAGTTTTCACAACCCCTAGATATAACCTCTCGCACTCTCTGACTGACTCTGTAAAGCCAGCGGAAAAGATTTATCTCAGCTAAACATCAAGTGGCAATTCCTGTCAGAATTCCATTCCATACCTCGTCTATCACTTAATGTATGATGTTATGCGTAGGACCTACTCCATGGTGGATCCCCTGTCTTAAAAACTTTCCGAGAAGAGCAGATATGATGTATGATGGCAACCTATTGTGCTTAGACCTGTAAATGCTGGCATTTTGTCGGAAATATACTTTTTTTTCTTAAAATCAGACGGGTTATCATATGACTTTTATTGGGGACTGGCTTTCTTAAAAGCCCAATTATTTTTAACTGAATGAAATTTCTATAGAAAATTTGTCCCAGGTATATCGTATTTTTTGTCGTTCCGTTTTTTTTTTTTTTTTTTAATTTTGTTGTTGATCAAGGTATGTATAAATTATTCAAAAGTATTTTGCCGGTGCGCGGATACAAGTACATGCACTCGAATTTAGATTTTGTAATTTCGCATACTTACAAAGGATTTGTTTTTTTTTTTTGTGTTTTTATAAATAAAGACTCATTTAAATTTTAAAGTAGAACGAAGATGTTTTCTAAGAAAATAATAAATTTTATATTTAGCCGGCGAATGTATTTTACGGTTTATTCTTGGGAAGAAGTCTAGGCTGTTGCCCGGGGAGAAAATCCCTGGGTACCACATTGTATCGGCTTAAAAGTTAGCATGCTTTGATTTTCGTTTCATAAAATTTTAAATTGGTTTATTTATAGAATGTCATTTGAGTTCTGGAGTGTACAGTGCTCGTTAAAGGAAATACATTTAAATTTGAAAGGTCAACAACACATCATACGAATTCAGGCTATAAATCTTATTCCTTTTTTATTTTTAACTTCTTGTCGCACCTTACACGGCTTACACGGTAGCTTGTTAAAATAACAAGAACAACCAAACAGCTAGATCATTGTGAGACGTTGGTGGTACGAGTGTCTTGAACTTAATTTGTTTAGTCCGATGGCTATCCAGCTACCCTTACCTATTTGGAACATTCTTCTAATGACTCTAAAATTATAACTAATTTATTTGCAAATTTTTTCAGTCTCGCTTTTACCGCCGATAATTTCGAACCAAATATAAACTACTTTTCTTATTTAAATAATTGTAACCAAACGTCATTGGTATCTATCAACATTTACATTGATTATGTTGTCCACAAGATTAACAAACTAAAAGATGATTGCTCATCGGGCCCAGACGGTTTGCCTGCAATTGTTTTAAAGAAATGTGCAGCCAATTTAGCACAACCTCATGACACTCTTTTCCAAAAATCACTTGGTTTAGGGATTTTTCCATCAATATAGAAGGATTCTTTTATTATTCCTATCCATAAAAAAGGCTGTAAAGCAAATGTTTCTAATTATAGACCAATCGCCAACTGTCATGTATTCCCAAACTTTTCGAGAGTATTGTCTTCGACACAATGTACTTTCATTGTAAACCATTATTTTCCACCAAACAACATGGGTTCCTTTAGGGTAAGTCTACGACCACTAACTTAACAGAATATGTTTCATATGCCTTAAATTCTTTAGAGAAGAAAGACGAAGTTGATGTGATTGCTACGGACTTTAGCAAAGCATTTGACAAAATTTCACACAAAATTATCGTTTTCAAGCTTACAGCTCTTGCATTTCCTCCTCGATTTGTTCAATGGATGGATGCCTACTTACTAATCGTAAATATCGAGTCTTGTATTCAATATCGGATCCTTTCATTGCTAAATCTCGCATCCCACAAGGTAGCCATCTGGGTCATATTATCTTTAGCCTGAAAATAAATGACGTAGAATCAGTAATAAAGGATTCTGAACTCTCCACAAACGCAGACGACATGAACATTTTCAGAGTAATTTCTTCAGCTTGTAATCCTTTGCGTCTGCAAAATGACTTGGATAATTTCTTTGTTCGGTGTCAAAAGAACAATCTAGAACTTAATGTCGATAAATGCCAAGCAATCACATATTCTCACAAACGTTTTCATCCGACACCACGGGACTACTACATAAATAATGACCTTGTTTCAAGAGTAACATCCATTCGAAATTTGGGCTTTATCTGTGATAGTGAGCTCAATTTCAGACATCATTATGAATACATTATTTCTAGGGCTAACTCTACTCTTGGTTTCGTTAAGCGTTGGTCTAAGGAGTTTTCAGACCCTTTTGTTACGAAATCTATGTAAACAACCTTTGTCCGACCTTTACTTGAGTATGCTAGCCAAGTATGGTCCCCATATCGCCTTGTTCATATTAAAAGAATCGAAGCAATCCAGCGTAGATTCCCCCGTTTTGTTCTAAGGGGCCTTCCTTGGGTTGACAATAATAACCTGAGGTGGCTGATATTATTTTTGTACACCAAATATTATCTAGCGTTACTGATTCTTCTACCTTACTCGCGTTAATGAGTATTAACATTAATTCACACACTCTAAGATCCGTACCCCAATTTCATCAAGCTCCTCACAGAACTGCCTATGGTAGATGTGATAAATGTAGATAATACCAAAAAAATCTAATTTTCTAGAAAAACTGAAACTGCTAACTATTAAAATTAACAAATGCATTAACAGGCTGTTCCTTTTAGTTTTTTAAACTTTTTTTTTATTTTCTTTCTCTTGTTTCTTTGATTTATAGATCTACTGATCGTATATTTTATTTTTTTAACCGCTTGCATTAAGCGGGCTCATTACCCTTCTTCTTCAATACTTCCATCGAAAAACACAACAACTTTTAGCTAGAATTTTATTTTGAAGTGCCGGTATGACTGGCAACCGAATTTGCCGTCGTACGCAGTTCAAATGGACCCCAGGGCGTGCGGAATCTAGGGGGGGGGGGGGGGGGTGGGGGGGTAGAGGCGTGGGATTATTTATTTCTTATTCCCCAAATGCATCCAGTTCGAACCTCTATTTTGACTTAACAATTTATTATCGATTACCAAACCTGACTCGATTCCTGAAACCTAATCGATATTGTATTGTTGGTTTTTCAGCATATTTTTTTATATAGGCGAAACAAACGACCGAACCGACCGAAATTTTCTGGATTCATTTGCTTCTCAAGCTGAATTTACTCTCTATGACCGACGATCGTACCTCTAATTTAATAATATTCTTTTTCATCTGCATTATTTAATTCGTGTTTTTTTTCAAATGTTGAACAATTTTTTTGGAATATGAAGAGAATTATGGGTTTCAAGTATCGACGCAGATACAGAAGGGTCGCTGGTGCAATCCCTACACAATGCGTCGGCCTGATTGCCGAATTGAACCTTTTTTGGCTCTAACATGGGGTGCATTACAAGAAAGGCAAATATTAAGTATTCCCAAATTTGGATCATATACTTGGTGGTTTTTATACCTATATAGGAAGTTATGGAATATGTAGTCTTGGAGATGTTGCCGATAACACTTCGGTTCGTCACAAGAATTTCTGTTAAAGGAATGATTGAGGAATTCAGCATCAACGATACAAGATACAAAAAATGTATGTTTCCAAAGTCTTGCTTATTGAATTAATTATGTGGGCTTACCGCGCTCTTAAGACTTTTAAGAAATTGTGTGTCCCTTTGAGATGTGTGGCGCGATGTTCTGAGACTACAGCTGGTTGATGTTTCAGATTTATCTCCAGGGATGGCGGCTGATCTAATGCGGAGAGAATTATCGTCTTATTTATTTATGTCCCTTATAATTCGCATTATTTTATTTATTTCGTTGTCATATTTTATGGGTATGCTAGTTTACTCAATCACATGTTGTTAGTGTTATGCCTAAACAGCATGTAATGAGGAAAGCAGCAACTTATTTTATGACAAATTTTAGAATTGGTTTTTAATGGAATATAAGAAGACATAGACAACGGCAGGAATCGAACCCGCAACCACGAGGCTGACAGGCAAGCACACAACTATCGCGCCACGGCCAGAGAAGTACGATTTTTTTAGCAGGTCGTCAACTCTAATAATCCAAACAAGGGGATATTATACTCCTCTGTGTGATTACTTTTTGTACATTTGAAACTATTCGTGCCTTCGCCGTTCTATTGTTTAACATTTCACTATACCATCTGGTAGTTGTGACGATGGGTGGGTACAACCTTCCATACAAGAGCTTTGTTGACGACATCATAGGAGATATTTTCTAATGCCATTTTCTTCGCCTCTGAAGCTCTTCGGACGGTATTGTAATTCTAAGCAGTGTCCATTTGTAAGCATGTAGCCGCATATTAAGGGGCCTACTTAATAATACCTCTTAACTTATGAAGTTATCAATCTGCTACAACTTTCGCAATATCTAAAATTTCTATTATCATGTCATAAAAAGTAAGAAGAATATATTTTCACCACAAGCAAAAAAGCGATAGGGTACAATCCAATAACTGTGTTAGAAAAATCCTGCTTGTGAAAAGGCTTAGGAAACCAAAAAAAAAAGAAGACTAATGCCAAATCAACGGTTTGAATTTATAAGCAAACATTTCACGATAGACCAAAAGCATTCAATTTCGGATGTTGTGAAAAAAAGGCTCAAGCGTTTGACATTGGACAATGATATTCTAGTAAACAGGATACCAATACTTCCATGGTCACATTCGTAGATTTTATTGCGATATTGATACTTGAAAAATGCATTTTAAAGGCAGCGGAAACACAATGAAATAAAATCAATCCGTGTGTAAACCTTTCAGTGTAAAAGCTAAACATTGTTTCAATTTTCATCAACAGTAAACTGCTAAATAACTTAGAATGACTTTGCTTATAAAGTTCAAATAGAAAGAGCGCATCAAAGAATTAAACCTGAGACATAGACAAAAATAACTAGCTGGTACTGAAACCTGATTGGATGTATGGGATACTTGGACTATGAGGATATACACAAAATGCAAAAACTGTAAAAAAAACATTTAAAAACAAGTTCCTCCTTGATCCTGACCTACAAATTGAAATGGTGACAGAAGTACAGGGTGGCCCACGAATCGTGCTACAATAAAAAATTTAAGTAAGTTTAATTTTAATCGATGTATTTCATTAACTTTTTTTATTGGATTAAAAATTAAATTGTATTTTAAGTAACTAATGGTTTTTAAAGATGATAGGCCGCAAACGACCTCCACGCTCATCCACGCATATGCGGCACCTGATCCGAAAATTTTTCATTGCTGCCTGAAGGGTTGAAATTGGGATCGCCTCAATTATTGTCTTAATGGACTGCTTCAATTCAGTCAAACTCCTGGTTTTCGTTTTGTACACTTCCTGCTTGACATATCCCCATAAAAAAAGTCTGGCGCATACAGGTCAGGTGACCTTGGGGGCCAGCGGAAAGTGCAGTTTCTGTATATCAATTTGTTTGGGAATTTTCGTTGGAGCTCCGTCAAAACTTGTGTGGCTACGTGTGCACTTGCTCCATCTTGTTGAAACCTAATCCTGGTGAAAGGGATACGTCTTCGGCGAAGTTTTGGATAAAAAAACTCCTTCAATATCTTTAAATAACGGTCCCATTGACAGTTTGTTTAACACCGTTTTCTTCAAAGAAGTATAGGCCGACAATACACCTTGATGAAACTGCGCACCACACAGTAATTCGTTCTGGGTGCAGTTCCGTCTCATGGAGCATTTCTGGATTAGATTCACTCCATATACGGCAATTTTGCTTGTTAACATTGCCGTTTAAGTCGAAATGAGCCTCATCAGACATGAACAAACAATTTATCAATGTGTTGTCTTCTTTGGCCATTGCAATCATTTTCGGCAAAATTCCAGGCTAACAGGCAAATCCTGATGGTTTAACTTGCTTGTAAGTTAAACTTTGTACGGAAACAAGTTTAAGTCATCATGAAGTATCCGTTGTAATGACCGTCTGCTAACTCCAATTTGACACGATAGATTTCTAGTCGAAACACTTGGATTTGCCTGTATTGCCGATGCAACAGCCACGATTGTATCCTGAACGCGATCTCGATGATACGGTCTTCGTTCGATGCTTCCAGATTCGGCAAACATGTTCACCAGCCTCATAGTGGTCAATCTACTCGGGGGAGTACCGCCAAACTCCAGACTAAATTCCCTTTGGACGGAAATGACGGACCTCAAAGAACGGTATCGTACAATGAAAAAAGTTATTACGTTTTATTTTTGTAGCACGTTTCTTAACACAAAAGCGCCATTCTGATATTCTTTTTGAATTTATTGGTTAACCATCCTGGTTTGAAGTTCATTTTATGCCTTTACCGAACGTTTGTCATCATGTTGTTTCCATAAGTTCAGATTTGTCTGAACTGTTTATTTCGTTTACAGTACCAGCATTTTATTTCTTCTTACACAATAAGCCATCTTTGTCTTTATAGCAATTAATAGTGTACACTGCAGTATTATCTTCAAATCCTACTGAATGCTTTTCACCTTAACGAAAATTGATAATAAAAACACAGGAAAGGCTACGAATAGTGACTACCAACGCGCCAAGGTTCTGGCGAATTTGCAAATCTCTTTCAGCAATTTTTGAGGAAGTTTTTAAAATATTTGTAGCACACTTTTTTAAGAACATTATATGGATATTGACCTTTGAGCATCAACGTAGCTATGTTTTTATGGTAAGGGAAATATATCTCATGGTATGGGTTCATATCCCACTTCTGACGCCATGTTATGTAAATCTGATAAACATTCATTTTTATTGAAGGTAGTAAGCAATAAAATAAAGAAATGACGGAGATTTTGACCAAATTTATTAGTGGTCATAAACATTGAGCAAGTAGAATATTTAAAGCTGTTTAAGCGAAGAAAAGTTCCCCAGAAAGATTGGGAAAAAACTTCTCTATTAAAAATTGAAAATCAAATATCCCGCATTCATTTTTGTTCACTAATGTTGGCTGACATTTGACCTTTGGATTCGATTATTTGATTCAAAGTCTGGATTTTCTCTTAAAACCAATCGTATCTGAGTATTTTGGAGTTTTTTTTTCAAAAACTAATGACATTCTGCTACGCACCGGTTCGGTGGATGGATGCTTATCAATCGATCAATCCTAATTTAAATTATGATTAGATTAAATGAAATTAAAATTATAAAGCTGCCATAGAACTTACAGCAACAAATGAGGCATTAAGATAATTGTTATTTCATTGACTTGCTAAAAACCAAATCAAATCATACCGCCCGACAGAGAAAAGTGATTAATTCATAACTGAAAGCCTGCGAAACTGTAACTTTCTCTTCATAATAATAAGCTAGAAATTAAAATTTTTCATCAAATCATCCCTTAAATTTCTAGACCCTTCCTTAAAAAATTAAAATGACTAGCCAAACAAATGGTTTGTTATGTTCGTCGCAATGTCGCTTGTCTGGAATTGACAGTTCCATAATATAAAATATTTACCATCATCAACGCGCGTAAAGATGTGTAACTTAAACAAAATGAAAGCACATTTATTTTATATTTTCCGAAAGGTAAATATTTATTTAATGATTTTGGGTATAAATTTATCCAAATTGAAGATTCTATTTATAAGGGCTTTAGTCATCATCCAAACTTAAGATTCTATTTATAAGGACTTTATAATATGACCAGTGGCGCGAGATACAATTGAATTGAATTGACATTTTTTTTCTTCAAAACCTAGAGATGAAAGAGGGAGTTTTTGGTCAGAATGTAACATAAATTTGGGATAAAATTAAAGCTTTTTCTTCAATGTGTACAGGGTATACAGGCTGTAAAAGGATGGATGAATTTATTTTTAATTATAAGAAGCGGAAGAAAACAAAAATGTCTGAGCTATATATCTATAATGCTCTTTTCATTATATCTAGAGCGGGGGTCTTTTTATAACGATCCGCGCACTAAACGGGTTTTGACAGCCCTAAAATGATCAAGTACAGTGCTGCATTAAGAAAGTAGGGAACGATGTAACAGGAGATACCGATGCACATTGGTTTTGAAGTTCTCGATATCAAAATGGGAGGGGAAAATAGAGCCAGGTAAGGCATTCCACATTCGCGTTGTACGGCTAAAGAAAGAATCTCCATACTTGGCAGTACGTCAGATGTTAAGCTGAAGGGTAAACTGGTGAGTATTCCTAGAAACTCGAGTTGGTTGAACAAATTTTAGGGTAGAAATGCAACTCACTATTTCACTATAGAACATTGTTTATAAAAATAGCGATAAAATAATGAAAGACATATAACATTTTTCCGGTGTTCCGGAAATATGTAAATGTTTCCACTACAGTTCTATCGCCTATCATTCTTAGAGCTATATTTTGAATTCTATCTAAAAGACTCAAGTGAGTCTTGGGAGCTCCTGCTCAAATGTGAGAGTTATATTCAAGTTTTGGACGAATGAATTCCTTATAGATTACAGTCAGATCAGTTGGGGAAAAACATTTCTTGCATCTTCGAAGGAAGTCCAAAAACTTTGCAGCATTTTTGGCGATATCGAAAAGATGATCGGTGGATGCACATACCGTTAACGATTTTCGGTTTCCTCGATGCAAGTGATGCTCATCGTCAACGCCATTGAGGTGAAGTCCCGCTCTGAAGACAAATGACAGGAATGGGATTTTGATGCGTTAAATTCTAAGCAGTTTTGTATTTCGCATTGAACAATGCTGTTGAGATCCGAATTTAATGAGCTTATCATACGGAACGGAACCCTGGACACACCAGGATTTATGTTATGAATAACAGACTTCAAACCAGTCCGATACAACTTGTATTGAGCGGCAATTTCTAATCAAACGAAGAAGAGATTCATCGATACCAAATTCACGCATTTTCGCTAAGAGAGCTTTTGAAATATCGCAATAATCTTACTCCAAAACCATGTAAAGACTGTTCGGTGGGATATACCATCATACCGACGGACTTGTTCCTACAAAAGCGTACTGCCTGTCATAAGGAAGCTTTCGTTCTTCAAGATATTTCTTAAGCTGATAACTAATCAGCGTTTCCATGATCTAGAAAAGAGGGGACCTAAGTGCAATTGGACAATAGTCACAGGTTGAAATTATTGCAACACAAGACAATTTGGCCAATTTTTTTTTCAATATAAACCTCGTAAGCCTGAACGTAAGAAACTATGTACTTCGAACATGATTAATTTGATTTTCTGGCCTTTTCTTTAATGAAAAATCTAAGTCACTTAAGTTATCTGGTGACCAGTGATGCCATTATCAGTTGTAATTTTAAAAAATATCATTTTTCATGCTTATACCCTAATCTGTATCTGATAATTTAAATTCGAGTATTCTAATTTTTTTTTTAACTTATAATGTTTCCAAATTTACTTTACTATTTTGGGTACTTCATTAGCAAATAATTACTACCTAATGATGTCATAGCAAAACCTTTGTTCCGTTCACCTTGATCCGCTAATTTGAGGTACCTGCAAAATATAAGTTTTCGATTTCTTTGGCGAATACAACATTGTCAAAAATGGCATTACAGTTCAAAAAATCGTAACAATTTTCGAACTTGTTTTGAATTATTCTTATAACTGTCAAATAATCTTGTAGTCAATTAGTTTATTTGTTATCTTTTCCTAACAATTTATATTCTACTGGGCAAATTTTCCGCACGCATACGATAGCAAGTTTTTTTTTAATTTGTTTTTATATTTAGGTAATATTTTTAATTTGATCTTGTTTCATAAGAAATAAGACAAATTAGGCATTTTATGTGAGGTTAATATCTTGGAATATTATTTTGCATTAAAAAAGAAATTTAGATTCAGACACAAGTGCAAAATTTTATTCAAATTTTTTCTAACAATTACAAGGAATAAATATTTGTAAAATACACTGAAACAAAACATGCACAAGTATTTGGTTCTGTTCGGAATATATATTTTTTTCTATAAGTTTTTAGCACTCAGCAGTCTATTAAAACGCATTCCTTGCCTCTCTATACTTTAGCAGACACGCTACATATTAAACTCTCCAAAGCTTAAAGTATTTATATTTTGGCAAAATTCCGGATTTATTGATAACTGGCACTCATCAAGTTCGATTTATGTACACGCAATTACTAATTAAGCTAATTAAATAATTTTATAAAATATTCGTATTGGAACAACTAGCTACTTTTGTATTTACTAGCACGAGTCGGCGAAAGAGCAATTTGCTTTGCGTATCTACAGTTTAAATGCAATTTTTTTTAGTTTCAATTTGTCAAGGTTCCACTTATATTTGCCTATGTAATCTAATGGTCTGCGCTCATGAAGTTATTGAAGTTCATTTTTAGAATATATTTATTTCGGATCTGCATTAATTGATTTCTCAATAACAAATTAGTTGTATTTGGTAAGAAAACATTCGGTTTAGATTCCATAAAACGTCTTAATATCTGTCCTGAGAGTAAAAATAAAGAAATAACTACAATCCTGCAAATATATGTATATGCGAATAATCTACAGCCAGGCAACACCAATTAAAATTCAAGTCCTATTGGTTAGACTTTGAAACCAATTATTTCAAAAGGTTATTCAAAAGGTCGTTTTATCGGGGGAGATAACTTTTTAAAGTATGTCCTTTTCGATTGGTAATCCGGAAGAACTCTCCAATCCAGGATTCCAATCGAACAAGATTCTTGATTCTAAATTTTCTGCATAATAAAGTTTCAACATCGATGTTGAAGCATGTGAAACATAGCAGCATCCATGTAAAGGTATTTTGTATTTATAATATATTAATTTTTTGATCGATTTTTGAACGTGATATCAGTTTTCGGAAAATTTATTTAATGTAATTTAAAAACATCAAAGTTAAGAAACATCGGTATTTCTAATTAGATAATTTCTGATATCGATGTTATTTTTTCGATCTTAACATCGATGTTGTTAACATCGCTCATACCTACACGACATTGCTTTTGGCATTCAATTCGAGTTTGACATACTGGTTGTGAGTGTGTGCGTTCTCCTGATTTTGATTCTGTCTTCAAATCCAGAATAAAATTTCTCTTTTATCCAGGAGAAGAACTGTCATTTGATAACAACCGAACAGTTTCAGAAGCATTCGGAAGCCTCCGGACGACCAATCGAAAAGGCCATTAAACAGTTTTTACTTGCGATTTATAGGTACAGTATGGCAAGTTTTGGATTCGTTAAAGAAACCGAACTCAAAATTTTGATCAAACTTGATGTCAACACGATCTGAAAAGCGAATCCAACAATTTTTATTTAAAAAAAAAACAAAAAACGATTTTTTCGAAACTTTGTATAGGTAACCTTGTTTTTTGTCATTATCTTGAATAATTAAAAAAAAAACTATTTTCCTAAAACAAAGGACAACGAAACCCACCATACAAAAAACCCTTTAAGAATTTTTTTTTTTTTCAAGAACGGCTCTAAGAATTTTTATTAAAAATTCTGTGTGTGTTCTTAATTTAGTGCAGTCCACCTTAAAGTAAAAAAAAATATTTGACCTTCACACTATTGGATGAACTATTTAAATTACTTTTACTGGCGATATGCATAGGTTACTAGGTATAGGGCAAGTTTTTCATTTGGAAAAAAAAATCGAATTCGAGATTTTGATCAAACTTGACATTACCATGATGGAGAACACCAAAAAAGTGTGTCCCACAATTACGTCTGTCTGTCTGAACAACGCTGTACAACGCTCTACAGCCTAAACGGCTGCAGCGATCTTATTCAAACTTGGTACTTAAATGTTTAAAGTGATTGTCTCAACTAGATTTTTGAATCGTTTTTTATCCCCAAAAATAACGGTACTTGCCATACATTTTTTTCTACCATCTTAATTATCTCGGAAACGGCTCCAACGGGCACTACATTTTTATCAAAGCTTTTTTAAAATTTTTTTGTTATTAACGGTACCTGCCATACAAGCATTTTTTTTCGGCTTTCTCATACACGATTCAACGGATTTCAATCAAAAATTTTACGTAGCAGGCCCCTTAAAAATAAATGATACTGTATACCTAAATTTTCGAAAAATAATTGTTTGGATTTTTGAAAAATAAGGTTTTTTTTATAATTTTAAAATTTCGAAAGGGGTTGGATAATTGTTTTTTAAAATTTTGTTTTTAAAGTTATATTTTTAAATATTTACGACTGAAATGAATTTAAATTTTTAATAGAACTATTTTGCATACGATGTGATCAAACATAAGATCAAGTACGTGTGATCCAGTCTTGCATTTTTTGGCTCACATTTCGCTTATTAGAAATAAAAAACAATTTAGCTTTCCGGCGGGAATGTGAAGAGAACACAATTTTAACAAAAAACAAATCCCTGAAATTTCCCTTTTATAGATTGTTTAAACTAAAAAGACTTAAGGGCCTGATAAAACTTAAAAGGATTTTTGATAATGAAATTGGTTCTAAGTGGATTAAATAACCACCACCACGTATTGGAATAACCACAACATATGGTTCCAAAGTGAACGTGACCAATATCTTTATTTGAACGACAAATTTCTCGTCTCTATCAGACGCCCTTTGGTATTTTTAAGTGCAAGGCTCATCTACTTCCCCATGAGATTATATTGTTTAAATGATATTATTAGAATTCTATTTTCAACTAATCAAGAGTCCTTAAAGCTCCCTCCAAAGAAACACGACATTTATTTTAAAACAAACAACACCCACTAGCTCATATAGGCGTAATGTTCCAATTCTGTTGACTTAATTTCAACACAAAGGCTTTGAAAAGATAAATACCAACCAAACTTAAATATAGATTTAAGAGTATATTTATTATTACAGTATCATAATAGCCTCGAGACTTGGTAACAGCCGTCAACTATTTTGGCATTACATTCAAATCCTTATCCTCCAGTGTATTTAGCTTGAGATAATTTTGTATCCCATTTTTTTTTTCGAAGATGCTGTCGACTCAAGTCGTTCACTCAAGATTAAGATTTTTCAACATTATTATTATTATTTTTTAACCACATTTCCACCTCTGCGTTAAATCTGAAGGAAAACAGCCCTTGACAGGTTTCTTTTCTCATCGAATTATGTCAACGACACCTGTGCTCCTTTATAAGGAGTTCGCTGTCCTGCTCTGTGATGAAGATGGGTCATTTTCAGCCGATTAGGGTATCCTGATATATTTTGCTTTGTATTTAATTTTGAAAATTAGTTTTTTTTTTTTGTTGAATTTTAATCAGAATATCGATGTACATACATACTTATGAAGGTGGAACTTTTTTTTGCTGTGTGTTGATATTGATTTGGAATGGACAATGGGGCGCAACCTATGGATCTCGATCAAAATTTGCAACTATGGTTTCAATTGAAGCCTTATATGATTGTATACTACCTAAATATCATGCCTGATTTCTTTTTTGTGTTCATTATAATGTGGAGAATAGAGGAAGGAACCGGAAAAATCAAACAAGATATCTGTGTACGTGATTGTTAACCAACATCTGTACGCAACTGATTTATATTATACAATGTGTTTGTTAATATAATGCTTGCCTTTACAAATAAAAAAATCTGCCTGCCTTCTTAAGGCAACAGCGCGCCCACATCACATCTCCTCAACATGCCAACTAACCAAAAACCTATGGGTTGTGTGTGGTTTAGATTAGATTCTCTGATTCAGATTGCGATTGGGATACCTTTTTCTCACATATTCGCAAATGTGTGTGCGAACGTGTGTATTTCTAATCTATAGAGAAAGCATCTCAAAATACAAGTCATGTTTGCCACAAGATAACCCTAACGTCAATTCAATTCTACTTTTCTCGTCTTGTGTTTTCTGTTTACTATTACCAATCTACAATAGCGGCGCCTAGTCACTACGTTTCTCTATTTTTGTGTGTATATAGTAAAAGGAGGTACCTTTTTGGCCCTTGGTTTTGCTCTTCTTATATGTAGAACTTTCCCACCTAACTAACATTGCTATCTAACCATATTATCCTTTTCAGTTGTCGACGTCGTCGTCGCTCGTCCTGTGTGTGTGTTTATTTAGGTTTATGCAATTTTACCAGAAATGTATTTATACATTTTTCAGATTCAGGGCGCAATTCAAATTTCTGTGGACGAAAGTTTCGTGTTCGTATATTTTATAAAATCATTTAACAACCATAGGTCCTGCGAAAAGTTGCGGATACACCTTTTTATCCTTGTTTAAGTCCAGCGCCCCTTTCCCCTGGGCAACTTTTATACCGACATCCTATCGACTTGCCTTGTAAGATCCGTCACTGTATTTTTTTTGGTTTAAGGATTCAGATCGAAAATATTTTAGAGATAGATAAAATATGGTGTCAACCAAGGGTCATTTTTCATACATTATGATCCAAATTTTTTAGAAAGAACGAAAATTTTCAAGTAAAATCTAACCCTTAACCATTGGCAAATTTATACTGCAGTGTATGATGGGTGTAAAATATTGACGAAGATATGATCTAAGTAAAAAGAGGACAAGGAAATGGAATTTAGATTAAAACAATACTACCGAATGTCCTTTAACATCGCGCAGAAAATGTATTAGATACATTATATGATTATGTTTTAATCCCATCTTCTATTGTGGGAAAATACAAGGTGGGCAAATTAATAACATAATATGAATTGGTTGCCATTTTCTTAGAAACGAAAACAAATATGGGCTCTGTTTTCACAGAAAATGTATTCGAAGATGTGAAATTGATGACATTAAGTTGGAAAATTGATGTAGGTATATTTGTGCTTACAAAATAAGTGGCTCCAAATAGATAATTTTTTTCTAGTTTGTGGTTTAGTAATACGTTTACGATATTTCTCCTTCATGGTGTAAAAAAATTACATTTTGTTGAAATGTTGTTGCTTTTCACTGGTTTTTATTTCCATGTCTCCAATTGCTTGCATCCTTACTTTCTCATCAGAGCATTTCATCGATTTCTTCAGCTAATATATCTCTAATTTAAAAGTTTTGCAAGTTCTGCTAGTACCTTTTTGCGGGTAAACAAATAATATATTAAAATTATCACACAAATTTGGCGGAAGGATTCGAACGAGATCGGGGATCAGGTTTTTTTTCAGTATACATCTCCGTGTAGTTTACTTATGTTTAAGTCGTCAGGTATACCTAATTATATATTTATTCGAGACTTTGAGTGGGTAGTAAGATTTTCCCATTTTAAGATATTTGAAAATCATGTTTTGAACTTAAGATAAGTCCTTCTTTCACAGAACGGCATATCGTTTTATTGTTTTGTTTTGACATAGAGTCACATTTTTTGTCCACAGAGTAAACAGAACATCAATTCTTATGTCATTACCTCCAAATTGGTTTGGGGAATTACACATTCAAACTGAACGAACTATGCAAAACCAATAAGGTATCAGCTCATTTGGTATCTACTCATATAGGTATCTAGGGTAATGAGAAGACAGACTCCTTAGCAAAAATAGGGGCAACAACGCCCCCTAACGGATCCTGAACCCTACTGAGAATGTGATTAAAAATATAATTAAAAAATAAGATGAGACCCGAAGTTCAAAAAATTGTAAGGAACTCCCCAAGTTAAGGTAGGCAATACTGTTGATTGGTGAATACAACCAAAAACGGTTCACGGATTGCAACAGCTTAGATATTAACAAACTTAAAATCATAACGGGCTTCCCCACCGGCCACGGTAAGATGTGTGTCAAGTTAGCACTACCACTTCAAATTGGTAAAGAAACTCTTGTTGGATTAATTGGTAAATCTTCAAGACTTGTAGGAGACTTATACTACGTTTCCACCGAACACTAAACCGAGATTTAAATAGATTCATCTAAATCTCCTACAAATCTTGAGGTTTTACCATACAAATTTTAATCTTTTCAGATGAAGATTTAAAATAAATCTCATTTTAATCTTCAATCGAACTACCCTATTTCCATATCGAAATGAACACATTCATCGGGAAAGTGAATTTTTCTCCTCGGTTGACACAGATGAAGCTACCTGTCTCACTTCTACATCATAAGAGAAAATGAAAAGATATATGCATTTTGAATAGTGCTGTCAAAATTAATCTACTTTTAGAGCGGTGGAAAACCACTTTTTGAGATTAGTAAATCTACAAGAGATTAAAGTTCGGTGGAAACGTAGTATTAGCTAAATCTACTTAAATCTCGGTTTAGTAATCGGCCGAAACGTAGTATTACGTCCAACGATGATTTCGTCAAGTTCAATTCTTTATAGGAATAAGTCATCTATTGAAACCTCACCTGACTATTTTAACTGGAACTTGAAACAGCACTCTCGACCATTAAAAAAATAAACTTTCCAGACAAATTCAATAAAGAAACAATAGTTCATCAATGGAGCTCATTACCACTACTTCTGTTTTGTAATTGCAACTGTCTCTTGCTATATTTGCAACATAGGTGTGTTGAGCTTTAATGTATTGGAAAAAGTTCTTATTCGTATATGTATTTGTATGCGTTTAACTCTCATTTTTGATAGAAAATATTTTTCATTTTTGAAAATAATTTTGGGCTTACATAAAAGAGTGTAAGATATATTACATATTAAAAAAACGAAGTACATTTCAATTTTTGAAAGAAAAATTCTGATTGTGGTATGTTGAATGAACATAAATGACGATAGGAAATATTTGAAAGAAAGGGATGCGCAAATATATTGAAATAGAATGCACCACTGGATGGCACGTACTTGCTTATATGTTCGATCACCTTTATCGTAAGGTCAAATCGGGACTCAGCATGTCCCGCTCAGTACATTTAATTTTTGCCTAAAAATCGGTTTATCCCGCGAAAATCGGGACGTCTCACAACGATGTGAGAAAAAGGCGAGACCAGGTTTGAGGAGACTTGGTTATGCGAAACCGAAACGAAACTGAATTTTTTTGATTTTGACGAGACCGAGACGAGGCTCACAAAAATATCGCCTCGTCTCGTTCCAAGCCCTAGCTCTAGGTAGGGGCACAATAGATCTTTAGGTCGGAGTGCACAACACCCCCATTTATATATTTATTCCTTTATTCAAATAGAACATCATATTGAATTTACAAAAAGCTACAAGATGTCAACATTAGTTGTGTTTTATTGGGAATCTATCCATTGTACCGTAAGTAATTCCCAAAAAAACGCATCGACCGTAGCATGGACCGTAGCTTTTTTGTTTTTTTTTGTAAAAATGGCACCCCTGCACAGCAGTTACAAGTAATGAAAGAGTCTTTTGCAAAGTAAAATTAAGAAAATATCAAAATTATGAACAATAATTAGCTTTTATTCATATAAAATAGAAAGTAGAAAAACGTACCAATATTTAATTTATGTACAAACCTATTTCTTGTTTTCATTTTTTCTGCATTTGCAATTTAAAATTCTAACATTCATTCTGCACCAAAAGAAAGGAAATGATAAGTAAATGGGTTTGTTCATAGACTATGGTCAAGTCCCTTTTTACACTGCGAAATCGTTGTATTGCTTTAAAAATCGTCTATGCCTTTCACACGTGCAAACAAAATTGCCGGGGATTTGCTTGTTTCCTTTATGTTTCTTAGTTTTGAACGCACACTACAACGTAGTTTATATTGTGTACTCCCCTTACATTTCCCCTTTATATTCCATGGTTTTATTTATTTTCTATGTAGATCGATAGCTAGTTTTATTTTTCAAGTCAATTTACAAATTTATTTTCTGAGTATGTTTTGCTTTCAATTCAATATTAACTCATCAGACTGCACTTAACATACGCGGAGTAAGGAACAAATAGTTAACATTTGGTCTGCCATTTCCATGCACATGTCCAGAAAAACAAAAAATGGGATCACAAAAATGTACGCCCAGTCCATGTCCATGTAGTGAAGCGAGTACCGTCCATGGCCAACTTCCATTAAACAGTGAAGAAAAAGCACATTTTGTGAAAATCAGTTGCCGCGTAGTGCGTTTAGGCTAGGCGCTCACATGCAATTTTTCCGAAACGAAATAGTTTAATCACTAGTTGAACGAAGATCGCGCACATAAGCAACTTAAAATCAATCATCAAGATAAACCAACACACTTACAATATTTTGATTTAATGTGCGCGCGTTCTTTATAGTTCGGTGTGATACAAACTGAAGAACTTATTAAGGGGGCGATCGCTCGATTTGTGATAAAACACAAATTTTTAAGTTGCTAGAATCGCGGACTGAATAGTTTTTGCATGTGCGCGCACTCTCATATAAGTCCATGGTATTTACTTTAGCAACCAAACTGTAGCAAAACTTAAAGTTGAATATGTGCGCTCCTAAGCCTTATAGCTCATAGAATTTCATACGAATAAATATTTTGCGGCGCAGTGTCGAGCAGTTCCTCCATAGTGCTGTTCCACCCAATGCGATTTGTCTTCTCAAATAGCTTTTTTGTAGATGTAAATAAAAAGATGATTTTTTTGCACCAAACTCCATTTATTTATAACTATCAATAAAAATTGAACACAAAAAGAATATTGGTCTTAAGTTAGGAGCCAGTTATAGCGATCAGGAAAACGCATCAGGAAAAGTTGAAACAATATGAAAGTGAATATTTTTTCTTGATGGTCGTTTATAGCAACCAGGAAAATTATGTCAGTTGGCAAGCCTCAGTTCTAGTCTGTCATCAAGTTTTCGGGATTGAAACACACACGAAAAAGTTTTTTGTCCACAATTCTGTCAATGAAACGAGAGAAATTGGGACCCAAATCATTGTAATGATTTGTTCCATTTTGTGTCAAATGGCAATCAGCTGGCACGAAAAATGAATTTCATTAAATATATTTTCAACAAAAAATAATTGTTCTATTGCAAATATTTTTTGCAAAAAAAAATTCCTGAGTTATTCGTCATCGATTAGTGTAGCATTTGTATTTTAAAACGCGTGAAATTATCATAAATTATCCATTAGAACTATTTTCCTGATTCGTGTTCGTGATCGCTATAACTGGCCCCTTAGTCAAAAATAAAAGTTAAACGGAATTCATTCAATAAATATTGATTTTTTTTTCAAAATGGAAATCAAAATTTGTTAAAACAGCTTATAATTTATTAAAAATGGAGTAATTTAAGATTTTAGAAATATAAACTGGCCAACTATAAAAAAAAAAGAAAAAAAAAGAATCAAAAAGATCGATTTGTCTTACAAATGAAAATAATAATTATAACACTCCATGAACACATCCCTCGAGATTCAATCCAATTATCACTCGTACCAACAAAGCTAACAAAATCAAATTCGAGACTCGAATAAACGTCAACCAGCCATCCACCGTAACTTCTACTTTAGCTTTTTATCGACTATAGCGAATTGTATGTAAAATGCTACGACGGATAAACTTACGGTGGATAAATATCCCAATAAAACACGGCTATTAGCTTAATTTAAAAAAGGGGATAAAAATCATTTCAAACCCACATTTTATTACTGTGGAACTTCTTTTAACGCCCACTGTGTCTAAAATATCTATCGATTAAAATTAAAATGATACATTTCGCAAATGATACCATCTCTCATCTCATAGATGCAGAGTGTGAATTAATGTCTCTTCTTCCAAAGCGAGCCTTCATTTATTTTATATGTATATTTATGCATTCCATTGACAAAATGTAAATCGTATATTCTCTCGATTAGACGCTCGATTCTTCTAATTGATATGGATTGAAACTGCTACATATAATATCACTTCACCAGAAAAAAAAATAAATAAATCACATTACTAAATTGGCAATAGTTTCCTATTTATTAGGATGTCAAATTATGTAGGATAGAAATGTGTTAAGTATGTATGTATGTATGTAAATGTACATATCGAATTATATTATTTTTCCCTTAGCGATAATGTATTCGATTTTTCGATAATAAAAAAAAAAAAGAAAAAGAGTGGGAAAATTTCCTTTGATAGAGATATACTCGACGTATTCCCAATGAATATGACACTCTCCTCTAGACGTTCTTATATCAAAGCACCAAGCAAAGCACTCTATGTTCTGGTTGATGTTATTGTTCGCATTCATCGGCATTGTCCTTGTCACACTGAGTGGTACAATTTCTATCAATATTTTTGCTAGTTTGCGTGACTCCACCAGTAACAACTTTCCTTATAGCCTCATAAAAAAAAAGAAAACTCACCAGGAATTTATATGTACCATTGGAAGAATAATGGAAACCATAAATGAAGTGTGGCTTTTAAAGATGATGGAGGTATATACTGACAAAAAAGGTGTATTCTATGAAAAAAAAAATTATTTGAAAAATGTGTGTTTTAATAAAATAGAAAAAATAATCACAAAATCATGTTTTTATTTTGTTGCTTTTCATTTATTTTTTTTTTATGAAGCTTTATCACGTAAAACAGAGTTTAAGGTCAAACGGATCAATGAATAGAGCTGCGTTTATTGTCTTACTAATAATTTATCTTCTTTATCTCAAAATATGTAAATATGTTTTTTCCATTTGGTCACGCTCAAACACGTGGACGGATTCTCATGAAATTTTGCAACGAGGACAGTTTTTTAAGCAATATATAGCCAATGAGATTTATAGGTCGTAAGTTTAGCAATTTTGCAAAACGATAAATTTACGCAAAAGTGTTGATGCATGCCCCTGTAGTCATTATAATATGTGTGTGTATAATGTGTTATGTTTCGGTAAAATAAATATTTAAAGAAAAATAATTTCGTTTTTATTAAATCATATCATATACGATATTCAGTGGCGAACGCAATGGGGTTTTGGATGTTGTAAAAACTCCAAGACACATGGATTTTATTTTATAAAATATTGTACCTAACTAAAAATGTATTTATTTATTTTTTTCATATACGTGTATTCAAAAAAATGCACGACTGGATCGTACGTACTTGCTCCTATGCTCGATCACATTATATGCAAAAGATTCTTAATAGAAATGTATTTTTAAATTCGTTTTTCACTTAATTTTTTGTATATAATAATTCTCAAATATTTTCCAAAAAAAATGGTATGGAAATTTTAAATATTTAATAATATAAATTCAAAGACAAAATTTCGGAAAAAAATCGACCCCGTTTTCAAAATTTTGAATTTTCAAAAAAAAAAATATTTTTTTTTTCAAAACTCCAAAAAAACTATTTTTCGAAAATTTTGACATGCAGTATTGTTTAGAATTTGAAGTAACTCCTGTGTAAAAATTGTGATCGAAATCCGTTCAGCCGTTTATGGGAAATTCGAAAATCAATAAAATGGTTAAAAGGTGCTTAAGCCTGTTTGGACTTACGGTATACAACTCTGGGGTTGTACGCGAGATTCTAATTTAAATACCTTACAAACATTTGAAAATAAGCTCCTAAGATCATTTGTAAGCGCACCTTGATACATTAGAAACGAAGATCTCCACAGAGATCTCGGGATTCCCACGGTTCGCGATGAAATAAAAAATTTTGCCCGAAATCATAGAAAACGGCCACTGTAATAGTACTATAATCGAAATTATCGATGAGACGAATTTAGTACGCCGCCTGCGAAGGACAAGGCCTTCCGATTTGGTGCACTAAACGAGAATCCGCTTTAAAATCGAGGTATAAGCAGGAACTACTCGTATCACCGGATAGTTACCTGCAACACGTTAATTAAATTCGTTAAAAATAAATTGCTAGATAAGTTTCAACTTAGTTGCAATCGGGAGGAGGAGGTGTTTTTAGTGCAGTAAGAATTTCACACTCCTATGAGCACGCGTTTTTCGGTCCTCATAGAGCCTTTTTAAGGTTTTACACCTACCCACGGGGGAAAAAATGGTTGTATGGCAGGTACCGTTAATAACAAAATATTTGAAAAATTTTTGTTGGCCAAAATGTAGACCATATCTGAAGTAGTACACACACACCAATTTTTATTAAAATCGTTAGAGCCGTTTTCGAGATAATTAAGATGGTAGAAAAATTTGTATGACAAGTACCGTTATTTTTGGGCCTAAAACAACGATTCAAAAATCTATTTTGGACAATCACCTAAGTACCAAGTTTGAACCAAATCGGTTCAGTCGTTAAGGCTGTAGATCGTTCTACAAACAGACAGACATACAGACAGACAGACAGACGGAATTGCGGGACCCACGTAATTTTTTTTTGCAAGGGGTTGATTTTTTTTCCAAAATGACGGAAAAGTGAAGTCATGAATTGTTCAACAAGTTGTACACCAATGGAAAGTTCTGTAAAATCCCTTTCGATCACTGGCAGCCGCGGATTTTTGCGGGGGTTGGTTGCGGAGTTATCACCATCCAAAGCAAGTCAAATGCAGTTGGGTGGAAAATCATGCGAGTAACTTTTTTTTAATGTTCTCTATTATCGTAATGTCATGTTTGATTGTTAGAAGAAGAAAATTTTTTTTACGAATACATAACTTGCCTTATAGTACCTATAATCGCAAGTAAAAAATATTATTACTATTATATAAAGACTAGGGCTGGCAACGATACCGAGAATAGTCGATTGTGGCGTGTACGCAAGCAGTACTATGTCGTCAGCAAACAGCAGCGCAGTCATGTCTGCGTATTCAATGCCCCAGCAAATATTTCAACAATATCTTCTATGAAGAGAGCAAATAAACTTGGGCTGAGTGCACAACCCTGTCTAACACCTGAGTTCGTTGAAAACCAGTCAGAGAGTCTTTTCCATTCCAGACCGCAGCTTTGGTATCCATGTATAAATTTTGCAGTACTCTTCCGAACTTCAGTGACATTCCTTTCTGGAAAAGCTTGTAGAATAGTGCATTACGGTCGACGGTGTCAAAAGCAGACTTGAAATCCACAAGGAAAGCGAATAATTTCTTATTTCTAGATATGAAGGAGTTAGCAATCGTGCGCAGAACGAAGATGTGGTCTATAGTGGAGTAACCCGATTTGAAGCCAGCTTGGTACTCACTCAGAAGGTTATTAAAATCTATCCATTTATTCAGGCGCTTATTCAGAATCGAAGTAAAAATCTTATAAGAAGCATTCTGAAACGAGATTCCTCTAAAGTTTGACCGATCTTCGGTACTACCCTTTTTGTATATCGGGAAGATCAGGGCATCTTTAAACTGCTCTGGTATATTTCCATGCTCTAAAATGTAGTTGAATATTTCTGTCAGATTCGCTACATATATAATTAATATTTCTGGTATTATTCACTAAGGTAAAATATACCGTTAACAGATCCACCAATTTCGCTTCTAATTTTACACGAAAATTGTTGTGTAATTTTATTCTTTTGAATTTAAAAAAAATTCAATTTTTCTTCAATGTTAAGCGTTAAAATTTTGAATAACAAGAGGAAATTCATACAGCCCGCTATCATACATTTTATTTTAAATTCGAATCAGAGAAGAAAAAAAATTTTAATAAGATTTTCTTCATGTATCTCAAAAATACACAACTGATTCCTTAAGGAAAATTGCAAATTAAATATGATTACTATACTACAAGACAACAAAGGAGAGAACATAAGAAATTAACACTATATGCATGTTACTTTAATTGTAACCATCTGGTTTTGCGCGTCTTGCATTCGAAAGAAAAAGTTCACTAACACGATGCACGTTGGATATCGTAGTTTAGTTATAGGATTTTGTATAGTAGAAGAGAGGTATTTGATTATGTGTTTTTTGAAAAACTCAAACACGAACATGTTTTCGACACTCTTCTAGTCTTGTACACCTATAGCATCATCTCAAATATTTTGAAAGGAAAAACTCTGTTCAGGCAATTTAAAAGAGGATATGGGGAAACTACCTAGCTCCCACAGTTAGGCTGCAGCAAAATCCTTATACTAAGGAGCACGGTTGCCGCTAAGCCAATTTATAACATATATAATATTATAATTACATTTAGTTTAGTTTAGTTTATTCAATTTATCGATATGCTATACACATTAAGATATAATATCTTATTAAAAAGTGATTTGATAATGTATACATGAATAAGAATAAAAGCTAACTAGCAAGACCAAAGTAATATAATTACATTAGAACAATAATTAAAATGAAGTTAAAATGAAAGCTGAGTAGTTTACAAATAAATGAAGCTATAGAATTAAAAATAACTGCAAATTTTAAATTATTAATATATTAAAATATTAAAGGTAAAACCACAAATTTATAGCAAAGAAAAGTAGTGACTTAGTTTACTCTGAAATATTTTAGCATTACTAAGACCTCTGATATCACTTGGCAAAGAGTTCCATATGCGAATGGCGTTGACAAGGAACTGCCGCTCGGAAGTAAGGCATGTATGGCGTGGGATGTTAAGTGTGTTTGATCGGTTTGAAGTATGAAATTGTAATCTGTAATATAGGTTATGTGGTTGATGCGTCTGTTTAATAGTGAAGAGAAGAAGAAAATACTTAAACTTCATATTGAATAGAGTAGCAGTAAATTCGGAGATATGGTCATATCTTTTAAGGCCGTATATGTATCTTATTGTATTGTTGAAAGCAACCGTAAGCTTTCGTCTACTCTCTGCATCACAGATACAGTAAATTACACAACCATATGTAAGGAGTGGAATAATCAAGGTTTTAGATAACATCTTACGAGTTTCTATCGGAGTTAAGTATTGGGAATCATGAAGAACCCTAAAAGCACCGTACACTTTACCAACAGTTGAATTTATGTGGTTTTGCCATCTTAAAGATCCGTTGAAAATGATACCAAGATTTTTAGATGTTTCTACATAGTCAATAGCAATATTATTAAGCATTAGGCGGGGGAAATAAGAAAGATCAATAGGCTTTTTAGAGATAACTAAGAATTTAGTTTTCGATGGGTTTAAAAAGAGGCCATTTTTCTGGGACCAAATATGGATACTTATAAGATCCTGGTTAATAATTTAAGCAGATTTTACCGCAAAAAAAAATTATATGAAATTATTTAAACAAAATCTATCATTTCAAACAAGTTTTGGGGCTTAAACAACGATTCAAAAATCTATTTGAGACATTAACCTAAATCGCTTTTAAGTGAGTGTTGAACAGACAGACAAATTGAATTGCGGGACCCAAGTGGGTTGGTGTTCTCTATCATTATAATGTCAAGTTTGATTAAGACCTCTAGCTCCTTTAGTAAGATCGCTCGTAAGAATACAAAATTCCAAAAATTTAAATGAAATAAAATAGTAAAGGCCTAATTCTCAAATCAAATGTGCCAATAAAAATTCTTCCGTCTCTTTCGATTCCTTTTAATTAGTGCTGTGCAATTCAGGTTGCATTTAAGAGACCTTAGGTTTTACAGGTATATATATTTATTTGGAATAAAATGCACGACAGGATCGCACGAACTTGTTCTTATGTTCGATCACATCATATGCAAAAGATTTCTATTAAAAATCTAAATATATTTTTAAAGTAGGTTTTTACTTAATCTTGTATATATACAAATGAGAATCTTAAATACATATTTGATAATATAAACTCAAAAACAGAGAACTTAATGAAAAAAAATTTCAAAATTCTGAAATAAATACTTAAACTAATTTGAACTAAAAAAAAAAGTACGCCATTTTATTTATTGGATAAATTTGAATTTATGAAAAAAAAAAAAAATTTAATCTGTGGAGGGGTTTTTGAGAAAAAAAGTTTTTTTACAAACCTTTTTGAAAACATTTTTCAAAAAAAAAATTCAGTATTCAGTAAATACATATAACTATAATTTTTGAAAAAAAAAATAAATGAGCAGTTTTCAAAATATAATTTTTTTAAATATTTTTTGTTTAAATCATTTTAAAAATACAAAAAAATAATAATTCAAAATATTGGTACACAGTATAAATTGGGTAACCTAAACCTACATATGTGTGAAATTTCGAAAGAATCGGTTAAGCCGTTTACGAGATAGTCAAAAGCAAAGAAAACGGTGGAAAGTACCGTTTTTAGACATTAAAAAAAAATGTCAATCATGATCGGTCGTACCTAAAAAGCTGCACTGATTTTTTTAAATCAAAATCGTTAGAGCCGTTTCCGAGAAAAATAGGTTTGAACGTATCGGTTATATGACTGGTACCGTAATCAATTTCCCCTCTGTACAATACCTAAAAAACTCTATATACCAAGTTTGAAGCAATTCGCCCCAGCCGTTTGGGCTGTAGGTGTCTATACACACATTCAGACAGACTGACAGACATACAGACGGATAGAATGTTTAGACCATATTTTTTCGTCTTCGCTATCATCGTAATGGCATGTTTCATTGTTATCTCAAAACTTTTTTTTCGACGAATACATAACTTGCCTTATAGTACCTATAATCGCAAGTTAAAAGGACTCTCCATATACATATGTTATGTACATGTACATGGTTTGTCTGAGAAGAATCTGCTTAATTAATTATTTATTTTTCGGATGAACTACAACTCGGTTCATCCGAAAAATAAATAATTAATTATGTCCAACAACCGCGAAAACCTAAAAAGAATCTGCTATGTTGCCTTTCTCAAGATGGCGGCTCGGATTCACTTTGTCTGCAAAGTAAATAAGTTCGGTATCTAGGTATATGTATATAAAAGCCTATGCCATGTACCTAAATATTACACAGAAGACGAATTAATTAATTGCGTGTTTGAACCTTAAACAAATTTTTAGTTGCATGTACCAAGTTGGAACACAGCGTGTGGTTTTATCGGACTTATAAGGTTTTCCCACCTTTCTTCGGTTATCGACAACCACGCAATTATTATATATCTTCCCGAAGGGCATTGTTATTCGTTGGTTTTACACTAACAACCTATTTTTTAACATCACACCGAAGGTCAGGATTCTTTAGATTAGACTGTGCGTGTCCATAAAATGAATACTTTCTATGAACATATTTTCTTTACCTTTCGCATACTGTGGGTTTGCTTGATTGTATTGTATATGTGAATGTATACGTACTGTCTAGTACTAGCCTAAATGAAAAAATGTCCTTTAATTCAGTCGCTGGCATAAGGGGATGGATTTTGGAATGTCTGAAGATTCATTTTATAATCATATTGAGGGGCAAACTACAACAGGCAACTAAGTTATTGCACATCTTAACGTTCGTCGGCCTAGTTGTTCATGAACTTCCATAAGGTTTTGAACCTCTGAATAATTCTTGCCTTTCGAAATCAGTCTTCATATTAGTCATGCTCTTTAGGAGTGCTGTTCTTCCCATAACGAAATTTTCAATAAAATCTAATATTTAGATACATAAAAGCAGAAATTTTTCAAAAATTTAAATTCTAGAAATATGTTGGGAAAATAATATTTTGTCTAACAATTTTTGTAACAATTTTTAACTATTTAGGCAATAAGGTAATGGGTACAAAAGGAAGCTTGTATACTACTATTATTTTGACCTTACATCTAACTCCTCTTTCTTAAAATGGCATTTGACTTCCGGAAATTACTAGTTTGATTTAGTAAATCTTATTCGACTTTAATAATCATATATATGTTGTTCAGAAAGCCACCAGAACTGGTTCTCCTGCTTCGCCCTATCCCTACGGTCCCGTTTGGACACAGTCCTGTTGAACCGAAGGCGCTTCTCTCCACCTTGAGCGATGACGTCTCGACCATACAGGAGTCGCCTATCCACAGTTTTTCGGCTGACGTGGTAGATTAGCGGAACCGCCATTCTATCCTGTATCAGTCCTCGACTGGATGTAACCACTTTACCGCGCACTCTCATGATATTCGTTGTTGGGGTAATAGGCCCCAAGAATTAAGCTGTTGGTTGAGGACATCGCTCTTACAATGTGACCACGAATCAGCTTAAACAAAAAATTATCTATTCTGTTTATGTTGGCTCCGTTGTATAAAACCTGGTTGGAATAATATCGTGTGTACTCCGACCCTGGTGTTCTGTGTAATCCAAAGCAACGTTTAAGACACTGCCTCTCAAACACCCGAATCTTTTCCATTTGAGATGGGGCAACGTTGAACCACACCACGGAGTTGATTTTCAACTCCCAGTCATCACAATATCGCTGAATCTTGTCGAAGTTACTCTGCAAAAGAATTTTATGGACCTCAACTGAATTAGCTGTTCTGTACGCAATTAGATCGTCGGCGTACGCAATTGCCTGAGTTAGACTACCTATCAGATCGCTGGTGTAAATGCTGAATAGAATCGAGTTAACCGCTCCCTGCCGAAGACCATTATTAATATTAAAAATTGCGGTAGAAGTTACATTGCCACTCTTGACAACAAACTGTCTACCATTTAGCATGTCATAAAGCATATACAATAGAGGTTTACTTATACCTATTCTAGTTAGCTTTAGATAGCCATACGGTATCGAAGGCCTTCTCCAAATCAACCAGACAGGCACCCGTACACTGCTTTTTAGTTTTGTTCCATTGGATATCAGAAACTAGTTTAGACGCGGCATGAATTGTGTCATGTCCCGCCTTAAAACCGAACTGATTATCCGGGATGATATTTTTGTCCTCCGCCCACTTGAACAGGGCTCTATTAATAACCTTTTCAAATACTTTGCTGATACTTGGAAGAAGACTTTTCGACCGGAGATTCGCCGGATTGGAGTTGTCCTTTCCCTTTTTTGGGAGAGGATGCAGCACAGCTGTCTTCCACTGCACTGGATAATATGCATTATTCAGAGGGTTGTTAAACAGTGTGGTATAAATGTCAACTGCTTCCTGAGGCAAATATCATAGTACAACGTTGGATATACCATCGACTCCTGCTGACTTCTTTTTCTTTAATGAATCGAAGATGAGCTGGAGCTCATTTTTCGAAATAAACAGGGGACTGTGCCCATTTCGGTCGGCGATTATGGCGTTTGCCAAATCTTCATCATTAAACCCGGTAAAACCAAGGTTCTCAGATCGCCATTCGTTTATATCGTTCCGGAGCCATAAGTGATGAAGCAGAGCTCTGTTCTCCAGGTCATGATTCGGGCGAATGCTAGCATTCACCTTGTACACTTGCTGAAAAGCAGCCCCCACTGCCTCCACCTTCTACTGCGGATTCTCGACTATATAAAGATCATCGTCCAAGACGGCGTTCTCTGGGTCTATGCCTGCTGTCAAAAGTAAGTTTCTATCGTCGGAAGGTCGTTTTGATCTTTCCTTCTAAATATCTTATTAATTGACATTGAAAAATGCTTGTATGAAATGAATGCAAATATTGATGAAAAACGGTAACCCTGGTGAAGAGGACATACTTTGCATATAAGGCAGTTGTTGTCGACAAGTATATTTTAAATTATTTATGTGCTTCGAATGCGAATAACGACATAATAACATTTCAGCATTGCTTTCCTTTTCCATTTTTGTTTAATGTTTTCTCTAGCTTTCACGCATCTTCTGATTTAAGTTTCAATTTTGATGTCTTAATGCATTGGAAACAAAAATATGATTTAACATCATCATATTGCACATGATTGAGCATTTGACAAATCCCGAATACTACCCTCCATGTTCCCCATTGATTTCATCAACAATATCCTTCCTCATTCCTCGGCCTAAGACGTGAGTTTGTGTTCTATTAATTTTGAAAACAAGGTCACCTACCTACGCAATATACATATAGAGCACACACACAGGTATTTACATGTTTGTTTATTTGTGTAGTTATAGGTATGTGATTTCACCACTTCAAAAGTCTAAAAACTAACTTTTGGTAGTGTATGATATTATATGTTTGTTGGTAGGTAGGTATATTGCAAAATGTCCTTCCTAATAAAAGAAACAAAAACATCACAAATCCAAGTTGGACCTGAAATGTTAATTAAAATCCTTACAAGGGTACAAATAACAAACAATTTACTGCATCAGTGAGAACTTAAAAGACGTAAGGTTGGGTAAAACGTGTAAAAGGGTTCGCTCGGCTCGATGTTTGGCTTAGTTGGTTTGGTATATATGTATATATATATTTTTTTTAAGTATTCATCCAGCTACATCACAAGCAAAAGCAACCCTCACATTATGAAGATTTAGGGATCCCAGGGAAAATTAAAAGGTGTGCCCTCCTATTACGTGCTACTCAAAACAAAACTAAATACTAAAGTCCTGCTGCATGACACGGTTTTTGGTATTCGTCCTCGAAGAATTGGGCATGACTATTTTTTTTTTGTATTTATTTTAAATGTTAGAGAATGAGTTCCTTGACACTATATCCACTATAGAACTAGATGATGGGACTTGACTTTTTTGTTCGTTTTAATCAGCAAACTTTTTGCTTAATGACATAAAATTAAGAGATTTTACAATTATTTCGTTTTCAGTATTGCAAGGCAGCTTTCGTTCCAGGAAGCCAACAAACCACCAGAACCACAAAACTCGAGGGAGCACTCTGGCATTAGTTTTCAAGTTGGACGACCACAAAAACTGTTTATTTGTCTATTATTCATCTGTGAGTGCGAAGATACAAATACTTATACAAAGCATTCTCATTCCATGACTGACTTGTGCTATCGCTATGTCAAGGCAGGCTGGCAGGCGGTATGGCAATGCCGTTCGGTGCCGGCAATGGAAATGGCAGCGGAGACTCTCTTGCGTTGACCCAGTTGTTTTTTGCCTCACTGATGTCATGGCTACAGCTAGCTATAGGTATGTCTAGGTAGGTACATCCTATATGCATTTTATTCCAGCCTCGAAATCATCTAAAAACAAAATGTTTGTGTGTTTTGTTTATTTATTTTTTTTTTCTAAAAGTGCAGCAAATCCTTTGTCCAGAGTGTGGTCGCTACCGTCGGTTTATTTTCAGTTTTCTTCTGCCGGTGCTGCTTTTGTTTATAAGCTTAGCCTGCCTTGCCTTAATTTGCTGCCAAAACAGGACAGGATGGGACAGAGATGGCATCTAAAGAATCTCTTTCGTCTGATTGTTGAGAAGTTAATTTTTGTACGTTGATTTTTTTAAATTTTTTTAAAAGGATTTTCAGATTATATGAAAGTGATATATATGTAGGTAGGTATAGCTAAAATATACTATTAAAAGTTCAAAGAATTCAAGGTAAAAGAAACAGGGGTTGCAGAAATGTTGTAAGCTATTTTTTATAACATAATGATCACGTTCCTAATTATTCCATGATGATGAGCTGTTTGATGCAATTATTCGTATCGTTCTATTCCTTCAACTTGTGCCGTGCAATTCAGGTTTTTTGTATAATGATGCGCGCACTAAAAGGGTTTTCACTACCCTTAAACTGAACAAGGACAGTGCGAGCGTAAGAAAATTAGGGAAGAATGCAATTCCACATTCCCGTTATACGGCCAAAGAAAGATTCTGATGAGCATGCTACGAGTATTTCGCTGGAAGATTGTTTATAAAAAGCGATAAAATAATGAGAGACATATATTATAAGATTTCGACGGTTTTCTAGAGATTTAAATGTTTCCACTACAGTCCTATCGCCTATCATTCTTAGATCCCTATTTGGAATTCTATCCAAAAGATTCAAATGAGTTTTGGGAATTCCTGCCAAAATGTGAGAGCTATATTCCAGCTTTGGAGGAATCAAAGCCTTATAGATTACATACAGGATCAGACGGGGAGAAGAATTTCTTGCATCTTCGAGGAAAGCCCAAACACTATGTTGCATTTTCGGCGACATCGAATATGTGGTCATTCCACAATATAAGGTCTGTGAACTGTGATGCACATGCCAACGACTGACATCTGATCGGTTTCTTCAATGTGCAAGTGGTGCCCATTGATAGCGGCATAGGAAGTATGCTATACTTTAATGACAGTAGACAGAACTTAGTGTTTGAAGCATTAAATTCTACGAGGTTTTTGATTCCCTATTGGACCATTCAGAATTTAATGAGATTATCATACGATGCCGTAGCATTTCCACATCCGAAGAACAGGGAGGTGAATATGAAAACGAATATGAAAAGCTGCGAGTACTATCATCAGCAAAACAATTTAGTGGATTAAACGTTCCAGATAAAAGATCATTAATGAAAATTGTAAAAAAAGTTGGAGACAAAACTTAGCTAGGGCCCACCAGCATTAATTTTATGAATATCAGACTTGAAACCGTCCAATACAACTTGTATTGAACGGTCCGAAAGGTAATTTATAATCCAACGAAGAAGAGATTCATCGACACCAAATGCACGCATTTTCGATAAGCTTGATGCCAAACTCTACCAAATGCTTTTGAAATATCAAGCGCAATAATTTTACTTTCTCCAAAACGATGTATATAGATGTGTGCCACTGTAGTGGACCTGTTGCTACGAAAGCCATTCTGTCGGTCATTAAGGAGATTTCGTTCTTTCATGATATTTCTTAAGCTGATAATAAGCGTATCCATGACCATGGAAAGAAGGGGTGTAAATGCAGTTTGACGGTAGTTAGAGGGTTAACAGGATTCGCCTTTTTTAGACTGGACAAATGCTGTTTTCCATCCACTCGGGAAGAGTCCATTAGGAAAGATGGAAAAGTTTACGCAGTAGTTTTACCAGCGTTGAAGAACACCTCTTCAGAACGATGGGAGGGATACTATCTGGACCAGAGAACTTAAGTATATCAAGGTCTTTAAGGACTCTAGAAACTGCACGAGTGCGAAAGAAGATTCGTCCCATAAGATTGCTTACGCTCTTAAGTACTGGAGGAGTTATAACACTTTCTGCAGCATCGAATTTACACTGAACTGCGTTGAAAGCAATGGCTTTTTTTTCTCGTGTGTTGCTAAAAGGTGTGGCATTTAAACTGAGAGTTGGAACCGAAGACGACGTTGTATTTCGAATGTTTTTTTACACATGACCAAAAATATTTACTACCTTTGGGAAATTGTAGTATTCCTTGCCTCAATTTTTGACATACAAACATTTGTTTGTCTGAATGTGAATGTGGCAAGTTTATAATTCCGGAAACTTACTTCCCTAGCCCTGTTAACCTCTTTACAGCTCAAATCAAACCATGCTTTTTCTTTCGGTTTGATAGATTTCACATAATTCGTGATACAAATTTTCATTCCGTAAATAATTAAAATTGTTATCATATATGCGCTGAAGTCTATGTCACTCACCGGGGAAACATAGTGCCCAGTTAAGGTTCCTGAAGAAAATATTCAGACCGTCCCAGTGTGCTTTCTCATACTGCCAAACGGTTCTTTTAGGTGATTTATCTTTAACAGAGAGGTGTTGGCATGCGAAATTCGCAGATATGACACAATGGTCTGATGTGCCTAGAGGCGATAATACATTTATGGTGTATTTATCGGGGTCAGAGGTAAGAAACAAGTGTAGAATGTTGGCGGTTTGACCTGCAACGTCACGGATTCGAGTTGACTCGTCAACAAGCTGAGTCAGTTGGCTTAACTCAGCAGAGACCTTAATATACCTTCCTTCGGATGCTGCCTGGCTCGAAAATTGGAGCCAGCTTGAATTGTGTACATTAAAATTGCCCGTAATGACGATTTCAATGATAGGATAATGGGAAGCAATTCTTTGTAGTAGTGCTTATTTCGAATACGATTCGAGAGTTTCCGCCAAGTACAGTTGCCAACTCCTCCTACATTATAATAAGATTCCCCCAGTATTTAGGGTGTCCTTCAGCATTTGTTTTTGAAACTTTCCCTCATCCATCTCTAATATGTTAATAATGATCCGAAAGATACAATTAGGGGTGTCGAAAACTAATGGTGGAACTGTTGTTTCTAAATGCAGCATATAGTTTGGCGTGCGGCTGGTAACCGAAAAATTCTTTTTAAGAAATATCTAAGAAACCTTTCAACCTTTTCGAATTCACCATAACCTCAAATGAGCCCAATAAAGTAGAAGCCGAATGAACAATGTTCAGTTTCAAACAATGTGTTTAGTCACAGTACACATAATAAATGTAATATATTCAGGTTTTCATTATCGTTCAAGTTCGCGCATGTGGCAAAACACAGAGACACTTGTGTCACTTAGGCATGGGCCAAACTGCTAGTTGCAATATCTGTTACTGCTACTTTTAAATAGCAGTTATAAATTCCTGTTACTGAAATAACAATTATGGAAGAAAATTTTCCACTACCATTTTCAAGTTAATTATTCAACACTTTTTCGTTTATAGTTTGCTGTTTGGTTTGATCAAAATACAAATTTAGAAATTCCAAATGTTATTTTAATAACAGTTATTTTTGATCTAATGTTACATCTCACTGAACACTTATTACTGAAATATTGAACCATCCCTATTTGTATGTGAAAATGTCAGAAATGAGAGTGCATTGCCAAATCTCAGAGACATTTTGCCAAATATGACAACCGAATTTTTGAATTATGACAACCGAATTTTGGCAACATGCGCAATATATTACCTTATTATGTGTACTTTGGTGTACTGCACTTTCTGCCTGGGCTAGTTTAGTTTGAAAATGTTTTCTCATGTGACGTTTACAGTGACTATCACACACAAGTATTTATACTCCCGGACTACTGCAATATTTTCTTCTTGATATCTCAATTTCTCGTTCCGCCAATGGCTATACCCACTCCTTCGCTCCTTCGACATGTTCCAAAGATTACAGTAGCTTTCAAGGTGGCTCATCGTTCCCTGCATTCCTTCAAAAAATTCAGAAAAAAAACTATGTCATCGGCAAAAATTAAAGCTGGTATTCTAATGTTTCCCAACTCTATTGCTCCACCGATTGCTTGTACAATATCATTTATAAACAATATGAAAAGTAAAGTGCTTACGACACATCCTTGTTTTACTCCCATTTGTGTTGTTAATTCCTCAGAAACAAACTCGGCATCCCATACATTCACCACATTGTGTTCGTACATCGCTTTTAATAAAACTACAATTTTGGACGATATTCCTAATATTCCTTAACGTTAATGGAGAAGATATTAATGAATTTATTGACAATATAAATTTTGTTTTTTAATCCAAAGAATTGGGAATGAAAATTTCTTTTGGTATTTTTTTACTATTAATGAAAAATCTGTTATACCCGTATTTGTTACAAATTGACACTTTTCTAGCTTCGTTCTCAACGTGAAATATACCTCTAGTTCAGACTCTCGATTTCGGTTTACAGAAGGATATTCTATTGTTAAGTTTGTCTGGTTTTATTTTATTTCTCTCTATCTACAGTAGCTGTTTACTTACATCCATTGGCAAGCTATAAGGTTTCAAAGTTGGCTCAGAGAAAGAGTCCAGTTATAATATATATACAATCTTAACCCGACGATGAACCATGTTTATCCCAAGGCGTTTTTTTGGTGGAGAACTTAAAGTCGTTTGTCAAAAAAGTCCAACGATAGTCTCCTAAATAGCAGAGGAATTATTTAATTATCCTGTTGCGTCTGTAAGCTTCCGGATTGGCGATGGAAAAATCGAATTAACCAGCAAATTATATATGTAGATCGATATTACTTCTAGACATGGCAAAATGCAAAAGAAGGCAACTTCATTTCATTTAATTTTTTTTTTCATTCCGGAATGTTGATATGCATGCGCACAGATAAATGCTAGGTTTGTGAATTTTTAATTTTGACTCTAAAAATTGATTTCGCCATGAGCAAATTACCAATTACCGATGCGAGCTACGGAAGCCCTATAAGAGCTGCATTAAATATGAAGAGGTTTATCTATGCAAGCCAATGTGTGCAGACGAAGAGGCAAATTATCTAGCTTTCCTTTACTGATAATTTTTGTTTACTGCTCCCTAAAGTTGATATTTACTTACCTATTTGGTTCTGACATTTTTTTAAATTGCAAGTAGAAATACAGTGAGAGAAAAAAATAGGCAATTTTGTAACTACGCCATAAGCATATCCCAAAAGAATGTTGGATATAGTAACTTAATAGGTAAAAATCAACCATTTTACTTAGTACCCACAGAAGATAGTAAATTTTGACTATTTTGATATTAATTTTATTAAGACTTATCTGGCCTAATTCAAGCGATTAACATAAAGAGAAAAAAAATTCATTAGAAAAACTTAATTTTAGTTTATTATATTTAAACAATTAAATTAAACAATTAGAAACTTAATTTAACTTATAACTAATGAGACGGAGGTTTATGTGTAGTTGGAGTAAAGATTACTTCTGAGGGAGGAGGAACTAGGGTTGAAATCGAATGTGTGCTGTGCATTCTAGTGATTGGGTTGTAATGGCCATAATTTGTGCGGTGAGTAGAAACTAGGAAGTTGAAAGAATGGGATGGATCGAAAATTTCGTGGATATGTATTAATGAATATTAGTTCAAGAAGCCCCGCGTAGAATGGATGTTACAGGTGAATAGTTGGTGGATGAAGAGTATGTCAGCGACCGCACGGCGCTTAGCAATCGATGTTCGTAGGGGGTAAGATATAGGGATCAGACCAAGGAAGATAACGTAAAGTAAACCGGAGATACCTCCGCTGCACAGCTTCAATTCTATGAGAGCGGGTGGATTGATAAGGAGACCATACTTGGCAGGCGTATTCGAGAATGGGTCTTACATATGTGGTGAAAAGTGACTAACATAAGGGTTGGAAAATTCCTTAGACCAACGCTTTATAAAACCAAGGCTAAAAAAGCATACTTTTGCAATAATATGGTCGAAATGCCTACGGAAATTGAGCTCTTTATATAATGCCAAGATCACCGATAGATGAAAATACAGTAACGGGTTCATTGCAGAAGTGATAAGTTCGAGGGGGTAAGGCTAAGGGGAGACATTTCCTAGAAAAACTCATGGATTCGTATTCTTCAATAGCAGGCAAAAAAAGTCGGTTATCATATTACCATAACGCTCCGAATTGACGGTTACAGTCGTTCCATCGTCGTTTTAGAAGAAGTAAGGTCCAATCACACCTCCGGACCTAAGAGCGCCCCAAACAGTGACTTTTTATGGATGTAATGGCCTCTCTTCACTTACTTGAGGATTCTCAAAACCCCAAATATGACAATTTTGTTTATTAACATACCCACAGAGTTAGAAATGTGCTTCGTCGCTGAAGAAAATTTTGTTCGAAAAACCGACGTCCACCGCCTGTTGTTCAAGCACCCATTCGACGTATCTATGACGTTGTGAATGCTCAGCTGGCTTCAGTTGTTGTGTGAGCTGGACTTTATATGGATGTAGGTGTAGATCCAAATGCAAAATACGCCATAATTTGCCGTAAGACAGTCCTTATTCCTGAGAACGACGAGGAATCGACACATTCGGGTCTTCGGCAACACTTTCACTTACAGCAGCGATATTTTCAGTGGTACGAGCGATTACAATATCTGCAACCAATCCAGTCTCTTCAAATTTCTTCACAATTTTGCTAATTGCTTGCGTAGTTGGACGATTATGTAAACCACAATCTCCTCTTAAAGCACGATATGTGGTTGTAGGTTTTAACAACTTTGATGCATTGTGTAGTTAGTTAAGCGATCCATTTTCGTAAATGTCAGACTTTTAACTGAAAAAAAATTGGTTTAACGACTTAGTTTGACAGATGTCGAATTCCAGCCCTATACTTTTGAAACCGCAAGATGGATAACCCTTTATTATAACATTTCGACGGTGTTCTAGAGATGTAAATGTTTCCACTACAGTCCTATCGCCTATCATTCTTAGTGCCCTAACATTAAGTTTAAGAAAGTTTTTATCGCCCCAAGTAAGAAAGGAATATAGACCTTCTTGAAGTAGGGAAGAATCAAGAGAGTTATAAAATACCTTAATAATTTGTATGTCATCGGCATAAATAGAAATGTCAGAGTGAGAAGTAATGCAAGCCACATCATTAATGGCAAGAACAAGAAGCCAAGGTGGCTTCCCTGAAGAACACCTGAAGTGGCAAAGATGAGTTCAGACTCTGAGCATCTGAACAATACTGAGTAAATCCGGTTCTGTAAATATGATTTAACCCATTGAATGAATAATGGAGGAAATCCAAAAGCTTTAAGCTTTATGTGAATAATTTGATGAGAGATTTTGTCGAATGCTTTAATGTAGTGGCTACATCGACATCGTAGCAAACAAATTTCAAAAATCTTTGGAAAGGTTTTTAAAAAACAAAAAAATTATTTATAAAATTTTGAACACATTTACAAAAAATAACGAAACGTCATTTTGGTGCTATTATTAATGTACATATAAAATTTTAATTTAAAAAAAATCAGTGACTGGTTTTTGAAAAATCGATTTACAAAAAAGATTTATTTTTTTTTTAATCGGAAAACTTTGTTTCTGAAAATTTGAGTATGCAGTTTTATTAACACTGTTAGGGAGCATTTGCATAAAAAAAACTAATTTTAATCGGTTCATCCAATAGTGGTGAGAAAGTCGAAAATATGCAAAGTGGTTCTTTACCATTCTACCGTTAATAAGTATGAAAAAGACACACAATTTTGTATCAAAATTTTTGGAGCCGTTTTTGAGAAATACATTTTTTTCTTAACATTTACATTTTTTTCTTTTTATAAAGTTTGTATGGGAGGATGGGAGGTACCGTTATTTTTATTATGACAAAATAGTTTTGTTAAGTATTCAAGATAACGTTAAAAAACTACAAAATACGAAGTTTCGCAAAAACCGATTGAGTCGTTTTCGAAATTTCGATTTAATTTAAATTTTTTTGAAACATTTTGTCTTACATTAGTGTTTAAACTGTCTAGGAGATTCTGCATAAAAAAATACGAAAAAAATCAAATGAACCATTTTCCAGAAAATTGAAAACTAATCTAAATCTACTAGAGGTACCAAAAATAACCATTTTTTCCAACAAAAAAAATTACCAAAAACTACATTTTCCCTTCATTAATGAACTGATTTTTTTTTTAAAGAATTGTTGGAGTACTTTTTGAGAAAAATAAGATTTTTCTTTTTGGCCAAACAAAAATGTATAGCAGGTACCGTTATTTTTCGTCTTAAGGAAATGAAAAAAAAACGTGTAGGCATATTAGCGAAAAAACAATATGTACCAAGTTTAAATCAAATCCATCCAACGGTTTAGTCTGTAGAGGACAGAAAGACATACGGAATAGCGGGTGTTGGTGTTCTCCATCATCGTAATGTCAAGTTTGTCAAAATCTCGAATATTTAAACTTTCCAGTTTAGATTAGTTTAGGGTCAACTCCTAAATAACTCGCACTGGAAGATAGTGATTGATTGTGGCCATTTAATCGTAGGGTAGGGTGGAAGTTGGTTCCTTAGTCCTGTTAGTGTAATAATTCAGTTTTGCCTTGGTTAACTCCTATATAGTGCACAACTCGTGGCCCAGTTGGTAATTTTAAACAGAGCCCTCTCTGTGATTTCACTATTTACCAAAAACACTAAGTCACTATTGCTCAGCTTAACAAGAATTGTGTCATGACTAAAAGCTAGAGAAGTGACGACAGAACTACTCACCCTGTGGTGTTCCTCTATGTACATATGTGGTATCGGTCGAGTTTCCTAACGAAGATATAATCATCCTGTCACCATGCAAAGAGATAATCTAGTCTTGAATATAGTCAGCTAAGCTTTTAGTGAGTTTATATCTTCATTTGAAGTCATATTTACAATTTGCTGATACACGAACTTCTTTTTTAAATATTAATCGATTTTTAATTCACCTGAGATCTGACTTGCCTTAACGGTTACCTACACCCACAATTATTGGCAACAGGAATCTGTACAAGCCATACCATTTCCAATGGTATAAAATTCTGTTGAGTATTTACAGAGAAAATTGTACCGTACGCTTATCCCAAGGGTATTATAAATGTATATCGTAGATAATTCTATTTATCCACCGAAAACTTCATTTTTCCTAAGCTCCAGGACATCCCTACTCCGTAACTTTATCTTCATAGAATTTCTGTGAATCCTTTCTGTGACGACTTTTTAAAGTTTGGTTTAACAACCTGCTCATTGGAAACTATAAAGTTCCCGCACATGTCCATTTTATATCCATTCTCGTCATCATTGTCCTTCGTAAGCCATTAGATTTCTTTTTTTTTTTATGATCTTTCGCATTCGATAAAAATAACAATTCAACAGAGATAAAAGGAATGAAAGTCCTTTTGGAATTATGAGGCTAATTAAACATGTTAGTTTTCTGATTGACTTTGTGCTCATCCCTTTCCTGCATTACTTCTTACATATAGATATCAAACCAACATATATTTTTAGTAGGTATCTGATATCCTCAGGGATGGAAATAAACTTTTGATGATTGATGCTATCAAAATATTAACATTGGAAAAAGATAGAAAAGGCTATTAATAATAATGGGTAGATACGAGTGCAAGTGAGTTGAGTATACCGGAGATATTTGATACTTTTCATTTTCTTGAGCTCATCCTTTAAATATTAAATTTAATGTTTTAGTAAGAAAGTTATGAAAGTAGATATAAAATCAATTCTTACAGAGTACACGCAAACAATAGCAACAGCAACAGCAACAATAAAGTACATATGTATGTGTATTCAGAGATGAAAAGTTTAAGTTAAAAGTAAATACCGTCTGTAACAACAGAGGCAGGAGCAGCAGAACGAGCAAGACGAGCAAAAGAGTTTTATGTAAATACACGAGTGCCCAGATTATAATAATAATCCGGGGTTACTTTACTTGGAAATGGACTCGTTACTGGTAACGTATTTTATTCTTCTTTAATTTGGTATCCTGGTTCTGGAATCGAATTGTAAATCGGTTACATTTGAATATACTCCGAATTTGTTTTTGGTTGACTGCGCACATCAGGAGGAGATTATTGGAAAATATAATATACATACATTACATATGTATAAATATATGAGTTACATACCTTTGTGAAATTAATTTTGGGCTTGACTTGTATTTTAATATCAATGATATAAGATTCTGTATAGATACTCGTATATCGTTGTTATAAAAAAAAGATTCTTTGTTTGACTTTCTCGAGTTTCCTGGGATTGATAATTTAACTTTAATATAATAAGGTAGCGGTTATGAGAGGAATTGTATTCAATTAGGAAATTTGATATCGATTTAATGTAAGGAAAGCAGTATTGAAATTCCATTTCTATTTAAGTAAGTAGAGTGCTTATATTCATTTAAATGTGCGGGTTTTCAATTCAAATGCGACTACAGATGAATTATTGTGAAATGCATAGTTTGTTTTCAACTAATGATAAAAAATATTTAATAAAAACAGACTTAAACGAATATTTTATAAAATATTTGATTGTGAATCTTAAGAGCCCTACACACGATTAATTTGTATTGTCAATTTTCATTGAACAAGTCATTGTTCAATGAATATTGATCGTTTGTATGCATTGTCAATGAACATTGAAGACATTGAAGGCAATCAAAATCGATTTGGTTTTCTTCAATGTCGTCAATGTTTATTGACAATTTTTTGATCGTATGGTGGTACCTTCAATTTTTATGTCAACGTTTAAGTGTCGTTAGTATAAAAAAAAAATAAAACAAAACAATTAAAAATGACTGACTTTGCTTACAAAAACAAATGGCAGCTTTAAATCAAAATTGTTTGAAGCTAATTCAATTAATAAAAGCTCGTCCATATTTTGGAAGAATGTAACTATGAAAGTTAAGGCTTGTGAAATGTCAAAAAAAATGTCAATATTCATTGATACGTGTGGTGGCGATTTTTCTTCAATGTTTTTTGACAGAAAATTCTTTCCATGAAAATTGACATTTAACATTGATCGTGTGTGGAGCACTTTAGATAGCATTTCATAACATGCAGCCATATTCATTGATCAGTTTTATATCACTTACAAAAATACCACCATATAGGACTGGAAAAACTTGCCCTCATAGAAAAAAAAAAACAAAATGTGAATATACAGTAAAAGCCCTTTAATTCGGAATTCTTTTATTCGGAAAAAAAATTGTTTTCCGTATAAAAATTCTTCGAATAATTGAGAGTCGGTTTTCAATTTTTTTTTTTTATTAAAACTTCTTTTGGGGCGTTGGGGTAAGAAATGTCTTTGGAGCTGTCAAACCGACGGACATATGACACGACCCACCACCACATGCTCTCTAAAAAAATGTGTATCCACAACATTGTTCTTTCTTTATATGACTTTCTCTGTATTATTAATATGTGTTATGTTTAAGTCCAGTAGGAAATTTCGTAATCAATGAATTTTTTTGGTGAATTCTTCAATGGATTCATGGACTATTTCGGTCGATTTCATAAGAAAACGGTTGCGCATTTTTTCATCAGTGAACTGATGAAGAGTAATGTATAGGTTCATGAGTTCATGAGTGGGTTTTTTTTTAGAGAAAGTAAAAACTCATATAAACCAGAAATTCCAGTTTTGTTCGCGATCATTATCATCATCTAACACAGCAACAAAAGTTTATTTTTTTATCAAAATGTTTTTTTTTTGTTCAGAAATTGTATTGAACCAGCTGAAAGGTTTCAATTATCAACCTTAAGATATTTGGGGACTGGTGGGTATTTCTTCGACTTTATTCAAAACAAAATTAAAAAATGCCAAATTTTTTATTAGCGCATTATACCTACTCAATACGTTATGCTGTCGACTGAAAGTGCAAAACCTACGCAGGAGAATTAAAAAAATGAATTGCTAAGACCGACATCAGATCAAATTTAAAAGAATCAATTATTGATAAAATTTACTTTGGCATCAAGATTTTATCAAGACTACATTTTAATTATTAGGCGTTTTTCTTTTTCCGTTCAGAGCAGAATACTGAACAGAGTTCGAATAAATAAATTATGCAGTGAACTTGTTCCAAACAGAGCGAGCTCTGAACACTGATATGTTTTTCAAACACACTTGAACCACACAAATCAGAATACATTTTCATTTTTAACCCTAAAAAGCAATAACTACACTTTTTTGTACACTAACACACACCAGATAGAGAAAATCAACTAGGGATCACTTTCTTTCGCCAACTTATATATCTAATTATTTTTTCTTCCTATTTTCTTTCTTGACACACATGGCATTTGGTACGTTCAGCAATTTATACTTACATGCTCAGTCAATTATCTTCGAGCACGTCGAGTGCGATCTACACAAGTTCAGAACGAAAAAAGAAACACACATTTGAAGCTCTGCATGCTCTGAGTTGAAAAGAAACACAAACAAATTTTTTGACAACTCAGACTCTGCTCTGAACTAAAAAAGAAAAACGCCTATTATTAGCTAAACGCATTTTTTTCATAATTGAATGTTTATAATTTTGAATAATCGTCGAATTAAATTAATAAAATGATGTTTGGGGGTAAAACAAACATATACAATGTTTCTGTTTCCTTAAAAAAACATATTTCCTCTTTCACAGAAAACTGACACTTCCATGTTATTTAATGCATACAAAATGAGGAAAAAGAAGAAGTAGGTATCATACAGGCTTTACTTAATGATTTCATAATTGAACATTCATGGCATTTTTCATCATATAAAATTCATATGCGAATTAACGAATTACATTAACAGAGTGAATTAATATCCATCCGAGCATTCATGCCATTTTCCACCTGTTGAATAAGCAACTCTAAGTCAACGAGTGATTTCACAGCTTACCGTTCATGCCATTTTTCATCACATAAAATTTGGTTATGAATAAACTAGTTACCCCTACTTCGTGATTTCACTGTTAAATATTCACCCCGAAAATCACTTGGTGAACACCTATGACAGCCCCATTTTAAATTCATCGATGCTTTTATACCAAATTCATGGGGATTCCACTCATTGATGAAAAAGTTGGTGATTCATGCATGAATTTTTTGAAATTTCCTACTGGGATATATCAAATGTTCGAACAGCGGTGATGTGTGTATTTGGGATGGGGTCGTTATTGGGGATGTATTTATGCAAGTACGGGCCGCTATCAAAAAATGTAAACCTCGTTATTCTTTGACCGATTTCCATAAAATTTAAATACCGTCAAAATCGGTTATAACGAAGTATCGGTTATTGTGAACTAATCTCTAAGTCCCGACCAAGGTTTTTGCTAATTGTACTAACCAAATATCGGTTTTAACGATATCGCCTAAAACTATCCCTTATAACGAACAGTTTTAAATTGAAAATTAAAAAATCTATCGTTTATAGCGAATATTTAAAAAAAAATAAGTAGGAATTGGAAATTTCGTATGCATTTCAAATAATAAATTATTTGGGGATTTCCCTTTTCTGTTTTTTATTTTATACGTTAATGTCGTATTCTATTTCTGGTAGTCATTATTTTATATAAAGAAAGGTTAAGTGTTAGTTTTATTTTTTGAGAATGAGTTCAAAACGTATAGTTTTTTTACGATCTGAAATAATTTCAAGGCTCGAAGCTGGTTATTCCAATAAAAGTTTGGCAGCAGTATCTGTATCAGCTTCAACAATCTCTACCATTTTCAAAGACCGAGATAATATTAAGAAGAATTTCGAAGAATCCAACTTAAAAATTAAAAAAAAATCGATGCAGTTACGTCACCATCCCGACATAATAAAATAAGAGTTCATAAAACAAAAATGTCAACAGGAAAATCACAGAATACTTTATGTAAATAAATAAAAGTTTCGCTAAAATAAAAAAGTTGGTCCACTTTTTAAGAACAAAAAATGGAAAATCGGTTATAACCAAACACGGGATATAACGAACAAATTCTCCAGTCCAGCCGAGTTCGTTATAACCGATTTCGACTGTATATTCTAGCTGACATAGAATTACGAAAGGAAAAATTGCTTAGGGAAGTTTTACTTCTGGCGCGTGTAAAAAAGTACACACTCTTTTTGTTATGTTTTTAGTTACAAAAATAAATTATATAATAAAATGTATGTATTATTTGGAATCTTTTGTGCTAATAAAATATTTTTTCGTTTAAGATTCTTGAATTAAAAAATAACGGTACCTACCCTATAACCGTTACGTTAACGCCTATTTTCTCGGAAACGGCTCTAGCGATTTTGATTTTTTAAAAATCAGTGCAGCTTTTTAGGTACGCTCGATCATATGGTTGAAAAAAAATTTAAAAATGTCAAAAAACAGTACTTTCCAAAGGACCGTTTTTTGTTTGCTTTGGACTATCTCATAAATGGCTTAACCGATTCTTTCCAAATTTCACAGGTACGTAGATTTAGCTTGCCCAATTTATACTGCATACAAATATTTTTAATTAATATTTTTTTTTTGATTTTTAAATCATTTTAAAAATTTATGTTTTGAAAACTTTTTTTCAGAAATTATAGTTATATGTTTTTGCTGAATACCTATGAGTTGGCGTTTTTGAATTTTTTTAAAAATGTTTTCAAAAAGTTTTAAAACAAACTTTTTTTCTCAAAAACTGCTCCACAGATTTTTAATTTTTTTTTCTCATAAGTTCAAATTTTTCCAAGAAATAAAATGCTGTACATTTTGTTGAGCTCAAATTAATTTAAGTATTCATTTCAGAATTTTGAATTATTTTTTTTCTTTGTCTCCACGGATTTTGAGCAAACATTTTATACAAGAGGTCCTTCAAAGTTCAAATTGCAAGTAGAATACTGCATTGTAAGATTTCACAAAAATATTTGTTTATAATTTTATATTTGTATAGGGTCCGCCAAATAACTTTTTTTTTTGAAAATGGGCGCAAAACATCGAGTGTAACTTCGGCTGTGTGGCACGTAGCACCGTCCTGTTGAAACCAAATATTGCCTCCTCTTCAATTTTTGTGAACAAAAATTCGTTCAACATGACCCGATAACGATTGACTGTAACGGCCACTCCTTGCTCATTTTCGAATTATGCCTCTGGACCAAAATCCGCACCAAACAGTGACTCGTTTTGGGTGTATCGGCTTTTCAATGTATGCGTGCGGGTTTTCTGTGCCCCAAATGCACAATTTTGCTTGTTTGTATGTAAACAAACGGGTATCCGCCAAGATCAAAATGAGCTTCATCTGAAAAGATGATTTTTTTTGGCAAAATCGGCATCTTCTCTAAGTCGATCGCAGGCCCACTTATCGAGCGTTGTTCAAGCGTATACACAACCATATTCGTTCAGCGGAAGGATAAAAGTAATTATCTGTCAAATCAGACATGAGCTAAGTGTTACCATATACGAAACAAGCACGAGTTGAAAAAAAAACGTTAGATGACGGACCCGTTATAATAAAACATTATTTCTGAAAAATGTATATTGTTATACTGCGATAATCGGGTAAAGATTAAGAACGCTTTTCAATTATCAATTTCAATAATATAAATTTTTATTAACCGAAAACGGTCTTAACGATATTAACCTCCCACGTCCCAAACTCTTAGTGTCGTAAGGAATCCAAGAGGGATGGGGAACAAGAAAACTACTTCTGATACCAAGCAATTAAACCAGGCGGGCAGAATTACTAACTTCCACCAGGCGAACTTATTCCGATTTCTGTTATACTAAATATTACAATTGAGTTTCATATGTGGTAAGCTTCGATTTCCAATAGAAATCTTACATCTACTTATAGCAATTTTGGTTCGAAGCAACTGTCAATCATAAGCGAGTAAGGTTTAATTTAAAAATAATAAAAACACACTTATTATAATGATGTCACGTAGGTGGTTGACGGCCCCTGGCATAGTTTGTTGACTGGTTCCCTCCGGTTCGTCGGATGAGGTACCATTTGTATTGTTGATGTACACTCTGGGTCGGTTGGGTAGTTACATTTGATGGTTAAATTGGGTTCGAAATGTAACGCTTCATTACAATAATTAAAACTCGTATATAGGCAACCAAGCTTGTACTCGATATGCCACTTTGACATTTACACATAAAAGTGTGAAAATGTAACTATTTTAGGTCAACACCTAAAACAATTTTAAAGTTCAGCTGGGAATACAGATTTTGTAGCGCAAATTGTAAGAACTTAACAGATTTATTAAATTGTTTTAAGTTAAGTAAATTCTTGAGTGTTATAATATGTACATATTTTAAATAAATAATAAATAACTTTTTCTTCTAAAATTCAAACAAATTAGAAGAAGATAAAATTTCCTTACAAATCTATAATTTTGTCATCAAGATCTAAAAACAAAAACGCTTCGATATTTCTTCGCACTTGCTAAGCACATTTTATAACATTTATTTTAACTGTTTGATTGATTGGTGGCGTTTTTTTTATCTACCAGACTAGAGAAATGCCAATTTATAACAGTTATAACAGTTGTTGACCCTTAAGGCTAGGCGCGCACATCCAACTTTCAGTTTTGCAACAGTTTGATTGCTAAGTGAATACCATGGACTTATATGAGAGCACGAGCACATGCAAAAACTATTCAGCCCGCGATTCGAGCAACTTAAAAGTTTGTGTTTTGGCACAAATCAAGCGATCGCCCCAAATAAGTTCTTCAGTTTGTATAACACCGAAATATATGTAACTGCGCACACATTATATCAAAATATTGTCTTTGTGTTGGTTTATCTCGTTGATTGATTTTTAAGTTCCTTATGTGCTCGATCATCGTTCAACTAGTGATTAAACTATTTCGTTTAGGAAAAATTGCATGTGCGCGGCAAGCCTAGAGTTATAAGTCTTGGTGAGCTGCTGAAATAAGCAACTGATTTTCGGAATGACCTTTTAAACCTATAGGGGCCGCATAAACTCTACTTTTCTGTCACACAGTTGGAATGCCTCGAGACACGTCCTATTTATACAGATTTCATAAAGGGATCAAAATGCACACCTAGTATTCATAAAAGTTTTAAAGTAACGCTAATGTTGGAAATACCGATAACATTTACAATAATTATGAAATAAACTCAGTCGTAGTTCTTGTCTTTAAGATGTCGCCTATTCATTTATTGTTTATAGAGACTCATAACACCTTATTCAATCACCAAATTATTCCAAATCACTTGTTCACCACATACTATTAATCACGATGAAAATGAGACTCATTTCATATACGTATGTACGTACAATGTACATGCCTCACGAAAATCCAAAAAACAAAATTACTTTACATAAGGCATTCCACATTACCGACAACTCAAGTGCGCTACCACGAGCAGAAAATAATTTGCATTGTAAATAAATAACATGCATGACTGGGTCGCACGTACTTGCCATTATGTTCAAGCGCTTGGGAATTTACAAAATTGTTTATTAGAAACAAAATATTCAAAACGTTTTTTTTTTGTGTTGGATTTAGATAGTTCACATTGGTATCATTTTAAAAAATACATGTAAGATGACAAAAAATGCTGCTGACAACACTAGTGAACTGATGAGTCCAAGTGAGATAGCCGGACGAAACACAAATCTTGTGGACTAAAGGCCGTTAAAACCTATTTTGAATCAATATATTCAAAGCATGAAATTCTCTTTTTTTTTTACTTTTAAACAAGCTCAAAAGTAGGGTGCGGTCTGATTTCAGGAACTAATATTAATTACTGCAAATAAAATTTAAAAATTCGTGATATCTGTTTTTATTTCAATTTTTCTGGGAGCTTGTCGAAACCTCAGTACATCGAAGCTATGTAGGTAACGGTACGAGTTTGATTATAAAGAATCTCAAATCAAAATTCAGGGAATGATTTGAGGGCCGAATTCAAGATGCTCTCTTTCCGCGGATTTCGTTTATTCCGAAAGATTTAATATTCGCATTAAAGCATCCATCGCGCTTTCGATATAACAATAATTTGCAAACAAGATCGTTAGCTGTTTCTGGCATCAATCTTGAATTCCCATGGTTGCCACATGGTCAATTATGTGGAGTGCTCAAGTGTCGGCAAACCTCCAGGTTGTACTTGTACACGCCTGAATAGAATGAAAAATGATATGGTGGAAAAGCGGAAGGTTGGAAGACACCTTAATTTTTGCGGTTATGATTGACACATAGGAAAAATCATGTTTGAGTACCTGGAAATTCGAGCTTTGTTCATAATCTTTCGACATGAAAATGTTATGTTTTTAGTCATAAGAAAAAGTTATTGCTTTTTTAAAATAAGTAATCGACACATATATATGTAGATATTTACATACTCTTTTATTTTATTATCTATAGTTTATGAATAGAATTAGAAGAAGTCTGAATGTAATTACACGGTAAAACAGAAATCTTGTTTCTCTATCCCCATGTGCCCGCTTACAGTACACAGGCCGACAACATATTCTGGGAGTGGAAGTATAACAAAAATATGAATATGAATAATAATACTTTTAAACTTCTAATGTTATTTTTTCGACATTCTAAAATTTTTTATCAACTCTTGTATTCTTAAAAAAGAAAATCAAACTAACAACACATTTTTCCTCTCTTTAATTAAGTATGATAGGCTTTGTCCATCCTCAATATTTTTTTAATTAAAAACACCCTGATGATCAAAGACGTATAATGATAACCGAAAAATTATCATTTCTTGGCAACCCCTAAATCCAGCATTAAATAATACCGACTTACATAAACTTGAAATGTAAAATATTATCTAAATACAAAAAGTAGGAGTGGTCATAGGCTGATTTTAATAAATCAAACTTTAATTTTGTCCCTATTTATAAAAATAAAACGGAAGAAAGTCTTTAAAATTGTTTAAGACGTTTATGAGAAACTAAGAAATTAGATAAATGGGCGTAGCAGCAAGCGGATCTTACTAAAAACAAGCTCTTAGATGTTCTCCCAAATCTTGAAAGCCATGTAATATCCAATAAACCAAGAAATGATAAAAGTAGGCAGACGTTAATAAAACCAAATAATAATTTTTTTCGTTCATACAAATATAACCTATGAAAATTTCATTAAAATTATTTGAGTCTTATTCAAAAGACTAAGCAATGGCAGCGTGGTAGTGGGTCTCACTTAATTTTTTTCTTACTCATAAAAACAAAATCTGAAATTTTCATGCAAGTCGTTAGAGTCGTTTCCGAAAAACCAAGAAATGATAAAGTAGGCTTGGTGGTGGCCGGATTTTGCTAAAATATTTTGTTTAATTTTTCCCTTGCACAAAAGAATTTAGATTGTTTAGAGTTTATTTTTTTCTCGCCTTTAGGAGCAAACTGTAAAAAATTCATCCAAATCTAGAACAGTTTCCGAGAAACCAATGATATATGTATTTCACAAATTTAGCTCGTTTAGAGCCGATTTTTCAATCCCCAGATAAACATTCAGTTAGTTGCCAGAGGAATAAACTTACTTGACTGTTAAACAACCAGATAACAACGTCAAATTTTTCAATCAAGAATAATCTATGGAATAATTTAATTTCAACGTTACTTTTATTTCGAGTATCGAACTTTTCATAGAAATTAATTTTTCTTTAACGTTTATTTCAAAGCAATAATTTTTCAAAGTGCTTTTGACATCGCAAATAGCTCAGATATCTTCTTATTTCTTTCTAAAATGAGCAGATAATTTTATTCCGAGTATACTTTTCATAGAAATTAATTTTTCTTTAACGTTTATTTCAAAGCAATAATTTTTCAAAGTGCTTTTGACATCGCAAATAGCTCAGATATCTTCTCATTTCGTTCTAAAATGAGCAGATAATTTTATTCATAAATTAAGTTGTATCTAGCTGTTGAAAAACTGATTTTTGCTCTATCTGGAAAATATGTACTAACTGAATGCTTAACTGACTATTGAAAAATTGGCCCTTAATGAAAAATTTGTTCACGTTATTTGTCCAAGTATCTATCTGTATCTATAACACTCTAAGTCTCTAAAATCCTCTCATTAAATGCTTGACATAATATATATAGCCGAAAAAAAATCCTGACACAGGTTTAAAGTGAAATCACTTTTTCAGACTTATTCCGGTATTACAAGTGTCTTACCGGAGGGAATATTTCTTATTTTTAATATCCCTTTGGGAGCGATATGATTCTCTGAAAATCAAAGAAATAGTCTCTTTCCATTTCAATTTCTTCAAAATCTAGAATGTGAAGTTCACTAGCAAATGATAATTACCTACACGTTCACACACAATGGGAAAGAATTAAATAAACACATTGACAATACAAGTGTGACTATATTTTGTAAGATTTCATACTTTGCAGTTTAAAATTGCATTTCAAATAGATGCCCATTGGATGAGCCAAGAATCTTAGGCGTTGAAGGTCGGAAAAATCGAGAAAAAAAATCACATGTAAATCTTAGATTAGGGGTAGAAAATTATTTGTTTGGTATTCGATACGTGCGAATACAAATGTAGCACACAGGATTTTGGATTTTTGTTTCTAAGGCATAAATTACCCAATTGTTTTATTCCCTCGCCCCTGCGGCGGCGTTTCCACCCATGTGTTTTTTTTTTATAATCGATTTATTTCTATTCCTGTTAGTCGATGGGAAAAAATTTACAAAAAAAAAATGTTCAAAAGATGTGGATCTCACCTCTCACACCCCCTATCATCATGAGAACTCCCTTGACGAATACTTTGTTTGTCTACACATTTTTTCTCTCTCATTCTCTCTGAACAACAGAAACAAAACAAAAAAATCGGGTGTGCCTGTATTATGGATACGTTATACGTATATACAATGTATGAACGTCTTACGCTCTATTTACAGTTTTTTTTTAGAGGAGGGTTGGAAAAATAACTTTGTAGAACAATGGTTTTCTTATTAACTTTTTTCATTTAGAAATCAAAAATCCAATTGACAATGGTATACCTACCAATACAGTAGATGGATGTGGTACTTGATTACTAACTGAGGAGTTGGTTGATTCGAGAAGCAATCTAGGCAGCATTTTTTGATACATCCAGCTTCAAACGAATGGCGCCCGCCCTCCGTGGGATTTTACCAGATAATGAACACCTTATTACCAAATCAAGTGTGTCGAAAAAATTGATTCCTATTCTTCATTCCCGTCTCAGTAGTACCATAAAATCCAGATTACTTTTTAAAAATAGCTTGAGGTGTAACGAGTATATATATGTGTGTATATAGTTAAAACTGTTATTATTATAAATAGCCTCTAATGTTTACTCAATTGAAGTATAAAACTTATAACTTCAACTTATTATATAATGTATTTATGTCAAATTTGTACCTTTAACCACTTCTTACAGAATTTTAGGTTAGATAGAGGCAAACATATAGGGGTTGAGACTTGAGACATACCTAGTCGATTATAAATTTTAATAAGTGATATGGTTCCATAGATGCTTTTTTTTATAATCTACACGCGCTCAAGAGATTATACTACCCTTTAAATGTTTCAACACAGCGCGGGCGTGAAGTTAAGGAAAAGAAAGAATTATAGGAAAGATGTGTTCTGAGACTGTAAGTGGTTGTTGTCTCAGATTTAATCTCCAGGGATGGCGGCTGAACTAATGCGTATAAATGTCAGTGTCTTATTTATCTATGCCCCTTATAATTCGCATTAATTATTTTTTTATTCTTTGTCATATTTTATCGGTATACTAGTTTTACTCAATCACATGTTGTTAGTTCTATGCCTCAACAGCATGTAATGAGTAAACCAGAAACTCATAGTATGACATTTATTTTTTAGAATTGGTTTTTAATGGAAAAATAAGAGAGATCGAACCTGTGACCATGAGGTTGACAGGCGAACACACCACTATCGCGCCACGGCCACCCCCAATCTCAATGCTCAATCAAATAACAGTGGGAATCCCGCTGAATATCGCCTATTAGAAGGTTTTTTTGAAAATGTTCAATTTGACCCTGGTTTACCCTATTTATACCTAATGTGAAGCATCGAAAAATTCATATTTTTTTGTTTTAAACATTCTATACCTTCACCCCCAGTTTCACAGTGCGAGTTTAAGCTCCACTTTTGGTTTAAACTTCAGACCAACAATTTATTCGGTTTCACAGTGTTGTTTAAACCTTGAACTGAATTCAATTTGTAATTTAAATTAACCGAGATTACTCTGCCGTTTAAAATTCAGTTCAACGTTTGTACTGTTTTTTTTGTTTCAGAAAATATTATGAACAAAACAAAATTGTGTATTCAAATGTTATCGAGTTGTTATAGTGATTTTGAATATTATTTTTTTTTATTATTCTCGTTGTTTCGCGTGTTTTTTTCTGTCAGAGAGAGAAAGGGAGGGCGAGGCAAGAAAAATGCTACCAACTATTTTTCATAAAATGTAGTTAAACGAAGTTCTACTGATCTGACGATCAGAGTTCACTGCGAAACCGGACGAATTAAACCAAAAATTTAAAATTAAGTTTAAGGTTCAGTTGATCTTAAGTTTAAACTCGCACTGTGAAATCGGGGGTCAGTGTATGGAACCAGTTTAACCAATACTCAGATCACAGGATGTTAAGTACCAGAAGTTAATTATCAATGAAAACATAACATCGACAAGGTACTGAAAAAAGAACCAAGCCAAATTCTAGTTGTTAATTACAACAAAGAATTAAGAGTCCATCATGGCATTTTGAAGGAAACGAATGTTAATCGAAACATGAAAGAAAAATACGACCAATTAAAATTAAAAAAAAAGCTCGTAACATTTTTTAAACAAGCATTCAAAAGTATAAGTCCTCGCAACATAAGTCCCAATTTAGCTTTTTGCGACTTATGTCCCACATAGATAAGACATAAGGCCAAAAAACTAATTTGGGACTAATAATCCAAAAGCTTGGCGAGTAAGGGGCAGCATGCCGTTATGCCCTGAACTTTTTAAAACTTATTGTTTAAATTTGAAATCTATTTTATGTTTTGAATAAAGACAGTGTGTCATATGGCTGTTAGAAAGTTTGGGAGTTTTGTTCCATCAACACCAAACAAAAGTTGGGAATTATTTCCCACCGAGGTGGGATATAAGATCCACATTAGTTTTTGGGACTTATGTCTCGCCTCGGTGGGTTGTACAGGCAAGTGTTCACACGGATCCTTCTATGTCTACTCGTCGACGCGCTACTCAATTGGGCATCTCCAAAACATCGCTACGACATATTCGTAAAGTTGATCGGAGGATGTTTCCATATAAAATTTAATTGGCCCAAGAATAAGGAGTGCACCACAACTGCTACAATAAGCCAATATGTCACTCAAAGTTGGCCCACCCTGTACAAAAAGGAATTTGAGATTGAAGTGATGTGATTGAATCAGAAATCCTTAAGTTTTGAAATCAGTCTGGAAGTTATTTTCTACGAAATATTAAAAACTGCAGAAATTTCAAGGCTCTTTTGAGTTTTCATTATCATAGTAAGCGAAACGTTTTTACCAAAATTCATATAAAGGAACGATGTTTTGGAATATTTTTCGTACTAGGTACTTCTTCTCATTTTACCTGTATTATCACGTCCTATTTTTTTTCCCATCTTATGTGGAACACTGTAATGAATAATAAACATAACATTTGCATGAATTCAAATGTAAGCTTAACTGGGTAGCAATGTATCACAAACCAAGAAGATGTTACCCCATTTATATTATTTAAATATTCATCTCATCTCTTTTACTGATTATCTATACATTTTTGACAGTAAGCCCATGGATATTTGGCTAAGACGCATAGCGCGTGGGTGTAAGTATCGAATATTCTGGAAATGCCAACTCGGAAGCCTAATCTTTTTAAAAATAAAATAAAGCAAACGTCATCACCACTCCACTTTCTGAAATCATTTTTCTTTGTTGAACTTCGTCACTTGACAGCCAAGCCAACTGAAAAAAAATCAGATTTCTGACCTGCTTTCAACATTATTTTCTTTAAAGATTTTTTTCATCAGGCATCAGGGAGAACAAAAACATAAAATCATTCCAATAATACCAAGGGATTCTTAAATGTACTTACAGAGAATTAAAATACATAAAAGGTAAATAATGTAGAAAAGAATCCACTCCATATAACAAAACAGTCAGTGGTAGTGTAGTGGATATTTTTAAATGATTATTTTGTATATTAGCTGTGTTCCCTAAATATGTGCACATAAATGAACAGACTCTCATTTTATTAAGGAATGGGGTTAAAATTATATCAGGGAAAGACACAGTTTTACAAAACTACAGAAAATTATTGAACACAAATCTTAGCCTTTTTTTAACGTCACAACAAAAGTGAATTTTCGAAAATGTTTAATTAAAGTTTTTTTTTACAAAAAACAATTATTTATTATTTATTGACAACTTTTATATTGTTTTGATGTATAAACATCTAAGCTCTTGGCAGGTGTAAGATTGAGAGGTTACGATGCGGAAGTTTACGCACGTCATTGTGTTTAAGCTCATCGAAAGTTTGGGGAATTTGATAAGGGATTTTTTTTTTTAATTGTTAATTTGGGAGGGACTTTTTTGGGCAAAAAGAGTTTGATCATAATTAAGGTTAGACCGTACTCGTAGGAACTATACTTCACAACTTTTTTGTATAAAATAGTATTTAGTTCAGTTCGACCGAAATTCTCCGAGCCTCGGTTGTCTCGGCAGACAAAAAAAAAGCATTTTAAAAATTGCTTTTAAGGAGCCAGTTATAGCTTGCATTGAAAACTTTGTCCACCAATTGTGAGGCACTTACAAAAATAAAACTGATGTCGTTTTGGTTTTGGTATCAAAATGAAGCTGATAAGATATATAATTCTGTTTATCAAAAAAATATTTTATTTGCCTGATACCTACCACTTTCTTGTAAAATCACTTTTAATTTTTCAATAACGGCAAGCATTTTCAATGAACAGCTGACATTTCATTCCCAAAAGTGGAGCACAGACGCTCCAATGCGGACGTTCACTCACTTATTAAATATGTTATCTCGAATACCAAGCTATCAGAGTAAATCCATGAACGATTTAGATAGGTTAGCTGAGAGCTGTCAAAAATCCGAACAAAACGCATACTAAATGAATTTTGCAGTCAGCTGGTCTATACATTTGTTCTCGGACAGCTAGTTATTCCAAATTGTTTGGAATAGGGGGGGAAATTGTGTTTTTGCAAACATAAATAAAAACAAAAAAATCCCCACTCAAAAACACAAATTTATTAAATTTTTTTTAATTAATGTACTTCGCCCCAAAGTGTTCGACCATTTTTCTCCAAATCTATCAATTGTGCGATAAAAAGCGACCGCGAGTCGCGACGCTAGACATTGGTTAACTTTTGAATTTTTCAGCGCTTCGCGTCGTTTGACAAATGATAACAGAAAAAAAACATCTTGTTTGTTATTGCAATTATTATTGATCTTCGTCGGGTCCCTTCAACGCAAAAATAAACATTTACAATAAATTGAAAGCTTTGAAATCCCACAAGAGCGATTGTAGCTGAAGAGCTCTCAACACAATTCAGCTTTCACATTTCGAAATGCAAAAGCTGCTGCTCTTGTTAAAGAAGGAGACATCAATTTGGTACGGCTCCCTGGAAAAAGCGTATTATGGAACGCGAAATACGGATTCCAGAAGTCAAAATATCTGGACCCAGATCCACAAAAGGCATTATTGATTTTAAAAAGGAATACTAATATTGGAAAAATGCCATACATGGAATTGGTCTAGACCAATTTTTTTGTACATTTTTGTTCAAGTCGTCAAATAAGACTGTACAATTTTATCAGTCAATAAGATGCTGCTCCAATTATATATGCAACAGGAAGAGTAGCTCTTACGCTGACGCACGTGGATGGACAAAAATCAAAACATATTTTCCTATATTAATCGGTATTGCAATGTGGAATTGGGCCGTTCCCTGTTTCAAGACAACTAAATGAAAATCAGGATGCAGTGCCCATCAGCAACTGGCTTCCTACGCCTGATCCCTAATGTGACAACTATATTTTGTTTTAAAGGAAGAAGTATGTAAAGTTATTATGTTGTTAATTTTTCTTCGTAGAGGTTCGACGAACCTAAAGCATTATTGAACGCAATAATTTGGTCGTTTACAGCCTATCTCACTTTAGAGCAGTATGCAAAGGCTTGTTGCCCAGGAAAAGAAAAGCCAAATGTATATATTCGCATTGACGGCAACCATTTTATGAGAAGGATGGTCCATATTTTTGAAGATTGTTGGTTTGAGAATAAAAACATTCTATCTCGCTGCAATTGGAATGCTCTTGTTGTGTTCAGGGTTGACAAAAGCAAGAGCAATTATTAAATCCATTTTAACAATATCAGCGAGTGAAACGATTGGAGTAGGTACACCCACATTGAATGCTGGCGAACAGCTGCTTCAAAAATTAAGCACCGAAAATACAACGGACTATATCAAAATTCAAGATTTAGAAGGTGATGAAGAGGACGAAACATCCAATTAAGACATGTCAGAAATTGATAACAATGAACCTGCAGTTCAAAATAAGAAAAACGAATTTTGGAAAAAATTGGAAGGACGAAATTGAGAATGAAGTTAAAAACACTTCTGAACAATGAAGAAGGAGAAAGAGACAACGCCCGTTTTTCACCTCAAATTGGACAACGTTTGCTGGCAAAAATTGAAACTACACCTCTATGGGGAAATTTGTGTCAGCACATTTTTGGGTATGGTCGATTTCGTGCAACAAGTGCGGCAATTGAGGGAGTATTCAATCTAATTAAAATTCATACCCTTAACAAAAAACCTTTGATAGTTGATATCTTGGTAGGAGCCCTTATAAAACAGGACGAAGGAAAATGGGCAATTTTCGAAACAAATTTAACCAAAAAAAATCTGCAGAATTTACGACTCAAGATCAAAATATTGTAGATATTTCTGATAATGTCTTTAAACTTGTCTATTGATGGAAAAAATGCATCTAATATAGACATTAAAATCGAGATTAATGATGACAGCTACAACAACTTTTCGTGCAATGAAAAAGAAAATTCGAAACAGATTCCCAAAATTAAAAACGTTCGATGCGAACAAAAATTGTTCAGATTGCTTAAAGAATAAATACCCTGATGGGATGCCTTCTTGCATTTTATGCACAAAAAAGGTACATGCGTCCCAAGAATGTTCAGTATCGGTCGATAATGAAGAATATTATGGAGATACAAGAATATATAAAACCTGTTCTTAAGATCCTCAGAAACGCGAACGACTGGCGAGAACTGGAAAAGGCAAGGCGAATGCGTTAACATGCGAAGAACTGGAAGGTATTTTGGTGCCAACAAAGAAATGTTGAAAGAAGCAATGCAATTTGAAAGACATAGAACTATACCCATTCTCAAAATGGCAACTGCATGAGCTTGCAACTCTTTACAATAAAAAAGTGTAAGATATCTCCCCAACGAGCTTGCACATTTGATAGCATTTTCCAAATTATTTTAGCATCTGCCACTGATAATAAAACCATTCAAGATTACATCGAATACAACAAAACCATGAATTTATTATTTAAACTTGTTCAAGATACAATGATCAGTGGAATAAAAGCCGAAACTTATCGCTAACGAGCACAGATTCTTGTAGAACTTTTAGGCACGGAATTAAAAAAAGAGGGCATCACAAATATAAATTGTGAAATGAATGTCGGACACCTTTTCTCTATTATTCTGCAACACTCCCAATTTTATTCAGGAATCGGAATGCTTAGGAGGTTGTAAGAAAGAGAATTTTTCTATAAAAATGTATTCTGTCAGCGACTCTAAACTGTTCCAGTCGAACTTTGAAGAAACTGCTTTCGAAAATATAATACCAAAAAAAGTAGGACCATGTACTATATGTAATGGAAATGATAAGGAAATATTGAAGATATCTAAAATAGGTATGTTATTTTCATTCAATTAACTATTAAATTATTTATCAATTTTATTCCTATGAAATAAAATTAAAGATTTTTTTTTTAAGCAAAAATTCTTATATTGCAAATATAAGAAATAAAAAAAATTATGCACCGAAAATACAACGGACTATATCAAAATCCAAGAACTAATTCAAGATTTAGAAGGTGATGAAGAGGACGAAACATCCAATGAAGACATGTCAGAAATTGATAACAATGAACCTGCAGTTCAAAATAAGAACAACGAATTTTGGAAAATTTGGAGGGCCGAAATTGAAAATGAAGTTAAAAACACTTCTGAACAATGAAGGAGACAGAGACAACGCCCGTTTTTCACCTCAAATTGGACAACGTTTGCTGGCAAAAATTGAAACTATACCTCTATGGGGAAATTTGTGTCAGCACATTTTTTGGTATGGTCGAATTCCTGCAACCAGTGCGGCAATTGAGGGATAATTTAATCTAATTAAAACTCATACCCTTTCGACAGACGGCACTTGTTGCCATGTTCTATTTTCTTTTGAATATTTCTTTGTCATTCATATATGTATTCATAAATCTAAATAAAGAATTTTGTAATAAAAATAATAACATACCCTTAACAAAAAACCATTGAGAGTTGATATTTTGGTAGAAACCCTTATAAAACAGGTCGAAGGAAGATTGGCAATTTTCAAAACAAATTTAACAAAAAAAAATTCCAGAGTCTACGACTCAAGATCAAAATATTCTAGATATTTCTGATATGTATTTAAACTTGTCGATTGATGGAAAAAATGCATCTAACATAGATATTAAAATCGAGATTGAGGATGACAGCTACAACTTTTCGTGCAATGAGAAAGAAAATTCGAAACAGCTTCCCAGAAAAAAATTAAAAAGCCCAGAATTGACTTGCCTAAATTATAGGATATATAACGTTCGATGCGAATAAAAATTGTTCAGATTGTTTAAAGAATCAATACCCTGATGGGATGCATTCTTGCATTTTATGCACAAGAAAGGTACATACGTCCCCAAGAATGTTCAGTATCGGTGGATAATGAAGAATATTATGGAGATGCAAGGATATGTAAAACTTGTTTTGAAGATCCTCAGAAACGCGAACGACTGGCGAGAACTGGAAAAGGCAAGGCGAATGCGTTAACATGCGAAGAACTGGAAGGTATTTTGGTGCCACCAAAGAAATGTTGAAAGAAGCAATACATTGCAAATATCAGAAATAAATAAATTTAATTTAATTTCAGGCAAAATTATAGCTTTCGAACGATTTGAAACGAGGTCCGTTCGCAGAATCGGATTCCTGTTTCAATTCGTAATTGCAGTATGAAAGCCGAATACAAATTAACAGGATTTGTAAATTATTCTGGACCATTGGTGGCAACAAGACACAATGTACCTTTACACAGCCGTCACTAACAGAAATCTAGGAAAATGGGTCAATTTATAATAATTTATTTGGCAAACCCGAAATTATATACAAAGATATAAAAGTAATCCTGGGAATACTAATTTATGTTGATAATTCTTAATTTTTATTAATAGTAAATCTTTTATGTTTCAAATAATTAAAATTGTAAAATCAAAATCCATTGTACATTATTTTCGATTCAATAATGAAACTACATATATTTATGTATATATGTTAGAAAAAGGCTGATTGCACAATTATTCAAGGACGTCGAGCGACAATTTTTTAAGCAAATTTTATTGTAAAGTTATAAATAAGTAGTAAAGCACATATAGTTTTGGTATGAAAGTACTAGGTGAAAAATCGTGGATTAGGTAGTAGTCTTTTCATATTATAAAAAACAACTAAAGCGAATTTTTTTTTCTGTAACAAACATTTCAGATTTGACTGACGGCCTAGTCTATAAAATTTGCATTTCGTCCTGGCGATCTCACTTCGATTCATTCAGTTGGCTAGTGAGGACCCTACTAATAAGCACTTTTTGTTAACTGCAATGCATCTTACATGGATTTTTTGGCAAGTGGTTTCTTGTTAACTTTATCCAACAAGATTAAAAATTTTAATCATTAAAATTGGAATATTTTTTCCTTGGCCAGACATATTTAATTAGGAAGGTGTTTTGTATTATTTTAATCGAACCTGTTGAATTATTGATTCAAAATAGATTTTTACGCCCTTTGGACGCATTATAATAGATTAAGATTATAGCTTTTTTATTTATGAATTTTGAAGCATAAAACAAAATTAAGCGCTAAAGGAAAACAAACTGTTGTATTTTATCAGCTAATTTCAAATCTGTACTTACAAGAATTTTTGTCAGGTAAACTTCAATAAAAGTATACAAAAAAAAAGGCAATTAAGCGGGAAAGGTAGTTAAGCGCGAGGTACTTATAAGAAGAGTTTTATATGAAAAAATCCTCAGAATTTTGATTCTAATATGCTGCTAGAAAATACAAACTTATTTTGCTTCTTATTTCGAAATTATATTTATTGTATAAATGAATCGAAAAGATTATTATATTCATCTAAATTGTCATTCTCTCTGACCGCTATTGCCCATGCATTCTTGAATTGTTCAAAGAAAATTGTAAATAATGAACTTGTATGCGTAAGATAATTTTTACTCCGGTATGATAATTTCGAGCTCAATGTATGATGATACTTTCTTAGGAGTCAGGAACGTATGATTTCCCCATACGTCGCGTCGCAGCGCCAACCGTTGATCGATGATCGAATTACCAATGGCAATTGACACTACTTTTACTACACTGCCTATGAGCCTGGTTACACGAGCGTAAAAAGTAATCAACTTAAGAAAGAGAGCGGATGATTTTTCGAATGAAAAAATAGGCCAAGTTTATTTTTCTCATTTTCAGATATGAGTATTGTGTTAAAAATCATATTTCATTCTAAAACCTTCCCGTTTGGCAGATATTTTCATTTTTATTTTGCAACCGAAGGAGAAGGTACTAACCAATAGCTTTGTTTAATCGTACAATTTCCATTTCTTTGTATTTGTAACAGACCTGGTTCCTCGTCCAACAAAAATAGTCAGTACAGGCCTTATGGGAGATCTTTTTGAAATCCACTGTTGCCTGTTGCTGAAATTACCACTGACTATTTTTGTTAGACGGATTATTATAAGTAAGTATTCAAATCAATTTAATTGAAAATCTTTAAAATAAAATACAAACTATGTACTTTAATTAATTAGTTAAAAATAGTACCTACCTATTTTCTATAAATTAAAAATGATTAGATAACATTTAAATATCGGCCAAAACCCGAGGCGACGCCTTTCAATATATAGGCTAGCAAAGCAGCCATTTGCAAAATACCTATTTGCAATATAAAAATATCACTCAATATCCATTCACACCTACAATCCACATTTGCTGCCACTCTTTCGAAATTGAAAAAAAAAAAACGAAATAACCTGGCAATGAACCGGCACACATACGAAATACGGAGAAATGTAAAGGGGTAAATGCCTATTAAAATTATTAAAAATCTTAAGATCAACCTACCGACCTACCCACTAAATAATAAAGAATAATAGAATAAAAATATAAATATAAAATAAAAAAATATAATTTATTCAAACCACATCCATTCCGCGCTTTATATGTGGAATCAATACCAACAGAAGCATCCAGCAAACAAGGAACCACCACCATTTCAATACAACAATCACTACACAAATATTATTCTTAATTTTGGCACTCATCTTTGTTCACTCTTACCGAATTATTAATTACAATATTATTATTGGAAACGGCACTACCAATAATACAATACAACATATCTAATACTTAAACACATTTTACCAATAAAAAAAAATAAACACGACACCCTCCAGCCACAGAGATCCACCAACCCGATAGGAACGAAATTCTAAGTTTGTTTGAAAACTCAAAACGATCGTCATCGTCTACGGTGAATTATGTTGGTTGTAAAATAACAACAACACAACAATAAGAAACTCGTAGCGTAGGTATGCAGTGCCACAATTGGATAACAGTACCGAAAGCTCTCCATGAAATTAAAAATAGAATGCATGTGGAAGTTGATGTAAAGAATAACTGTTATCTTAGTTTTGCCCCTGAATTTATAGTACATATATCGAACTGTTCTCTTTTTAAGGTTTTATGTATTTACTTTAAGGTATATGTAAAAACCAGAGATGAGCTACCATATTTGCCATAAGCAAATTTTTATGTGCCGTACCTATTGCAGTTACCATGTCCGTCTACAGTACGAATACAAAAAAATAGATCACATAACATAGGTACCTTACCTAGGTATATAACGCGATTGAATGCGGACACTTAACTTGTTTGTAAACTTTGACTTTACAAATATAATAAGGGTAAGTATTAAATAATGAAACGGTGGACAACGCATATAAACATTTCAAATAAAATATCTGGTTTCTGAGGTTTATAAAGGTTTTCCGCCATTGCAGGATCATTGGAAAAAAAATTTTTGGGAATTTTTACATTAACAGAACATAGTGAATATGAATTTAAGTGTATAAGTCTGAGAGGCAACGGTTTGATATTGCTGAACATCTGTGGGGATGGGGAATTTGAGGTTGACTATACGACGTTATAAATATAATGGCAAAATTTCCAAGGCACATACATTTTTTGTTGTAAAATATTGTACCTAACTCAAAATGTATTTATTTATTTTACGTGTATCCAAAAAAAACATACATATTTGGGGCGTTCGGCGTCGCACAGCTTTCATATAGTCCGGTATTACACAGCGCGTGTTTACCCCTGCGTGAATGAAGTGCGAAAGAGAAAGAACGAACGAAAAGATGAAACAGAAATAAATCTATCTGAACACGCGCGGGTAGGAATTTCCCTGCGTGTTTTTGACGTTTCTCCTTCTGCTCTTTCTTTCTTTTTCGTATTTGCTTCATTTAATTTTCGTGTTGATGAATGAACACCAATCCGAATAGCTGACGAATTTAAATGGAACAAAGAAAAAACTTCTAAGCTTATTCTAAATTACCAAATGACCCCCATTCTGTACAATTATTGTCTTTGTCATCCGGAATACCTATATAAATAATTTTGCCTTCCATTTTTCTTTTAAAAATTATTTTTGTTCAATATCTGCACTGAGCAAAGAAAATAAAATGAAAGATAGCTGTCAAATAAACGCGCAATACTGAAAATGAAAAAAGGCTTCGTGTAATAACACGCGCGTTACCGAATAAAAGTTCCAAAGAAAATAACCAAGACTTGGGCGTTACAGTCACGCGCTTGTAATACCTGACATACATTGCTGAAAAATGTTCTGTGCGTTTGTGAACGCAATAGGTAACCATTTCTGTCAAAAGTCAAAGCAGAGAAAAAAAAACAATTGCTTACGATTACGCTTTAGCTCAAAGTGAATTTAACATACATTTGTTGGATAAAATATAAATTTAAAATGAATCAGGAAATAAGAATCACACATGTTTCAACCGAATAAGAAGAAGATGATGTATAAGGGACTTAATTAAAGTTCACAAACAACAATTGAAAAGACAATACCTAATGTCGATTTCGTTTCAATAGAAACATCGATCTGCCGTCGATCCGCCGTAAATTTTTTTTCTGAAAATCAAATTCGTTTCAAATTAAAACCAATTTTTTTCTGGAAGCACAGATCCATATAGAACTCTTTTTGGAGAAGGATTCAAAACGGATTTGTACACAGATTCTTACACACACTACAATATTTGTTTTGAAGTTTCTCAATCGTTGTGTTGTGAATTAATATTTATTTTGTGGCAGTGTACAGAAAAAGTAAATTAATATATTAAAAAAAGTGCAAGTTTAGGAACTCCCCCGCGTAGAAATAGGAAAATAAAAACTAAATAATGATGTATTAACGAATTGAAGATTTGTTTTTTTTTTTTAAAGCTGCTAAGCAACACACACAATCCCAAAAAGAGATTGGGTCCGTAATCGTTCGTTTCAAAGCAATTATAATTATTATTTCAAGACGAAAAAAATATTTACTTGAAACCAATTCTATAAATTTAATTATTCTTATAAGAATGTAATTGGATATTTTTTTTTGTTAAATAGGTATGTTTGTTGAATTAATTATTAACTTTAAAAAAGAAATCGTAAACTTTTTTTCGAAGCTAAACAACTTATTTAATTATGCTCTTAAACCTCCTAGATATTCAGATTTTTGGTGTAACGTCAATAGTTTTATGCAAATTTTAAGCCCTAAATCATTTATTAACGGACTTACAAGCTGATAAATAAATGTATGTACAAATTATAAATGTATCAAATTTTTGTATTTTTGCATCTATGAATTCGATTCAATCGCAATAACTGGGTTGCTGCATTTCTTGTGATTTTCTTTCATTTATTTGCTTCTAAATTTCAGCCCACTCAATTGATCGCTTATCGATTAACGTAGGAACAGCAAGAAATAATATTTCAAGTCTTAATCAGCTTTTGGCGAGTATAGTGGCTTTTAATTATGTACATACCAGTTTTCGTATTCGAACAATAAAATAACAGATACCTATGGGAAAAATTAATAAGATATGCAATTTTTGCAAAGCCAAAAAAATGGGCTAAGGAATTTAAAAGCATATGTTGTCCGTCTATTGTCGAGCCACCTGAACCTTTAAAAATATGATAAATGGAGATAATCCGCAATCTAGGAAATTGCTGGATAATTTGAGATCATATAATACACTTTTACAAATGACATTTTCCAGTGCAAAGGGATCTTAGGGATAGTCGATCTCGTACTGTGGAAGTGTTAAGACGTTTTCGGCTTCCCAGTTCTTCCAATTAATATTCGTGTGTGAGCTTAATTTCTAAATTAAATCAAAATTTCACAAGTGGTGCAGTAGCACAGGGATAGAGTGGCCGACCGAGAATCCGAGGGTCGCCAGTTCGATTCCCAAGAGGGCATCAGAACTTTATCAGCTTTTTTTCACAACCGTGAAGTAGTTAACTTTATTGGTTGGGAAAACGAGCAAAGGAGGAGGAGTTTAAGCACCGGGGCATCGAAAGGTGTCCTAGGGCCAATGAGGTCAGCGATGGCATCAGCTGAGGGAACATCGAAAGATGTTCCAACTACAAGCAGTGATTCTGCAGCAACAACATCAACAGCAATAACAACAACGGCAACATCATCCGATGCTAATCAAAAGCGCAGAAAGAGGATCAAGTGCGCACCAAATTTGGTAAAAAGGAGATCCACGGCCACCTCAGCAAAGCTGCCAGCTGGGGTGCATACGTCCGATATAGACGAGACGTCAGAGGCAGCAAGACAAACCGAGTTAGACACTTCACCCGAAGAGGGTATAGCATATATGTCTGAAGAAGGAGAAGGGCACTTCACGACGGGCGATAGTACTGCCTTCGTGAACCTCTCCACATCAGAGGCGTCATCTGAGGAGGACGAACAAAGAATGTTCGCCCAAATTGATGCTTTGGAGGCAGAAATAGAAAAGATAAAAAGTAAAGTTAAGGCCAGCCAAGAAGCGCGCCGAGCGAGGCAACTAAAAGAACTCGAAGAAAAAGAACAACAACAGAAAAAAGAACAAATACAAAAACAACAGCCACAGCAGCAGCCAAAACAACAACGGCAAAAACAACAACAACAACAGCAACAGCAGCAGACACAAGTCCAGAAACAACCGCAAGAAAAACAGCAGCAGCAGATTCAAAAGCAGCAGAATCAACAGCCGCAGAAAAATCAGTCTCAGCAGCAGCAGCCACAGCCGCCGATCATGAAAAAAGAAAAGGTGCCACCCATTAATACTTATAAAATGGAGTTACAGGATACCATAAATCTATGTAAGTTGACCATAGGTCAAAATTTTACTATTAAAAGATTAAATAACGATAGGCATGCTATCCAGTGCTTCACACTGGAACAGCACAAAAAAATTAAAGAGTTGCTGAAAGAAACTACTACCGAATTCTTTAGTTTCACTCCTAAAACCGAAAAATTTCAAACGGTCCTTTTGAAGGGCATAGATTCCTACACGGAACCACAGGTGCTCTTAAATGAACTCCGCCAAAAAGCGAATGACGATCTCGACTTTATCGGGGTCAAGCCGTTCGCTACAGTTAGAGCTAGGCGGGAGAAGCGGAGTCTTCCCTTCTTCCTCGTTCAACTTTCACCCAGCAGCAAACTGGATAGTTTGAGGAGTATATCCGTCCTCAACTGCCAGGTTGTAACTTGGGACAAATTAAAAAGGCGCGGCGACATGCTTCAATGCATGCGCTGCCAAAGGTTCGGCCACGCCGCAGCAAACTGCGAAATGCAGTCACGCTGCGTTAAGTGTGGAGAGAACCACAATGCAGATGAATGCAAGTTAGGAAAAGAACGGGTCGAAGATAGGACCCAGCTTAAATGTGTACTCTGCCGAGGCGCCGGACACCCCGCTAATTATCGGGGATGCCCGACGTTTCAGCTTATAAAAAACAATAAAGCAGCAAAGCAAACAGTGGTAGAAAAGCGTCCAACAGTGCGCCCTCCTACAACAACGTCCGTCAACCCCCAAATTTCTTACGCCCAAATGGCGTCAGGAAGGGGAAGCACGGTACAGCCTACACCAAAGGTCGCCCAACAGGCCCCCGTGCCTAAGGCGCCGGCGGCACAGGCGGATATTATGGGCGTTCTACTGGCCATCCAGGGCCAGTTGAACGGCCTCCAAAACCAGATCAGGGAGCAGGCGACTAGGGTGGATTATCTCTACTCTGTTTTGCCGAGCTTAACGCAACTTAGAGGTTAAGGGCGCGCTGCCGGAGAGGCCCTTTAAGATCCTAGCTGTGAATGTAAATTCATTGATTAGGACCGAACGTAGAGCGAATTTATTCCAATTGCTTAAAGACATAAGTCCAGATGTGTTTATGGCTAGCGAAACTAAGCTTAACCAGAAACATAAATTGACTAACAACAATTACAATATCGTAAGAAGAGACCGACCCAACTCCACGCAAGGAGGAGGCGTCGCAATCTTTATACGTAAAGGCATTAGTCATAAGGTAATATATAATAGTGATGTGCGAAAATTTCGGACGTTAGAGGCATGCATCATATGCATTCATCTCCAACAGGGGAAGCGAATGTATGTGATCGCTGCCTATGCACCGGAAACACCTCAGCCCACGCAGTTTATAACAGAGCTTGAAAAGCTTTTTGAATGCTTAAGATTGAGCTCGGAAGAGAATTACTATATATTGGCGGGTGATTTAAACGCCAAGCACACAGATTGGGGAAATCAAATACAAAATCCTCGAGGTAACCATCTATTTAATTGGATGGGTCGATACAACCTTGAGTATCGCATCGATCTTCTAGCCACAGACAGGCCATCGTTCCCAAGAAGCGGTGCCTATCTGGATCTATTGCTTAAAGACGCAAGACTAACAAGTACTGACGCTGTGGGTCAAAGGCCAAGAAATTGTTTACGAACGATCGAGTACGACAGTGACCACTGCGGACTCGCAGCCGTAATACAACTTCCGAACCAGCTTATGGAGTTGGAGGAGTATGTGCCTGTGCATACTTACAATTACAGTAAGGTGCGCTGGCCACGTTTCTCCAATGCCTTATTGAGTGAATTACGTTCAAATGGTATATCCCCACCAAATGACAGGAACCTAACAAATACTGAAATCGACAGATACTTAGAACAAATTGACGAAACGATTCTACGAACAATGAACAGAACAATACCGAAATACAAAGAACGTAACGCAACTGACATGTACCGTAACGCGACAATTGACGCACTTCACAGACAAAAAAGTGGACTACTGACAAGACTAAAACGCTTGTACAGGCGGTTTACTGATACACGAGACCTGGAGATTAGGACACTGAAGTCGTCCATCAAAAACATCAACCAATTGATCAAAGAAAATTATAGATTGGCTATTAATTCGTTCTGGGACAATAAAATTCGTGCCGTTAACTCCAGCGACCCAAGTATGTTCCCAAAAATTAATAAGATTTTTAGAAGAAAGGATCAAAACGATCTTCCGTGTCTTAAGCTCCAGAGGACGACAGAGAACAGAGACGTACTTCTGACAGCAGGCATAGACCCAGAGGATGCCGTATTGGACGATGACCTCTATATAATCGAAGATCCGCAGGAGAGAGTGGAGGCTGTGGGGGCTGCTTTCCAGCAAGTGTACAAGGTGAATGCTAGCATTCGCCCGAATCATGACCTGGAGAACAGAGCTCTGCTTCATCACTTATGGCTCCGGAACGATATAACCGAATGGCGATCTGAGAACCTTGGTTTTACCAGGTTTAATGATGAAGATTTGGCAAACGCCATAATCGCCGACCGAAATGGGCCCAGCCCCCTGTTAATTTCGAAGAATGAGCTCCAGCTCATCTTCGATTCATTAAAGAAAAAGAAGTCTGCAGGACTCGATGGTATATCCAACGTTGTACTACGACATTTGCCTCAAGAAGCAGTTGACATTTATACCACACTGTTTAACAACGCGCTGAATAATGCATATTATCCAGTGCGGTGGAAGACAGCTGTGGTGCACCCTCTCCCAAAAAAGGGAAAGGACAACTCCAATCCGGCGAATCTCCGGTCGATAAGTCTTCTTCCGAGTATCAGCAAAGTGTTTGAAAAGGTTATTAATAGAGCCCTGTTCAAATGGGCGGAGGACAAAAATATCATCCCGGATAATCAGTTCGGTTTTAAGGCGGGACATGACACAATTCATGCCGCGTCTAAACTTGTTTCTGATATCCAATGGAACAAAACTAAAAAACAGTGTACGGGTGCCTGTCTGGTTGATTTGGAGAAGGCCTTCGACACCGTATGGTTAGAAGGTCTCTATCTAAAGCTAACCAGACTAGGTATAAGTAAACCTCTATTGTATATGCTTTATGACATGCTAAATGGTAGAAAGTTTGTTGTCAAGAGTGGCAATGTAACTTCTACTGCAATTTTTAATATTAATAATGGTCTTCAGCAGGGAGCGGTTAACTCGCCGATTCTATTCAACATTTACACCAGCGATCTGATAGGTAGTCTAACTCAGGCAATTGCGTACGCCGACGATCTAATTGCGTACAGAACAGCTCATACAGTTGAGGTCATCAAAAGTCTCTTGCAGAGTGACTTCGACAAGATTCAGCGATATTGTGATGACTGGAAGTTGAAAATCAACTTCCAGAAATCAGAAACTATTTTGTTTAGGACTCCGCTGTCTAGCGCCTCAAGGGATACGAGAAAGAACTGGCGCAAGCTGGTGATCGTAGGGCCACATGGACATCCACTGGCGAGTAAAAGTGTAGTAAAGTACCTTGGCATCTGGTTGGATCAGTACCTGTATTTCGACAGACATATAGGTGCTGCTTTGGCCAGGGCTAGGGGAGCCTTAGCCTTGACAAAACGACTGTTTTATAGCAGCCGTCTTGACAGCAGGGTGAAGGTGATTTGCTACATGGCCCTCATCAGGCCGATGATTGCCTACGGATGCCCGGTGTGGTTCAACGTTGCCCCATCTCAAATGGAAAAGATTCGGGTGTTTGAGAGGCAATGTCTTAGACGTTGCCTTGGATTACACAGAACACCAGAGTCGGAGTACACAAGATATTATTCCAACCAGGTTCTATACAACGGAGCCAACATAAACAGAATAGATAATTTTTTGTTCAAGCTGATTCGGGGTCACGTTGCAAGAGCGATGTCCTCAACTAACAGCTTAATTTTTGGGGCTTATTACCCCAATAACGAATATTTTGAGAGTGCGCGGTTAAGTGGTTACATCCCTCCTGAGGCATTCCTCTATTTAGACAGTCGAGGGCTGATACAGGATGGAGGGGCGGTTCCGCTCATCTACCACGTCAGCCGGAAAACTGTGGATAGGCGACTCCTGTATAGTCGAGACGTCATCGCTCAAGGTGGAGAAGAGCGCCTTCGGTTCAGTAGGACTGTGTCCAATCGGGACCGGAGGGATAGGGCGAAACAGGAGAACCAGTTCTGGTGGCTCTCTGAACAGCATCGTGATATTTAAAGTCGATGAAGATGATATATCTTGGCCGACTTACATAGATTTAGGGCATTAGGTATAGGTAACAGTCAGGGTAGCACCAAAAAAAAATTAAAAATATGTATGTATGCGGGGGCATGCGTGCATGTATCTGCGTGTCTGTACATGTGTGTGCGTACGTATATGTATGTGCGTATGTACATGTGTGGGTGGGTTGCATGCTAGTGTGTGTCTGCATGCATATAAAAAATAAACAAAAAAAAAATTAAAAAACGAAAAAAATGCTGCTGTGGCTGTTCTAGTTTTTAAGTAGTTATAAGTATTATTAGGTATTTTAAGTAGTTTAAGTTATTTTTAGTTAGTATAAGTTAGTTTTATTTAGTTTTAATTATTTTTAATATATATTTAAGTTTAGTTTATAGGTAAAAAAAAAAAAAAAAAAAAAAAAAAAAAAAAAAAAAAAATGATCAGATACCAAGTTTTCTGTATAAAAGTTTCTTGAAATATAAAATAAATAAAAAAAAAAAAAATTTAGATTTAATTAAAATAGTTTTTAGGTCGAAAGACATTAGTTGTAAGAGTTATTGTTTAATTTAGAGCGCCCGTAAAGGGCCAGTAAATTAGTTGTAAGTTATTGATAATTAGGCTAGTTTTAAACATTTTTGTCTAGCTTTAAGATAGTTATAAGTTAATATGAAATAAAAATGAATTTAAAAAAAAAAAAAAAAAAAAAAAAAAAAAAGGGATCTTAGGGAAAGTGTTTTTTCTTATGGTCAATTTTATGTAGCCTGTGTGGGCTTAAAAAATAATCAGTATTTACTTCTTCGTGAAAATAATAGAACTGCTAATATTGTATATCCAAAAGCTTTGAAATATGAATGTTCGAAAGCATGTTCGAACGTCTATTTTTTTTAAAGCTGTTTCAGTGAGATATAAGGTCTGATCCACACTCTGTCAATTGGCACAAAACCTGTTCCAGACTTACAAATTTGGTAGTTTTGGGGCAGAAGAGAGCGCTCTTGAGAGAGAAAAATATTTCCCCTCCCTGACAATTTCTTGCCCATTCCTGCCCAATAAATTTTTGTGGGCAGAAAATTTGCAATTGTCAGACTGACGTTTGTCATAAACGAAAAAAAAACGTTTCGTATTTGGTGTGGAAAAATATTTGTTGAACAAATAAATTAATTTAGAAACACTAAAATACAAAATAATTAGTTTGAAGAGAAAAAAATGTGAATTTACAGCAAATAAAGAAATAAAAAAAAAACAAATGTGTTGACGTTTAAAAATTGACAGAAAATTGTGCCCAAGCTGTTCCAGACTTTTTCGGACTTTATTTCTCAATGAGAGAATTTTATACCCTTTCTTCAAGTTTTGACAATCTGCCAATTTCTGCCCAAAAAGAGTCTGGATCAGACCTATATATAAGGTCTGATCCACACTCTGCCAATTGGCACAAATTGGCACCAATTCCTGCCAAATCCTGTTCCAGACTTACAAATTTGGTAGTTTTGGGCAGAAGAGAGCGCTTTTGAGAGAGTAAAATATTTCCCCTTCCTGACAATTTCGTGCCAATTTGTGCCCAATAAATTTTTGTATACAGCTATTTGCGGGCAGAAAATTTTCAGGATGACGTTTGTCATAAACGAAAAAAACGTGTCGTAGTAGCTCTGGGAAAATATTTTTTGAACAAATAAATTAATTTAGAAACACTAAAATACAAAATAATTAGTTTGAAGAGAAAAAATGTGAATTTATAGCAAATAAAAAAAATGAAAAAAAAAAAACAAATGTGTTGACGTTTAAGAATTGGCACAAAATTGTGCTCAAGCTGTTCCAGACTTTTTCGGCCTTTACTTTTTATTGAGACAATTTCATCCCCACTCTTCCGAATTTTATAAGCTGCCAATTCCTGCCCAAAAAAAGTCTGGATCAGAACTATACATACAAATCTTTATTTGCTTACATGCGGTCTTCATTAGGGATTAATCTAGTGCAAGCTTTAAAGCATGCTTTCAGTTTCGCAAATGGAGACCGAAATCGCAACTATATTTTCGTAGCATGCGTTAGATAGTATGCTTTCATCGCTTACTGTTCATCGCTTGCCTTATCGCAATGAGAACTCTCATTTTGTTTTGGCGTCCCAAATATAATTTGTTGTTGTTGTTTCTACCAGCATCAGTTGCCTTTGAAGTTCTTCAGTAACTAAAAAAATATGCTATGAAATGCCCACCGAAAAAAAATTTGTCTGTTCTTCTGCTACCTGCTTTCTGCAATTGCTATTACGTTTGCTTTTAAATTTATCGCTTACACGCGGTCTTCATTAGCGATAAATTTAAAAGCAAACGCAATAGCAGAAAGCAGGTAGCAGAGAGACAGAAAAATTTTCGTTGGTAGGCATTTCATTGCATACTTTTTTAGTTACTCAAGAATGTCGAAGGCAACTAATTCTGGTAGAAACAACAACAACAAATGATATTTGGAAACGCCATAACAAAATGAGAGTTCTCCTTGCGATAAAGCAATCGATGAGCAGTATGCGATGAAAGCATGCTTTCCATCGCATGCTATGAAAATAAAGCTGCGATTTCGGTCTCCATTTGCGATACTGAGAGCATGCTTTAAAGCATGCTCTAGATTCATCGCTAATGGAGACCGCATGTTATGGAGACCGCATGTTACGAAAAGCATATGTAAGTATGTACAGTGGTGTGCAAAATAATATGTGCGAAAATGTATGTTCGAAAGCTTTAATTTTCTTATGAAAAATTGAACCAAGTAGTGCTACTAAAATGACTATTAAAATATGTCGCACCACTCTCAGCCGTTTCTTTTTATTTATTGTCCCTTTAATGATTACTTATGTAAAATTTCGCTGTGCAAGAAAAATTGTTGTATATTTCTAATACTCTCATTCGTGGTTTTAAATTAAGAAGGAAACACCTATAAAATAATCGCGAGAGCTGTTAAGACCAACCCAACATTTTCAATTTTACCAAGCGTTTTTGATATTTTTTTTAACAGACACCTACTATTTTGCACACGACTGTACATAGGTATATAACTTTTTTATTGGGTGATAATATACTTAGTAAAAATTACGGTCAGTCTTATTGAGCATTTGATATGCTTTTAGTCATATTCAAAAATATATTTAGTTCCAAAGCAATGCGAGCACGGGTAGGCCAGTACATATTAAACAAAAATTGTTCGTTAATATTTAGTAAATAAGGGTATTCATCCAACGACGGAAAACCCAGATAAAGTTTGTATGGGAAAAATATTCTACAAATCAGATAAAATTATTTCACGAATTTGATGTAGAAAGAGAATAAACAAACCTCATAAATTTATTTCAATGAACATCTGATCATTTCCCACATTTAAGCAAGTATTTTTAAGGGGGTGTTCATGCAAACGTCTGTCGGAAAATTATATCTTTCTGCAAAGGGGAAAATTATCTCGTTGCATGAATACAATTAATATATTTTTTGAAAGTCAAACGGTTAAAAAAAAGAAAATGGGAATTTTCGGATTTGTAAAAGGTGTTTCTCTTTAAAATGTCTCTCAGCACTGGTGTCAGATACAGTTGCATTGTTTTGGAATATTTTTCGTACAAAATATGCCCTTCCAATGGTACATAATATTGTTCTAAGTTTAACAACATTATTTATAGATATATTTCACACGAACATAAATTATTGTCAACTCAAGAAACAGACAAACACACACCGAATAACGAATTTATTTTCAAAGCAAAACTAATATCAAGATCAATGCCAAAACGGGCTTGTTTATTACACACTGCAAAATAACCATCGGCTTCTCTCTAGTTGCTGCTGGTCGTGGTCGGTCGTCGATGGGTCTTCTGTTCTGGGATAATGGGATAACCTATATACATACATATATAATGGATGAATAGATGAATTATGAGAAGTGCACACACTAAATTACAAAACCAGGACAATTCTAAAATACCTACTGACAGGAAGATTCAATAAACTATACTTCCACCCACACATTCAATACTGTTGGTTGCTTTATTCACTTCGAATGCATTTGTTCCAAACATTGATTTATAAACTCCACGTCCACCACACCAAACTCGACGCGACGTCACTGCCGCCATCATTGCCATTGGTTACACAGAAAAGCCCAGACGAAACCAAACCAAAGAGAACCAAACTGCAATTGAACCAAATTTCCTGCTAAAATACTCAAACGGAAACGCTCCTTCGCCTTTGGCAATTGAAAATCCATTTGGTCGTTGCGCGCAATCAGACAACCACACCGCCTCAAGGATATAATTTAAAAATAATACAGTGATATTGGTTCTGCTCTATCTCTGCTTTTGGTACTGGTCCTGGCTCTTGGATCTGGATCTGGATCTAGAACAGGAACAGCACTACGGTATATGCATTCAATTGTATTTTATTTTTTACGCTACCACCCAACTAATACTCATACATACAAACAATAAATAAAATAAATGAAATGCAATTGGCCCTGTTCGAAAATCCATTAGCGTTCAGCATTATCGTCATCGTCGACGTAGTAGAGCACACAGTGCTCCTGTTCTCAAACCTCTGCCTCTAATGCTCACTGATAGGCTATTAATTTAATTCACAATTTCTTTCCTCTTCAACGGATGTTTTCTTCGAGAGCCAGCTAGAGCTCATTTATTGACCCTGTACGGCACGGCGCGGTGTACGCGCTAGATAATGCCCTAGATCGACAAGGACGCCCTCTTGGAATCTATGATGATACTGGTAATGACTGCTGTTGAAATGAAGGATCGCAATGATAGTGAATTTATTCTTTTTATTTCACTTTTAATTTGGTAACGTTACTACCCACTTGCTGAACGCACCACGTCATGCTGCACAGCGCGCCGCACCGGCCGACACGCTCCACCGAGACATCCTTTATGTCTGCTGATAAAATTCTTGTCATTATTCACACCTTTTTCTTGGGAAAAATAAAGTGAAATTTATGTCTTCCCTGGGGGAATTAAAAACGGTAAAATTCCTTAAAACACATATATTCCAACATTGTGTTAAATTCGTTGTGCTCGCTTTAGATGGGTTACCTATTTACGTATGTAGGTGTATTCGCTTATAGGTATATAAATGAAATGAAGGTAAAGGTAGATGTGGTGCATGTAGTACATTTTCCGAAGGATTAAAATCTTTTGTACTATCATGATAAGGTTGCCACGAGGGGACTATTAACTGAATATGCCAGGACCTGATTCAATGGAAGACGGTAAGGGCTTAAGATGTGAGGGCCTAAACTATACGAACCACAGGTTCTTGCGAGATATGTATTTAAATGTTTTGAACGTTTTTTTTTTTGTTTGCTGTTTATGTATGTGTATAGTGTGTTAATTGGTTTATTATTTCACAACAAATAAAAAGTACAAGAACAAGGTTTTTACAGAAGTTCTTACTACTTTAATTTATATTAGCCGTGTTTTGTTTGCAACTCCATACAGAGTTGTTAAGAAAAACGACATCGAGATTTAGGAATTTCATTTTAATCTTATTGTTGGAAGCACTGGTACATTCAATGGCATTTAAAATTTTAAAACTGTATGTTAATACCATAGGCAAATAAGATAAAGACTCGAAACCTCTAACGTCATTCACATTTGCCTACAATCTCAAACACACATACAAGTAACTTTTCCGGGCATCTTCCAATAGACCCATTGATAAAAACGCATACAAGAATCTTTTGAATTCATTTTCCTATAGGTAAATGGATAACACAGCCCTAGTAATTTGTTTTTGTTTTGTTTTTCGATTTCACATCTATTCATGGATAGAGTGTCAAAGGTACAATTACAACAATGTAAACAAATGGGTTTTTACGGGGTGAAACGTACGAAAGTTTCCAATTTTAATGCGTGTTTTTTTCTAAGCCCCGGGGAAATTTTACGAAAAAAACGATGAGTAGGAATAACAATTTTCATGTTAAATCCAAAAACAACTAATCCACGGGGGTGCTTAGCTTAAACCCAGAGAATTCTCGGGGCTTAGCTTTGGAGAGCATAAAAACTGTGCTACCAAAATCTTTTTCACAAAGTTATCGATAAAATGTATAGAAACTTCAAAACTGACATTTTGACATGTCAGATAATTATCAATTTTTTTTGGTTTGGTTGAGCATTTGGTCTAAGTGTGTCAATTGTTTTCCTGACGGCCATGTCAACCTAACCTAACCTACCTTTTAATATACATTCCGCAAAACAACAACAACAAATCAATTTTAACATTTTTCACTTTTGGATTGCATCAATGGTTTTTTCCACCTCGCCATGAGCGCAACCTTCTACAGCGATTTTCATTTCTGCGTCTATTTTTATTATAGGTATATTAAAACTTGACTGTGAAATTATTATTAAATAAAAAAACATTTCCTAAAGTTGATATTCGTTCAATTAATGAGAATTGAATGAACAATAAAACAAAGGTTTCTCTGAGAAAATTGTTTTCGGCTGCGTTTTGTTGTACACGGGAGCAACCTAATACAGATTATCTGCTACATCCTTGGCATACTTCAATCTTCTTGATCGTCGTCCGCTCTTGCTCAGACCTATATTCCTAATGACATTGGAACTGAGCGTCCCGTCCGAATAAGCAACTCGTCCACTAATATCATGTCACCAGTGACCGACGAATGGGGTAGTTTTCAAGTAGTTGAATTCTATGTACCGCTGTATTTGTGAAAATTAAATTAAAAGAAAATCACATCACCTAAAAACAATTTCCAAAATACCTGATTTCAATTTTCAAATTACTTGATTCACATTTTTTTTTATAAATAATAATTAACTTGGTTCTTTTTATCTTATTTTAATAGAAAAGTAGTTTAAATTCAATAAATATACCTAAATTACACAAAACAAATCAACCCGATGATTTTTAGAAGAATGAGAATGAGGCAAACAGTGATGTTTGTTTTTTCTTGCATTACAGCTGTTCTTCAAATGTCATCTTGCAAATTAACAGTGCTACCAAGTATTTCACTAAGCGCCTTGGTCGTTTTTTTTTCCAATTCCCCCGGGGATTGCAAAAAAACGCACCTTTAGTATGGCTTATTTGTGGTTAGAACCATCATCACAGAACGTCACTTTTGATATCTCTATATAAATTATCGATAACACAATATTATCTATAGTTTGGCATTACCGATTCTATCGGCAGTTAAGACAGGTCCAAGTAATTATCTGGATTTAGCTAACTTCATATAGAGTTAAATTGTTTTTGTATTGACATGTAAATCGCTCAACTCTGATGTCGTTTTTCTCGACAACTCCATATGAAGTTTGAAACAAAACACGGCTATTACATATTAGCTTTTATGGAAAAAATATGTATAGGGATATTCACGATCCGGTGCAACTGGTCTAGTATCATTGTAAAAATGCAAAATTGCAACTTTTTTTTGCACCACAACAACAACACTTTTGCTATACCCTAACCCTATTGCAACAGAAAAATACAATGGTGCAAAATTTGCCTGGTGTCGTTGACAGTTTGACAGCTGTTATTTTCTGTCAGAAATGGTTGTGTTCAAACTGATTTTGCATTTATACTCCAGAGTTGCAATAGAATAGAAAAGGTTTATAAAAAAAAATAAAATTTCGCAATTTTACACCTTTTTGTTGCATCGGATCGTGAATACCCCTTATGTGTGTATACAAGTAAAGTGGATTCTGGCAAGACTGAGAGAAATGAATAATTTAAAATGTCCCTCAGTTTCATATTTCGAACTGAAACATGTATTTTACAAAGATAGAGGGAGAGTGAGTGAGTGAGTGAGTGATTCTTCACTCATGAAAAAAAAAATCCCGAAAAGTGTTATGTTTTTTCATAATGATAAAGCACGACGCTATCAGTGCTACTTCTTAATAAATGATCTTTGAGCACAAAACTGGACAAATAAAAATGAAACCAAATAAACATTTCAGAAACGTTCCTAGAAGCGTCTTCACTAAAAAAAACATTTCAGAAATGTTTCTGAAGTGTTTATTAAATGTTTTTTAAGTAGGTAAATGGGAAACATTTCAGAAACATTTAATGAACAATTCTTTCTGAAATGGTTTCTTAGTTTGGACAAATCTTTACTTACATACCCGCCAAGATCAAAATGAGATTCATCTGAAAAGATGATTTTTTTGGCAAAATCGGCATCTTCTCTAAGTCGATCGCAGGCCCATTTAGCGAAGCGAAAACGCATTGGATGGTCAGTTGGCTTCAACTCCTGAACCAATTGGACTTTGTATGGCGTCATACCAAGGTCTTTATGCAAAATTCGTCTCAATGATGTATCCGAAATGTTCAATTGTTGAGAACGACGGTGAATTGATGTTGATGGCGCTTCACGCACACTTTCTGCCACAGCAGCAATATTCTCGGGTGAACGAACTGTTTTTGGCTTTTCACGCTTTGGTTTATCGATGAGGATGCCAGTTTCTTTCACTTTTTTCATAAGATAACGAACATATGGAGCTGACGGTGCTTCTCTTCTTCCAAAATCCGTACGCAATTTTCACACACATTCTGCAACATTACCCTGATTTTCAAAGTAATGTCGCAATATTTCCCAGCGTTGTTCAAGCGTATACTCAACCATATTCGTTCAGCGGAAGGATAAAACTAATTTATCTGTCAAATCAGACATGAGCTAAGTGTTACCATTCACGAAATAAGCACTAGTTGAAAAAAAAAACGTTTGACGGCAGACCCGTTAGTTAGATATCTACAATTTGTTATCGGTTTTATGTTTAGCATATACATATTTGTTATAAAAATATGACCCCAGAATTAGATTAATTAGATAATAATTGCTACCTACAGGTTTTAGCTCAGCAGAATAACTGATAGATATGCTTTCCCCCCACAAACAGTTTCCAGTTCCCCAAGGGCCACTACAACTTTAAATGCGACTCTGATTTTTTACTGATGGAAAATGGAAAGATGAAACGACCAGAATCAAGAGCATCCATTATCTCAGAATTTGTAAATTCCTAGAGTAATTATTATGATTCGCACTAAAAAGTATATGTGTCCTCGTGTCTTCTTTTTTCAACAATAATAAATGAATCTGCATTATTTCTCGAGTATATAATATAAATACCTATACGCATATATATGTATATATATATGTACGCGCAATGTATGTATGTAAATATATAGCTATAACAGAATTCTTTAATCGCTATAGGTAGGTATATCCTTTCGGTCGCATTAAAACCTTAATTATACCATGTTAATACGTTAGTAAATTAAATTGCAAACAAGGACACTACAAACAGATTTACACACAAAACATACATACATACCTTCCTACATACCAACACATATAATGGAACCGATTCTATTCACCAAAAACAAAATTAGCGAAGATGCGTGTGGAATTGGATTAGAAGTTGTATGCCATTATTATTATTCCGATACAAACTGAATTTGTTTATACAACATTCAATGAAAAACCCTTTGGGGATAGAACTACACGCTAAAGGTGGAATTAATTTGCTCTCGCACCATAGCAAGGCGCATCACGCTAACTAATAAAGCAAATAATTTGAGTTTACATTTGAATCAATCGATGGGATTATGTCGCGGGAGAAAGCTGTGGTTTTATCAACTAATACATAGGTTTAATACAATTGAAGTTAAACAAAAATGCCCTTCCTTGGGGTTACAGACTAAAATATCGTTTGTCTCGTCTGCTGGAAAAAAAGTTGCACATACCTATGGGATTTAATTCATACAGAGCTTTAGAAAAGTGTGGAATCACTTCTTTGTTTAACCAGACGAGTGACTTGAAATCATTAGGGAAGCAGAAGTCATGACTATCCAACTGACTTGGTAGGTAATTTGCGGTTTCATATTGCATCGGGCACTCAGACATTAAGATTCTAAAGGTATGTCCACACCAAAGAAACATTTCAGAGCTTTAGAAAAGTGTGGAATCACCTCTTTGTTTAACCAGTCGAGTGACTTGAAATCATTAGGGAAGCAGAAGTCATGACTATCCAACTGACTTGGTAGGTAATTTGTGGTTTAATATTGCATCGGGCATTTAGACATTAAGATTCCTAAGGTATGTCCACACCAAAGAAACATTTCAGAGCTTTAGAAAAGTGTTGAATCACCTCTTTGTTTAACCAGTCGAGTGACTTGAAATCATTAGGGAAGCAGAAGTCATGACTATCCAACTGACTTGGTAGGTAATTTGTGGTTTAATATTGCATCGGGCATTTAGACATTAAGATTCCTAAGGTATGTCCACACCAAAGAAACATTTCAGAGCTTTAGAAAATTGTGGAATCACCTCTTTGTTTAACCAGACGAGTGACTTGAAATCATTAGGGAAGCAGAAGTCATGACTATCCAACTGACTTGGTAGTTAATTTGCGGTTTAATATTGCATCGGACACTCAGACATTAAGACTCTTAAGGTATGTCCACACCAAAGAAACATTTCAGAGCTTTAGAAAAGTGTGGAATCACCTCTTTGTTTAACCAGTCGAGTGACTTGAAATCATTAGGGAAGCAGAAGTCATGACTATCCAACTGACTTGGTAGGTAATTTGTGGTTTAATATTGCATCGGGCATTTAGACATTAAGATTCCTAAGGTATGTCCACACCAAAGAAACATTTCAGAGCTTTAGAAAATTGTGGAATCACCTCTTTCTTTAACCAGACAAGTGACTTGAAATCATTAGGGAAGCAGAAGTCATGCCTATCCAACTCACTTGAGGGTCAATTCCCGATCTGTGAAGATGTGAAGTGATAAATTTTATCACGCTTTCACGTCTAATTCGATTCTCGATTCGTGAAAAAGTGAAGTTAAATGCCAAACATTTTTCATATGATAATTTTTTTATCACAGTCAATTGTTTTGTGAAGAAAATGTTTCTAATCGAATATTAAGAAGAAAAACAGGATTTGGCACATGACAAGTAAGCAAGCATTATATTTATACACAAATATATTTTGGTTATAAGTTATATTTGTGTGTATTCGAGTAAATAACGAAATTGTTAAATCAACAGATTCACAACAGCCGACGCGACGATGGTGCTCATTCCCGCGACAGATCGTTGGAAACTACCCATTGCAAAAAAATGCAGAGAACTTAACCATATTTAAATGGCACTTATAAGTTGAGTGTTTTTCAAGAATGCTCTCAATTCGCGTATTAAATCTATGCATAAATGTTTTGGGAATCTATAAAGTTCAATTAAGTGCTCCTAGTTGTAACTTCGAATAGATTCTGCGCATCTCGAAGGGAAAGCCTCAATATCCTCACATGAAAAAATAATAAATCTTACTCAAAACAGAGATACTATTGAATATAATATAAAACATACAATTGTTAAGTACGACGTCCTTTATTAATTTATTAAACGAATTATTATTCCGGACATTATTCTTAAGCAAATTTAGAAACTGAAATGAAATATATACCTTTCCCAACAAAAAATCTAATCAGAAATGAGAGAATTTATCATTTAGTACTTTTTAGTACAAATTTTATCACAATGAGTTCTAGAATCGCATTAGGCGTGTGCGTGAAGTTGGAAAATGATAAACCTCTGTGAAAACTGAAATGATATTTTTTTTATCACTTCATAATTTCACAGATCGGGAATTGACCCCTTGGTAGGTAATTTGCGGTTTAATATTGCATCGGGCACTCAGACATTAAGATTCTTAAGGTATGTCCACACCAAAGAAACATTTCAGGAAACATTGTTTAAAAAAACTTTTATGAAATGTTTCACATTTGTTTACATTGCGGGCGTTCACTCATTTATTCTCGGATACCAAGCTATCGGAGTATATTTGTGGACGAATCAGATAGGTTAGCTGAAAACTGTCAAAAAATCAAAGCAAAACGCATACAAATGAATTTTGTAGTCAGCTGGTTCTATACATTTGTTCTCGGATAGCTAGTTATTCCAAATTTTTTGGGATAACTGAAGATAGCTTTCGTGAGAGCAGCTGTTTGTTCATCAGATGTGGTTTTGCACGCATTACAACAACAGAAAGTTATTCCAGATTGCTGAGAATAATTGAGTGAACGTCCCCATTTGTTTTGGTGTGGACGACTTGAGAAACATTTCTCAAATGATTCTAAGTTTCTCATTTATGTATCAGATATACCAGATTAAGTAGTCTGCAATTTTGTTCTCGTCTTTGTTGCACATTATTCGCATGAGTTTTTTTCTCTCATCTTTTTCACAATTTATATTTTCGGAAATTTCAGACAAAGCATTGAAATATTTAATTTTAATATATTTTTAAAATTTTCCGACAAAATTTTTTCGTTTCACAAATTTTGATTAATTGAAGAACATCCTTGTTGCTCCACACTTTTTGCAACATTTTTACATTTATATAAACAACCACTCACGCACTAAATAGCTTTGAAAATGCTTGGGAAACAATGAAAGTTTTCTATTCGGAATTGGAAACAGAGAAACATTTCAGAAATGTTAATTGAGTTTTTTTTTGTGACATTTAGTCCAAATTATGCGTTTCGCCCAGCTACTACAGTTGGGCTCATCATTTCAAAAATGTTCCACGAGCGTCCAGACCAAAGTAATAATTTCAGAAACATTTCAGAAATCTGTGTTTCTCAAATGTTTTAAAAATGTTTCTTTGGTGTGGAAACACCTTTAAGAAATGTACGTATGTATGAACATAATATGGTCGTGTTCAATGATTGTAATTACGTATTGTTATATGATTCTGACCTACTAGGTATGTAGGTATATAGAGATAGACAAATAAATGTATGTAGATACATATAGAAAACAATAATGATATTTTGATAACTTACCTACTCTACATACATAATACATATGTACATTAATGATAGGAATGGGTAGCCTAAGCGATTTGCATCACGCTGAAGATAATTCCCTGCTGGCCTGCCGAACAAGTGAGGCCCCCTGTTCATGACACCCTATAGAAAACATCTCATATTTGAGAATATAATAAATATTTGTATATAGTTTAAGGATGAACAATTGCCCAGCGACACGACAACTGCAATACACTATATTGAAACCAACGACGGACGGATGTCAATGACGACGGCAAATCCTGTATGTACTGTCTGAGAGGCGGACAACGGGTGTAGATTGTACAGTCAGTAAAGAATCATACCCAGGTTAGGTTCCATTCCCAGTTCCAGATCTGAACCTGCAATGGACAAAATGTGTATGTATACTCCTAAGAAAATGTATACAAATCTGGTAGAAAACATGCAAATGACTGTTCTTGAATAAATAAGACGAAAAGTGCATGAATGCTCATTTGTGCCCAGTTTTGAGAGCCATCAATTATTTGACTATGGTGTGCTTAGATGGAATGCAGCTGCACATAAATGTACTTTACACATACTGTCTTTGTTTTGTGTTGTGGAAAAGAGAAGCTAATATGTACTTACATATACTTGTTCTATTATGTCGGCACAGAAGTTATGTATTTTTGGTTGTTAGCTTGAATTAGGTTCGACATACAACAAAGCATTGAAAGCAGGACTCAACTTAGAAAGGATGCGATGCACCATACTTTACATCTAACATAAGTATGACAAGTTTGAGTAATATGTTATGGGTATAGATAGGTTTTTTTTATCAGATTGGGACAAGCAAATGTTGAATTATAAGGAGTAGGAAGCAGTTTTTAAATGCATTTCACTGTATTTTTGTATCCAAAATATACCTACATAGATCCATATAACTGCTATATACAGGGTGGCGCACGAGTGCTACAATATTAAATTTAAATAACTTTTATTTTAATTGATGTATTTCATTAATTTTTTTTTATTGGATTAAAAATTAAATTTTATTTTAAATAACTAATGGTTTTTAAAGATGATAGACGGCAAATGACCACCACGCTCATCCACGATATGCAGCACCTGATCAGAGAATTGTTCATTGCGGCCTGAAGGGTTGAAATTTGCATCGCCTCAATTATTGTTTTAATGAACTGCTTCAATTCAGTCAAATTCATGGGTTTCGTTTTGTACACTTCCTGCCTGACATAACCCCATAAAAAAAGTCTGGTGCAGTCAGGTCAGGTGACCTTGGGGGCCAACGGAAAGTGCAGTTTATGGATATCAATTTGTTTGGGAATTTTCGTTGGAGCTCCGTCATAACTTGTATGGCAAGGTGTGCACTTGCTCCATCTTGTTGAAACCAAATCCTGCTGAAAGGGATACGTCTTCGGCGAAGTTCTGGGTAAAAAAAAACTCCTTCAATATCTTTAAATAACGGTCCTCATTGACAGTTTGTGTTACACCGTTTTCTTCAAAGAAGTATGGCCCGAAAATACACCTTGATGAAACTGCGCACCACACAGTGACTCGTTCTGGGAGCAGTTCCGTCTCATGGAGCATTTCTGGATTAGATTCACTCCATATACGGCAATTTTGCTTGTTAACATTGCCGTTTAAGTCAAAATGGGCCTCATCAGACATGAACAAACAATTTATCAATGTGTTGTCTTTTTCGGCCATTGCAATAATTTTTCGGCAAAGTTCCAGGTGAACAGGCAAAACCTGAACGTTTAACTTGCTTGTAATTTGGACTTTGTACGGAAACAAGTTTAAGTCATCATGAAGTATCCGTTGTAATGACCGTCTGCTAACTCCAATTTGGCCCGACAAGTTTCGAGTCGAAACACTTGGATTTGCCTGTATTGCCGATGCAACAGCCACGATTGTATACTGAACCCGAACATTGGGATCTCGATGATACGGTCTTCGTTCGATGCTTCCAGATTCGGCAAACATGTTCACCGGCCTTATAATGGTCCATCTACTCGGGGGAGTACCGCCTAACTCCAGCCTAAATTCCCTTTGGACGAAAATAACGGACTGCAAAGAATGGTATCGCTGCACTATCCAAATCATTTTTTCAGTATCCCAAACATTCATTTTGATAAATCTAAATAGCAGCCTATAAAATTAAAAAAAATAAGCTGATTACTCAAACTGAAAAAAAGTTATTACCTTTTATTTTTGTAGCACGATTCGTGTGCCACCCTGTAGAGTCAATTTTCCTTAAAGAGGTTCCTTAAATAAATGTCCATATTTTAATCAAAACTAACATGACAATGATACGGAACACGAGAAAAATGGTTAATCTATCGGTCGCTGAAAAGATTTTCTTCAAATTTTGCAGGAAACTCAAATTGTCAAATGATTCCTTAGAGAGAAAATTAATGTTTGATTCGGCTGTCTAGTTTGGTTACTTAATTATTATTATTTTCGTAATGAGTTCCTAGTGAATTAAATTTCGGTTAGGCAGAATTTCTATGCTGCGTATGTTATTACTGCGAAAAATAGGCAAGTTGCTTTGGCATTTAGCGAAACCCAAATATGTAGACAAAAGTTCAATTCACTCATAATTCAGCCTTCAGCTCAGTGCTTTTATTTTTCCACACCATATGGAGCTGTCATATTTGTGTGAAATGATTTTGTTTGTTATCCTTATCAACATAAACCACAATATGGTCCTTGTGTGAATACAAAATTTAAACTTCATGCGGTTTAAATTCATAATTCATTAGCACATCATTCATGCATCCTTTGTTTATCATAGCCTTAGACACTAATTCGACGTTTAACGAGATATACTGTCCGACTTTATTCAAACAATAGTTTCCCAGTATTCACACAGTTAAAATTTTGTTAAGGGGGATTTCTATGTAAACAGTTCCAAAATGTGGTCCTTCCTCCTTCCCCAAGGAAGGAATGCCGAGCTCTTTTCTGAAGTAAATAGTGAATAGTCTGACTCAGCTTGTGACTGGCTTTTCACGAATACCTGTCGTTGCAGTTATATAAAATATTCGTAAAAGGTACGTATGGGAATGCGTGTAACAGGAATTTTACTTGTCCATTATGTTACCACCAGCGGTAATATGACTACAAACATATTCCTTGATAGGATTAAAGGCGTTTGTTCCGAACTTAATACGATTTAAGCTGTAAAGAGGTTATACAGGTAAGTTTTCGTTGTTATAAAATCAAGCCCTCAGAGAAACTCCGGACAAAGTTTAAACCGGATAGAAGGACAATCATATTCAACAAACCAAAATCGTACATCAGAAAAAATTATGTCAAAATGTTTTGTAATTTATAAAAAAAAAAATACAAAATTCCACCTCCAACGCTATCGTTTCCACTGATACTCTTGTGGTAAGATCACAATGAAAAGGTAATCTGCTATAGCAGCACAGTTTGCTTGTGTTACGGCTACTACTGTTATCGAGCACCTTAAAAGTTACGTGTGACGTATCTTCTTCAGTACTTTAAGAACGCTTGATATTTTTGAAGCATTTGATAGAGTTTGGCATCAAGCTATTTTATCGACAATGTGTGCATTTGATATTGATGGTTCTTTTTTTCGTTGGAATTAGAAGTTACCTTTCAAACCATTCAATACAAGGCATATTGAATACCGCAATGGATCTATTGAGATCTTAGTGAAATGAGGCGGCTTGCCGTTTCGCCAGCCCTTATAACATAACCTAACCTTCTGATTTGGCTGTAATCTATAAAGCCTACACCGGAAAAATCAGTACAATAATTTCAAATCGAAAAAAGGGTAACAAATTCGTCTAATTCAATAACTAATTATCCGTATGCATACATACATAAACTTAATCTTTTCGAAGCTTAAGCTTGTAAAAAAGCTATCTTCGCTCAACAATGACGCGATTAAGGGGTCTATGCAACTATGTTTTTTGTCGAAAGCTCTTGATACTTGATTGTTGTTAAGTAAAACTAAATATAAATAGCCGTGTTTTATTATCGCTAATAACCCATATGGTTCACCCCGTGAAAATAAAACAATCTGGATTGTGAAGTTAAATGTACCCTCTGTTCGCCAAACTTAATACTAATATTTGCAAGCCCAAATAGAAACCCCGATAGATATCTAGATCTCGTGTTGTTTTTGTAATTCGCGTTAAGAATTAACCCAGACCCACACCCGTAGAAAATAAAACCCATCTAACGTTAGTGTGTCGTTATATTGTTTTTGAAATGTACGAAGAAATGCACGAACCATTATCGTAAAGTGCCCTACACACGATCAATGTTTATTGTCAATTTTCATTGAAAGAATTTTCTGTCAAAAAACATTGAAAAACAAATCGCCACCGCACGTATCAATGAATATTGAATTTTTTTTTTTTGACATTTGACAAGCATTAACATTGATAGTTACATTCTTCCAAAATATGGACGAACTTTTGTTAATTGAATTAGCTTCAAACAATTTTGATTTGTGTGCTCGCCTGTCAACCTCGTGGTCGCAGGTTCGACCCCTGCCGTTGTCTATGTCGTCTTATTTTCCATTAAAAATTAATTCTAAAAATTGTCATAAAATGAGTTGCTGGTTTACTCATTACATGCTGTTTAGGCATAACACTAAAAACATGTGATTGAGTTAAACCAGTAAACCCATAATGATACAAAGAAATAAATAAAATAATGCGAATTTTAAGAGACATAAATAAATCAGACAAGGTAGTTTTCTCCCCATTAGTTCAGCCGTCATCCCAGGAGATAAATCTTAAATCTGAGACAACAACCAGCTCGCGCCACACATCTTTCCTATCTCTTTCTCTTCTTTCATATGACGCCCGCTCTATGTTAAAAGCATATAAAGGGCAATCATAATCCCTTGAGCGCGTGTAATACTACGTTTTCACCTACCACTTAATTTAAGTGGATTGACCATAAATCCTCTTTGAAATCATCTAAATCTTGAAGATTTCCCATGCAAATCTGAATCTCCTTAAATGAAAATTAGAAAATAATCTCATTGAAATCTTCTTCGAAGTAGAAGATTCTCAAAAGAAACAAACCTTATTTCATAGAACGCGCCTATTCTAATGTCATATTTTCTCCATCATTGACACTCAAAAAAAAAACTGTCCAACATTATATAATTTGTTTTTGTCTGGTATAATTTGTCGTTGCCTTCAAATTCTGTTTTTGTTTATAAATAAGTATAAAAATCAAAAATACAATAGAGCTACAAAGACCAAAGCATTCGGTACCTCGAATTTGTAATGGAAAATGTTTTAGCTATCCTACAGTAATACTTTAAAGTTGTTCTTTCCCAAATATAAAAAAAACGAAAACCGTGCAAAGGCGACTACAGTATTTATGTAAATATATCTATGTTTATGCTGCAAGATGTTGGGATAACAATATTTTAAAGTTATTACTCATTTTTATTTATTGAAATTAAATTTGTTCACTGCACCGAAATCATTATTCTTCTTCCCAATTATTTTGCTTTTGTCTTGTTGTATTGACTTTTGAATGACAATTCATAGTGAAAACGTCAAACTAATCTTTTTTCACTGGTGAAAACACTTGAAGATTAATTTTTAATCCTCTCAATTTAAACCGGATTATCTTTAGGTGAAAACGTAGCATAAGATTATAAAAAAAAAGTCAGCCATTTTTTAATTGTTTTGTTTTATTTTTTTATACAACCGACACTTCAACGTTGACATAAAAATTGAAGGTACCACCACACGATGAAAAAATTGTCAATAAAAATTGACGACATTGAAGATTTTGAATGCTTTCAATGTCTTCAATGATCATTGCCAATGACTTGAAGAGCATACAAACGATCAATATTCACTGACTTCTTCAATGAAAATTGACAGTAAAATGTGTGTGTAGGGCTCTTAAAACCCAACCCGATTAGGCTGCTTTTACACCTTGAAATTTGTGGCTTCGGTTTTTTTGCACGTGCTAAGATCGAAAAAATTAAGTTATCGTTTGTTCTTGCTTGTTGTTTTTCTTATTATTTAGCGAACTCCCCAACGTTAAGGTAGAGTAAGAAAAGCGGAGATATTATTCCTCTCACTTGGACAAAGTTAACTTTAGTTCAAAATCGCATTCGTGTGAAAGCGGTCTTGGAACCGAAAGGGGAACAAACGAGAATCGACGCTTAAACAACGCAGGCGTGTAAAAGCAGACTTACACAATTTCTTTTCTTGTGGTTGCTTCGTCTTTCGTCTTTTTCAAGGTGTTAACACATAGCAGCCTTGAGTAAATTGCCCATGTTCTGTAACTCTGGCGATAACTTTTCCTCACTTAACGCCTCTGGAAAAATTGCTTTCTGCCAGTTAAGCCGGTACCCTAAATGTTTAATTTTTTTGACTGGGATTTTCCAATGGAAGGCGATAAATTGAAAAAGTCATTTTCACATCTTAACAACAAAACAAGCATATTTTTTTTTTTGTTTCTCGATTACTTTTATCGATTCGAAAGTTACAGAACATGGGCCCAGGGTACTCAACAGTTTGTTTTTAATTGAGGCGGCAAAATAACAATTTTTGCCAAGGGCTGCAAAATTTTCAGGTTCGTCACCGACTGCGGGTATTTTAATAATGATGGGTACAATTCAATTCCTTTGATTTATACATATATATAGGTAGTTACTAATAACTCTGGAATTTTAACTGAATACAATATTAACCATTAAATTCAAATTAAATAAACAAAATTTCATTGAGTCAAAAGTAACATTTGTACCATTTGAAATATTTGTATTTATTGAGTTGAATAAGGCTGTTTATTTATCAGATATTTAATTTAATATCACAAGGGCCTATAGCTACCTACTCTCAATTAGCTTTTTTATTTTACTCTTGCAAGCTACAAATGCTGACATAGACCTTTTCCATTAATATACTATTCAAGTGACTTTTATTTACTCTAACAAAATCCTTTTTTGGTCTTTTGAAATACAATTTTTTTTTAAATCGGTTTTCAAAGCGGACAATTTCGCTTAAGTGTTATAAATTGCACAAGAAAAAAAGGATCCAAATTCTGTATTTTCTTTTCTAAAAAACCAAACCTTTTAAAAGATGATATAACGTTTATTTTTACGCTTGTAATTAATTCAAGGTTGTCTCAGCGTGAACAAAAAAGAGATAAAAATTGAGCTCATTTATATAAGTCCTCTAACAAATACTTAATGTTAAGAACAACAGGCCGTATTATTTTTTCTTTCTATTTACAACTACATCTTTGTACAAAATATTTACCAACAACGAAAAATATGCAATTAATCAAAAAACTTTCAGGGAAATAGCGAGCTTCTTTTCTCAACCACTACCACTAATCAGTTTATTTATTTTTAACCTCAAGACTTCTTGGCTTTCGCGAAAGATCAGATTTTTTCATCATTTACCTTTTTAGCGCGTAAACATCATTTATTAATTTTTTTCCTCTCAACAAGAAACCCAAAAAATATGAAATAAAAAATTATCCTCGCCAAACCCCCAATCAATTAATGCCCTTAAGCAATGTCTAAGACCGGCTAAGCGCACCGCCAAATGCTATGAAATATATAATATATCATAAAACCAATTCACTTCTTTTGGAGCTTCAGACCAGGAAAAGTACCCACCTGAAAAAAAAACTCGTTGCCAGCATGTGCAAATGCTGTAAGGACCATGAATTTTCTTTAAAAAAAATTAAATCCCTTCACTCCGACGACGTCGACGTCTCCACGGTTCCGTAGTCAGCGCAGCGGTCTACCAAAACAAGTTCGAATTAAGGGAAAATGTTCCCTTGCGGCGTATTCCATCAACCAAATCAAAAGAAGAATTCACCAGAGTATCAGACCTCCTCCACTCTTATACGACTTCGTTTCGTCCTCGCAGTGTAACCGTTTTGATTTTCTATTAAATCATTTTTAATGGAAAGAAATCCCATGTGTGAACGCCTACGTAAGTTAGTATGTACAAATGTATGTGTGTTTATATTTAAACATTTTTTTTGCACTCTACATGAATGTTTGGGTGTAAGTCCTTCAACATTGTGTACTACAGAAGGTCATTTTAAGTTGATGCTTAAGGCAAGTATTGGTTTCGTATTAGAATCGATTTTAATATGAATTATTTTATTCACTTATTTAGTTTGTGTCATAGGTATTGACAAACAATGAAAAAATAAAACAGTACATTTTCCTAAACAATAACACCCAAATTAATAAACATGGACTAGGAAAGGTTTAGAACTTATTCCGGGGACTAATTGCGAAATACTATTAATAAGACACAATCTCTGTTATTTGACTTTTACCAACTTAGCCCTTCGCTAGACCCTCTATGACGGTGGTCTAGTGAAGGACATTTAACAACAAAATTTACAGGGGCATAGTATAAATGGAGATAGAGTTGATACTTATTGTAGTAGATTTTGTTCGATTTTTTATTAATAGGAAATTTTAGTCCATGGTCTAACTTTTATTCTACGGTTTTGTAAGTCTATGGGTTAGGTTAGGTAATTGTGCTAACAATTGATGACTTTATCGTCACTCTTAGATCAATGTAGATCAATTGTGTTACCCGGAGTGTAGTCAGTCTTTTCCGATATAAACCTGTGTCCTCTGAATCAGTCACGCTATTTGGAGGCATTGACGAAGTTCGATAGAAGAATATGACTTAGAGAATATGTGGTTTCAACAAGGCGGTGCCACATGCCACACAACTAGAGCGAATATGGCTTTATTGCAAGAGACATTTCCTGGCCGCGTAATTTCTCGTCGTGGCGATATCAACTGGCCACCAAGATCATGCGATTTGACACCGCTGGACTTTTTTTTGTGGGGCTACGCGAAAGACCGTGTTTATGCAGATAAACCTTTAACTCTTGAGCACTTGAAAACCAACATTCGTCCAGTTATGGCTGAGATACCGCCCAATATGTGTCAAAAAGTGGTCGAAAATTACCTCAAAAGAATCGAAGCACGCAACAATTCGCGTGGTAGTCACTTAAATGATGTAGTGTTTCACATATAATGTCAACGTTCGAACTTTATAATAAAAAATAAATATCATCAAAAAAAATATTTTATGTGTTTTATTTACGTTTACTTTTGAAACCGCAAAATGGATAACCCGTTACATTAAATAATACCATTATGTCATTTAGTTTATGAATTTTAATAAAGCACACTTTACACTTTTTTATCTTTCTCTTTTTAAAATTTTAGTTGAAAACCCGTTTTTTTAAACTATGGATGAATTTCACTTAATTTAATAATAATTAGCTAATAGAGTAGGGTATGGGCTTTAAAAAGTTATAACATTTGTTTTTTTAGTAATACCGTAATTTTTTAATATTTTGTTTCCATTGATTGCACTTTTTTATGAACTTGCTCCTGCCCCAAACGGGGGAAGAGAGACCCCCTCCCATATAAAAAAATGCTTGTTATTAATTGTTCTACAAGATTCCATTTTAATTTTTTGGCGCCTGATACTATGTTTATATGGAGAATTGAATCGGTATTGAATCAGGATTTAGGTCTTTATATACTTGAATCGGATTAAAATAGGATTACTCGATCCGATCCCACTAGAAGAGCTGAATCGAATTGAAAATGGACTTATATACCTGAATCGAGGAATTGAAGAATCGAATTCACATCTGATTCTTGGTGTGTGTGTGCACCAATAGTGTTTTTTTGTGTTCAGTGGGTTTCCGGTTTCTTTGTATTTTTTCTCTGTTGCATGTTTTTGTTGTTTATTCTGTAAACTCAAATTGTCACTTCGATTCCATTTTAATTCAATCTTCCGATCCCACGAGGCCATATACCTGAATCGAAATCTCAATTCGATTCGATTCGATTCCTCAATTCACTCATATAAACGGGGTATGAGTTATCATACTCTCCCATTCCTAACGCTCGCACTGTACTTGCATATTTTAAGGGTTAAGGCGCATCCTCCCAAAGGGAGTGTAAGACTGGGCGGTGTTTACATTATGCCGATTTCATTTCAATAAAAACATCGATCTGCAGACGATCCGCTGTCAATTTTTTTCAGAAAATCAGATTCGATTCAAATTAAGACCAATTTGTTTTTCAGGAAACACAGATCCGTTTTGAATCTCTTTTTCGATACGGATTCAAACCGGATTTGTACACAGATTCTTACCCACCCTACAATATTTGTTTTGAAGTTTTTCAAATGTTGTGTTGTCAATAAAGTTTTTATTTTGTTGCAGTGTATAGAAAAAAAGTAAAATATTATTAAAAAATAAAAATTGCGTTTACGACTTCTTTGAAAGAAATATTAAAAAATTTACAATTCGACTTAGGAATTCTTTCGCGGCGGAATCAGAAAACAAAAACCAAATAATAATACACTAACGAATTGGATATTTTTTTGACAGCTTGAAAGCAACACACACAGTCACAAATAGAGATTCGTTCCGTAATCGTTTGTTACGAAGCAACAAAGCATTGGTTTTAGTAGCGAATCGTATTTTCTGGAACGAAATCGCAATTATTCAATTCAGATTCACTTTATCGTTTCAACACTTCGTTTTTTTCTGTTACCGCTGTCAGTCGCATATTTAATGTATGCAATTTTCGTAAGTACCTACGTGCGACCTAATTGTATCTTTATTTAAATAATATTACAGACTAATAACGTCGGATATTTAAATGGATTCGTTATTACATACTTATACAAAATGTAAGATCCTCTTTTCTTTTTAAGCTGTTGTTGGTATAAATTTGTGTTTTTGTAAAGTAGGTAATTATAAAAAATACCCCAAAAGCTATAGTTAAAAGGCTTAATAAGTATATGTACCTATTTTTGTTTCAATTAACTTAAATACATGCATTCATATACAAACATAATGTGCCTTTCATTCAATTAATTCACGACAATTGTATGGCGACTGATTTATACGTACAAAAAGAAAACCTGCATTAATAAAAGGTTCGTAAGTTTTTTTTTTTAATTTTCAGTCATCCCAACAAATTCAAGTCCTCGTCGTCCCCTATCGATTTTTTTCAAATCGCTTCAGCTTTAATCCGCAAATGCAATGCAAAATGCAATAAGAGATTAAGACGAAACTTGTATCTTTAAGTTGACAAAAGCTGAAAAAATTCGAATCGCGATTGTTTTGTGACATGCGTATTATGAAAATGAGAACAAGTGTAAACATCATTTTTGTGAAGGTAGTGGTAACGATAGAGAAATTTATGGAATTAATGTCAAATCACTAGGTCACCTGGTCCCATATTTTTGGAGCTGGCGAACTAAAGCGAACTTATCAAGTTGTTTCTAAATTATTGGTTATACCAAAAAACTGTTATTTATTTGAAGTTTGAATACTGCCCTGACTTCCATTCTGTTATCTAGGCTTTTACATTTTTTCCCGAAAAACAACTGACTGACTGCAGGTGCGATTGACTTAAATAGTTTAGCACGTTCATAAGAGAAGGTACACTTTATATATATGATTAAATATAATTTTGACTTATGTCACTTTTTGAAAGTTAGAAAGCAGTGATTCTTGTTGCGATATATTTAATTACTCTTAAATGTTTTCGAAAATTGAAAAACGAGTGAAGTTTTGGAGTGAGTTCCTAAATCCGAATTTTATTTTTAGAGTGAAGAAAGTGATCACCAAACACACAAACTTCTTCTACAGACGAGTTTTTAAGGTTGTATGATGCAGAAAACCATTTGGACGTAATCTTAAATACCACCAATACATAGTCAATTAATTTTCAAATAACTTCTTTTGTTAAAACAAATTCCGAAATGAAATGAAAATGGAGTGATACCAAAATTCTTCTAAAATATTTTTAGAATTTTTTAAATAACATTAATTTTTTTAAATTTAGTATTTCGAAAACTAGTGCTCGGTCTTTAAAAAATGTTTTTAAATTTATATTATGAAATACTTAAATTTAGCATACCAATAATTTGTTAGAAAAAAATTAAAGAAATTTTGTATTTAAAAGGGGTGACTTTCAATTAGGGGGATATACCTACCCAGAACATTGATTTTTTTACAATGACCTAGGCAAGTGAATCTATGGAATAGCGTTAAAATGTTACGGTAAGGCAACAATGTAAAATTGAAAAATGTTTAACGTTTTCAGTTTTGAAGTTTTTCAAACTTTGGCTCGTTTTTTTTAAATAGCAGCAATTATAACACATGAATATTTTTATTCGGGATTTATCGTTGCCAGCAATAAATATAACATTTTTATTGTAAAAACATTTGATTTTCTATTTTAACATATTTTTTTAAGTTTTCAACACGAGACACAAACGCAGTTACTTGTAATCCTATATTACATACATTATGTATGAAAAATAAAAACTTTTAAGAAAGATATTAAAAATAGAAATAAAAGTTTAAAATTGTGATTTTATTTATTACATTTAACCATAAATCTACTGAATAAAAGTATCCGCGTGTTAAAACTCGTGCTAAAGGAAAGGTCAATCATATACAAAATTAAGTAGTGTCTTTAAAAATATGTTTAGCTGTTTCTATTAAATATCTTGTACATACGATGTCATCGTATATAAGAGCATGTATGAGCGATCCAATCGCCCATTTTATTTGTTTTTAATTAATCGTGAATAATCATTTTCCAGCATTTGCACACTCAATAAAATGCAAGTATGGCTTATATTTTATTTCGATTAATAAAAGGCCTACTCCACAATCTACCAAATGGCACAAATTGGCACCAATTTCTGCCAATTCCTGTTCCAGACTTACAAATTTGGTAGTTTTGGGCATGAGAGAGCAAAATATTTCCCCTTTCTGCCAATTTCTGTCCAATAAATTTTAATAGCCAGCAGAAAATTGTGGCAGAAAATTTACAATTGTCAGGTTAACGTTTGTCAAAAAAAAAGTTTCGTAGTTGTTGTCGGAAAATATTTGTTGAACAAATAAATTAATTTAGAAACACTAAAATACAAAATATGTAATAAGTTTTTAAAAAAATGTGAATTTTAAGCAAACAAAAATTAAAAAAAAATGTTGTGTTTAAAAATTGGCAGAAAATAGTACTCAAGCTGTTCCAGACTTTTTCTGGCTTTATTTCTTAATAAAAGAATTTCATCCCCACTCTTAAAAATTCTATAAGCTGACAATCTCTGCCCAAAAAAGTCTGGATTTAATATAAATGATCAATAGTCATTATTTTGTCATAAAGCAAGTTGACAAGTACATGTGAAATTTAATTTAATCATTCCCACTTACCATTGTTAATAAAATGTGATGCGGCAAATGTGATAAAGGTACTTGTCATACATTCATATTTTGGGACTTGCAGAAGAATATAAATTTTGATTTAGTATAACGCTTTGATGGAATTCATTATTTTGTAAGATTCCTTTAGAAATTTAATGTACGTGTAACTGTGGATCAGCTCCAAAAAATTATATTCCATGTAAATCCGATTTAAATCCAGAATTACCGAACGCTGCTTGAAAATATACTCATGCGCTACATTTCCCGTTACGTCGGTTTGACATTTCGCCAATCAGCTGTGGATGAGAATTATTTGTTTGATTTGTTGAAAAAGTTGTTTTATAATTCAATTTAATTTTTATTCTAAAATGAGTATAGTATCTCGTCGTCTTGCCACAATTAACAAAAAGTTAATAAGCTCTATTGTAAATATAAATTTCAACAATGCCATAAGCCAAAATGCTGGGACTTATTTATCAAAAGAACAAAACATACAAGTTCCTTTATCGGCGAAGTGTATACATTTGAGATTCTTATCTCAATCATTAAACGAAGACCTGTGTTGGAACTGCAAAGCCAAAACAAAGAGATTAAATCATTTTATATGTAAAGAATGTGGCAAATTACAAGACATCACCAAGGAACACGTAAGTTATTTCCATGAAGATTTCATGCAGATAATATGTTGATATGTTTTCCTTCGTGTTAAGGACTTTTTTGACCTTTTGTCGTTGCCTCGTGAATTCGATGTTCCATCGACTAAATTGACAAGGAGTTTTCGTCAACTTCAAACGTTGGTACATCCTGACAAATTTGGAAACAAGTAATCTTTTTAAGTTCCGATTGAATCGCTTAATCCTGGAGAATTTTTTCTATTAAAATAGATCGGAACGGGAACAAGCAAACTCTGCAGAATGGAGCGCCATTATAAACAAGGCGTATAAAACTCTATCACAACCCCTTGCCCGAGGACAGTACCTGTTAAAACTTCAAGGTGAACAAATGCCCCAAGACAATAGCACATTGAATAAGGAGTTCTTAATTGAAATGATGGAAAGAAATGAAGAGGTTGACGATGCAGAGAAAGAAGAAGATCTTCACGCAATGAGCAATAATATTCAAGAACAATTCAATAACGAAATTGACAAACTGAAAGAATTGTTTAGGTCAAATAATTTAAATTCTGCGAAAGCTGTACTTGTAAAAATGAAGTACTTATTAAGTATTCAAGGCAGTATTCAAGCGAAGCTAGAAAAACTAAATAGATGAGAATAGAAACAGAAGGCGTAATCTGCCATTTGACGATGTGATATAAATCTATAAGATAAAATAAAGTTATTTCCATAAATATTTGCAGTTAGCATTCTTTTGTTCGTATTAAATTTTATCATCTAGAAACTATATCCAGTCCGGAGTTCCTGACTAAATTACAAATCGCACAGCTTGATCGCTGTTAACAACGATGACAAACATTCAACATTTGAAAACTAAAATGTTTGGTAAATTTAATATTTTTACGAAGCAATGTTAAGATGAAAGCAAAAACATGTGTTTCTTTTTTAATTTAAAATGTATGTCTGCCATTTGATTTGTGTGCGGCCCATTTAAAGACAAATATTGTTTAAATTGATGTTCAGACAGATCTGGGTCTTAAAGGTAGGTAATTATTTTTTATCAGGCCCATCATCGTAACCGATCAGAGAAAAATTCCGATTGGATTATTTATTTGCTTATTGACAGTCGAATCGGAAAAGAAATATTGCAACGTATCAACACATGTAGTTGACATACAAAAAAATCTGACTTCATCATTTCAACCAGAAGAAGCCGGTCGTATTGGTTTTAAATTTTTATTTCTAAAATAAACAAAACATATACAATCAGCCCTATCACAAATTCCATCGTAATCGAAAATATGCTACGTTTCCCGATAAATCTATCACAAATTCCATCGTGTGGATTCGGAGTGAAAAATTCGCTTACGATTTTCGAAGTTCGTACAAATTGGTATCCCTGAATTCGAATGGAATGAAATGAAACAGACTTTTTCTGCGACAAACTATTTGTGTCGGACAGTGAAAGTAATGCGTCGTTAACAGTTATTTCAAAGAAAAATGTAGGGTTTTTTACAAATTCTATGGTTTTATGAATAATATTTGATTTTAAATTTCAATATGAAAGTCTCTAATGAGCGAGATAGGCGACCTGGCCTCCCAAGGCTGTAAGAAACTGGCAAAAGAAGAAATTGAACATTTCTGGGAAATTGTAAAAGGCAACCTTGGACTACAAGATTGTTATAAATGTTCACATAATCATGTGTGTAAGCTTAATTAAAATTGAAAATAGAACGGTATTGCTATTTATCCTTTCATTTTGGCATACACCGCTGATTTCGAAAATAAGAATATTCCACTCGGATTATGTGAAAGCTGTTTGTCGTAGATCGGGGCGTAACTGTCCGTGCGGGGAATTATTACGATAGAGTTTGTGATAGGGCTGATTAACTTATGTATGTACATATGTAAATGATAGAACATAGAAATTAATATAAAATTTTACTTACAGGTCTGACGACATCTCAAACATTTCTAATTTTATTTGTATTTTCTATTTATTTTTGTTATCGCCGCCTCCGGACAAAGTTCCACATGTAATTTTTTGTCGGAGACAATCGGAAGAAAAACAAATCGAATGTCGAATTCCAAACATCCATTTCAAATCGATTTCAGATCGATTTTTTTTGTTTGTTTTAAGGAACTTGCAAAAAAATAGTGTGCGTGTAAAGTGGGTGAAATCTTGATAAAATGCAAGATCTGTTTTGACAGATTTTGTTTATAAATAATTCGATTGTGTTCCGAAAACAATAAAATGTTTGGTTGTTTGCAATTTCCGCCCGGAGAAGTAAGAGATTAAAAAAAGAAAAAAAATTAGTTTAATTAAATTAACTTAATTAAAAGTTGTGTTAACATACAAAATACGCATTAAATAGTGCAATTGTTATTTAATTGTTATGCTGTACTAAGTCGACAACACCAGGGAAATTGTAACTTAGAGAGGGAGTCCAACGAACGACATCCAGATGTGTAGAAGCCATCCTAATTACACCTACTCCCAGTTTCCTTGGTCGAGCACATGAACACAGCATTCGGATAGGGACGTCGCGTCGTCCCAGAAATTAGAAGCATCCTTTGGATCGCTTATGTCGAATCCCGTTATACAGTAACGGAACCGATAATTGGAGAAACAACATTTCTGGTCTTCTCACCACCCAACAACTAGAAGATCGCTATCATCATATAACCATCGAGATATCGCCCTCTCATTCAAACGAAAGATGTAAAGTATTGAGCTCTCGCTCTAACTAACGAAAAAATGAAATCGTAATGGTCTTTGTTGAGTGGACTTATTTTTTAATTTTTTAAACTGTAGTTTAACAACTATGTAATTTTAACTTTCTTTTGTCTAAATTTAAAGAATAAAAATAATATAAAATTCAGTGTAGCCTGGCCAATTCGAAGTCGGCAAAATAATATATGTAATCGCAATACATGTGTATTATCTATGGAAAATGTAGTATACAAAAATTTCAATAAAATTTACTACTACTACAGATGAATCAAATTGGAGGAAATTTTTCCCCGATCGGTTACAATGATAGGCCCATATATTCTGCATTTTGAAGAAAAAAACTTGTGTTTCACACTCTTCCCAAAACTGCCAATTGGCACCAATTCGTTTTTCTATGTAGAAGAGGATATGATATAGTAGAACACTTCCCCTTCTACATAATTTCTACCCAAGAAGTATGTGTGTGCATCAGAACATAGGCAGGAAAGTTGTGTTTATTAAAGTCAACCTGACGTTTTAACATTTTTTAATTAAAACGGTTTCTCCCCGAATTATAATTTTAGAGAATGACTTCTGTCATTTTTCATTGAAAGGGATAAATTGTAAAATGAAAAAAATTCACTTTAAAGCTGCCAACTTTATTTGTGTTCTCCCTTTGAAGCAGTTGAGAGAATTATAAAAAAGATCAAACAAATTGTAAAACTGAAGTAGAATACTTATATATTGTAGATTGAGAAAGATGGGAGATTTATTTTGTTAACATGGCCGATGCCTGGTACTATCCTTGACGACTATCAGAGTAAAAAAATATCTTATATAATATATATGTATATATATAATAAATCTTTACAAACAAAGTAAGAAATATATTTTGTATTTTATTGTTATATACAAATAAATAATACCTGCATTTAAAATATCGCACAATGTGATCTCTAATATTGTAGTTTACACTTAATATTTAGGTATCACCCTATAGAGCAACATAGCAGCCAACTGAACAACACGAATACTTTTCATCGCATCTGACAGATACAGTCGTTGCACATTCAATTTACAAGATCTCTTTACTGGCGTCGCACACAAGGTTGTCTTTTCCAAATTGAAACGAGTTATTCTTTTATTAATAAATATTCAATTTTTATTCTTTTTCGGTTCATCCACTGGCACGGGATAATCATTCCTAATATCTAAAAGTAATTCGAAGTGTTATAAGTTTATCGTTGCATGCAACCTGCGCACTTATACAGTCATCAAGTTGCCTCATCTTTTTTTTATGAATGAGCTATTCAATGTTTTATAGAGACAGTGGTGTGTGCCTGTGCGTGCTTCTGGTTTCCATTCAGATTTCAAATGCAGAATCAAATTTCTCTGTCATCTTCAGACTTTCAGAATCTGTTGAAATAAAACATCAGCATGAAGTATGCGAGCGAACTATCTTTATGTATTTGACTTCTTCCGTTCGTAATATTGTTCATTTCAATTTGTACTTCCTTTTCAATCATGTCTTTCTTAATAAAGTGTGTTCTATTTTCTAATTATCGCTTTTTATTTGTGGCATCCCAACAGAATCCTTCCGTAGGACTAATCGATAATGAAATTAATCCCATCACCAATAACGATAGCAAGAACAAAATTATGGATTGAATGCAGTCATTCAAAATTTGGGAATTGAACTCAGCCAAAGTTTCCAACGTGACATCTCCACTTCTTGCCATCGGACAGACTTCCGAAATCATCACCATAACTTTACGTCATTACGTTTGTGTGACTTATGTTAACAACAGTTGTTTAGGTTTTGGGGATTAGTCTACCTTTTGATGTAGTTTTTTTTTAATATTTTAAATAATTTATATTAAGAAAAAGTGACGAAACTTAATTTAGAATGACATCTTTAAATTCTGAAATACAACGCCTTCAACAATTAGTAAGTATTAATGTTATGTTGTTAGGTTTCGTCACAAAAGCCGAATGTAAACACGTGTACGGTGGTATTTGTAGGAAAAGATGACCTCGCAGCTGCGTGAACAAATGCAAAAAATTAGTTCTGGGGATTTTCTGCAGGAAACCAGCGATGAGGAATTCAATAAGCTGCAAGTAGAAAATATGAAGCTCAAGCATCGATTGGCCGTCCTAGAAAATGTAATTTGTAAAATACAAACCTTAAAAAAAACTAATTGTAAAACAAAAATATTTAAAAGGCTGTCGTAGCAGAGAAAAAGCATTGCAATGGTGTCCAGGAAATGATTTCCATCCACGAACATTTAACAGATTTATTTACACAAGCAATTGCAAAAGCATTTCCCTGCCTAAGTGGAAATGATGCAATAGCTGTTATAAGTGTATCAGCTAAGCAGGCAGACTATCAGTGTAACAGTGCAATGTCCATTGCCAACACTTTGAAAGCTGCCGGACAAGCAAAGCCACCAAGAGAAATTGGCACTGCCATTGTTGCTAGTTTGGAACCATCTTATGTTATAGCTAAGGTTGAAGTTGCTGGTCCAGGATTTATAAATATTTTCTTGGATAAGTGAGTTTCAAAGAGAAAAATTGATTTTTAATTCGATCAATCAATTTTGTTTTATTACATGACAATAATTCATTTATAATGTTCATTTCAGAAATTATGTGGTTAAAGCAATTGGAAGTTTGCTTAAAAATGGAGTACATCCACCACAATGTATTAAAAAGCGTGTGTTGATTGATTTCTCATCTCCCAATATTGCTAAACAAATGCACGTTGGACATTTACGATCCACAATTATTGGCGAATCAATTGCTCGTCTCTTAGAGTTCATTGGACACGATGTAGTTCGTCACAATCATCTTGGTGATTGGGGTACTCAGTTTGGAATGCTTATTGCTCATTTGGAGGACAGTTTCCCAAGTTTTCATACTGAAAGTCCACCAATTCATGATCTTCAGGCGTTCTACAAGGAATCGAAAAAAAGGTTTCTAAACAATAATTGTATGTGTATTTGTTGATAGGTTTCATTGGTCTCATTTGATGTTAGATTCGATGAAGATGAAGAATTCAAGAAGCGGGCATATAGCTGTGTAGTAAAATTGCAGAGTGGAGACCCAGTGTCAGTCAGGGCATGGACATTAATATGTGATGTTTCCCGCAAAGAGTTTCAAAATATATATGATCGTTTGGATGTGACGCTTGAAGAAAGGGGAGAATCATTTTATCAATCAAGAATGGTCGATGTCGTCAAACTTTTGGAAGTTAAAGGATTTCTTGAAGAGGATGAAGGTCGGAAAATTATGTGGTCAGATGAATCGAAGACAGGCGTACCTCTAACTGTGGTTAAGACGGACGGTGGATTTACCTACGATACATCTGATATGGCTGCAATCCGTTATCGATTCGAGGAAATAAAAGCTGATTGGGCTATTTATGTTGTCGACGCGGGTCAAAACACACATCTTACCACAATCTTTGCCTGCGCAGAACGAGCAAAAATCATTGATTTAAAGAAACACCGAGTGGACCACGTGATGTTTGGTGTCGTTCTTGGTGAAGATGGTAAAAAATTCAAAACTCGATCCGGTGAAACAGTGAAACTATCTGATCTCCTCGACGAAGGTCTAAAGAGGGCTTTAGATAAACTAAAGGAAAAGGAACGCGACAAAGTACTTACACCAGAAGAATTAAAATCGGCGCAGGAATCTGTCGCTTATGGCTGCATTAAGTATGCAGATCTGTGCCACAATCGCACTAATGCCTACGTGTTTTCTTTCGATAAAATGCTAGAAGATCGAGGAAATACTGCAGTTTATCTTCTGTATGCCTTCACCCGAATTTGCTCAATTTCTCGCAATTGTGGTGTGGACTTTTCGGACTTGCAAGAAGTTTTGAAAACCGAATCCATATCAGTGGATCATGAAAAGGAATGGAAACTAGCAAAGGTTTTGCTAAAATTCCCCGATGTAATTCTTAAAATAACAAAAGATTTGCTTTTACATACTTTGTGCGAATATTGTTATGAAGTTTGTACTACCTTCTCGGAGTTCTATGACAAGTGTTATTGCATAGAAAAGAATAAGGAAGGCAACATTGTTAAGGTGCACAAGAGCAGGATACTTTTGTGTGAAGCCACTGCTTCTGTGTTGAGTAAATGCTTTTATATTTTAGGCTTGAAGCCAGTTCAGAAAATTTAAAAGTAATACTCGTAATACCTTGAATAAAGCATTTTATAATTTTATTTTTGTGTTGATTTTTTGTTCTTTTCAACATAAAAGATTTCTATCATGTATCAAGTGTATGCATGTTTTCATACCAATTGGAATAAATTATTTTCTATAAAATTATCAAAACATGTGCAAGTTTCATTTCAGTACACAAAAACTATAGTGCTGTAAATATTATAAATTATAACTAGAATGTATCCATTCTTTTTGGCAGAGCTCGAAAAGGTGTAAGAATATACAGGTAAATTAAATTTCCATTGAAAACAATTTATGTAGGGTGCTTTTTACAAATGCATGGTTGCGAAAGTTCGAAGAATGCACAACATTCATAAATGCAAGATAAATGTAAATGAGTTTTATAAGTGTAAAACGCAGTTTTACAGCGCAAATGCGCATATATTGGGCGCTATGGGGAATCTCCCAGGGAATTTCTTTCCCACGGAATATTTTATTCCCTCGAAATTTTTCTTGCGATCGTGAATCTCCCATGGAATAAATTTCCCTCTAACAAAAAATCGTAAGAAATGACAGCTAACTTCCCTTGGAAAGCTTATTCGCGATACCAATAAGTTCCCTACATTCGAATGAGACAAATTTCTAGGGAAATTATTTTTCACGATAACACCTTTTTAATACATATTAATATAAATAATACATGTTTATCGATGATAAAAATAAAGATATTCTTGGGCGCTTAGAGATTTATTGGATCCTCTCTCTCACTTTCACAAAAAAATAGCGAGTTTTGATTGAATTTCTATGCGCAGCTCCGTTCAAATTATTTTGTTCTTCTCTTGTTTTGATACATACACACAATCACCTTCCAGGAATGGACTTTATTTACATGAGGTATGATAGTGGTTTATTGTGCAGTTTTCAAAAAATATTTCATCAACGTCATTGTGCTCATCTCTTGCGCAACATTTTTGTTCTCTTGAATCCTCTCTCTTCGCAACCGACCGTTGGTCAAGTGATTTGGTTCAAGCTATACATACATATATCAAAGGTTCCGAGTATTTTTCTTATTTATTGACTGGGAGAAATATTTACTGATATGATATAAATAAAATAAAAAAGCATAGGTACATGCAAATACGAAATAAATATTATTAAAGTTATTTTCTTTTTTATTTATAAATTTGTATTAGATACACCTAGATATGTAGGTATATATTTTCATCAACAAATATTCGCTCTGGCAGAATAAAATCCCGAAAATTAAAAAAAAAAATATTAAATTCTAAAAATTAAATTAAAAATAAACTCAGTACTCTCCATTTACTTACATAATCTTGCATAGGAAGATTTTAGTTTTTTGTCCTATGAAAACATGGTGAATATCGTCGGTATACAAGCAGAAGGCACTAAGTCAAAAACCATAGTTTTGGGTAAATTGATATTTAAGTTTAGCTTAGTCACGAAAATTCATTGCTGATTGTTTTTTGTCTTTGATTCCACAAAAACACTATTGGCATATTGACATTAGTTTCCAAAAGAAATTTTAATCTTTTCACAGTCGCGATTAAAAAATATTAAAAAGGAAAGAACGTACCATATTTTTTTAATGAATTGAACAGATTTTTTTTAGAGGGTTAATAGAATAAAAATACTATAAAGTAAGTAGATTTAGTCAAACAGTAGTAGTTATATAGGATAAGTTTTTAGTTATATAATATTTTAGAAATTTTTTTTTTAGTTATACATTAAAACATTAAAAAAATGAATAGACTTTATTCAATTTCGCTTTAGTTGTTAGGGCTATGATTCAAACCAGGGATGGAAAAATTTGGTAACCACTTTCTTTTTTACACATTTCCATTAGATTTTGTTTGGGTTTCTCTTATTTTGAGAGGTTCTTTATATAATTTAGGCCAGTCTTTTAATGTATAATATTTTGGAACAGTGTTCCTACCTCTACGAGTCTTAAGAACGTTAATAGTATTAAAATCGTTAATAGTCTTTTGAATTATATTTGATTTAAAGAACTCTTGGTTTGTTCTGGCCAGCGCAATTATAGAACTTATAGACAGTTAAACAATATTTTCGGGTAATTGCTGTATGCATTACAAGTTTTGCATCAGAAGATGCATTTTTGTATTTATTACACAGTAAACGATATTTCTTCGGTACAAAAAAGGATAATTTATATTCGGTACCAATTCAATGTCGTTATTTAAATGTAGCTTTGCTGACAGTTAAAAGGCATTAATATCCTTTTCGATTGGTAATCCGGAAGAATTCTCCGATCCGGGATTCCAATCTAACAAGTAAACACTAGATTCTGAAAATTTATGTGTGTATGTGTAAGACGGGAAATGTCAAACGCACATTTGTGATTATTTTATTTTGTAAACATGGCTAATGCAAATGTAGAAGATTTCGAAGTTATTCCTGATGAAAATGCGAAATTACATTTATTGAAGGAAAAATTTGTCTTCGGAACAGATATCCATAATTTTAATTCCCTAAAAATTGAAATTGAAACTACAAAATTTCAGACAAACCAAAACAAAACAATGCGGGCGTTCACTCACTTATAAGATATGTTATCTCGGATACCAAGCTATCGGAGTAAATCTGCGAACGAATCAGATAGGTTAGCTGAAAGCTGTCAAAAAATCAGAACAAAACGCATACTTAATGAATTTTGGAGTCAGCTGTTATATATATTTGTTCTCGGATAGCTAGTTATTCCAAATTTTTTGGGATAACTCAAGATAGCTTTCATGAGAACAGCTATTTTTTCATCAGATGTGCTTTTGCACGCATTACAACAACAGAAAGTTATTCTAGATTGCTGAGAATAACTGAGTGAACGTCCCCAATGACATGAATAAATTAATTTGAATTTTACATTTAGTTGGTGTGAATCTGTGCGTGTTTCTGGTTTTGATTCTGACTTCAAATCCAGAAGGAAATTTCTCTTTTATCCAAGAGAAGAACTGTCATTTGATACCAATCGAACAGTTTCAGAAGTATTCGGAAGCCTTCCGGACGACTTATCGAAAAGGCCACAAGTCATTTTATACCACATATTTAGTATTTTTGAATGACAGCCAAAACGTACCAAGTCAACTTAGTTCTTTTTTAACAGTATTCAATATTACAAAACTGACTTAGTGCATGTTACAACTTCAAATAACTCATGTTTAGATGTCAAAATTGTTTCCGGCGTATATTCAGTGTGATAAAATTATCTAAATGAAAGTCCGTTATAACGATAACAAAATAAAAATTTATTTATAAACAAACGATCCGTTTGTTTCAGATTTTCTTTTCACAATAATATTAATTATTTCCAAATGTATTTTATAGTAAGAAAAGATACTTAGATATATATAATTTACAAATTATTACAACGGTGTTTTATTGTTCGGTGATTTATCATTCTTTCATCAAAATGTAAGAAACCTAAAAAAATGACTTAGTGCCTTCTGCTTGTATACCGAAGATTTATGCTCAAATTTCTGGATGCGAACAGTCTATTATAAAACACTGGTTAGCGCATACATACCAAAGAGAGTGACTTCGACAAGATTCAGCGATATTGTGATGACTGGAAGTTGAAAATCAACTTCCAGAAATCAGAAACTATTTTGTTTAGGACTCGATTGTCTAGCGCCTCAAGGGATACGAGAAAGAACTGGCGCAAGCTGGTGATCGTAGGGCCACATGGACATCCACTGGCGAGTGAAAGTGTAGTAAAGTACCTTGGCATCTGGTTGGATCAGTACCTGTATTTCGACAGACATATAGGTGCTGCTTTGGCCAGGGCTAGGGGAGCCTTTGCCTTGACAAAACGACTGTTTTATAGCAGCCGTCTTGACAGCAGGGTGAAGGTGATTTGCTACATGGCTCTCATCAGGCCGATGATTGCCTACGGATGCCCGGAGTGGTTCAACGTTGCCCCATCTCAAATGGAAAAGATTCGGGTGTTTGAGAGGCAATGTCTTAGACGTTGCCTTGGATTACACAGAACACCAGAGTCGGAGTACACAAGATATTATTCCAACCAGGTTCTATACAACGGAGCCAACATAAACAGAATAGATAATTTTTTGTTCAAGCTGATTCGGGGTCACGTTGCAAGAGTGATGTCCTCAACTAACAGCTTAATTTTTGGGGCTTATTACCCCAATAACGAATATTTTGAGAGTGCGCGGTTAAGTGGTCACATCCCTCCCGAGGCATTCCTCTATTTAGACAGTCGAGGGCTGATACAGGATGGAGGGGCGGTTTCGCTCATCTACCACGTCAGCCGGAAAACTGTGGATAGGCGACTCCTGTATGGTCGAGACGTCATCGCTCAAGGTGGAGAAGAGCGCCTTCGGTTCAGTAGGACTGTGTCCGATCGGGACCGGAGGGATAGGGCGAAACAGGAGAACCAGTTCTGGTGGCTCTCTGAACAGCATCGTGATATTTAAAATCGATGAAGAGATTATATCTTGGCCGACTTACATAGATTTAGGGCAATTAGGTATAGGGAACAGTCAGGGTGGCACCAAAAAAAAAAAAATTTAAAAATATGTATGTTTGCGGGGGCATACGTGCATGTATCTGCGTGTCTGTACATGTATGTGCGTACGTATATGTATGTGCGTATGTACATGTATGGGTGGGTTGCATGTTGGTGTGTCTGCATGCATATAAAAAATAAACAAAAAAAAATTAAAAAAACGAAAAAAATGCTGCTGTGGCTGTTCTAGTTTTTAAGTAGTTTTAAGTATTATTAGGTATTTTAAGTAGTTTAAGTTATTTTTAGTTAGTATAAGTTAGTTGTATTTAGTTTTAATTATTTTTAATCTATATTTAGGTTAAAAAAAAAAAAAAAAAAAAAAGATAAGATGCCAAGTTTCCTTGAAACATAAAATAAATAATTAGATTTAATTGAAATAGTTTTTAGGTCGAAAGACATTAGTTCTAAGTTAATTTAGAGCGCCAGTAAATTAGTTGTAAGTTATTGACAATTAGGCTAGTTTTAAACATACCAAAGAGAGGCAACTTGAACACTGTTAGTAGAGCGCATGTATAATGCGAGTATAACTTTTAGAGCTCGCATTGAGCGATATTTTAAATTCAAGTAGTACTTAGTTGTATAAAAGAATAAAATACAAAAATATGACTTAGTTTACTTGTGCAGACTAAAAGTCAACCTACTTTTTCTTTACTTGGCTATACCTACGTCAAGGATTGTACCAGCACATCTCATCTTGTTATTTTCAAATAGCTTCAAAAAAAAGGTTATACTTGCGAGAATACACTATCCAGTGTTCCAGATCAGTGGATGCGAGGTTGATTGTTCATAATGAAAGAAACTTCAAAATTTTCGACCATTACCAATTCGCAACTCTTGATAAATGCTTTAGATAGGTTATCGTACCAACCTTTGAGTGCATCCAATATTTCATAATTTTTTTTATGGCGAATATCAACTGCAAGGTATAAAATTAGCAAGTTCGTCCATTAAATATCGCAGTATTTGAAAGCACCTCCGCAACCGAAAGATCCCAAATAGAACCAAGCATCCAATCATTTATCAATTCCATGAATGAACTGAGGAAGGAGTTAGGCAATTTTGTTTTTGGCATTACTTCAATTGTAAAAATGTCAAAATTGGGTCCGATTACCTCCCTAAGGAACTCATTGGATTAAAAATCGATCTCATGTAATAGCAGTATACACAATAATGAAAAGTAATAATCAAATGTTATTACCTATGTATATTATTAACCTTGTTCTCCAGAAATCCCAGACATCACTGGAATTTCCTAATTCCTATTCCGAACTTTTTCGAAATTACAAACTAAACCCAACTCGATCCTTTAAACCTGTTTACATGTTAGATTAAAAGTTTCATTGGCTGGAAATACGAATGAATGAATTTACAGCCCAAGCAAATACAAAAAAATTATCCAAGATGGCGTTTCAAAGTTGACAAATGGCGTAGACAAAAACTTTGTTGAACGTCAATAAATTGTAATAATATATAAATAAATAGCATTTTTAGGATTGTTGTGAATAAAAAATAAGACACATCAAAAGTGTTTATTCCGTTGTTTAAAGAAATTGTATATTCAACCTAACGTAAATTGTATACCTACATATTTATCCCGGCGGTGCTGTTCTTTACAAGGAGTTCGATTCTCCGACTTTGTTCCACTGTGAAGAAAAAAATTATTTAAATTTTTATTTTACTTCATTTTCATTCAATTTCAATCATTTTATTTATGTACATTAGAAAGGTTTCACTTTGTGCATTGTGCTTCAAATTCAGTAGAATCTTCAATAATCACAAATTTCTTATCAGTGCATCCCGCTTATAAATAAAAACTAGAGCAAACTTGCGAAACAAAAAATATATGATATCTACTGTAAAAGTAGTTTTGTAAATTTCTTGGTGGTGATTAGATTGTACATATTTTTTTGTTTCAAGGTAAAAAAAAGTCGACTAATAATACAAAAAAAAAAAAAACAATTCAAAGGGTTACATTTTAAAGAAAAGGAAAATCATATACTTAATTATGTACATTTATATATTTTCTTAAATATATGTGTCGCTTTTTACAGATGCGAGTAGGGCAGATATATATTCGTATGATGAGAAAAAAGCCCGCAATAGGATTTCGCGATGAACAATGAATGAATTCTTTCGCATTGGATGTTGGAAGAGATAATTTTATATGTAGAAGCAGTAAAGAAATAAAACAGTCGGCTGCTCTGCTCTTCGAATTTAGGAACCCAACCAACAACAATAAAAAAGTTAAGTGATTGCTTTGCTAGCTGCTGGTGGAAGAAAAACCAAGAAAAACTAATAATTATCAATTAAGTGAGAAAAATTATTATTAAAATGCAAATGAAATCGTATAGTTGAGTAGAGTCGTCATCTCTGGAGAGGAAATCGAAATCAAGTTGCCGTATTTAACACCGCCGCCTCTATTTTTTTTTTCTTTTCAAAAGACCAGAGAATAAAGAACAAAATAAGGAAAAATGGTTCGCGGTAAGTTTTTTTTTGTCATCTTAATTGCATGAGCTTAAAATTTATGTAATTAATGTCAAGATTTTCATTATGAGTTGCGGCAGCTCATGTTGGAGTTCTACATAGGTTTTTTTTTTAAATTACTACTTTTTAAATCCATAATTATTCTATCAATTATAATTTACATATACAATTCTAATTTTCTTTTACATATATATATAAACGTCGATGAAATGGAATCAATTTAGTCAGTTTTTCTTGTAGTGGAAGCATGTGGCGGGAATAATTTCCCATAGATGGTAGAACAGCAGAGCTCTCTTTTCCACTAATATGATGTGTCCAATAAAATGGAGAAGGCATTATACTAAAAAAAAAAAAACTACATGAAGATACAAATATTAGAAAAGTGATGTTAGGGATCGGATCCTAGAAAATGTGTTTAGTAATAATGGGTATGAGTTAACATGGGAGGCAAAATTAATTAAAGTAGGTCCCACTGACACTCAGTATGCATACATGAACGGCACTTTGTTTTTCTTATTTTTTTGGCGTCATATGTGAAACAAAATCCATTAATCCACAAACAACAATCAACAAAATGTGAAATATTACGAAAAACAAAGAAGTGTCGTAATCTTGTTTTCTTTGATGGAGCGACTTTCCATTAGTGGAGCACGCATAGAACTTTGATTTTTTTTTACAGTGAGCTAGGGTTCTCTATAGAACAGCTTTAAACTATTACGGTGAGGAAACATGAAACATGTTAAATATGATTACAAAACGTTTTTAATTTTGGCCTTTTTAGTACAACACTTTTGTTCAAATTGTCTTTAAATTAGAACGTATTTCAACACATGGGTACTTATATACAGTAGATTTATTATTAAGCATAATGGCGCAAAATTTTAAACGATTTAGTAAAATTTTAAAGCCAATTTTAGCAATTTACTAAGCTAAAAAGATGATTGAACTAATTTTAAACGATTTAAACATTTTACTAAAGTTAAAATCACGGAATGGCTACTTTAATTTTTAGCAATTTTGCTAAATCCATTATGGAATCTGGGGTGCCCAGGTTCGAGTCCTGCTGGTGCACTTTTTTTTTTTTTTTTTTTTTGTAAATAATGAAGTTAAAATGATAAAAATAGACCTTTTTAGAGCACATGTTGGGTTTCCATCAACATATAATTAATTTACAACGCATAACAACAATAATTGTGTTCATCAAAATCGAACCGTACAAATGCTCAGCTTTCTGCTTAATTAGCAATTTACTAGTTTGGAAAAGGTTTAAAAATTTTGAGATAGTTATTCAATCAATAAGCACTTAGGAAATTGCTAACTATTAAAATGTTAAGCCCTTAACAATGGGTTGTTTAAAATTTTGCGCCATTGTCTTTAAGCATAAATCTACCGAATAAAAGTATCGGCGTGTTAAAATTCGTGCTCCCCTAAAGGAAAGTTCAGCCCTGATATTTTCTCATAGTACGGAAAATTTCTAGGGGAGTACGAATTTTGACACTGGAGTGCACGCGCCCTACTTTTATACATCGATGGACGATGGCTCACATTACACGTATTATAAGTTAATATATTGCGCATGTTGTCAAAATTTGGTTGTCATATTTGACAAAATTGTCTCTGAGATTTGATTAATGCACTCTGATTTTTGGCAGTTCCACATACAAATAGGAATGGGTCGATATTTCAGTTAAGTGCTATGCACATGAGAGCCACCAACTAATTAAAGAATATTCGTCCATTTTGACATTTCATTCACATGGCTTTAATGTTTTTCCTCTCGAATATAAGTTGAAAGTCTGACGAGCCCGAACAATTTGTTCATCGTATATTTAACGCGAATAGAGTTTGACTGTTCGTTCCAATCAGATGCTATTCGCAACGTTTAATATTGTTTTCTCAAGTTTATCTTGTTTTGGCGATTAGAAAGTAAATTTTTGTCTCCAAACATTAATATAAATTTATATTTTTACAATTTTGTTTATAATTTATGAAGAATTTAGGTTTTAAATGGAATTTATTCATTGGTCGCTCTCATGTGAATAGTCCCTTAATCCAAATTAATATGCGTTTCGCAGGCACTACAGTTCGGCTCATCAGTTAAATGTTGTAGTACCTTTCTAAGACCCAATATGTGTCAGTAGCCATCAATTAATATATTGCGTTTTAGAAAGAAACTACATATTAGTTGCGAAACGCATATTAATTTTGGACCCAAGGTCCCAAAAACTCAATTAAAATTTCGCACTTATACATATATATATATATATATTAAATATATAATATACTTCAGTGTTAACACGAGGATATTTTTATTCGGTAGACTTAAGGACTATTCACATGAGAGCGACCAACGACCGACGAATAAATGAATAAATTCCATTTAAAACAATTTACCAACCTAAATTCTTCACAAATTCTAAACAAAATTGTAAAAATATAATTTATATTAATGTTTACGATAGAAAAAATGACTTTTTAATAGCCAAAATAAGATAAATTTGAGAAAACAATATTGGTCGTCGCGAATTGCATCTGATTGCTACGAACAGTCAAACTATTCGCGTTCCACATACCATCCACCCTTCAACGAGTAAATTGTTCGCGCGCGTCTAACCTCAAAATCAGATTTTCAATCTATATTCCTGACGAATAAAATTAAAGACATGTGAACGAAATGTCAAAATGGACGAATATTCGTTAATTCGTTGGTCGCTCTCATATCACAATTTAAAAGTGAAGGAATTCTTATTTGTATTTTTAATTAATTTTTAAGCATTCATTTTTTAACCGACTTCCATGAAGCAAAATTTCTCCAAATTAATAAATACCTAAACGAAGTTTCCTTCAATTTTGATAACCTATCGGTGAATAACCATAGACACATTTTATAGAAGAATATTAAAAAAAAATCAATGTAAAATTTTAACATTTCATGTGAGTGGGATAATATTGTGAAAAATAAATATAAAATGTATAAACATATTTTATTTGTTAGGTTTAAATAAACAACCCCTGAAGAAGTTGGGAAAATCCAACGAAACATAGGTTAAAAATATAAAGTAATTTTATTTGCATATCAGAAAAAAGTGACCAATATAGCCTGAAAGAAACGTTTGTTTCTCTTTATATTCCCCTCTCTTTAAACAAAACTTCCATTACACTTAATTCTACATATTTCAATTACTTACCGAAATTCTTCCTAGGCCCATTATTTCCCAAAACATTGGACCTGATCTGATAGATCATAAGCTAAATATACTAACCCCCAGTTTCACAGTGCGAGTTTTAACTTAAGATCAACTGAACCTTAAACTGAGTTTAAATTTTTGGTTTAATTCGTCCGGTTTCACAGTGAAATCTGATCTTCGTTTAACTACGTTTTATGAAAATAGTTGGCAGCATTTTTCTTGCCTCGTCCTCTCTTTCTCTCTCTGACACAAAAAAAAAAACATGCGAAACAACGAGAATAATAAATAAATAATATTCAAAATCACTATAACAACTCGATAACATTTGAATACACAATTTTGTTTTGTTCATAATATTTTCTGAAAAAAAAATAACAATACAAATGTTGAACTGAAGTTTAAACGGCAGAATAATCTCGGTTAACTTAAACTACAAATTGAACTCAGTTCGAGCATTAAACGACACTGTGAAACCGAATAAATAGTTGATTTGAAGTTTAAACCAAAAGTGGAGTTTAAACTGGCACTCACAGCGGGTAAATGATGAATTTTCGCCTGGACTGATGTTTTTCCTGTCATATTGCGACCCTATGTTTCCCCTCTCACACATTTTTAATTTATATGTTTCTCAAGGATAATTCCCTAAGTTATGGAAAACTATTTCACTATTTAAAAAAAAAGACCCCAAAGGTAATATTAAAAACTATCGTCCAATTGCTAAGCTTTCCCATATTCCGAAAGTATTTGAAAGTATTAAGTGCGATGTTTTAAGCTTTCGCTGTAAGTCATTTCTTCTGGACAACTCTGGCTTTCAGAAATGTAAGTCTACAACCACTTACCTAGTCGAATTCGTGTCTTTTAAACTTTTAGTCTTAGAGAACGAAAGGAAGGACTTTATTACTACATATTTTAGGAAGGCCTTTCACAAAATTTCCCAAAGACTTATACTTTTCAAGTTATCCACCCTAGGCTTTGAACCTATCCTATTAAAATGGATATCTTCTTATCTCGGAAATCGCTACAATAACGTTCACTTCAGATTTGCCCTCTCCAGTCCTTTTCTAGTTCCCTATGGCGTCCCCAAGGCAGTCACTTAAGCCCTCTACTTTTCATCCTTCCAATTAACGATATCAAAATGGTTGTTAAACATTCCAATGTCTCACTGTATGCCGACGATATCAAGTTTTACATGACCATTTCGTCAGTACATGAATCAACACATATTCAAGTCGACCTTGTCAATTTTTCAGTCTGGTGTCTAAAAAATTGCTTGATACTTAATATAAACAAATGTTAGTCAATCACATTTTCATTTAAGCGCAATAAGGCCCTTTTGCTGATACACAACTTAAGCATTTAAGTTCTACTTAAGCACTTATGCAACAGCAGAGGAAAAAGTAGCCCATACGCGTTTTAAGTTGAACATAAATATTTATGATTCGTATCAACAAATGCGTCAAAATCTCCTAATCGTCTTTACCTTCTCCATATCTGTTGTTGAGCCTATTCGTGACCTTCGCTTATTATGGGATAGGAAGCTTAACTTCCTGTATCATATAGACACTATTCAATAGCTAATTCAGCGATTGGGTTTGAAAAGCGATGTTTCAAAGAATTTTCTGACCCGTATGTGATTCGATCGCTCTAAATTACCTTTGTTCGACACCTCTTTGAATACGCCTCTCAAGCATGGTCTCCTTATAAAGACGTGCTCATATCCAAAATTAAAAGCATTCAACGACGTTTCCTTCGATTTGCCCTTCGAGGATTACCGTGGCAATTTCCTTTGATCCTACCTCTTTATTAAGAACGTCTTCAATTAATTAACCAGAAACCTCTTAAACAACGAGGAGAAATAGCTGACATTCTCCTTATTCATAAATTCCTTTCAGGTTCTGTTGACACAGATGTTTATAACACAATCTTTTTTAACAACAACCCACGTACTGTGACAAATCTCGCCTTTTCTACCAAACTAGCCTACCCAACTAACCTCCTATGGTTCCAACGAACAAATTACTCGGAAAAAAATTATTGTAGCTCTATCCTTCTCAAACGCTATATCCAGAATCATCCTCGAAATCCTTCATGTGTTTAGCTTTAAGTTAGTTAAGTTAGATTAAGTCATTGTAGTTTGAATTAAACTAAATAAATGGGGTATTGTCCCCACGAAAATTAGTGGTTTCAAAGATTTCTTCCTCTGAGGCATTGATCGCAGATGACGTATAAACTCTATCACGTACTCGTTATTGCAATCTTTATATATATTTACCATAATAAAGAGGCTACAACTACCCAATATACTTTCACATATAATGTTTATGCAGACAATTCAAAATACTAAAGCTAATAAGGTATTGAAGAGTCGAAGTAATTTTTTTTTTCATAGTTTAGTTTTTGTATTTGTATTTTCTCTTACAATGTTTATCACGATATAATTGAATTTTTTAATTGTAGGACGCCGGGCTCGTCCCGCAACAAAAATTGAATCTGCAATGCTTGCAAATGGCGTCAAAGTATCTAGCCTTATTGATGATACACACTGTGCCAGTCCCAAGCGAAAAGACTGCAAAATTGATACTTCCATAGAAAAAAACTTCAAAGCTGTCGTTCCCACAATTAAACACGCTCCAATAGCTCCCATATCTCCTCGATCTATTGCGCGAGAGAAACGTACAGCAGCAGCTGCCGCTGCTGTATATATGCGTGAATGTCTCGAAGCAGGGAATCACATAAAGAACAGATCACAGAGTCACATCAAAAACTATTTCAAATCGATCTCCAAAGGTGAATACTATGACATTCCTGTAAACACCGAGGGCGGTGTTATACAGCAAAATCGCAATCTACAGCAAGATGACCATCAACTTATAGCCGCTCTTTCATTCGACTTATCCGAAGATGACACTTGTACTGAAATTTTTGGCAAATACGACGTGCAAAAGCAACACACACCCCCACCACAAGTTAATAGCTACAATCAGCGCTTGCGCTCTTCGCCAATAAATAGCTCCCAGAATATTTTTCTGCAGGAGCCAGTGCTTAGTTTGAATGTTGACAAATCGCCAAATCAGGCGTCATCAATAAAAATTAAAAAATCACTCGAAGTAGAACCAGTTTTTTCCTCTCCGCCAATGGCTGCTTCTTCCATTACTACTTCCACCTATCCAATATGTCTGAACGGCCAGTTCAACAAAATTGTATCCTTAAATACGTCACCAAAGCGTGAAAACTCACTAGAATCTACAGCATCTACATTTGCCTCTTCGAATAGCAATAGTTCTAACAGTAACTGTTATCTCTTAAACATTGACAGTAGCTCCTGCGACAGTGGCGTGGTTTTTATTGATAACCAGTCGGAAATTAGCCCAAGTCGTCGACGGAAGCCAGCTACCCCACATCGTATCGTTTGCCCATCACCTATTAAGAGCTGTTGCGTGAGCCGGACGGGAGTTGCAGCGTTGCCAACGACAGGTATTTCGCCCTCTAAAAAAAGTTTAATTAGCACAACAATATCTTCTCTATCGCCATACCAACATATTGCACAGAAGCGTCATCCTAAATCAAGAAGAAGGTAAGTTCCACTTTAAACTTAAATAAATATATATTTTATTGATTATGATTTGTATATCTTTTGCAAAGACTGAATCAACAAGAGCATGAGAATAAATTCGTATTGCCTTTTGAAGAACCGCAAACGAATGAAGAATCGTCAAAAGTTGACGATGTGCAATCACAACTTGAGTACAATTCTCACAACAAAGCAATCCTAAACTCAGCTAAGAATCCTACTGCCGAACAAAACACTAATAACAATTATAAAGTACAAAATTAACTATAATTTTTTCGGACAAATTATATTATTTCTATATCAATTATAGAAAAAACATACAGTTGCAATCACAACCAACTCAAAAATAAGGCTGCAGGCGGCTAATGCAAATGCTATTGGAAATCGGGAGATAACAGAGTTCTTGCCAGTACGCCGGAGTGTTCGAAAGACAAAGACCGCCGTCAATGAAGAAATGATGAGAAGCTTAGAAAAGGCTATATTAGAGGAACGTGCTGACGGCCTGAAGGTGGTTAGGATCGATTACAACTTGACAAGCAGTCAAATAATATTAATCATTTATTATTTATTGCTGTAGATTGAAAATTTTGAGGGCAAAGGAAGGGGCATCTGTGCCGATAGACCTTTCCAAAGGGGAGAATTCGTTGTGGAATATATTGGTGACTTAATTGATATGACGGAGGCTAATGTGCGCGAAAAAAAATACGCTTTAGACGAAAACGCCGGTTGTTACATGTACTATTTCAAGCATAAAAATCAACAGTATTGGTAAGAAAGTATTTTGTGTTTGTATATTTTTGTTTGTCTTGTATTTTATCCATTCCATTTTGTTTAAATAAAGCATTGATGCAACAGCTGAATCAGGTAAACTCGGTCGCCTGGTTAACCATTCGCGCAATGGCAATCTCATTACAAAAGTTGTTGTCGTAAAAAATCGACCCCATCTTGTACTTATTGCAAAAGATGATATTGAACCCAATGAAGAGTTAACATACGATTATGGAGATCGGTCAAAGGAAGCACTTTTACACCATCCATGGCTGGCTTTTTAGTTTGGTCAGTAGTATGTTGGACTGAGACAAAAAACATAATAAATATTTAAACTAGCTTAGAGATTTTTTTTTAAAATAAGCAAAGCTTAGAATATTTTTTCTTTTCTTGTTTTAAACGCTTTGACATAATTAATTCATTATAAACATTCACACTAAAACATACATAAAAAAATAATTCAGTAGCTTTTTTATTAGTTTGTAGTTAGATTAAAAAAAAAAGTACATATATTAATCATATTTGACATTGTTCGCACATTAAGTTCTTAACATGCATATACATAAAATGAGCGTAGTTCAAAAACGTTTTCCAATAATAAGGTGAGATTGTATTTGGGAGAAAATATGGTGTAAGATTATTGTACTGTTAAGGAAAAGAATTCGAACGGTTTCTTTAAACAAACAGTTAGTTAGCCAGTGAAGGATTTCATAGTTATGTTTATAAATTTTGGTCTAAGATAGTTATGGTAGAGGACAGCTTACCTACATTTTATGACGCTGTATGTATCCCATATACATATTGTACGCTATTGGGTGCCAATCATTTGAAAGCCAATAGGCACTATAAAACAAAATTAAAACACTTATGCATCGATTAAATCTCGAACTGCAATAAATGTGAGTGATTTCGGGACTATAGACATCTGGAACCAAAAGCATCAATACGTGAAATTCTTCAATGGCTCCCGAGTTAATGATACATATTGGTATGAATAAAACAGTGCGTGTCCGGAGCAATGTTCCATGTTAAAAACTGAATACTGCTTCGAAAATCGATGCTTTGTATTATCTATACCAACTAATAGCTTATTTTTTTTTTTAATTGTAAATACTATAAAAATATAAATATTTATTGAGTAGTGACGTACATAATAATTATTGTTTTAAATGAATATAAAAATCCAAATATTTATCACGAAAGTCTCGACATATTTTTGGTAACTGCACAACTACTATTTCAGGTAAGGTGATTCTACTTATTTGAAATGGTGGTACATATTGGAAGAACTGTTCATATATTTTTGGAGTTATATATCGTATTTTTTTTTTGTTTTTAAAATTTTATAGTGGGTTGTCAGGAAAACAATACAATTTGTATTGTTTTTTTTTCTCTTTTGACTTTGGCTATCAATTTCTTGTTAATTGTTATTTTTAAATGAACAAATTTGTTGACTAATTAAGAGTGTAATGGCGATTTCATTTCAAAATATGGGATTCAGCAATAAAACCAATACTTTTTTGTTTCATAACGGACAGATACGAATCGAATCTCTTTGTGAATGTGTGTGTTGCTTGGTAGCTGTAAAAAAGCAAAATCTTCAATTCTTCACATTTTGTTTTCTGGTCCCGCAAAGGTGGAATTCCTAAATCAAGTTGTACTTTAATTTTTTTTTTTTCAAAAAAGTTTTTAAAAATATTTTTTTAATAATAGACCTTATCGAGACTTTTTTTTGGACAGAAATTGGCAGTTTATCAAATTTAGAAGAGTGGGAATGAAATTCTCTCAACAGGAGGACTCCACTGGTAATAAATTTTCTTATAATACTCATCCTGACATGAAATCTCCAATGGAGTCGCGTTTTTTTTCTTGTTGAGTTGGGATGTCAGCGAGCACTCTCTACGATTTTGTCTTGATAACGATGCCTGACATCAAATTTGACGGCTGTGTTTTTTTTTTCCTTTTTTGTTGTGTGCTGATGACATTGTATCTCATTATTTTTTTACTTTTATGCCGGTAAGTAATGTTTGTCATAAAACATTTTTTTCGTAATATTCATTTTTGATGAATCTTTTTAAACGGCCTTACCTAAACCTCCACCTCTATTGCTTAAATGAATTGTCAGGGAATGACCTGCCCAGCCAAGACAAAACAAAAAGCTCTGATATTTAACGACAGATACAGGGTGTCCGCCGGTAAGGTATACTACTTGTTTGTTTATAATTTTTTATTAAATGAAAGAGAATGGATTTTATATTCATAAATGTTTTTATTTAATGTTGGCAATTATGTATGGAATACAATATCTGGTAAATGTCCGCCTCTGTTAGTCTCACAAATGCGAGCCCTTTTGAGCACATTTTTCATTACATTAATTTCATCACGATTATTTTGTTAGAGTTAGTCAAGTGTTTCTGGTTTGTTTTCATAAACCTTGCTTTTCAGATATCCCCACAAAAAGAAGTCCGGAGCAGTCAAATCAGGCGACCGTGGTGGCCAATCAACATCACCATTTGTTGAAATAACTTGTTGGAGAAAGAGGTTTCGCAGTAATTCCATTGTAATCCTGGCTGTATACGACTTGTTGATACCACATGTTAATCAAGCCCAAAGCATGCAGTTGTGGCGTTAAAAAGTTTTCAATCATATCACCATATCGCTCCCCATTCATAGTTACCGTTACGCCGTTTTCATTTTCTAAGAAGTAAGGTCCAATGATTCCTCCTGACCAAATTGCACACCAGACTGTAACTTTTCATGGATGCAAAGGTGACTGAGGAATAATTTGAGGGTTTTCCATTGCCCAGAACCGACTATTCTGTTTATTCACATATCCATTCAAATGAAAATGTGCCTCGTCACTCATTATGATATTATCATGAACATCTTGTGGAAGAAGCTCTTGTGTCAACTGAATCTTGAATGGAAACAAATGCAAATCCTTGTGCAAAATTGTGGCCAAAGTTGTTCTTTAAAGACGTTTGATAAGAGTTTTTAACACTTCCTTGAGTAGCAGTAATGTTTTCAGCCGATCTTGCAGTACGTTGTGGTCCATACTTGGGCCTATCACCTACAGACCTCCTTCTTCAAAATCATTCACTACACTATAAATAATGCGTTTTGTTGGCATGTTGTTTAGCCCAAAAATGTATCATCGTCACAGTAATCGATGATTAATTTTGATAAAAAGTTTTAACGATTAAAATACGTTGGTTTATCGAATATTTTTCTATAATAAATTTGCCATGGGTCTACTTCACGACTGCCAAATATGAACTGTCAAGACTAATGTTTACCAAAATAGCGGCAAAACAAAGTAGTATACATTCCCGGCGGACACCCTGTATTTCGTTGGCGATACAGATATCTTGTAGAGTCGGCCTGTAAAAAAATAGTCTGGGAGATCTTGAGCACAATTTTTAAACGTCAATACATTGTTTTTTTTTTTCTAAAATATCTTTTCCCATGTTTTTTTTTATTTATGACAAACGTCAACCTGATATTTGAAAATTTTCTGCCCACAAATTGCTGCCTTCAAAAATATATTGGGCAGAAATTTTCAGGAAGGGGAAATATTTTAGTCTTTCTGCCCAAAACTACCAAATTTGTATGCCTTGAACAGGAATTGACAGAAATTGGCGATAAACTTCGAATCAAATATTGTAGTGTGTGTAAGAATCTGTGTACAAATCCGTTTTGAATCCGTCTCGGAAAAGAGATTCAATACGGGCCTGTTCAGAAAAAAATTGGTTTGAATTTGAAACGAATCTGACTTTCAGAAAAAAACTTAGACCAAATCGATGTTTATATTGATTGAAACCAAGTCGTCGTAAGTCGTTCGATTGAGAAGCAATTGCTCGACAATTACCCTATTTCATGATTTCCTATTATCATCGAATTTTATTGATTGTTATTGCTTGTTTTAATATAATTCGCAGTGCTTGAAAGCTGTAAATTTTATTTATGTCGGTAGCCATCGACTAATAATATTGCGTCTTAGAAAGATACTCTGGAGCGTTTTTTTATATAAAAAAAACTAAGAATTTTGTTTAATTTATAGGTTATCGGTTATCTCGAAGGCAATATTAAGGAAATATTCCGTAAATTTTTAATTTTTTCAGTTCAATAAAGATTAGGAATGTAAAAAGACACCTGTTTTTTTCAGTGTGTTTATTCCATGTACCTTAGCGATCAGTATCAGATATCTTTAACCATATTTTAATTGCACTCATTTTACGGTAGGAAACAATAATTATTTAACTTTGAATTTTAAGTAAAAATAAAAATATTAGTTTTTAATTAAAATGTTACTTTTATCAAATTTATAAATATTCACACTATTTTTAATGGTTTATATATAAAACAACATTGATCAATTAGTGTCAGATACTTATGTATATATGACAGAGTTGTAAAAGAATGCAATCATTTTGGAATTTAACTCATCTGATTTATCTCCAAAAATTTGTAACTCATGAATTCACTAAAAGATTTCAACTTCAAAATATGAAATCACCATTCATTTAGAATTCATTGATTGGGAATTCATTTTAGTTAATTCAATGAATGCAATCTTCTGTAATTTCAGTGACGTCATTGAAGTCTTTCTAAAGTCATTGAAGTCATTTAGAAGTCAAAATCTTTTGAAGTCATTGTAGTCCTTTTTAACTATTTTAAGTTCAACTGTGAATAATAATACTTCAAATAAGCTTACTATACGTTATTAAAATAAAATGCACGACTGGTACTACAGTTGGGCTCATCAGTTAGATGCTGTAGTACCTTTCTAAGACGCAATTTTTGTTGGTCGATGTTTAGCGACTTTAATGAAATTTTACAGCGATTACTCAATGCAAATTATATTTTTCTAGGGGAATTTGGTCAGTAATTAATTCACACAGTCCACAAAAATAATATTTATTTATTGTTTGAATTTTCTTCAATATACGTATTTAAAGTGTTAATATACTTTTCCTATTTCAAATCAACACATTTGGACTTAAAATAGTTAAAAACGACTGAAATGACTTCAATTGATTTTGACTTCAAAATGACTTCAGCAGATGATTGCATTCATTTGAATGCACTCATTGAATTAACTAAAATGAATTCCCAATCAATAAATTCAAAATTAATGGTGACTTCATATTTTAAAGTTGAAGTCTTTAAGTGAATTCATATGATTAAAGTCAATGTGAATTAGTTTTCCTGTAACTTCAATGAATGCATTCCAAAATGATTGCATTCTTTTACAACTCTGATATATGACAATCAATCGGTGAAGTTCGATTCGATTGGTAATCGACAAACGCAATGGGGCCTCAAGAATTGAAAAGATATTAAAGTAGCAACTCTTATAAATTTCAACCTTTTTCTTTTTGAAAAAAAGACAGATAAAATCCAAAAAAGTGTAAATGAAATTTATATAAAACCTTAAAAGATATGTAGCTCATATTTTAGAAATGATTTTCATTCAATGACTAAATAAAAAAATGACTTTTGTGATAAAAGTAGTAACCTTATATGTAAACAGAAAATTTAATATAGAAACAAAATAATTGAAACGCCTATTATAATTTGTTTATTTAAAAACAAATATGTTGAACACTAGATTTTTGATTCAAATGCATTAAAATGTGAGATCCCCACCAATACAATATTAAATTAAATTTTAATATTTGCTTTTTCTTAATTTATTCTAGTTAATATAAAATAGTAAGTGTTTATTATTTACTTTTACTATTCTTTCCTAATATGGTATTTCGAAATTATCTCACATAACTTTTTTTTTAAGAAAACACTGATTCAAATTAAGCACATTTTGTTAATTTATATAGAAAAAAAAATATATGTTAAAAAATCAAAAAAGAAATATTCAACATTTAAGTAAAAAAAAATCAACATGTTATGCATAATCAAATCACTGCTTGATAATATCAGATATTAGTTTTATGGAAAAAGGAAACAAAATAAATATGAATATATTATACATATTAACGGTATATACATAATTTTATTAAATACGTTAGATAAAGGAAAAACAAAAGAAAGTACACGAAATGTTAATTTAATTATTATTATATAGAAAATGATAATATTAAACAACAAAATATGTTAATTAAATTTATTTTGCAACAAAACCAAATTTGGCTTGATAATATTATTAACAAATAAAGACAATTTAAAGAATCTAACAGTGTATATTATATTTCGTGTTTTCTAAAAGATTTCATCGATTATCAGTGAAGCTAATAGGAAAACTTACCTTTCAATTAAGTTAGACTAGGTTACTTTCATAAATGCGTGGACGCAGATCAGAGAAAGTGTTCATAAATGCATATTATAAAATGCATGCGCAAATTGTTTTTCTGACGTTAATGGGCCCTATCCGGAATCTGCCAAGGAATTTCGTTTCCCGGGGAATATTTTATATATAGGGTTTTCCAATAAGAGGTGTGATTTTGATATTCAAAAAAAAAGAAATGCGTTGTTGAAGCGTGTATCGTTCCATTTTTATTAATAGCGTAGTTTCTACTTGTCAAATGTCAAAAAATGACAGCTTCAAAAGTGACAGCTACCGAATTAGCGGGCTATTCAAAATAACACCTCTTATTGGAAAACCCCTTATATATATATAATATAAGGGGGCAACTTTATGTTATTGTCATAATTAATTTTTATACCAGTATATAAAATGTGTTTGTTAAACCTTTTAATGAAATAAAATTATATATCTATCTATCTATATATATCTATCTAATTATTATATTAGGTGCGTTCTCTGATTTCTGCGAAAATCTACGAATTTCTACGAAAAAACAGTCAAATCCGTTCCCGTATTCCAAAGTTTCGTACTATTTCACAGAAGAGATCCCTCATGAGAGCAAAATATTTCCCCGTGCTGCGAATTTTAGTTCAAGAAATTTCTTTGGACAAAATTATGAAGACTGTCAAATGAAGGAAAAAACAATACATAAGCTGCCAGTTGCCAAAGTGTTTATCGTTACAAAATTGAAATTTGGTCTGGCTTATTCGTGCAATAAATTAAAATTTGTGATATCAAATTGTTTATTTTAAGAAATATTTTCATGTAAATCTTTAATAAACATTCTCAAAAATACATTTTATTTTGGCTAAAATTATTGTTCAAAGGGTTCCCGTACTTTTGTAAAACTTTGTTGCTCGCTGAGAGATTTTTATCGCCACTTTTCGAAAAATGACCGTCTTCACATTTTAGTGCACAAATTACGGGAACACAATTCTTATTAGAAAAATTTCAAGGGACATTTTTATTCACGATAACCCCCAATATGATCGCATGTAAACTGTGATTTACTTTGGTTCTGAGGCTGAGAGGTAAAACTCGCGGTTTACAAGATTCAACTAAAGGAAGTACACTAAAACTTTAGTTTCAAAAATTATTCCTTTTATTATTTCAAATTCAAATTCAAAATGTATATCTTAAAAATCTTAAACTTAGTTATCTCAATTTCAATGCATTTAACTATTATTATCCTTCCTTATGATTAAGTTGTTGGTGGTTGAAAGATTTGGACATGCTTGGTTGCTTGCTGGCTTTTGGAAGAACGCCTTTTCTGATGACCGGTTGCTGACTAATTCTCCTGCAACTCTATTTCCTTGATCCAGTATTTCCTTGGTATTGCGGACTGTAGCGATCCAGGTGTTTCTGATAGCGGTATTTGGTTCATTCGGCTGTATTGATCTGAAAGCCATTTGTATATTTAGTTCAAATTGAGATTCCTTACCTACCACTGGTTTGGGGAATCTGTAATTTAATTTATTAAACAGTATTTCCGCTGGCTCATCAAACAGCTCTTCCACTCGCTCATCAAACAGTATTTCTACTGGCTTATCAAACAGTGTTTCCACTGGCTTACCAAACAGTATTTCTACCGGCTTATCAAACAGTATTTCTACTGGCTCATCAACGGCTTTCACCGGCATTACCTAATATCAAAAGATCCCATATCATTGGTTTGGGGAAACTTATTAATAAAAGGGAAACCCTAACGATTCGAATCAAACCTTTGATTTGGTCTTTATTTATTTTTATTTTTATTGTTCTTATTTTTCTTTTACTTTTGGGCTAATTTTTGTTAAATAATTCGCCTTCTCTCATAGCACTCTTGGTAAAAAAGTGATTGTTAACTTTAATAAGTAAAATGTAAAATTTCGTACAAATGCTCACTTCAATTTTGTGCCCGGTCTCACCTACCTCTTGTTTCTAAATAGCAAAGCACCTCTATTCGTATTGTTTGCACGGGGCCTACGGGTGAAGGAGTTTTCTTTATTTCTTAATGTACCTCATATCACATGCTCCTCACTGTTTTTATTATGATTATTGCTAATTCTATTACTGGTATGCATTGGTCATTGACCTTCTGTGTACCTCTGTTTGCAATTATACCTTTTATGCGCAATTGACTCTCGGTGTATGTTGTTGTTGTAATTGCTCTTATCAATGTGCACATAATGTGTTTGCATTGATTTTCATCGTTGGGTGTGGGTGGCTTTTCTTTTTTTTGTGTATACGGTGATAACTAGTTTTTGTTATCAATCGATGACGAGCCCTCTCGTTGTCCACATATGCCAATGGGTTGCGGTCGGTTGGCGGCTGACTTTGTATGTTGGTCATTTATGTCTCACATGACAGTTGTGCCTCTCAGTGGCAATGTGTATTTTATGAAGTTTTTATTTAATTATTTATATTTTGTTATTTTATTTTCGGCCATTATTTATTTTATTATTTAATAATTAATTTAAGGTATTAATTAATTCAGTATTTAGTTGACTTTTTTTAATGTAATGTAGCGGTCAGAACGCTTCATTACAAACAAAGCAACTATACATTTTTGAAATCACCCTTTTTGCAATTTTAATATTTCTAATCATTGCACAATAATTATTAATGTAATTATTTACCAGGAATTTCAAAACTAGATTTAAAAAAGTAATTGGTCGAAATAAATAATAAATACATAGTAGGCAGCAACCAGACTCATTCATTCCCGAACGTATTGCAATGTTTTGAACAGAAAACAAATTAATTCAGCAAAATAGGGGTATTCACGATCTGCTGTAACAAGTCTTGTAAAATTTTATTTTTTTTACAACAGACCTTTTCTAATCTGTAGCAACACTGAAGCAAATCTGTTTCACATTTCTTCTGAAATATCTTAGTTTGTGTTAAATAAATTTTACACTATTGTATTTTTCTGTTACAATGGGGTCGGGTATAGTAAAAGCTTAAAACTTTGACATTTAATATATTTTGTTGTTGTAGTGCAAAAAATGTCACACTTGCCATTATACAAGACCAGTTACATCGGATCGTGAATACCCCTATTAATTTTGAGGTTGCCTTAAGCGTAATGTGTAGTCGCGTGTGTAAATTGAAAGAAATGCCGTTTTATGAATTACGATTATCGTTCTTTTATTGTATTTTATAGTCTTAAAACTTATGACTGTTTATGTAAGTATATAGATGTCGCATATTTATTTGGGTTTGTTTTTTTTGTTTGCTTCAATATTTGTATCCGGTCGTAAATTGTAATTGGTATATGTTTCATATGTCTATCTTTTTTTACCTTTTATTTTTTAATAATTCCGTAAGCGTCAAATGATTTTCAGTGACAATGACCAAATTCGTAAACACAAGACCTAATTCGTAAACACAAGACCAAATTCCTAAACGCCAGATTTGCAAAGCAAATGCACGAACCCTGTTAAAATTGCAAAGCAACTGAAGTGCGCAGCATAATCTTAAAACTTAACTAGTACAAATGTACTGGTTTTGTGCAAGAAAAAAGAATGAACAGCGTTTTGGGACAGTCTGCATTGCAGGGACTTGATAAAGACCCGAAATCTCTGCAGTCATTCGCATTTGCCTACAAGCTGAATCACGCTCACAAGTAACTTTTCCGTTCGTCTTCCAATAGACACATTGATAAAAACGCACACAAGAATCTTTTCTGTTCATCTTCCTATAGCCATATAGATAACACAGCCCTAGTAGATTTTTTTTTAGATTAGAATAAGATTTTATTAGATACAATAATTTATAAGAATTTACATAAGGTTTACAAATCTTTTATGACATGGCAAAAGCCGTCTGTCAGATTGACAATATAATTGTAATTTAACAAAATAGTTACTCAAGTTACCTATAATTATTATAATTAAAATGCTTCTCTTAAAATTTGGTTACGATATCGTAATGCGGATTTTACAAATTTGAAAAGAGCCGACCAATCATTTCCATTCAAAAGATAAATAACTTCTTCCGTTGTGAAAATTGGTTTTCCTAGGTATAGTTTTCGTATTTCATTAAGTAATGGACATATTCCTACAAAATGCATTATATCTTCACGCGTATTCAGATTACACATACTACATTGGATTGGGAGATCTGGGCGGTGGGGTATAAAATTTAACGGCAGTAACTCTCCTCGTGTCTTAAAAATGGTAGATATTTTATTAACACTTTCGTTATTTCCGAAATAACTTATCTTGCTGAGATCGTGCTCGAGCTTGGGATAATATACTCTGTATATTGAAGATTGCGCTTCTTCGATAAATGATTTGTGCATACTTTCATCCAGAACCCGAAGAATATTGTACAACTCTGATTTCATTTGATGAAAGTTAAACGCTTCTAGTATTTTGTTTTGTTTTTCGATTTCACATCTATTCTTTGATAGAGTGTCAAAGGTACAAATACAAAAATGTAAACAAATGGATTTTGGGGTTGTGAAACGTACGAAAGTTTCAATATTATAGAGAGTTTCATTTAAATTTCAAAGAACTCCTCTCAAAATGGAGATTTGATCTTTTAAATGAAACTCTGTGTCCAAATTTAATTGTAGTATTAGCCGCGTTCGGTGGCATACCTAAAGCAATCCGGATTGCTTTGTGTTGTTGTAACGCCTAAGGAAAAACCAGCTGATGAACTAAACATATGTTGTCAAACACAAATCTCAAGCTACCCAAAAATTATTATTGGGGGGGACGTTCACTCAATTATTCTCAGCAATCTGGAATAACTTTCTGTTGTTGTAATGCTTGCAAAAATACATCTGATTAAAAAACAGTTGTTCTCATGAAAGCTATCTTCAGTTATCCCAAAAAAATTGAAATAACTAGCTATCCGAGAAAAAATGTATAGAACAGCTGACTGCAAAATTCATTTGGTATGGTTTTAGTTCTGATTTTTTGACAGCTTTCAGCTAACCTATCTGATTCGTCCACAGATATACTCCGATAGCTTGGTATCCGAGATAACATATCTATAAGTGAGTGAACACCCGCATTAATTTGAGGAACAGCTGATTCAAAACTTCAGATTTGTATGCAATACAACTGACTTAACAGAAAGCTATCTGGATCGTTCGAAAACAAACCCGCTACTAAGGTATCTTGGCTAGCCTATCGGCATTGCACCGAACGCGGCCAATGCTGAATGACTGGCACACACATTTCTGAAAAAAAAACATCTTCATAATCAGATGATGAGGAAGATGAAGACAAAGCAATAAAAAACCACTAAATTTATAAAATTTAAATTATTAACTTCTTCGTCTATTATTTGGGATTGGCACAATTTCACAATTAATTAATAACAACATAGTTTCCATTTGATGTTTGACAGAAAAAACGTTTTACATGTATGCGTGCATTCAGATCAAATCTGCCTACCCACCAAAGATAAGATATTTCGTGTTGGGATCTGATCTAGATTTGCTCTTTTTGTTGAAATGAAACTCTCAAAATTCAAAAAGATGAAATCTTTTGTCAGAAATATCAGATCTTTTCTTAAATGAAACACGCTATTATGGCGTTTTTATTTGGCAATCCGGAATTCTTCTCCGACCCGGGATCCCAACTGAACACTTTTCTGTGATTCTGACGATTCTGAATTTTAATGAGATTGTATATGTGAAAATAATTGTGTACGTGAGAATATTTAAATTCAAAAAAATGTTTGTTGCACAATTATGATACAAAAAATGACAACAGTCGAGTTTGACGTTCAGGTATATGAATGTGTGAGTGCTTCTGATTCTGATTCTGATTTCAAATCCAGAAGCAAAATTCTCTTTTCAGAATTAGAACTGTCATTTTTTCCCAAGTGAACGCCTTCAGAAAAGTCCGGAAGGCTTCTGGATTGCCAAATAAAAACGAAATTAGTATCGCTTATTTGTGCTGGTGCCTGTCGCTCAAATTCCCACTGAAAATAACCAATGAGTTGCATACAAAATTTCTTTGTAATCTTGTTAAAACCAGCGTATATCCCACCATGATCTACCGACTGCACATTCAAATACACACTGTTGCTTTTGCCCTTTTCTCTCAAACAGTAAGCAAAAAAGTTTTTTTTTTATGTTTTTCTCTTTTCAAACGCAAGTACACTTGATCTTATGTTCGATCACATCGTATAAACAAAATTCTTAGTAGATACGGTTAAATATATTTTTAGTGTTTTTTTATTAAAATCTCGAATTCGATTTCTTCCAAATACAAAACTGGAACGATAGTACATGTGTATATCACAAGTATAAACTCACTTTTGGTGGTACCGTTGTGTTTTAATGGGTTCTATCGGGAATATACCAAGGAATTTCGTTTACACACGGAATATTTTATGCCCTCAAATATTTTCCTGCGAACGTGAATCACTCGCGGAATAAATTTCCCTCGGTACGAAATGGCAGCGAAACTCCCTGGGAAAGTTTATTCCCGAAACCAATAAATTCCGCGGAAAACTTTTGAGCATCATTCGCATTCTCTAAATTCGAATCACAAAGTGAAAATTTCCAAAGAAAATTTTATTCAAAATAAACCCTCAATTAAAAATTAAAGTTTTACTAATGTCTGTGACCAACAAATCTCTGTGATCGGCTTTTTGGTTGAAAAGAAAACGATATAAGAAGGCACTTACCTGAGTATGAAAAAATGTTAAACTTGTGGGTTCACAAAGCTTAAAAAAGAAATATATGTATGCATCCCTTAAGTCGATTTTCAATTCTAAAAATTTCGGGTCTACAAACTAGATTTTATGGTTAAAAAGATTTGCCAAGTTAATGATTTTAACACCAATATGTAAACTCAATATACATACTTTTTTATTACTTAATAAATAAACCTTGAATTAAAACAGTTTAAACAGCCTTAACTTTATCCAGATCACGTTTTTCAATCATTCGCATCTGCTTCTTCTTCATGCGTCTTAGTTTCGCTGGATTCTTGATGACCTGTACAATTTCGGAACGACGCTCATTTGCCAATCTGCGTTCAGCATTCTGAAGACGTCGCTGCTTTTTCATTTCATTCGATTCTTGCTTAGCATCTTTGATGGATTTTGAAAGCTCTTTGATGTGGCGAATCTCGTTGCGAAGTTCCATTTTCTTTTCTAAAGAATTTCGGTGTATAGTTTTCTTAATTGATGAAAATCTAAGGCAGACAGTAATAAATTCGATTATGTTTAAACAAGTGTTTTGAAAACATACTTCTGTTTCGGTGTCTTCCATGGTCTTCCCGATTTGGGAAGTCCTCGAGGAATTTCTTGACCTTTTTTTGTTTTCTGCTTTTTTCCAGAATTTGGTGGCGCAGTTTTAGGCTGTGTCTTAATTTCTGTATTTTCTATTTTATTTTCTTGGTCCGCCATTATAGAGCAATTATGTAGTTGCAAAAATAAACGAATAATTTCTAGTTAATAAAATAAATTGTTTTTTTAAAGGAAAATAAAATGAAGAAAACAAAACTGAAGTACACGTGCAACATGAAATGTCACTTTGACTTTTCCATAAAACGAACTATACAGGGTGCAACTTTTAATTACATGACTTTCATTCATCCATCATGAAGATAATATTTCATCTACTAGAACTTGTTTTCAAGCCAAAAGAAAACGATGGGTTGGCAATTGACAGTGGATACATTAAATGAAAAAGCACTTTTTACTCGATATGTGGGTTGCAAACTTGTACTATAATAATAATAAAAGTCGCGTGACTTTCGCGTTCGTGTAATTCCGCCACCGCTATTGCTTTGGTTTGCAAGGCTTTGACGTCTAATATTCGTTAAACTATATTGGTATTGCAGATGGCAGCGGGAATAATATCTATTGATTTATTCAGTTAATGTTAATTTTTTAAATGTCAGTCTTTGAGTGATGTATCCATTACCGAGATTCAGCTAATTCGAAACCGCAAGTAGTGAGTGAGATGAGTCACTTTTGATTAAAAATCGCATGAGATTTCAGCAGTGATTTGGTGCATTTGTTGGTGTATTTACGTTTTTGGTTAAGTTTTTCTTCTTTTCTCAAAGAAATTGTTTCACACTTATTCACGTACACGAAATAAAAATTACGAACACAACGAACTAGCCCAAAAGAACCCAACAAACTATAAAAAATATGGAAACAATAATTTGCAATAATCTTGTAAAATCACATTAATAAAAATGCAGGAAAGTGAGATGAATGGGCGAGTAAGGCGAGTCTTCTCATTTCACTCGCTGAAATAGCTGAGTCTCGGTGCATGTTTGAAGTATCTTTTTACAAAACAGCGCTTAAATCGTAGTTTTTTTTTCGTAAAAAAGTTGGGGTTGAGAAAAAAATATTTTCGGGGGAAAATGGAAAAATATTTGTGGTGAAAGCGCGGAATTGTTTTGCAGGACATTCGAGGTAGGTACAATTTCTTCAAGCTATAGTTCAGCTCAATAAATAAAATTAAAAACATACGATAAATGAACAGCGCAGGTAGTCAGACTCAATTTTGATATTTCCGCAATTGTTAAAATGTCAAATCAAGCCCGATTTTTTCCGCAGCATCAATTAACTAGAGCCTGCATGAAAGATATATTGAAAATTATATATAGAGGATGGCAAAGTGTACTATATAAGGATTTTCAAAGCGGCTACATAATTCATTATGCACACTGAATATGCATTCGTTTATAGTAGCATTGGAAATAATCAATATAAATACAAAAATTTAATAAGTAGGTACTCGAAAAGTTAAACAGAAACATAAGTTTGCAATGTTTTTTGTTTTGTTTATAGGTCTAATATCCCATACTTTCTGTACAGAAACTCACAAAATGACATATCTCGAAGAGTGGAAATGAAATTCTCTCAAGCAGAGCAAAAGTACGAAAACGCCTTTAAATCTACAAAAATCAAATTCAAGTCACCAGCCGTCATCGGTGGCTGATTGGTTCTTATGTACAGAAAATCACAGGTAGGGTAAACTGTTTAGTCTCTTGTGAGCATTTTCTCATGTTAAATATGTGTTCAATTTATGGGTATGGGAACCACTTTGAACTAAGAATCACAATTTACACAGGAAATCACATAAAGTTAAAGTAATGGACCCAGAGCTTATAATTTTGATTTGTTGAGCTTGTGAAAACCTAAGTTTTTCTCTATTTAGAATTCTGTTGCTTTTTTATTTGTATAATAGTGATCCTTAAAAACCGTTATATGGAACTGCATAGTGTAGACAGTCGTAGCAATAATAAAACCAATTATAAAACTCGACATTTTGCACAGTGCACAAACAGACCTATGGACAACTAAACAAGCACAAACCTTTCGGACGCATCCCCGATGGAGTGTTGAATTTTTTTCTAGTTGTCAAAAACTAAAATTATTCGTCCCTTTTTTTCTTCTTGTTTACAAGAATATTTTTTTAATTAATTTGTTTCAAAAATTTGGGCTCAAAAACTACAAATTTCTTAAAACTTATATTCAAATTATAACATAAGATTTTTGTTTTTATCCCGAAAGGAGAACAAAGCCAACAAAACCAGCAAGCTTCGCCACAAATCCCAGCGAAGAATCTGCCAACTACAACTTTTTTTTTCAATACGGGAATACAGCACCTTGCTTCAAAATTGGTACCGATATAGATTTTTTGTTTGAAGAAATGGAAGAAAAGAGGCGCAATCTGGAACTGGACAAAATCTGCCGGGTATGTCTGAGCCAAAAAAAAGATATGCGCCCCATATTTGGGGAAATGATTGCTGATATGCTGATGGAATGTGCCCGTGTCAAGGTAAGCTATCTCTATTAATATCCCCTAAAGTCGCGAAAGAAAAAACTTAATTTTAAGATTGAAAATACCGACGGGTGGCCAGATAAAATATGTGTTCAGTGCGTGCACTCTGTTTCCCGGTGTCATGCCTTTAAGACCCTTGTCGAACGGTCTGATCGAGAATTGCGCGAGTATATCAAAGGGTTAACCGTAATTTTTGAGGAACCAGTTGTTGAGATAAAAACCCAACCAGCGTCACCTGCTCCTCCTATTCTGCAACCACGTAAGCAACAACAAACCCAAAAGGAATCGACAAAAACAGCTACTGCAACCGGTGTATCTAACCAAGGGCAGTCCATACAACAACGTCAAGTCCAAACGGCCGCTTTGCCTCAACAAATTGTTCTCTCAAATGGACAAGTAATTAGCACAGCACAGATAGTCGCACACCCAGGCACCCAAATGGCCCAAATTCTGAACACAGGTCCATTTGGCCAATTGATACAAACTGGAAATACGGTTCAGATGATCCAGCAGAACGGGCAACCAGCTCAGGTGGTGCAGTTTCAACAAGCAGACTCCGATGACACTGATGGCCAATGCGAGATTATCGTACGCGATGAAATGTCGGAGGATGCAGAGTATTTTGAAGACATTACCGAGGTTACAACACACGATGACATAGAAACTACTGAGGACATAATTGAAATTCAAGACGAGGAAGAATTGATTGAGGAGGAGGCAGAAGATTGCTTGATACCGGATGCGAATATTGCTTATGCAGTGGAAATGTCAGAGGATTCGGATAGTGACGAAAAGATCTATCTAGGTAAGGTTATGTTAATGTATCGATTCCTTCTGCAATTGTATTTTTGGTATTTATTTGCATTTAAATGCAGCAGAGTTCATAAGTTCGCAAACTAGTTGTCCTTCTCCGGGGAGATACATATGTAATTTGTGTCGGAAGGAGTTCCGACAAATTAAATGGCTGCAAAGTCACATGAAGTCTCATTCAAATTGGATAAAGGTTTGATAAATAGTTGAAATTTATTCTAAATGTGATAATAACTGGGATTTATTTTGAAGGCGAATTGTAAAAAACAACCACAATGTGAGATTTGCCATCGTAGCTTTAAGGGTCCCGGAATGCTTCGAATGCATATGAAAACGCATGAGGTAAGATATAACTAGTAAACAAATCAGTAAAAGATTTGAACTTAGAGAGAAACTGCATTTGGAGGAAAAAACACACAATTAACCAGATTTTTTTAAAATGCGTGTAAGTTAGCATTAGCGAAACACAACTTTCACGAAAAAATATTTCTCTTGTCTTAATGTTATCCGTCTTTAGTTTACCTATTGCATACCAGAGTGACACACAAGTTTCCTTGCGTCATGACCAACTCACAATGCGACTGATTTTTCATCCACAAAACCGTAGACAAATCAACCTTTCTTGTCGTCTTTTGGACTTAGTTTCTTTTAAATGTTTGACTATCTGTTTTAGCTCACTTCAAACATTCGGTTTGGGTATACTGACATTTTATGCCGTTAGATTGTTCCATGCTTGTTGGATTCCGTGAGGAAAACTGAAAGAATTTCACACTTCACCTCAGCGAGTGGGATAGAGACGATCTCTGCAAGCGAGGTATGAAGGGTCAACTCGTCTGTCCGTTCATTGCCCTCGGTTAGGTTAGGTAATTTGGATGACAATTGGTGACGTTATCGTCACGCTTATATCAATGATTTTCGATTTTTGTATCAGATAGTTCTTTTAGATCAGAAAGGAAAGCCTTACCAAAGGACTGCATTCTTAGTCTGGACAGAGCGGGACACTTACAGAGGAAGTGAAGCACTGTCCTTTTCCAGCTGGTTTTTACAGCTATAGCAGTAGGTGTTGTGAAGAATACCCAGCACACCCAAATGCCAGTGTCCAGTGCAAGTAGCGACTACGCTTGCTATGTCCCGCAACGGTCTGCAAATTAGATCATTTGTAAGGGATGTGTTGTAGGTGGGCCATATCATTGTAGATATCGTATAGTCGGTTAGATTTTTCCAACTTTTGTTGTATTCCGTGAGAAAAACTAAAAGAATTTCGCCCTTCATAGCAGCGAAGATAGTGACGCTCTCTACAAGCGAGGTATGAATGGCCGATCCCTGTCGGGCGGCGAAATCGTCTGTCCGTTCATTGCCCTCGGTTATGTTAAGTAATTGGACCGATAATAGCCGTTTTTCAATTTGTTGTGTTTCTTTTTAACTCAGAGCATTCAGAGCTCCATATGTGTGTTTCTTTTTTCGTTCTCAACATGTGAACATCGCACTCAATTTGCTCGGACACAATCGACTGAGTAAATTTCTGAACGCACTAAATGTCATGTGTGTCAAGAAGGAAAATGTGAAGAAAAAAATAATCAGATACAATGAAGTTGACGAAAGAAGTTGATCGCTTGTTGTTTTTCTGTATCTGGTGTGTATCAGTCTACAAAATAGGGTAGTTTTGTGTTATATTGTTTTTTTTGGTTAAAATGAAAATGAATTCTGATTGTGTTTAAAAAACATATTAGTGTTCAGAGCTCGCTCTATTTGGAACAAGTTCAGAGCATATAAAGAAAAACGCCTAAAATTGACTTAGATCAATTAAGATCCATTGTGTTACCCGGGAGTGTAATCACTCTTATCCGATAAAAACCTGTGTTCTCTGAATCAGTCAAGCCATTGGGAGCAAGTTCAATATGTTAATTCCTGAAGTATTAGAAAGCTTATATAAATTATTAAATAAGAAGCTGCCTAGCAGATTCATTCTCTAGTGGCAGAGTGCAGGGCAATGGCTGAGAAAGTGTGAGGTGTCCTCATGCACCTCTTTGTCAACACATCCCCTGCATAGATCGTCTGTACTGAGGAATTTCATTTTAAATTTATGATATCGCAGTAAATTATGTCCGGTGATTATACTTATAAGACAACGAAAGGATCTCTTGTTGAGTTGGGTAATTTTGTGTGTCCTCTGATTGACTATATTTTGCTGGTAGTCCACAGGTGTTAAGTGTGCTTCACCTTTCGTTTGATTTCTTTAGAATCCTGCGACAAATTGTCTGTTTAATGTAACGGTGGGATATTGACCTACTTGACTAACATCAACAGCTGATCCCCGTTTTGCCAACTCATCGGCATTTTCGTTACCGGGTATACCGCTGTATCCCGGGATCCAGCTTTGATTTTTCCACAGTTGCAGAAATTGCTTTTATTGCCGCTTGGCTTTCAATATATCATTATATATTATAATTATCTGCCATATATAAACGTCGAACACGCGAACTGCTCCCTGTGTAACCTAAAGACAAGGAAGGATATTCGACAATTTATTGGTATATGCCCCATACTTAATAAAATACGGTCAACACACTGGGGAAAGAACACCCTATCAATGGAAGAATCATCTCGAGTACTTGATGGAGAAAATTGGTATACCCTTTACTCATTCTCTGAAAGCTGCTCTCAAATATCGTGCGCAAATAATTAACGATGCTTTTTAACTTTTCCTCTTATTCCATTTTTTCCGTCTTTTGTAAACAAATGAATGAAAGCATAATAAATAAATCACTAAATACTACTACTAAAAGGTGATATCGGCCCGTGGTACCGGCATCATTGATACCAGTCTAGCAGCTGTTGTCACTGCCATGACTTCCGCTTGGAAGACACTACTGTAATCTGGGAGTCTAAATGAGTTATTTAACTCAAGATGTGCTTTCACCAACACCAGTGTCCATTTTGGAGCCATCAGTATAGATTGCTATCGCCGATTCACTGTTGAAGGGTTGGTGGTTGTTTGTCCATTCTTCTCTGCTTGGAAAGGCAGTTTGGAATGGTTTATGAAAGTTAAGTTCGGGTGTTTTATAGTCTGTAATAATTCTATCACCCAGATGTTTCTGAAAAATCTGTGCATGTCCCATTGTTCTATTTTTTCAGGTATTAGTATGGCTTAGCCTTAAGGCGCTGAGTATGGCCTCTACCTGGTCTTGCTCTTCAGAGTGTTCGAATGGCCAATCTATTTTTCTAATAAAAAGCAAATCAGTAAAATATTATTATCATGCAAAGTCGAAATTTATTTATCTATTCATCATTCATTAAAAATTAAATGAAAATATTATAAAACGAAAATATCGACTGCTATATATATTCAATTCTGTTGGTGACATTTTGCATGTTAAATGTTTAAAAATCCATCGTGAAATCGGCCATTTATAATTTAAGATCCTTAAAAACTTAAACGATATAGTGACTTCCGAGAATACTTTCTTGGATTTTATCGAATAGATTTCCATCTAATGTTTTACATCTTCTTCTTTTTCTTCATTTGGACGCTATTGTAATCTCGAAGGGATCACAATTCTTCCACTTACCTGCTTCACACTAGTGATCCGCCCTTGGGGTAGTGGAAAGTATCGGCAAGACTCCTGGTTTTTTTGGTCTGAGGCCACCATAATATGTTGATGTCGTTGCATTCGCTTGTACCAGACGTATTTTTGTCTGTTTTTCTCTTTTCATCTTCACAATCATGTTGGAATTTTCTGAGATATTGTCTTTTTGACGTTGTTCTTCGGATCCTTTGAACATGAGAATACCAACTGAGCCGGTCGTGCTCTTTGTTTGCAAGATGGTATTTTCGATGTGAATGATATCTTAGTTCTTCTAATTCGATCAAGCCTTGTCATACAAAGCATCTTTATATCAGCTGTCATCAACTTACTCTCATAGTCTACCCTTCCCTTCAATTTAGGAGGCATTTTTCGTTCACAGAATATAGCGGAGCTTTCACGACACTTTAGCCACCCTACGCTTATTCGATTATTGATGCCGTCACCACTATTGATCATAGATCCCAGATATTTAAACTTTTTGCACTTGGGAAGCAAAGGCATGTCCGGGTCAGAAAATGGGCAGCACAAATATTCAGTCTTTTTCGGTCCCACTTCCTTCTAAAACGTCTACCCAAAATTCAAGTGCTCTTTGCATGGATGTTGGATCCTCGCTTTTGATGGTTCCATCGCCAACAAAAAATAATTAATGTACAGTGTTCGGTTCTTTACTTTAATGTTTAACATCGTTATATGAATAGCCTTGTTGCAATGCCAATTAAACAATACCCTTGTTTATGGTTAATTACTTTTCGTGTATTCTTCGTATTTTGAATTCTAAAAGTTGAATATTTTGTTTTATAGGATTTTACGAATTTTCATAATTTCCCACGCATGCAGACAGACGCCGCTTAGATCCTAACAAGTGTAACTTATAGTCACTACCCAGTCATTTGTTTTTAGAGCTATTGCATTAATCAAAGGGTACACTAGTGTTCTGGCACTACACCCTATTTACATGAACAAACTCAGGCGATTTTCGACCCCCCTCTAACTTCACTACCAATAAAGTCAGGAACTTCAAGCTCTCAGCATTTGCTAAGCTCACCAGGCTTAGTTAACTCGCCAAATTTGAATTCTTTAGCTTTAGTGGTTCCCGTGATATAAGACTGCAAAAATCGTAGCTGACTCACTCACTCACTGACAGATCATCAAAATTATAAAGCACTTCCCGACATCTTAGAATCTTGTAATTTCGCACAACGGTAGCGCTTGTGGTATATACAAAGGAAAACATCGAAAATTTAAAATTTTCCATTCAGGGGGCGTGGTACCCGCCCATTTTCTTCGAATTGAAATACATTATTTGGAGCATTTCTGACAGTCATGGAATGATTAAATTTGGTACAGGGGTAGGGCTCAAGGCGCAAGCAAAGACAACATTTTAAAATTTGGGATTTTACATTCAGGGGCGTGGCAACCGCCCATTTCCATAGAATGGATACCAATTATAAGAAGAACATCTGATTGTCGTAGAATGATGACATTTGGTAGAACGGTAAGGCTAGAGCTGAAAGGAAATGTAAAATTTTAAAATTTGAGATTTTTCATTCAGGGGGCGTGGTATCCGCCTATTTTCATAGAATTGGTATAAATTATTTGGAGCCCTTCTGATTGTCGTGGAATAATAAAATTTGGTACAGAGGTAGGGCTCAAAGTGCTGGCAAAGGGAAAATTTTAAAATTTGAGATTTTAAATTCAGGGGCGGGTCACCCGCCCATTTGTATAGAATTGATATCAACTATGTAGAGAATTACTGATTGTCGTAGAATGATGAAAATTGGTAGAGCGATAGAATACCGATAAAAACCCATTTTTACAGAATTAATATTAAATATATTGAGAGCACTTCCGATTGGTGCAGGATTATGTTTGTTAGAGCAGTCAGCTTTACAAAGAAAAAGTTGACATTATGAAATTTTTCATGCCGGGGCGTTTCATCCACGCACTTCTTATCAATTATTACCGTTTCACTTCACGAAAGACATAAATTAAAAACTTACGTTACCTTATGAGGCATTCATTGGGGATTTATTCCACCCACATTTCCTGATAAAAAGAATCTTTGCAAAGAGTAGTGAAATCACACCAAAAATATAAATTTTAAAAAAGTAGCCAAGTTCTTCTATATACAAATACCTTTGCGTAACAAGTCAGCCGTGAAAAGTAGTGAGATCTAAAAGTACGCCAAGTTCTAAGTTTATTAATGTTAAATATCAAATATTTTAAGTAGAGTAATATGGAAGAACCTCAAAATGATCAGAGAAATCTGTTATTTAATGATTACTGGCTTTAATTGTGCTAGTTTTCTTTTACTCAATTTTGAAATGAAAACTTGCCAACTAACGAACACAATTAAAGCCAGTAATCATTAAATAATAGATTTCTCTGATAATTTTGAGGTTCTTCCATATTACTCTACTTAAAATATTTGATATTTAACATTAATAAACTTAGATCTTGGCGTACTTTTAGATCTCACTACTTTTCACGACTGACTTGTTACGTAAAGGTTTTTGTATATAGAAGAACTTGGCTACTTTTTTAACATTTATGTTTTTGGTGTGATTTAGTACACATAATGTATGTATACATGTATACAAATATCAATAACTCAGTTCTTTTATGTTGGCTTATCCAATCGATTATTTCATTGAGCAATTATTCAAGATTAATTTCATAAGAATTTTCATTGGGTTCGCCAATACATAATGTAAATTTAACATTAAAACTTTGTTTTGTTTGTGTATTTGATAATGTGCAACAGTTGTATTTTTATAGGAAATAAAATGATATAAATTGTGTATGTGATCATTATCATAATTCCAATTAGCCAAAGTCTATTATAATTAATTACATATCAAAACTAAAAACAATTTTTCAGACTGCCGAAAAAGTGCCGACATGCAGTATCTGTAATAAAGAGTTTAAATCAAAAACTATTTTGTATCGACATAGGCAAACGCATCAATTGGTAAATTTACATACATATACAAAATATAAAAATAAAGTAATTGTTTTTATTTTATTTTATTTTATTAAAGAAATCATATGCATGTGGTAATTGCACTAAAGCTTTCTCGTCGCCGCTTACTCTAAATTCTCATATGACAAAGAAGCATCCTAACAAGCCGAACCAGTATAAATGTGCTGAATGCTACGAGCTTTTTTCGGGAATAGATGATCTGAAGGTAAGTTTTTTTTAAATAATTTTTTCCATTTATAATAAAATATATTTATAATTTTTGTATAGGTCCACATACAACTGACGGGTCATAGTGTCAAAAATGAAAAAAAAGACGACGAATTCTCGTCGTAATCATCGCCACTTTACTATTTTCCCAATAAAGTTATCCTTTCCCCGATTTATTGGTTTTACAAATAATATGAAGAATAAGCATATTTTTTACATTGCTATTAAAAATGAAGATGGAGTCTATCCGTAAATAACACACGCACGGTTATAGAAGTGCAAGCATCTGTTACACACAATTATAATTGAAGTAGGTACTTTGTTTAAATGTAAATAGAGATATTACTTAAATGCAGAGCATTATTTTTATCTTTTTATTTCATATAAAGTGAATCATTAAACAAAATTATAGCCACTAATAATACTTGTACGTTTTTCAGTCTGTTTTGGTGTTAATTTAACTTACTTTGATTTTTATATGTACATATATAAAGAAAACAAGTAAAACAAAATATAACTTTAAAAAAAATAACATTTGCTTTAGTAAAATAATATGACATATTTTTGAACCTTAAACTAAAAAAAAGGAAAAATTATTACCAATATACTTTATAAGATTCAAATCAATCTTTTTTTTATTTTTTTTTTTTGAGACAATTTAATATAAATAAACAAAACTTTAAACAAAGAAACTACAAATATTTGGGTTTTTGTGTCTTGAAATTGGGTATTTGTAAGACAATTATCAATTATTATATTATGTTTAAAAGTGAATGGCGATTAAAAGAAAAGGCACTAATATGTAAGAATGAATTTGGCATACTCCATTTTTTTAAAACATAATTTGGAACAAAATAAATTAATATTTCTTAAATTTATTAAATGCTATTGGGCGTTATCGTGAATAAAAATGTTCTGTCATTCGAATCTTGGGAACGTGAATAATGCTAAAAAGTTTCCCTCGTAATTTATTAGTATCGGGAATAAACTTTCCCAGGGAATTTTGCTGTCATTTCATACTATTTTTTGTTTGAGGGAAATTTATTCCGTTGGAGATTCATGGTCACAGGATAAATTTCGAGGGTATAAAATATTCCGTGAGAAACGAAATTCTCTGGGAGATTCCCGATAGGGCCCATTAGTATTTGATAGGATATCATGCGAATTGAAATCAAAATTAAGGAAAACATCAAACGAATATTTACAAAAAAAAAATTAATCAGGTTTAGTCAAAATGCAAAATATTAATTTATTGTACGAATAAGTCCGATGACACAACAAATGTTTGTGTTTTTTTTTCTCATGAATTCAACAGTCTTTTTAATTTTATTTAAAATAATCTTGGTCTAAAATTGAGAGCCTTGGGAAATATTTTACTCTCTTGTGAAACACTATGAAAATTCGACGTACATATGTGAATACGGTCTAAGAGGTTTTCATAGAAATTCGTACATTTTCGCCGTTTGAGGAGTACAAGAAAGATTAACATTTCTTTATTTTAACTATTTGAGTGTACATGGATTTCGATTATGCATCAAAATTCACACTTATGTTCTGCATTCGATCAAATTGAATTGAAATCACTTTTCAATTTCACGTGAAATGAAAATCCTTGTTCTACATTTAGAAAAGTTCTAAATGACATCGAACTGTCATCACCTTGGGTACATCCATTTTTATAGAATCGATGTTTTGTTCTTCACTGAATTAGAATTGAATTTCTTATCCAACAAACTTTTTCAGAATCTAATTGTTCCCATTCCAAATAGTGTTTTGAATACATTCAAATACAAAAGGCTTTCAGTTACAAGAAAATGATTTTCCTAAATTACCAAAAAGAATAAAGCTAGTGGTCAGAAAAAATATACGCATATACATAATAGTCATCAATAAAACTGCGTTTTAGGTGCGTTGCAAAATTTTAAGTTGGATGCCCTTAACTATAAAAGTGGATATCAACAAGCCCACTATGATTTTCAAAAATCATACCCACTATGTACAATGGATTGTAAATTTGTACTCTGGGGCTAGGCGACGAATATGTTAATGTCTCAGCAATCCATTCGAAACTAATTTATCTTCGTTTGATGCCAAAAAATTTAATTTTCCCTTTAACTTTTTTCGGTTCACAGCGGCCCTCATTATTTTAGAACCAAGTCTATTTTATTTGTTCAGCGCACAATGGATCAACTCCAGCAACGTCAACATGACGAATTCCTAAAATTGCTGTTGCTGGTGCATTGCTTACAAAATTTTCACTGCAAAAAATAAAAACTGCAAGGGACGTGTAGCTGTGTTTGTGTTGACAAGGAATGCCAAGCAGTAGGAAATGACGGTTGGAGTGTGTTTAAAAACATTTCTCAGGCCAGCATGATGCTGTCTGTTAACGATGCTGATGCTGGCAGTGGTGTGATGTAGCTAGTTTTTAAACCAAACATATTATAAATTGATACATATGTATGTAGCTACCGATTTATATATTTACTTTTAGTCCCAAGACTTTTTTTTAGTCTAAAAAAAAATAACGGTTCCTGCCTTACAACCATTATCATAAAGCTTAATTATCTGGAAAACAGCTCTAACGATTATTATTGATTGGCTTTAAAAACAATAGAAAATATGTAATATTTGTTCACATCAAATACTTATATATAACTAGAACGTCCTTGCTAATTTTGAATGAGACCCAGATCTATCTACTTACTCAAATTAAGCACGCCCACACAACAGTTGAAATGTCCACTTCTAATTGACTTCCAATTTACAATTACCGATTTGAATACTCTCAGGGGATGGCTTAAAAATTGTTTACATGCCTGTGTTAATCCACCCTTAGCCTAACTACCCAAAAAGCAAAAAACAAAAATATCTAACAATAAAGAAGCATAAAACCACGATATGCCCACTTTGCATTAGTATTGATTTTATTTATTGTAAAAGTATTAGTCGTTGGCATGGCACGCAACACAGTCCAAACGAAAAATAAAATTCCAAGTCCCTAATCCTGCCGACGACATTTCAATACACTTGTTCCTCTGAGATAGATTCTCGATTTGAAGGTTTCTGCTTCCAGACAATTTCTTTATATTTTAAATACAAGGAATATAATGTAAGGAATCCATTTAAAATTAGAATTGAACTACACTCAATATGGAATCAGAGGATAATGTAAGCGCTTCAAAATTAGAACATCAAAAGATACGGCGTAGGTCTCGTAGTATGACTCCATCGTGCAATGCCAGTTCGGACAGTGGAAGTAGTTCATGTGATTTTAATAGGAATTTAGTAGAATCTCAGCAAGGTAAATTTAGATGTTCTAACCGTCAGCTTCAAATTCCAAATAATGCTGACCAATTTCGAAAAACAACAGCAGAAATTATAAGTGAGGCCAGAACAATGTTACTGGGAACTAGCAACAGTGGTATGTGAATTAATGAAATTTTAAGTCTTACCAACTCATATATTAAAACAAATTTATATGAAAGATTTATTTTAACATTTTACAACTTTTTCTCTTAAGGTGTTCGCTTAGTCAGTACACGTCGACCAATAACGCCCAGGGATCCTCGTAGACAATTATATGGAAAGGCTGCTCCACCTGGACGTCCACCAAGCGCATTTAGGTTTGGGTTTGAGTTATACTGCTTTAAAAAAATTCAAATAATCTATTTTTTTCCAGCCTTCGATATCTACAATCTGAAGTTCGTAACCTACCGGCCTTGGAACCAATTCCAATGCCAACAATTGACAAGGAATCAAACAAATCAAATCGCTCACAATCAATTGGTCCGCGATTTGACTCAATAGATGCAAAAATACAGCGCAAGCTTCCTGCACTTCCACAAAAGGTCGGAACCCCTCCCAAAGAAGATGGTGAGTAACACTTCTTCGTTACCGCCCAGTGGCGAATTATTCGTAATCATTAATTGCATTTGTGAAAAAAACATACACATAATTTACACGCCTATATATATTTGGGAGAAGTTTGTAGTTCAAATACCAATTAAACGATATTTTTACTTGCGATATACATAAATAATATAGGGCAAGTTTTGCATTTGAAAAAAATCGAACTCGAGATTTTAATCAGAGTTGACATTACGATGATAGAGAACACCAAAAAAGTGGGTCCCGAAATTCCGCCTGTCTGTCTTTCTGCCTGTCTGTCTGTCTGTAGAACGATCTACAGCCTTAACGACTGAACCGATTTTGTTCAAACTTGGTACTTAGGTGATTGTCCAAAATAGATTTGTGAATCGTTGTTTTAGCCCCAAAAATAACGGTACTTGCCATACAAATTTTTCTACCATCTTAATTATCTCGAAAACGGCTCTAACGATTTTGATAAAAATTGGTGTGTGTACTACTTTGTGTGTGGTCTACATTTTTTTTTTAAATATTTTGTTATTAACGGTACCTGTCGTAAAACCATTTTATTGATTTTCGACTTTCTCATAAATGACTCAATGGATTTCGATTAAAATTTTCATACAGGAGCTCCTTCGAATTCTAAACAATACTGCATTTCAAAATTTTTGATACATTTACGGGTAACTGATTTTATATGAAGTTTTGTTTTTGAATTTAAATTATTATATATTTAAAATGGTCATACCAATATTTTTGGAAAAAAAATTAAGAATGTTTATACATAATTATGTGTGTATATGCAAAATTAAGTGAAAAACGACTTTAAAAATACATTTAGCCGTTTCTATTAAGAATCTTTTGCACATAATGTGATATGATCGAACATAGGAGCAAGTACGTTTAATCCAGTCGTGCATTTTGTTTATCTAGAATGTTGTACTAAAACTTGTTTTTGTCTAGAAATGTATACATATGTATGTAAGTACAATTTTATTAAGCTCAAAGTTTTACAGAATAATATTTACAAATAATAATTAATTCTTAAGTCTAAAACTAAAGTGCACATGATTGGACAATCTTCCAATATTTGCCGAACTGTCAAAAGTCTTCCACTTGCAACCGATGAGCTTCTATCAGGTGAAAATCGGCCGCTTATACGGTTAACTATTTGTTGGTAGAAAATCGGCTGCCAATTACCGACAATTTTGGGTCTTCCAATTAAAAATTGTCTGTTTACATGGTTGAAAGACTTTAAAAAGCAAAAATTGGTGGACTAATTGGAAGACAATTTTCTTGACAGATGATAGAGAATATGAAACTTTTTTTCGAAGTGAAGTATTTGCGAAAGTAGGTAGTTTAAAAAAAAAAAAAAACATTTATAAAGTATAAAAAAATTGGAAAAAATATGAAGAGCGCAATAGCGACCATTCAATTATTTTCGACCATTTCTTTTATAAAACTTCTTCTTGCTATATTGATCGACTGTGCTGTTGGCAAGAACATCATCCAATTTTTAATTGGCAGATAATCTAGTTCAAACGATTGGAAGAAGTCTGCCAATTTATTGAAGGAAAATTGCTAGACGATTGGCTGCCTTTGATTTTACATGGTTGATAGAAAATTGGAAACATTTTTTTGCGAAAAATCTGCCAATATTGGAAGATCTTCCAATCGTGTACACTTATAGCTTAACATTATAATATTTGCGAACATAGGATTTGTTAAATTGTTGGTTTTTATAAATTTTACTAGAAAATTGGTGTTTTTTTTAATAAAAAAATAATTTTTTTCGTCGGCTTGAGTATAGTCTGCCTAGAAATAATAATTAATTAAAGATTTATGTTGGCATGAAAAAGAATTAAAATATCCAATGATGATTTTCAGTTTTCATTGAAAACCTGGTTCATTAAGCCTAGTTTATACATTAAAGCGAAGTGAAAAGGTTCGTTCGATTAACTTTAAACAGGGTTGACCAGGTTTTCTTGACATTCCCATGAGTTGTCAAATAAGGCACAGTCAATGTTTGTGTTGTTGACATAATCAATAAACAATAAGTTATTAGGCGTTTTTCTTTTGTTTAGCTCGGAGCAGGGAACTGAGCTGTCAAAAAAAAGATCTGTTTATTGTTAAGCTCAGACACCGATCAAATGGAGCAAAGAATTCTGATCATGTTCTACTCAGAGGTAACTCGTTTCGTTCAGGCTTTGCTAAGCGATATGCTCTAAGCCAGAAAAACAAAACAAAAAAAATGCCTATTATTGACTCATCAGGGCTTACAAAAACTCTTTGAGGTCGAGGTCAATGGACATTTGTTTTGTAAACGTTTAAAGCGACCTTCTTCAAATTTGATGCTTAAACGTCTTAGGGGATTGTCTAGATTCATGTTTTTCATTATACTTAGCCCCAAAAATAACGGTACCTGTCATACAATTTTTTGGAGCGAAAATGTTAAGTCATATTTATTTTAGAAAACTTCTTTAGATATAGTCTACATTTTATTTAAACATTTTTAATTATGTTTTTAAATTTATATTGTTAAAGACTTAAAATTGCACTATTTCCATTTTCTTAGAAAAAAATTAAAGACTGTCTATAAGAAATTGAAAAAAAAACTATTTTAAGAATATATTTAGCTAAACGCGTGCAGTTTTATGCGGTGCACAAGGACTATAGTAGCCGCTATGCAAATCCTTATACAAAAGCCAATTTTCTACCTATTATAACGGGTGATTTTTTTGCTACTTGGTTTTTGACGTTTATATTTTTGACAGATCACACATGATAAATTCCACGAACATTTGACATTTCGATTTAGTATTGTTTGCCATTTCATCATGAATAGACTTACGCCTGAACAACGTTTGCAAATTATTGAAATTTATTATCAAAATTCGTGCTCTGTGAAAAATGTGTTTCGCAAGCTACGTCCGTTTCAGCGACGATGCTCATTTTTGGCTAAATGGATACGTGAATAAGCAGAATTGCCGTATTTGGAGTGAAGAGCAGCCAGAGGCAATTCAGCAGCTACCAATGCATCCCGAAAAATGCACTGTTTGGTGCGGTTTATGGGCAGGCGGCATCATTGGGCCGTACTTCTTCAAGGACGATGAAGGACGCAGGGTTACGGTCAATGGAGAAAGGTACCGTTCGATGATAACAGATTTTTTTTTCCCGAAAATGTAAGAATTGAACTCGGTCGACATGTGGTTCCAACAGGACGGTGCCACATGCCACACTGCACGCGAAACCATGCAGCAATTGAGAGGCGAATTTGGTGAGCAGTTGATCTCACGTTTTGGCGCAGTCAATTGGCCACCAAGATCATGTGATTTGACCCCGTTAGACTATTTTTTGTGGGGCTATGTTAAGTCTATTGTCTATGGGGACAAGCCAAACACGATTGCTGCTATGGAAGCTAACATTGCACGCGTCATTGGTGAGATTCCGGCCGAAATGTGTGAAAAAGTTTGCCAAAATTGGACCTTCAGAATGGACCACCTGAAGCGTAGCCGCGGGCAACATTTAAGTGAAATTATTTTTAAAAAGTAAATGGCAGAAATTGATTTATCGATCCAAATAAAAATTTCATTCACTTTTCACAAGTTTCTGTGTTTTTTTGAATTTTTAAAAACCAAGTTATAATGTGCTTATGTCAAAGTAAAGTATTCATGTGTACCTACCCTTGTTTTCTCTTTGTGACACACAAGAGAAAATATAAATGTATAGCCCTGCTCCGAAATATATCTTGTTCAATCGACGATCAAGACAAGAAACAAGATTGGCTTCCACACAACATAGTCGTTGGCACATGTCTAGAATACACACAACCCCAAGGGTTTTTCGGGTCTTTAAAATCACCCGAGGTCAGAAAAGCAACTTATTCATTTAATAATTAACACTAAAAAAACAATCCACAACTTCAAAGGTTTCATGTCTGTGTCCGAAAAAAAATTTGAGTAATTTTTTTAATTTCTATTTTTAAAATAACAAACTACATACACAACGAGAATTTACAACAAAACAAATACTTCAGATTAGGGATGAGTGATGTTTATCTATGTTAACGAAACATCGATGTTAAAACAAATAAATTGCACGACTGGATCGCACTTACTTGCTCTTATGTTCGACCACATCGTATACAAAAATTCTTAATAGAAACGGCTAAATATATTTTTAAAGTCATTTGTTTTATTTAATTTTTTATATACAAAATTTCTTGAATTTTTTTTCTAAACAAATTGGTATGGTAAATTTAATTATTTAATATTATAAACTTAAAAACAAAATTTCAAAAAAAAAATTCCCGATCTGTGAAGTTTTGAAGTGAAAAAAAAATTTATTTCAGTCTGTTGCGAGTTATAAAATTTGTACTAAAAAGTACTAAATGATAAATTCTGTCATTTCTGATTAGTTTTTCTTATTGGGAAAAGTAAATATTCCATTTCAGTTTCTAAATTTGCTTATGAATAATGTGCGGAATAATAATTATCGTTTAATTATTATTAACAATAGACGATATATTCAATCGTGCCTACGTTTTGAGTAAGATTTATTATTTTTTCTTAGTAATAATGTGAGAATATTGCGGCGTTCCCTTCGAGATGGGCTGAATCCATTCGAAGTAACAACAGAGGAGCACTTTATTGAACTTTACACATTCCCGAAAAATTCATGAATGGATTTAATGAATGAATTGAAACCATTCTTGAATAAAACTCAACAATAAAACTCAAGAAGGTGCTAAGTGCTCTGCGATTTTTTACCACGGGTAGTTTCCAATGAGCTGTTGGACAAGATTCTTTGTCGTCTTGTCTCAGACATGAGCCGGGGTGCTACATTTCTACTACTTTAAATAGAATAGCGCATAGATATGTGAAGTTTCATACGAATGATGAATTTCCAGCGATAAAAGCGAAATTCTATCAACAATTTGATACAAAATAAATGATACAACAACAAACTTGGTATATACTATTTTTTTATTTCTGGAAGTAATTTATCCAAAGTTGTTTTTTTTTTTTTTGTACTCTTCTTCACAGAACAATTGACTGTGATACAAAAATCTTCATATGAAGCATTTTTGACATTTAACGTCACTTTTTCACGCATGGAGAATCGAATTAGACGTGAAATACGACGATAAAACTTATCACTTCACAACTTCACAGATCGCGAATCGACCCCCAGGGTGACTTCACACTTTAAGACAATATTATTAGCTATGATGAGTTAATGAATAAGACTGTAAGTATCTTGTGCATACAATGTGATCAAACATTAGAGAAAGTTTTTGCGATCCATTCGTTTTTTGCTTCTGTTTTTAATCAATTTTTTTTCTAATTCCGCAATAGAGTTGAAAGTCAGGCCCCTATAGGGGAGTAGTAATTTCCCTTATCTTAGGTAAGCAGTCTGCCTTTTCATTACCAACAATACCTACGTGGGCTACGCTACCCAATGGATTGTTACATTGTTATTCTCGTCAAATTCATTTAGCCAGCTCTTGCATTCTTATACAAGCTTAGAGCTAATGTCGTATAAGTTAAGTAGTGTTTTTAGAGCGGCTTAGATGTATGACGTAATAGCAATATTTCGTTTAAATTCCTATCTGCACATTTCCCTATGGCTTTTACTTCCGCCTGGGAGATGTTGGTTGAATATATTCCTGATCCAATCACTTCAGATGTTTTGAGCAATTAGTGTATCACTTAATAGCATTTGCTTAAAGTGTATGAGTGTGTAATTTATACACTCTTTTTTGAAGCTTAACTCTGTTTTAGAATTATTATCGAAGTCATATTTCATTCCTTGACCACGCCATCCCTAATTGGAGTGTCAGAAGTGTTTGCTTTGTAAATGGGTATTAGCCGTGTTTTATTATCGCCAATAACCCATATTGTTCACCCCGTGAAAATAAAACGATCTGGATTATGTACTGAAATTTACCCTCTGTTCGCCGAATTGAATACTAATATTTGTAAACCCAGATAGAAACCTAGAACTCGTGTTGTTTTTGTAATACGTGTTAAAAAATTACCTAGACCCAGACCCGTTTATAATAAAACGCAGCTATTATCTTTGTCTTTGTGGGATTCATGTTTAATCCCACCGATATACATCCTTTCCGTGTGATATCTTCTTTGGATTTAATCACAATATAATATACGAGTATCGGACCTAAGTAATATTCCTGACAAAACCATAAAACAACTAGAATTATTAATATAAATTGTTAATGACCGAAAATTCCCTTAATTATTTAAAACTTCATTTTATGCATATTCTTGAATAACACGCTATCAAGATTCAGTGTAAACTATGAAAAATGTCTATGATATTTGAAATTATTTCTTAACGCATTCCCAGCGTTTTAACATTTTTTTTTTAAAGATTTTCTTTAAATATAATGATGGGAACAAATCCGTTATAATTTGTCAAGCTGTCCCAACAATTAAATTTAATAAGTTATCGGCATTTGCCCATTTTTAACTTTGTTTAAAAAAAAGGTATTACCAGTTAAGTGGATGATTTTAATAATATCGTTAAATTTTCAAACAAAAAATACCTTAAGCATTACATATACGGAGTTTATGTATGAACTGTTGTAAGCATTTATATTGACCAGTACGAACCCGTAGTACATAATGAGTATGTATAAAAAACAAAAAAAACTTATGTGTAGCATGTAATTGTGTCCATTTTAAATAAAATGTCCGATAATATAAAATGAGGGTCTATATATACCGTTAATCATACCATTTAATTTTTTTTTATTTTTATTAAGGTCAAACACGCAACCCATCAAAAAATATACCCACCAACAAAAATTCTCGAAGTCGTATCGATTCTACAACAAGCTCAAAGGATACTGTTGAATCGTCATCAATATCTGCATTTTCCAGTCAAGATGAAAATGAAAACGATTTAACAAATATAGGAATAAATATTTTGTCCTCGAGAAAACTCCTTACAAAGAACTATGATTTGCTGGCTCAGACATCGACGGAAACTCTTACGGACATGCTAAAGCAGCATTCTGGAATAAAGGAGTGCACTGATGAAACTGTGCAACACATTAATGCCGTGAGTGTTTCACTTAACATTTAAATGGATATGATTTTATAAATGTTTATATAGATTTTGTTGGAGCTTTACAATCGCATTCGAAGTACTCATGGTAGTTGGCGCCATGCAGTTCTAGGAGGTTTATATGGTCTTGTTGAATGTACATCACCTAAGATTTTACTGGCCGTTGCAAGGGTTGTCCTTGGGGTGAGTATTTCCAATTGAATCATTTAATTAATTAAATTTAAAAAAAAAACCTTACGTAGCTTCATGTAACTGGAAGTAATCTTACTGGAGCTTGTAAGTTAGTCTTTAAGGTAGCTCGCAACGAGGCCAATGATTATCTGTTTCACGAAACCGATGTGCCGGAGCTTCTAATTGATGGACTTGGACAGGCTAGTCCATTAGACGAACCGGAAGCTTGCATTTATGGATATGGGGCAGTGCGGTTTCTTACAAGTGAGAGTCAACGACACAGAGACACAGACGCAATAGATTACAACCGAAATGATAAATTTTGGGAGTTGACCAGCGAATTACCACCGAAGCCATCGACGGCACCCGAACGAGACACGACCAAAAATGCTTACCAATTTCGCAACAAGCGTCAGAGTTCTCTCAAGCAAATTTCAATTGCTCAGCGTCTTTCCAAACATGGAGCTGTACAATTAATGGTTTTGCACCTACAAATGATAAATGAAGCCGGAGCTATGGAAAAACTTACGGGACCACCTCTACATGCACTATATCAATTGTCTGCAGCATTGAGGGCTTTAGCTGGAGCTCAACAAGCTACAAATACAGATTTTTACAACTTAAGGGCTCAATCAGCCCATGATCGAGCATCAGTAGATAAAATGACGAAATACTTTGGAGAGACAACTCCTGAAGTAGACTTCATTCATCTGGAACTAGCGTGTCCTCATCTTATAAAAGCTGCCGAAATATCAATTGGTGAATTAGAAATTCAGGCCAATATTGTAAGGACACTTAGGTATAGTCTTTCAATATTTGACACACATTTGTTCTTATTTCTTCTGACATCAATATATGTTTGTTAGTGTTCTTTCAGAGGATATCAGGTGCTGTGAGGCTCTTTCAGAATTTACTGGGAAAATTGGCATGCTTTTGGGACCAAGTAGGCATATATTAAGTGAATCACCAGAAAAGCTTTTATCTGTGCTGAGTAGATTGGGATATATTTTGGGAAATATTTTGGCACGTTTTGATAGTGCAAGAATGCAGGTAAGGTATTGTCTATGTATATTTAGGAATCTCATTAATAATCTGTTTATAGTTCTATCTTAACGATGTGGCAATGGAATATCTATTCGATGCTCTGGACTTTTACTCTAAACAAAAATTTACTTTGCAAAATCAAATGAGCGACACTGTTTTGGATGTTCTAATAAAGTTAATTCGTGTAATTGCAAATATGGGCGTAAATTGCGAAGTGGGTTGTGGGCTAGGGCAAAAGAGTGGACTGGGTTATATATTGCTGCATGTTCTGAGGAAAGTGAACCAAATAAGAGGCACAAATATGGTATAGTTATTTTTAAAGATATAGCTCCTCAATATTTTAAGACTTATTTTTTTCCTGTAGAATTCTGAGATTCAAGAGCTTTTAAATGCAACTCTTGGAGCACTCCATAATCTGTGTTTTTATCAAGACCAGTCATCCGATTCTCTTCCTACAAACGATGAAGTGTCTGAAGGAAGCATTTATAATATTCTTGCTGAATTGGGGCCTGTACTCTGCCAGACCCTACGACATGGCCAGGATGCAGTTCGAATTGAGGCAATCCGTGTATTGGGAAATCTTAGCCGTAATCAAATAGCACGAGTGGCATTTTGTAAGGCTGGTGGTCTTAGGACAACTGTCCAATGCTTAGGTTCTCCAGAATATAACCTTAGAACAAGTGCTGTTGGAGTTTTGGTTAATCTCTTAGGAGATTGGGAGAATCGTACACCATTTATTGAACTGAAAGGACAACTGATATTAATGGAAATTCTCAAAATATTCCTTAGTCAAGAGGACTGGTTAGTCGCTGGGATCATCTGTCAAGCTTTTTGGAACCTTCTTATAGATACACATAATGTAATCAACGTCTTGGGTGAAGAACAAACGGACGAGTTGTCGGATATTCTTGCCGAATATTTAGATGAACATCGTTTTTTTAAGGGATCCAGTCCGGATTCAATGTGGGAACAGTTTGCGTTGGTAGCAACTGATCTTTTGGAAAGGATTCAATGTAATTTGGGCTCCCCATTTCAGTCTTTTGAATTCGACAGTGGAACTGATGAAGATGATGTTCATATCGAGGAAATGGGTGGTGATCAAAGTGTTTAATCACCTTTTTTTATTTGTTACTTGTAATACATAATAATAAATATTGTTGTAAAAAAAAAAACTAAGAATGCTATTTTGAAATTTTACGATTCTATCTAAAAGAAAAGTCTTTTAACGATCCCATCCTATATATACATACATAGCTCAGGTTGTCATGATATTCTATAATAATATTCCCTTGAAATTTTCTTGCGAACGTGAATTTCCCACAGAATAAATTTCTCTGAAACAAAAAATCGTATGAAATGACAACAAAATTATTTGCGAAAGTATATTCTCGATACCAATAAATTCTTAGAGGAATTTTGAGCATCATTCACGTTCCAAAGATTATTGGAATGAGAAAAAAATGTCAAGGAAAATTTTTATTCACGATAACCCCCAATGTTTAAGGCATTTGAATTTACCAATCGTACATTCATAGCTTAGCTAATTAATTTCGTATTTCAGTCTCGAATCTAAAATTCCCAACAAAAATATACTATATTTTCCTATTGAATTAAAACAGAACAATGACATGACAATTCTCAAAATAATATTCAAGCTTAAGACACGAATTACATCGATATCAGAAACTTGTTTGTTACGAGTCCCCGAGCAAAGCCTACACAGAATCGTAGTTGAATTTTTTTCAAAATTAATAAAGGATTGTGGATAACTTAAACTTTTATTTTAATCTACATTTATCTAATTTAATTATGAATAAGCATTCAATTTCCACCGGGCCCTTAGAGATCTGTTAAACTAACTAACTACGCGCACAACTATTTGTTCCATCGATCACCATCATCAGAATATCTGCTTCACTCGTGTGTGGTGCAAAAAAAACCACCACCTTTTTAAATTTTCTACAAATTTTTCGGTGATTCTACCAGGCGATCATGATTTCAAGAAGGCAAACTCTTCTGCTATTTTGGTTTTAATTTCATACACAAACACGAGGAAAGCCTAACCACATACCCCACAAAGCCCCCAACCAACTAAGATCATTTCTTACGTAAATGTAAGTGCGAGAAAGACAACTTTCACATATAGTGTGCAGTCACATACATAGTGTGTACTTTGGATGTGAAAGCTCTAAAAAAATAAAGAGACTCGCCAAACGATTGCACAAGCAATGGCAATGGTAGTTTGTTGGTTGTGTGAGATGAGTAGCGAATTTTGGTGGCGGAGAGTGGAGGCGTGGTTTATGCTCTGTGTATGGGAAAGTAACGGGTGATTTTTTTGCTACTTGGTTTTTGACGTTTATATTTTTGACAGATCACACATGACAAATTCCACGAACATTTGACATTTCGATTCAGTATTGTTTGCCATTTCATCATGAATAGACTTACGCCTGACCAACGTTTGCAAATTATTGAAATTTATTATCAAAATTCGTGCTCTGTGAAAAATGTGTTTCGCAAGCTACGTCCGTTTTATGGTCGTCATAATCGACCCACCGAGCAGGCTATTCAGCTCATTGTGACCAAATTTCGCACCAGTTTCACTTTATTGGACATTAATCCACCAAATCGTATCCGTAGAGTGCTATGTTAAGTCTATTGTCTATGGGGACAAGCCAAACACGATTGCTGCCTTGGAAGCCAACATTGAACGCGTCATTGGTGAGATTCCGGCCAAAATGTGTGAAAAAGTTTGCCAAAATTGGACCTTCAGAATGGACCACCTGAAGCGTAGCCGCGGGCAACATTTAAGTGAAATTATTTTTAAAAAGTAAATGGCAGAAATTGATTTATCGATCCAAATAAAAATTTCATTCACTTTTTACAAGTTTCTGTGTTTTTTTGAATTTTCAAAAAACAAGCTCTTAAAAAATCACCGTTTATAAGTTATTTATTTTTTTTTATTACGCAACGCAGTTGCCTGGCTGGATCGACAAGAAATTTGTATCAAAATTGCTTTGTTATTTTTTTGTCTGTTTGCGTGCGGCTGTGGTTACGTAGTGGGTGTGTGAAATGAACTGATTCAAATTAAAACAAGTGCCTGCTTTAGCCTCATGATCGCCTGGTGTATCTTACAAAAATTGTAGAAAAATGACGTCTGGGTCTGAAATATTTTTTGCAACCACAACAAGTGTTCTTGGTATTTTTGTGATCCTTTAAACATATAATACAAATTATACAAATTGTTTAATGGCCAGTACCTACCTATGTATGTATATTTATTTATAAAGAAATAATGATATAGGTATACAATTCTTGTACATAATAATTTAATATTATTTTAATTACATTTGGGATATTTAAATAATTTACGTTCGAATACATAGTTTGCATTTACTTGGATTTAATTTTAAACAAAAGAGAATGAACAAATAAAACCAAATCAGTAGATGAATTTTTGGATTCTTTGTTCATCCTAACGTTTAACAATTTGTATTCCTGAGTACAAGGATGTGACAACGTCCTTAACGTCGTCGTCTACCTGAAATTAAATAGGTATCTTTATTTTATTTTTATTAAATAAATGCAAAATATTTTTTCTAAATACTTTTTTTCCAACAGTTGAAGACGAAGACAGACTCTGATGAAATTATGCCCACTTGTTTTGTGTATGCTTTTTTAGAACTTAGAATCTGAAATAAATAATAAGCAATGGGGGTGGCCGTGGCGCGATAGTTGTTTGCTCGCCTGTCAACCTCGTGGTTGCAGGTTCGATTCCTGCCGTTGTCTATGTCTTCTTATATTCCATAAAAAAAAAACAATTCTAAAAATTGTCATAAAATAAGTTGCTGCTTTGCTCATTACATGCTGTTTAGGCATAACACTAATAACATGTGATTGAGTAAACTAGCATACCCATAAAATATGACAACGAAATAAATAAAATAATGCGAGTTGTAAGGGACATAAATAAATAAGACACGGGAATTCCCTCCGCAATAGTTCAGCCGCCATCCCTGGAGATAAATCTGAGACAACAACCATCTCTAGTATCAGAACATCGCGCCACACATCTTTCCTATCCTTCTTTCTCTTCTTCCACCGGATGCCCACGCTGTGTTAAGAAAAAACATATAAAGGGTATTCATAATCCCTTGAGTGCGTGCAAAGTTATAAAAAAATAAAAATAAAATACATAATTACAATCATACATGTTCATTTATATTATTAAAAAAAAATGAATAAGAAATTAAACAAATAAAAACATTTTGATTTTGAAAAATGATGTAGATTTTAGTTTACTGTATGTTGAGATTACTAGTTTCCCATATAAGGCGTTTTACTTTTTTAGTTCAGAGCAGAGTCTGAGTTGTAAAAACAATTTTTTGTGTTTTTTTTTAACTCGGAGCATTCAGAGCTTCAAATGTGTGTTTCTTTTTTTCGTTCTGAACATGTGTAGATCGCACTCGACGTGCTCGAACATAATTGACTGAGCATGTGAGTAAATTGCTGAACGCACCAAATGCCATGTGTGCCAAGCAGGAAAATGTGAAGAAAAAAATAATTAAATAATAAATAATTAGATATATAAATTGGCGCTTGTTGATTTTCTGTATCTGCTGTGTATCAGAGTACAAAAAGGGTAGGTATTGCTTTTTATGGTTGAAAATGAAAATGTATTCTGATTTGTGTGGTTCAAGTGTGTTTAAAAAACATATCAGTGTTCAGAGCTAGCTTTGTTTGGAACAAGTTCAGTGCATAATGTGTTCGAACTCTGTTCAGTGCTCTGCTCTGAACGAAAAAAGAAAAACGCCTATAGTAAGCTTCACTACAGCCAGCGACATTTTGGGTGCTTTTTATGAAAGCGAAAGTCCGACGAATGCATAGCATTCATAAATGCAAATGATGAATGTCAGAGTTTCATAAATGTAAAACGCAAATATTTGCAGCGCAAATGCGCAAATATAAAATTTCACATGAATTCCGATTTTTTTTCTTAAAGAAAGAGACAGTATGATGTAAGCGGTGGAACCTTCCCTTACTGTTCAAATTTCCACTAGAAAATTCAAAGTTGAACTCAAAATTAAAAATACACATCAGAATTTTTTCTGGTCTACAGGAAAATGAAACAAATCAGAGAAAGTATTCATAAACGCATATTAAAATGCATGCGCAAATAGTTTTTCTGACGTTAATATGATCGCAACAAAGCAATCATGCATTTATGAAAGCACCCTGTGTGTTGTGGTTTAATTGTGTTTACAACGATGAAACCTAAAGCTATCACATAACTCTCTTTTACTTGCGATTATAGGTACTATAAGGCAAGTTATTCATTAGTCGAAAAAAAAAGTTTTCAGATAACATTACGATGATAGCGAAGACGAAAAAAGATGGTCTAAAAATTCTGTCCGTCTGTATGTCTGGCTGTCAGTCTGTCTGTATGTATGTATAGCCGCCTACAGCCCAAACGGGTGGGCCGAATTGCTTCTAACTTGGTATATAGGGTTTTTTAGGTATTGTACAGAGGAGAAATTAAAATTTTTTTAGCTCAAAAAATAACGGTACCTGCCATATAACCGTTACGTTCAAACCTATTTTTCTCGGAAACGGCTCTAATGATTTTGATAAAAAAAAATCAGTGTGGGTTTTGAGCTACGACCGATCATATAGTTAAAAAAAAATAGAAAAATGTCTAAAAACGGTACTTTCCATAGGACCGTTTTTTTGCTTTCGACTATCTCATAAACGGCTCAACCGATTTTTTCGAAATTTCACACATATATAGGTTTAGGTTGCCCAAATTATACTGCGTACCAATATTTGTAATTAATATTTTTTGTATTTTTAAAATCATTTTAAAAAAAAGTTTTTTTTTCAAAAATTATATTAATATGTATTTATTGAATTGGTGTTTTTAATTTTTTTTTTGAAAAATGTTTTCAAAAAGTTTAAAAAAAAACTTTTTTTCTCAAAAACCGCTCCACAGATTTTTAAAATTTTTTTTCTCATAAATTCAAATTTATCTAACAAATAAAATGGCGTACTTTTTTTTGAGCTTAAATTAGTTTAAGAATTTATTTCAGAATTTTGAATTATTTTTTTCTTTGATTAAGCCGATTTAATATTTTGTTTTTAAGTTTATATTATAATATTTAAGACTGTCATACCATTTTTTTTTAGAAAAAAATTCAAGATATTTTGTATATATAAAAAATGAAGTAAAGAACTGCTTTAAATATATATTTAGATTTTTAACAGAAATATTTTGCATTCGATGTGATCGAACATAAGAGCAAGTTCGTGCGATCCAGTCGTGCATTTTATTGAATTATGTACTTTCAATAATTATCCTAGAAAGAGTGATCACGCGCTCTAGGCATGAAGATACTGGAATAATTCTGTAGATAGATTTAATCCGAAGACCAGAGTTAGAAAGTATTTTAAGAACGATCCTTCAGGTTTAATGATCTCTTGAACGGGGCACGGCACAGGCACACCTATAGTATAAAGAAGATAACCAAAATAAAAAAAATAAAAAGTTTAAGTACCTAAATTTTAAAAATTAAGTCAAAGATCTGATTTTCAGTTTTATTTTGAATTGAAGCAGCCCATTAAGACAATAATTGAGGCGATCCCAATTTCAACCCTTCAGGCCGCAATGAACAATTTTCTGATCAGGTGCCGCATATGCGTGGATTAGCGTGGTGGTCATTTGCGGTCTATCATCTTTAAAAACCATTAGTTACTCGTATTTAAAATAAAATTTAATTTTAAATTCAATAAAAAAAATAATGAAATACATCGATTAAAATAAAAGTTATTTAAATTTCTTATTGTAGCACGATTCGTGCGCCACCCTGTAAGTCAAGAAATGTCGTACATAAAAAACTAAATTAAAAACGACTTTAATTATTCTTTTCCCACCATGGTCTCGCCGTCCATGCTCAAACACAAATTTTAATTTCATGTGGTTAAAATTCACGGTAAATAAGCACATCATACACACATGTTTTATTTATCGGAGCCCAAATTTGGATAGAGTTTCAACTTTTAACGAATTTGATGCTTTGTCCGACTCCATTCAAAGAATTGTTTCCCATTATCCTCACACTGATATCGTCATTGCGGGCGATTTCAATATACACAATTCTAGTTGGCTCCGCTTTTCGAGCCAGACAACACCCGAAGGAAGGTATGTTGAGGTCTTTGCTGAGTTAAACCAACTGACTCAGATTGTTGACGAGCCAACCCGAATAACTGACGTTGTAGGTCAAACCGCAAACACTCTAGACTTGTTCCTTACCTCTGACCCTAATAAATACACGCTAAATGTATTATCGCCTCTAGGTACATCAGACCATTGTGTCGTATCTCCAAATTTCTCAAGCCAACAACACTCAGTTAAAGAAAAACCACCTATGAGAACCGTTTGGCAATATGGGAAAGCCAACTGGGACGGTCTCAATAATTTCTTCAGAAACTTTAACTGGTCATTATACTTCCTCGGTAGTGACATAGACTCCAGCGCACATATGATAACAAATTTAATCCTTTACGGAATAAAAAATTTTATCCCGAATAGGGTGAAATCTATAACCGAAAGAAAATGCATGGTTTGATTCAAGCTGTAAAGAGGTGTTAGGGTTAGAGAAGTAAGTTTCCGGAATTATAAAGCCAACCCCACTGAGGAATACCGGAAAAAGTTTCAACAAGCTAGAACCAAATTTTTGCATGACCAAAAATTAAGGCAAAAAATACTACAATGTCCCAAAGGTAGTAAGAATTTTTGGTCATTTGTAAAAACTATTCGAAATTCAACTTCTTCTTCGGTTCCAACGCTCGTCTTTAATGACACCCCTTTTGTCAGTTCTCGCGAAAAAGCCAATTTGCTTGCAGCGCAGTTCGCTGTTAATTCTACGCTGTCAGAAAGTGTTATTACTCCTCCAGTACTTGAGAGCGTAAACGATTTTATGGGACGAATCTTCTTTCGCACTCGTGCAGTTGCTAGAGTCCTCAAAGATATTGACATAAACACATCCTCTGGCCCGGATAGTATCCCTCCCATCTTTCTGAAGAGGTGTTCTTCAACGCTGGCAAAACCACTGCGTAAGCTTTTCTATCTGTCCTACTCTACAGGTCTCTTTCCGAGTGGATGGAAAACAGCATTTGTCCAGCCTGTCCCTAAAAAAGGCGCATCTTCTTCAAAATCTAATTACCGTCAAATTGCACTTACGTCCCTTCTTTCCAAGGTCATGGAAACGCTGATTAATTATCAGCTCAAGAAATATCTTGAAGAACGAAAGCTCCTTAATGACCGGCAGTATGGCTTTCGCAGCAATAGGTCCACTGTTGATCTGATGGTATAACTCACCGAACAGTGGCACAAATCTTTACATCGTTTTGGAGAAAGTAAGATTATTGCGCTTGATATTTCAAAAGCATTTGATAGAGTTTGGCATCAAGCTCTCCTATCGAAAATGCGTGCATTTGGTATCGATGAATGTCTTCTTCGTTGGATTAGAAATTACATTTCGGATCGCTCAATACAAGTTGTATTGGACGGTTTCAAGTCTGATATTCATAAAATAAATGCTGGTGTGCCCCAGGGCTCCGTATTGTCTCCGACCCTCTTTCTCATTTTTATTAATGATCTCTTATATGGAACTTCTAATCCACTTAATTGTTTTGCTGACGATAGTACTCTCAGCTTTTCATATTCGTTTTTAGATGCACCTCCTTGTTTTTCGGATGTGCAACTGGAACGGCAGCGTATGATAAGCTCATTAAATTCTGATCTTGACAGCATTGTCCAATGGGGAATTAAAAACCGTGTAGAATTTAATGCTTCAAAAACTCAGTGCTGTCTTTTGTCGTTAAAGCAGGACCCACCCCCCATGCCGCTATCCATGAGCGGCACTAGCATTGAAGAAACCGATCAGCTTTCAGTCCTCGGCATGTGCATCACAGACCACCTCTTGTGGAATGAACACATATTTGATGTCGCCAAAAACGCTGCAAAGTGTTTGGGCTTTCTTCGAAGGTGCAAGAAATTCTTCTCCCCTTCTGATCTGGCTGTAATCTATAAGGCCTTCATTCGTCCAAAGCTGGAGTATAACTCGCACTTTTGGGCAGGAGCTCCCAAAACTCATTTGAATCTTTTGGATAGAATTCAAAATAGAGCTCTAAGAATGATTGGCGATAGAACTATAGTGGAAACATTTACATCTCTAGAACATCGTCGAAATGTTATATGTCTCTCACTATTTTATCGCTATTTTTATAAACACTGTTCCTGCGAAATAGTCAGTTGCATTTCTCATCAGTTTACCCTTGAGCCCAACTTCGGACGTACTGTCAAGTACAGAGATTCTTTCTTTAGCCGTACAACGCGAATGTGGAATACTTTACCGGGCTCTATATTCCCCTCCCATTTTGATATTCAGAAATTCAAAACCAATGTGCATCGGTATCTCCTCTTGCATCCTTCCCTACTTTCCTAACGCTCGCACTGTGCTTGTTCATTTTAAGGGTAGTCAAAACCCCTTTAGTGCGCGCATCCGTTTAAAAAAAAAAAAAAAAAGCATATTTTTAGCTGTTTCTATTAACAAATTTGTGCTTACGATGTGATCGAACATAAGAGCACGTAGATTCCACTAGTAAATTTTATTTAGAAATTGTTCAGTAAGATTTAAGTCTTAGCGGTGATATTTGATACGTAGTATATCCAAATTTTCTTAATAAAGATTATGTTAGTCTTTTTAGATTAATAAATAATAATTTTAACTATATGCCTGTAAGACCTAAGTTAGTTTTAAATGCAACCTGAATTGCACGGAAACTAGTTAGAAGGAATAGAAAGATAGGAAAGAATTTTTTGTTGACACAGTGGATTTGAGAATTATGTCCTTGTGGATTTGTGTTAAGTCTGTTACAAGTTAATTTTACATTTTCTAGAATCACAAATTCAATCTCTCAGAATAAAAACGGATTTATTAAATGTTGCCTCAACCGCCGGAATCCGCATATTTAAAAATTAATCATACTACAGCTGTAATGTCTTTTCTCTAAATATTGGCCTGGTTTAATTTTATTTGTGGTATCAAAAATAAAAACTCGGCATTTAAAATATTTGTTCAAATAATTGGATACATCATATAATTTCAGCTTGAGCAAACTAGCCATTTAAAGGAACCCACAACCCATTCTCAAAGTACATAAGTATGAAGTATTCCTTTAAGAGGTAATTAAGATAAAAGATCAAATACGATAGCAAAGTTGTTGTCAACAATAAAAGGCCAGTTAACCCTCATAAATGGTTTTAAACGTGTATGACATTCACCTCTTAATTGATTCTCTCGATGCGATGATTAGAAGAACATGCTCGACATGCCACTAGAGATAAATAATTTAAATGCCAACTTATAGTCTGGGAACAAAACAGTAAAACACCCATTAGTACCAATAAGGTCTGACAAGTAAACCTATTCCCACATTCGAAATTTATGGTTGAGCAAACCGTAAAAATAGCTATGCGAAAATTGCCTTTTCTGACTAAACACCAGATTGCCTTGATATAATTTATCGCCATATTCTGGTAAAGGGTTGCAAGGAAGGAACAGAATACAGAAACCATGACTATATGACGACTATGGCTTACCACAACTCTACCCTCTACCCTACACCCTATATTGAGAGGATAACACTTGCTGTGCATTTGATAAAGAGCAATAATGAGTTTGTTTAGATTATACATTTTTTTTTGTCAGATTTAAGGACAGCAGTTCACTTGCAGACGATGCAGAGGCTTTAGCTTTTTTTTAAAGCAAACTTCTATGATGTGTGTAAATATTATTTGTCATTTGAAGCGCACGGTTTTGTCAAACGCCATGACAATCACACAAAGGCTAAATATGTGTGATTAAGAGTTTTTGTATGATTACTTATTCTGTGCTATGTTCACAGGGGCGGTTTTAGCTAAAAAAAAATTATACTCAAAGTAAAACTCAAACGTTGTTAATGGCACAACCAGTGCAGATGTTTTTGTCAGTAAAAAAAATTTGTTAACCTTTGGAAATAATGGAGATAAACGAAACTACTATTGGAGTGTTTTATATTAGTAAGATTCTGGCTTTAGCCCCATTTTCGTTTACTAAAAATTCGAAGGGCAAAATCGAGATTCGAAGAAGTATTGCATTCGCATTTTATAGTGTTTCATTGATTTCAATAATGAGTAAAAAAAAATAATGAATGAAAAGTTATAAGTGAAATTAAATTTTTTTTATTTTTGCATATAGTATTTTTGACATACAGAGGACTGTTATTTGATGCTAATTCAAAGATTCCTGTTCGGTAAGTTTTTATGTACGTAGATATATCTGCCTAGTTATGAAAAAAAAATCGTTCACTTTAATAAAAATCACGTAGCTACATAAGTGTTTTTTTTTTAAATTAATTTATCAATTGCAAATTGCTTAGTCACTTTAATATAGGTACAACAGCAATACATATTTAAAAGTTTAGATTGTTTTATCTTTTTTTTTTTTAGAAAAATATGGGTTGGGGTCAAAATTCTGTTAACAAAATTCTGCTCACCAAAATTCTGTTTTTCAAAATTCTGCTCATCAAAATTCTGCAAATAATAAAGAAAACAAAGGTGGAAAATGTTAAAAAGCGCACGCTTTTCAAACCTTTGTTTTCGTTATTATTTGCAGAGTTTTGATAAGCAGAGCATACTCTTACTTTCTTAAGAGTTTGATAAATAAAATGCACGACTGGATCGCACGAACTTGCTCTTATGTTCGATCACATCGTATGCAAAAGATTTCTATTAAAAATCTAAATATATTTTTAAAGTCATTTTTAACTCAGTTTTGTATATGCATATACAAAATTTCATTAATTTTGTTCTAAAATAAATTGGTATGACAATATTAAATATTTAATAATATAAACTTAAAAACAAAAGATTAAATCTGTTTAATTAAAGAAAAAATAATTCAAAATTCTGAAATAAATACTTAAACTAATTTTAGCTAAAAAAAAAGTACGACATTTTATTTTTTGGATAAATTGAATTTATGAGAAAAAAAGTTTAAATCTGTGGAGCGGTTTTTGAAAAAAAAAAGTTTTTTTTTAAACATTTTGAAAATATTTAAAAAAAATTCAAAATCGCCAATTCATAGGTATTCAGAAAATACAAATAAATAAAATTTTTGAAAAAAAATTATTGAGCAGTTTTCGAATAATACATTTTTTTAATTTTTTTCTTAAAAATGATTTTAAAAATACAAACAAATATTAATTAAAAATATTGGTATGCGGTATAATTTGGGCAACCTAAACCTATATATGTGTGAAATTTCGAAAGAATCGGTTGAGCCGTTTATGAGATAGACGAAAGCAAAAAAAAACGGTCCTATGGAAAGTACCGTTTTTAGACATTTTTCTAATTTTTTTTCAACTTATGATCGTTCGTAGCTCAAAACCCACACTGATTTTTTTTTATCAAAATCGTTAAAGCCGTTTCCGAGAAAAATAGGTTTGAACGTAACAGTTATATGGCAGGTACCGTTATTTTTTGAGCTAAAAAAAATTTCAATTTCCCCTCTGTACAATACCTAAAAAACTCTATATACCAAGTTTGAAGCAATTCGGCCCACCCGTTTGGGTTGTCTATACATGCATATACATACTGACAGACAGACATACAGACGGACAGAATTCTTAGACCATCTTTTTTCGTCTTCTCTATCATCGTAATGCCATGTTTGATTGTTATCTCAAAACTTGTTTTTTCGACGAATGCATAACTTGCCTTATATGTAAAAAAGAGAACCGATCTAAGTCACATTCGCTATCTTAGGCGCATTTCACAAAATATTGTTCTCTTTGGTTGTTTGCTTGTTTTTTTCATTAATTTATTTTTCATAATTAAGTCTACCTATAATATCTTGTTTTGTTTTATTTTTGTTGCTCGTTTGCTATTGTAAATAACAAAGTTTATTAACAATTTAAAAAAATAAGCAGAATTTTTTTTCTTTTTTGTTGACGGAAAGAATTTTGGGAAGCACAATTTTGAAAAGCAGAAAAAATGAAAACAAAGCAGAATTTTGAAAAGCAATATTTTGAAGCCAGAATTTTGAACCGATTCCAAAAAATCTGTGGCAGATGCAAGAAAGAACAAAGTCGCAAGCTTACAAATTTATAAAATAATAATTTTAATTATATAACTTTAAGATATACTGTCTTTTAAATGCAACCTGCACTCTTTAGAAGAAACAGAAAAATAGTACAGAATTTTTTTATTGGAACAGTGGATTGAGAATAAGGTGTATCTCATTTAACACCCACTTGGTAACCAGTTCAGCCTTTAGGTATAGAAAAGAATGATACCTAGATTGGAGCTCAATCGTTTGAGAGTTAGCAGTCAAGAACTACGTATATCTACTATACTCTATTGTGATTGTATAGGGTTTTCCAATCAGAGGTGTTATTTTGAATAGCCCGCTAATTCGGTAGCTGTCACTTTTGAAGCTGTCATTTTTTGACATTTGACAAGTAGAAACTACGCTATTAATAAAAATGGAACGATACACGCTTCAACAACGCATTTCTTTTTTTTTGAATATCAAAATAACACCTCTTATTGGAAAACCCTATAAATTAGAAAAGTATAAGATAAGAGTATACTTTAAATAAATATGTTTAACCATTTAAATGGGAGCTTATTTCCGTATTATACCTTTAGTTACACATTTGGAAACGCATTTAATTTTCATTTCAAGAAAGGCGAGAGTGAAGGAAAAAAATAACATCACATAAATATAATTTTTTTGTGCGAAATTTGTGCAGGTTTCCCTTAATTTTAAACGTTCTTGAATAATTTAATTATTATTAAACTAGCGGACCCCACGAACTTTTTCCCGCCCAAATTGAACGCCTTCAGATAAACTCCAGAGTTATAATAAAACACAGCTAGTTTAAATTTCAATGTGATTTATTTGAATGGAAGCGAACTCAGTAGAAAGCGATATAATAAACAATGTTTTCCGGTACAAAAATAAACAACGAATACGGTTTGCCAACACCCAAATAGGCAACGTACAACTGACTGTGCAAAAAACGGGGAAATTCAAGATTATTCCCATAGACTTCCGACCACCGACCTTGCGATTTATTGATTGCCATCGGAAAAGCCTATCAAACGGGTTACTGAATCCACTTGAATTGGAATGGAAGATCAGTTGGAATAATCGGAATTCGTGGAATATGGACCTCTTCTCCTTTGAATTTTCCCTTGATGATTGTTCATCAGTTTCTTGAAGGGCAATCGCGTACCGATGCACAATTTCGGATTATTCAGATTATGATCGATCCAACCTTCAACTGTAAATTATGCGGCTTGGCACATCAAGCGAGTTTAAAAATTACGTCAGATAGTTGGTTGCTTCATCCTCTTTGGTCACGCTGTCAACGGATTTGTAAGAATGCAGTTCTCCAGCGATTTGATTTTGAACAATGAAATTAAAGCTATCATTTTTCGCTGCTAGTATCTATCTACTATACTTATCCAATCGAGATAATATTGTGCAATGCAAGGGAACACTTTGGTAAAGAGTTCTTCCTTCGAAGATGTAAACTCGCAAAAATGTGCCGGAAACGATATTAATTCAGTTAAAACATCAGCAGGAATTTGGTTGCCAACCGCCAGCAGTTTTCTCGAGAATTCAGCAGGCGATGGGTTGTTCTGTAAGCTAAAGCTACTCTCATGTTCCTGGTAATTTTCAACTTCTTGACTTGCCGCCACAAAGGCGTACATTAAGTTCATCGGCAGCAGTAGATTTCGGTATAAAAGGAAGCGAATCAGTGTAATAATACGCAAAACTCGAATCAATAGGAGCAAGAAAAAAAAGCACATTTGGTCAATAGAAAATGAAAATGCGTTTTTAATACGAATCTATTATAACATGGATTTTGACAATTAAATCCTTCCATTGGTGAACAAAAATTAATATTTTTTTGATTCTGAATCAAATTCGCAGATCCGTATTTTTTTGGCGAATCTACCCCTCTTTTACCAACACTACTAAACACAAGTACAATTGGAAGCATTTATATTGACAGGTACCAGTTTCACAGACGCGAATATAAGCCAACACCTTAGCAAAAAAAATTAAATCCAAATAACATTCCATTCGCCACAAAAAAATCAAATTCTCCATTTACCAATGGAAAACCACATAATTCAACGTAAAGCCAAATCGGCCAAGTCGTTCTCAATTGATGAATTACTATACATTTTTCACATCAATTGTGGGTACCGGGTGTGCCTTCTTTTAGCTTATTTAATTTATTGGTTCTAATTGTTAGTATGTTTTTTTTTTTGCGATTCTTTGCCGACTTTTTAAATCAAAATTTTTCAAAAATAAAAATAAATTTGAAACTAATAATTTTCTTATTTCTTAAGATATTTTTTTCACGTGAAATTTCTTTGAGAATGTAGTTTCTGGGCGCGAAAAGTTGACATTATTGATTAGCTAAGTGCTGGGTGGTAGAATAAAAGATAGATTAATATAATTTAACGTGAAATAAGTTCCGATATTTTTTAACAATGCATAATATTACAGCAAATAAAAGAGAAAGAGTGCTTTTATGTCCTTTTTTTAATTTCGTTAATTTAAATGCTAGAGTTTTGACTTTTTAATAGTTAAGCAAAATCTAAGAATTCTTATAATTTAAGTTTATTATTTATTTCACATTGTTTTGGAAATATTAATTATTTTAGACATACATATTATCTAAAAATAAAATGCTTAAAAAAACTATTAAATCAGTAGAGTGCACTAAAAATTTGAAGTAAATTATAGTTAACAAATAAATAAAATGAGGGTTTCAAATTAATTTATTTAAAAAGGAATTTAATGGCGACAAACGACGAATTGTCATTGTTGAATAACTTTTTTGTTTTGAAAACTAATTCGCATTTATTATATGGGTGATTCCACAAAAATTGGGTAACTTTTAGGGATATTTTGTTTATGATATTATTTAAACCAAATTCCTACAAATTCTGATATTTAAGATAGCTAATCTAATGAAGATATTGCTCATGACTGGGCAAGTCACTTTTTTATGTAGATTCTGAGATATATCGGTTTTTCTGAATTTCACTGCCACGGGACTGACGAGGGTGACACAGTACTGATTAAATATTCATAAGAAAATAATAGAATTTATTGACATTTAGAGTAAGTCTCTTAGGATCTAATTATTGAATATAACATTCGTATGCTTGTATTCACTCTACATACTACAAACAACGTAAAAACTGCTCTAGAAGGCAGATATGTTTGTGTAATTAGAAACTTTAGTTTTTTGTTTTATTCTAAAATTAAAATCCATACAGAAAGGATTCTTCTTTTTATTATCATATATCAAAGGGATATATTATGTGATGGCCCAGAGCTGTAAATAATTGAAATAATGGCTGATTCTTTACGAACATCAATTTCGAAGTTGGGGCGGATAATTACCACATATGAAAATTTAAGCTGTGGCAATGGCGCAGTGGATAAAGTGCTTGATTGCTAACCTAGACGTGTGGGTTCGATCTCACGCTAGGCGCATTCTTTTCCATACCTCCAATTTTAATTGGATGCCGCCCATGGGTTAAAATGATACAGTCAACACCTGGTTCTCAAATCCACTGTGCCAAACTAGTGCAGTGCAATTCAGGTTGCATTTAAAAGACCTTAGGTCTTACAGGCATATAGTTAAATTACAAAAAAAAAAACTCCTACTACGGAGGGATAATTTGTGAGACATTATTATCAAACCGATTCTAGATCCACTCACTTCGGAATTGACCAAAAAGGATTGCGAGGCCAGAACTATTATTGGCCTATCAATAGAACATAGTCAACTTCATCACGTGAGAAGGGCTAAAACAGTCAAGGCAGCATGGGATAAGCTCAAGGAACACCATGAAAAGGCTAGTCTTAGTAATAATGTAAAATTAATGTGTAGCATTTGTAACTTAAAACTGGTGGAAGGTGGTAACATGGAGGAACACATCCAAAAGATGATTACATTATTTGAAAAATTGACTGCTCTAGGGGAGAATCAACTATCAGATAATCGGACTATCGCTATGTTACTCAGCAGCTTACATCCAAAATACGATACACTTGTAAGAGTTCTGGAAACTTGGTTGAAAGAAAACTTTTAGAAGAATATACTCGTCACAATCAAAACAATGGTCCAAGTAATTCGGTCATGAAGGTAACAAACAAGATTAGTACGCATTTTACTAAAATGTTGGTGAAGGCTGGGTTTGGATACAGAAGTCATGGTACATATCTCAAACAAGCTGGATAAATTGATATTACAACAGCAAAAGGAGAGCAAATCACTTCGGAAGGGAAGGGTAACTGCAAAATAAAGTCCCCCAACAGCAATAGCAAAGAGGTTACAATACTTATTGAAGACGTCATTTATCTTCCAAATCTGCAAGAGAGCTTACTATCAATAAAGAAGTTAATGAAAAAGGATACACTGTTCTCTTTTGAAATTCGATATAAAGATCGATTCGAGATAGCAGTTGGAGATCTAGTAGGAAATCTTTTAAGCTCACACAAAAAGAAACTGAAATTAAGGATTAAATATTGAAGAATGCAGCGAAGAAGGTAACTGTTTACATCACTGGCACCGCATATTTGGCCATCACAACTACGAATCACTTAATCGACTTGAATCGGACCTATGGCGGGAAAAGATATTTTCACTGTTGTTTTTTTTTTGCTAAAGGAGAAACCTGAAGTTTTCGATCGTATGGTAGAGTACACAGAAAATAAATTTTCAACAAAACCTAATTTCGTTTTCATTTGGCAATCCGCAAGCCTTCTTAATAAGATCAGGCAATGGTGGTGAAGACACACCGGGTCGAGTTTTAAAGAATGTACAAAAGGAAGGCATTGTATATCAACACACAGCTCCGTGTACACCACCATAACACGGGACTGCTGAACGAAGGACAGGTCTTTGGTTGAAATGGCAAAATGCATGCTACTAAACGGTGATTTTTTAAGAGCTTGGTTTTTGAAAATTCAAAAAAAAAACAGAAACCTGTAAAAAGTGAATGAAATTTTTATTTGGATCGATAAAACAATTTCTGCCATTTACTTTTTAAAAATAATTTCACTTAAATGTGGCCCGCGGCTACGCTTCAGGTGGTCCATTCTGAAGGTCCAATTTTGGCAAACTTTTTCACACATTTCGGCCGGAATCTCACCAATGACGCGTTCAATGTTGGCTTCCAAGGCATCAATCGTGTTTGGCTTGTCCCCATAGACAATAGACTTAACATAGCCCCACAAAAAATAGTCTAACGGGGTCAAATCACATGATCTTGGTGGCCAATTGACTGCGCCAAAACGTGAGATCAACTGCTCACCAAATTCGCCTCTCAATTGATGCATGGTTTCGCGTGCAGTGTGGCATGTGGCACCGTCCTGTTGGAACCACATGTCGAACGAGTTCAATTCTTGCATTTTCGGCAAAAAAAAATCTGTTATCATCGAACGGTACCTTTCTCCATTGACCGTAACCCTGCGGCCTTCATCGTCCTTGAAGAAGTACGGCCCAATGATGCCGCCTGTCCATAAACCGCACCAAACAGTGCATTTTTTGGGATGCATTGGTAGCTGCTGAATTGCCTCTGGCTGCTCTTCACTCCAAATACGGCAATTCTGCTTATTCACGTATCCATTTAGCCAAAAATGAGCGGAAAAAAAACGGACGTAGCTTGCGAAATACATTTTTCACAGAGCACGAATTTTGATAATAAATTTCAATAATTTGCAAACGTTGTTCAGGCGTAAGTCTGTTCATGATGAAATGGCAAACAATACTGAATCGAAATGTCAAATGTTCGTGGAATTTGTCATGTGTGATCTGTCAAAAATATAAACGTCAAAAACCAAGTAGCAAAAAATCACCCGTTAGATGCAAGAATGAGTTATGAGTTCTGGGGTGAAGCGGTCATGACATATTTTGTGTTTTTTAAGAGGCGACATTATGTTATAAATAAAAATCAAAATAAGTAAAAAAAAATTTTTACGCACGTTTTACCAATAGTTGAAATAAAAGTTATCTAAAACAAAAAAAAATCAGTACCCTAAAAACACGTCAGTCCTGTGGCACAATATCAGACAAAGGACTGACGCCAACGGTCTGATGAAAAAGGCATGAATTTGAGGTCATTATTAGAACCAACGTCATAAATTAAAATAAAACACATGTTTATAAGAAAATACTAACTCGCCATAGGACTGATATTTTGACTGGACACGCACGTGTTTCCACGCCAAACACAACACTAGCACTGGCACAGTAATGGAGACCGTTAAATGTCGTGCTCTGCAACTAACTTTACTAAAAACTACTTGAAATGTACTACAGCATCTAACTGATGAGCCCAGCTGTAGTACCTGGGCGAAACGCATTTTGGACTAAATGTCACAAAATCATTCAATTGGCTTTAAATCCACACAGTCCACTAAAACAAAAACAAAAATAATATAAACATATTGTTTGCGTTTTCTTCAATTAAAAACTTTGAACGTTAACTGTAATTTGAATTTGAGTATGTGACATTTCGCGGGAAATTCAAATTCGAACAACACACAGCGGACAGACGAATAAAACTGAACACAAAGCTTCCTACTATTTTAACAACAATAGTGAGAATATTATGTTACGAAAATTGTGATATACGTTATTAATTACATCACAGATTATAGTGAATTACCAAATTTGCTTAAATTGAAGTTAATATATAGCACACAGCCATTTGATTCCGGATTTTTGGAGTCGTGACATGCCAAAGACCTGACGTTTTGAGAATAGATAGATAGATAGATATATAATTTTATTTCATTAAAAGGTTTAACAAAAACATTTTATATACTGGTATAAAAATTAATTATGACAATAACATTAAGTTGTCTGTCAGGTTTTAAATTTGACGATAAGCAAATTAGTGATTTGAACAAAAAAATTATTATGAAAATTCATTTAATATAAGGTGACGCTTTTAAAAACTTATAGAGATTAAAGTGGCAGCTGCCATTTAAAACGTTTAAAAATTGTGTGCGTGAAAGCACGTCATTTCCAAGAAATATCCTTCTATACATTTTGAAGATTGGGCGGATTCCAACGAAGTGATAAGTATTTTCAGAGGCGTCTAAATTGCAAAGTGTGCATAAACCATTTGTATCTCTTTGGAAGGATCTTCCATTTAGACTTAGAATTCCACAGCGAGTTTTTAGGATAAGGGAAATCATATCTCGAGGGATTGAGTCATGAAAGTAGTTTTGTACTTCAGAGTAAAGCAGATTACAGTAATCATCATGGAATTGGGACTGATTGGCGTTGCTGATAAAACTATTCCAATGTTTTTCCTTCAGCTTAGACAAGAGGATCTTATGCAGTTCTTGCGAATCATTTAAATTTGTGGTGAAAGAAAAGTCCATTAACGTGAAATGGAAAAGATCCAGCCATTCCTTGGCCCAGAATATCTTCTTACTTATTATAGCTTCTGACAAGATTCTTGGTAGCCTGCCGTTTGGAAGATGCAGTGTTTTCCGTATAAATGAAAAATGCATGTCTAGGGTCGTTAAAAAAGCTTTAGGAAGTCCAGTTTCAATATGTAAGAAAACATCTTTTAATGAAAAATCGTTGCAACTTTTCAACTTGTGTGTGTTCTCTATATCCCCAAACTTGAGCACAGTACAACATTATAGATCTCGTTGCAGCATCGTGAATTTTAAATATTGTTAAGTGTTGAACTGATTTATTTTTAAGCAGCTTGGACCATGTAGCGTTTATGGAATTTGTTGACGATGCAAGTCTATTATTTAAATGTTCGTTCCAAGACATATTGTAGTTGAAAACAACTCCCAGATATTTATAATGGTTTGATACAGTAATCTCCTTGCCGTTGAAAAACCATTTCTCACACGAAGCTCTACGTCCTCCGTTTCGAAAAATGACTATTTCAGATTTACTTCAAGATTCCACTTGATGCAGTATAATTTAAAGCTGTCAATAAGTTCTTGTAGTTTGGAAGGATTATCGGAAAGCAACACAATGTCGTCGGCATATAATAGGCCATTAATTCCGAGACCATTAATAGTTAACCCAAAGGGTAGATTAACGTGCAGATCATTTAGATACAGAACGAAAAGCAGTGCACCCAAGACACAACCTTGTTTGACTCCTTTTTCGGTGCAGAATACTTTGAGAATATATTGTGGTGTTTTATAAACTTATATTTAAAATAAATAGCTGAAATAGGGTGGCCAAATAAAAGACTTTAAGGTGTTTTAGAATAAAATCAAAAATATTAAAAAATATAAAAACAATTTGCCTTACTGACTGATTACCCAATTTTTGTGGAATCACCCATATTTTAAATTTATTAACTAATGTACAGATATTTTGTAAAAATTGGAAAATCAATAAAATTATAAATGACATATTAAAAAAAAAGAATTCTGAATAAACAATACTACTACGGTTACTAAGAGAAAATTTTAGTTGTATGTTTTGTAGGGATTTTGAGCAAAGTTTCACTTCTATCACGAGTACCAAACTATACTGACGCTCTTTTTTCCAATTGACTTTTAAGTCAATTATATCCTAAACAAAAGTGATCCTGAAAACTCCACCTTTCCATTAATTTAAATGCGGCTTGACTGTCTGATATTTTTTTGCAATGTTTTGTTACGATACTTGTTACTATATTAATTTAATAATTTCACCAACATTTATCGCTTGACACGTTAGAATTACACCGTGTGTATTTTAGCTACTAACAATAAAGCACACAGTACTTTTTTAATTAGATCCAATTTATAAAATATTTAATTATTAATTATTTAAGAATATTTGTTTTGTTAAGCTTTAATATTTCAACTACATACAGTATTCTCTCTCTCTCTCTGTCTTTTTTTTCTAATTCTTTGTCTGTCTCTGTCTCTTCGACTTTTGTACAAATTGTCTGTTCCAACTACGAGTATTTCCCTATTTTTTTTTTTGGAAATTTCCACATCTAAAGCGCATCTTTTAGAATGAAATCTGCAACTTCAAAAGTAGTCACTGCACTAGATGTATCGGTTGTAGTTATGTCAACAACTTCTGGTGTGATTTGTGGATTAGTTGGATTGAAATCAACTCAAGAGCTCAACAAGCGATTGCAACAGGTAAATTTTAATAATTTTTTATCTCTATTGCCATTTTTAATAATTCGAGCCAATTTGAACGAATTTAGGTCGATACAAATTTGAAATCCTTTGTAAGTCCGAGAAAGGAACAAGTGAGAGCTTATGTAATGGTATTTGTATCATTATTATTTATCACACTGCTCTTGGGTATGATAACCAATATAAGTGTCTTACTGCGTACAATTTCATTGAAAATATATATATATTTTTTTCAAAGGTCTTGATATCTGGACTTGGTTTCGAGTAGCTAAAGAAATGAAAATAGATGAGGAAAACACAGGTAAACTATCTCTTAATATTTCAGTATTACAAAAAAAAAAACAATACCATATAGTTGACAATTATTATGTACATACATAAACGGTGATTTTTTTGCTACTTGGTTTTTGACGTTTTTATTTTTGACAGATCACACATGACAAATTCCACGAACATTTGACATTTCGATTCATTATTGTTTGCCATTTCATCATGAATAGACTTACGCCTGAACAACGTTTGCAAATTATTGAAATTTATTATCAAAATTCGTGCTCTGTGAAAAATGTGTTTCGCAAGCTACGTCCGTTTCAGCGACGAGGCTCATTTTTGGCTAAATGGATACGTGAATAAGCAGAATTGCCGTATTTGGAGTGAAGAGCAGCCAGAGGCAATTCAGCAGCTACTAATGCATCCCGAAAAATGCACTGTTTGGTGCGGTTTATGGGCAGGCGGCATCATTGGGCAGGCGGCATCATTGGGCCATACTTCTTCAAGGACGATGAAGGCCGCAGGGTTACGGTCAATGGAGAAAGGTACCGTTCGATGATAACAGATTTTTTTTTGCCGAAAATGCAAGAATTGAACTCGTTCGACATGTGGTTCCAACAGGACGGTGCCACATGCCACACTGCACGCGAAACCATGCATCAATTGAGAGGCGAATTTGGTGAGCAGTTGATCTCACGTTTTGGCGCAGTCAATTGGCCACCAAGATCATGTGATTTGACCCCGTTAGACTATTTCTTGTGGGGCTATGTTAAGTCTATTGTCTATGGGGACAAGCCAAACACGATTGCTGCCTTGGAAGCCAACATTGAACGCGTCATTGGTGAGATTCCGGCCGAAATGTGTGAAAAAGTTTGCCAAAATTGGACCTTCAGAATGGACCACCTGAAGCGTAGCCGCGGGCAACATTTAAGTGAAATTATTTTTAAAACGTAAATGGCAGAAATTGATTTATCGATCCAAATAAAAATTTCATTCACTTTTTACAAGTTTTTTTGAATTTTAAAAAACCAAGCTCTTAAAAAATCATCGTTTATATACATTTTTAACAAGCTGTAGAAATGCAAATTTATATTAATTCTTGTTAATTAAAAATAATGGGTATTGACCTGGTCACGCTCTATTTGAAAACCACTATAATGAGCACTTTCACATGCAGATAGATTAGTTTTTTTTTTAAACTTTAACTTTATAGATATTGTGTGGTATGCATAAGCCATTTACTTAGTCGTATGAGATTTAGCTCTGAGACTGAGCTCCAGATAGTGAGATTGAGCATTTACAAAGGGACAAATCTCAATCTCAAGACGGTATGCAAGAGGCTTGTCTCATCTCAGTCTCATAAAAAACGTTCATTTGAAAAATGTCTTCATCAAGTGAAATTGACAATAATAGCCCCTCAAAAAAAAATTGAGGATACCAATTGCTTTTTTGTGAAGTTTTTATAGGAGAAACGATCAATTGACAAAAGACATGTTATGATGAACTTGAACATTCAATATATTTTGTTGATGTTACCGATGGATACCACTTCAACTTTAAGATAGTTAATCCGGCCAGTGACAAAAAAACAAATTAGAAACGCAGGGCAATGAATCATACCTAAATGAATGATCAACCCAAAGAATGAAGACAATCACATTTTAAAATGTCGTCAATTGTTTCATCCATACATCGTAAATGTGTATGCGAATATTGAAACAGAACGTTTGATATTCATCATTTCGAATCAGACAAACCAAAAACAACAACAAAACAAACAAAGCGTACCTAACTGTTGTGTATTTATAATTTTTTTTTTACTAAACATAGACTTTTATAGCGGAGTGAAGACAGGGCGGTTCAGCTAGTTACTAATAATAATTCAACAACAAACAGAACAGAAAACACAAAAACAAATGCTTTTGACAGTTCTCAGTTCTGCCCTAGTTTGATCTTACTCAAAAGCCAGATCATAATATCCTAGAAGATATCTAATTAATATTTCACTGAACAGCCAATTCTGGTCGAATAAAAAAAATTTTCTATATAATTTTTACCTCTGATCCGAAATAATTATAGTTTTACAATTTAAAGATATCCTAAGCCCTAATTTGACTGTACAATTATTTTTCTTGCGATATCATATTAAGTTACTATAGGGCAAGTTTTGCATTTGGAAAAAAAATCGAACTCAAGATCTTAATCAAACTTGACATTACGATTATAGAGAACACCAACAAAGTGGGTCTAGCAATTCCATCTGTCTGTCTGTCTGTCTGTCTGTGATACAACGAGCTACATCCTGAACGTCTGAAGCGATTTCTTCAAACGTAGTATTTAAGCGTTTTAGGTGATTATTTAAAATAGATTTTTTAATCTTTTTTTTAGCCCCAAAACTAACGGTACCTGCCATACAATTTTTTATCCCATCTTAATTATATCGAAAGCCGCTATACTATAGGACATAGTCTACATTTTGGTTCAACATTATTTTCTACATATTTTGTTATTAACGGTACCTTCCATATAACATATGGCAAGTTATAGGTTCGTAAAAAAAAAATCGAAATAGAGATTTTGATCAAACTTGACATCACGATGTTAGTGAAGGCGAAAAAAGTGGGTCCTGCAATGCCCTCTATCTCTGGGTGTCTGTCCTCAAGTCTAAGCCTTGTTGCATATTGTTTTATCTGTAATATGCTCGCACGTTTTTTTTTTATATTTTTACAATACCGGTATTGTATATTATAAATATATAATATTATTTTTCTTAAAAACGTATTCAATCAGTTCATTAACGAGGAAAAAATTTATTTTTGCTAATTTGTTTTTTGGAAACGAATGGTTATTATGGTAACTCTAATATAACCATTTTTTCGGTTTTCGATTTTCGACGTTTCATTTGATTTTTTTGAATTGTTTACATAAGGAAGCTCCTAGAAAGCTCAAACACTAATAGAAAGCAAAATTTTTCAAAAAAAAATTTTTTTTGAAATAAAAAAAAAATTTTTTTTGCAAAATCAAAATTTTTAAAACGACTCAATAAATTTTTTTTTCGAAACTTCATATTTCTTAGTTTTTTTGACATCATCTTAAACAGTCAAAAAATAATTTTTCTAAAATAAAAAACAACGGTACCTCCCATCCTAATGTTAAAAAAACTTTATGAAAAAAAATTATTTCCCAAAAACGGCTCCAAGAATTTTTATTAAAAAAACGTGTGTGTTCTTAAATTAGTGCAGTCCACTTTCAAGTAAAAAAATATTTTATTTTTCCTACTTATTAACGGTACTTCCCATAGAACCACTTTTCATATTTTCCGGTTAAATTATTTTTGTATGCAAATGCTCCATAAAAATGTAAATAAAATTGCTGTTCAAATTTTCAAAAAATTGGATTTTCGATTTTTAAGAAATAAATAATTTTTTTTTTGGAAAATCGATTTTTCAAAAACCAGTCACTGATTTTTTTTAAAATTAAATTTAAATTTTTTGTTCTAAAAATGTTTTTAAGATGGCAATGGCGCAGTGGATAAAGTGCTTGATTGCTAACTAGGACGTGTGGTTTCGATCCCCACGCTAGGCGCATTCTTTTCTATACCGCCAATTTTAATTGGATGCCGCTCAGGGGTTAAAATTAGACAGTCAATACCTGATTCTCAAATCCACTGCGCCAGACTAGTGTCGTGCAATTCAGGTTGCATTTAAAACACCTTAGGTCTTACAGGCATATAGTTAAATTTAAAAAAAATACATATCTAAACAAGTAATTTTTTTTAAGAAACCGCTACAACGTTTCTTGAAATTTATTTTTTTGATATATTCTTATTTGTGCAGGAATTCAAATGGCATTTTTGTTTTCCCTAAAACTATTAGAACTAAGCAATATAAAAAGATAACTAGACTATACCTACCTACGAACAGTGTCAATGTTTAGCTACATTAAAGTTGTTAACTACAAGAGCAAGTTCGTACGATCCAGTCGTTCATTTTATTTACATTACGTATGGTATGATAAGTTTTATCCCAATTTTTGGATTGCAGCACTTCGTATTTAGGTTGATGATAATCCTGCATTGTTTTTTGTTTTTTGTTGAACTATTCAAATTTTTATTTTTTAAGTTAAGTGGAATTTCCTTACAGAAATGAATGTCCAATGGTATATACCGTTCTACAGCTTATACTATATTTTAACTGGACTCCATATCAGTATTGCTCAAACTACTTTTGGTGTTGGCAGAAGGTATAGAAGATTAAATATTACACTAAGGAAAATGTTTTTGAGTGGTTAGTAAAGACAAAATTCAATAAGTTTTGCAGCTCAAAAATAATTCGAATTTCAGATGAAAAACTTGTATACAATATACCAAAACTCTACAAAAAAGTACAAGTTTTCAAAATAATTAACAATGAGCTTCATGATTCAGGTGCTCTTAAAAAACCTAATGCAGAAAACAATTGTAAGTATACCATGCGTGAAATTTTGAAATTACTCTAATTAAAAAAATTGTTTTAAAGCTGTGACAAATTGCAATGTGATAGAACGTTTGGCGGGAATCCATGAATCATTAGGATTTTGCGTCCAAATTATTTCCAGGTAAGAATTATTATTAAAACCTTCAACTGCAAATTCTATTAATAGATCGTTTTTTTATTTCAGTGCTTATGGTTTTGCAGTTCTAATGATGTTGGTTTCTTGCTTGTTGCACCTAGTAGCTACGGCTTATTTTCTTTTTTTAGAGTTTTTGAGTAATAAAAACAGTGTTTACTCCTGGCTGCAGGTTTTGTGGATTATTTTTCATGCATGTCGACTTTTGATGATAGTTGAACCTTGTCACTTAACAACTGTCGAGGTATAAGTTGGGCTTATTTTTTTTTTGGATAGTATCAATAATTAAAAGAAATATATTAATTTTTTTATTGCAGTCACGTCAGACGATATCAATTTTATGCCAGATAAATCGAAGTCTACATGATAGCGCTTTGACTGATAGTGTAAGATTTTTAAATTGTTATTATTCATATAGTTTGTGTGATATGGTAGGTGTGGCGTATGCGTAACAATTTACATTTTAAAATGTTCGATTTTTAAACGCTTGTATCCTGATTAATGGTTTTGGATATTTAATAAATGTTATCTCTGTAATTTTCGTTATGGTAAACTTTTTTAAATTAATTGAAGTAAAAAGTGCGCAAAATATTTAAGCAAAGTTAACATTTATTAAATATCCAAAACTACAAATCACAATTAAGGCGTTTGAAAATGAAAATCGAAAATTTTAAGATCAGGACGTTTTATGAGATCAATTTCATATTATTGAAAATGTAGGATTGAGTACATATGTACTGAAAACGAAACTGCTTCATATTTTGAACTTAATTTAATTTTTTCACTTTCGATTATGTATGTATATATGTATGTACTATAGGGCAAGTTTTGCATTTAGAAAAAAACCGAACTCGAGTTTTTAATCAAACTTGACATTACGATGATAGATACCACCAAAAAAGTGGGTCCCTCAATTCCGTTTGTCTGTCTGTACAAAGAGCTACAGTCTAAAGACTGAACCGATTTTCTTCAAACTTGGTATTTAAGCGTTTTAGGTGATTGCCTAAAATAGAATTTGAATCTTTCTTTTAGGTCCAAAACTAACGCTACTTGCCATAAACATTTTTCTATCGTCTTAATTATGTATCTCGAAAACGGCTCTAACGATTTTGATAAACAAAAATATGTGAATATACTCAACATTCTGATTAATTTTTTTTACTTGCGATTATAGGTACTATAAGGCAAGTTATGTATTCGTAAAAACAAATTTCTAACAATCAAACATGACATTACGATCATAGAGAACACCATCTGCCTGTCTGTCTGAAGAACGATCTACAACATTAACGGCTGAACCGATTTGATTCAAACTTGGTGCTTAGGCATTTTAGGTGATTGTCCAAAATAGATTTTTGAATCGTTGTTTTAGCTCCAAAAATTACGGTTCTTGCCATACAAATTTATCTACCATCTTAATTATCTCGAAAACGGCCCTAACGATTTTGATAACAATTGGAGTGTGTACTACTTTGGGTATGTTCTAAGTTTTGGCTAAAGAAAATTTTAAAATATTTCATTAACGGTACCTGCCATACAACCATTTTATTGATTTCCGACTTTCTCATAAATAGCTCAACGGCTTTCGATAAAAAAATTATACAGGAGCGCCTTCCAATTCTAAATAGTATTGAATTTCAAAATTTTCCAAAAATAGTTTTTTTTGGATTTTTAAAAAAAAAATTATTTTTTTTTTTAAATTCAATATTCCGAAAACGGGTGGACAATTTTTCTGAAATGTTGTTTTTGAATTTATATTATTAAGCATTTAAAATGTTCATACCAATTTTTTTTAGAAAAAAATTAGGAATTTTTATATATAAAAAATTAAGTGAAAACGACTATTTAGCCGTTTCTATTAAGAATCTCTTGCATATAATGTGATCGAACAAGTACGTGCGATCCATTCTTGCATTTTATTTTAATTTTATTTATTAATTTATTTATTCATCAATCAAAATGTCTTATAGACTACTAAAAATAAAACAATATCAAAAATTGGGTATAAATGTACATATGTGGACTTTGGAGAGTTTTCAAAAAGTGATTCTCATCGGCTTTATTGGTCTTTATGATGATTAAATGAAAGCAATATCGACGGTAGTTGCCGTCTTCTTCAGGGGTGTCTTTATTTACAAAATACAAAATTAAAAACAGATATAATGTTTGAACATATATATACAAGTAAACGAACAAAATATGACTTACATAACGTTAAATTTTAAGATTGCACTAAGCTAAACAATAATTTTTTTTTAAATATTTAAAAAACAGATTAAAAAAACAGATTAAAAAACAGATTTTGAACACTTCTTATTTGAAGATTAGTCTAGGTTTAATGATATTTACTGTCAGAAACTAAGGAACGGCTGATATATTTTGTGAGTCTTGTTGCGGTTCATATTATTTTCGTTGTTAATTATATGCAGTGTCTCTAGTGTGTAACGTTTAGATGTATGTTTTTCTGTTGCAAGGATTTCCACTCCCTCGAAGTTTGGTGTGTGACCGGTATCAATGCTGTGAGAAGCCAGTGCCGTCTTCTCAGAACTTTTTAGGCGAATATCTGACTTGTGGTTCGCCATTCTTTGCCGAGGGAGTTGTCTGGTGGTGCCGATGTAGCAACGATTGCAAGATTCATCCTATTTCCCTTGGCAATTTATTTTGTAAACTATGTCTGAACGGCGATCTTTGTCAGTTTTCGTCTTCAGGTTGGTGAATAGAGTTGCAAAAGTCTGGTTTGACTTATATGCCAAGTTGACTTCCGGATTGTTTTTGCGACCATTTTTTTGAAATTTTCGGAAAGTTTGGGCACATAAACGACACTTTTATAAACACATCTCTTCTCTTCCAACTTATTTTCTGAACGAACTTGGTGTTTTTGACGAAGTATCAAGTTCCTTATAACTTCTGTCGGAAAGCTGTTGTTTAGGAGTATTTGGGTAACTTTTTCTTCGTTAGCGGAGTGGAATTTTCAGTCACTCAATGCAAAGATTTTGTTTATTAAGTTCGATGCAGTGTTCATACGAATGTGCTTGGCTCAGAAATTGACAACTCTCCCAGATGCCATGCCTTTCTGGTACCAGTCGAAAGAAAGTCGGTCATTTTCGCGATAAACTTTAACGTCCAAGAACGTTATCGATCTGTTTTTTCACTCTCAACCGTGAATTGTATTTTTTCATTAAATTGGTTAAGGCATCGTAAGACATTATCAATTTCTTCTCTATCCACAATCGCAAAGATATCATCAACGTATTTTGCTATAAACTTAGGTTTGTAGCTTAGCTTAAAACATTCCTCGAGTAAAAAATCTAAAACCAAGTTCGCAATCGTAGGTGAAAGTGGGTTCCCCATTGGCATTCCGTGTACTTGTTTGTACAAATTGTTCTTAAATTGCAGGTAGTTGTTATCTTTCAGGCAAAAACTTAATAACTCGATAAATTTGGCAACCACCGTCGAAACGTTGGGAAAATAAAATGAAAATTGCTTTCATTTAATCATCATAAAGACCAATAAAGCCGATGAGAATAACTTTTTTAAAAATTCTCCAAAGTCCACATAAAAACCAACTTGGTCAAAACTTCTAAAATATTATAAATGTACATATACAAGTTAAACATTTGTTAAAAAATGAAGCTGTAAATTAGATTTAAGAATAGAACGACCCATATGAAAGTTAAAACAAATATACATTATAGGAAATACGATTAACTTCCCGGACACAGCCAAATAATGGCTCATTGAGTGCATAATTATTTCTATGACAGTGATGACTGTGGAGCCATCCTTCTAAAATTAGACATCCCCCATATCAATTTCTTCAAGTTTTGGTAAAAAAAAAACTTCTAAATCATGTGGATTATGTCAGTTACTATCTGACCATTTGCTTCAAAAAACCATATGATGCCTATTCTGGACAATGTACACCAAACAGTCACACGTTCTGTATGAAGGGACTGCTCTAAAGGTGTCCACCCATAAAAGAATCAATTTCCAATCCACAACCTGCAGGGGCGATATGAAAGTGATTTCTGAATGCGTGTTGCGTGACTATATGATTGAAATGCCAATTGACTTACTAAACCTACATGACATATAAAACATTAGATATTACTCTTTCTAATGAGCGCCACCCCACCTTTCTCGGAAGATGGGACGCGTTTCAAGTAAGGAAGTTCTCCAGGCGCACTTTTGTATATAGAAACTATTAACATAACTGTCACAATCTGTTTTTAAAAATTACTTTATTTAAATTATCCTCGTTTTAAATTCAATGACTTGTCAAAAAAAATATTTTTTTAAATCGAAAACAACATTTTTTTGAAAATTTGAAATGCAATATTATTTATACTATTAGTGACCATTTGCAGAAAAAAAAGAATTTTAATCGGTTCATCCAATGGTGAGAAAGTCGAACATTTTAAAAGTTGTTCTAAGGGAAGGTTAATAAGTGATAATGATAACAAGAAAAAATTAATTTCAAAAAATAATGTTTTTTTTTAATTTCAAAAAATATTTGTTTTGAAAATTTATGCTTACATTAGTGTTTAAGCTTTCTAGAAGCGTCTGCATAAAAAAATTAAAAAAAATGAAATGAACCGTTTTCCAGAAAATCGAAAACCTACCAAAAATAAACATTTTTACGAAAAACAAAATACCAAAATATACTTCATTTATGAACTGAATTTTTTATAAAAAATCGTTGGAGCCGTTTCAGAAAAATAAGATTTACCTTTTTGGTACAAAAAATGTAAATGTATAGCAGGTGCCCTTATTTTTAGTTAAAAAAAAAATTTTTAAAACGTGTGGGCATATTTACGAAAACAGAATATGTGCCAAGTATGAAGCAAATCCATCCAACCGTTTAGGCTGTAGACTCGAGTGGTGTTCTCCATCGTCGTTAAATCAATTTTGATCAAAATCACGAGTTCGATTCTTTTAACGAATCCATAACTTGGCATTCGCAAAACAATAACTTAAAATGGGAAAAAACTTTGTCAGTTTTTGAGAAATTAAAATTTTAGTTTTTGCCAAAATACATTCGCCCATATTCATAATCATATTTTAAACTCGAGTCTAGATGAACTGTTGTCTTAATACTACGCTTCCACCAACCACTAAATCTAGATTTAAGTAGATTTAGCTAAATCTCCTACAAATCTTGAAGATTTACCATACAAATTTTAATCTTCTCAGATGAAGATTTAAAATAAATTTCATTTAAATCTTCAATCGAACTACCCTACTTCCATGTCGAAATGAACACATTCATCGAGAGAGTGAATTTTTCTCTTCGGTTGACACAGATGAAGCTGTTTCACTTCTACATATATAATAAGAGAAAATGAAACGATATATGCATTTTGAATAGTACTTTCAAAATTAATGTACTTTTGGAGCGGTGGAAACACTTTTTGTGATTAGTAAATCTACAAGATATTAATACTACGTTTCCACCAAACTTTAATCTCTTGTAGATTTACTAATCTCAAAAAGTGTTTCCACCGCTCTAAAAGTACATTAATTTTGACAGCACTATTCAAAATGCATATATCTTTTTATTTTCTCTTATGATGTAGAAGTGAGACAGGCAGCTTCATCTGTGACAACGGAAGAGAAAAATTCACTTTCCCGATGAATGTGTTCATTTGGATATGGAAATAGGGTAGTTCGATTGAAGATTTAAATGAGATTTATTTTAAATCTTCATCTGAGAAAATTAAAATTTGTATGGTAAATCCACAAGATTTGTAGGAGATTTAGCTAAATCTACCTAAATCTCGGTTTAGTGGTCGGTGGAAACGTAGTACAAGCTTATCACACAGGTTAGGCACAGCTACTATTCATAGAGAATTTTGTAGCTCTGTTTAGTAAAACCCGACTCTAACATCATGAATTCTATTACAACTCTGCTACAATTTTACTTCAATCTATCACGAAAACATCGATATGTCAAAACGAGGGGACATAAAAAAAAAACAAAATTTTTAAATGTATTGCCGTTATCCGGACTTTATTAAGGATGAAATACTTATAGATAGTAATACCAGGGAAGTTGCGGAGATACATTTGTGTGATGATTTTGCCGATCATCTACAAGAGGCTGATACAGTAATCTAATGCATCAGGAGGAATAAAAGCCAGCTGCAATAGAAACTCCTATTCAAAAGCTGAAACGGCTTAAACGCTATTTTACCTTAAATGAATTTCGACGTGTTTTATGAAGTTTTAATAAAATATTTAACTTTTCCTTTATGGTTCTATAAAATATATGTGCCAAAATATTCTTGCTGTGATCGGTCTTACATAATAATTTTCGTCTTCTTGTATTGGAAATTCAATTTTTATTAAAAAATTCATTAGTATGATTAAAAACTGCAAAACATTCTTTAGTTTATATATATGTATGCTAAGAATAACAAATTTATTCCTACATGAGAGATTTTTTTTTGCTATAACTATGTATAACTACAACCGCCACCACCAAGTCAACTCTCAGCCTCTCAAAAATAGATCGAAATTTTGATTTAATCTGCCGATTTAGGCAATTTACCTTGTTTATTGTAGCGATGTGGTAAGTATTGAATTTTTCCTCCTATCGACTTTGTGGGTTCTTTACAGGAGTGAACAATAGTAGCCAAAAAAGAATTGAAGGCTTCCGACAAACCTCTTTTAGTTGGTTGGTCTTCAATATTTAGCAAATCAATAATAAATATTGCGGTGTCATTATCAAATCGATACCTTTCATGAAATTCGTCGTTAGTCAGTTCAAAGGGGTCGATTCTTGTCTTCTCGTCTCCTTTTAGTACCATTTCCAAAACAACGAAAATATCAAAATCTTCTTCAATGTTTTCATCAATTGACATCTTTCTTTATTTTAATTCAAATCACTTTTGTGTCACAATTTTTTTTTCATTTTTCAAGTATTTATGATGTTCGGTATAGTTAAAAACAACTTAAAGAAACATCTGTCTGACTAACGTTAGACTCGAGTTTTTATTTTAGAAATTGATTTAGTAGTTTAGCATCAACCTAGTAACAACTTATCAAACATCTATGAATATGCGCCATTATTTATATTTACAAAAAATGCAGAACGCATTTATGTACAGGGTCCGCCAAATAACTTTTTTTTTTTGGAAATGGGCGCAAAACATCGAGTGTAGCTTCGGCTGTGTGGCACGTAGCGCCGTCCAGTTGAAACCAAATATTGCCAATATCCTCCTCTTCAATTTTTGTGGACAAAAATTCGTTCAACATGGCCCGATAACGATCGCCATTGACTGTAACGGCCACTCCTTGTTCATTTTCAAATTATGCATCTGGACCAAAATCCGCACCAAACAGTGACTCGTTTTGGGTGTATCGGCTTTTCAATGTATGCGTGCGGGTTTTCTGTGCACCAAATGTGACAATTTTACTTGTTTACATACCCGCCAAGATCAAAATGAGCTTCATCTGAAAAGATGATTTTTTTGGCAAAATCGGCATCTTCTCTAAGTCGATCGCAGTCCCACTTAGCGAGCGTTGTTCAAGCGTATACACAACCATATTCGAAAAATCGTTAGATGGAGGACCCGTTATATAGTGTAAATACTGTGGAAAAACCTGTAATCAAGCTTATACCTATTTCAATGATCCGCTGTGTTTTTGTAAGCATTTCGTTGTCTTGCTGAAAAAAAAACAAATTTCACTCTCATGATATAAATTCACAACTAATGTAATGCAGAACTTGTGCGTAGATTTGGAAAAATAATGCTACAGTATTTAAACTCCATTGGCATGTTCGTATACTAAAAATTTAAAATCAGGAATCCATATATAATATGGATTCTCTTTCGCATTTTCCGAGATTTATTTAATAAACTATTGGTGCCATAGTCACAAGCCCATATTGTAAAATTGATTCTAAATTCAATTCGATAATATTGACCTTATTTTGTCAAATACAAATAGTTTCTACTAGAATATAGTACCAACTATGTATTTAATTAATTTTTCTAACGAATAAAGGAAAACCCATGGCGTATACGCAACCTTTTTTTTAATACAATTTAACCAGAAGGTATGTATTTTCAATAAGAAAAAAATGCTTGTGTTCAGTGATCAGTGTTGTTTGACGAAAATTCAAATTATCATAAAAGCTATAGTGTTGTTTTACGACAACAGAGGATAAAAGGGATTCAGCCTAATGATATTATTCATTTAATCAAACCCATTGTTCTTCTTTAGAACTACAAATACATGCATACAATGATTTCTTTTCAATAAAAGTTTTAGGTATGTAGTAGGTATATACAATATTCTCTATTTATATCTTACTTAATTTATCCGAAATACAGAATTTCAGGAGTTAAGTACCCTTATCCGAACCTTTCCAGTCAATTTAACTCATTTGTGCAAAAATATCGCTCAACTGTGCGGCCGTTTTGGTCGGTTGGCTGCTTTTACTTTGATTCGCACTCAATAGAGAGTATTATATAGATACGAATACACTCTAAATTGAATTAATATATTTTTTTTTGTTTACTTCCTTTCTTTTATATTTATAGATTCGATTATTTTGGCAACAACTTCTAGCAGATAAAGCAACCTTTTCTGCTCTTGGTCTCTGTAAAGTAGACAGACAAATCCTGGCATCAGTAAATTAAATAAAACCATGAGTAAGAATATTTTTAAAGTTTTTTTTTTCAGATAAGTGCTGCAATTGCTACGTACTTGGTTATTTTAATTCAATTTCAAAAATCTAATGGATAAAATTATTAAATGCAAACAAAAGGACGAAATGAAAAAATGTATTTTAATTCTGAATAATAAAAATGAAAAGTTGCTCGTTGGTAACCAAATAACTTGAATATGGATTCACCGATTTGAGTATTTTTTTATGTTCGTACTAGTACGAATTAGGCTTTCACGGTGGGAAAAATATAAAAAGTTGCCTGGGTCCGTTAGGTTTTTTGGCAGACTGATGGATATATAGATAAATAAATAGATGAAAAATTTTATTTTAAAATTAAAATAACTGACAATAACTTTTTAGGTTGCCCGTCAGGTTAAAGTATTTATTACCTGTAATAAGTTCTTTAAGGGCCAATTTTTCAATAGTCAGTTAAGCAGTAAGTTACTAAATATTCTCGAGATAGAGCAAAAATCAGTTTTTCAACAGTCAGATACAACTTAATCTAGGAATGAATTTATCTGGTCATTTGAGAACGGAATAAAGAGTTATCTGAGGAATAAGATACATAGCTATTTCCAATGTCAAAAACACTTTGAAAAATTATTGCTTTGAAATAAACGTTAAACAAAAATAATTTTCTATGAAAAGTTCGATACTCGAAGTAGAAGTGTCGTTCAAATTAAATTATTCTATATTAGCGGACCAGGCAAACTTCGTCTCGCCCCAATTTAACGCCTTCAAATCATCTGCGGAGCTACAGAATTCAGCAGCTTGAGAATTCAGCAGCCACTCATATTTCTGGTCAATTTCCTTATTGACATGCCGGCACAAAGACGACGATTTTAAGCATCCATTAAGTTCATCGGCAGCAGTAGATTTCAGGATGACGGGAAGCGTTTGAAGAAAATCTCCGCTGAGCAATATTATATCCCCACCAAATCATCTCATATCACCTTGTAAATCCTTCATTGTTAGGTCAACTGCCTCCAAAGCTCGTTTATGCGCCATCGTGCATTCATTTCAAATTATGATTTTGCATTCTCGCATCAACTTCGCTGTCGCCGAATTCTTGGTCATTGTCCACGTTATTGGTTTGTCAACCATGAAAAAATTCATCGCCAGTTTCAAAGCGGAATGTGCAGTTCAAATGGTGTCAACTAAATGACGAATTGCTTTCATCTGCCACCGGAATTATCGAGCAAGTAAATTCGATTGCGGAATCGTATTCCAAAGCAGCGCGATTGAAGTCTACATTTACCACTTTTCTTCTTCTAATAACTTTTTGTCGAATTTGTGGTGCAGTTTGAAGCTGTGCAATATGGACACGTCTTCATTTATTTCCTCTGCACATATGTACATCTTGGGTTTGATTATCACGGACATTCTGATTAATTATTGCAAGACTTGTCCGTCATCCAAGGTTGGTGTAAACGTATTATTTAGAAATCGTTTTAATTTTTTACGCAACACAAAAACGAATTTTCACTCAGCGCTCAAACGATGTGTATTGAACAAACGCAAAGTTGCTTATGTCAATGAAATACACCGTCTGAACTAACAACAGCGAAATCAGGAATTATACGTTTTTGACAACATTTTTTTTTATATATATTTTTATTTATGTTTATTTTTATGTTTATGTGTACGAGGGGCGTTCAATATATTCTCGGTATCGGGGTGAAGCTGTGGTTATATATATAAATTGACTGATTTATCAAGTAATACTATTATACTATAATTCGCGTTTTATCTCTAGTTAAACAGAATCATAATGGCAACTGAGACAATGATGGTGAAAATTGAGCATCTCGCTGTAATTAAATTTCTCACTAAGCAAGGAAAAAGTCAAAAAAAAATTTCATGAAGAGATGGTGGCTGTTTACCAGGGTTCCGCACCTTCATTATCAACTGTGCAAAAGTGGTCAAGTGAGTTCAAGAGAGGCAGAGAGAGCATTGAAGACGACCCCCGCTCCGGCGCCCCGGCTGCTGCTTGTACGGCAGAAAGCATCAAAGAAGTCGAAAAACTTGTTTTTGAGGATGCCCGAATAAAGGTGAAAATGATGGCAGAGATCACCAAGCTTTCAACTGGTACCATTCACACCATTCTTCATGACCATCTTAACCTTTCAAAGGTCAGTGCAAGGTGGGTGCCACGAATGCTCACAGCGCCTCAGAAAAAAGTGAGAATCGCATGCTGTAGAGAGCTTTTGGAGATGTGTAGTGAGAAGGCGGATGGTGTTATGGATCGAATTGTTAATGGGGACGAAAAATGGGTTCACCAATATGACCCTGTAAGCAAACAAGAGTCCATGCAGTGTCATTAAAAAGGAACAGACCCCCCGAAGAAGTTCAAAGTCACTCCGTCTGCCGGGAAGCTCATGGCCACAGTTTTTTGGGACTCAAAGGGAATCTTGCTCATTGAGTACAAAAAAAAGGTGAAACCATCAACATCCTACGCTTCCACTTTGCATAATTTGCGGGAGGAAATTAAAAAGAAAAGACGGGGTAAGCTCGCAGCGGGTGTGTTGCTTCTTCATGACAACGCTCCTGTTCACACGCCGCGAGTTTTCCGGATTTGAGAAAATGTCTTCGTGGAAAAAGATTTTCGGATGATGAAGAACTTAAGTCGGAAATAAATGGGTATTTTGCAGAGAAAGAGGAAATTTATTTTTTTGAGGGTTTAAAAAAGCTTATCTCAAGATGTAACAAATGCATTGATGTTAGGGGAGATTACCTTGAAAAATAAAAACAATTTAAATAGAATTCGCATTTTCCTTCATATTGATACCGAGAATATATTGAACGCCCCTCGTATTAGTTCATGAGATTTAACAATTTTAGTAAGCATTTTTAAATTTTAATAGCTCACAAAACAGTCATACATCGAAAACCAATACACAAAAGCTCATAGCTTAAAACCTTCTTCTCGACCATATCTTTTATGAAAAAAAAGTATATTGAAAATGTTCGAATGCCAACTGTGATCATTAGCGTCATACGTTCTTAACAACATTTTTATATATACGAGTATTTATAGAAGATATTGGTTTTCTTGATTGAAAAATTCTAGCAACTAACTGAATGTTCATCTGGGGATTGAAAAATCGGCTCTAAAACTAAGTGGCTGATTTATACTTTTAAGAATATTCATTTAGAATTAAGTTTCGATATCTTACAGTGTTATTTTTAAAAAATTGAAAAGTTGAATGTAATTTGTCAGTTAAGAATTTCAAGGAACTGTTCGCGGTTAAGTCCTTCACTTCCATGGAATTGTCTTCTGTATATCCGAAAACAAGTGCACACTGCAACAAAATGATATGTATTTTCGTCTACTGAATCTCTTCTAAATGCTCTTGCATTGAGATTGAGCAATCCGCACTTGGACCTTAACACTTTTCAAATCATCTCGCGTGAGTTATTGTCTTCGAAGTAGTTTGGCACCTCGGCATAGTTTATGTTACATTACTCGTCGTGAAAATGTGATTAAAGCGCTCTGTTTGTATGTTCCTTCCAATGTTTTTCTATAAGTTCCTACTATATGAAATGCTTTCCACTCAGACTTTGTTGACCAGTTAAACTCAACGTTGACCTCATTAAAGAGTTCTGATCATTTATTTTCCCAGCAAATCTGCTATCTTACGATGACATCTTAAAGTTTTCTTGTTAATCTATTTTTGGGAAGGGTGCTAACTCTTTGGATGTATTTGACATGGAATTCGAGTGTTGAAAGGAAAATTTTTTGGAAGTTCTGTTTCTAGATTAAGCACGTAGTTTGGTGTGTTACTAGGTAAGGAAAAACATCTCTTGATAAAAATAAAACCTTTGCATTTTTTCGACTTTGTTATGTTCGAAATAACCCCAAATTTGCGCACAGTAGCTCATCACTGATTTGGATGCAGCTCCATACAGCCGTATGTTATTGTTTTTGATAAGGTTTGACCGGTAGCATTTATTGAGTTTTTTGAAATTGCAAGTAATTGCGTTAGATGCTCTGCCCACGACATATTGTAAGTCAGAGTTAATCCTAGGAACTTGTATTTGTTAGATATTTTGATTTCATCGTTGTTAAAAGTCCATTTTTCTTAAGCTCCCCGGAGTCCACCTTTTCGAAAAATCACTACTTCTGATTTACTTAGGTTGGTAAGCAAATTCCATTTTGTATAAATTTACAAATGGCTATTTATCACTACTTGTAAGGAAGCGGGATTGTCAGAGAGAAACGAACAATAGCGTCGGCATAAAGTAGGAATTTTACTGATATGCCTTCAATAGTTACATCACCCGGTAGATTAAAGCCAAGCTGATTCAAGAACAGGATAAATATCAGAGCACTGAGCACGCATTCCGCATTAAAACTTCATTGATAAGAAAGCAGTCACTGATGTTTGTTTCATTCCATACTCTTGTAATGTTATTGCGATGTAGAGCCTTTTGGATTTAGAGCATTTTTGTGGACATTCCCAAAAGTGTCAGTTTGTGGAATAATTCGTCTTTGTTTAATTCGTCTTTGTTTAAATTCTCATCGCAATGGGCAGTTCCAAAGGCGTGTAGCATGGTCAAAAACTGACGTTCAGTAATAAGATACTTAAATCGAGGTTGTATAAAAACAAAAGACCTTTTTGAACTAGGGAAGCTCAGCTTATCATATGCAAATAATCCGGTTGTTGATTTTAAATGATTTCGTGCATATAGCTCACCGATCGGAAGTTTTTTATTAATTAAATTGTCGAAACTACAACCAGAGATAAGGAATACAAACGAACGAAAGGACGTAGCGGGTAATGTTATATGCAACAATTAATATGCGGCTAGTGGCAGAGTCCAAGTTGCAAACAAATTCAAATGCATATACCATTATATTGGTAGCAAAAGATTTTTGGCAAGTAGCAAGTTTTTGTTGTGATGAAACTTCAAGTGGCCTGAAGAGCACGAAGACTACCATAGACTTTTCCAATGGCACTATTAGGATGGTCGTTCATGAAAGGGTATGATTGAAGATTATTCATAAATTCATAGCAGTGCTGACATAGATGGTTCTTTTTGGACCATTGAAAAGGATGATCAGGTGCTCATTCATTAAAGCTTTGGCATCATTTTTCGCTACAAAGGGTCGGCTTATAAGTAGCTGCACATCATGAGCATAAAGATGAATTATACAATTTTTAACAACATGTCGCTGCTCGTTTATATATAGTGAGAAGAAGATTGGTCTAAGTATAGATCCGTGGGGCACTCCAGCTAAGACTTTGAGAAAGGTGGAAGAATGTTCATTTACCAACAAGCATTGTTGCCTTCCGCTAAGGTACGAATGAACTAATTTACAGGATTCAAAAGAAAACCCAAAACTATTTTGCAGCTTTTGACATAGGACATAGGATGGCTTACAGTGTCAAATGCTTTTTAAAAGTCTAATAGCGTTAGCAGTGCGATATGATAATTGTCCATTGCGATTCTTATTTCAGATTTACAGCTGCGCTTTGGTCGAAAACCAGATTGGCAGAAACTAAACTAAGTTATTAATTATTAGGTATTTTTGTATCTGCTTCAGAATATTCTTTTCAAATGCATTTGAAAAAAATGGGAGAAGAGCAATAGACCGGAACTCTGTAGCAAAACACATTAACATTTAAACTGTCTACTTTTTATACTTCTGTTGTGAGTGACTTTTTATATATTTTGTTAAAAGATATTGACTAAAATAAAACATTTTCATGAAAAAAGTATACTTATTTGATTTGTCAAGAATCCAACTGTAAGTATTTCGCGTTATAAAAATAAGTAATAGTTTTTATGAGAACTAAGCCCACTTAAATTTAAAATAAACAAAAAGAAAAAAAAACAAACATACCTAAAATAAGAACAATACAAAAAGATAATTATTTCTCTTAATCGTTAGATCCCGTTGTTTTTTTTTTCATTTAGCCGGCAACTGCAATTGGAAGGTGACTGACGTGCAAATGGGGTAGTATTTGCCAAAGGCATTCATTCTGCCCTAACGATTAACAATGACACATCTAGGATTACGGAGCATTTAAAGTTGAATCTTCTAAATAACATGGTGAATCCATATCTTACATACATATATACAACAATATACATTTTCCCATGTCCCTCCTTGAAAGTTGCACACCCTTAACCAATTCATTGCCAATGAAACAGTCAAAATCTCATATTTGCTTTTCAACGAATTTTTTTTAAAGAAATACATTTTTTAAAATTTCCATTTGAATTGCGAAAATTGGAAATTCGATTTTAATTTTTTGAGAAGCAAATAGCTAAAAACTCTCTACAATTTGCAAAATAATAATTCCAATACTTTTAGTTCATCTTTTTTCAAAAAAATCATTCTTTAAGCGAAAAATAGAGATAATGAACTACGAGACCATCTTCGAATGCCTGAGCGCTTGGTTTGCATGATTTTGAAGTGACCTCCTCGGATGATGGAAGCCAACCATTTTTCAAAAGCATATTCTCTCCATATATATCGGGATGAAGTAATACATTTTCATTTATGTCTATTGAAAAATTGCCAGATGTTTCAAAATGTCTGAGTGAATTTCATTATTCAACTCACAATAGCTTTAAGTTCTGATTAGTTATCTGACACATAAATATTGGTGCAGCAGAGTCATAATTCCACAAGTCAAAAATATAAAATTATGGTTTAATTACCGATTTAGGTGATTCCAAAAACAGTTGTGTTATTATTCATTCTTACAGTAAAATATTTACAGTAATTCTTTTTATATAGTCACAATTAGACGCGATCAATGTAAATATTAAATAATCATGACGTTCACTTTCTGACGTAAAATTACGTCAAAAATTAAAAAAGGTGATGCCAATGCGTTGACGAGAAGGCGTAACGTCAACATTTTATGCATTGGCACAGTTAACATTGACTGTGTCGTGATAGGGTGTATATTGATTTAGTCGACTGTCAAACTGTAGTTTAAAAATTTGACATATTTATTTTATTTATTTGACAAGTTAACTTACAGGTTAAATAACAATTGTCTTTTAAATTTTGTAAGGCCTAAAAAATATTCGAGATTTAAAAGAAAATATTAAAGTTAAGTTTAAAAATTAATAAAGCAAATAAAATAAAAGTAAGTGAAAATGATAAATTAATAATAAAACAAAATAAGCTAGAATTATTATATAAGAATAAGTTCCTTTCAAGGGCCAAATTTGAGTAAAGGGTGTTTTTAAATCTAGACATATTTCCTATTTTTCTGGAACCAACAGGGAGAGAGTTCAAAAATTGCTCAGATGCTTAATCAAAAAAATCTTCGCAAAAAGTGTGAGTATAAATTATGTCCCCTAAAAAACATAAAGCTCTATATTTGAAAATACAATCAAAGTAAAATCCAGTTCTAGAATATTCTGAGATATGATCATATTTCCTCAAATTGAAAACATAGTGGATAATGAATGTTATTAAAAACTACATTTAATTTTTTCCTACTTTAGTAATCGCGGCTCATAAAAATTTTGCAACAATAAAGAAAGATTGGGAGAAGAAGTGTTTTGGCTAAAAACAACTTCGTCTTAACAGGGACAAAGTGCTGAGTTGCCGATAGAATACGTAATCCACCATAAACCTTGCCAGTAGTACTATAAATATGTGTGTCCTAGGTGAGGGTACTGTTAAAAATTATGCCAATGTTTTTGGCGGATGCAACCCACTCTATTACGCTGGGCTTTGTGCGAAATGTACTGTTGACATAGCTTCAGACTGCCCTGGGTTCAGATACCAGTTATTTTCTATGGCCCAATTATGAAATCTACATGAGGTCTTCATTTAAAAGATAAATTTATTTTATATAACTTTGATTAATAGTACACAGGGGGTTGATTTGAAAAAGGACGTCGTCCGCATACAGGTGGATAAAGGAATGGTTTATTACCCGATACAATTTGTTTATATACAAGAAAAAGAGAGTGGGACCAAGTATAGAACCTTGTGGAAGGCCATTTTGTATTGTTAGAAGCTAAGAGCGATTTTGTTAATTAGTTAATTAGTGAGTTAGTGACACATTGCTGCCTTCCATTAAAATATGAAAAAATTGTTTATTCGCAATCATAGAGAATTTATACTCGTTTTTTTAGTTGTCTACACAAAATCGAGTGATCGACTCGATTGTGTCGAAAGCTTTTGAAAAGTCGAAGTGCATAAGTATTTTTATGCAAACATTGCATAATATTTGAAATTGTATTTGTCGAAATTTCTTTTAAGTATTTTTCTGAATATTCATAGCTAGTACATATAAAGTGAATATAAACAAAAATACAAGGAGAATTGTGGAGCCCAGTACTTAGTTTCTACTGTTGGATGGCGTATGGTGGTGGCAACATGGGGAGCACATTAATTAGTACGCATGACCCGAAAATATAGGGAAATTTTCGCATTCCTACTTGATTAAGGATGGGTTTTCTTATTTTTTTTTTCATTTATGACAATTTCAGGACAAAACGTCAGTTTGGTTCAGTTGAATTTTGTCGCTGCCGTCTTCGTTATCCAATAGTTCAATAGTTTAAGTGCGGGTGGATTCGGTTTTTTTTCCTTAAGCGCAGTGGTGAAGGCAAAATAAGGAACACAAAAAAATATATCAAAACATTTTTTTTTGATGTCACACAGACAATTTATCTCTTTCGTATTAAAAAGGACGAATACACTGTGAGCAAACAGTTGTATTAGACACCGTCGTCGTCATTCACCTTAAAGTGGTTTTCCATCGTTATATACACCTACATCCTATATTTCTTGCTATACATTGTATGTAGATACTGTTTTTTTTTCTTCTTTTTTCGTATGCATCCTTTGTCCTTTGGTGTACGTTTTTCTACTCATTACTCGTCGGTATTGTCACTAAGTCGCATATAGGTACTTTTACTCATAGAGGACGACGACGTTTCGCATAATTATTGCAAACAAAAAATTTAATATAGATACCTGCTCGGTAAACTTAAACAAAAAAGTTTAAAGACTATCTACCTTACTTCATTGTTCGTAGTTATCCATTTTTTTTTTATGAATTCATGATCCGGGTGTATGTGTAATTGGTGTTGGATGTATAAGTGCAAGTGGTTACATAAATAAATTATTGATTAATTAGAAGTGAAAGGAGTCAACTTAATAGTTTAATTGTGCACAAAGCACATCGTTGCTGCCTGCCGCACCTACAAGGACGACACACTTTGAAGAACAAAAAAAAAATAAAAGAAGGAAATTCTGATTTGTGATCTGAGGAAATAATTTGTCGCAATTCGTACGTACATATTATTTTATTTAATATATTTATTTAAATTACCATAGCCCCTTGAAGGATACCATTTCCACCAGAGTATACATAGAGGAATCATCACCTAGGCTCATTTAGAGGTGTCATGGGAATTTAAAAGAATTATGCAATCAGCTGTTTCGAGGGACATTCGTTTTTTTGAGTGCAATTGTCCTGGATTTTGATTACTTTTTTATTAAAAATCGATGAAATGATTTTATGTGTGTGTTCTCTATGTGCCGCAGTGTCCTTCTGAAGCAATTTTCGTTGTGTAATTTGACATAATTTAATTTAAAAGTTCTGTCTGTCATAGGTATTCTTATGCAATAGAAACATAAAGTAAGGAAGAAAGTAAGGACGGAAAGGACAAAGTATTCTATTTTCTTTGATCTTCCTAATGCGAGTTTTACATTCATAAATAAGATTAGTTAAGTTGAACTTCTCACAGAAATCGACAATAATTATTATTATCTTCTCTCAGTCACTTTATGGCAGTTTATTCACTTTGGTGAAATATTAATCAATAAAAAGATGACAGCTACCTATAGATAGGTGGCTATAGGGTGTATGCGAAGTTAACAACGACAACGATTCGAAGATGATGACAAAGTTTTTTTTTTTGGGAGGGTGGTGTGTTACTCCTTTTTTTGGCAACTGTGCGCGCCTCACGCACAAAGATACCAAATCCATTAAACCGTTTCACATCATCCTTTTATTATATGTACTGCGATGTTTTGGTATCATTTGGAATTGGAAGAAGCTAGAACAAGAACAATAGTAGCGCGATCCTTTGTTCGTTATTCTGTCATCATCAGCCGGGTGTAGCCTCTTGCTACATATAGGTTCTTCTTCGTCTTCTACAGATATAATATATAGATACTTTTTTTGAATACAATAGGTTTTCGTTGTTTGTTCTGTTGTCAATAACAACAGAAGTTTGGACACAAAAAAATGCGGAGTCAACCAGTAAGGTACCCAGAGTTAACAACCCTACTGAAAACTCCTGTCGCCGCCACCACCGCCACCGGCTTTATAAAAAAAAAACTGTAGACTATGATGAGAGGCTCTTCCGATGACGGTGAATAGACACATGTCATAATGTCATACGGCGAAAACGACTACAACAACAACAAGGACGACGAATCATCGAGGAAACATTCTCGGAAAACTGTTTTTGTTGCTTTTGTTAAATGTGTGCAAGTAAAAAGGGAGTTGGTATCAAAATAGGATGCAAATAACGGGGAATGAGTTTTTTTTTTAAATGGGAGCCAACGCCAAGATTGCTGGCGCCAAACAGGCCGGAAATGACTAAGAGAGGTCGTCTCTGAGCTCTGAGCTCTGAGGCTTGAGGGTGGTTTCATTTTTATTACTCTGATAAACTTATAGGGTGAATTTTCAGTTTTGGGTAAAAGTTTGTATGGTATTTTTGTATTTTTTTTTTTTTTTGTTTTTCAGTTGGGTTCACTTAATATAAAATCGATTGGAAAATATTTAAGCTCAGAACAGGAACGGTACCTACACAAAATGTGGAGAATTTTGTCTTGTGTTTAAAATGGAAGGAATGTGCTACATAGAAAAAACATTCTATTCTCTGTGCGTGGGTTATGGTGTGCGTGTCAAGGGACCAAGAGATTCTTGGTATAGTAATGAACGAAAAGCATAATATGACTAATTTTATCTTTTCCAGAAAAAATTCGTGCCAAGTTGGCTGTTGGTTTGAGAAGACGCACGACAATAAACTTTCTAGACTATGATTATGGTTTCGCAAAAAGTGCTGACTTCTTGTTAAGGTCGTCACCACTTGAGCTAACTATACACAGGAATTTGTTTTTTCGTAATACCATTCACCTGGATACGTACTTTGTTCTGTTAATTTTTAAAGCAAATTTCTCACTGTTGTAAAACTATCATTTTCTTACGGCTAGTTTCTTGAGAAAGTTCTAACCCCCTAAGACTCGGTTTAACGAAAAATTTGAACTTGATTGAGATCTAATTTATTATATTATAAAATCAGTTCTCAATTTTTTTTTATTTTGATTTAAAATGACTTTTTTTCGCCGATTGGATTTTTCAAAGCCATGAGGATGAATATTATGTTGAAGAAAGGCGCATTTATCATATATCATATTAATATCTGGGGCGATATCAATTTTTTCAACGATTTTGGTTGAAGAAAAGAACGTTAAAAAAAGGTACAATACATAATTGAAGTTTGAGGGTTTCTAGTTTGACCGGCACGTTGCGTCGCCAGTTTCTTGGAGAGAGTTTTAGAGAAAAGGGCTGAGTTCATAATTGTAAAGATACAGCAACACTACCAGAATAGCGTTCATTAATGTGGTAATATTTCTGTCAAAATTTGGTATCACTTGTGTTCAGCTATACTGCAATTCTACAGTAAAATTATCGCAAACTTGTATCTTTCAATTTTCTGTTGCACAAAAGTATACAAGCAAGCAAGTGAGTAATGCTTCCATTTTTTTTTACATCTTTTACAATATTTTATTGTAAAAGAACAACTTTGTATTAAATAATGATAAATAAATATAATTAAAATATTTTAGGACATACCCTGATCAAAAAAATTGCAGCAATTTGAAGATTTCGACTAAGCCATACGAAAATGACTTCTAAAAACGTTTTCGGGATATTCTTGTATTGTTCTTAGAAAATCTGTATTTTTCCGAATCTGCCTTAACGTTGGTTTGCAATATATTTTTAAAATCAATAGCACCCTTCTTTTTTTTACTCTCCATGGGTATGGGAAAGCGGAAAAACTCCATAAAAACTAAACCACAGTACCGATTGTGTTGAAATTTTCAGGAATGATAATCAATGGTAAGAGAAATTTTGTCTATCAATTTCCGCCCCCTGAGACGCCTGAATTTTGTTCGTTTTAATAAAAACTAAAGCACTAATCCAATTTTAATGAAATTTTTTGGAATGATAGTCAATGATAAGACAAATTTACAATATTAGTTTCCGCCCACTTCCCTGCCTAGTTTTTTCTAGTTTAAATACAAAACTTTTTTATTTTTAAATTTTCGTATAGAATTTTTCTTAGTTCAATAAAATTTGAACTATTTGAACGATTTTTATGAAATTTTCAGACAAGTGAAAATTTAAACCTACTTGTGAAAAAAAGGTTTTAAATCAGGTTACTGTTTTTAGAAAGAGATTGGGGAAAAATGGCAAAAAAATGGAATAACTCTATTTCATTTTATTTTTATGATAAAACATAAATTTATATATATCTGACTGATAATTATAAAGGGTCCGCAAAATAACTTTTTTTTTTAAAAAGGTTATAAAAAAAACTACAGAATATTTTCTCAAAATTCTTTTTTTATTTGAAAGTACAATCCTTCCGGTTAATAATGGAAAATAATTTCATTCAAATGGCTGCCTCGGCTGGCCATGCAGTAGCCTACACGATCGGTCCAATTTTTTAAGCACATTATCTATTGTGTGCAGCTGTATTTCACCAATGGCTTCACGAATATTGTCCTTTAAAGCGTCAATTGTCTCTGGCTTATCGCCGTAACACTTATCTTTTACGGCACCCCACAAATAATAGTCCAACGGTGTCAAATCGCAGCTCCGAGGTGGCCAAACGACATCAGCTCTGCGGCTGATAATGCGATCTTCAAAAACAGGGCGCAAAACATCGAGTGTAGCTTCGGCTGTGTGGCACGTAGTGCCGTCCTGTTGAAACCAAATATTGCCAATATCCTCCTCTTCAATTTTTGTGAACAAAAATTCGTTCAACATGGCGCGATAACGATCGCCATTGACTGTAACGGCCACTCCTTGCTCATTTTCGAAGAAAAATGGCCCAATTATGCCTCTGGACCAAAATCCGCACCAAACAGTGACTCGTTTTGGGTTTATCGGTTTTTCAATGTATGCGTATGGGTTTTCTGTGCCCCAAATGCGTAAATTTTGCTTGTTTACATACCCGCCAAGATCAAAATGAGTTTCATCTGAAAAGATGATTTTTTTGGCAAAATCGTTACCATGATTTTCAAAGTAATGCCGCAGTATTTCCTAGCCTTGTTCAAGCGTATACACAACCATATTCGTTCAGCGGAAGGATAAAACTAATTATCTGTGAAATCAGACATGAGGTAAGTGTTACCATTCACGAAATAACCACTAGTTGAAAAAAAACGTTAGATGGCGCACCGGTTATTAATTAACGAAGATATTATTAACTGACCTATACAAGCCAACGCCAAAGGTGTAAGCAATTTTGTTTGTTGTTGTTGAAGATGTTGAATATAACAATAACCAAATAATATACTCTTTTCCGCTTTGCTTTCGGTCTGAAAGTTTTTAATGCAAACTTGGTGTTCTACCACAAATTCATACTTTCTTTGTAATAGACCACTAAATTGTTATTGTGACATTAGAAACTTTCAATATTTATATAACGGTAAGAAAATCACAATTTCAGATCGGAGGTCAGCGGAGCTTTTTTTGTAGGCTTACAAAAGTTCACATTATCTGGTTACTTTTTTCTACTCGCTCTATTATTTTTTTTAATGTGATATTTTAAAAATTTGGGCTATTTTATATTTTTACTTGCGATATAGGTACTATAGGGCAAGTTTTGCATTTGGAAAAAAAAATCGAACTCGAGATTTTAATCAAAGTTGACATTACGATGATAGAGAACACCAAACAAATTGGCCCGGCAATTCTGTCTGTCTATCTGTCTGTCTGTAGAACAGATTTTGTTCAAACAATGTGATTAGTCCATAATTGATTTTTAAATCGTGGTTTTAGCCCCAAAAATAACGGTACTTGCCATACAATTTTTTCTACCATCTTCATTATCGCAAGAACGGCTCTAAAGATTTTAATAAAAATTGGTGTGAGTACTTCCTTGAGTATGGTTTGGCTTTGGCTGAAAAAAAATTTAAAATATTTTGTTATTAACGGTACCTGCCATACAAGCATTTTATTGATTTTCGACTTTCTCACAATCCGCTCAATCGATTTCGATCAAAATTTTACAGGATCTCCTTTGAATTCTAAATAATACTGCATTTAAAAATTTTCGAAAAATATTTTTTTTTTGATTTTTGAAAAAAATATATATTTTTTTTCTTAAATTCAATATTTCGAAAACGGGTGGACGATTTTTTCTAAAATTTTGTTTTTAAATTTTTTATTATTAAATATCTAAAATTTTCATAACAATTTTTTTTTAAGAAAAAATTAAGGAATTGTTATATATAAAAAATTAAGTGAAAAACGACTTTAAAAATACATTTAGCCGTTTCCATTAAGAATCTTTTGCTTTCGAACTTTTGTTTAATCGAACATAGCAGCAAGTACGTGCGATCCAGTCATGCATTTTATTTTCCTTTTTCTTTTGTAAATGAACTACAAATATGGAAAGTTTCATAATTGTATCTTTACAAATAAAACCATTTGGCTTACTAAATTGTTCATTAGTCAAAACAGATGATTTTTGGGTAAAATAATATTGTCGTACTTCCTAAGTACCTCAGAGCCACAAACAAAAATGAAATGAAGAAAACGAATTAGAACTGTTTTCTATTATTATTAATGAAACAATAGGCTATCGAACACCGCAAAAAATAAATTTAAAAAAAAATGGAATTTTTTCACTGTTTGCCCCACTGTGCGACGCACGTAGAGCTATCCGGAAAAAAAATCTCAATGAATTTCAATGGGTATAATTACTTTGTACTTTAATGAACGGAGCTTATACCAAGTTCGTACACTGCAACGATACTGTATATTTTGTGTTCATAAAAGTTTTAAAGTAACGATGCGGTAGAGTTACCGAAAATATTTCACAATTATGAACCCAGTCAAGTTCTTTTTTTTTTTTTTGAAAATTTAACCTTTATTAACCAATACGTTGGTCATACATACATAGATACATAGTTTAAGAAACAAAATTGAAAATAAATAAATAAAGGAATAATTCAGTGACAAGACACACAATTAGATTCCTTGCATAAAATGATCACTTGGGCGTATACGCATTATTTTTCGTTTGGTTAAAAGCATTTTCTTTTCGTATAAAATGTGAAAAGAATCTAGCCTGATTTTATTATTTAAGTACAAGAGTGCCCTCGAATAAAATGTTTGTTCTTTTTTTGTTTGTTAAATGAATTTGTTATGTTCACGATCAACAATACTGTTTGGCCGAGGTTTGAAACTTGGTACGAAACTTGTATCGTTCTGGTCCCAGTTTTTTTCTCTTTGCCTTTTATTTTTAATAGAAGTTTCATTGTCATCAACGACTTTTGGCTTTTTTTTCTGAATTGACCATGTTACCTTAGAAGGAAACCAATTATTAAATAATTAATTAATTAAATAATTTTAGTTTCGGTGGTTAGGCTTCGGTTTTCGCTAGAAGATATATTTTTGTATTTAATTATGTTTTAGTACCTACTCATGTTCAATTTTTATAATATTCACACGTTTTATTTTAAAAAACCGAGCGTTGATGCAATCTTTTTTTAAAATATTGTATTTGTTTTTGTTATGAAATAAATTAATTTACACCATTCTTCAAAATGTTATTTCAACTTAACTCATATTGGAGCATTCAACTCAAGTTCAAAAAACTTTGAATATCGTTGAATATCAAACTTTAATCCAACTCGATTTTTCGATGCTGCATATAAAAGTAGTATTAAATACTTAAATACACTTGATAAAGGTATGAATATATTTAGAGCAATTACGTGCATCCCAGTCGTATATTTTTTAAAATTTTATAAATCATTATGTTAACTTTAGCCGTTTTTTATTATCAGTCATCATCCATATAGATCATCCCGTGAAAATAAAACAATACAGATCAGACTGAAAGTAGCCCAATTTTTAACCCCATTTTTTCATGTATTTCTTTATTTTAAATTTGAATGTAGTCTCTTTTCTTTACACTACTGAAACCAAATAGCCATCTACCCGCCAGAGTAAGAATTCAAATTTTAGATCCTTAAACGTATTCCCGATGGAGAGCAGGACTCGTGTTGTCGTTGTATTGCATGTCTTTCGATGATCCATATGGATGAATTCTAATAATGAAAAAGGGCTTTTATTGCATGCATTAGGCCCTGTTTAGATAATGGAAGCATGAATAGTTGAATACTGACTGGCAAGTTTCATCGTGGTTACATTAAAAAATTTGATTCGCCTCAAAAACATTGAACGAAAAAAACAAAAAAAACAAAAACAAAAGACAAAACCGACTCACGAGTTTGTTTTATACATTTTCTTAGTGCTTCTTACAAGACTTCACGCCACACCCCGCATTTTTCTTACCAACAAACTGCTGAGATACCGTACTCTATCTTTTAAATCTGAACACGCGTTTTATTTTACTTCTTTTTACTACCAGAAAAAAAACACGAAAGAAACCAAGATTAAGGATGAGACCAAGACCATGTGTTCCGCAATTCCGTCTGTCTGTCTGTCAGTAGAACGATCTATTTTCTATAAATCTGGTACTTAAGCGTTTTAGGTTAATGTGTCAAATATATTTTTGAATTGTTTTTTTAGCCCCAAAAATAACAGTACTTGCCATACAATTTTTCTACCATATTATTTATCTCGAAAACGTCTCTAACGATTTTGATCAAAAAAAAAGTGTATGCACTACCTTGGGTATAGTCTACATTTTGGTCGACCTTTTAGTTTACATATTTTGTTGTTAACGGTTCCTGCGATACAACCATTTTTGTTTTGATCTTCTACTCTCTCATAAACGGCTTGACGGATTCCGATCAAAAAATTTATGTCGGAGGCCCTTCAAATTCTAAACTGCTGCATAAATTCTAAATTACTGCATACTAACATTTTCGAAAAAAATGCATATTTCGAAAACCGATGACGATTTTTTTCGAAATTACATTTGTAAGCTTTTATTATTAAATACATCAAATCAGTCTTGGATTTTTATATTTTTAGGAAATTGATTGAAAAATAGGTGAAAACCCTTTAATTGAAATAAATTTTTTTTGGGCGCGTTGAGTGTGAAATTTCAAAATTGAATTTTTGGGAAACCATAGAAAGAAATGTCACATTCAAACCGTTGACATCACTGATTAGCTAAGAGGTGGAAGCGGTAGAGTAAAAGTAAACATTTGTTTTGTCAGATAAACATTTTCTAATTTTGCCACTAAAATTCTGAAATTTTATTGGTGAGTAGTTAATAAAATTCTAAGAATCTTATTAGCGAATTTCAAAAAGTATTGCGAACATAAGTCCAACTTCAGTGGGACATAAATCCAGACATAAGTTCAAAATGTTCATATAACCTTTGAAAAAATACTCGACTTCACAGCATTTTTGTTCAAATCTCGGTCAGAGATTGTACAAAATGTACAATCTTATGTGTCTTATATTTGGAGAATTTCGGATATGCATACATATATGTATATAAAGTTCACGGCGTATAAAAAGCTCGGTGCGTAAGGGGGGTCATGCTGCCCCTTGCAACCCCCAGTTTGACCCAATTATAGGGTTAGGGATGGGGTCAAATTTGGGTGTAAGCAAAGTTTTTTGGATTTAAGTTCAGTTTATTTCGAAAATTTAAAATTTATTCTGGAAATGCACGTGATTTAAGCTATTAAGAGCTCAACGGTATTCTTACAACCTTTGGTTTTCTAGCCATATGACAGAGCTTAGTTCATGACATATGGCAGCCCTCTGCTAGTAATTAGCTAAGAAAAAAACGATTAAACCTGTTTTAATATCATCTGAATTAGCCTCAAACAAAACATGCCGAATGGGACATAAGTCCAAAATTCTTTTCTTTTTTTTTACATATTCGCCTCAGGGGACTGGTGCTGGAATCTTTGCGCCTAGAATCAAACTTTCAATAATGATGGGACATTTTTCAGGTGGAAATTCATGCCATAGAAAATGTGCGGATCGTAATCTCGAAGGAGCTATCGTAACCAAAATATTGACATCATGTCGGACAGTCAAGCTGCATTGAAAACGTTAAGCTCTTACCCCATTACCTCCAAATTAGTATGAGAATGTTTAGGCAAACTGAACGAACTAGGAAAAATAATAAGGTCTCATATTTCATTAGATACCTGCCCATATACATATAGTCTGAATCCATTGTAATGAGGAGGCAGATTCATTAACGAAATTAGGTGCAAGAACACCCTTAACGGGTATTGAATCCTACCGCGAAATAGGAGAGAATGTGATAAAAAATAAAATCAAAAAAGAAGAGGAAACACGAAGATCAAACAATTGGAAGGACCTCCCCAAGTAAAGGCAGGCAAGACTTTCGATTGGAGAATACAACCAAAAAAGGTTCACGGACTGCATCAGCTTAGCCAGAAATAAACTTAGAATCATAACGCGCTTCCTTACCAAGCACTGTAAGCTCAGAAGACATCTAAGTATTCTTGGCCTAATCAATAGTGGCACGTGTAGATTCTGTCCAACTCTGCCCACAGTTTTGACCTAAGAACAGGAGCTAAATATCTTAATTTTATTAGCTCTCATATTTTGAACCGCACTCTGTCAACTAATCCATCTCCCACACGCTCAGTCATTTCTAAACAATGAAGTTCAGACAACTCTTTCGATCCTCTTTTACAACTAGTAGTCATAATTACCCAGCAAACTGCAGATTCTACTGAATGTCGCTATGTTCTCTCTAGGCGCAGAGATAAAATGATCTATAACAATGTCCGCATTTTCCTGGCATTTCTGCACGAAGAGAAAACCAGAACAAGCGTTTTAGTATCTAAGGTATTCCTTCAGAATTTTCTAAGCTAATGAACAAAAAGTAAAAGATGATCTGGATACTTTCCGTTAATACCTACAGCTAAGCGAATATCTCACCTGCAACGCAACAGAAATGATCACAACCGTTTTTTTCATTCCTAATTCAAACTCCAATCAAACACGTCAACCATTTTCCTGCCGTTTTTCTAAAAAATGTTCTTCTTCTTTTTCAAATCCTCTAAATTTTTTTCATTTATTCTTATCTCAAAGAACATTTCCAAAAATATGGAAAACATCCTTCATAACACCAATTCACAAGAAAGGTCCGAAGGGTGACTTGATAAACTATCGGCCAATTGCTAAACTTTCACATATCCCAAAAATGTTTGAATACTTTTTATATGAGCTCTTCAGTTTCCGTTGCAGGCCTTTAATTACCCCAGCACAGCATGGTATCTCAAAAGTAGACCCACTACCACAAACCTTGTAGAATTCGTCTCATTAACTCTTAGAGTTAGAAAATGGGAATGAATCTTATATGGCCTTCTCTGACTTCAGCAAAGCTTTCGACAAAATTTCGCAGTCTCATGGTCTTTAAACTCTACTCTAGCTGAAATACTTTCCATACATCGGCTTCTCTCTGGCTCAGTATACTGATCCTCTCTCTACAACTCGATTTCTTTCCACAATAAAATCCGTAACCTAAGAAAACATCGCCTATTCAATTTACCCAGACATCACACAACCTATGGCCTTAATGAACCTTTAACTCGTATGCTCAATTTAAATCTAAATTCATTTCCAGACTCTGTTTCAGACTTACAATTTGGTAGTTTTGGGCAGAAGAGAGCGCTCTTGAGAGCGTTAGTTCCTGACAACTTCTTGCCAATTCATGACCAATACATTTTTGTAGGCAGCAATTTGTGGGCAGAAAATTTACAATTGTAATTGTCAGATTGACGTTTGTCATAAAGGAATAAAAAACGTTTGGTGGTTGTTTTGGGAAAAGATTTGTTGAACAAATAAATTAATTTAGAAACACTACAATATAAAATAATTAGTTTGAAGGGAAAAAGATGTGAATTTTAAGCAAACAAAAGTAAAAAAAACACATGGTATGCTGGCGTTTAAAAATTGGCAGAAAATTGTGCTCAAGCTGTTCCCGACTTCATCCAACTTTATTTCTTAATGAGAGAATTTCATCCCCAAAATTTTCTAAGCTGCCAATTTCTGCACAAAAAAAGTCTAGACCTAAAATTAGTCCGATTTAGTGCTCAAACCGATTCCTGTATTTTGAGAGTTTTCCTTCTCTGTCAGAGCAATAGAAAAATTTCAAAAACGGTATTATCAAAATCAGTTAGTTTGTAAAAAGAAGGGCTAACATTTGTTTGTAAGTTACTAGACATAAGGAGTAAACAACAAGAATTGATAAGATAGCAATCTAATGTCGAAAAATAAATCAATCAATCATAAATCATAAAGGAACAAATAAATAAGATGATATATTAAAAAAAAAAAAGGACAGTACTTTTCCACTTCTTAGAATAATATTCACCATATACATAAATTGACCAACCCATTTGACAATCTAACAAATTAAACTGCAACAATGAAAAAAATCGTTTCTTTCCGACACATTCAATGCTATTATAATCATTATACTAACGGGTGCTTTTTTTTTAGACGTGTGGTTTTCAATCTGAGTTGGTCTTTTTGACAGTTTTCACTTTATTTATACTCAGTTTGGTTTGCCATTTCAAGAATTAAAACCGAACGACCGTCAAGCGCGTCTCACGTTCGGCCAAAACGAGATGGCCACCGATCGCGATTTTCACAAGTAAATTTTGTTCAGCGATGAAGCTCACTTTTGGTTAAATGGGTACGTTAATAAGCAAAGTTTTCGTTTGAAGTAATCATAATCCACAAGCCATTGTTGAGATGCCGTTGCATCCTCAAAAAGTCACTGTTTGGTGTGATCTATGGGCAAAGGGAATTATTGGTTCATATTTCTTTGAAAATGAAGCTGGACATAATGTTACAGTCAATGGGTAACGCTATAGAGCCATGATTATAATAACTTTTTCGTACCTCAATTGGAAGATATTGATATAGACGACCTTTGGTTCCAACAAGACGGCACTACATGCCATACAACCAAAGAAAAAATCGATTTATTGAAGGAAACTTTTGGTAAGCGAATTATTTCGCGTCGTGGGCGTATGGCGCTGCGTGGCCCCCAAGATCGTGTGTTTTAAAACAGCTGGACTATTTTTTCTCGGGTTATGTGAAGTCACTTGTCTATGTAGATAAGCCCGAGACGATTGACATCTTGGAAGAGAATGTTCGCTGACATGCGGCCCCAATTGCTGCAAAAAGTAATCGAAAATTGGACCTCTCGGCTGGAATTTATTCGAGCTAGCCGTGGTGGCTAGCAAACCCTTATCTTATAATAAAGCTAAATTCTTGGCCATAACATTGAATTATATGCGTTTTATTTCTTTTTGAAAACCAAACGTCTAAAAAAAGCACCCATTATATAGCAGTTACAGGTCCTTAAAAACTAAGAGGGTTTAGAAAAATAAGGATCTCAAATATCTCAGTAATCTCATTTACATAAACAAGATCCCTCAGCAAAATCTCTCAGTGTTTGAATTCATTTCCTCACATTTTGACGGTGCAAAATTAGATATCTTATTCTCTTAAAATGGTCAATTAATTTTATAAGGATTTTTTGAACATAGGGCAAGAGGAAAATTAACAAAGCAAAAGTACATATGAAACTTAATCCTTTAAATTCGTGTGACGAATTCGCCAAATCGTATCAAAACTTGCCAATGAATTAATTATTTTGGCTCATCGTTATGGAAAGGGCACAAGATGTATGTTTTTTTAAATCATTGTTAGCATTTTAAAATGTTAAATATTAAAATATATAAAAGAAAAGCACTGCTCTCTTTCGAATAATTTTCTTATGGTGTTTTCGATTGGTAAATTGAGATTTCCATCTAAAAATTGATTTGTTTTTCATGGAAACTAATAACAGTCCATTTAAAACTGCTTCTATTTTCATATTTGGGTTAAGTTTCTTTAATATTTTGTTTAACGTTTCACAATCGAAACAAATTACAATTTCAAAACCAAATTTCAAAATTACAATTTGAAACCAATTTCAAGCTGACAGCTGAAAATTATATTTGTATTGGTACAAGAAGGGGTGAATCTGCTGAAAAAAATTAGATTTGCAAAAATGGTCTAGATTTTAAAAAAATCAACTTATTGTGCCCAATGGTACACACAAAAGGGGAAAAATCGATAAAATAAATTAATTTATTAATACATTTACATTGATAAAATAAATTAATTTATTTTATCAATGTAAATCCACATTAGTGTTGCGGTGGTAAGAATTAATGTACTTATACTTAATTTTCTTTTAGATTTAGAAGTTCAAAATTTAAAATTAAAACGTTGTATCAAAGTTTGAATGAAATTTCATGCATATCTATTTTTCATTCGACTACTAAAAATGATATAAATCTAAATGTTTAAATAATAAAATACACCAAACAAGACTTACCATATATTAATGGGTTTACATAAAATGCGATTTTACCTGATATCCATAATCATTATCTTATTAATAAAAAAAAAGTATTCCCACCCAATTAACAAAATGAGATGTCAAAAATGTCCTGAGCGATACGAAAGCCCATTATTTGCTTCCAGTAAAACAAAATCCACTGGTTTCAACCCTTAAAGCCAACCATAAATCTTTCAACTAATTTTGTATAGTCATTAAGTCGATGGTAAATTAACTTAAATGCTGGTCCGGAGTTGAGATTATGACCAGGCCAACCAACACCTAAGGCCCAGAAACAAAAAGAGACACCAAACAGAACAAATTTTTGATCATCCCCCTGAATAGCTCGCGGGTATTCACTTCAGACAACATTGTCGACGAGGACACGAGAACGACGACGACGACGATGACGGCGACTGATTTTGCAATTCATTACACACCACCTCTATTAATATACCTCACACTGTATTTAATGATAGAGGTGTTTGGGGTGGTGACTTGCACGGTTGAATGGTATCCTTTTCCTCCCTTCTTCTCGCACTAATATTATGCCGTTGTTAATGATGCATATACTCACGCTCCACGCTCGTTTACATTGGGGGGTGATAACACCGTTAAAGCATTTTCTTATTTGTGACTTTTTCTTCTTTTTTTTGTACTTTTTAGTGTCTTCGTACCGCAAGCAGAATAGAGACTTAAGTAAAATGGCACAGGATACGAAAATTCCAACGTCGCACGTGACATTTGTGGGAATTCTTATCTTAATCACACAAATCCTGGCAGAGAACGGAAGCTTTAACAGCCAACATCAGCAGCAGCAGTTAGCAACTGACGTTCCGCCAGCAGTACCTTTTGCATTGGATGCGATAAATGGGGGTGCCGATCATAGTGGTAGTAGCACAAATCAAATGCAAAACCTACCATCTGTGAACTCGGCTCAGGTACTACCCGAACAAGGCACATCCCCAGCATCGCCATCATCGAGTATTTCAAATCTTTCACTATCTACAGTCACGCAATCGGCTACGACGTCAACCAGCTCAACGCAAGTACCACAATCGACAACACAAATACAAGAAAACTCAAATGACAATCTTACCGAACCGATAATCGGGGAACATGTGATGTTGGGTTCCGCTGGTCCTGACAAACGTGAGCTGGAGGGTATTCTGAAGGCTTTGGATTGGTTAAAAGAAAAACGTGCCCCTGACTACGGTTGGGGAAATGACACACACATGGTTATCCTGGCCAAGGAACTGTCTGGTGCCAGAGATCCAACCGACTCAGATGGACATTTGCAAGTAATTGAAGAGTTGGAAGACACTTTGTCGGTGAAAGAAATGGAAATTGAAATTCTCGCAATGCTTGACCGACACCACACATTACCGAAGCCGATGAATTTGGACAAGTTGGCTAGATACGTTCTAGCGTTGGGTTCGCTTTGCAAGGATCCAAAACGTTTTCACGGACATGATTTGGTAGTGACTTTGCAGCATCATGAGCCGGCACAAGACATTGAGTTTGCTTTGACGACTTTGTCTGCTTGTAGTTCAGCTGCTCACGTTAGAAAACGACAGATCCGAAGGCTCTTGGACATCGCAAGTGGAGTTACTGATCAAAGTGTTGATACAATTGCCATGGTTATATTGGCTTTGCGATGTATTGTAACAGATCACCGACACCGACATCTACAGCATTTTGTTCGCCGCCCGGCAAGGGGACTTGCTAGCTTACAGGATCTTAGAGGTGGATTTGGTTCATTACGCAGCACGGCGTTAGCAATGCAGGCACTTCAGGACCTTGAACGTGATCCAGCTGGCTCTTGGAACAGAACAGCTGCTTCCAGGTGGATTTTGAGTCGTCAACGGCCTGACGGTGGTTGGACAGAAGAGCCGTTACAAGACGGTCAAGATCCGAGCATTGGCGTTGGATTGACTGCAGATATAATTCTTGCGCTTGGTTGGAAAGGTTTGGGAGCTGTTCGAGCACTTCAATGTGATCATGTCATTCGGGAGAATAGCGATTCCCTCTCTGGTAAGTTTTCGTATATTCTATATGGTTTTCCGAACCCACAATATATTTTCCATATTCTTCTCTTAGAAAATGGAGAACCCAAGCTGGCCCTTCCATTCGGGCTTACATCCGCCGAAGAATCTGACACGAAAAACGTCTCCTACACATACACACTTTGGGTGGGTTCAAATGTGACCGAGGCATTTTCACTTTCTCTAGTCTCTGCAAAGAATACAAGCTTTTTCAAGGCAATGACACAAGCTGCTGAAATCGATACAAGGTAAAAGAAATTGCGCTTCTCAAATTTATAGTAAGACCGACTTTCTGATTTTAATTATTTTGTCTTTGTCCAGATTCAATTTTGAAGCAAGAGAATGGCCAAATGGACACTATATTCACACTCTAGCTGGCAAAAAAGAAGAACCAAGAGGGTAATTTTGAAATAGAAAAAAATATATATTTTCAAAACAGAAATTATTAAAAGACTTTATCATCATAGGTACAATTATTGGCTATTATATCGTTTACCAGAACTACCCGATCCCAATAACCCACCAGGAAATCAGCTGATAGCACCTGTGGGTAAGTAGATTTAAATTCAATTCACTTGCCATCATGTACGTATATCAGTTTAGAAAATAAGTAAATATTTAATCGAAATCACATTGGATGTACGTAGAAGAGTATAGTACCTATACACAAATCCTGGGAAAAAGTGTTGTTTGCTTAATTAGTAATGGTCGAATAATTTCATCGGCCTTGACTTGAATTAATCAACCCCTTTGGGGTTGGTTGATATGATTGAGTTTTATTTGCAGTATTTTTAAATGATTACGCCTTAGGGTTAATTTAACGTATGACATGAATAATGAACAAGTCTATGACACGGATTCATCGATTTTTTCCCGCAGTAGCGGTACTGTCTGGAAAGTATAGTATCGATGTGTTACTCACCAAATATTTCGTCGTATATAGTTGTCAATTGGATGTTGTGATTTTATTTAACAGATAAATTGCTAATTATCTTTTTTTTATAATTTCACAGTTATAGCATTGGCTTTTGTCGTCAGCCAGAAAAAAGAGAATAAGCTTTACTCTGTCCAAGAGGAATATGCAGTGTAGGTAAAATAGGACGTTTTCCTCTCATTTTGGCTACAGTGGATTGCATAAATCTGTCATTCAATTAAACTCTCACAGAGTTTTCGTAGTGTTTATTTTAAATGAACTTAAATATGAAAGAAAATTATGTAGGGTTACCGCCCATTTTTAGATAGGAATTCTTATTTAATTGTTTAATTTATACAAATTGAAAAACATTTATTATCTTTTTCAACATCACATAAGATAAAAGGCACGTTTTTGAATTTTTTTATGATTTTTTACTTGCGATTATAGGTACTATAAGGCAAGTTATGGCGCAGTGGATAAAGTGCTTGATTGCTAACTTAGACGTGTGGGTTCGATCCCCACGCAGGCCGCAGGATTTCTAAACGAAATCTTTGAAAACAGATCTTGCGTTTTTAGCAAGATTTCATAGACTTTACACGGAAACTATTTGTGCCTACAACAAATCGAATTGAAATTGTTGTTTGGAATTCGACTTAAGGGAAAGCATTGGACAAAAATTTGACACATTTTTTAACCGTCAAAATGCCGATAACTTCGATCATTTTTTAACATTTTTTGTAATGTACACGTGGCAACTGATAACTTATAAATTGTTTGTTTGTTTTTTTCTTTTTTCCATTATTTGGCAGTCTTCAAAATTTAGTCCAAAAAAATTTCTTGAACTAAAATTGGCAGCCAGGGGAAATATTTTACTTTTTCATGGACGCTCTCTTCTGTGAAAAGTATGAAAATTTTATGTACTGGAACAGTATTTGACTGTTTTTCATAGTATGATTTGTTAACCCGACAAAATGACTGCAGACTGTCAAAGTGGAGGAGAAAAACTTCCCCTACATTTAAAAAGTTGTGAATTACTACATGAAAACACCAAGCAGTTTTTTCTGCCATTTTCTTGGTTTAGTGATGGGCGCATTCGAAAGAAATGATAACTCGAACAAGAAGTTTATTATTTGTTTTATTTGTTGCAAGATTTAGAAAATTTCCCCTACTTTTTAAGTTTGAAAGTTTTTACACTTCTTACTACAAAAAAGGGAAGCGTAACTTTTTCACAGGAAAACAATTGCCCGTAAATTGTTTTGGAATTTTTCAGAATAGTTTCCCGCATAAAAAAAATATTAATTCATGATTGCCCGAGTAACGAGCCCGAAATTTTGAAAAATTATTATTTCTTACTTATCAAAAATATTTTCTTTATTTCTTTAATATTTTTGTTTTTTCTTAAAATATTATAAAAAAATGTTTACCTGGACTTTGGAGAATTTTTAAGAAGTGATTCTCATCGGCTTTTTTGGTCGTAATGATGATTAAATGAAAGCAATTTTCATTTTATTTTCCCAACGTTTCGACGGTGGTTGCCGTCTTCTTCGGGGTGTCTTTATATACAAAATTAAAAAGAGATATAATGTTGTACATATTGATACAAGTAAACGAACAAAATATGACTTACATAACGTTAAATTTAAAAATTTTTAATATACATAACAATAATTTGTTTTAAACATAGAAAAAACAGATTAAAAACAGATTTTGAACACTTCTCATTTGAAGATTAGTCTACGTTTTATGATATTTATTGTCAGAAACTAATGAAAAGTAAACGGCAGATATATTTTGTGTGTCTTGTCTCCGGTTCATATTATTTTTGTTGTTAATTATATGCAGTGTCTCTAGTGTGTAACGTTTAGATGTATGTTTTTCTGTTGCAAGGATCTCCCTCGAAGTTTGGTGTGTGACCGGTATCAACGATATGAGAAGCCAGTGCTGTCTTCTCAGAACTTTTTAGGCGAATATCTGACTTGTGGTTCGCCATTCTTTGCCGAAGGAGTTGTTTGGTAGTGCCGATGTAGCAAAGATTGCAGGATTCATCCGTTTTCTCCTGGCAATTTATTTTATAAACTACTGAACGTCGATCTTTGTCGGGTTTCGTCTTCAGGTTGGTGAAAAGAGTTGCAACAGTCTGGTTTGACTTATATGCCAAGTTGACTTCCGGGTTGTTTTTTGCGACCATTTCTTTGAAATTTTCGGAAATTTTGGGCAAATAAACGACACTTTTATAAACACATCTCCTCTCTTCCAACTTATTTTCTGAACGAACTTGGTGTTTTTGACAAAGTATCAAGTTCCTTATAATTTCTGTCGGAAAGCTGTTGTCTAAGAGTATTTGCGTAACTTTTTCTTCGTTAGCGGAGTGGAATTTTCGATCACTCAACGCAAAAACTTTGTTTATTAAGTTCGACGCAGTGTTTATACCAATGTGCTTGGCTTGATTAGATCGGAAATTGACAAGTCGCCCAGATGCCATATCTTTCTGGTATCAGTCGAAAGAAAGTCGATCATTTTCACGGTAGACCTTAACGTCCAAGAACGCTATCGGTCTGTTTTTTTTTCCTCTCTATGGTGAATTCTATTTTTTCATTAAACTGGTTTAAGCATCGTAAGACATTTTCAATTTCTTCTCTATCCACAATCGCAAATATATCATCAACGTATTTTGCTATAAACTTAGGTTTTTAGCTTATTTTAAAACATTCCTCGAGTAAGAAATCTAAAACCAAGTCCGCAATCGTCGGTGAAAGAGGATTTCCCATTGGCATTCCGTGTACTTGTGTGTACAAATTGTCCTTAAATTGCAGGTAGTTGTTATCTTTGAGGCAAAAATTTAATAATTCGATAAATTTGTTTTCGCTCAGCTTGGTATTTTCAGCTATAATTTCTCATTTTTTTTAATAATGTTGATTGCAAGCTGAACAGGACCATTAGTAAAAAGAGAAACAGCGTCATAAGAAACGAAAATATCGTTTGTGTCAAGTACAAAATCTTTTGCTTGATTTTTTCGTGATACACTTTAATATTTTACCCATGTACTTTGAAAGTTCGTAACAAGGAACTTTCATCGATGACGTTATCGGCCGGAGAAGCATGTTTGGCTTGAGAATCTTTGGTAAACCATATATTGCAGGTATTCGTGTTGTGTAGGTAGTCATACTTGCTTTTTCCCTACCAATAAAGCCGATTAGAATCACTTCTTAAAAATTCTCCAAAGTCCAAATAAAAACCAACTTGGTCAAAAACTTCTAAAATATTAAAAATGTTTACCTACCAACCTTTTTTTTAAAAATACCCAATTATATAAAAAAAAATGACGATTTTGAAAAATGATCTGAGATTATGCAGTTTCGTTGAGACCACAAAAAAATTTTAAATCATAAAAAAATTTGCTTAAACCAAAACTCGTCCCCATCCCAAATCCTATATTTGGCCAAGGAGGTTGCAGGGCTGTGATGACAAAAAGAAATTCCTCTTCCAAAATTAAAAATCAATAATAATTATTCATATCTGCTTACTGTTAAAATTAAAAATAGTATAAGTTTCACAGATAAAGGTAGCAAATGGGTGGAATGGGCAATCGTGATCCGGAAATTCGTTTTTCGGGCAATCGTTATCCGGGGAAATGTTTTCTGGGAAATCATAGCCAACCCCAAAAAGATACCAAACAAACCTTTTATTATTTAAATTTGTATTTATTGAAAAGAGAAGGCACTATACGCCAGTAGACGAAAAATTACAGAATTGTGTACAAACATGAGATTTACCTAAAGAATCATATCATGATGACTTGCGTACTGAGAATGCATCGATAAGTGAAGGACTCTTATTAGGGTAATGCAAGGAATTAGAAGTGATTAACAAATTTTCAACTAAGGATTCTATTGAATCTATAAATTGTATATTTTCGAAATAAAAAATTAAACTCAGATTATCAATTTGATTAGAATGTTTCAAAATTCTGGTTTTATAACAATTTATATAAATTGCTACTCGCCTCGTTGAAATTTGATAAGATAAATCAGCTCTTAACCTATCAAAACTATGATTTTAATGTATAAAAATAAATTAAATGATATAATGGTACTTTTTTTCTTTTAGGAGTTGACGAACTTATGGTGGAAGATGGGGAACATTACCTTTATTGGTATAAAAAACTTTAAATGAACAACATTTCACAACTAAATAATTACCAACCATTAAAATAATAATTAAAAAAAAATAACAAATGCAATAATTTAAGCTAAAACAAAAAATGAATATAAAAACCAAGAAAAAAAAACACTTACAAAGTTCCGCGCTTTTAAATGAACAAAAAATGATAAGACGCATTAATTGCAAACAAAAAGTGTTTTTGACTTAATTTAAAATATTTTTTTATTATTTTACAAAACAAAAATAATAAAACACTGTGTACGTAAAATAAAATGAAAACAAAAAAAAAATTACCTAAGCGAAAAAGGCCAGCGAAATAAATAAAAAGAATAATAGTGATGAAGATTAGTATAATAAAGCGCAACTCAAAATTCTTCTTCTTTCTACTCGTATGTTTTTAAAAATTTACTCAAATGCGTATCCTTAAGCCAACAAATATATAAAATAAAAATATACAACTTATGTATGTATACCACAGTACATAAAAATATACTTGAAAACCAATTATTAAAAAAAAATATTATAATATTGCTTCATCTACTAAAGAAATAATTAAAAATAAAACTCTGATTAAGTTCGGCTATCGTTAATAACAGTCACTTACTTATAACCACTATTGAGCTACTATAAAGTTGATCACTTTAATAGAATGCGTAGACCAATTTAATAGAGGAACTTATATATATATATCTATATGTATGTATATGATACATGTTTTCAAAAGAAAATAACTTATATTAATCTTATCAACTGCATTATGATTTTTTTTTGTACTTATTTACATTCATAATGTAAAAAATGATTTAATGTTATTACAGTGCTGTGAAAAAATTTCTTTTCTTTTGGAATTTTATTAGTTTAATTTGATTTGTCTCCCGCGAAAAATAAGTCAAAAAAAAAACTTCATGTCACTATCTTGTAAGAACTTAAAAATAGTAAAGTGTACATGTTACCAAAGATAGACAAAACCTTATTCAAAAAAGCAAATAAAAAACAAGTGGTACATTAATCCTGTTTTCCTTTTAAAAAAAATTCATTGCATTCAACAGGATTAAAAAAGATCGTTAGTTTTCAGTGATTTCTGAAGGAAATTCAGATTGTTTTTTCATTTCAGAAATTATTTTACATTTAAATTAAACGCCGCTTATGATGTATGCATTTTGCGATTATACTTACATAATGAATATATGCAATCAAATTGTATGAATAAAAAGAATGTACTTCGTATACCGGTATACAGGTATACCGGTGATGCTGTATGAGTTTTGTTTCATAAATAAAATTGTAACTGATTTTATTAAATGGAATGAATATAATCTTAAAAATCATAATTAATTCTCATTTTAAGTTTATTTTATGTCTAATAATGAAAAATCAGTCAGTCACCTTTCCCATATACGAGTACATACCGAAGTATATTTTTACATCGTGGAAACACAAAAACCAACTGCAAAGATTTCAAAGTACTGCCGAATGAAACGTTTAAAGAGAAAAATGCACTTGCATATCCAAGAAAAAAACACTCCTATTTTTTAAGTGTTAATAATTATTATGTTCTTTGAAATAAAACAAATAAATTAAAATTAAATAAAAATGAAAATGAAACAAAAGCTTTGAGAATATATTAATTATTAGATAAATAAACTTGCCTATTATTATTACTCTCTCAGCATTAAAAACATATGATTAGGTGTCTACTAGTAGTGTGTATTGTATTTAGTTACGTTTATACATGTGTATATGATTTTTTTTTTTAAATATAAATATCTATTATACGTACTATACAAATAAATAACTGATCAAAATTTTAATGACAAGTTTATGATTTAAAAACAAAATCCAAAAGAACAAACGACAAAAATGGCTTAGGTATATTATGAGAAAGAAAAAAAAACACTTAACCCAAGAATGTTGCGCATTTATTTGTATATATAAACTTGAAATTTAAACAAAATATAACGCCAGATGAAAATAGAGTAATAAAACAAAACAAAAAACATAAAATATGTATTTCAACAAAAACAAAAAGTAATTGAATAATAAAAATAATATTATTATAGAAAAGTGTGTTTTAATGATTTTAGGATTTCAGAAAGGATAACTTTATAAGGCTTCATAGAAAATGTTTATTTCTAATTTGCAAAAGCAAACTCAATAATTATAATATTATGCGATCCGTTCAGAATTAAATCCTGCACAATCACCAACTTGCATGGATGGTAATTGAAAGTCATCTTGAAGATAGATCTCACAGTGCTTGGAGAGGCACATGTTTGCTCAACAAACTCTCATGTAAGAATTAATGCATCATAGCGAGTACATAAGGTTCTCTTTATAATTTCTCTAAACGCAAGAATGTTATTCATTATCTTATGTAACGTTGAACAGTATCAACGTAAGCCAAACGCATATATAAGCCCTACATAAAGGTGATATTGTATCGAAAAGTCATTTCATTTTTTTAAAGGGTGGGTAAATGTGTATTTTTGTCACTTTATAATTTATAAAAATTGAAAGGGTCGCTATTTTGCACATGAACAGTTGAGAAAATAAATTTTGTATCCACGATATGGAGAAAGAATTATGTCGAATTCTTAACAACCAAACGTTCGACTTTTTTCTGAACACAATTGAATTATTTCTAAACAAAATCGAGTTTATGCTGTCAAAACACGCACACTATTTGTTGCAAGTTTCTTACAAAACAAAAAAAAATCGATCGGAAATCGATTTGAAATGGTTCTTTGGAATTCGACAAGTTTATAATTGAAGCGCTGAGAATGGCCTCGTTCGGTGGCACACCCGAAGCAAATCGGATTGCTTTGTGCTGTTGTAGCGCCTAGGGAAAAAACAGCTGATGATGTTGTCAAACACAAATTTCAAGCTACCCAGAAATTATTAGATTCGTTTGGAAATGTGAGGTGTGAGGTGTGATGTTTCAAAACTGCAGATGTGTATGCAATACAACTGACTTAATAGAGAAAGCTACCTGGATCGTTCAAAAACAAACCCGCTACAAGGATATCTTGGAAAGCCTATCGGCCTCGCACCGAATGCGGCCAATGAGGTGGTCAAGTGACATTTTTCGATTTTTTGTTTTTTTTTTACCAACAAGCAACAACTTAAATTTTGGTATAATTCTCGTCTCTCTCTATTGTTATTACTTACAAAGTTAGCTTTATAAATATAAAGGGATTAACTACACGTTTGATTTTAAGTTTTTTTGGGTAAGAAGGGGTTAAGATAAATTAACACCCCTATGAGTTGATAACGCAGTTTTAGTTGTTCACACTTAACCCTTTTATGCAATAAAAGCACAACGGTAGTGCACTCATATTTTTTTTTACTTTACTTTATGAAATAAAATAAAATGAAACGAAATTTGTGATTTTCAAAAATGTTGCTACATAAGTAGCAAGATGTACACATTATTTCATTGTTAATTCACATAAACCAGTGGGATTAGGGAATACGAAGCGAATCGTTTTTAATTCGATATCTCATTTTCGACTCGCTTCGTTTTGATCAATTAACGAATTCGAAGCGAATCGTAAATGCTACTTCCAAGATTTCCAGATAATTGACAGCTGATTGCCAGTGAATATTTATTATTTGAATCAAAATCATTTCTGTTTTGTCCGAGGTACATTTACTTTGTAATAAAATATGTATTTAAATGTTATTTATATAAACGCTTAACGTGAGGAAGAAAAAGAATCTTAAAATTCAAACTTAAGAAGAAAATTATTAAGAATGCTTCTTCACATTTTGATCTTCTTTGCTTCGAGTCAGTGTTTTTGCTTAACGTGTTTATTATTTATTAAATTAGCTTTCTTTTATAAAAACTTGGTTCGATAAGTTGTTTCGCCTTTCAAAAGAGACATTTAAAATTGTCTTGGACGAAATAAAAGGCAAATATAGACCACAGAACAACAATGGGACACCACCAATTATAAAATTAGCTGCAACATTGAGATTCCTTGCAGACGGATCATACCAGAAAGTGGTTGGGCAGGATACAAACATTGGAATGGCGCAACCCACAGTATGCAATCAAATGTCCGAAGCGCTAGACATATTGCAGAGAACGTTGTATGTTGTGTCCTTTGGCTATCCCTTCGTTTTCTCTAATAAATTCGATGAGCGGAGAAAATTGTTGCTGGTTGGTGTCTTGCTGTCTTGGGCGCCTACACATTTATTACAAAAAAATGATTGTTTATTTCTTTAGTTTGTTTTTATAAAAAAAAATAATAGTTTAACTCACATTTTTATTTATTTAAATGAAAAAAATCCACGAAAATATCACTTTCGACCGTGTCGATAAACCAATCCGCCAAAGAAACCCTATCGGAAATGCACGCGCTAAAAATTGAAATGTCAAATCAAATTCGCTTTCGATTTCGAAAATAGGGCGAATGTAAAACGAAAGCGAAAACAGTAATATCAAATCTCATTTTCGCCACCTAAAACGATTCGCTTCGTATTCCCTAATCAGGCCACAGATGAAATTTGTAGCCCAATAACACCGTTGGATCTATGAAAAGGCCTTATCTGGAATTTCAAAAAGTAACCTAAAACCAAATTTAAAGAAAACCCTAAATTTATTTGACCCCTTTTACATTAAAAAATAAATTACACTGATTTTAAATAAAATTGGTTGATATTATAAAATTTCTTTTTTTATGACTTTTTTATAAGTTTTTCCTCGATTTCAGAAAAAAAAGTTGTAAATGTAAAACTTTAAACGCTTATAATTCAAATCTTCAAAAATTTCACTTGACCCCTTCTCATTGGGTTTGTTCGTTGAACCCTGAATTCGCCCTAAAGCGTTTTTTGACAAATCTGAAGTCACCCTCGAAAACAAATTTTCGGATAGCTTGACATTTTTTTGGCAGCAGCTGTTTTGTCGAGTTCATAGCCCTCATTCTAAAATCGATCCATAGCTACGCGTATATGTTGGTGTTGTTGTAATTACATTTAAGAACTGAGCTGATAAAGCAGCTACTGCCAAAAACAAAAATCTCAAGCTTTCCGAAAAACTGACGATATTCACATACTCACTCCACTCGATCTGTAGAATCACGTGTATTAATTAATGCAAGAAAGAAGAAAGACGATTGTAGATTGTACTAGCTTAGATTTTCAGCGTTTATGAAAACACACATATATAAACGGTGATTTTTTAAGAGCTTGGTTTTTGATAATTCAAAAAAACACAGAAACTTGTAAAAAGTGAATGAAATTTTTATTTGGATCGATAAATCAATTTCTGCCATTTAATTTTTAAAAATAATTTAACTTAAATGTTGCCCGCGGCTACGCTTCAGGTGGTCCATTCTGAAGGTCCAATTTTGGCAAACTTTTTCACACATTTCGGCCGGAATCTCACCAATGACGCGTTCAATGTTGGCTTCCAAGGCAGCAATCGTGTTTGGCTTGTCCCCATAGACAATAGACTTAATATAGCCCCACAAAAAATAGTCTAACGGGGTCAAATCACATGATCTTGGTGGCCAATTGACTGCGCCAAAACGTGAGATCAACTGCTCACCAAATTCGCCTATCAATTGATGCATGGTTTCGCGTGCAGTGTGGCATGTGGCCCCGTCCTGTTGGAACCACATGTCGACCGAGTTCAATTCTTGCATTTTCGGCAAAAAAAAATCTGTTATCATCGAACGGTACCTTTCTCCATTGACCGTAACCCTGCGGCCTTCATCGTCCTTGAAGAAGTACGGCCCAATGATGCCGCCTGCCCATAAACCGCACCAAACAGTGCATTTTTCGGGATGCATTGGTAGCTGCTGAATTGTCTCTGGCTGCTCTTCACTCCAAATACGGCAATTCTGCTTATTCACGTATCCATTTAGCCAAAAATGAGCCTCGTCGCTGAAACGGACGTAGCTTGCGAAACACATTTTTCACAGAGCACGAATTTTGATAATAAATTTCAATAATTTGCAAACGTTGTTCAGGCGTAAGTCTATTCATGATGAAATGGCAAACAATACTGAATCGAAATGTCAAATGTTCGTGGAATTTGTCATGTGTGATCTGTCAAAAATATAAACGTCAAAAACCAAGTAGCAAAAAAATCACCCGTTACATATACATATATCAATTGTCATTAGTAATTTTTTTTAAAAAAGGCCCGATAATTTTTTTTTCGGAAAAATTTCACATTAAAAAATTTCAAACATTCATTATGTACATATATATTCATATATGCATCTTCATCCAATAATCAACAAATAAAACATATTTTCTGGCGCTTACTTTTGTTGTAATTTATTTTTTCTTTACAAATAAAAACATTAGAATTAAACTCTAAAATAAAAAAAACTGAATACATTATAACACCTATTCTTGATAGCAACTTATGGGTTGCGAATAATATTCCCTTTCCCGGCCTAAGGTAAAGCACCCGCTGTTGTTCTGCCCTAGGCCGGGAAGCACACCAAATTGAGTTATAACTATAATTCAACATTTTTTGTTATAAGTTTAAATTGATTCGAGATGACAGAGAATCGGCTAAGATAAATGCGCGTTTGAATGAAGAATCTGTGTAGTAGTCTACTCTTCTTCGATAGTTTGTTGCTGTTGCTGCTGTTGATGATGGTGTTGCTGGTTACGTTGGTTGCGACCTTGTTGATTACGGTTGCCACGGCGCTGACCTCCCCAGTTTCCGCCTTGATTATTTTGATTGCGGTTGTAACCACGATCACGGTTACCCATGTTTCCACGCTGCAAAAAGTTGCCCAATTTCATGTCGAATACCTTTTCATTCACATCTACCAAGTTAGTGACTTTGTCAGTGAATTGCATTGCCAGAGCCTGTAGTCTGGAAGGCTCCGAGCGATGCATTACAACAGTCTCAGTTGGATCATCTAAACTAGCCATGAGTTCCTCGTTGATGATCATTTTACTAATGAGAGAGTAGACTTTTTGAACAGGCAACTCATACATCTGTGCCAATGACGGTATGCTGATAGAAGTGTAAACGTTCGAATAGGTAAACAAATAAGTTCTTAGACTTTCCTCTTTAATGAATTTGGTCAGCATATCACGAACCTTATCTGACTCGTAGAACAAATCCCACACTTTAGTGTTCATTTTTTTGTTAACAATAAAATTGGCACATGTTTGCCAATTTCCACATCGCATTGCTTTTGCAGCTGCTACTACATGTTCTCGCATAGATTCTGGAGGACCAACCAAAGGTTGTCGCTCGGAGGAACGCAATTGTTGATAGAATGTTTTACTGATCATCCTTCTTCTGGCATCGAATTCGTGCGCCGCAATATAAGGAATTTCTAAGAGCATAGCTGAAACCAAGTAAACGCACTCCAACAACTCTAAATTTATATGCATATGGAAGGGCATTTGGCGCTGCTTTTCAATCTTTTCCTGCTCGGGAGATCGCTCGTGTTGCCTCTGAGGCAATAAACCTTGAGCAAGTAACTCCTTAGGTTTTCCCGTGACCATAAGGTCGACCAAACAATGATGCGCATCCTTGACATTTTCTTGTCTAAAAGCACACAATCCTAAATTTGCCATCATACGGTTGTACAAAATTCGTGTAGAAGGGTCAGCAACATCGATGTTGTCCTGCAAGTGGGACATAAGAACTAAATCACGTGCTTGGAACCAGTTGTCGTGCATTGCATGATGATAAATGTGCGCCAATATAGCTCTGGTACGGATACGATCTGTGTCGTCCTTTGAGTAAATAAACTTGCACAGTTTTTCCATTACCTCCACTGAAGTTTTACTAGTTACGGGCAATTCACCGTTTTTCTTTTTAAGAACTTCAGGATCGAATTTGTAATACAAATGCTCGATTTTACGCAAGTAAATTCTGCAGAGCTCATTATTATTACCAACGCGTTCGAAGTACTTTAGAACACTTTCGATAATTTTTGTAACAGCAACTTCGTCCTTAAGTCTGCAAATAAAAACAATAAATTGTCATACTATGGATATTGAAGAAAACGTGAATATTTGTTGTAAATATTTTTTTTTGTTTTTGTTTTTGTCGACTATGTGGATTAAAGCCAAATTGAAAGATTATTATGACCTCTAGTCGAACGATAGTAGGGTTAATTAGTTAGATGTTATCGTACCATTCTAAGACGCAATATTTGTTGGTCGATGATTTTACATTTACACACTGCAAATTATATTTGTCTAGGGGAATTTGGTTATATTCATGCACCTAGAAATGTATGCTATGTCCGTGGTCTGGGCAGTAATTATATTGAAGAAAACGCAAACAATACTTCAAAGCTAACATAAGATTCGTTCGTTGAACTTTACCTAGGGTCGACCCAGGTTTTTTTCGACAATCCCAAGAGTTGTCAAAAAAACCTGGCGTTTTTGGTTCTTAAAAAACACCCGAGGGCCATTAAATTTATGTTGCAGAAAAGCAAGTTATGTCATTTAATAATTAAAACTAAAAATATGTTAAATTTAAGTTCTTAGTACATTTTGTGTGAACCTATGCACAATCCTCAACTTCAAAGCTTTCCATTTTTCATGTCTGTGTCTGAAAATTAATTTGAGTATTGTTTTATTTCCATTTTAAAAATACAATTTGCATACAAAACGAGAATTCACAACAAAACAAATGCTTCAGATTAGGGATGATGGATAAGTCCATCTATGTTATTGAAATATCGATATTAAAACAAAAAATCGATGATTCAATATCGATGTTGAAAGAAGAATAAGGAAAAACCCTTCAACACATCGATGTTTTCGATTCGATAACTATTAACATCGATGATGAGTACTCGATATTCTCCTCAATATCGCCCATTCCTACCTCAGATCTCATGTGACTTTGACGTTTATTCATTTAACTCAAGTTGCCCCTGCTAAAAACCTATATCTTCTTCAGGGCGAGCCTAGGTTTCAAAAAACACAGACTTCAGAGCTCAACGAACAAATCTATATTCAAAGCAATATGCTCCTTATCATTTATATCGAAGAATTGAATGTAAAAACAACTACATGATTTTCCAACCATAGAGTAGGTTGGCGACAATTAAACTCCCTTAATGGTACTTAGTGCATTATGTTTATTTTAATTGAAACAACGTCTGCCTTCACGGGCAATTGTATCTACATATTTACATATATATCAATTGTAAATTACACAAAGGGCTAAAGTTAGTTAATCGCATTTTAAAAAAATGAGAAATAGATAAGAGCATTAAATACTAAGAAGAACCAAATTTATTTGTCAGAATTTTATAAACTAAAAACATATTTGTATTCAAAAAGTGAACAAAATTTAAGAAAAGCCATGGTCCCGTCTACGTAGATGGGAAATGGAAGAGAAGATACAACAACGTAGTGTACGGGCTGTACAGCCACACCGACCTAGGCACAAAAGTGAAAAGCCTACGACTGAGATGGCTGGGTTACCCAGAGCAAATGGACATCAAAATGCTCCTGCACGGAATAACATTGAATACAACCACATGGGACAGCGCAGTAGAGGTGGAAAGCGTAAAAGGTGATGCACGCAAGTGTAAGAGGACCTCAATTAACTTGGCGTGCGAAACTGGAGGTAGCTAGCTAGAAACCGAGCCTTAAGTATGTATGTAAAACATATATGCATGTTTGTACGTATGTACATTTACAACCCAAACGCAAAATAGTTGGCCTACTCACCAATTAACAAATTAACTCTTTTTATATACTTATATTTTCAGGTCCCAAGCAGTTGTTGAGAAAACAAATATGGCTCCAATTCGCATTCTGTTAAACAAAGATAGAGCATAATACTTGCATAAAACAAGAGGATCAGGGATCAGGATCCGGGATGCAAATTAGTTTACGACGATTTAAATAGATTTTCAGTTAACCGTTATTAAAAAAATGACTTGTTTTGTTGTTTACTGATCCTCTTGTTTTATGCAAGCCATCAACAGTTTAATTTCAACCATGGTGCGTGGCGTTGCATTATCAGGGGACCTTAGGGAATTCATAATTAAATCGAGCTATAAAATCGAAAAACAATTCAATTTACCGCGCTCATCCATTCGAAACATTATCTGAAAGGTCAAAAATAGTGAAAATGTGAAGATTGGTAAAAAAACGACACGCCCACCAATTACGAATCCTCGAGATTGCCGAGGTTTTAAGAAAATAATAAAAGAAAATCGACCTCAAACTGTGGCTGCAATAACTGTTCAATGGAGAGAAAGAATCCAAAAAAGGGTTTCAATCGACACTTGTATGCGGAGTATGAAAAAAATTGGATACAAATTTATAAGGTTGGTTTTAGATTTATTTAAATTAGATCTATTTTAGTTCGTTAAAAACATAGGCCAAAAAACACTCTTTCAACACCTAAACAAAAGAAAAAGCTACTAGAGTGGGTCAATCAAACAGCGTAAAAACTGGACTTTAAGTCAATGGCGGTCCATTATTTGGAGGTTCAGGTTTGAGGTTTGCGTGAGCAATGAACGAAAACGAGTAATTAGAAATTCAAAAGAGGCTTTTCACAAAGGTTGCCTTAAAAAAAAACGCTCAAGTTTACAGCATCTCTAATGATATGGGGATGCATGTCCGGGCGGGGTTTGGGCAATTTACATTTTATAAATGGAATTGTCAATGCTGGCAAGTACAGGGATATTCAGTAAAATGAACATCTCCCATCAATACCACGACTTCAAGCTAGTGATGGAGACTATATTTTACAACAGGATGGTGCTTCTTGCCATACAGCAAGTACTATAATTGAGTGGTTATCTGCTGAAGCAATTCCTTTACTGAAATGAAATTCATTTCAACAATTGAAACTCTCTGGCATAAAATGAAGCAAAAAACTATGAAAAGAACCATGCCGGACTCTTCAAGACCGTAGGCCAACTATTTTGCGCTTAAAAAAAACGCATCAACCGTTATTTTATTTTGTAAAACTGCTCTACACCGTTATTTAATTGAAGTCATTTTGTTTTTGTTACTTATTCCTAATCCTCTTTTTAGCCTAGTATCATACTAAAAATGATTTAACATATTACTAAATCGACTAAAATTTTGCGTTTTTTTTTTCTTAGATATTTCTGTTCAGATTTCTCGAAACCCGACAACTGTCAATACCTAACCATCTGTCGTTTGCGGTTTTCAGGAAAGTTTGTTGGATTCTTAAATATTCTTGCGCCAGTTGCACAAATAACTCGGAAACGATAAGGCTTGGTTCAAGTGATGATCCGGATTTGGCCAGTTCGTCGGCTTGTATATCACAAATGTCCTGGGACCCAGATTAGGGTGACTAAGTTCGACTCGCTTAGCAATCTTAGTTCATTGCGGCAGCGGATCACTAGTTTTGACTTTGTGACAATTGAGGTAATGGCTTTGATTGCCGCCTGGCTGTCTACGAAGATATCTATATCTTTGTTGACCATTTTACATGCGGAGAGATATTTAGCCGCCGCACTTATTGCGAGCACCTCCGCCTGAAATACTGAGCCGTAATCTGGAAGTTTAGTTTATATGATTTGGCTAAGGGAGGATTTTCCGAACAGATTCCTGAACATACACCCATTTCTGACTTAGATCCGTCTGTGAAGATTGAAACATGATTTTTGTTGATGACTCGGTTTTCCTTCAAGCTTTCCCTTGTTGGGATCACTGTTGGTACGACGGATTTAAAATCAATGGTCGGCGAGATGGGGTCTGTTTGAATGTTCGTATTTATAAAACTTATTATGGTGCTGTGACCGTAGTGGCCCATTTTCCTATTCTTACACTGTCTTCGACCTAGAGCGCTCTTGTTTTTTTATGAAAAAAATTAATTAATTCATTTTCTAATGCTAAACATATGAATTTTCTTTTTTTTTTGTTGATGCACCATTTTAATAAACCCTGTTGATAAGTTGTGTTTTTTTATTCTTTTTGCCAGTGTTCCTCCAGTGTTTTTCAGTTTTTCAACAAAATAAATTTAGTCAATCATTTTAGCTAGGAGACACTGTAGATATAAAATAAATTAATTTATTTTACCAATTGAAAATTACATAAGAAATAAATTCCGAAAAAGTCTGCAACAGCTTGAGCACAATTTTCTGTAAATTTTTAAACGTCAACACAACATTTGTTTTTGTTATATTTGTGTTTGTTTAAAATTCACATTTTTTTCTCTACAAACTTGGATTTAAGTGGTTCTAAATTAATTTATTTGTTCAACAAATCTTTCCTCACAACAACCACAAGATGTTTTTTTTTCTTTAAGGGTTATCCAGTTTTAGGTTTCAAAAGTATAGAGCAGGAATTCGACATCTGTCAAACTAAGTTGTTAAACCAATTTTTTTTTTCAGATGAAAGTCTCACATTTACGAAAATGGATCGCTTAACTATCGCACAACGAATAAAAATTGTTAAAACCTACTACAAAAATGGTGATTCTGCCACAGCCACATATCGTGCTTTAAGAGGACAATATGGTTTACATAATCGTCCAACTACGCAAGCAATTCGCAAAATTGTGAAGAAATTTGAAAAGACTGGATTGGTTACAGATATTGTAAGGCCTATGCATCATCGTTTCGCTCGTAACACTGAAAATATCGCTGCTGTAAGTGAAAGTGTTGCCGAAGACCCGAATGTGTCGATTCCTCGTCGTTCTCAGGAATTAGGAATGTCTTACGGCACATTATGGCGCATTTTGCATTTGGATCTACACCTACATCCATATAAAGCCCAGCTCACACAACAACTGAAGCCATTCTCAGCTTCGTAGATACATCGAATGGGTGCTTGAACAACAGGCGGTGGACGGCGATTTTTCCAACAAAATTTTCTTCAGCGACGAAACAATTTCTCACTCGATGGGTATGTTAATAAACAAAATTGTAGTATTTGGGGTTCTGAGAATCCTAAGTAATTGAAGAGAGGCCATTACATCCACAAAAACCGCAAAATGAATAACCCATTATTTATGACAAACGACAAGCTGACTATTCTACATTTTTGCATTTATTACAAACATTTATTGGGCAGAAATTGTTAGGAGGGAGATATATTTTACTCTCTCAAGAGCGCTTTCTTTTGCCCAAAACTACCAAATTTGTAAGTCTGGAACAGGATTTGGCAGAAATTGGTGCCAATTGGCAGATTGTGTGTCTACAAACAAAATTATTATGGTTATTTGTCATCGAATTGTAGCATTTGTTTCAAAATAAATGAAAATACTATAAATTATCTATTAGAAAATTGAAATATGATTTCCTAAAATTGATCATTGATTCACATTCAATTTTAAAAAATTGTAAAAATTTAAAATAAAAAAATAAAAACTTACCTAGCGACATAGTCATTGGAATGAGGATCACACTCCTTTAATAACTTGGTGAATTCATCGTCTAATCTTTCAACAGCAGCCAATGAACAACCTCGAATGTAAAAAGGTGCAGTAGTATACTCCTCAGCCTCCTCAGCGACATTCTCCGTCATTATGATATCATTATTAGCCAACAATATACTCAGCATGTCTGGCATAACTTGTAACAATTTTTGCCAGTGTTCCAGTTTCATTGGTTCAGAAATCTTAGGGTTGTAGTCGTAGATTGCTGAAATGATGCTAAAGCGAATCTTCACCGATACCGCATTGCCTAGATTGTTTGCTTCAGCAATATCCTTTAATTCGTAGAGTAAATCAATTTGGGCCCGACGGTCGGTACGTTTTTTCCCATGAGCCGACATTATCTCATTTAACTTGGCAAGTACCAGATTGATATCGATTTCTGCGTCCTTGGCAAACATTTTGGGTTTCTCGACCGTTGATCCCTTGGTCACTGTTTCCCATTCACCCTCCTCGTCATCTTCTTCACGCTTGCCGTGAATTTTCACTTTCTTCACCTTCTTATCTTTTTTCTCCTTCTTTGTCTTCTCATCGTCTTCCTTTTCCTCCTTGTCAGTAGTGCGCTTCTTAAAACGATCCCTCATGCTAACATATTGGCCATCGTCCTCGGATGACGAAGATTCCGATTCACTGTCCGATCCCCAATCAATAGAGTCGTCCGAATCTTCGTCCTTTTGTACTTTAGCAACTTTCTCTACGTCTTTGCGGAAAGAAACGGCCTTCTGAGGAGCTGCGACTTCCTCTTCGCTGTCTGAATCGGGTTCTGGGCGTTCCTCCTCTTCTTCACTTTCTTGGTCGGGAGCTTCACGGAATTTTGTTAGTTGGTCCTCAAAGTCTTTGATGTACTTTCTGACTTTCTGACGTAATGTACCCAGGGATTTGGAATTGTTTTTGTTTAAATTCTTCCTTCCCTCACGATCCTCCCAGATGTCATTAATGAAATCCTCTAACTCAGCCAAGCAGCGAATATAAAACCTGGGAGTAACCCCATTCTCCTCTTTGGAAATCACCGGCAGAGCTTTAGTGTGAGCGCGAGCAAGTTCCTCGAAGCTGGTTAAAACACTAGACAAGTCCTTGATTTTCTTGTAGTTGCGAATGTTCTTGATGATACTGGTGATATCTTCATAACGTTTTTCCTTTGTGGAGCGCACTACACGTTTTTCCTCGATTTCATCATCGCTATACTGAAATTTTTTTGCGCATTTTTTGTTTAGTTAAAATAAGAATTTTAACAAAAAAAAAAAACTCATACTTACAGCATAAGCTTGTTGCTTTCCAAATGCTGGTGCTTGTACCTCCTCCTCACTAGATTCAGATTCCGAATCGGAACCACCGGTTGCAAAAAACTTGGACATGTTTGAATTGCTCTAGATTTGCTTTTTTTTTGCTAAAACCAGAAAAGTTAAAGTAGTTAGTATTTTTTTTTGGGCTAAAATGTAGATTGAGCATTGAGGTTAGGATATAAAAAGTCGCCATGTTGGCTATGCCACACCGTCGCCGAAGTGACGAGTTTTATTTTTCTTAAAGCACTTGTTTTACTTGTGCAATTGGAAATAATGTATATTACAAGAATATATTAATAAATGAACGATATTTTTAAATTGAATTTGTATGTGAAAATGTAAAAAAAAAGCAAAAACTTACTCAAATTCCTCAGAGCCTATGACGTTAACGACATCAAAGCCGTAAGCAAACTTTTGAAGGAATTGCCATAAGCGATTTTTTATATAAAGTATATTTTACTGTACAGCGGCTTTATAGATATTTTATGTCGATTTCGTTCAACAAAAACCGATCTGCCGTCGATCCGCCGTCAATTATTTTCTGAAAATCAAATTCGTTTCAAATTAAAACCAAATTTTTCTGGAAAAACAGATCCGTATTGAATCTCTTTTTGGAGACGGATTCAAAACGGATTTGTGCACAGATTCTTACACACACTACAATATTTGTTTTGAAGTTTCTCAATTGTTGTGTTGTGAATTAATTTTTATTTTGTGGCAGTGTACAGGAAAAGTAAATTAATGTATTAAAAAATACAAAAAATTGTTAAGAACTTCTTGGAAACAAATATTAAAAAAGTGCAAGTAGGTTAAGGAACTCCCCCGCGTCGGAATCGGGAAATTAAAACGAAATAATGATGTATTAACGAATTGAAAATTTGTTTTTTTTAGAGCTGCCAAGCAACACACACATTCTCAAAAAGAGATTCTGTCCGTAATCGTTCGTTTCAAAGCAAAAAAGTATTGGTTTTAGTAGCAAATCCTATTTATTGAAACGAAATCGACATTAGTAGAGAAGGAGCTCAAATCAATCGTTTTCGTTAACCCACTTCAAATTAATATATCCAAATAGTTTTTTCCATTTGTAAATTCAGAATTTGATGCTGAATTTAATATATTTCGTGGCGACTTGAATTAAATTGTCAAACTGAATGATTACAATTGTTCTAGGGCTTAGTGGTGTTGGTAAAAAATGGGTAGATATGTGAAAATACGGATCTGCAAATTTGATTCAGAATAAAAAAAAATAATTTTTGTTACCGAATGGAAGGATTTAATTGTAGAAATCCGTGTTTGGCAGATTTGTATAAAAAAACAAATTCTTGTACCAATGGAAAACCACATACGTTTTCCGGTAAGGGAAGGCTACAGTGGGGGTTCATCTATATAAGGCGTTTTTCTTTTTTAGTTCAGAGCAGAGTCTGAGTTGTCAAAAAATTTGCTTATGTTTCTTCTTAACTCAGATCATGCAGAGCTCCAAATATGTGTTTCTTTTTTCGTTCTGAACATGTGTAGATCGCACTCGACGTGCTCGAACATAATTGACTGAGTATGTCAGTAAATTGCTGAGCGCACCAAATGCCATGTGTGCCAAGAAGGAAAATGTGAAGAAAAATATAATTAGATACATAAGTTGGCGAAAGAAGTTGATCGATTGTTGATTTTCTGCACAACAAAGGGTAGGTATTGCTTTTTATGATTAAAAATGAAAATATTTTCTGATTTGTGTGGTTCAAGTGTTTAAAAAACATATCAGTGTTCAGAGCTCGCTCTGTTTGGGACAAGTTCGGCGCATAATCTATGTGTTCGAACTCTGTTCAATGCTCTGCGCTCAACAAAAAAAGAAAAACGCCTATAGTAAATATGCTCTATGGTATCCCGTAAGTGCTGACAGCAATAGATATAGGTATTTAATATCAACCTTATTTAATAGTATTCGAGAAAAAAAACAGCAATGCAGTGTATAAGGATTTATATATACACACACATTTTTCTACCGACTTAATTTTTTAGGAACGAAATTTGTGAGATCTCATATTTTTGAACAGGCATTTTTTATGTTTCATATATTTCAAAATATTCCTAAAGTAGATTAATTAGCTTAATTTTTGTGAGTGGCATCATACATGTATTATTTGTTCATTCTAAGGTAGTTATGTTTTCTCTGTCGCCAAATAGTTTATGTAAGAAAAAAGGCCAGAAAAAACGGGGGTTTTGAAGTTTTTCAATTTAATATTTGGCTTTTCTAGAGAGTGAATGAAGTCCAACAGTATGTCTGGTATTTCACGTTTAAACTAGATGCATGCAACTTTTCGAACAACGTATAAGTGCAAGAGAGAAAAAAAAATCGAAAGAGGATACGTCAAATTGTTGCAACGAAAAATTACCCACGCGACACATGGCAGTTTTTTTTTTTCATCTCATATTTTCAATTTTTTTTTCACTTGCACTAACGTTGTTCGAAAAGTCGAATGTATCTAGTAAAAACGTGTAATACCAGACTAACGAAAACAAAATTAGTGTGTATAGGTCCTTACTAACCACACTAGCGCCAAGTGCGGCACACTTTAAGAATCAATGCCAACTTAACTCATTGCAATAAATTGGAATTGGAAGTGTAAAAGGACGCAGCTCTACGATCAACTTTGCTTAAAATTATAATAAATATAATAGTTAATTTTTACAAGCAATTATTTACAATAAAGAAGACTACTCTACTGAAGAATATTATATTTGTTCGGTAGAACATATAAATCCATCCGAAAACCCTATCGTAAGTATAAAACTAATTATATCTTAACTAAACATTTTGTGCAACACATAACCTTTTTTGTCAAAATCACTATTTTTTTCGCACCAAACAAGAAATTTCCTCGTCTTAGAATTATTTACGCTTGCAATTCACTTTGCAAGTAATTCCAAAAATATCCACAAATCCGTTAAAATTCAGACACAAACAGAAATAATGGGCGGCGATCAACCGGTCGAAGCTGAGCCCGTCGAATTCTCTGTGGAACGCATCGAAGACAAACGTATTAACAAGGGCAAAGTAAGTTATCATTAAATAAGTAGAGAAAAAATGGATTTGTTAACTTTTTTTTGGCTTAGGTTGAATATTACCTGAAATGGAAGGGATACCCCCGCAGTGAAAATACTTGGGAGCCTGTTGAAAACCTGGACTGTCCCGACTTAATCCAGGCCTTTGAAGACTCCTTAAAAAGTAAGGACAAAGATAAAGGTAAAATATAACACTCAAAATGTCGGTTCGATAAGAAATGGCGCCGACACTACTAACCGCACGTACCTCCATAGTGCTTCTTAAAATTAAAAGTAGATCTAACAATCTTCTTCCGTGTGCTTTAAATTGCAGAAGGTGGCGCCGCCAAAAAGCGCCAAACGACCACACCAATCACCACTGAAATGAAGGCCAAACGAAAAAACACTAATGACTCAGACAAAGAGGGCCGCAAATCATTGGGTTTTGATCGAGGTCTAGAACCAGCCCGGATCTTAGGTGCTACAGACTCATCCGGTGAGTTGATGTTCCTCATGAAGTGGCTCGATAGCGACGAGGCTGATCTAGTGCCTGCCAAACAAGCAAATGTGCGATGTCCGCAGATCGTTATTCAGTTCTACGAAGAACGACTTACCTGGCACACAGCTTCCAACACGGAGGAGGAAAATAAACCCGATAACAACAAGGAAAAAGCCCAATAGACTTCTTTCTACTCTGTTGTTTTTTTCTTTATATTTTTTTTTTTTGTATTTAGTATATTTTTTGTCTCATGGAAAACAGTTTTTTTTCGAAATCATTATGTTGAGTTTAATAACAAACAAAAAACATTTCTACGTTAATCCTATGCTGTTGATTGGGAGACAAAACGACACGAAGATGATATAATATCCTCTAAGTTGACGCGCAACATTAATAAAAATATTCATCTTTACTTTTAAGAAACATACTAGGTCAAAAATTTTAATAATGAATTCTCCTTGCAATAGTGTGTCGATAAATAAAACGATAAGTGTAAGATCTGAGAGCAGTTTATTCTATTAATTTGTTGTGTTTTTTGTTTTTAATTTTTGTTTGAATTTTCAATTTGATTTTTTAGCCATATTTTAACCCGAAATCTGTGTGATTCGTTGTTTTGTAATAATGCTTGGTTGCAATAAATTATTTCATTAGAAGACTAAATATTTAAATACGATCGTTAATAGTTAAACCTACAATGCTACATTAAAAAATACAAACAAAGTAAATATATAATTTTGGAATATCGATTTAATGGCAAGTAGCGATTCATTTAATTTTGTTTTGCATTCCTTTTTTTTCATAAATTATTGATTCAAGGTTGTAAATATAAATTAAACAATCATGGAAGCAAATAGACAACATAATTTTTATAAATAAATCGAAAAGCAGATGTTGAACAAAAACCGAATTTCTAGAAGTTCAATCTTGTCTAAGTAGATTCATTGTTATATAAAGTTAGTTTATACAAACCGATTGATGGTATTTTGTTTGGAAATCACATTAACGATAATCAACAATCCTAAGATATTTCAAATGGCGAAAAAGTTCTACTTCGATTCTGATTTAATGAATAGCAAATATGAACGTTTTATTTAAACAGTAAATTTTACAAAAAAAAACACCAAGCGATTTTCCGAATCATACTTTGTCGGAGATTGAAATTGTATTCGAGGTAATTGCCATAAAATTTTTTTTTAATTTCCGACCGAAGCTTCGGCCACATTCGGCTAAAAAAAACCTAAATTCGGCTAAACCTTAGTCTTCGGCAAAAATAGGCCAGAAACAATGCGGGCGTTCACTCGCTTATAAGATATGTTATCTCGGATATAAAGCTATCGGAGTATATCTGTGGATGAATCAGATAGGTTAGCTGCAGTCAGGTGTTATATACATTTGTTCTCGGATATCTAGTTATTCCACATTTTTTGGGATGACTGAATATAGCTTTCATGAGAACAGCTGGTTTTTCATCCGATGTGCTTTTCAACGCATCAAAACAACAGAAAGTTATTCCAGATTGCTGAGATTAACTGAGTGAACGTCCCCATGTTACTATAGAACAAACTGTTCAGGTTTTTCCGATAGCTCATCCCTGCTTGGAATTGTGTATGACAATTGAAATATTGTAGCTCACAGCTGATTTGGAATTTGGACTAAAAAAATATATAAAGTTATTTTTATGGCGTTTTTATTTACCAATCCGGAATTGTTCTCCGATCCGGGATCCCAACTGAACACTTTTGTGTGATTCTGAATTTTAATGAGATTGTATGTGTGAAAATAATTGTGTACGTGAGAATATTCAAATTCAAAAAAATGTTTGTTGCACAATTATGATACAAAAAATGATAACAGTCGAGTTTGACGTTCAAGTATATGAATATGTGAGTGCTTCTGATTCTGATTTCAAATATAGAAGCAAAATTCTCTTCTTTTCAGAATTAGAACTGTCATTTTTTCCCAAGTGAACGCTTTCAGAAGCGTCCGGAAGGCTTCCGGATTGCCAAATAAAAACGACATTAGTCTGATTAGACCAAATCGAGATCTTGGACTTTTTTCATTTTACCCCTTGGCTAATCGAACGTTTGAATTTTTGGTAGGATTAAAACATTCAATTCAGAAGAAAATTTAGTACAAAAATCAATGGTATTTGATTTTAAGTTATTTCAAAAGAAAAGATTTAAAGGGAGTTATTGATAATACTGCCGGAAAGTTCACTCAAGAATTTGATTTCAATTAAACGTTCGATTCACCCGCCGTAATATATATGTGGTTTTATGTAAACTGTAATCTCCTGTTTTTTTCTACTCATTGAACAGGAAATCTCCTGTTTTTCCAAAGCAGCATAATTGATTCCTTGCTCTTAACAATATGTTTCTTGAGAGAACGTTTGCTTTTAAGGAATGCTGATGTATAGGAATATTGGGCTTCTAACCCATACATTTATATAAGGTCAATTGCTTTAAAATATTTATCTGCTCCTCCAGCTAGTGTTTTTTACTGAACAACAAGTTATTAGCTATTGGTTGTCTTGTTTTTAACTATTTCAATAAAATATTAAAATTGTTATTAGTTTCATTTGTTTTTATTTTTTAAAAGTTAATTTATCTCGTTAGATTATTTATTGGATGCATATATTTCCAGAAAAACTTCAAAAAGTAATATTTTTTCACTTTAGTCAATCTTAAACGGAAATTAGTAAGTTGTTAAGGCTTCGGCCAAAGGTTGTTGTTTAGCCGAATATTCTAATATTAGAAATCGACCTTCGGTCGGACAGTAAAAATTATAAGCAAATACTGCGACGCATGGTTTGACATTTGCCGAATTTTATATGTAGGACTTCAACTTGTATTATACGTATTACGTTAGTGAAATATTAAAATATGTACAAAGGAGGTAGGTAATATGCATTATATTCATCCAATTTTTATTCGAACGAATTAGTCCACTTGTGATATGTTAATTACCTAATTAGAATGGTATTATTACCCGTGTTTTATTATCGTTCATAACCCATATGGTTCACCCCGTGAAAATAAAACGATCTGGGTGTGTACTGAAATGTATCCTCTGTTCGCCGAATTTAATACTAATATTTGCAAACCCAGATATGTTTGCTTCCATATACAGGCACATTCTTCAAAATTGATCAATCATGTCAGTTTTATATTCCCTTCTTCATGCACCGTCAGAGAGCCTCGCGCAATGTACCTTGCCCAAATAAATTTTAGGTCTTGCGCCGCCACTGATTTCAAGTCACACCAAACCTAAAATAAAAATAAATAAATATCCATGTTGATATAGAACGCTCTTTGTAGACCACGAGCATGATTTTTTCCGCCACAAGTATATCTGGCGTGGTTCAAGTTTGTTAAGCTGTACACGCAGCAAAATCGTCTGGTTGTCTTTGGGTATAATTCCGAGGTTTGTCGAGTTTATCTTATTAATAGTTCCCCATGAGGTCAAATTGTTGCGCGCACGTTTTTTTTTAATTTGTCTAAAAAGACTGCATTAAAAACACAAATTATTCATAACTTTTTTTATTGCTTACATTTTGTTATCTTTTATTTCCCCACAAGTAAACAAATATCGCGATAAAATTTTGTCGGACGATTTCGGAAAAAAAAACTTTCATATCATGGAATTGTATCATACTGTGTGAAATAAATTTCCGGGTGGAGTAGATTCCCGCGGACTTATTTAACTACACCAAAGCGTAAGAACATTTGTAAAAAGGGTATTTCTCTACTGAAACATTCAATTTATAAAAAAAATCCTACGATACCAACGCAAAATACCGAATCTAGTGAATATTAGCAAACGCAACATTCAATCTTTTATAGAACATATCCTGATGATTGTTTCCTCCAATCGCGAAAATGTAATCTCCTTGAATTCACAGCGATATATGTACTATAGGGAAAGTTTTGCATTTGGAATAAAATCGAACTCGAGATTTTAATTAAACTTGACATTACGAAGATAGAGAATACCAAAAAAGTGTATCCTGCAATTCCGTCTGTCTATACAACGCTATCTACAGCCTAAACGGCTTGAGCGATTTTCTTCAAACTTGGTAGTTAAGTGTTTTAGGTGATTGTGTAAAATGTTTTTTAGGCCCAAGCAATTTTTTTAACATCTTGATTATGTAGATCATTATCGGCTCTAACGATTTTGATAAAAAAATAAAATATGTGCACTAATATAGGTATAGTCCACATTTTGTTTTTACATATTTTATTAACTGTACCTGTCATACAACTATTTTATTGATTTTGGACTTTCCACTTCAATTCAAAGTTTATTTAACTTCATTAGCCAACATGTTTACATTATTTGAATTCTTATATAATATATTTTTTGTATTTACAAGTTGTTAATAACTACTCTTACGAAAATTAATTTTCTTTTAAATGTTTTTAAATTTGTTTCTGAATTCAAGTTATCATGAACGGATCAACGGATTTCGATCAAAATTTTGAAGTCTAAATAATACTGCATACCAACATTTTTGGAAAACAAATATTTTTTTTTAATTCAATATTTCGAAAATGGGTTGTTGATTTTTTTTGAAATTCAGTTTTTAAATTTATATTACTAAATACATAAAATTGTCATACTAAAATAAAAAAATAGAAAAAAAAATTAGAAAAAAATTACGAATTTTTGTATATAAAAAATTAAGTAAAAAATTCCAAAAACATATTGAGTTGTTTCTACTAAAAATCTTTTGTGTAGGATGTGATAGAACATAAGAGAAAGTACGTGCGACCCAGCCGTGCATTTTATTTACTTCGGATGTTGGCTGACATTTTATTTCGTATTTACATATTTCTTATCGAGCCTATTTAAATAAAAAAAAGAATACTTGAATTACTAGCTACTATAATTTTGTAAGTATGTATGTATATAAATATAACAATATTTTTTTCCAATCGGATACAGATTTAATAGGTGGTACCAGGATAGTGAGCTCTATTCCCGTTTTTTGTTTGCGATTATAGGGACTATAAGGAAAGTTATGCATTCATATAAAAAATATAACACACTTGATCATAGAGAAACCTAAAAAAGTGATCCACAAACAATGTGTCCGTCTGTATGTATAACAAGCTGCAGCCTTAACGGCTTAAGCGATTACATTAAGGAAATCTTATTTTTCTCGAAAACGGCTCCAACGATTTTGATTTTTAAAAAATGAGAATTTTATTACTGGTACTAAGCTATTATTTAAGCAGAACCAAAATTACGGGAAAAGTCTATTAACGGTATCTTTCATATAAGGTTTTTTTTTTTAATGTTTGGCTTTCTCGTAACGACTCTTTGTATTTCTGACAAATTTTATATTTGAGAAGATCTAGGCAGCCAAACTATTCTGCATATCAAAATTTTAAATAACTGGTCTAATTAAAATTAATTTTTTTTTTTTTTTGAAAATCAATATTGTTAAAACTAATCTATTTTATAATCACGTGTATCAAAACACTAAAAATAAAAAAAACAACATTGCCTTTTATTTTTCCCATCAAACTATGGGTGCTTTCATAAATGCATGGTTGCTTTGTTTACATGCGAGCAGTTGCGATCATATTAACGTCCGAAAAACTATTTGCAAATGCATTTTCCATGAACCAGAAACAATTCTGATGTGTATTTTTAATTTTGAGTTCAACTTTGAATTTTCTAACGGAAATTTGGACAGATGTGAACAGTAATAACTAGTTTCATTTAAATTTCAAAGAACTCCTCTCAAAATGGAGATTTGATCTTTTAAATGAAACTCGTGTCCAAATTTAATTGTAGTATTGGCCGCGTTCGGTGGCATACCTAAAGCAATCCGGATTGATTTGTGTTATTGTAACGCCTAAGGAAAAACTAGCTGATGAACTAAACATATGTTGTCAAACACAAATCTCAAGCTACCCAAAAATGATTATTAATTTGAGGAACAGCTGATTCAAAACTTCAGATTTGTATGCAATACAACTGACTTAACAGAGAAAGCTACCTGGATAATTCGAAAACAAACCCGCTACTAATGGCCTTTTCGATTGGCCGTCCGGAACACGTTCCCCCAATAAAACACCTGGAAACAATTTGAGATTCTGAATTGTATGTATCACTGTATTTGTGAAAATTAAATCAAACAAAATCACATCGACTAAAAAGAATTATCAAAACACTTTATTTCAATTTAGATACACATTTGCTTGTATGAATAATAATTATACCTTGCTTCCAGAAAAGTAGTTTAAATTCAATAAGCAAATTACAGAACAAAACAACCCGATGATTTTGACATTTTAATTATGTGAGTGGATTAGTGATTCTGTTTTCGATTCTGTAATGAAATCCAGAATCGTTTTCTGTTCTGTTTAGTAACAACTGTCATTTTGTGGGGGTCAGAACAGTTCTGGACGGCCAATCGAAAAGGCCATTACTTGTTCGATTGGAATCCCGGATCGGAGAGTTCTTCCGGATTTCCAATCGAAAAGGACATTACATTGCTCCTTCTCGCGTTATATTCCTTACCAAAATATTATTTTACGATAGCAATAAATTGCGATGTGAATTTCGAATATTATGCACGTTACAAATGTTTCTAAAGTAACTTTCCATTTTGAAAATACTCAACCAACCGATGTACAAATACCGCCTGAAAGGAACTGTAAACATTAATTTTTTTGAAAATGAAATGCATACTTAAGAATAAAATAAAATATAAATTCTACACAATCAATGCATACAAAAAAAACAGAAACAGTAAATGTTCAGCTGTTATTTTATTTAAAGCAAACAAATAAACAATATTAAATATTTACTATTCTACAAGAACTAGCAACACAAGTTGTTAAATTATGCAATGCAAGGCTATAGAGTGCTCTTTCAATCGGTAACATCTCGTAGCCAAGATTTTCCATTTGGTATGGGTCTTCGTCTAGATCGTAAGCCTCCACAAATTGCTAAAATTATATGCATGTTTAAAAATAAATTTAAAAAAAACGGCATGACTAACCTCATGATCCTGAAACTCACAATATAGTTTATTAGTGCCATATCTAAAATGACGAATACAGGCATATGTGTTATTCCATGAATCTTGACAATGACAATCTGCGTCCAAAGTGCATTCAGCCAAATCATCGGATTTTTTCCATGGACATTGAAAATTATATGTGTTAATATTGCCTTCACCCCAGTGTTGAATGAGAATCTCCCGATGGAAACCTCTATCCAATAAAGGATTGTACTTTGGGTTCATTAGGTATGCGTGAAATGAGATGCCATCTTCATTGCCTCTAGGTATGATTCCCGCCCATTCATATATCGTAGGCACCAGATCGACCAAACTAATTGGAGCAGATATGATTGATTTTTTAGGCACATTTGGTCCTCGAACAAGGAATGGCACCCTTATATCAGTCTCGTACGGCTGTCGTTTGTCGAATGGCTGGGCGAATTGGCCAATATGATAGCCATTGTCGGATGTGAAAACAATATAGGTATTATCCAATTGTCCGGTTTGGTTAAGAGAATTTACGATGCTCCCAACCATTTCATCTACCGCTAACAATGATTCCCATCGTTTTTGGTAAAATATATCTAAAGTGCTTATTAATCTAGTGGACATTTTTTCTCCAAATGCAACCAACCAATGTTTATCTATTTAAAAAAAATTATTATGTAAATATATTGTGTTAATCTTTGTGCCTACCTAAATTTCCAGATAGGACATTGAAATTAGCTGTCCGTGGTGCTTTTATTCCAGCGTATGCATTTCGGTGTCTTGGAGCGGGAGTAAATGGTGCATGTGGTGCTGGTGGAGCTATCATTGCAAAGAAAGGTCTTGTCCCAACCTTGCGTTCTTCCAAGAAAGAGACGGACTTTTCGGCTAATAAATCTGTGAGATATCTGTCGGTGTATGAAATAATACGTCCGTTTTCGTTGAGACTATAGTTATAGTAACGTGAATTACCATGAAGTCCGTAAAACTCTTTCCATCCAGGGGGTACATTTCTCCCTGAATACTAAACAAACCACATTATAATAGTAGTTTCAAAAGAAGACACTTATATTTCGGAATAAAACATTCGTAAACCAATATATTATTATTGGCATGCAAATAGTGGAGAAATGTTCAAATGTTCGGTTGTCGTTAATCTCAGAAAATTCTAACTGTTACAATGGTAATTTTGTTATGTTTGTGGTAATAAAATGAACACTTCCACTCCAACTTCTTCCCTATGATTTCTTGAAAAAAAAAATACAGTTAATGGGCATTTTGAAACAAAAACTGATTATTTCTTTATTTGGAGATGAGCTGATAAAGCCCATCAACTTTTTTAGGATTCATTTTATCGAAAATAATACAATGATTCAAAACTTATGATTTGAATATTAATGTTTGGGTGTCATTGTTGTGGTTAATTTATAATTTAATTTTTTTTTCATATCTCCATATTGTCATGACGTAAAACAGACGGTACCACAAAATAGTGAGAGTTCGTAAGGTACTATATGGCAAGTGGGTGGCAATGGCGCAGTGGATAAAGTGCTTGATTGCTAACTAGGACGTGTGGGTTCGATCCCCACTCTAGGCGCATTCTTTTCTATACCTCCAATTTTAATTGGATGCCGCCCATGGTTTAAAATGAGACAGTCGATACCTGGTTCTCAAATCCACAGTGCCAAACTAGTGCCGTGCAATTCAGGTTGCATTTAAAAGACCTTAGGTCTTACAGGCATATAGTTGAATTAAAAAAAAAAAAAAAAAAAAAAAAAAAAAAGTTATGGGTTCGTAAAAAAAATCGAACTAGAGATTTTGATCAAACTTGATATTACGATGATAGCGAAGACGAAAAATGTGGGTCCCGCAATTCGCTCTGTCTGCCCTCGAGCGCACAGCTTAAATGGTTTGATGGATTTGTTTTTTCGGCAATATGCCCACACGTTTTTTTTTTTAAGACGAAAAATAACGGCACCTGTTGTTTGCCAAAAAGAAAAATGTTATTTTCTCAAAAACGGCTCCAACCATTTTAATTTAAAAAATCTGTTCATTAATGAAGGGGAAAATGTACTTTTTGATACTTTTTTTTGAAAAAAAAAATGGTTATTTTTGGTATCTTTAAGAACCATTTTTACTTGCGAGATTATAGATACTATAAGGCAAGTTATGCATTCGTCGAAAAAAAAGTTCTGAAATAACAATCAAACATGACATTACGATGATAGCGAATGCGAATAAAGATGGAAAAAATTCTGTCCGTCTGTCTGTCAGTCTGTGAATTTTTTTTAGCTCAAAAAATGACGGTACCTGCCATATAACCGTTACGTTAAAGTCTCTAACGATTTTGATTTTAAAAAAATCAGTGCGCCTTTTTAGCTACGACCGATCATATGGTTGAAAAAAATAATTAGAAAAGTGTCTAACAACGTACTTTCAATAGGACCGTTTTTTTGCTTTAGACTTTCTCATAAACGGCTAAACCGATTCTTTCGAAATTTCACACATATATAGGTTTAGGTTGCCCAAATTATACCGCGTACCAATATTTTTAATTAGTATTTTTTTGTATTTTTAAAATCATTTAAAAAAGAAATTATTTATATTTCGAAAACTGCTCATTAAACTTTTTTCAAAATTTATATTATAAATATTGTATTTATAATGTAAAATAGTATTTATTGAATACCTATGAATTGGCGTTTTTGAATTTTTTTTGAAAAATGTTTTCAAAAAGTTAAAAAAAAACTTTTTCTCAAAAAGCGCTCCACAGATTTTTAAAATTTTTTTCTCATAAATTCAAATTTATCTAAAAAATGGCGTTATTTGTTTGAGCTTAAATTAGTTTAAGTATTTATTTCAGAATTTTAATTTATTTTTTCTTTGATTAAGCCGATTTAATATTTTGTTTTTAAGTTTATATTAATATATTTAAGACTGTCATACCAATTTTTTTTTAGAAAAAAATAAAATAAATTAAAGATATTTTGTATATATAAAAAATAAATTAAAATACTGCTTTGAATATATATTTAGATTTTTAACAGAAATCTTTTGCATACGATGGGATCGAACATAAGAGCAAGTTCGTGCGATCCAGTTGTGCATTTTATTTTATTGGTTTTCGATTTTTTGGAAAACGGTTATTTGATTTTTTGAAATGTATTATGCACAGGCTCCTAGAAAGATTAAACACTAATGTAAGCTTAATTGTTTAAACATTTTCTTTTAATAAAAAAAAAAACTTTTTTTTTTAAACTCAAAATTCGAAAACGACTCAATCGAATTTTTGGAACCTCCGTATTTGGTAGTTTTTTGACATTATCTTCAACAGTTATTTTCCTAAAATAAAAAAAAAAACGGTACCTCCCATACTAATGTTAAAAAAAAGTTAGAAAAGAAATGTATGCCCAAAAACGGCTCCAAGAATTTCGATTAAAAAAATGTATATGTTAAATCAGTGCACTCCAGTTTCAAGTAAAAAAAAAAATTTATTTTGCGTACTTACGCTAATTGCCATAGAACCACTTTTCATATTTTCGACTTTCTCACTTTTAGATGAAACAATTAATTTTTTTTATTTTTTATGCAGATGCCTGGTAGAAGTGACAGACAACAAAACTGCATACTGAAATTTTCAAAAAATTAGTTTTTCGATTTTTAAAACATAAATAAATGTTTACACCATTTATTATTTTTTTTTGAAATTAAAATTGTATACGTATTTTAATAAATACTTCAAAATAACGTTTCATTTTTTTTTCTAAAAATGTTTTTTAAATTTTATAGGTACCTAAAATTTAATTTAAAAAAAAAAACCGCTCAAACGACTTTTGATTTTTTTTATATATATAATATATGTCCAACAATTCAACTTTTTTTCCCTCAAACTTTAACAACTAATAAATGTCAAACGATTGTATTATGTGTATCATCTATTTAACCTTATTATATAGCTTTCATTATTATATGTACATATTTACATACCTAGGTTCCATCTATGTATGCACAAGGTACATATTTCTCTCTTAGCTTATGTAAGGATATTATTAATCCATAATTTAGATTTAAATATACATTTATAGGTAGGTATCTATGTAACTATTCCTTAAATCATCCATTGGACAACTCATTATACTACTAATGAAGTTAATATTACCTAGATCGGCTTTAAACCTGCATAGGATAACTAGACTACCTAGCTTCTAACAGCTTCAATGTTTAGCTACATTAAAGTTGTAAGCTACAAGACCAAGTTCGTACGATCCAGTCGTGCATTTTATTTCTAATTCATAACATTATGTAAATGTTCATGTTGAAAAATTGCATACAAAGCTGGAAAAATGATGTTTTGCTCGGTTATATTTACTGTATATTATAATCTCGATCTTATTTAACTATCATATTTTATTTGTGATTCTCGTAAAGGAAAAAAGCTAAACCATTTTCATGTAATTTGGGTACACAGTCCACAATCAATACACAATCTTACGTACAGTTGGTATTGTTTATATTTTTTCTTCTTCATCTTCGTAAACGAGTCAGACCAGTAGATTATTTTCTATGAATATAAGCCATAATTTGCAGTGAAAGCTTCTGGCAAATTTTATTTATGTCCGTAGCCCCCGATTAAAATATTGCGTATTAGAGCGGTAGGGAGCATAAGCCCAACTGTGGTACCTGGATGATTTCGCTTGTACTAAACGCATCACAAAACATTTTATTTTGCCATTCAACTTAATTTAATAACGCCCATAAGGTTATCAGAGCGCACTGCGAAATCCTACAATTTATTATTCAATAAATCTCTGTGGCTTAGCTTAGTGGTAGCAAATTTTTAAATTATCAATATTATAGCAGATAAGATTTAAAAAGGAAAGTTCAAAAAGCTGAAATTGTTGTTGCTTATAAAACGTTATACATATTTTCTAACTTACTAACAGGGATATCATTATCCGAATGATTGTATGCTATCATTAATTTGCATATTTTTTTCTATTAAATTATTTTGCGGTTGGCGAACAAATAATACATATTTTAGAAAATGATTTAAAAAAGGTAGGAATTTCAAATGGAATAACGAAAGTTGGTAACGTGGTGTGGTGTTACGTTAAATGCTTCTATTTAAAACAAATAGGTACACAACTATCTCAAAAACCAGAGGTTGTGTTCGAGAACAATTAGAAAAAGTATAATCTGGTTTTCGCAACAGAAAAATTTGTAACTTTGACCTGTCGGAGTTCTGAATTTAAAGTGTTGCTAAAAATTTACCCCATATTACTGAAATATTTTTATATTCATTTTTCATTGGATGGTCAAAAAATTGTTTTTGAATTTGCCTGCAGTTGAACCTAATGGGCAATGAGACCATTAGTGTGTAAATTTTGTGAAGGTTTTTTTTAAATTGAATTGGTTTTGTTGGAAAAGAACTTTTGCAATGTTAAGTCAGGGTCATTATCAGTTTAAATGTCTTAACAAGTTGATAGATTCAAATAGTTCTTGTCCTTAATATGTACGCCCAACAGTACAGAATGCTTACTTCATTGAGATATTTCCCAGCAAAAAACGTATCGTAGCCACTTTGTTGCATAACGACAGGCAGAGCCTTTGGTTCTATCTTCTTTTTCCAATAAGAACCATAACATCCACCACTCAGAGAGTTATTAACTGTTCGGTGATTGTGGGCATACATTCCACTTAGTATAGAAGCTCTCGATGGGCAGCAAATCGGAGAGCTAGTAAACTATTTGACAAATAAATTAAACAATAATCATATAATACTCTTCTTCCTACGAACTCATCAACCTACCGCATTTGAAAATGTAGCTCCATTCGATCCAATCAATTTCTGGACATTTTGCATGGGAATCTAGAAAACCCAATTTCAATTCAAACAATTTCAAAGGAAATATCGTCGATATTAATTTGTGTAAACTTACCAACCCATGCAGTACAACATCCTGATCATCGGTAAGAATTAAAAGAACATTTGGTTTTGCTTGATTCCATAAGAATCCAGAAGTGCTCACGTAAGAAATTTCAAGGACAAGCAACAAAACACCACCAAATACAACGTAATTCATTTTTCTCAAAGTAAAACCGCAACAATTCATTTTAATTAACAATGTCATAACTTTTTATTATTTTAGTAGCTGTAGCTCTATACAATGCATAACAAGCGAATATTTTCCTTATACTAAGCACTTCCGTGTTCGGTTACTTTGGTGTCTAATAACAATCCTCTTCTTAATGCTGTGTAATGGCGGGCATAATTTCCACACCGACAAATTCTTTTGCTATACGCACGCCAACCAGGAATATTCCGAAGCTTTTGACCACTGACCTGCGAATATGATAAATTTTTCTTTACTGTTTTAAAAATCCACAAAAAATAATTCTTGAAAATTTTGACAGCCACAACAGGCAAAAAAATGGATGTGCATCGTGTATTGACCTTCTGTCAACAGAATTATATGAGTAACTTTTAAATTATTTGGATTTTTATGAATTAGCTTATTAATTATTTACCATTGGAATTCATTGTTGTAAATGCTTTTTAGAACTGCAATTGGATTTACACCTTTTTGTGCCATTTTTGGTACGGTTTTTGAAATTTATGCTTTTCACACCAAAAGAAAAAAAATATCGGAAACAAACTACCAATTCTGGGTCTGGATTCGGGAAGGAAAACGATTTTTTTTCCAGAGTCTGATTTTGGAGACGTCGAGTGGAGACTTGGAAAATTTTAATGGTTGACAATTTAGTGGCTGTGTTCAAGTATTTTATTTTACAAAACGACATAATTTTCTAATTGATTGGGTTCAGTGGACGTAATTGTTGGCCGGGGTAGACAAAATTGAATAATTGCAGAGTAATGTCCTTTTATTCTTTTTAAATTTTCATTATAGTAACTTTTTTAAATTAAGGGGAGTAAAGATTCTATTAAATAAAGCAGTGTTTAAAGTATGATTTGCACCCAAGAGAAGAGCAAAACAGAAACATGGATTGAAAATTCTCTGGTGTAAGAGCGGTCTATGTATTCGAAAAATCACTTTCGTTCATCGACATGTCGAAAAAAAACTACTTTCTGAGCAAGACTTGCGAAAGCTATTCAAAGCTTGCCATAGACAGTTTATTATTGTCTAAGGTCCAATTACGCAACCGTGAATGCTTTTGCGTGCAAAAAAATTATTCACCCTCAAAATATGAGTGAAAAAATTTGCCTATCTGTGTACACGCTATCTGTCAAAAAAATATGTATTACATCATTGCGGAATTGGAAAAATGTATGCGTACACAACTTTCTGTGTACACAGAGAAAACTAACGCTTGAGGAATTGGGCCCGTGGTTTTAATTATGTGTGTATTTGGATGTGAATGTTGATGGATATTAGAAATCGAATTGCACTCTTGAAAAACAGATATTGTAGTGTGTGTGAGAATGTATAAATCCATCTTGAATTCGTCTCGAACAAGAGATTTAAAACGGATATGTTTTTTTTTTTTCAGAAACAAATTGGTTTAATCTGAAACGAGTCTGATTTTCAGATAAAAATTGACGGTGGATCGACTGCAGATCGTTGTTTCTATTGAAACGAAATCGGCATAAGATAGATCTCATATACCGACATAAGATAATGCACCCCTTGTATATAAACCATTTGTTACCTATATTGTTATTGTGTGAACGCTTACGACGCGGCGTCTGAAAATATTTCTAAAAACCACATTTGTGAATGCTACTGTTACTAGGAAAACTTTTTAGTTGGGATTTTATCTTAGAAAAATCAACCAATTTAATAAAACGCTGTATTCATTAGGAAATTTAACGAAGAATAATACAAAAACGATTTATATTAATAAAAAAATAAAACTTTCATATAATCATTAGTAGCAGAGTTATTCATAGTAACAAGTAATACACTAGCCGTGTTCTCGTGACTTTCAAGTACAGCAGAGTAAAAAGGAACACAACAATAAGAACATACTGGGTATTACTTTTCCTTTTCATTCGAAGTATAATTGAGTTCCGATAATTAGTAAGTCTATTCAATCATAGAGGGCATTGAAGTGATTTTTGTTAGTAAAGTATGTTTGTATTTCTTTTTCTCCTTGTATTTTGTATGCTTTTTGACAGAAAAAAAACACAAATATGAAAATCCCTCCATATTAAAATAAATAAAATCAAGTTGGAGTGTGTATCGTTTTCGTGAAAATGTCTTATAGCCTTTTCACACCAAACCCAAAACACGGTTTTCGCGAAATTATCGGTTTTGGCTGAAAACCTAAAGCGAAAGCACAAGTTTTCCCATACATTTTTGATAAACCACTCGTTTTGATAAACTACAAGTTTTAAATAAAGCCTATCGAAAACATGTTGTATTTGCAAGATGAACTAAACGAACACACCTAGTGAAACATTCAGTGCCCAATTAATCGTCACATAAATGCTGCCAGAAAAAAACGAATACAAAATAGCTGTCGGGATAATTTCAATTTGAATTCACAATGTATTTGTTGTTGTCAAAATAATTGAAATGTCAAACGAAAACTTGTAAAAGTTCAGTGTGAACGGTTTTCGAGTTTTCGTAAACTTTTAGCTGAAAACCCGGTTTTGGGTTTGGTGTGAAAAGCCTATTACTTTGCTGTACTTGCTAGTCACGAGAACACGGCTACTATAATGGCCAGTAGAGTAATCGGCTTGTAAAAGAATTCAATCGTATGAAGAAGTAATTTTTTTTTAAGTTTCAACAGTTTTCTGAGAAAAATAGTGAAACTTTTGGGTGCTTTGTTCCGCTTATGCGACTCCGTCGCTCTGTTGTGTGTTCCATTTAAGTGGGACATAAATCCATAAGACCCACTCATACCATAAGTTCATTTATGTAATGTCGTCAACCGGCACCATTTGGATATAACCAACTCGTCACATTGATCTATTTGAGAATGACTTTTTCTTCATACTTACTTGTATAGAAACTAACCCCCCAAACGCTTTATAATGTTACTGTTACATATGGTACATCTTTTGCGGATTTAGTAAAATAAGGAGGAAGGATAAATAACTTAATGCACTCGTGGTAATACGTTTAGTTTTTTTTTTTTTGTTATATATACGCAAAAATAGCTTAAAAGTCGCAATTTTACTGACTTATGGATGAAATTAAGCTAGGCTCAAATCGAAAACGTAGCAACGCGACTAAAGTTTATGCAAAGAGAGATCAGTGGCACACCAGAATGTTTTATGTCGGCTTTTTCACAAATATGCTCTGGACACCAAATACAAAAGCAATAAAACACGTGTATGTAAAAGTCGACAATTACAAACAAATTGCAATAAGCAAATCTATTTCCCGAAAGACGTCGCTTTTACATATACAAAAAAAAAACAAGTTTTTGACAGAATATTTTCATCTCGTCGTACTTTTTCTATGGTGTGGCTGCGGCATTTTTTCCAATCCCAAAAATTTGTTCTACTTTTCGGTTGTGATTTCTAAAAGTTTTACTGAAATATAATAAAATTTTGCTTAAAATTAAAACTATAATATACTAAGTTGATGTTAAAGTTAAATGAAAATGTGGCACGAAGCTCGCAGACAAGAAAGGAAAATCCGTGGGATGATTGTGGATTATAGAAAAAGGGCCGAACGTAGACAAGATTTTTATGAAAAAATTGTAAGATTTTTCTACAAATTCTAAACAATTTTTATATATATATATTTGTTTCTTGTTAATTAAAAAAGAAAGCAGATCCCACACAATTCATACAATTGCACGGACGTAAATGCAAAATACATTTAGATCCAGCAGTAGCTGCAGCAGGCGACGGCGCCGCTATCATGCAAGTGATATTTCGGATATTCCGACAAAATCTCAAGAAAATTAGACATTTTCTTTAAGTAATATAAGGGAATAGAGACTTAATATGATTTTTATTACAGAGTTCCATGGCAAGGACAACAAGACAATCTTATCGATAGATTCGATGTACGTGCCCACTTGGACCATATACCGGTGGCGACAAAAACTGCAACATGCGAAGAAATCGATTCTGACGAAAGGCAATGTAATTATGAACGTTATCGTATACTAGCACAAAACGATTTCTTAAATCTTCCGGAAGAAAAGTTCTTGCACCAGTTATACCTAGAAGAGCAGTATGGAGCTAATGCGCAGCTAGAAGCTGAACGAAACTTGAGTAAGAAGAAACAATCCGGTGTTGCAATAGCATATTCCTATGACGAAGCGGATAGCTCAACACCCTTCAGCCATATCCCGAATGCCACGGTGCAACATAATGATGATGATAATGATTCCGTGGGGTCTGAAATTGATATGGACGTCTCGGTCGATATTTCCAAGCTGGATACATCTCAGGCGCATGAGTTGAATGCCTGCGGTAGAAACTATGGGATGCTTAGCAACGATTTTTATTCCTATCTTACCAAGGATGTTGACGAAGCAGATGCACTTCGTTTGGCCCGCGAGGAGGAACAAGAGAAAATGATGTTGAGTGGACGTAAAAGCAGAAGAGAACGCCGTGCACAAAAGGAGAGACGTGTTGCAGGACGGCCACTTAGCCCACCTAGCTATGCAGCGAAAGAGGAGACAATAGGTGACGCTCATGCTAATGAAAGTGATTCGCGATCACCATCACCAGAGAATTCCGGAAAAATCACGTACATTACATCATTTGGAGGTGAAGACGAACTCCAGCCTCATTCAAAAATCTTAATTTCCTTAAACAAAGGCGGAAAACCGACAGCAGCAAGTAGTTTATCGCAAGCTGCACAAACAACTTATGCTCAAAAGGTAAAAGAAAATCTTGAACAGCTTAAACAGGTAAATGAAAAAAGACCCGAGCGACCAAAACAGTATCAATATCGAAGTCGAAGTAAAAGTCGAAGTCATGGACGTTATCGCCGAAGTTGTAGCAGATCGAGAAGAAACAGACGAACCAGAAGTAGGTCTAGAGGAAGAAGATATCGCCGTTCAAGATCGAGATCAAGACGTTCGCGGTCTCGATCACATCGTCGAAGACGATACAGTTCATCAAGCAGTAGATCCTCATCAGGATATCGCGGTGAAAAACGCGAAAGCAATCATTCACCAACAAATCAAACTACAATAAAGCCATCGGAAACAAAACCTTGGCCAGTGAATAGGATCACCGAAACTGCACCTCCTCCTCCGCCTCCATTAATTTTTACTCCAGTCGTACCCGAGCCACCGTTAATTGGTCCTCCCATGATTCAGTATCCTACGTTACCAATCCGAAGAAATTTTGCTATTGCTCAGGTGAAGCCAACGCCAACACCAGAAAAAATAAAAATTGAGATACCTCAGCCACTGCCGGAAGAACCACCACCCATAAAGCGATACTATGGTCGCAAAAGACCTGGAGATACATCGGACTCGGACGAAGATGCCACGTGTGGTGGGGGCGATTCAGAAGATGATAATAGTAATGATGACGACCAGGAAGAACATGCACTTATGGAAGTTGAAACATCGTAAGGATTTATTTTTATCCCTTTAAATTATTTTATAACGATTAATTAAATACTTTTATTTTCAGCTCTGACAAATCATATTCGTTCCCCCATTCATCAAATGCGGGGCCAGGTTTTGGTGTAGGATCATCGGGTACTGGTAAACAGTGTAGCAAAAATCTTCTCACACCACATGGCACAAATCTTTCTAGCTCTACCGAGACCAAAGTCAGTAAGAATAACAATAATCTATCTTTCGGCACCAGTCTGCCTTGTTGTCTTTCTCTATATATATATATTTTTCTATATGTATCTTATATACAAAAAAAAATAATTTAAGAACAAAACTTCCGACTAGCAGCATGATGACATCCGAAAAAATTATATAAAATAAAAAAAAGAAAATATTGATTCGACTCCCTAGCGAATTCGGGCTTTCGTAAAAAAACAAATACAACACCCACGAAGCCCCTTCCATTGATAATGCCCATTTTTAATATTTCAAAGTTACTATTTGCAGGTATCAAGTAGTGGTAATGGAAACGGAAACAAAATACCCCTCAATCCAAGGGAGAGGTTAAAACGCAAAATGCAAATTCTTCTAAACAAACAATGTAAATTTAAAAATAAATGAAATTAATTTACTTTGGATTTAATTTACTTGCGTTTATTTTTTTTTTATTTTTAGATAAAGCTGACAAAAAAGCTGAAATTGCGAAGACTGAACGTCAACTCCAACAACAACAAGAACGCGAAGATGAAATGCGTGAATTGGCCCTTAAACTTCGACGAAGGTAATTTATAATTTGTAGGCCTATTTAAACATATACTGATTTTTAGATTAGATTATAAACAATTTATTACAATTTGTTACATACAATCAATATTACTGCCGTCTGCCTGATTGACAATTTGTTAATTCTTTATCATAACTAAGTTACAGTTTAACACCTTAACTGTCCCATGTATCATATTTGATACAAGTATTTAATTTTTTCTCGTGCCGCCTACGTCCATATATCATTTTTGGGGTGGCCGTGGCGCGATAGTTGTGTGTTCGCCTGTCAAACTCATGGTCACAGGTTCGATCCCTGCCTTAGTCTATGTCTTCTTATTTTTGCATTAAAAACCAATTCTAAAAATAAATGTCATACAATGAGTTGCTGGTTTACTCATTACATGCTGTTTAGGCATAGAACTAACAACATGTGATTGAGTAAAACTAGTATACCGATAAAATATGACGAAGAATAAAAAAAAAATTAATGCGAATTATAAGGGACATCGATAAATAAGACACGGAAATTTCTCCGCATTAGTTCAGCCGCCATCCCTGGAAATAAAATCCGAGACAACAACCACCTACAGTCTCCGAATATCGCGCCACACATCTTCATATCATTCTTTCTCTTCCTTAACCTCACCATCACTCCCGCGCTGTGTTGAAACATTTAAAGGGTATTCATAATCCCTTGAGCGCGTGTAGATTATAAAAAAAAAAAAAAAAAACATTTATCATCTTTATAAGAACAAAATCGCTTAAAAAATAATTTTCATATAAATGTGTATAGGAACCAAACTATATTTTACGAAAGTTAAAAAAAATTGGAAAAATATTTAAGTAAAAAACTTTTTCACAAGTAAATCCTTACTTTTTTATGAACATGTTTTATTTTATTTTGAAAAATAGGTATAAAACATAATTTATAATAAGTAAAATTCTTTGTATATGTACATACATAAATAACATATTATTAATTTGACAATATTTATTGAGATGTGTCTAGGTGTCCTTATGATTTAAATTGAAGCATGCGAAGTAGAATGCCTTACTACATCGTTTGTACTCTGTTGAAACTTGCTTCGAATTGAAGGCTGCACGACCGTCTCTCTTGAAATTGCTGTAACACGTAAAACAACGCTTCCTTATAATTTTACCATTTTGACGTAGTATTTTTGTAAAAAAGTGTGTGCATGAGCGTACTAGGGTGCCAGCTGGAGGAATCCTTGAGAAATTTGTAGCTTATGCACCCGATCCCTGCATCTCCCTCAAGAGCATTTCTAGTACTAGCAACATTGAGAGTGGGGCTTCATCTGATAGTTTGTTATATATGCATCTTGCATTTATGACTGCAACACGAAATAAGAGGTCAACTGCAATTTGTTTATATCACGCCATGCTTTTGCGAATAGGGGAATGAAATGATCTGCCATATCAATTCCTTTTTTAGCATCGTTATAGTCTATAACTGCATTTAATTTTATTTTATCTCTACCCCACATTCTTATTGCTGTCGATTCATTACCATGACAAGTAGATAACATAAGCACATCTCGATTACCACGCCATTTTAAGACAGTAATGCATCCATCCTTTTGTCGAGCAATTATTTCAGATTTTTTCAATTTAGCTTTAGTGACGTGTAATGGAAGATCGACTCGATTTTTGCGTATTGTTCCACATAAGTATGTGTTTCGATTTTTCAAATAAATTTCCAATGGTACACTATTATAATAATTATCAGCGATAATCATTCGCCCCTCACTTAAAAGTGGTTCACATAATCTCACCAGAACATACGCTGGCTTGTCCAGACCTTCCATTGCCGAACTTGCTCCCGAATATATCTGGTAGGACCACGTATAGCTATCGACTGTGCACATGTTGTAAATCCTTATACCGTATTTGTTCGATTTTGATGGGTTGTACGTTTTTATTTTAAGTTGACGATTGAATTTAACAACAGATTCATCTACCACCAATATTTCGGAAGAAGTATACATGGAACGAAAGTTAGTCAATAATTTTCTTATTACAGGTTCAATTTTGTATGTCTTGTGTGTTCTTTCTTGTCAAAAGGGAGGAGGGGGGGGTTAAATGCCAGTAACGCAATATTAGAGTAAACCTATTATGTGACATTTGTATCCGATGCATAAGGGGATGATTATACTCGTATAATGGATCGAGCTTCCATTGTGGGTAATTGAACGATACCCATTAGCATTAAAATCCCAAAAAATGTTTTAATTTCTTCAATTTTCACATCTTTCCACCGTTTTATTCTACTAAATGTAGATAATTGCGATGCGCTTAGGTAATGGGCGTAAGCATTTTCAATCATGTCCATCATAATATCCCCAGATAATAACTTTAAAAATTTTTTAAAAATATCTACACTTCCATCTTCATTTGTAATTTCGCCAATTCGGTGTACACCAGAGATGCCAGTAAATTGTTCTCTGCAAATGGGAAGAATTTCATCACGCCAAAATTGTTGTTGAAGCTGCTCTGAAATTTGCCGTAGGTCATCTTGTGGCGCGTTGCATTTGAAAGGAGCAATCCTGCTTCCGCATCTTCACTTTCTGTACGCTCATAAGATTCTGAGTCAATTTCAGATGGCTGATATTCACTTCCGGAACTGAAATCTTCACTCTCACTATCCATCACAGTATAACAATAATAAGTTTTTCAGCTAACGAATTAAGAACGGATATTTATTTATTCCTTTTTTTTTAATTTTTCAAAAATGCAAAAAAAAAAAACAAAGAACAACTTGACAGTTGAAAAAAAAATATATTTTCACTGAGTGTTGATACACAATAAATAATCACCCTTATTACGAATGGCGTTTCGCTTAAATAACGAATGTCATTATCAAAAATTTGTATTACGATTGGCGTTGTATATTCATTTTTCTCAGCGTAACGCCTTAATTTGAGTGGAACTTAAATTTTTGTGAGAGAAGCGTCACTCATCGTTATTACAATATGCGTTACGCCTTGTTTATACGCCAACTAAAACGCTTTTTTTTGTCGAACAAAATGTTTAAACGACTCGTCGCGAAATTGCCTAAGAATATAAGTTTTGTTATTTTGCATATTCTTTTTTAACACTTTTTATTAAATTTGAGTTTATTAAAGGGTAAAAATTACAAATGCCGAACAAATGAAGAATCTAGTGGAGTTATCATAGCACAACATTGAATTCTTTAACACGAAGTTTTAAAATTGGCACACAATATCCTTCTTCCTTGTGGCATTTTGTACTGCTATTTATTGAAGTAAAGAAAGGCTTCCTTATTCAGCCTGAAGTATCTATGCACTACAAATCTGGAAAGAAGAGAATATTCTTAATTGAAAATATTAGGAATTTGATTTGTCCATCTACTTACTTCGTATCTGGCAAATCTCACGGATTTGATTTGGAATTTGGATCTTTAATTATGTACATCATTTTTTTGGTTTCTTGTTCGCATTTCTTCAAAAAATAAATGCAGCAACACTATTTTTTTAGCGACTTTTATTAATTTAATCGGCAGAAATTACATGAATTTAAAAATTAATGACAGTTGCATTGAAAATTATTTTTTTCAAAATCAGCTGCTTATGTGGAACTTATTTCGATCGATACCGACCTAAAAAGTAACGACACAAAAAGTGAGAGCTGTCTTTCAAGATAAACGCCAATAGTAATAAGGGTGAATAATCTTTGCATTGGAAATCGTTAACTTCACTGTCCCCATACAAACTGATAATCACTCATACGTCCCATGTATCATATCTGATACACTAGATTAGTTAGCATACGTCCATGTATCAAAAATGACAAAAAAAAAAAAACACTTTTTTAACAGCAGTGACAATTATTTCTATGTTGAAACCTACTAAATGTTTTTTTTTTAATACCGGACGTTTAAGCGTTTTTAAATAATTTTGTATGGGGACAGTGAAGCCGAGTTCTGTTCATTTATCAAAAATGATACATGGACGTAGGTGGCACAAAAACAAACAAATTTTGTGATGTCTTGAAATAATAATAGACTTATGGGTGGATTTAGTTCAATTTGTATGGGGACAGTTAAGGTGTCAATACTTAAATGCTTTGTTAAGTATTTGTTTTCTATATCTGAGTGCTGTTTTGCAATACATTGATAACTTTGTTACACCCATTTCATAAAGGATAGATCTATCATCAATAGATAGTCACTGCCAAAGGTGTATCTTCTTGTTTCCTTAAGTTATTTCACACCTTCCGACAAAATGCAAAACATTTATCGCCCACCCATATTACACAGACTACATAATAACGGTAGGTCATCTCGATGTGGGATAAGGTTCAAATTAAGTAGCTCTCATTTTAATCGGAACATGAACGAAATTTTTTCGATTGTCGCAAAAATAGTTTCTTTCTTTCATTGAGGTTGTAATCTAGCCTGCTATAAATCATTCGATGTAGTGAGCCTGCTGATTGGTCCTTATAGAGATCTCTGGCAGCATCATCCAAACGGACGATCAAAATATAAAATGCAGTCTTGCATGAAACAGGGTCGCTTTAGTTTAATTCGAAGTGCACCTGCTCGGCCAATTCTAGCCAGTTCTTGAACTATTCCGTTCGAATTCCGTCTAGCATTATCATATAGTTTGGAGTGTTCGGATGAAGGCGAAACATATGTTTTATATAAAACCTGAGTAAATTCTCCACCTGGTCACACCTGAGCTGCATAAAAAAGGACCGATTCTGACACTGCTTTAAAAACTCTGAGTTTGCAGCTATACAACATTTATAGCGGTTTTTGCTTTCGTAAGCTTGTAAAAATCAGTAAAATGCTTTTCCATACTGAGGTTCTTTCTGAAGTTAACTCCCAGTTATTTGTATTCTTATACAACCCCAATTGTTTCAATCTTCATTACACTATACTACTCTAACTCCTCCTTTCTTAAAAATAATGGCGCAAAATTTTAAACAACCTATTATTAAGGCCTTAACACTAACTACTAGGTCTACTAACTTTTCATAAATTTTAAACCTTTGTTAACTAATAAAATGCTAATTAACCATATAGCAAATCATTTGTAGAGTTTGAATTTTGATGAACACAATTATTGTGTTTTTGCTTTGTAAATTAATTATATGTTGATGGAAACCCAACCTAAATAAGTATTAGATGTTTATATTTTAATCATTTAACTTCATTATTTACAAAAAAAAACAAACCAAACAAAAATGTACATCAGCGATTCGAACCTGGGCCTCGCGCGTGCAAGGCCGATAACTATTAAAGTAGCCATTTTGTGATTTTAACTTTAGTAAAATGCTAAGAAGATTATAAGATACTAAACTCGCTTAAAATTAGTAAAATCCTCCTTTTAACCTAGTATCATACTAAAAATGATTTAACATATTACTAAATCGTTTAAAATTTTTCGCCCATGACTTTAGATTTAGTACCAGATTCCATCTCGTTGGAGAGATTGTTGTGTGTGCTAAGAGCATTGCTTTTTTTGTCACGTTTGCGTATTTAACGCCCCCAGTTATAGTATACTGTATTATGTATTTATTGCTGCATTATAAACAGTATACTATTCGGTTTTCTTTAGTTATACAAGGTGCGGCAAAAGTTGTCACCCTATCAGAATATGCATAATTCAGATTCAAATACACGTCAAAAACTGGGATCTCTCTAATTTTGCTCTGTCAAAAATTGAGTAGTAGAATTGATGCATAATTAAATAAATAAACTTGTAATCTTAAATCTCCTCAGTATTTGTCAGCAAAACTGAGAAATTTTGCTGAGGAATCCTGTTCATATGAAACAGATCTCTAAATTCTAAGATCCTCTTAGCCTATTGTTCCGATTGACAAAAATATTATATATTCAGTTTTGTATGATTACATACTTGCTTTTAAAGCACTTTTTCGTATCATTTAATCACTTTGAATGCCCAACAACTTGAGTTTGCTACCCTAGAGCAAAGGAATCTGATGGTCGACCTTGGCAAGCCGTGAAATAGCTATAATTCCAGCCAAAAATAATTGAGCAAAAACTTGGTGATAGCACACTCAAGTTGTTGTTGGGCATTCAAAGTCATCAAAAATATTATAGCATATTTCGATATGGTGACAAATTTTGAGCCACTTCGTATTATATTGTATGTTACAATTTGTTTGTTTGTAATGTTTTGTAATTTTCTTAGGTGTGTACTCGATGAGAATTTATTTAGGGATGGGAATAATTAGAATTACAAGAAAATGTTCCATACAAAAACAAATAAAAATCAAAGCTTATTAAGTTAAATATATTAGAGTGTTTCTTTCTTCAGTGTTGATAACACATCTCCCAATCCAATAATTTTAGTTGTTTCCGGAGTAATTGAAATCGTAAAGTGCCCGGAGACTGTTTAAAAATATCAGAAAGTTGTTTCACTGCATTCAGAATTGTTTGACATAAAAATGCATCCTTGTTTGTCTTCATAAATAGAGCATTAAGTTGAATTAATTATGTTCATGTCTGTTGGTATGTATCTCTCTTATCCATACGGCTTCCGATACGGCAGCGCTAAGTGCAAGTAATGTGCTTCGCATGATGATGTTGCTACTTGCTTGTTTCTTGTTTGACCATGTTACACAATTTTCAGTTTTTTTTTAAGATATTACCGTTAACCCATTTCCAATCAATAAAGTCTGCAACCGAGACTCTTATACCCTGGCTTTAGGTTTTTGACACTATTATTTTTAACAACAATCTATATTTTATTGTAATCAAATATCATTTGCAAATTTATATATTTTTTTTTATCTTTTGACTAGACAAAGAGAACTTCGCCATAAGTATGGCACTCCAAAATCGAGTGATGGAGGCAAAACTTCTGATGAAGAACCCGCAGATGTAATACAAATTAAACCTAAAAGTCGTTCAGTGTCTCAATGTAGTAAACAATCTTCAAAAAGTAACCGAAGTAATCACAAAAATAGTAAGGATCGAGATAGGATGCGTTCTAGACGAAGTTCCAGTCGCGAAAAATATCGCCCAAGAACACGCTCTCGCAGTCGATCAGTTCATAGACAAAGGCGAAGAAATTCACGATCAAGAAGTAGAAATCGCCGCAGTAATTCTCGAAATCGTATACGGAGTCCAGATCGTTCCAAATACCGTCGTGATCGTGATAATTCTCGTACTCGTAGGTCTAGATCAAGATCTAGAATACGAAATAACACAGGCAACAGATATAGAGAATCAAATCGTTATCCACATCCTTCAAGAAGCTATGGTCGTGGTTCTGTGAATTCAAATCAAAGAAATGAATGTGAGAGAATTAATCGCAACAGAATAGTCATTTCAGCTCCTCCAAAGTTGAAAAAGCTCGTTGACTATTGAGAAAATTCGAATGTGTCTATTTACCAACTATACAATTTATTGGCCTATAATGCATTGCATATGTAACTGTAAATAAAAAATCAATTTTAAATGATTAAAAAAATATAACTTAAGTTTGGGGTGTGTATGCTTCCTAGGGATTTTCAGGAACTTGCTCATATTTTTAGTTGAATGTCTCTGTTGAAAAACAACTAACCGTTTTATATATGGATAACTCACAACTGAAATGATTTCCATTCCAAAGCTCATTGTGTAATATCAATATGGTGTATGGTATGGACGGAAACATATTTCTTCCTAAATGAGGAAGGAAAACCCGTAACGGTAAATGGCGAACGGTTGATTCGCTTTGCTCTTGTATAGCAGCCAGATTAATGTAATTTTTGATTGGTTGTTTAAATGCTTCTGAGAGTAATCGATTGTTATCAAATGATATTTCTTCTGGAAAGAGAAATTTGAAATCGGATTAACTTAACCCCACTAATGTCGTTGTGGTTACTTTTTATATAGAAATTGTGCAACAAACATTTTTTGATTCTGATTATTGTACATGTACAAATCATTTTTTTGTTTTTATTTAGCAATCCGGAAGCTTTCCGGACTCTTCTGAAAGCACTCACTTTGGAAATAATGACAGTTCTAATTTTGAAAAGAAGAGAATTTTGCTTCTGGATTTGAAATCAGAAGCAGGAGCACTCCTACATTCATATACTTGATCGTCAAACTCTATTGTTATCATTTTTTGTATCAATTGTGCAACAAACATTTTTTTTTTAAGTTGAATATTGGAACGTACACACATTTTTTCACACATACAATCTCATTGAAATTTAGAATAGTCAGAATCACACAAAGTGTTCAGTTGGGATCCCGGATTGCCAAATAAAAACGCCATAAGCTTCAGAATAAAAAAGTGTGTATATTATTGTACACAGAAGATAAGGTATGGGTTTGACTCGGTCACCCTTAAGGTTTGTAAGCCTAACCTAACAGAAATTTTACATTCCATTACACAATATATATAGATATACGAAGTAAGTACACTGAAGCACTGGCAATTTGTATGAGATTTTCCATTACGAAACATTCTGTGATATATATTTTCGGGATTCGTAACAAGTTTCCGATTACGATGGAATTCGTGATAGGACTGATTACACACATTTGGTTCTATTACGAATTCAATCGGAATGGTTAACGAATTGCGAAAAAAATATTGCTGAATCCTTTCGCAGTGGCAATTTGTATCTTGTATGTAATTTGCCACTACGGTGGATTATGTGTTAGAATTTTTCGGAACATATTTCCGATTACGATGGAATTCATGATAGATTGTATTAGAATATGGGCATACTTTTTTTAACTTTATTGTTATGAACAAATATTTGGCCCAGAAGAATAAGCTCGTTAATTGTGCTAAAAATTGTCCAGAAAAAATGAAAATTCTAAAAATTTAAATAAACTCAGCCTTCCATATATTTTTTTATAGGAAGAACTTTTTTGCCTTCTCCAAGATGGCGGCTCTGTTTCAATTTCGCTAGTAAATTTAAATCGCTTGTGTAATTTACTAAAAAAGACGATAGAAGAATTCAAAAATTCTGAAGTTGGAAATTATCTTAAAGGCTTGACAGCTGAAAAAGAATCCAACTACTTACTCTGGGAAGCTGTAAAAGTAACGAAGAAACCAAAGCTCCCAGCACCTCCGATTAAGATAGATCAAAAGGAATGTGCAAAAAGCAACAAAGAGAAAGCAAACGTTTTCGCGGATTACCTGGAGAACATATTTAAACCTTTTGATGGGCAAGGACTGAACGAAAATTTAAATATACGATCTAATTCAAGCGAAAATTACATAACAAGAAATGTTACCATTGCTGAATTAAGTAGATAAATAAGAAAGCTTAAGTATAAGAAAGCTCCGGGATATGACTTAATTACGAAGTTCTCAAAATGTTTCCTCACAAAGGGTTAATAAATCTTCTTTATGTAATAAGTGCAACTCTAAGGCTAAAGTCCGTTGCGAGCCAATGAAAGGTTGTGGAGTTATAATGTTTCTCAAACTAGGAAAACCATCAGAGATTTCTTAATCTTTTAGGTCCATTTCGCTTCTGCCCGTAATATCTAAGGTCTTTGAAAGAATATTACTTCTGCGCCTACAGCCAATAATAGAAGAAAAGTGGCTAATACCTAAGCATCAGTTCGGATTTAGAAGCACATTCGACAATTGACCAAGTGAGGATCACTGACGTCTTTGAGAAATCTCTTGAAGAAAAGAAAATTTGTTCGGCGGTCTTCCTAGACGTGTCGCCTAGGCCTAAATTTTAAATTAAGACAAATTCTACCTGAAGCACTTTATACACTTCTAAAAGCATATCTAGAGAATACATTTCTTAGAGTGAGACATGTGGCGTTTTTCTTTTTTAGCTCCGAGTAAAGAACTCAGGTGTCAAGAAAAGATCTGTGTTTCTTTTTTAGCTCAGACATATTTAATCTCTCACCTCGTGTTTCTTTTTTAAATCAGAGCTAAATCGGGGCATGAACCATTAGATCAGAATAAAATGATCGATCAAACAGAGCAAAGTGCTGGGCGCAGCTAACTTTACTCATAATTTTAACAATAAAAGTAAAACCAATTAAAAACAAAAATGAATTCGGAAAGTGAAAGCTTTGGATTTGCTGGTAAATAAGTTTTAATAAAAACAATTATAATAATATAAGACAGTTCTGCGCTTAAGTTTATTTCAAAATTAAATTGGAGATAAATAACCATGCTCTACTCAGATCTAACTCGGCTTACTCAGGCTCTGCTCAGAGATCTGCTCGGTGATAAAAAAGAAAAACGCCAATGGAAACGATTACTCGGATCTCAAAAATATAGTGGCTGGGGTTCCTCAAGGAAGTGTCTTAGGTCCAATATTGTACCTATTATTTACACGTTATATACCTCAAACAGAAGACACTATCGTAGCCACATTTGCTGACGGCACGGCAATATACTAGCAGTGGGCAAAACGATAAATGATGCTAAGACTAAATTACAAAAAGCTCTGAATAATTTTAGTGAATGGACAAAAACATGGCGGATATCGCTTAACGAAGTAAAATCAGTCCATGTAGATTTAACGTATAAACAAATTAATAGATTAACGGTATTTGTTAATACGGTTCAAGTTCCGTTTTATAATGAAGCAAAATATCTCGGAAATAGACGCGAAATTAAAATGGAAACCGCATGTTAAAAAGAAATGCGAGGGGTTAAATAATAAACTCAGAGATGTGTACTGGTGGCTCGGGAAACACTAATCTCAGTATCGAAAACAAGCTAATTTTGTACAGGCAAGTGCTTAAGCCTGTCTAGACTTAAGGTATAAGGGGTTTTCCAATAAGAGGTGTTATTTTGAATAGCCCGCTAATTCGGTAGCTGTCACTTTTGAAGCTGTCATTTTTTGACATTTGACAAGTAGAAACTACGCTATTAATAAAAATGGAACGATACACGCTTCAACAACGCATTTCTTTTTTTGAATATCAAAATAACACCTCTTATTGGAAAACCCAAGGGTTTTCCAGGGTTTTCCAATAAGGAGGTGTTATTTTGAATAGCCCGCTATTTCTGTAGCTGTCACTTTTGAAGCTGTCATTTTTTGACATTTGACAAGTAGAAACTACGCTATTAATAAAAATGGAACGATACACGCTTCAACAACGCATTTCTTTTTTTTGAATATCAAAATAACACCTCTTATTGGAAAACCCATTACAACTCTGGGGTTATACGTGAGATTCTAATTTAAATAACTTACAAACATTTGAAAATAAGCTCCTAAGATCGTTTGTAAGCGCACCTTGGTACATTAGAAACGAAGATATCTACAGAGATCTCGGGGTTCCCATGGTTCGCGATGAAATTAAAAATTTTACCCGAAATCATAGAAAACGGCTATTAAAACACTGTAATAGTATACTATAATCGGTGAGCCGAATTTAGTACGCCGCCTGCGAAGGGCTAAGCCTTCCGATCTGGTGCACTAAACGAGAATCCGCCTTAAAATCGCGGTATACGTAAGTTACCTGCAACACGTTAATTAAATTAAAGTAAATTGCTAGATAAGTTTCAACTTAGTTAAATCGGAATGAGATGTTTTTAGTGTAGTAAGAATCTCATTTTTCGGTCCCCATAGAGCCTTTTGAAGGTTTTACACCTACCCACGGAAAAAAAAAACAAAAAAAGTTGCCGCTTGGTGCGTTATACATAAAATGTCCAAATCATCGGATTGATTTGTTTTGTGGAATTTCTATGTGTTTATTGAATTTAAACTACTTTTCTGGTAAAATAACATAAAAAGAAGCAAGTTAATTATTATTAATGGAAGAAAATGTGTATCTAAATTGAAATCAAGTGTTTTGGAAATTCTTTTTAGCCGATGTGATTTTTTTTAAATTTAATTTAAAGAAATACATTGATACATACAATTGAGAACAAGTCAAATTATTTCCGGGTGTTTTATTACGGACGGCCAAACGAAAAGGGCAATAGAATAGAATTTTTGGTTGATAGGAATTCCACATAAGAAATCTGTAATGGTAAATGTTAAAAAGGCTTATTGGCAGCACTCTCTCGTGTCAGTTGTCACTGCAATGTACTGTCACTTTGTTTAAAAGCCGCGATTTGTGTAAAAAAAATTGTGTGCTTCTGTACCTCGCTCTCTTTAAAATATTAAATTATTTAAGTTAGTGCAAAAATCTCAGTTTATAATCAAAAGAAAAACAATAGCAATTCTGCAAAATGTCTGGAATTCTCGGACGCACCCAATTTCTGGGTGAAACCTCGAATCTTTTCACCGACGAACGCACAGCCACAGCTCGATCAAGGGTAAGGAAACAAATTAGCACTCGATTTGGAAAATAAACAAATTCATCTTTGCAGGTTGTTGAATGGTTTAATGAAATGATGGTTGCAGAGCCAACTGCAAAATGTGAACTACTTGCAAAGATCCAAGAGATCATTTTGGGAACATGCACTGAATTGGTAGAAGAATTCTTGGAACATATTTTATCTTTTGCTCACGATGCTCATACAGATGTGCGAAAGCAAGTAATCGGATTCATGGAACAGATATGGTAGGAAAAATTGTATAAGGTAATAAATTGCCAAACTTAAATTGACCTCTTTAGCAAAATAAAACCAGAATTCCTGCCGCAAATAATAAATGTCATATCAATGCTCCTTCGTGATTCCTCGCCCCAGGTAATAAAACGTGTCATTCAGGCAAGTGGTTCAATTTACAAAAATGGTTTGAAGTGGATATGCACTCGATCAGAAATCACGGATAGTACTGAACAAGCTTGGAATGTTTTAAGTTTGGTCAAAGCACAAATTCTTGACATGATCGACAATGACAACGATGGTATTCGTACAAATGCTTTGAAATTTCTCGAAGGAGTTGTCATTCTTCAGACTTATCCCGATGAGGACAGTCAGAAAAGAGAAGACGACTTTTCCCTGGAGGATATTCCGCTCACCTTAAAAATTATACGACGTAGGAAACTTGAAGAGGAGGCAATGAACATTTTCGATATCTTGCTCAAGTTTCATGCTGCCACCCATGTATCATCTGTAAACTTGATAGCATGTACAGGTAGTCTGAGTACTATTTCAAAAATGAGGCCAAGTTTAATGGGTCCAGTTGTTGATGCATTTAAGAGTCTCAGTACTAATCTACCACCCACTCTAACGGATTCGCAGGTCAGCTCAGTTAAGAAAAGTCTGAAAATGCAATTAATAGGATTACTGAAGAATAGAGGATCGTTTGAGTTCCAAAATCCTATAAAACGAATGCTACTGGACTTGGGTTCAACACAATCAGAAATAAGCCGTGCCACACCAAAGATGGACAAACAAGAAGTGACCATGCGTCAAAAACGAATAGTTGAGAACGCCGCTTACAGTCTGAGTAAAAAAATGCGCTTAGATAAGGACGAGACAAGCAGTACAGTATCGAAAGATGATATGCCTGATGATATGGACGTGGAAATGTATACGCTAGAAAAAAATATTGAAAGATCAACAAAAATCAATGAGAAATTCATTGCGGAGAACATAAGAAATCCTGAGATTGCAGTTAACTTAGTATTGGCTTTTATGAAGCACCTTCCAAATGAAGTTCCTAATAGCTTCTTTGAGGAGTATGTACCCGTGAAAGATACCCCATTACCTGTTCAAATTACAAAAATTGCTTCTCTACTTGGTGGTCAAATGACGGAGAAGAAAATAGGTCCAGGTGCTTCAGTTTTTACAAAAGAATCTGACAATGCCGACGTCGAAATGACTGATTTGACTCATGACATGGATGAGTTACAACGAAAAGAAGAGGCAACTAAGAAGCTACGTGAAAATATGGAGAGGGTAAAAGGTGAACAAGCATTGCTGGAGCACATGAAGCAGCGAGCTAAAACGCTGAAACTCCAGGAGGTAACGAAACCCTTTTCTAGGATAACGAAGGCAAAATTTCTAGTTGATGCAGTCAAGAGAATTTTAAGCGCTGAACGGCAATGTATCGTGGGAGGTGTTTCTATAAAGCGACGTAAAATCCTAACTGTAATGGCAGCCACTTTTCCAGATAGCGTCAGAGTTATAATTTTCGATTTTATTATGATGGATATCAAAGGACGTATTGACTTGGCATTTTCTTGGTTATACGAAGAATACTGCCTTCTGCAAGGTTTTACCAGGCATTCATATGTAAAATCTGAGCACAGACCAGATTATGCCTATAATGAGCTTCTCAATCAAATCATCGATGGAATTTGTATAAAATGTGATTTCAAAGACAAGTTGATTCTTTTGCGAAGAGTTTATCTTGAGGCGCCTTTGTTGTCCGATGAATCGGTTAATCAGTTGGTACAGATGTGTCTTAATGAAGATACAAGCAATTATTGTGTTGATTTAATAAAGGAATTGGCTTTGTTACGACCTCCGAGAAAGCTTCGTTTCGTTCGAATTTTATTGAACTTTTGTGTCCATGAAAAAACTGATCTGAGGGAAAGAGCCCTAGAGCATATTCGGCTTTTGTTCGCGGAACATAATTTGCTTCCAGCTAAAATTGAAGAATTTGCTATGGAATGGATTAATCATCTCACGAAAGAAACTCCACCAGCCGAAGTGTTTAGTACAAATTATGGACGTGATACAGTGGAGATTGCCTGGAAAGAGGATCTAGCGAAAATTTGCTTGGGAACGATTTTAATTTTACTGCCGCATTCAGAAAGTGAGTACAAACTTTTAAATATAATAACACACATTTATGTATATTATTTTTTTTGGATATAAAATACGAACTTTGTTTGTTCAAGGATTTGCTTATATTCACTAGAAAAGGGCATTGAAGTTAACATAAACACAAAATTTTAAAAAGACTAATGTTAATAATGAATACACTTATCTTAAAACTGTTTAACATTTTTCTCAGCTCAACGCGGCTAAAACAGTGCCATTTAAACTTATTATTTACTAGCTTGTATGCACCCCCTTGGCCGGGTGATAAATAACAATTACATTACCAAACAAAAGTATTGAATTTTAATAAATTTTATTGAATTTGATATACAATGTTATTTGTTTGGCCATCGCCATCGGTAAATTTTTTTTAAGATAGATGGTTTGTCTGTAAGTGAACATGCAACATACAATTACCCATGCTCAAATACTGCAACATCTAAATTAATACCGAGCATATTCCTAGAGATTGACCTTGTACCTTATTAATTTTTATTGCAAAGCAAACCTAATTGGAGTCGTTTGAAATCATTAGAATTCTTGGAATCAAAACAACTTCACCTTTTTCCTTTGATTTTAAAATGGTTGCTACGATTACATTTTTTAGTAACCTTTTTACTGCAAGTCGTCTTCCATTACAAAGCCGAGGTTGGTTAATATAGCTTAGCATTATTATCTGTGTGCCAACTTTTAATGGTAGATAATGTGGTGGCAAACCCAGCAAATCAAGAGAATTTAAAAATTCAGTGGGATAATGCACAATATCATCTTTGTTCATTGAGTTTCAAAAAATAATGTAATCGAACATGTATTCGATTCATTTAAACAAAAAATTAATTGTTCTCATCGAGATTAAAGTTGTTTCTTTGATTTTTTTTTAATTTTCCAGTCTTCATTCAGACGAAAGTTCATCAGTTATCAAACTGAAAACAAAATCGTCTTGATCCCAATCTATAAATTGAAAAAACAAAACACATCAACTTTCATAAACTACTGAAAATATATACTTATGTGTACATACCAGGCAATGCTAAGTCACTTTTTTAATTAAAGAAGATGTTTTTTAGATAAGAAAGTAGCACCATCACCAATTTCTTTTGTATAACCAACAATTTTTAATATTTCACTTCTTTATGATCATTAACTTTTGTTGGTACAACCTTCTTCAATTCTTTGGATGTTGATGGTATATTATTTGAAGACCACCATTTTCTTTTAATGCGATATTTTTGCCTTCCATTCTGCACTATATTTCACTATATGTGTGTTCAATGAGGCTGTTCGGAACAGATTAAAACACTTCAAAACAGAAAAGTACAGGATTTTGTTATTCAATGAGAAATTTTCTGTTCTAAACTGTTCTAGTTTGGTGTTCAATGAGTCTGTTTAGAACACTTAGAACATGATTTTCTACACTTGCTTTTTGGGTAGAACAGGGTTAGAACAGATTTGTGAGAACTGTCAGAACCAATTGTTGTTGTTAAAAAAAACATTACAGTGTTATACTATGTTTTCACCTAAAGATAATCCGGTTTAAATTGAGTAGATTAAAAATTAATATTGAATTGTTTTCACCAGAGAAAAAAGATTAGTTTGACGTTTCTACACTGAGGTTCAACCTCAGAGGAAATCGAGTCACTGCGAGAGGAAATTAAAATGCTCAAAAACATTAACCGGAAATTGTTCTCAATTTCAACCAAAAATATACGCAATCATTAAACACAAAAAATACTGTTTTGCTAAAGTACACAGAAAACAAACTCCCAATCTTTCCAATATTTTGCTTCGCTTTCCCAAGGATGCATGTTGGTTGTCTTTTCTTCGGCCTAGGATCGTCGGATCTCGGGATTGGAATGCAAAAGTTCCCCCCGTACTTCAGTTGGGCCAATATGTTGCCAGTGCGTTGTGCGATGAAATCTAGAGCTCTGGCGGTCAATTCCCGATCTGTGAAATTATGAAGTGATACAAAAAATATCATTTCAGTTTTCACAGAGGTTTATCATTTTCCAACTTCACGCACACGCCTAATGCGATTCTAGAACTCATTGTGATAAAGTTTGTACTAAAAAGTACTAAATGATAAATTATGTCATTTCTGATTAGATTTTTTGTTGGAAAAGGTAAATATTTCATTTCAGTTTCTAAATTTGCTTAAGAATAATGTCCGGAATACTAATTCGTTTAATAAATTAATAAAAGACGTCGTACTGAACAATTGTGGGTTTTATATTATATTCAATAGTATCTCTGTTTTGAGTAAGATTTATTATTTTTTCATGCGAGGATATTGAGGCTTTCCCTTCGAGATGGGCAGAATCTATTCGAAGTTACAACTAGGAGCACTTTATTGAAGTTTATAGATTCCCAAAACATTTATGCATGGATTTAATACGTGAATTGAGAGCATTCTTGAAAAACACTCAACTTATAAGTGCGCTTCAAAGCCATTTAAATATTGTAAAGTGCTCTGCATTTTTTTGCAATGGGTAGTTTCCAACGATCTGTCGTGGGAATGAGCACCGTCGCGTCGGCTGTTAGCAATTTCGTTATTTACTCGAATTAACACAAATATAGCCTACTACCAAAATAAATTTGTGTATAAATATAATTGTTGCTTACTTGTCATGTGCCAAATCCTGTTTTTCTTCTTAATATTCGATTAGAAACATTTTCTTCACAAAACAATTGACTGTGATAAAAAAATTATCATATGAAAAATGTTTGGCATTTAACTTCACTTTTTCACGAATCGAGAATCGAATTAGACGTGAAAGCGTGATAAAATTTATCACTTCACATCTTCACAGATTGGGAATGGACCCCCCGTTCTTATCTATTCTGTTCTAACTTTTTGGTCACTGAACAATCTTTATATTATCTACAAAAATGAATAACACTTTTCCAAAATAAATGCAATCCTACTGAATAAAAATGCACAATCCACGATTTTTAAATATGATTTATAAAAACATTTTACTTACGTTGAAACCAAATCTTCAGAAGTTGAATAGATTTTTGTATGTTTGTTATCTTCGAAACTTACGTCTGTAAAATAATTTGTTTATTTATTATCAAAACTTACCCTTTAAAATAGTTGAACAAAATAATGGTAACCTCTTAGAAATCACTTACGTTGAAACCAAATCTTAATAAGATTGTTTTTATACATTTAATACATTTTTATTTCTGAAATGAATTAATAAATTTTTGAAAGAAATTTCAATGGAAATGAAAACTCTGAGGAAAAACACTTGCTGCTATTGGTTGTAAAATTTGTTAAAAAACTTCTTCTTCCGCAGTTCAAAATTTATTTTTTTTTGTTCCTAAACCATCTACAAATGTACCCTTTTTATAAAAAGAAATATATTTATATTAAAATCGAAACAGTCGGACTCTACATATAAGGTCACACACAAAATTGAAACTTATTTTTATATATAGAAATGAATGTTATCCGAAAATGTAATTCTGTCAACTGTAATCGTTAATGGATTGAGTAATTCCATTTTGAAATTTACCAAACCACAATAAAGTTTTTTAACATAGCGATTTGAGAATAGCCCTCATTGTAACTATATTGTTATAAAATGTAGAAATACCTTTATATCCAGATAATGTATCGTGGTGATTGGCCTTTTTGGCCAATTATTTGTAGTTCTCATTTGTTCGTTAAATGTGGACATCATGAATGATAAAATCAGGCTTCCTCCATATATGTACAGAAACGTTTGTTTTAAATCCGCTTTATTAATTTCTTAAGTTCTTAAAAATAATACTCTGATGAAATTTCAAAATATGATTAACAATAACTTTTGCAAATTTGGTGTGATAATTTTTTTTTTTAAATCGAAGCTTCCTTTTTTTAGAATAATTGTTTGTTTTATGTCGAATTCCAAACAACCAGAAATTCGTTTTTCCTGAACACAATCGAATTATTTCTAAAGAAAATTTGTCAAAAAACATATCTTGCGTTTTTAGCAAGATTTCATACACTTTACACGCAAACTATTTCTTGCAAGTTCCTTACAACAAACGAAAAAATCGATTTGAAATGGTTGTTTGGAATTCGAAACTATAATACCTTTAACTTTTTCTGTGACATGCTCGTGTTTTACTAACGTATTTCTGAAATCACTGTTTTGTTCATTGTAATAAATTAGAATCTATCTAACTAACAGTCGCGAAATCACAGGAAACGTCATTTTGTCGAAAGCAATTGATCCCACAAAAAATAAAAATAAAAGGAATTAATAACAAAAAAAAAAATTGTATGGCCCATGGGGGGATCGAACCCACGACCTTCGCGTTATTAGCACGACGCTCTAACCAACTGAGCTAATGGGCCAGCTGATTTTCCTCCGAAAAAGAACATAGTTACGAAAAAAGTTTTATTTAATTTAAATTTCTTAAAAGTTTGCATTTAGCAGAAGTTTCTTCCTAAGCTTTTTGTGCTTCCAGTTTCAAGTAACTGTCTATAGTAACTCATTCATGTGGCCTCCGTGGCGCAATTGGCTAGCGCGTTCGGCTGTTAACCGAAAGGTTGGTGGTTCGAGCCCACCCGGGGGCGACTTCTTTTTTTCCAGTACAAAATCACAATAAAGTTTGTTTGCAACAAACAAAAATTGAACACTTAGAAATATTTTATGCGAAATTATTCAACGTTTTTGTAGCTAGGTACATTATGTAGACTCAAAAAAAAGGTGGGAAATTTATATAACTAGGTCTGCTTATCTTGTGAATTCGTAATAATTTGTGAACAGTTCTGGACGACCAATCGAGAAGGCATTATTTGTGTAGTAGAATGAAATAGTCGTATTGAAAATTAAAGACTTAAAGAAAGAAACGCAGCAAGGAAAATACAAAATGGAGAAGTGGAAAATATTAATTATATTCACTGGAACTCTCGGCTGAAGCTAATTTCTTCAAACTTGGTATTTAAGTGTCTTAGGTAATTGTCTCAAGTAGATTTTTAAATCATTTTCTTAGACCCAAAACGAACGGTAACTGCCATACATTTTGTCTACTATCTTTATTCTCTTGAAAACTGCTCTATAGATTTTGAAAAAAAAGTGTGATTACTACTTTAGGTAAAGTCTATTTTGGTTCAATTTTTACATATTTTGTTATTTTTTTTTAATTAAAAAAAGTGAATTTTTGAAAACGGATGACATTTTACATAAAATTGTCATACAAATTTTAGAAACAAATTAAAGAAATTAGGGTGTATTCATAGTCATTTTAAAACTGAGTCTAAGTTAAACCTAGGTTTAGTTGAATTTTCGGACGTTTTTTTTTCTATTTTTTTAAATTTATCATTCCAATACATTTGAAGCTCTTTGTGTAGTAACATTTTTTTTATATTATCTCAAGGGGTTGTGAATACCCTTAAAATGTTTAAGCACAGCGCGATCGCTTAGGAAAATGGGAGAGGATTTAATAGGAGAAACCGGTGCAATTAGTTTTGAATGTTTGAATATCATAATGGGAGGGGAAAATAGGGTCAGGTAAAGTGTTCCACATTCATATGGTGCGGCTAAAGAAAGAATCCCTATACTTGACAGTACGTTCGAAGTTGGGCTCAAGAGTAAGGGGAGGAATGCAACTGGCTATTTCATTAGAACATTGTCTATACAAAAAAAAGATAAAACAATGAAAGGCATGAAACATTGCGACTACTAAGACAAATTAATAATCTTATAAAAATATAAAACAAACAATTTGTAAGTAAAATCGGTCTGTATTCATTGAGCCAAAATTGTCTTAAACTGTAGTTTAGTAAAACCTGGGTTTATCAGCGACTATGTTTATGCCCCATTTTGTTTATAAAAATTTAGTAAAAAAAAACGACTTGAAATATAAGCTCAACAATATACAATGTGATCCAACATAAAAGCAAGTTCGATCCAGTTGGGCATTTTATTTTATTATATATTATTATTTGTAAATATGTATTAATTTCCAGTAATTTTTTTTTTACGGGTCGGCTTTGCGGGGGCTTAGCCCTACCTTTTATAGCCCCAGCTAAAAACAGATCTACTTCAAGGCGAGTTCAGGGCAACCCAAGGTTTCATAAAAAAAAACAGAAGTTGTTCACCAGAGTGACTTTAGGTGTTTTCAAAAAAAACTATTTAGGGCGATCTAGGGTGACTTCAGGGCTCAACGAACCTTTACCTAAACTAAACTGTATACACATATTTTTAGTATATATACGTACTTCATTGAATTCCTATGTACTTATGTAGACTCCCATACCTATACATATTGTGCCTTATCATAGTATCCGATCGGAACGGAATGAGTCGGAGAAATTTCCGTTCCAAACGGTTACTATGATTGGGTACATTATGTCTTAAAAATTCATAGGAATACCATATATAGGCGCATGGCATATGAAGTTATCTATGCATATCTACCTACATCCTACATTTTCATTAAATATGTACATACTTACCTAGGTTCCTTGCAATATGTAAGTAACACCTCCATAATTAACATCCATAATTTAGCTTATAAAATTCATAATACTAATAACCAAGGTAAACTTACCTACATCGGCTTTAAACCTTCTTAATGATAAGTATAGACTACCTACATACCTGCTAACAGCGACAATGTTAATGTGGTAAGCTACAAGAGCAAGTCGTACGATCCAGGCGTGCATTTTGTTAACAAATGTAATGTTTAACACTAAAAATTTCATATCTGTCGTTTTATTATATTGAAGATGGTCCATATCTTTGGTTACTTTGCAGAGCTACTTGAAGATCTGTGTACTGTATACACAAAAACATCGCCAGACCTAAAACGAACTATTTTACGTTCTATTGAAGTGCCAATCAAGAAGCTTGGCGTTGAAAATGTATTATTGCTGAAACTAATCGAGGATTGTCCCAAGGGAGTTGAAACCCTTGTTACAAGAATTATTTACATTCTTTCCGAGAGCACCGGGCCCACAACAAATCTAGTAAAAAAAGTACGCGATCTATATCAATCAAAAGTTAATGATGTTCGTCTGTTGATCCCCGTTCTGAGTGGTTTGACAAAGGCTGAGGTTTTAACTGCACTGCCAAAACTCTTAAAACTGAATCCTATAGTGGTAAAAGAAGTTTTTAATCGACTTTTAGGCATTGGTCCAGAATATGCTAATCAAAAAATGCCAATAACACCAAGTGAGGTATTAGTTGCACTACACACGCTCGACCAAACTAAATGTGAACTGAAGTATGTTGTAAAAGCTACTTCCTTGTGTTTAGCCGAAAAGGATGTCTATACACAAGATATACTTGGGGCATGTTTACAACAACTTGTTGATATTGTACCTATTCCTACGCTTTTCATGCGAACAGTAATTCAGAGCTTGGCTCTCTATCCAAGGCTTTCAAATTTCATCATTGGACTATTACAAAGGTTGATTTTAAAACAAGTTTGGAAGCAAAAACTCATCTGGGAAGGGTTTTTGAAGTGCTGCCAACGGTTGAAGCCGCATTCATCATCAGTTGTTATACAATTGCCATTGCCTCAGTTACAAGATGCTCTCAATCAATGTCCGGATCTCCGTGCACATCTTTTAGAATACGCAGAGTCTGTTGAGGAAAATCAAGCAGGAATTATATCGCAACAGACAATGGATATTCTGACTGGAAATGCTATGGAGGTCGTAATAACGGTAATTGTTTTTTATTAGTTTGTGTATTTATTGTAATACTTGCATATGTTTGTAATTTAATTGTTGTAAACAGGATGATTCTGGGGGATTTATGGCACTAGAAAATATTAAACTGGAAAAAGAGGATACCGCTGAACCATTTATACCGGATAATAGCCAGCCTCTTCCACCGGGTGAAGATTAAGTGATTTACAAATTAAGAGTGAATTAAGTAAACATGCCGATACAAAAACATAAATCTAATCAATAGGTATATAATACGTTCGAAGTAATAAAAATATGTAAAATTGATTGAAAAGTTGCATTAATTATTTTTACTTGCGATTAGATATAAGGCAAGTTATGCATTCGTAAAAAAAAATTCTAACAATCAAACATGACATTACGATCATAGCGAAGCCTAAAAAAGTGATTCCCTAAAAATGTCTGTCTGTCAGTCTGTCCGTCTGTATGTACAACGAGCTACAGCCTAATCGGCTTAAGCGATTGCCTTCAAATTTGGTATGAGTGATTATTTGGGCATTCCTCAGAGGGGAAATTGAAATTTTATTTTTAGGGCTAAAATCAACGGTACCTGCCATATGACCTTGAAGGAAAATCTTGTTTTTCTCTAAAACGGCTCCAACGATTTTGATAAAAAATTTTGAGAATTTTTTTGTTGGTAATAGCTATCATTTGATATGAAACAAGTTTGCAGGAAAGGTCTATTAACGGTACCTTTCATATAACGGTTTTTTTAATTTTTGGCTTTCTCGGTAACGGTACAATATATTTCTGTCAAATTTTATATCTGAGAAGATCTAAGTAGCTAAATTATTTTTGCATATCAAAATTTTGAATAACTTTTTTTTTAAATTAAAATAATTTATTAATTTTTTTTTTTGAAAAATCAATAATTTTAAAACTAATTAAAAAAAATAATTTTAAATTTTATATTCACATGAACTAAAAAATTGCATACCAAAATTTCAAAAGAATTTTGTTTTCAAAAAACGAAAAATAAAAAAAACAGGATTTCATCAAAACCCGTGCTACAATTTTCGAGATACCTTTTTATAAAATTTTAATTGATCCGTGGCATCTAAAGGCGTTCTTCGTTTTTTTTTCGAAAAACTGATTAAAGTGATGGTTTTGGCAGTTTAAATAAGTTTAAAAAACGATTTTTTCCCACCTATACACCATTCACTTTCATAATATACATGTATGTACTTGTACATATTTACATTATTACCCTCCTAATTTACATAATTAAAATCCATTTAAATATACATTTGTAGGTACCTATTTAACTATTCCTTGAATCATGCATTCGACAATTCATTATACTAAGAATCAAGGTAATATTACCTACATTGGCTTTAAATCTGCCTAGGATAACTATAATAGACTAGCTACCTACCGACAGCATCAGTGAGCAACACTAAAGTTGTTAGCTACAAGAGCAAGTTTGTACGGTCCAGTCGTGCATTTTATTTAACATCGACCTACTACGGATTATAAAGACAATGGTCAACATACCAAACGCAAATCTTGCCCAAAATATGCTAAGCAAACTGTTTATAAATGCAACAATGAATATTCCTCAAATGCATACTGTCCCCAAACGAAGTACCTACTTCCTAGAGTCTTTTAAGCGCAAATGTAAATGCATTCCTGAAAATGTTATATACAGTCTCGACTTTAATTGCATCAGATTTTTTTGTTTGGCAGGTCAGTGATTTTGTGTGTTTTTTATTAACATATGTGTATAATTTGTTTTTTATTTTTCTATAATTTCAAAAAATTGATGTTGCAACAGTTTGTTGATTAAACAACAATTTAAAACAAATAGGTATTAGGCTTTTGGCATTTCAACTATACTAATTGGAAATATTGTTTTTTTTTCAAATGATCGCTTTTGAGAATCACCCAAAGCGAAAGTGGTCGAAATTAAGGTATCGTTTTCAACGTGATCCACCACGCTTTTTGGAATCGGAATAAGGGGTGTGTTCCCGGACACCCTAATACTGCGAAAAACTGGGAATTTTTACGAAAAACTGTCAAATCCTGTTCCCGTATACCAAATGTTCGTAAAATTTTTTTTTTACAGAAGATAGCGCTCATGAGAGAGTCAAATATTTCGCCGGGCTGCGAATTTTAGTCCAAAAAATTTCTTTGGGCAAATTAGGAAGACTGTATCTAAGCTGTCAGTTGCCAGGTGTGTCATTACAAAAGTTGAAAATAATCGAATTGATCATTTGGTAACATATTCGTGCAATAAATTAAAATTTGTGTAGCAAATTGGTTATATGTATTAATCAACAACTGTTAAACATTTTCAAAAATACACTTGTTTTGACATTTAAAAATTGTTCAAAATTTTTGTTTAATGCGCTCCCGTACTTCGTTGAAACTTTGTCGCTCTCTGAGCAATTTTTACACCCAATCTTAAAAAAATGGCAGTCCTTACATTTTTGTGCACAAAGTACGCGAGTATATTTATGGAGGTCATTGACTTGCTATATATGGACTGCTAGTCGATTGGCATTTAAATCCAAAAGCTCCAATCAACACGGTCCCTCTTCTTTGGTAGCAAAAAAAAACATTTTACAAGGTCATCTTTCGCCATTGGGTTGAATTATCAGTTTCCGGCATAGAAACTAGTGCCCTAGTTTTTATTACATTTGATTTAAATTTTTCTAAAACGACATGTAATTTAAACTGTAACTTTTTTTACACAACGATTATTTATTAAGTCAAATTTTGAACAAAGATTCAAATAAATAATATCTATCATCTGCAAAAATTTCAGACTTCTAATCTAACTCCTAAATATATAGATAAAAAGAGATAAAATTCAAGGAACCCTTTTTCTTTAACTACTAGATTTACGACGCGATTAGGGTTTCTGAAAAAAAAACAGCTAAGTACCGGAAATCAAATGTCATTATGAGCCTGAGGGGCTGAGTAAATAATAATTTTATAAACAGCACTTTTTTAAAATGACAGTAACTTCCTTTTTAAGTAAATTGATTGGTAAGACCTTAAAGTACTATGCACATGGGACCGACAAACGAATATTCGTCTGTGTTGACATTTCGCTGGCATTTTTTTTTATTCGTTACGAATATTGATAATAGGTTCGTTCGTTGAACTTTACCTAGTGTCGGCCTAGGTTTTTCAGTTCTCAAACAATACCCGGGGGCCATTAATTGTATGTTGCAGAAAAGCAAGTTATGTCATTTAATAATTAAAACTTAAAATATATTAAATTTAAGTTATTAGTGCATTTGCTTTGGCCCTAAGTACAATCCACAACTTCACAGGTTTCCATTTTGAATGTCTGTGTCTGAAAATTAATTTGAGTATTCTTTTATTTCCATTTTAAAAAGAACAAATCAACTCAGATCGCATGTGATTTTGACGTTTATTCATTTAACTCAACTTGCCCCAGCTAAAAACCTAGACCTATACTTCAGGGCCAGTTGAGCGCGACCCTGGGTTTCAAAAAACACAGAATTTGCTTATCGGGTGACTTCAGGTTTTTCAAAATACGATTTAGGGCGACTTCAGGGCTCAACGAACAAACTTAATCTGATTTTGAGGTTAGTCGCGTATGAACACATTTTTCATTTAATGTCGTTTTTATTTGGCAATCCGGAATTCTTCTCCGATCCGGGATCCCAACTGAACACTTGTGCGATTCTGACGATTCTGAATTTTAATGAGATTGTATGAGTGAAAATAATTGTGTACGTGAGAATATTCAAATTCAAAAAATATGTTTGTTGCACAATTATGATACAAAAAATGACAACGGTTGAGTTTGACGTTCAAGTATATGAATATGTGAGTGCTTCTGGTTCTGTTGCTGATTTCAAATCCAGAAGCAAAATTCTCTTCTTTTCAGAATTAGAACTGTCATTTTTTCCCAAGTGAACGCTTTCAGAAGAGTCCGGAAGACTTCCGGATTGCCAAATAAAAACGACATAAGTGTGGATGGTATTTGGAACGTGAATAAAGTTTGACTGTTCGTAAGGTTAGGTTAGGTGCAGATGCAATTCGCGACGAGCAATATTGTTTTCTTAAATTTATCTTGTTTTTGCAATTAAAAACTAATTTTTTTGTATCTGAATATTAATATAAATTATATTTTTACTATTTTGTTTAGAATTTAGGTTGATAAGCTATTTTAAATCGAATTTATTCGTTAATTCGGAAGTCATTGGTCGCTCCCATGTAAATAGTTCTTAAAGCTCGACATATAGTAGCGAGCCAAATCGCTGCCTTGATTGGTTAAAGTTTAGCTTTATAAACGTTTGTTTAGCATTAAATTAACTATTTTTTAATTGCCAAATGGAAGTCGGAAATCCTTGAGCCCAATGGATCGCTTAACAGTAAAAAAAAATACACTTCTCTTAGTTTTAACTTGGTATTTTATTCATTTTTTTCCTTCTTGTTTATAGTTTTAATTCAATAGCACATTCGTTAATATTATTTTTTTTTAAACATGACTTGGTTTTGAAAATTTTCTAATTATGACTTCAAAATCATCATAATTCATATACACGCTTTATTTCAAAATGTCCATTCCAATGGGATAGATACAAAATAAATACAAATTATGTTTTATAATGATTAATTCTACAAAAAAATTCCTATTACAATTACAAATTACATACAATTGATTACACAAATGCACAATATTTATTAATTTTTTTTATTTTATCTCAAGCTTATCACGGTTACCAAAAGTTTCTTAACGGAATTTATTCCATTTGTATTTCATTTTATTAATAAGATTCTCGTTTTTAATTTAACAAGAAAGTTATGAAATCGTACCTATTCAAAAATTTAATAGTTTTTTATTTGTTTATTTAAATTCCAATGGAAATCATTGTTCTAGATATTTTGCGTATTATATTTTTGCTAATTTATTTTTGTGTAATGAAATAGTTAAATTTTCTTTTGTTTTACTTACTTGAAAGTATGACTTTTCAATGCGGAAATTTGATGTTTCGAATTTAAATTATACACATATTTACATGGATATATGGCGAGTTTTGAGTTCCAATTATTTGCTACAAAATCCAATTATTTTGAGCTAAGTTTTTTTTAGCCTGCTTATCTATTTCATCGTTTAACACTATTTATTTGCTGGCTACAAATGTTTTAAGTTTTTTTTGTTGTGTAAAATGCATCTATCATTTTTTATTATACTTTAAATTGTTTGCATATGCTATTTTTGTGGTATTAAGAAATAAAATAATAATTATCATTCATTGCCACTACTTGCAAATAAAATAAACGTTTTTGTCTTAGTTTTCATTTCGTCTATTTATAAAACGTTCCAATTCTTAGATCCAAATATTTTCATTGTTGACCTTGGAATGGAAATATCGACCATTTGGTTAAATCAGGGTCCTTAAGGAATTACGATCACCAGAAAACGGCCATCTTTAAAAAAACGACTACCGTTAAACTATTCGTAAGGTATCTATAATGAGGGATTTTGAACAATAATGGTAATTTGTAATACGGGTCCAATTCTTCACTAAAAATCCTGCAAAATCTATTAATCTTTTTTTTTTTGAATTTCCATCGGGCAAGCTTGATTCGCAAAACAATTTTATTTTTTCATCAGTTCGTCGTGATGGTTGAAATTATCGTTTAAATAATTACAACGGTGTTATTAAATAAATCTAAGAACTCTTGTGCAAGCATTACACCAAACAAATATAATTTGTTCAAATACATTTCAGACATATTCATAACTCGAAAAATATTATGGGCCCTATCGTGAATTTTGTTTCCCACGGAATATTTTATTCAATCGAAATTTGTCCTGCTATCGTGAATCTCCCACGGAATAAATTTCCCTCGAACAAAAAATCGTATGAAATGATAGCAACATTCCCTGGGAAAGCTTATTCCCGATGCCAATAAATTCCGAGGAAAACTTTTGAGCATCATTAACGTTCCCAAGATTCGAATTGGAGAATAATTTCTAGGGAATTTTTTATTCATGATAACCCCCATTGCCCGTAAAAGATGGTACTTATTTCCGAAACTAAATCATTTGGCAATTACATAAGGTTTACCATCCAAAGTTGCATAACTTGAAAAATCCTTGTTGTTAGAATTCAAGTCAAATTGATTTTATTTATGTAGCAAATCCTAATTTTTATGTAGAGTTTGTAACATAACGCAATTTTAATTGAAGAACTACACATTATCCATAAAATGTGCAAAAATGAACAGTTGACGCCAACGCGATGCCAGAACTTTGAATTGTGAACGTTTGAAGCAAATGATCGAGCATTATGACATCATTGATGCCCTTGTAAATTTACCTAATTGCACCCCCTTAAAAACGGTTATATTGTTTTGTAATTTTAGATTTTAAGCGAAAGAAGGTAATTTGAAAACTGTAATATCGAAGAAACTCCTAAACCCTAAAAACTCGCCAAAGAATAACTTTGTTGTTATGTTTTGATTATTATAATTTTTAATCGTTTTTAATTAAACGTACACAAACGTATTTGTTGTATTTTAACAAAATGCCAAAATTATCATTGCGTGACCCAAATAACCTAAGTGTACATCACACAATTGAACACAAAATTAAAAATCTAATTACATCAACTAAGCTGATTTTAATAAACTGAAAATTATGCCGGACTCAATGAAATTTTCATTTTTTTTAATATAAAATAATATTACAACGTAATACGTTGTATGTAGAGTATCAGTTTTTAAGTCGTGCATGCAACCAATTTCCAAAGAACCTTTTCAATATGCTAAAAAAAAAACTGGATGAAAAAGAAACAAAATCATTAAATAAAATAAAACAAAAATAATCCTTTTTTGAAATTATGTTTATGTATTATTTCTGTTTATTTAGGCTCTTGTATTTTTGTTTAAAACTAAGAAAAATAGATCCACACAAAAAAATCAACTTTGTACAAGTGTGTTTTGTTTGAAAAAAAAAAAATTGCGGGTAACATTTATTGATATAAATTCCAATAATAAAATATCTTAATAATTATAAATATTTTAATCGAAAAACGAAAAAAAGTTTAACAAATTAATATTATTGTTGTGCTTTTTTCTACGTACATAAAATTGACACAAAAATAAACTGGTTCATGTTTGCAATTTAAAACAAAAACTTTCTTTGCCATTTACGAAAAAGTATACAAGATCAAACCATAAATATTTACATATAATTGCGTAGTTAAGTTTTTACTTCAATATGATTCTTGAGACAGAGTTTAATACGATAATGTATAATTTAAAAAAAAGCCAAATAATTTTGAAATATATATGAAACGAAGTTAGTTTATTTTGTGTGATTGAAAATTAATTAATTCAAGAATATACCTATTGGAAAAAGAATGATTGAAAAATTAGTGCTTTCAGATATCTTGACAGATTTAGATTCTTCGAATATAAACAGGAAACTATAAACCGTCAGGTAGATATATTATGGTTTCTGATTACACTCTGTTAGTTTAATACTCTTATTTTCTGTCTTATTTTCTTAAACGAAAGTATGTAGTCGACGATTCACAAATTACTGACTCTCAAAATCAGTATTACAACCTCATTTTTTCATTAAAGTTCATAAAAGGAACACCTCAACGCGACTTTGAATATCCTCTTTGGGGACGTATCATATTCATACTTCGCCGGACCTGTGCATAGATAACATTAATATCTTTTCAAAAGTTGATTTTTCTAGATCTTTTGTTATGGCTGATAATGTTTGGCCATTGCTTTCGGAATAATATGCAAGAAAATATTCATTGTTCGTGTTTCCTAATTCTTAATCCAATATTATATGTTCAAAAAGTTTATTTTATTGTAATGAAGCTTGACGTCTTTAGTAGAACATTGATTCTGTATGAATTGTTTCCACTTCAAAACAATGAAAATAGTGTACTTTATTTATTAAAAACATAAGCAAAAACTCTGTCGGTAAAGTTTCGTAACATCAAAATAAACCAAGTATCAATCAGATTTTCAAAATTTATAGGCATAATCATTTAAATAAATCCCTCCAACACATTATTTTTTACACTTTACAATAATTATCGTTTAAAATTTTTTTGTATGTCTACCTCTTTGAGGTGTTTACTTATACAATACACATAAATAGTATTTATTTATAACTAAAAGTAAAAATATACAAAAATAATAAGACTTAAACAACTACAATACGTTATAATTATAAAACACACATTCAGAGTTTTAAGCTTATCTTTGCGAATTTCGTCTTAACACAAGACGGACAATTCTCACTACCAAATATGTTATTGCTATTTATTTTTTTTAATTTGTTTATATTATTACACATTTTTTTTTATTTAGTTTGTTTTTCTTTTCTCTAATGTTTGTAGCAATATCACAAAATTTTCTCATTAAATATAGTTATTAGGTTTATATTTATATATATATATATTTTATATAAATAAATTGATTATATATTATTCATTCGGTTAATTTGCAATAACAAATTTTAATTGTTGTAAAATGTTGTATTCAATTTGTATTAAAAAAAAACTGCGTTTTCATTATAAAGACCTGTTATGTTTTCTTATTTGTTTCGTGTACGAAAAAACATTTTCTTTTAATCGAAATAGAGTCGTTTCCAACTTTAAGTTGCGTGCATAGTTTTTTTTCTATCCAGATTAAAAGGTTTTTTTTCTGGATTTAATACAACTTTTTTAATCGAACTCTTTTCGGTTTGACCAAAGTTTTGTGTTATTTATTATTTATATATTCTAAATAAAACAAAAAAAATCCAAAATTTGATTTTGAAAACTTCCAACTGATGTTGGTCGGCGTTTTGAATTTGGATTATTTTTTGTTGACGTTGTTGTCCATTTATTTAAAATATTTCAAAATTCTCCTAACTTTTTTGGAGTAAAAGAGTCATTAAGATTCACGTTCCTTTTTTACTTTGACCTCTTCGCCTAAGATCGTCGCAATTTCTCCTTGCATAAATGCCCATGGTATAGTTGAATTGGCTAACGGACAGCGCTCACCACTTGGACAGTAGACTTCGTTACCGGAGCCCTAAAGGAACAAAAATAAATAATTTTAGAAAAAATTAAATATTAAATAATTAAATAAAACTATGTACTATATAATGGAACTGATTTTGATATTACGTTTGAAGAGTTCCCACAAAACAACATTTTTTTTGCCTTGTACTAAAAAAAACGGCCATGGGTTTATTTTAAAGTTTTTTTTTAGAATGTGTGTGTTTTTTTAATATTTTACGTATTATTTATTTTTTTTTAAATAAGCTGTACTGATATACAGGAAATTGGTTTTGAATATTTATCATCAATTACTACTCTTTGTCTTCTACCAAAGGAAGATATCCAGTTCAACATTGCAGAATGAAATCCAATTTTGTTTTAGTTTTTTCAATAAGTAAATGATGGTTAACTGAGTCAAAGGCTTTGTGTTAAAATCAGTACATATAACATCGACCTGGTAGCGCTCTTTTCAACTTCGTTTAAAGAAGTGAAGTAAGCTAAATTTAAAGTCATTCATTCATTGAAATTCCGAAATATATTCTTTGACGTGAAACTCAAGTTTAAATTTATCTATACCTTCCAAAAGTTTTGGTATTGAGCAAGATTTGAAAATTAGAATTAGAAAACATGTTCTTCTTATATTGAGGAATATATAAGTTGCATTGAGCAGAGAATTATTAAGAATGAGATGCAGTGGATAATGATCATATCACACTGCTAACGCTATTAGACTTTTCAAAAGTTTTTGACACTGTAAGCCCTTCACTTCTATGCAAAATAATGTTGGCTTTTCATTAAAATCCTGTAAATTAGTTCATTTGAATCTTGGCGGAAGCAAAAATGCGTAGTTGTAAATTAACAAATAGAAGAAAACGCAAATAATATCTGTATATTATTTTTGTTTTTGGTTTAGTGGACTGTGTGGATTTAAGTCAAATTGAAATATTTTATGACCTTTAGTCCAAAATGCGTTTCGACCGGACACGATAGTTGGGCTCATCAGTTAGATGCTAACGTGTCCTTCTAAGACGCACTATTTTTTGGTCGATGACTACCGACTCTAATAAAATTTGCAACACATAAATACTGCATATTTGACCAAATTCCCCTAGAAAAATATAATTTGCAGTATGTATGTGCTGCAAATTTTATTAGAGTCGGTAGTCATCGACCAAAAAATAGTGCGTCTTAGAAGGACACGTTAGCATCTAACTGATGAGCCCCACTATCATGTCCGGGCGAAACACATAAAATATTTCAATTTGTTGTAAATTAACGTTCTTCCACATTTCTCAATGTCTTGGCTGGACTGCCCCAGGAATATATCCTTGGACCAATTCTCTTCTCACTATATATAGACGAATTGCGACATGTTGTTAAAAATTGTATAATTCATCGTTATGCTGATGATGTGCAGCTCCTTATAAGTCGATAATTTGTAGCGAAAAAAGATGCCGTAGCTTTAATGAATGAGTACCTGGACCGGTGCGAATTTAGGAATAATCTTAAATCGTACCATTACATGGAACGACCATTTTAATAGTGCCATTTGAAAAGTATATAGTAGTTTCGTGCTGTCAAAACTCTTACTACCTTTGTTTTTTCACATTATCATATTTAACACATTATACAAATTAACAAATTAAATAGAATCTCCTTTTTCTGTTTTTTTAGTTAATTTAAATTTAAATTCCTAAATTTAATTTAAAGGCTTGCAAAACTTTATAAGACTTCATGTCTTCTCTGTAAGCGATTTTGTAACAAACAAAATACAAAGACAAATTGTATGTCCTTTAAATCTTTCATTATTTTCAACCCATAAACCCCTTACAGTGCGCGCAATACAACAAATCGTGTTCAAAATTGAATTTTCCAAAAAAAAAATATCTAAAGCTAAAGCTAAGTATACATGATTGGAAGATCTTCCAATATTGTCCGAACTGTCAAAAGTCTTCCAATAGCAACCAATGAGCTGAAAATTGCCAATTTTGGTTGATTTTATCCAACAAATAGACAATTTATTGGTAGAAAATTGGCTGACAATTGCCGACAATTGTTTGTCTTCCAATTAAAAATTGTCTGTTTACACGGTTAGACGACTTTAGAAACAAAAAATTGAAATACTCATTGGATTGGAAGACAGTTTTCTCGACAGATGATGGAGAATATGAAACTTTATTTTAGAAGTGAAGTATTAGGTCTGATCCAGACTTTTTTTGGGCAGAAATTTGTAGATTGTCAAAACTTGAAGAGTGGGGATAAAATTCTCTCATTGAGAAATAAAGTCCGAAAAAGTCTGGAACAGCTTGTGCACAATTTTCTGCCAATTTTTAAACGTCAACACATTTGTTTTTTTTTTATTTCTTTATTTGATGTAAATTCACATTTTTTCTCTTCAAACTAATTATTATGTATTTTGGTGTTTCTAAATTAATATATTTGTTCAACAAATATTTTACCACCCCAACTACGAACCGTTTTTTTTTTTCGTTTATGACAAACGTCAGTCTGACAATTGTAATTTTCTGCCCACAAATTGCTGCCCACAAAAATTTATTGGGCAGGAATTGGCAAGAAATTGTCAGGAGGGGAAATATTTTACTCTCTCAAGAGCGCTCTCTTCTGCCAAAAACTACCAAATTTGTAAGTCTGGAACAGGTTTTGGCAGAACCTATTAGTGAATGTAGAAGTAGCTAGTTTTGAAAAAAAAAAACATTTATAAAATATAAAAAAAAGTGAAAAAAAACAGCATCGGCTTAAAGAACTTCCAGTAGATAGAGACATTCGTCCCCTGTCCCGATTTTGTTTTGCATCTTCTCAAGGTTATAGTTTAAGGTAGTGCGGAGGTTCGACCATTTGGCTTTGCATTCGTTGATGGCCATCTTAATAGTGTCCCCGTCACCAACGCCTTTCCAAACTGTGTCGACAATCGTCCAATTATTTGATAATAAGAAAAATTGTGTGTTTAGACGAGTTCACACGATTGCAAGAAGTCGGCCAATTTTTGGATAGAAAATTGGCAGACGATTGGCGTCACATTTTTTTTTCTGTCACATTTGACAGATATAAAACTGGCTGTTTGATAGAAAATTAGTAGAATTTTTTTGCGAAAAATCTGCCAATATGTATTCGAACCGTGTATACTTAGCTTAAGTTAACTTTTCTGTTCAAAGTTGTTTTAACAATTGTGATAATATCTTGAAGAAACATTCAATCGGAATTAACATTTCTTGACCGAAATTTAAACCAAAATCTGATCAATATTTTTAAAATGGGAAATAAGACTTAAGAAAGAGCCAATAAAAAACGGTAAATTTACTTACATTTTGCCTTTTAATACTTTCACGACTGCAGGGGAAACAAAACTTGTGATGATTAACAGAAGGACATTGCACAAAATGCGTGTCTTCGAGCCTTTCTTGACACAACGTACATTTAAGAGTTGTATTCTGTGCAGAGGCTGGTGCTTGAGCTGCTGACGTAGGTACTGCATTACCAGGTGGACCGCCGCCATTGGAGTTATTTCCGTTGCCAGTTGACCCACCATTATTCACTCCGACATTTCCACTCTCTGAACCGTTCGAACCAGGCGGCATTGAACCCCCGCCAACTGATGCAGGCCCGACTTGAGGTCCTTGATTCGATTGGGCCTCCGTGCTTGTGACTGTAGTGCTGGATACATGCCTTGAGCCTGATGATCTGCGACCAGAAGATGATCCTAGAAAAAAAAATAAAGAGAAAATAATTTTTTTTTTGATTTGTGTAATTATTTGACAATTCGACTAACCAGAGCTGTTTGGCGAATGTTGGCTGCCTCTTGACGCCGTCCTCGGTGGTGGTGGTCCTGGTGGGCTTGGGCCATTTCGAGGGCTACCCGGAGGTAATGTCTCTGTAATTGACATTAAATTAGCCATCGGACTTTGAGCTAACTGAGTGACTGAAGAGGCAGATGTTAATTGTGGCAGAGGTGGTGGTGGTATTGATTGTGGTTGTGATGTTGGTAATGCTGGTGGCGTTGAATTACCCAGCGACACAGGCGGATGTGGCATTGTTGGATAAACTAAAATTGAAATCACCATTGGTATTTTTGATACATCGAAAAGATTGATAAACAGTTTTTTTTTTTTTTTGGAAGATAGAGGATATAAGAACTCCTAGGACATACAAAATTGTCCCTAGTTTTAATTTAAACACAATTTAAGTAGCATGAAACCATTGGTGTTATATTTAATGTAAAAAAATTATGTAAACGAAAGTGCCACTTCAGGAGTTGGTGGAGTTTTGGTGTATTGGGAGGATAAGGTATTTAAATCTGCACTCATCAAATTAGAAAATAATTTTTAATTAAAATTTTTAATTAAAATATAATATGGTAAAGTGTAGATAACAGAATTAGAGGACATGCAAAAAAACTATTAAAAAAAAGCGTATGGGAAGCGCCTAAAAATTACATAAGAAAAGATTTGTTATTATACTTATATTTACGTATATTTAGGCAATTTTTAATTTACAAAAAAGTTATAAATTTTTTTCTAAGCTAAGAAAATCAACAAATCGATATCTTTTTTGAAAAAAAAATAAATTTTTGTATCGTTCGTTGAACTTTACGAACCCCAAGAGTTGTCAAAAAAGCTAGGTTTTTCGGTTCTCAAAAAGCACCTGAGGGTCATTACTGTTTATGTTGTTGGAAAGCAAATTATGTCATCTAATAATTAAAATATCGTCCTTTTCGATAGGTAATCCGGACGAACTGTCCGATCATTGCTTCAATTTTCAACACATTGATGGTATTTTGATTTACTATTTCGTATACATACATATATATTCAATTTTTAATCGATTTTTGAACGCATTATTTATTATTCTTCGAAAAAATGCTTTGAAAAAAAGAGAGTTAAAAAATATCGATATTTCTGATTTGGTCATTTCTGACATTGTTGGTTTTCAATATCAGGATTATAGTTGACATTTAATTAGAGTTTGACATTTAGTGGGTGTGTGAGTGTGCGTGATTCTGGTTTTAATTCTGACTTCAAATTCATAAGGAAATTTCGCTTCTATCCAGGAGAAGAACTGTCTTTTACTACCTATCGAACAGTTTCAGAAGCATTCGCAGCCTTCCGGAAGATCGATCGAAAATATGTTTAAATTTAATTCCTTAGTGAATTTGGTTTGGCTCCATACACAATCCACAACAATCAAAGGTTTCTATTTTATATTTCTGTGTGTGAACATAAATTTCAGTACCCATTCTTTTATTTTCCATTTTAAAAATAACAAATTGCATACAAAACAAGAATTCATAACAAAACAAATGTTTCAGATTAGCGATCTTCATCGATATTAACGAAACATCGACGTTAAAAAAAAAATCGATGCTTCAACATGGATGTTAAAGGAAGGGATTAAGGAAATCTGTTCGATGTTTCCGATTCAATAATTATTATAAACATCGATTATAAGTCTTCGATGTTAACGTCGATATTATATTGCTCATCCCTATTTCAAATCGCATGCGACTTTGACATTTTATTAATTTACATCACTCTGCCCCATTTAAAAACCTACTTCAAAGCGAGTTCATGGCAATCCCAGGTCTCAAAAAGCACAGAATTTGTTCAAAAGGGTGAGTTCAGGATTTTAAATACGATTTAGGGCGACCCAAGGGTGAATTCAGGATTAAACGAATGTTTTTTTTTCTCATTTTAAATCTTTTACGTATTATACCTTTGAAAACGTTCATACTTGTATAGGAATTGTAATTTTAAAGTACCATTGAAAACTAGTTTTGAACAAAATCAATAATAAGGTCGTTAGTGCTTTATATTTATCGGACAAATATGGTTTGTTTATGCATGTGTGTACATGAATATTTACAATCATTGATAACTCTATGGCTGATTAGATACATTTTGGCTTTTCAACTAGAAGCTTCTGTTTATTTTGCCTAATACATATACTTAATTTTGCTCACAATAAAAACTCTACTTATGTAGGTACTACCTATACAATATACCACCCTTTAACCTTATCAATGATATACAGTTAAGGGAAAGCATCCCGCAGGTATAAGATTATGTTATGAAACGAAATATTAGAATGACATATTAAATTTCGTTCAAGGAATTTAAACCCTTATTTAAATGCCAAAGTTTAAGGAAATTTAGTGAAATAATAGGTTATATTACGCAAGCAGAGAATTGAATGAGTGGCACATTTTAGACGATTTATTAAGTAATTTTATATATGTATGATAATAGATTGAAATTAAATCGTACGAACTTGCTCTTGTAGACAACAACTTTAATGTATTTAAACATTGACGCTGATATGGGTAGATAGTCTAGTTATCATTAGGTAATTTTAAGGCCGATGTAGGCAAGATTATGCCTTGGTGTTTAGTATAATGAATTGTCGAATGGTTGATTCAAGGAGTAGTTACATAGGTGCCTACCTAAATATGTATGTGTATTCAAATCAAATGAAATATAATTAGATAGAAATAAATTATTCTTTTATGTACCTATAACAATTGAAAAAATTTTTAGGAACAAAAATTTTAAAAGAAGTTTTTTTAATAATGCAAATTCTGTATACTAATATTACTGATTTACATCAGCCAAGTAGAAGACTTAGCACTTTTATATTTGGACCTGTTGAATTATTGATTCAAAACCGCCTTTAGTCCTACAAAAAGGCAAATGTCCTCACTATAGTCAACTGATGAGTAAAGTGAGATCGCCGGGATGAAATACCAATTTTTGTAGGACTAAAGGTCGTTAAAAGCTTTTTTGAAATTTTAAACGTCAATTTAGAGTAATTATTAATATTACATACATATAAAATTTTAATTTCAAATAATTCAGTGACTCGTTTTTGAAAAATCGGTTTTTTCAAAAAAATAATATTTATTCATTTTAAAGATCGAAAAACATTTTTTTAGAAAATTCCAGTTTTATTAACACATTTGTATAAAAAAATAATTTTAATCGGTTCATCCAATCGTCAGAAAGTTGGAAATATATAAAAAAAGTGGTTCATACAAGTGGACAACATACATTTTTTTATAAACATTTTTGCAGCCGTTTTTGAGAACATTTTTTTTCATTTTTCTAACATTGTGTTTTTTTTTAAGTGGCCGCGAGTAAAGCTTTTCATCGCAAAGACATCTCTTAATGGACAGCAATTCGAGAGATCATTCTAATATTCTGAACACATTCGGATGAAAATTAGGACGTTCTATACTGGCTAAGAGAATATGTGATATCCACATCGGGTATTCGTATCTTCTCAGACAGTTAAACAGCTCTCAAATTACTTGGCAATGCTTCCACAAACTCTATAACTACCGCAACTGTCGATCATCTCTCAAGAAGATGACAGAACAGTTTAACATTCACCTGACTTGGGTACCGGGACACAGAGATATCTGGGGAAACTGCAATGCTGATGAACTCGCCAGAAATTGAACCCTAATAGCAGTTCTACCTAAACGCTACATATAAACTTATGTTATAATAAAACGCCGCAAAACAAACAAATATGAGATGGTAAAACATCACTGCTTGACTGGCTACTAAACAGATCTGACCAAAAATAGATTCAAGACGCTCAAAAGGTCTGCTCTCTTTGAGCAGGAAACATATTGGTTCCGTAATAGGTGTCTTAACTGGACACTGATTAATTTGCACGCCACGAACACGCAGGAAGATTAAGCGTACTCAACAAAGACTTTTGGAGAAGTTGCATGAATGAGGAGGAAGAGGAGGCTGTCTCCCATCTCTTTTGCTCATGTCCTGCTCTCTTACATGGACGTATATTACATCTGGGAAAATACTTTTTCAACGACTCCAGTGATCTAAGACACATAGAGATTTACCAGCTACACGCTCATTAGAGTTCCAAATGGATTAATTAAAGAGATTATATCTCTTCACGTGGTATTAAATGGACCTATCTGTGTGTCAGCCGTTTTTCTGACAGCCACTTCAACCTAACCTAAACTATCGTTGCTTATTGTTTTCCGAAAATAAATTTTTTTAGGTATTCATTATTAATAATTAACTGATATTTTTTTTTTTATAAAAATCTTTGTAGCCATTTTTGAGAAAAATAAGATTTACCTTTATAAGTAAAAAATGCATGGAAGTACCGTTATTTTTGGTCTTTAAAGAAATTTAAAAACCTCAAGGCATATTACCGAAAAAACATTATGTACAAAGTTTGACGAAAATCCATCTATCCATTTAGGCTGTAGAGTAGACTCGTGTTTTTATGAGCCGATGTCATAAACAAATTTATTTTCATAGTTATACACATATACATTTTTAGTTAGATCATGCTATTGCTCCCTTAAATTTTCTATTTTAGTTTGGTATAAAATTTGTGAGTCAGCTGTGTGCGTTCTATTTTAAATTATAAATTCTGTAAATGCTTTCGAAATATTCAGAAGGTAGGTACATAGTTATCAATAAGTGGAGAAATTCGTTAGTTCACCATAGCAAGACTTCCACTAGGTTTTTAAGTTGAGTTGACTTTTAATAAATTTCAGGTATCTATTCAAAATATGTTGTCGTCGCACACGCATGTAAACAAATGTTTTTTTTTTAAGATTTGGGGAAATGAAAAATAATGCCAATAAAAACAAATACCTATACATACTTATATATACGTACTACTTATGTGTGTATGTAAATAATGATTTTTAATTTGGTCGTTAGCCTGCGTGATGGTAAAAGTTGACACAGATTATGTTTTTACAGTACCTACATACATCCAGCGACAAAAAATATACCCTCGCATTGATCTTTCTTCAAATTCGTTTGTCTTTCCCAACCACTTTTTTCTCTTCTTTTAATATTTTGTTGTTTAATTTGACATAAAAGCAGTCAACAGAGAATTGTGCGTGTTAAGAACAAGTTTTCACATAAAAGGTAGAACATGACTAATTTTTTATTTTTTTATTACTTAAAAAATATAATATTTAAAAACTGCTTCCTTTGTTGTAGCTTTTATTTTAAAATATATAAATAACATTATAGAGAGAGAGGCCCAGGGCCGGCAAACATACATACGTCATTTTATCATAGCTGATTTTTTTTCTGTGAATAGATACCAAAGTAGATAAGAAAGAATGGACATTCCGAATTTTCAAAGCTGGGGCTTTTCGGAGATATGCAGTTTTAACAGTGCATTCTCAACTACGTTATTTAATCAAAGCTGATTTTTTGATATGTTTAATGCGTTATATACGAGTACACTGTTCAAATGCATGACATGCACGTCCGAGTTTATTAGTAAATTCAAATTGAACTTATATATACACACTTCAAGCATGAGTCTTCAATCTTTTATTTATACATCCATGTGCGACGTTCTTGTATATAAAATAGACTTTTTTAATTTTGTCCGAGTAATTTGTTTTTGTCCATTTCATCTTACAATTTTTGTTTCCTATTTTAATATTTAAATCGTTAAATTCCAATATAATTTTTTTTCCATTTTTTACTCTCCGATTCCTATTTACTTATTGCTTCAACGTACTATACGCAAATGAGCCAAATAATGCATGAGCATCAATCTTGCATATACACTATTTCAATGCAGTACGCTTGATTGAAGTAAAATCAAAAAGATTTCATTTTACTTCAATCATACACCCAATCTATACGTGTGCATTTTTCACTAATACACTTGCACGTGCATGTCATGCATTTGAACAGTGTATATATCTAGCTTAAGTGGATAGTGTCTCAAACTTTGTTTGACACTTGTCAAACCCCCACAGTGGGGCGTTTCGTCTGGCAGACACCTTTAAGGTGACATCTTATATATGCCACTTTGACATTTACAAACGTCAAAAAGTTATGTTCGCTTACTTTTTTGCGCTATTTTAGGCGTGTTCAGTTGTAGTTTATTAATTTGGTTATCGTTTGGTAACATAAATCAATTTTTGATTTAGATCTGTCAAAAAACTGATAACTGGCCTTCGATTGGCCAAATAAATTGATTTATTTTTTTGATTTTAAGTCAATTTTGCAGATCTGGATTTTTCGGCAGATCTACCCCTCTTTACTAACCACCACCATGCATTATAATTGACAGCCATCAGTTTGACAAGACAGCTGATACCCATAGCTGGTTCACAGACACAAATATACACCAATATCAAATATCAAAATATAAATTTACCAAACGAAAACCCCATAAGAAAATAGATTTCTCAAATATAACAGCCTTACACAATTTGATTGACTCTGAAGTTTTTAATTGTGTTCGATACTCTTTGGGTAGAAAATAGCGCTCGTGAGAGTAAAATATTTGCCATTTCTGACAATTTCTGCCCAAAAATTTGTTGTAGGTAGCAAATTGTTGACAGAACATTTACAAATGTCTGGTTGACGTTTCTGTTCGTTTTAGAGTAACATCTGCCATTTTCAGGGGTTTAGAACGCTTCCGGAGGACCAATCGAAAAGGTCATGAATGAAGTGAGAAGGTTCGTTCGTTGAACTTTATTTTTGTTTTGTTCGCATTTAAATCAAATTCTGACGCGTAGAAATCAATTAACGAGCTGATCTAAGCGCAACCTAAATTCCAACAGCTCTACATATACATAGGGTAGTGAGCCAGTGGTCGGCCACCTAACGTTTTTTTTTACGTTTGACTGTCCCTTAAAATTCTGTTGTTCGAATTTTTGATATAAAATTTAGTTTATCTTATTTTTTGGAATGTCTTAATTTCGAAATTCTTATTTTTTTCCAGTCAATTTGGCATAAAAAACGAAATATTAAAAAAAAAATGAAATGAAAGTGTGATTCTTATGAAGTCGGCCCCTAAACTCCAGAGGTCGGCCACATGAGTTTCCAGTAGTCGTCCTCAATATAAAACTTTATATTTTCATACTAAATATGTGTCTATTTCCAATTTTATAGAATGTAGGTATCCAGAAATCATTTTAATATTTAATATAAGCAGTTCAGTTAAATAAAAAGTGTGATGGTAAGCTTTTATTTGGTCTAAGAACGCCATTTCATATTAGGTACAAAGACATAGACTTTTTTCTTACAAAAGTTAATTAATAGGAAAAAAATACATTTAATTTAAATGAAAATGAAAACTAATAATAATAATAATATTAACTACATGCCTTTAAGACCTAAGGTGTTTTTAAATGCAACGTGAATTGCACGGCACTTATTAGAAGGAATAGAAAGGTAGGAATACTCGTATATGAAGCTACTAAGTTTTTTTACATGTAATAAATATTTACATATTTCAGGCAAATGTTATTAAACATTGATTTAGATAAAACAACAAAAGGCACTTATATTTGTATTTATACTTATGAAAAAGTTTGGTTTTCTTAATATGTTTTCTTGTTTCTGAAATGATATGCCATTTCTATGGTATAGCATACATAGTAATGTAATGTTGGCGGCGGTCAGTGCTTCGACTGTGCGTATTCAAAATAATGAAATTATTACTGCTAAACTCACTTAGGTCCATGGAAAATGCGTTTGTTGAGTACACCGACCAGAAACATTATTGGCAGTTTGATTTTTTTTTATAATTTTGCACGCGCTCAAGGGATTATGAATACCCTTTATATGAAAGAAGGATATGAAAGATATGTGGCGCGATGTATTGAGACAGTGGTTGTTGTCTCAGATTTTATCTCCAGGGATGGCGGCTGAACTAATGCGGAGAAAATTACCGTGTCTTAATTATTTATGTCTCTTATAATTCGCATTATTTTAATTATTTCGTTGACATATTAATGAGTTTTGATATTAATTTAATAATAAAAGCCGTTTTCGGTGGGATCTAGCCACTTTCTGACCTACCTAAAGCCTACTTGCCGGGCATAGTTTTAACATAGTGACGAGGCCGCCAGAGGAAGAAACACTAGTTGTACCAAATGCTTTTATTTGCACTGAATACAGAGTAGTCAGCCTCCTTATGTTTTCTTAATGAATCATTATGCAATTTGTTATATCATTTGGGAACTAAGCCAATTACTGATTTCGAAAACAGGCACAAGGATGTTTCGTCGACATTATCAAAATACATGAAGCGTCTCCCAAAACGTCTTCGAGGCATCTATTTTTCCTAAATACTAGAAACTACTTCATCACTGTCGTTTGTATTGACAACTTCGAAGATGTTTGAAGAACTCATAGTAGCAAGTCTTCCATCTTGGAATGGGTTAATGAAATTCTCTTTAAAAGTGTTTGGACCCTTTTTAATAAACCTGATGATGTTTGTGAGAGTTCACATTTGTCAAAGGTCTATGGACCACTTTAAAAAAAAATTGTATTCCTTGGTCGCACTAAGGTCAGTATTAGAATACATTTTAATTATAAATTTATTATTATTATTTCGGTCTCGTAGATTACTTCTAGGAAACCCGAACTCCCGAATTGCCATTTCAATTTAAAATGTCTGAAGAAATTGTCTCTTTCGTGTAGTTATAAAATATTCTTTTGCTCTTCGTTGTTTCCATTTTTAAAGTTCTTTATACCAACATCTTAAACAATTTTTCGAAATTTGTATAACCTATCCATGATCATTTTTGTTAGACATTGTACATGTATACGTTTTATGTATAAATTGCGAAATTCTTAAATAAGTGTCTTATAAGAGCAATTAGGTATAATAATGGCGAGTGCAGGGAATTCTTCTTACGAAAAGCTAAAAACTTCTCAATACTAGTGGAGTATTTTGCAAGTTCTCCTTGAGCAAAAACAACATATTTAAGCTATTAAATTTGTCTGTAACTCACTTACAGATCTATTTACAGTAATATTTCTTAAAAAATTATTTATATTTGTAACTTATCTGAGCAAGATTTACATAAGGTAATCCCTAATCTAAACTAAACCCAATAGGCCGACATAAGAAGACGTGTCTTCTATAGTCGCGCCCCAATATCTCTTAACGTTAACAGGCGGCCGACTACTGAAACTATGGAATATTTGTTGATGATTTTGGTATAAATAAATAGAAAATAAAATTTCCTTTAACTTTGCACACTCAGTTTAAAAAAAATAAAAATAAAGTGGTGTTCAGAAGTCGGCCCGGGGGGGGGGGCGAGCTCGGGACAATTAAAAAAAATTGCCTCTTAAAGCCATGTAAATTATTAAAAAACAATGGCGCAAAATTTTAAACAACCCATTGTTAAGGGCTTAACATTTTACTAGTTAGCAATTTCCTAAGTGCTTATTGATTGAATAACTATTTAAAAATTTTTAAACGTTTTCTAAACTAGTAAATTGCTAATTAAGCAGAAAGCTGGGCATTTGTAGGGTTTGAATTTTGATGAACATAATTATTGCTGTTATGTGATGTAAATTATTTATATGTTGATGAAAACCCAACATGTGCTCTAAAAAGGTATAAGTTATTTCTATTTTCATCATTTTAACTTCATTATGTACAAAAAAAAAAAAAAAAAAATGGTGCACCAGCAGGACTCGAACCTGGGCACCCCGCGTGCCAGGCTGATATACTATCAGATTTCTAAATGGATTTAGCAAATTGCTAAAAGTTAAAGTAGCCATTCCGTGTTTTTAATTTTAGTAAAATGTTTAAATCGTTCAAAATTAGCTCAATCATCTTTTTAGCTTAGTAAAATGCTAAAAGTGGCTTTAACATTTTACTAAATCGTTTAAAATTTTGCGCCAATATTTTTTAAGTTTTATAGCCAAAAACAACAAATATAAGCTATAAATAAATAAAAAACAATCACAAAATTCATCTACATTCGATAGTTTGGCGACTTTAGCTCTTTTTAAAAATTACCTCCACTATTTTTTTCTATCGAAAAGGCACATTTCAAACGAAAGCTAAAACTTGAGCGAAACATGCATTTTTAACAAGAAACCCAGTTGCTACAATGGAATAAAATTTTGCACCGTGGAATAAAAATTGTTAGCCTTTTGGAAAATATTTTTTGCCGGGAGGTTAAACGAAAACTTTTGCTATTAACTTGCACTTTACAACGAAGTGACTGACTACTAGAGGTGGCCGACCTCACATGCCATCACCCTATCTATCGTTGTCTTTGGATAACATGTCCGAATTTGGATTTAACTGGGTACATGCAGATATCGGTACGATATCCTATCTAAGATATGTCAGTATCCACTTAAGTTCCTGAACAACCAACACCGGATATTTTAAATCTCATTGGATACAAAAGTACAGCAAAGTTTTTCGGATAGCTTCGGATTTTTATTTTTTGCAGTAGCTGTTTTGTCATCAGCTGTGTTCTTACATGGGATTACAACAACACCAACCTATCCACATAGCTATAGGTAGTTCGATTTTAAACGTACCCACTGAATAAAAAAACTACTAATTTTTGTGCTCTTACGAAATATATTTCTGCGTATTTTACAACAGCAAGAAGGTACCTATTAAAAATTAAAATCTATTAAAATTGAACAATCTGCAATTTTTAAGGATTTAATTTTCTGTTTCTATATAGATATTTACTAAATTAAATTTGAGTAGGTAGATACCTACCTACAGCACGTTTTATTCCTTAAACGAACAATGTTAAAAATTTTGCGCTAATCTGCCCTATCGAGGTAACCGTCGGAGCGGAGTTTTCTCCGCAACGCATCTTCGTCGGAAATTCAATTTCAGTTCGAAGTAGCTGCCATCGGAAGAAATTTTAAAGAAATACGACGACGCATTGCGATGGATATAAACTTCAGGCAGAGATGAGCAACTTAACTGATATATCGAAAATTTGATATATTTTCGATAGTTTTTAATTAAGTAAACACTACCAATAAACGTTTCAAACCATGAAAATTTGGCGATAGAGTGTAATTTATTGTTTATAGAAAGTATTTTTTCAATTATAATGCGCTAGAGTTTTTATAAAATGTAATTAGATGCACCTATTTTAAAATCAAAACTATCGAATAATCAATCAACAAAAGAACAATTTAAAAAAAAAAAATTGAAATTCAATATAATTTATTTAAAAAATAAAAGAACATTGCAAGAACGAAAACAATATACGTTGACTACCTGACGCAGCTCTAATTCTTTAATTCCCTTCAACATTAGGCGTTTTTCTCTTTTAGTTCAGAGCAGAGTCTGAGTTGTCAAAAAATTTGTTTGTGTTCCTTTTTAACTCAGAGCATGCAGAGCTCCAAATGTGTTTTTTTTTACGTTCTGAACATGTGTAGATCGCACTAGACGTGCTCTAAGATAATTGACTGAGCATGTAAGTATAAATTGCTGAACGCACCAAATGCCATGTGTGTCAAGAAGGAAAATAGGAAGAAAAAATAATTAGATATATAAGTTGGCGAAAGAAGGTGATCCCTAGTTGATTTTCTGTATCTGGCTGTGTATCAGTCTACAAAAAAAGGTAGGTTTTGTATTATATTGCTTTTTATGATTAAAATGAAAATGTATTCTGATTTGTGTGGTTCAAGTGTATTTAAAAAACATATCAGTGTTCAGAGCTCGCTCTGTTTGGAACAAGTTCAGTGTATAATCTATGTGTTCGAACTCTGCTCAGTGCTCTGCTCTGAAAGAAAAACGCCTATGGAAGTAAAACTTTCGCCTAAATAAAAATGCGTTTGCTTTTATTTTAGAGCAGATTCAACACAAATACAAAACAAAGTATCGGTCTGATGGTGTCACTCTAAACCTTTAAAAAATACATGATGTATTCAAAACTAAAACACAGCCACAACTTCTGGTGTCCTTCTTGTGTAATAGATAGCATCTAACTGATGAGCCCAACTATCGTGCCCGGGCGAAACGCATTTTGGACTATAGGCCACAAAATATTTCAATTGGCTTTAATCTACACAGTCCACAAAAACAAAAATAATATGTAAATATTGTTTGCGTTTTCTTGGAATGTAATTTTAGATATGCAATATCCGGATATTCTCTGGGCATATTTATCATCCGCTCATATTGCTGTGAACTTGTTTATTTGTTCTGCCTAAAAACAAAAAGCCCACAAGTTAACGTACATAAGCTTTATTTCTTCATTACTTACATTTTAATAAACAATTTCTTTAAAAAGAAAACACTTTCCGCAACAAGAACTTGTCGAAGGTCTTTTTTGTTTGTATTCTGTCATAAATAAAACCATTCAAAGTACTTCATCGAAGACAAATGGGATGCGTTGAATTTCGTCGGACAGAATTTCCAATCAGCCGATCCTAGAATTACCTCGAATCAAAATGTCTCCGATTCGTAGTAAATCGAAGAGAATTCCGCTCCGACGGTTACCTCGATAAGGGAGAATATCTCTGACCACTTTTTACTCCTGTTTTACCTTTTGTTAAAATATCCTACATGCTCCAGGGACTATTTTTTTCGTGTCTTATTTTTGTTAAAACAACAATTATTTTTCCTTCCGTAAATTTTGCCACCTTTTATTGTTGGCAAACTGTCACACAACCTGGACAAGTGAAGGGAAATTTATTATTCTGACAAGTAGGTAACTCTACCTACAACAGTTTTGCGTTCCGTTACAGAATCCACTTGCTCTTGTCTTTAGACTTGTCATTTTGTTATATAGGCCCCTGGGGACCAATTCAGCAAGCGTGAGTTTTCTCTGTGTACACAGAAAGTTGTGTACACATACATTTTTCCATTTTTTGACAGATAACGTGTACACACATTGGCAAATTTTTTCACGCATATTTTGAGAGTGAATAATTTTTGTACACGGAAAAGCATTCACAGTTGCGGAATTGGGCCCAAGGTGTAATTTTCTTTCATTGAATACTGTAAAATATGTGTAGATATGTAACGGGTGATTTTTTTGCTACTTGGTTTTTGACGTTTATATTTTTGACAGATCACACATTACAAATTCCACGAACATTTGACATTTCGATTCAGTATTGTTTGCCATTTCATCATGAATACTTACGCCTGAACAACGTTTGCAAATTATTGAAATTTATTATCAAAATTCGTGCTGTGAAAAATGTGTTTCGCAAGCTACGTCCGTTTTTTTTTCCGCTCATTTTTGGCTAAATGGATACGTGAATAAGCAGAACGTATTTGGAGTGAAGAGCAGCCAGAGGCAATTCAGCAGCTACCAATGCATCCCGAAAAATGCACTGTTTAGTGCGGTTTATGGGCAGGCGGCATCATTGGGCCGTACTTCTTCAAGGACGATGAAGGCCGCAGGGTTACGGTCAATGAAGAAAGGTACCGTTCGATGATAACAGATTTTTTTTTGCCGAAAATGCAAGAATTGAACTCGGTCGACATGTGGTTCCAACAGGACGGTGCCACATGCCACACTGCACGCGAAACCATGCATCAATTGAGAGGCGAATTTGGTGAGCAGTTGATCTCGCGTTTTGGCGCAGTCAATTGGCCACCAAGATCATGTGATTTGACCCCGTTAGACTATTTTTTGTGGGGCTATGTTAAGTCTATTGTCTATGGGGACAAGCCAAACACGATTGCTGCCTTGGAAGCCAACATTGAACGCGTCATTGGTGAGATTCCGGCCGAAATGTGTGAAAAAGTTTGCCAAAATTGGACCTTCAGAATGGACCACCTGAAGCGTAGCCGCGGGCAACATTTAAGTGAAATTATTTTTAAAAAGTAAATGGCAGAAATTGATTTATCGATCCAAATAAAAATTTCATTCACTTTTTACAAGTTTCTGTGTTTTTTTGAATTTTCAAAAACCAAGCTCTTAAAAAATCACCGTTTATATACTCAGTTATACGTCTAACTCCCTACACAGCTAAGTAGGGGTACCTACATACTTCAATATTACTATCGCAAATAAAATGGCTACTTACATAGATTTGCATGTACCTACATACATGTTAACCCCACAAAGCCAGTAACCTAGCCGCCCAGTGCAGTGCATTAAAGTTCGATAAATCGAACATTGATGTCTGCTTTTGCAAGAAGAAGTCACCCTCACTCAATTTCATGACGAAAACGAAACAGCGTAGAATGAACAAAATAACAAAACATCAAGAAACAAAGAGACCACTACAAAACTGGTTTTTCAGGTTCGCTTTTGTGCAGTGTATACATCTGGTCTCTGGCTACAGCTATAGGAATAGGTATACGGTACAACGTATATTACGTATGTAGATATATACATACTGATTTCGATTTGGTTGCTGTAGCGAAACCAACCGCGACGTCGACGCCGCCGACGACAACGAGTCAAGTTGAGTTGGCCTACCTACTGCTGCTATACGTCATTTTTGCGCCACTTCAAAGATAGTACTTATACCTATTTATATTTGTATGTATGGAAGTATTGATTCTGACTGTATATACCTATATATATATATATAAGAAAATATGTACATGTGTATGGGTTTTTATTTTAGGTTGTTTAACTTTTGAATGCGAACAGCTTTTTCTTTCCAGCTGCGTACATTTTATAACAGTATTTGTTTTTTGATTTGTTGGGCTTGAATGCAGTTGTAGTTGTGTTGGTATATTAAATAAAACAAGTTTTGTAATATAATTGCAGTGCATAAAAATAGGCAGGCATGATAAAAAGAAGAACTCAACACCTACAAATACAGTTGCAACCTACTGTGTCAAGTGCATTTGCGAATCTAAAGAAAAACAGGTTACGTGCAGATGACGGTGTGTTGGTGAGTGACATTCCTATTTCTCGTTCTTTTTTTTTCAGAGAAATTTTGCAACGTTGCCATTGTCAAGAAAGCTTTTAAAGAGAATATCTAGGTGTGTATGCATGTAGGTAGGTTGTAATTTTTAGATGGGATACGTATGTATTGTGGTGTGTGATGAGTTGTACCTCCCTATATATGTACAACATATCTAGAAGAAAAGATGTACAGAAAATTTTAGACACGCAATACCTACCTTTTGAACGTGAAATAAAACAAACATGTAATTATTGTGTAGAGTAGGTAAGTATGATTTACAACAGGGGTCGCCAACACCTACCTATGGGTAGATGATACCTATATATCTACAATACTGAATACCTAGGCAGGTAGGTAAGGTAACTACCTACCTACATACATATGTACAATAGGTAGAACATTTTGGTTAGGGTTAAAAGACGTTTCGTACCAAAATGTTGTTTGTTCCCTCTATACAAACTTCTGTCCCCCTTATTAAGTATAGGTACATAGATTGGTATAAATAGGTAATTAGGTACAAATTCAAAAAATGAAACCTTCAATTGAAAACTGCAATCAAATTTTGATTAAATAGGTAGGTAGGTGCATACCTACATAAGTATGCTTAAAAATATTTTCTGAGAACATCCTATCATTTTGAAGTTTAAAATCCATTCAAAGCTGAACGCATCCACTTAATAAACTGCACCTCACTTCACGCGTTAAATTTATCTTTCTCATCCGTCAGATTATGATCTGTCCTTTGTTATTTTTTGTTTACAAAACAAAATATTTTCGTTTATGTTACTGTTAGTACCTATTCATGTTCGTAACGGATTTTTTTTTAGACGTGTGGTTTTCAAGAAGAAATAAAACATAATTTAATGTTATGGCCAACAATTTAGCTTATATTATAAAGACTCTTTTGGGGCAATTGGGGCCGTATGTCAGCAATAACGCGCAGAATAATTCCTTCCAAGTCGCCAATTGTCTCGTGTTTATCTGCAAAGAAAAGCGGCTTCACATAATCCCACAAAAAATAATCCAGTGGTGTTAGGCCGCACGATCTTGGGTTAAGCGCCGTCTTGTTAAAACCAAAGGTCGTCCACATCCACGTCCTCCAATTCAGGAACGAAAAACTCATTAATCATAGCGTTCCCCATTGAATGTTACATTATGGCCGGCTTAAATTTTGAAGAAATATGGACTAATGATTCCCCCTGCCAATAGAGCACACTAAACAGTGACTTTTTAAGGATGTAACGGCGTCTCAACAATGCCTTGTGGATTATGATCACTCCAAATAAGACAATTTTGCTTACCCATTTAACCAAAAATGAGTTTCATCGCTGAACAAAATTTGCTTTTGAAAATCGGTGATGAAATCGTGAAAATGTTGGTAATAAATTTGTACGATTTGCAAATGTTGTTCAGGAGTAAGTCTATTCATTATGAAATGCAAACCAAACTGAGCATAAATCAAGTGACAGCTGTCAAAAAGACCAATTCCGAAAAAAGTATTGCCAGATTGAAAACCACACCTCTAAAAAAAAACACCCGTTATTATACTTGCAGTGCTTTTTTTATTATTTTTTTGGAAAAAGTAAATTATTTTGATTCAAAATAGCTTTTAACGGCATTCAGCCCCAAAAATTGGCGCTTCGTCCTGGCGATCTCACTTGGACTCATTAGTTGACAAAGGTCCCCACAAGAAAAAAGCAGTACCTACCTTCCTATAGATATGTATACCTACATATATGTAAGTATAAATTGTATAAACTTATTAATTGTACCTTATAAAAAATATGATTCGCGGATACTACGAAATAACGATTACGTTACCAAATGTAATACCACGGTTGATATGGACAAATATGTGCTGCCTAAGTGTCATAAACCTTCCCATGGTGTCTTTTATAGAAACGGCCTTTGGAGCCTCACCTAAGTGAATCCGTTTCGTGGTAAGGTATATATCTACCTACAATTCGATATCAAATCGCATGCGCACAACATTGGTAGTAGGTAGATAGGTACCTACCTTTAGTTAACTATGTATCTACAGTTGTAGCTTAAATGGTAAAACTAAAAAAAAAATGGGTAGTTACCTACCTAACTAAATAAAAATAATACAAATCTGTTAGAAATATTTAAAAATGAATTAAATTGCGCCAATAGATATGTACCTAACTACCTCCAATTGTGTAAAGTGTACTGAACGTACATACATACATAGGTACATCCCTAACTAGCAACATATTTTTAATTCATAAATAACTAGTTACCTACCTGCCTATTTGATAGGAAATTTAATCAGCTTTGTACCTAATTCTTTAAAGTCAGCAACACCTCGAAAACAGCCACTATGCACTTAACCATTGAGAACATTCATCTTTGAAGTTCAAGGGCAGATGACGTTTGAGTTGTGAATCGTGACACTTTGTTTTACCCTCTTTTTCTTACTCAATCCATCCATAACTACATCTATTCTATTCTGCATTGCTACTCTGTTAGTTGACGACACAACCAACCAACCCAGTCATCCCACCAGCCGACGCCATCGGCCAACTAACTATATATACGCTACAAACAGCTGCGAATTTCAATACATTGAAACTTTTATACCAACAACTTTATATGAAGATAATGTAATGTTGTGCATGTACCTACGCTCTTACACATATGAATCAATGAATACCTACGTATCTGACGAAAAAAAATATGTAGGTACTTTTATATATACCTATTCGTCTGTATCTTTAGATTGCTAAACAAAAAGGGTTAGGCACCTACCAATATTTGAGCTTTAGCTTTTGTTTAGTTGTGGATGCCATATTCTGTTCACAAAATCAACGAACATTATTCAAAAAAAAAAAAAAGAATCTAGATACACATTTAAATACATACATATGTACGTGTATCCATCCCTTCAGGGTTAACGGTACATAATTCAATACCACTATAATATTTTGCTTTCTTAATATTAGCGCAACTGCATTCCAAGGCATTGCAATTGCATCTTGTATACATATGGAGGTTTCTTTTTCTGGACAGGTACATACCTATATGTAGGTAGGTATACAATTTTCCCAGCATTAGCAAATTTTGTATCTATCTTGTATGTAGGTACATCTGGATGTAAGTTCCTGTCTACATATAGGTACCTACGGAGTTACAATATACTTAGTAAGTAGGGTACATTCGTCTAATACCGGTCTTTTCCAGGCATCGGTCGCTAACAAAGAAGATCGATGTAGGTAGGTACCTAAATAACAAAGCTACAGTGCATCACAAAAGTCATGGGGCAAGAGCAATTACATTATGTATCTAGGATTTTAATTAAAAATTAAGACAAAAGTAAACACTATATGCAATAGATTTACTGCTAAGTAGTAGCGAAGATAATCAAACAAAGAAAATTGTCAATTTATTAACTAACGGGAAAGTTACAGTACATAATATAAGCAAATACATAATTCTATCTCACAAAAGTCATGGGACAAGATTAGAAATAGCGGTATTGTTTGTTTGTCTTTGATTTTTCATTATGATTAGTGCATTTCGCTACTCCCATATTGGCTAGCTAGTCGTAAAAAAATAATCCGGTGCTTAAAAGTCAATGTAATAGTGCAGTTTTTAATAAACAACATGTCGCGAAAAGAAACATCGGAAGAAATTCGAAAAATAATTGTTTTAAATTACGAGGAACATAAAACTGTAAGAGAAATAGCAAGTATAGTGAAAAGAAGTCATTCGACAGTTTTCAATATAATAAAAAGATAAAAGAAGAAAAGAGATTAGAAAACAAACCGCGTAGTGGCCGACCAAAACTGTTAGATGTTCGAGATGAGAGGAAGATCCTAAGAGAAATAAGGCAAAACCCAAGGATTAGTGCACCAAAACTGGCAGCAAACTTAGAGGAAACAACGGGAATAATAGTGAATCCGGAAACAATAAGGAGAACTATACGAAAGGCAGGTTACAATGGAAGAGCAGCAAGGAGGAAATTTTATGTCAGCGAAATAAATAGGAAGAAAAGATTGCAATTCGCTCAAACGCATAAAAATTTCGATTTTACCTATTGGCAAAATGTCATATACGCAGACGAAAGTAAATTCAATATTTTCGGGAGTGATGGGCGTATTACAGTATGGCGAAAGCCAAATGAAGAGTTTAAAAAGAAGAACCTAGTTCCAACAGTCAAACATGGAGGAGGTGGAGTTATGGTCTGGGGATGTATGTCGGCTGGTGGTGTTGGCGATTTGGTTTTTATTGAAGAGACAATGACTCAGTGGGTGTATTTAAACATAATGAAAAACCATTTGCACCAAAGCGCTGAAAAAATGGGACTTCGCAACACATTTAGTTATTACCAGGATAACGATCCCAAACACAAATCGTTTACTGTGCGGTCCTGGCTACTATACAATTGTCCTAAGGTCATCGAAACACCACCTCAATCCCCAGACCTTAACCCCATTGAACATCTCTGGGATATTCTTGAGCGAAAAGTAAGGAAGCACACCATTAATTCTAAGGCCAAGTTAAAGAGAATTTTAATGGAGGAATGGTCCCTTATTACCACCGAAGAGACAACCAATTTAGTAAAATCGATTCCAAGAAGACTCCAAAAGGTTATCGAAGCGAAGGGAAACCCCACGAAGTATTAACTAAAAGCAATAATCAGAATGAAAAATCAAAGACAAACAAACAATGCCGATATTTCTAATCTTGTCCCATGACTTTTGTGAGATAAAATTATGTATTTGCTTATATTATGTACTGTAACTTTCCCGTTAGTTAATAAATTGACAATTTTCTTTGTTTGATTATCTTCGCTACTACTTAGCAGTAAATCTATTGCCTATAGTGTTTAATTTTGTCTTAATTTTTAATTAGATTGCTAGATACATAATGTAATTGCTCTTGTCCCATGACTTTTGTGATGCACAGTATATATATAGTAATTTCTGTTTAAAGCCTTACAAGGAAGGGATCTGATATGTGCCTTATGATATGTCAAAACTTTCGTTAGATTTGCCTTAGTTTTCAGTTATGCGTTTAGTTAGTTGCGCAAGTGTTATAACTGTACCAACATTTTCCTTAACATTTTTAGAAAAGGGTTTTATTTTCGGATTTTATTGAAAAATAACTAGCTAGCAAGGTATTTCTTATTTCAATTAAAATTTGTGTGTTGTAAATAAGGTCTCTTTTAATGGCCTGGAGGAAGGAAAATTATCCGAGTTTCCTATAATCCGACACCCACTTGAAGATATGGAATAACTTTTTTTTGAGAATATAGCTAACACAATTAGCTATCTACCTACGTATGTTAGGTTAGGAGAGCCGTGCACAGCTCAAGGGCTGCTGCGTACACGGGGGCCTATTGATGATCCCATTTCACATAGAGATGTCATCAGCTAATGTTTCATAAAGACTGGTTTATTTATGAACGAGCCCGTACTGTTTAAATATTTTTTCATGTTTACAATTGCTACATGCACTAGGTCGTCTAGTTCCTCAACAAACCTGTTTCCGAAGTGTCAACGGCGATTTGTTTGTAGATTTGGACAGTCGCAGAGTAGGTGTTTAATGGTTTCTGTTTCATCAACATCTTCACAGCTACTGCAGAAATCGGGTGCCAATACACCCACTCTAGGTGTCATTGTACTTATGTCACGAATCACGATGTCCTGTTAGTACACCTATTAGGGTCTGATACTCTTTTTACTCAGTGATAAACTATACTGGGTTTTCTTTTCGTTGTTTCTAGGCCATAAACTTCTAGATATAAAAAAGTTGCTCCTGGATATCTAGGAGTTATTTATTTGCTCTTTTATTTGTATGTTCATCTTCCTTTTCAGTACGCCAATCGGAACTTCAGGACACTTACCCAATAAGTTGCTGCCGTCTCTAATTGTTATTGAACCCTTTCTTGCCAATTCATCTGCTATATGGTTTCCTTCTACATTGCTGTGTCCAAGAACCCAGCAGAGTTTGACTTGGTTAGAGTTACCGATGATATTCAGTAAGCTTCGGTTCTTATCCATGTCTTTCGGGTATTAACATCATGAAGTTTTTGTTAAAATATAGAAAATAATTGTACTTATACAAAAGTATCTCGACCATTAAGTATTTTAGTGTGTAAACACACTTATTAAAAATAATGGCATGTGGTGTCACCTTTATTTACCTAGATCTTTATTTAGAAAGATCTAGAACACTAAATTAGGGTGCGCATTATGCCTGTTTGGTAACTATATATTTTCACCAAGTTCCCCAAACTTGGATTTTTTTTTCCTATGTGTTTTGACAGCAAACACACCTTTTATCGAACCTGCGTGACAGTTCTGCTCACGTTCGATAATGTGTATGTGCATGATGGCATGACACTCATTAAAGACTACCTACTCACAAAATTTGTTGATATTGCCTGTCAGGCAATAAAATCAAACAGTGTTAATTGAAAATTGAATAAAAAGTTAATTGTGCGAAAAAAAATATTTATATATGTAAATTTATCGGAGTTAATTTATCTTTTCATGAAAATATTGATTTAGCTCGCAGTACCTATGTTACACAGGTGAAAATTAATAGAACCCACAACTCTGTAGGTACCTTAAGGAATTTTGGGATGTGTCGTGCGACAAAAATTCCTAAGAGACCGGCCACTGACGACTCTACCCTATAAGTTGTTTGAAGAAAAGCTGTTTTGCACTAAATTCACAGGAATAAGGTTTGGTACGGTGTGGGAGGTGAGCGACTACGTGTTGTTGGAAAAACGCATATGCATATTGGTCATCTCTACTCTCCTTTGTATTTTTATTCTTGTAGCCGTTAGTGCAGATATACCTACATTCTCAAAAGCGTACGGATATCCAATAGATATGTGTGTATTTATACAATGAACAAAATACACACAACCACAAGTAGGTATCAATGGGTAGCCAATATAACCAAGCTAAAGTAAGCCCAGAAGATATTATATATCTACATCTATAAGTAAATATATATAAATATACTTTCTAGATACCTAGCTATAGATAACTATATAACTACATAAAGTTGCAAGTGATGTCGCCTTTGTATTTGTTTTCATTCTTTTTGCCAACCGTTCATGAGGACGTAGCCGCTATAAATTGCGCATGTGACGTTTTGCCCCATTCTCGTCACGACATCGAAATATTGACAAAGAAATGCGACGTGGAGCGGAGCGTGGACGAGGTTGAACGTTGTATTACCAAAACAAAAATTAAAATCAATTCTTTGCATACTTTGCGTGTGATACATAATATATATTAATAATATAGCTAGATACATACCTACGTGACTCGTGCATAAGTAGACACATATTTTGCATTTACCTATCCTCTGACGCAAAAAAATATGAGTGATTTTATTTTGTAAGAATGTAGGTACCTACTTATTGATTTGTGGGACTAGCGGAAGCTTCATCATTAAAACTACTATCATCTAGATACCTACATAGTACCAACTTATGTATGTAACTATATTCCTATACCAAGGTAATGTATTCGTAATAAATAGGTATATCAATAGATTTACCTCTATTTTTAATTTAGATACATAGTTGCGCCGGCATCGGGACTGTCACTTCATTACTTAGCCAAAAATGCAAAAAAATGGTCCCGAATAAAAATTTACCAACAGTTTTTTCCTGTCCAAATAAAAAAAACCTAAATCTAATCTACACAGATTTGTGAGCAAAATAATCGGAGTTCCTTTGTAGATAAGTAGGTACGTAACGATAATAGTGGAATTAGGAGTTTTGGATTGTGGTTGGAAGGAGGTAGTGAATTTAAAACGTTATTTAGCGAATCAAAATATAAATGATTGACTTAAAATAGTTAGGTACCTAATTGTTAATGTCACGAAATCCTTTAGAGATAAGTAATAGTAAATAAAGACATTACATATATGTACATACCCCTTTGTATAGTTTTAAAGTTTATATATTTTTTATTAGACATGTACCTATTGAACCTATAGTTTATTTCAAAATCAATATTATACCTGTTTATCTGAATGCTAAAATCATTATTATCTTTATACCTAAGTCAATTATCATTTGAACGAACTTTCGCATAAGAGATTCTTGAATGACGGTCTCTTATTAAACACTTTTCTCTACCCACACAAACGCGCCAAGCAACACTGATATACCTATAGGTAGGTATAGGTACTCAATCTGGAAATTCTAGTCTTCTCATAAACAAGTTAAGAGACAGCTACCTACTAACAACGGCATCAATTATGAAAAAACTTACGGACAGCAGAGTTCTATATAAATCGTTTAAAGGTCAACAACCTTCTTTCAACAATACAATAGGTTAGGTATGTACATTCATACATCCTTTTTTTTTATTATTCATCATTTATTTTGTTTAGGTAGGTAGGAATGTGCGTTCCGTTATTTAATCTCAAGTAGCAATTTGTTTTTTTTTTTGTTGTTTTGGATAGTTGTGTGCATCTAAACAGCTGACACCAACAACGACATAATAAAACCTATCCTTGTAAGCGATAGATTTATAAATAAAATAGATAGGTACCTACTTATTGTATGTAGTAAATACTTAAGATTGGATAAATGTTCCTGTTTACATATGTACATACATACATAGGTACTTATCTACATTTTCATTAAATAAATGAAAAAGAAATTACCAAAGAACGTACAAATTTCGAAAATAAATCAATAACCAACCAGACATTCAAAATCCATTTTTTTTAACTGTACGTACCTGTCAATTAAATTGGTATTCAATGTGAACCCTACACATTTTTCTTATGTGCGTGTATTTAAAACGCACATGCCTATAGGTAGATAGATAGGTCCCTAATTTATCCTGTACTTGACCATTTTATTGTGCTCCATTTAGTATGTACCTACCTCCCACCTAGGTGCTATGGGATTTTTAGTCGCAACATTTTTAGTAAAATAAAGTTAGTTGAAATTATATCTTTAATTTCAATTAGTAAAAATAGTGTTGAAAAGTTTTTCAAGGATTTTGCCTTTTCGGATAGACCGCATAATTAAAATATAAAGTGCACTCTATGTTTTAATTACGCGGCTAATCTGAAAAGTGTTCATTAATTCTGCATCAACCATAATGTTCCTATAAACTTACCTAGGTACCTACTATTGTCTAAATTAGTTTACTTTGTTAACCTATTTAAGTTTTACGTTTTTATGTTCGTAGGTAAAAACGAATTATTTTTGTTATTATACAATATTGTCAAAGTCCACATATGTGTTTTATTAACCTACATACTTATGTAGTTCAGTTAGAACAAAAAAAAAGGTAAAATTTGTTTACAGTGTCTGTAAGTAGCGGCGGCGTCTGATATAGAACCCAAAACAAGATTTGTATTACCTGTTTGTTTAAGTTTAATACAAATTAATTTTACTCAAACAATATACAAAGGGCTAAGTTTTCTTAATGTTTTCCATCCTTCTTTGTTGGCGACTTTAAATTAACTGAACTCCTAACGAAAACTGGCCGTTGGGAATCAATTGCACAATATATGTATGTACATATGTGCATGCAAGTGACGGCAGCGGCCAGCATAGATCCATCTAGCTCTAACAGTCACTGAGAGATGAATGAATGGGACTACGAACTCGTGTAATTTAACCCCTTTGCATATTTTAATGAAGTCGTAGGGTTATGTTATTAAGACGAAAATTTTTCTTGATGCTACGTTTCGTAGTTCAGTTTTATGTTTTAAAAAGAAACTGCAAGGTTGGTAGTACTAAGTGCTAAATATTTAAAAAAAATGAAGCGTTCTTAAAAGTGCATAATGGTCCAAATCGGATACAGAGCAATGCACTGTGTCGAAAATGTCACATATGCTATTGTCAGTCATTCAGCTGGTAGCGAGTTTAATTTAAATTACAAAGATCTCCACTCAAAATCGAGATTCGATCTTTTCAATTAAATGACTGCAGCACACATTTATGAAAAAAAAAACATCTTCATCATCAGATGAAGACGAATCAATCAAAAACTCCACTGAATTTATACAGCCCTATTAACAAAATAACGTTTAGTAAACCTTTAGTCAATGTATACTTACAAAACCATGGAATAAGAGTTAGACCATGGGCTAAAATTGACTATTAATAAAAAATCAAACAAAATATACTACAATAAGTATTAACTATACCTGTTTTTATTCTATGGCCCTGTAAATTTTGTTCTTAAATGTCAATTCTTAGTCCATCGCTAGACCACTGCCTTGTCTTCTTGACAACCTTTATGGCCGACCTATGGCACTAGTCGAATTGTTATTAAGATCCTCTAACCTCTACCACTACATATTTTACACCACCGTCTTTGATGGTCTAGAGAAGGACTAAATTGGTAAACTTCTAATACCAGAAATTGTGTTTTATTAATAGTATTTCGCACTTAGTCGATGGAAAAAGTACTAACTCGCTATCAGTCTCGTCAGTTTGAAATTCTTAGGAGAAACTAATAATTGAGTGGTCACAAATGTTCTTGTATAATATTCTTAAAATAATGGACTTAAGATCATTTCAGTATGCATAGATGCCTACCTCTTATTTTAAAAATAAAAAATAAATAGGTAGGTAAAACTTAACACAAAATCTTCCAAAAAAAAAAAAAAAATACTGAAAAAAATAGGTAGGTACTAACAAAACTTACCGCCTGGCTTAAAAGTAGTTGAATCAAAGGACGGCGCCCTAACGGGTTGATGTTTATCGCGTAATCCTTGTTGGCGATCCTGGACAAATGACACCGCTGGCAATGATTCGCCCCTAGTTAATGGTGGTCGTCCACCCGACGGCGAATCATCAGCACCCGAAGAGCTGCGTTTTATGCCGCTGGGTGCGTCATTATGACCATGGCCATCATCATCATCTGGCGGTGGTCTTTTTAAATTAACCGACAAAGAAGGTGGTATTGGGGGTCCGTTGCCAGAAGCAGCAGCCGCTGCTGCCGCAGCCACAGCAGCCCGATTTGGCATAGTCATGTGATGTGGCGGCATATGTGATATCCTAACAGGACGAACTGCCGCTTCATGCGACTCAATTTTAACCGGAAAGTCCATTAAAGTGGGCTGTGGTGGCGGAGGACCTATCCGTTGTGTTGTATATGCATGATGATGTTGTTGGGGTCCAGCATTGCCGACGGCAACTCCACCACCACCGCCACTATTCCGATGTTGTTGCTGTTGTTGGACAACTTCGCCGTTTTCATGACTGCGTTTGGCGGCTTGGTGTAAACGTTTCATTTGTCGCGCCGCGTCTAAAACTAGCTCGATGCGATCGGCACCTTCATAGTTAACGCACCCGCGACACACGGCTTCCGAAAAATCATTAATCATTGCCCACGGCATACGCGGCAAGTCGCACAGGTAGCAGTGTTGTCGTTTCGTTTGCAGCGACATCCTGACAAACCGGGCGGAACTTCCGACGTGATCGCGATCTATTTTGACGGTTAGTCGTTCAAAATTAACAAAAAAAATATGAGAAAAAAAAACTTCGCTCTAATGGCGATTATAAAAACAAATTCACTGCACTTATGCACTCGTTTTATTTTTTCTGTTGCATTTTGGTATTTAGTAACACCAATTCATATTACATTTTTTTTTTGTATTATTTTTGCGGTAATCCAATTGATAGCAGTATTTATTTAGTAACAGTAAACTAAATACGCACACTTCCGTTTTGTATCGCAGCCGCCGTCGCAACTTTGTTTCTTTATCCACAGCAGAGAGCACAAAAAACACAGATTTTCAATTCAATTGACACTCACTCTCTCCCTCTCCCTCACTGAACTAAGCAAGATAAATCAATTTAAATCTTTCACGTTGGTTATAATTAGATTAGAATAACTTGTGTGTATTTCTTTTTCAAAAACACCGCGCGAATTTCTCAGCCAAATATATCCAATGTATATACCTATCCACGCTGATGATTATATTTAAAAAAATATATATTTTTAAATATCGAATTGGAAAATTTTGGTCTAAAGCTCCGTTTAGAAATCCGATTTTTTTTTTATATCTGATGTACTTGTTCCTAATTTCTGTCTGGGCGTGCAGCGCGCTAAAAAAGTACGCTCTTTCCTTCCGAACTTAGAAAATTGTCTGCGGGCTGCGGCCGAATAACATTCTTGAAGTCACCGAAACATGAATCAGACGACGAGCAGCTCGCACACATTGATACGGTTATAATGGCCGATGAATTCAATCTAACAATACTAACAGTGTGTGGAATAAATGCGAGTTGTGTAGTATTGGTAGTCTGGTTTCTTGTAGTAGTCGGGACGTTGTCGTCGACGAAGAATTTGTAGCATTTGCTTCTGCCACTAGTGATGTATATAGAGAATATTGTGTTGCTGTTATTTTGTAAGTGCCATTCGAATATGCCCTATGATTTGAGTTTCACATATATATAAACACAGTTACAGTTTCTGAACAAGTGTATATGTATATTGAAGAATTGAGTAACGCATATTGTGTATACAGGAAGGTTTTTTTAATGAATGATTTTATACCTACGTTCAGGAACACATCTAACAGTTGTCATTCTTACAGTCGGAGATGGAAAAATACACTACTTGTATGCTCCATCAATTGGGGTTATTTCGTTTTTTGAATCTAGTCTTCAGTTGTAAAACAGTTGTTTTTTTTTAACTATCAACGCGAGTAGTTAGGCAGGTACCTATTGATGTTTTCCATCGCACGCATTTATTTAGATACTATCGACCTAGTTATTAATATAATGTAGTATAATATAATGTGAAGTGAGATTTATTAAAACTTGTTTTAAAAGAAAACCGTAACTACCTATAAAATGTGGTTAATTTTAAGCAATTGAGTGCAATGTTAAAGCAGTTTTAATGATACGAAGCTAAAAAGTGGATTTTGCTAATTTTAAACAATGGGGGCGTTCGGTAGCGGACAGCTTTGCTGTGCAATACGTTCGTTATTGTTGTAATACGTGTTTAATATCTGTCAATTAACAGCCGACGACCATAACAACGAACAAAACATATGATTTCCAAATCGAACACAGCTAGCGCTAAATTTCTGGTATACTTAGGTTTTGTAGTGCAAAGCTGACTACGAAATCAGCTGTCTTTTCAATTGTTGTTTGGGAACTTTAATTACGTACCTAATACATCATCTTCTTCTTCTGAATCGGTTGAAACATTTGTGGTTCTTACTTCCTGATTCATTTTAAATTTATATTTTATCCAACAAATGTATGTTTAATTTACTTTGAGCCGAAGCGTAATCGTAAGCAATTAGTTTTTTTTCTGTTTTGAATTTTGACAAAAATGGTTACCTATTGGGTTTAAAACGTTCAGAAAGCTGTGCGACACCGAACGCCCCCAATGTGTATGTGACACTTTGATATTTACAAACGTCAAAAAGTTATGTTCGCTTACTTTTTTGCAGTATTTTAGGTGAATACACTGATTTTTTTTTTTTTTTTTATTTTAACTATATGCCTGTAAGACCTAAGGTCTTTTAAATGTAACCTGAATTGCACGGCACTAGTTTGGCACAGTGGATTTGAGAACCAGGTATTGACTGTCTCATTTTAACCCATGGGCGGCATCCAATTAAAATTGGAGGTATAGAAAAGAATGCGCCTAGCGTGGGGATCGAACCCACACGTCTAAGTTAGCAATCGAGCACTTTACCCACTGCACCATTGCCACCCACACCACCATTTTTAAAAAGAAAATTTGCTTAAACCTATTATGCTTCTTAAAAACTTTTTAAAATTAGGACTGCCTAGTTGGCATTTTAGTAAAGTGCTCTAATTCTATATTAGATATTCATAAATGTTAAGTACCTACATATTAACATGCCAATACCGGGATGTATAAAATCTTGCGTCATAGTTAAATATCTACATTGGTATAATTTAAGTTTATCAACTTGATATTTGTTAAAAGAAATGTAACACACCCTACAATTAGTCTGCACAAAAGATGGTGTTTTATATACTCACGAAACATTCACGTACTGCGTCACAGTCCCAAAAATACTCATCGCATACCTACACATTTGCACTCCCCTTTAAAAAAAATCAATACTACATTACACATACTGTTGGCCTTTGCAACAGCCGAAGAATATAAATGCAAATAGATATATAGTCTATAGAAAAATTGATGTATATAAATAGAGATTTGGCCTTATAGCTGAATTGCATGTCAATGTAGTGGTGTACATTTTAAATATAATCAACTTATTGGATAAATAGATAGGTACCTACGTGCCAACAGCAAATTTTGTTTTAGTGACGACGAACGAAAACGTAAAACGTCAACCTCAACCAAACTTATAACTCAACAACGATGATCACTAAAAACAGAAATAAACAATAGTTGAAAAAAAAGACGCAAAAATAGAAAATACAAATACCTACCTACCTACCGGGAGGATGGACTACAAACTACAATACGAATTGTATGTATGATAGAATGAAATTGAGTGATTGATTTTGATTTCAAAAGTATAATGCATTACTATATAAGTAGATAGATATGTATGTATACATTAATTTAGGTGCATTTATATTATATATACAAATTAGCAAACCTATATAGTTGGAACTGTTTCGGTTGTGAAATGTAAATAGTACGAAATATGGCAACGTCGTTTTTGCTCCGTAAGATAATACTCATGGATGTTTGCATACATAAGTACATTCATATTTAATTATATACATACATATGCATCCACTATCTTTATGCTTTATCCATCTATGAAAAACACCAGCTAAAACTATTCAATTTACCGAAATATGGCGTCAAAAGCTTTGTTTTACGAGAAAATAGGTAGGAAAGGTACCTGTACCTACTTTATTCCCATTGCATATGTATGTAAGTATGTACTACGCCTTGGAGTAAAATGAGAAAATGTGGCCAGTGTCGACATTCGACAAGCCCCAAACTGTATCCGCCGTCGTGGCCGTAGTGTAGTCGGCGGCACGAATCACGAAATCATTTCATCACGGCACGGTTCCTTCTCGTTTACTCTTTTATTACACATATTATATATGTATGGACGGATGTATGAAAGCGTGGATGGGAATTTGTGTGTGTTTTGCGTTGATATCCAAAGAGCGAGGGAAGTTTTATCTTTTGCGACGTTTCGTTCGAGTTTTCTGGTTAGAATAGAATAGAAGGTTTGGCTTTGGGTTAGACAAATTGACTAGGTATTGTTTCTATAGCTTCTTCATACATCCATATACATATATCTATGATTAGGTTGTGTTTTCATTTATTTTTTGTTTACCTATACTTTTGTTGCTAAGCTTGTGTGGCAAGCCGAATGTAAAAAATGTCTAAAACGAGCCAAAGAAAATATGAATGTACCTAGAATGAAAATTTGAAAAAAGAGCGCAGATACGTAATATACTCATGGCTGTATGGCGTAGGTATATCTCCATTTATGCATGTGTGTACAACGTGTGTCGTACATACCATTCTCATGATGACATATTTATCGCGTTTTTTTAAGATATCATATAGGTATGTAAGTAGGTATGTACTTAAGTTGGAAAATTGAGAATACCTACTCGTAATCAAAGTGTGCATACAGTTATGCTGTAACCAGGAATGATATCATTATGTGGAAGTGTTGGTGTAAATATTTTACATTGCGTGTTTATTTGGGTAGGTATTGTATCGTATCCCTGGTTCGGTAAAAAAAAATGAATTAAATAAAATCTGGAAAAATATGGTATAGGCATATTCCGAATAGGTACCTACCTATACCTAACTTCCCGAATCAAAATCACGGTCACTTTAGTGTCTCTGCCTAGGCATAGGTAGATAGGTATACCTACCTATACCCAAGTAGGTTATAATCACCTACATAAATAGTTAACTATCGACATTGTTAATACCTAGGTAGGTACCTAATTATACTTAGGAATTTAATAACTTGATTGCACAAATAATAGGGAGATACCTACATAACCATCAAGAAATAAGTTGAACTGGTAGATAAATATGATTGGGAACTCACTTATTACATTGGGGGCGTTCGGTAGCCTATAGCTTTGCTGTAAAAATGTTCGTTGTTGTAATACGTGTTAAATAACAGCTGACGACAATAACAACGAACAAAACATATGGAGTGTTTCTTTATTTATTCCGGTTAAGGAATAGAATGGATGGGAAAAAACGAAATGTTTATCCAGAACATTCAGAATGGAATGAATAAAGAAACACAAATACTATCCGGAACAGAAAAGAAAAAGATGACATCAATCAGCCGTTTGAATGTGTTGTGATGATGACAACAAAAACAGGAGAAATAGTAAAAATAAAATATCGATTTATTAATTAAATGTGACTTTTCAGCATTTAATTATTAATTATTATTTATACGTATATTTATTTCAATAATAAAAATATGAAAAATGTTTGCTCATCCATTTTGTTTACTTATACCTGGTTTTCGTCTTTGGTTGCTGTAAATTTGTTTGCTTTCATATGAGGGGGTTATTCCGAGAATATTCTTTTTATTCCGTGTTTAACATGGAATAAAAAGAATGCATTCCAAACGTTCGTATCCGGAACATTGCATGGAATAAAGAAACCCAAAACTGGTATTCCAAATATTCTGGACATAGCAGAATGAATAAAGAAACACACTCATGATTTCCAAATCGAAGACAAGCTAGCGCTATTAGCTGTCTTCAATTGTTGTTTGTGAACTTTAATAACGTGCCTAATACATAATCGTCTGAATCGGTTGAAACATTTGTGGTCTTACTTCCTGATTCGCCATATCGCAATGTCAAACAAAGTGTCAATAACCCAAGAATTTTAAATCATTTAATTATTATTTACCTACTCACTTTCCTATTGTGCAAGCGGTCTAATTTTTCTGAAACTTCCTACTTATCTAGGTACCAACATTCCTACAGATAGCTATATAATCAGTCTTATCACAGGCCCCGTCGTAATATATTTGTACTACGAATCCCGAACAAATGTATTATAGGGTACGTCGCGTCGTATAAAAATATTCCCTACGAAATTCGGAGTTCGGGAAAATTGGCATCCTAGCCCCGAATTAATAGGAAGTTTGACTGTTTTTTCCACGAAAAGTTATTTTCGTCGTAACCTGTGTAAGTGGAAGCAAAAATAAAAAATTACTTGCAGACAAATAGACATATCGTACAAAAATGTTGATCTAAAAGAGAAATGTAAGCTTATTCCGAAATTAAATGTGAAAATATATATTAATTTTAATTTTCAAAGGACAAACAAAGCAATTACAAATCACATTCAATATAAAAAGCCTTTTTTAAATGCTCCAAGAAAATCCTGAAATCGCACAAGGATATTCCACAATTCCTATTACCTCCATTTTTTGATTAACAAAACAATTAAATTGTCAAAAGATTAAGAACAAAAATTAAAATCCACTTCCTTATATTTTCTTTTTTTTTTTATATAACTGCACGCGCTCAAGGGATTATGAATACCCTTTATATGTTTTTCTTAACACAGCGCGGTCATCCGGTGGAAGAAGAGAAAGAAGGATAGGAAAGATGTGTGGCGCGATGTTCTGAGGCTAGAGCTGGTTGTTGTCTCAAATGTATCTCCAGGGATGGCGGCTGAACTAATGCGGAGAGAACTACCGTGTCTTATGTATTTATGTCCCTTATAATTCGCATTATATTATTTATTACCTTGTCATATTTTATGGGTATGCTAGTTTACTCAATCACATGTTGATAGTGTTATGCCTAAACAGCATGTAATGAGCAAAGCAACAACTTATTTTATGACAATTTTTAGAATTTGTTTTTAATGGAATATAAGAAGACATAGATAACAGCAGGAATCGAACCCGCAACTACGAGGTTGACAGGCGAGCACACAACTATCGCCCCACGGCCACCCCAATATATTGAGGTAAATCAGATGAATTTGAAACTCCTAAAAATGGGTTGCTGTTGCAATGATGTTTTGATTTCGTTCGGGGCTTACGATCTGAATTTATTCTTACTCGTAGCGTAACAAAAGATTCGGAACTTTGCTACGAGGGACTCTGTGACAGGGGTGAATATGTACGTACATAGAATCGCCCATTCCCCTTTCAAATAAAAGCGTTGTATTTAAGAAATCTAAGGCCATACTTCTCTGCTTAGAGTATTATTACGATTTGACATCTATCCCTTATAATATGTCAAAAATTTCATTAGATATTGCGCAACCCATCGGGAAAAATTACTTGCACTGGATAACTGTTGGAAACCCTTAGTAAACATTGTACCAAAATTTAGTGATTTTGAGGGAATTGTATTGGGTCAATGATTTTATATGGGGTTTATATAGTAAATGAGTATATATTTCATGATAAGGGCGCTGGCGGAGCTTGTCAAGGAAGTTTTTTGTTTCTAACGGTTGTTGCCAAAAACTATACAAGAAGTCTTTTAAGATCAATCACTTAAAATTTGCTTTAAAATTGAAAACTTTTTGTATATATGGTCGTTTTCAAGGGGATACACAAAAAATTGAAGTTTACTTAAATCGGCCCCCGCCGAAAATAGCCAAAATTTAAATGTATGCGAACATTATAAAAATAATTAAATGAGTAATAACACGAACATTCGAGCAAAATCTGCTATTAAAAATCAATAAAATCAACTATTCAGCCTCCTCTTCGTAAGTAGAAACTAAGATGTGTGTCCTAAGTACGGACGCTTCATATACGAAAAAACTGGTTCAGGTCTAAATCTGTGTGGCCGAATTTAGGACCATAAGTGGCCGGAAAAAGGAGCATAGTGGCAGGACACTGGAGAATATGACTTTTTTTTGATAAAACCTAAATAAATAAACGTTCCATTTAAAAATTCACATTTTTGTTTAGTTTCATCGGTTAAGACATAAATAAAGAATAATTTGCTTCAAGAATGTAGTGGAAAAGGTTTATATTTACAGCATCTGTGCCATAATTTTTACGAAAAATTGCTTAAAAGGCCGGCCACTGGGGAATCTACCCTATGCATGTTAAAAGTACGTAGGTATTGCAAATACGTACCTAATTTAAACCTAGGTAAGTGGGTAGATTTTGCCTTTAGATTTACCAGCATCATTGAAACATTTTAACACCCCAAATAGGTTTATCTAAAAAACCGTAAACTTGGCAACGTGGCGAGATATTTTGAATGTTCCCTTGTATATACAAGGTAGGTATACATACCTAAAATATAAAACAAGAAATCATTGGAATTATATTGTGCTTGTGTTGCGTTGCGTTGTGGCTGTGGCTTGGCAAACTTGGGATGGCATTTTTATTTTAGAGCGCATAGTAGATTATATATAACACAACAGCTGTAGCTGTATATATTCGATTGCCCCTCCACTTCTCTATTTATATGCAACCAAACAAATGTTTTACCTTTTTGTTTTCATCTATATTTTCCTTGCTTTTACCCGCAAATTCGCATTCTTCTTTATATTCATTCCAACACTTCAGATTATTTACGTATACCTACATATGGCTATAATTTAAATTTTACAGTTGTGCATTGAAAGCAATATCTTGCGCGGGTTGGAACTACGAAACGGACTTGTAGGTACAATGGTAAATAACACAAAAAAAAAGGAACAACGTTGCTTTGACGAAGTGTGTCTGTATGCGAGTTTTTTTTATAGCTCTGTAGGTATTTGCCTAAATGTACAAACACAATCAAAGAAATAAAATTTCAGGCCACACCAGACACGATATTTGTATATAACAGTAGTACAGGCTACAGAATTCATGGCAAGAGGAACTCGCTTGCTATTACCATGTGCTAAGTTTTGTATACTGAACGAGTGCTAGTGTGAATCTGTGAAAGCAAATAGGTAGTAGTTAATAAGTTAGGAACGGCAACATATGTAGTTTGTCCGATTTTCATTAGTATCACTTGTTTTTCGTAGCAAATCGGTGTTGTTTACACGGGAAAAAAGCGTTTATTTTAAGAACAAATAAAATGTCACGACAGAACTTAGCTCCACTTGAACTTGCCAAGTCTGCCCTCGCCCTCTTGCAAGATGGTTCGGATAGTGAAGATGAAATATTAGCTTTAAGTCTGGTTACATCAGCTGTTGCATTGCATTTGCTTAAGCAACCAAAATATGGTACAAAAAGGCGACGAATTGCCGTCCAAGACGAATTTGATGATGACTACAATAGCAATAATACTAGAAGCCCAACACCAGATAGTGGCATGGATTTACAACGAATTCCGAATCATCGTTTAGAAATGCGCCGCCAAGCCGCAGTAAATAATTTAGCTAATGATGACAACAAGATTGACGAACCTGCTGATCCCGAAGACTTTAAAATAGAAGTTCACCCGATGCCATTAACATTTGAACAGCTTAACGAAACTTTAACAAATGGCGATGCTAAAGAAACTTTGCAAGATACTTCGCAAGACTCGGAAAAAAAACGTCGAAAGCAGTGGTCTCAGTTCGAAGATGAACGAAGACGAGTTTTGCTTGGACTGAAACCGACGGATTCGCTTGATCTATTTTGTGCTGAGCCTAAAATTACAGACTATATGAGTCTTTTCTTGGAGTTTCTGAAATTGGACATAAACACCTTTAATTTGCTATTATCGCTTATCAAGAAAGACATAGACCATCAAACTACTTGCATGCGAATGACTGTTGCTTCCGAACAACGTTTAGCAATTATTCTAAGATACTTAGCAACCGGAGAAACGTACAAAGCCATGGAGAGAAATATCAAAATATCAAGATCTTTCCTCTGCGTGAACCTACCACAATTGTGCAAAGCACTTTGGACAAATTTACAAGAGAAGTATTTAAGGGTAAGTTAACTTAACTTTTTATTTTTTATTATTAATTTTTAAACGATAAAAAAAAACAAAAAACGCAAAACATTCAACTAGCCACCATTATTTGTTGGTTCTAAGCTATCATTAGAGTCTAAACTAATATAACTTTCGTTTGCTGACACTTCTGAGTTGTCTGCTTGTGATAATTGTCGGTTCCTTTTTCGTCGCCGTTTCGGAAGAACTCGGTCTTGTTCAATGCCTCTCCTCAAGACACATTGTATTTCCCACATGGTGTCACTTCGAATCGTTTCGTCCGAAATGAGGTCTAGTTGATTTTTGACAAGTTCCCCTTCCCAGCTACTTTGATTTTTTGACTTTCTGTTTTCCGCTCTAAGCTCCTTCGCTGCTACTCTGTTCTGCACAATCTGTTGTGTAAGCGCTATCGTTTCGTAGAACTGTTCGTGTATATCTTCGATGTTGTGATCGTTTTCATTATTTGGATCCCCCAAAACAGCTTCCACCATCTAGAATAATACAAGCAAACAAACAATATCATTAGTTTTTTTTTTGTCTATTACAGTTACCATTAAGTGAATCAGAATGGGCAAGTAAAGCTGAAGAATTCGAGAATCAATGGCATTTTCCATTGTGTTTGGGTGTACTCACAAGGCGACACTTTAAGTTTAAGGCTCCGCGTACAGCGAATTTACTTGCCTTGATCGATGCAAACAGCAAATTTCTACACGTTGCTATAGAAAAAGAAGAGGAAAGCGTATATTTGGCTCAAGATACAGCCCCTCCACCTCAAAGTATCGGCAACAATAGAGTGTTGCCTTATGTTTTCATATCGGAAAATGGGTTTGATCTAGACGACCACATTCTGACGCCATTTGTCTACACAGATACTATTGCTCGAAGAGATTTTAATAATCGTCTGAAAGCTTCAGCGCAAGTGGCTGATCTAGCATTCCGATTGCTCGTAAAACGCTTTAAGATTCTTTCATCTCAACTAAGCATTTCGCAGTCGAATGTAGAGGACGTTATCAAGGCTTGCTGTATCCTACACAACTTCCTAATCGAGCATAATCCTGATTTATATTCAGCTCAAATTAACGAAGAGTACACAGAAATTGGCCCTGAAGTGATAGCCCTTGGAGGAATCACCCATTACAATGAAAATGCTGAAGCCATGAGAGAAGAATTCGCAGATTACTTTGCTAATGAAGGAAATGTACCAACCTTTGATGTTAGAATGTTGGACGATGACATGGGAACATCATCAAACGTTGTAGTCGATGTCATGTCACTTTGATTTCGTGGCCTTGGACCACTATCATGATGTTCATAATTTTCAGTTTTGTGTAACTGATCAACATTACCATTTGTGGCTGGAGCTTCATCAATCGCATTCTGTAAATGAAAATGAAATTAATGTTAATATTAATTAAATGTACTATCTCTTAAAATTAAAAATAAATTTATAAAAATAAACTTACATTTGTTGTTTTTGGATCTAAATTATTAGTAGGAGCACTAAAAGACGATGAGTTGTAACGATTGTTGCAGTACGGTTTAAGCCATTCCATTTTCTTGAAACACCAGAATTTAGGTTTGTATTTTTTACTTCGCATCATGCCACGTAGGTCCTTGTTAAATTGTGCGCGAAGAATTTGAATTTTGTTTTTTACATGTTCAACGGAAACTTTGATCGCCAATTTATCAAATAACACTTTAGAAATGCTTTCAAGGCACATTTGTCTTTTGGAACGATTTAAATAATCAGGATGTGCTTGGTCGTATAGACTTTTCCTTTTTCGCACCTCGCTGAGAAGAAATTCGATTGCTGACCGTGTCCACAAGCTACTCTGTTCGTGGGATGGTTTATCTTTCTTCATTCTCATTCTAATTTTGCTTGTGAGGTGCCGTATGCTGATGCTTGCTCTTTGCTGTATGCTTGCTGTATCAGAGCACAAACTGAACTGTTTATGAGTAGTGCTGTGCTCGACGAAGTTAACAACGATGAACAGAGGCAGAGAAGGGAAAAATGCCCCACAGTTTACACGAACGAATTTTCGTTGAATGTGTGTGTGGATTATATGCTGTATTCGTTGGTGTATATTTTCCCCTTATAAACTGGGTGTAGAACGCAGATACAAACTGTGATGGCTGTTGGTGCTGTCTGTACTACTGTTGCTGGTTGCCAGCTCGAAAAGAGGAACATATTATTTTGGTTTAGTAGGTAGGTATGTAGGTATGTATTGTTTATAGTTTATGATTATTTTCCAGAAATCTATAATATACCGACATATATATATGTATCTACGTTTGTGCATTATTATATACATACTTATATATGAATATAATAGGTTTCTTGATTTTTTGCCTGCTCATCCATGATGCTTGTGAAATTGTGGAGTGGATAAGGAGGTACCTATTACTTTTATGAGGGTTGCATTGCAGGGTTAATGGACATGTTGGTGACTCTATGCGATTCAATTATTTATATATTCATGTAATGTGCGTAAATACATACATACATTGTCATTTGAGGATTTTAGATTTTACGAAAGCAAAATTTATCACTGAGGGTTGATGTGGTAGGTAGCTAATAGGCACCTAATTATTTTTGTTTAACTTATGACAGTCTTTAATATTCATGACAATTGAGATATGTACCTATGTATTATGTAATTAGGTATGTAGGTATAAGAATATAGGTAACAAGTAAGATAGAGGATTAGGTAAGTATGTTGGTTCTTATAGAAAAGTTTGTATAAAACCTACTTATACCTATGTATGTAGGTAACGACTTGCCTATCGAGGTAGGTACCTACATATTTGTAAACAAAAATAGACTGGTATGTAGCTAGGCAGGTTGGTAGCTAGGCAGGTAGGTACCTACCTGCTTACCTTCTGGTATAATTTGAGTTAGGGTGATGACATCTGTGTGATTTGGTAGAGAATAATTAGGTCCTAATTCCTACATACATAGCGATTTTAATGACATCTAAATAAATAATTAACAAATTGTTCATTTAATTTAAAACCGGTTTTAGCTAAATTTTAAAAACCAACGTACCTACATAGGTATATGCAGGTATACGTACCTACCTATTTGTGCTTTCTAAAAGTGATTTTTTCGCTGGCTAAGCGTTTGTAAAGCTTAAAGTTTGACAAGTAAAACATAAAATAGTCCAAAAATACATAAATATAGGTATTCCGGTGGGAGGAGAAACTAGGCATGGATGAATAAGCTACCTACATACGCACAGTATTTTAAGGCGTTTTTCTTTTTTAGTTCAGAGCAAAGTCTGAGTTGTCAAAAAAATTGTTTGTGTTTCTTTTTAACTCAGAGCATGCAGAGCTCCAAATGTGTGTTTCTTTTTTTAGTTCTCAACATGTGTAGATCGCCTCGACGTTCTCGAACATAATTGATTGAGCATGTGAGTAAATTGCTGAACACACCAAATGCCTTGTGTGCCAAGCAAATGTGAAGAAAAAAAATAATTAGATACATAAGTTGGCGAAAGAAGTTGATCGCTTGTTGATTTTCTGTATCTGGTGTGTATCAGTGTACAAAAAAGGGTAGGTATTGGTTTTTATGGTTAAAAATGTAAATGTATTCGAATTTGTGTGGTTCAAGTGTGTTTAAAAAACATATTAGTGTTCAGAGCTCGCTCTGTTTGAAAAAGTTCAGTGCATAATCTATGTGTTCGAACTCTGTTCAGTGCTCTGCTCTGAAAACAAGTTCAGTGCATAATCTATGTGTTCGAACTCTGTTCAGTGATCTGCTCCGAACGAAAAAAGAAAAACGCCTTTAGTGAGTCTGATTGCAAATCCGACAAATCTCTCCTCGACCAATAACTTTTCAGATATTTGCAGTATTATACAATTGTGTGTTTAGTTGAAAACCGTACGTAATTTGATGTGATTTAATTGCATAAAAAATCGTATATGTAGCTACCTACAAAAGTACGAACCTATAGGTGGAATAACAAATAGATTTTCTAAATCTAAACAAAAAATACGCAAAACAAAAGACTGACGGCTATCGAATTATTTCTAAAAAAAATTTGTCAAAACAGATCTTGCGTTTTAGCAAAATTTCATAGACTTTAACATAGAGAAAATATACTATATGTATAATGCTATAAGTATAATATATTTTCTCTATTGACTTTACACGCAAACTATTTTTTGCAAGTTCCTTACAACAAACAAAAAGATCGATTTGAAATGGGTGGGTGTTTGGAATTCGACATTTGATTTAGCGCAATATTTTTTTTTTTTTGAAAGAAATCGATTTGAAATGGTTGTAAGGAACTCGGCATTACAAATTTGTTCTTCGTCAATATAATTTGCATTTAAATGTGTACGTCTAGGAAAATTACTTTTTGTATGATGAATAAACTAGACTTAAGTAGATAAGATAGGTATTTAAAATGAATGCCTAGAAATAATTTTGACGATTATAGCTTCGCGTCGCTTATGATTTTTTGTTTGAAATTTAATATTTAATATTTTGGATGTATATTATTTGTCAAACACAGATTTTGACTGTTAAATTATTCCACTGGGCAAACAAAAATACGAATTAAACGAAAAGTCTGCATAATCTGTAAATCAAATGTATCTAAATTTAATAACTATTTTAAATGTTAACAAATAAAAGCTACATAAGTTCATACCTACTATTTTGAATCCAAAATTCAAAAAATCTTTTTTAAATTGAAATTATTTTTTTGAGTTAAATTAACCAAATTAAATTTTCATTTTATTGGTGAACAATCGAATTAAGTGCCTTAAGCGTGTTTTTTCCATCTCTACTGCCTACTGTCAACATTTTTGTAGAAATGGGTCAGAACTACAGGTTTGTTCGTTGAGCCCGGAAGTCACCTTACAGCATGCTTTAGTTTTCTGCAAACAATACCTACACATAATTGTGTACACATAACATATTTGTAACTCCGCAAGGGTGAGGTATGTCGGTATAACTAAACTATATATTAAGGCCCAAATTTGTTTACACATTTTCAAGGGTGAATTGATTGTTTTCACGGAAAATCATTCACGGTTCATGAATTGGACCCTGGGGGGCAAATATTGTGGTCTTTCTGACCAAGGGTCGTGGAGAAGTACCTACCTAGATCTTGTTTTTTTTCTATGGAGAGTTGAGGTAACGAAAAAGCATTTGTGTTGTTGTAGATTTGCGTTTTGTATGTAATTTGCTATTTTTAAAATGGAAAATTAAATGCTCTAAATAAATTCAATACCTACCTGCAGTCCTACACGAAAATAAAATCCTCCAGCACATGCACTAACGATGCAAATTCAAACAAATCTTAGGTTTTAATTAATATTAGATGACATAATTTTTTTTCAACAACATTCACATCCCTTGGGTATTTTTTAAGAACCGAAAAACCAGGGGTGAATCAAATCAATGTTCAATGTAAAACTTATGTACCTATACCTACCTAAATGTTTTTTTTTCTGGCTGTAGTAGGTATAGGTATATCCACACAGGTAGGTATGTGTATGTGTGTATAACATTTGTAGCATTTCAATAAATTACCTACCTATGGCTATTATTATTTTCTTTTGAAACAATATTATGTACCTAGGTAATTGTAATTGAAATATTTTTAATTCGGGTAGGTAGATACCTACCTACTTACAAATTCGGTTACAGGTACCTATACCTACCTACGAGGACTTGAACTTACATATGCACATACCTACATACAATATGTACCTACTTATATTTATTTAATAACACAGTTAGTTTGTATTTAGGTACTTATGAACTTTTTTCAAATTCCTGTAACCTAATGCTTTAATGACATATTTATTCCATTGTTTCGATTAAAAGTATGTATAGCTACCTACCTACATATTATTTTTACACGCAGACATATTATGTATGTATGTAGGTACCTAACTATCTACCTAAAAAAAGGATCAACTTGATTCGACCATTTTTACTAACGATGATTTTTTAAGAGCTTGGTTTTTGAAAATTCAAAAAAACACAGAAACTTGTAAAAAGTGAATGAAATTTTTATTTGGATCGATAAATCAATTTCTGCCATTTACATTTTAAAAATAATTTCACTTAAATGTTGCCCGCGGCTACGCTTCAGGTGGTCCATTCTGAAGGTCCAATTTTGGCAAACTTTTTCACACATTTCGGCCGGAATCTCACCAATGACGCGTTCAATGTTGGCTTCCAAGGCAGCAATCGTGTTTGGCTTGTCCCCATAGACAATAGACTTAACATAGCCCCACAAAAAATAGTCTAACGGGGTCAAATCACATGATCTTGGTGGCCAATTGACTGCGCCAAAACGTGAGATCAACTGCTCACCAAATTCGCCTCTCAATTGATGCATGGTTTCGCGTGCAGTGTGGCATGTGGCACCGTCCTGTTGGAACCACATGTCGACCGAGTTCAATTCTTGCATTTACGGCAAAAAAAAATCTGTTATCATCGAACGGTACCTTTCTCCATTGACCGTAACCCTGCGGCCTTCATCGTCCTTGAAGAAGTACGGCCCAATGATGCCGCCTGCCCATAAACCACACCAAACAGTGCATTTTTCGGGATGCATTGGTAGCTGCTGAATTGCCTCTGGCTGCTCTTCACTCCAAATACGACAATTCTGCTTATTCACGTATCCATTTAGCCAAAAATGAGCCTCGTCGCTGAAGACAATTTTGCGATAAAAAAACCGACCCTCATCCAACTTTTCTAAGGCCCATTCACCGAAAATTCTACGTTGTGGTAGGTCGCCTGGCTTCAATTCTTGCACCAGCTGTATTTTGTATGGCTTTAAACCAAGATCTTCAGCAACACTGGCGGATGCAGCAGCAATATTCTCTTCGGTACGCACTCTAAGGATACGATTTGGTGGATTAATGTCCAATAAAGTGAAACTGGTGCGAAGTTTGGTCACAATGAGCTGAATAGCCTGCTCGGTGGGTCGATTATGACGACCATAAAACGGACATAGCTTGCGAAACACATTTTTCACAGAGCACGAATTTTGATAATAAATTTCAATAATTTGCAAACGTTGTTCAGGCGTAAGTCTATTCATGATGAAATGGCAAACAATACTGAATCGAAATGTCAAATGTTCGTGGAATTTGTCATGTGTGGTCTGTCAAAAATATAAACGTCAAAAACCAAGTAGCAAAAAAATCACCCATTATATTGCCCGTTTGAGGGATAATTACTATTTAATAAGTAGGTACATGTATAATTAGCAGATATTCCTTATTTAAGGGGAAATCATTTGTTACAAAAAAAATATTATACCTAATTACCGTATAATTCATTTTAAGTCAAAACGCCATTTTGTATGTATGTAGTAGTGTAGGTAGGTGGTAATCAATTTCCATATTTTTACCTGCTCCAAATAAAAAATATCACTGGCTTAACACACAATTAACAACTTCTGTCCTTTTGTAAGTCCAGCTACCTATAATTTTCTCAAAAATGGCTTAGACCTTTTTTATAATTGCTATTTTTAAAATTGGTAGGTAATTAAATTACAATTCTGTTTTGACAACAAAGTCACTTAACCGAAACAGCAGTTTAACATTTTTATGCAAATTATCTTATTTTTAGGTAATTCCGGAGACAATTTTAACAGCTACATAGATTTTGATGTAACTTTACAATCCGGTACCCACTTTTATTAGGTGTGTTTGGTAACGTGAAAAAACCATATGAAAAAACCTAAGTTCGCAGCAATACAAATTATATTGGGTTGCAAAGTTTTACAACAAATTTGTTTTTTATTTTAGAGTTACAAAAAGCAACACACACAGTCACAAAAAGGGATTAGATCCGTAATCGTTCTTTCCAAAGCCAAAAAGTATTATTGGCGCAAAATTTTAAACAGCGTGATGTTAAGGGCTTAGCATGATACTACTTAACAATTTGCTAATACTAAAGCACTTTACTAATATTTTCCTAATTTTAAACACTTTTTAACTAGCACCATACTAAATCTATTTTCTTAAGAAACTACAACTGAACACGCCTAAAATAGTGCAAAAACGTAAGCGAACGTAACTTTTTGACGTTTGTAAATGTCAAGTGGCATATGGATTTAGTACGATACTTAAAAAATAAAGTAGCCATTTTGTGATTTTTACTTTAGTAAAATGTTAAGAAAATCGTACGATACTAAACTGGTTTTAAATTAGCAAAATCATCTTTTTAGCCTAGTATCATACTAAAAATGATTTAACATATTACTAAATCGACTAAAATTTTGGGCCATTGGTTTTAGGAGCGAATCCTATCTATTAATCGACATTAGATTTCCCCTTTTCTCTGGCCGTTCATCAATATCCCTTTGACAGAGAGGTCGTAAAAGGTAAGGACTATATGTAGGTATGTATTCGAATCTAACCTCTTAATTTTTTTTTCAAAGAATTTAAGAATGTACGTCATTTAGTGATAACATATGACAACATTTCTTGGAATTCATTACATCGTCGGTTGTTTATTCACACATCGTTTCGAGGCCTTATCATTTCAAAAGCACAAAAATTGTACCGCTTTTTTAGTTGTATTTCAAATGGTTGTCTCCTGGCCCCAATTCGTAATTAGGAGCGCATAACACTCTATTAATCATTTTTCTCTTATCTTATCGGGGTGTATTTTTATATATTTATATACCTAAGGTTTCCTGCCTGATTGGCCGGTGGCTGCGGCGCGAAGAGGCGGTGGGAAGATTATGCAAAAGTTTACTTTGGCATTGCTTGCTTCCGAAGTTATTAGGTTCATACAAAAAAACATTCTTATCTCAACGAACTTTTATCTCAGATTCCAACACTGAGGTTCAAAATGAGATAAGCTTTAAGATAGTGTTGTCTGCCTGAAATAAGTATATTGCTTTGTGGTGATAAGTAAAGTCAGAGTCAGAAAAAAACCTCATGATAAGGAACAATTTTTTAAACAGATACGAGTGCGGCCAAGTGAGAATTTTCCTACGAATGTTTACTGATAATAGAGGTCGGTTTTAACAGCTGATAAGATAATGAGAGTCATCACCGATATGAAAAGTGAAGTTTTAATTTACACAATCGCAATAAGCTTGTAGGTACCTTGATAATTGGATGAATTCGATTGCTATGCATGAACTGAATGGCGTATTCATTGATAAGAGATAACAATATATATGGCTAAAAGTTAAAGGCATTACCTATTTATTAATATACATGATAAAGGTACCTACATACATATGTACATGTGTTCGTGTAATGAACATTTCGAAGGGTAATTTAGTTACAACACAAACATATATGTATTAGTGATTCTGACGATTCTGAATTTTAATGAGATTTTAAATGTGAAAATAATTGTGTAGGTAGTTTGAAATATTCAAATTGAACAAAAATGTTTGTTACACATAACAGTCCAGTTTGACGTTCAATTATTTGAATGTGTGAGTGCTTCTGGTTCCGATTCTGATTTCAAATCCAAAACAAAATTCTGTTCTTTTCAAAATTAGAACTGTCATTTTTTCCCAAGTGAACTCTTTCTGAAGAGTTCAGAAGGCTTCTGGATTGCCAAACAAAAACGACATTAATGGATCATATGATAAGGAATTCTTATATCGGTTTTATTTGGCAATCCGGAAGCCTTCAGGACTCCTCTGAAAGTGTTCACTTGGGAAAAAATGATTCTGATTCTGAAAAGAAGAGAATTTGCTTTTGAATTTGAAATCAGAATCGAAACCAGAAGCACTCATACATTCTTATACTTGAACGTCAAACTCCACTGTTGTGATTTTTGTATCATACCTAATTGTTAAACAAACATTCTTTTTATATTGATTATTATGTGTGTTCAATGAGGCTGTTCGGAACAGATTAGATTACTTCAGAAAGGAAATAACAGGATTTTGCTGTTCAACGAGAAATTTTCTGTTCTGGATTGGTGTTCAATGAGTCAGTTTGGAACAATTTGGAACACTTTAGAACAGGATTTTATGCACTTGCTTTTTAGGTAGAACAGGTTAGAGGTTAGAACAGGGACTCCAACACGTAACTTGATACAATCGAGTTTTGTCGATACAATCGAGAATTGTTTTGGTTCAATCGAGTGTCCTCGATTGTATCGTTAGAGAAAACTCGATTGAACCAAAATAATTGCCTCCAATTCTCGATTGTATCGACAAAACTCGATTGTATCGACAAAACTCGATTGTATCAAGTTACGTGCTGGAGCCACAGATTTGTGAGAAGTGTCAAAACTAATTGTGGTTGTTAAAAAAAACATTTGGTGTTAGATTTATGCCCGTTGTGTTGGCTGATACACAACTTAAGCATTTAAGTTCTACTTTAGAACTAATGTGACGCAGAGGAAAAAGTAGCCCTTAAGCGTTTTGAGTTAAGGGCCTTAGTTGATAAGTCACTTTTCGTGTCGGAATCATCTCAATTTCATGAAAAATATTTTTTTTTATAAATTCAACTGCATTTCAGATTATTTTTAAGAATTTTTCTGTAAAAATAAACGAACTTGAATTGTAGGTAAACAAAAATAATTGTGTTATAATCTCCGTCAGGTTACTGACTGTTCTAAGTTGTTCTATCTTGTTCTAAAGTTTCTATTCTAACTTTTTCGGCACTGTCTTATTCTCACATACCCAATTATTTTCACAAATACAATCACTAAAATTCAGAATCGTCAGAATCATAAAAAAAGTGTCCAGTAATAGACTAAGAGCCCACAGCAATTTTTTAGCGTGATTGATAACAAAAAATAATTAGTATAATTAGATAGTACTTAAGTAGTTATTTACAAATGTGGGCGTCTTGCATCTCAAATGGGAGCAATAGTGCATCAAATTTGCTTTTTTTTTCAAAGTCTAGATAATTGTGATAACAACTTTACAATACATATTTCAAAATGTAGAGCTGAGCTCCCTGATTGCAAATACGATGGTCCAAGACGTTTTACTGGCGGCTTTCTCCCTGACAGAAGCGCTTCATTTGTGCGCGTCTTGCAGCTACAAGGCCATCAGTAAAACGTCTTGGACCATCGTATTTGCAATCAGGGAGCTCAGCTCTACATTTTGGTAGGTAAATAACTACTAAAGTACTAACTAATTATATTAATTATTTTTTGTTATCAATCACACCCAAAAATTGTTGTGGGCTCTCGGTCTGTAATTGGGATCCCGGATCGGAGAGGAATTCCGTATTGCCAATTAAAAACCCCAAAGCGCAATTAATTGTTGTTATTACCTTTGACGTTTTTCCAGTAACACCAATTTTATTTATAAAACTTAAAAAACGAAAACTGTAATAATTATTATTGCTAACATTTTAGTTTTGATGATTTCAAACACAAGATTTCGTAAATAATGAAATTGATTTTAGAATTATTAAGTGTATCTTCAATTACTTTTTTAATTGGCAAAATAATTATTCAAACAAATACCTATTTAATATGTAACCAATTTGGTTAGATGGAAAGTTTTTCAATTACAATGAATGAACTAATAATAAACGTTTTAAAAAGTATCACTGATTCGTAGATAAAACATGGCTACTATATGAATTTTCGGATTTTTTTGTTTGCATAAGTTTACAATTCAATTTGCATTAATTTAGGTTTTGTAGGAATCAACGATTACTTGATTTAAACTTAGATGTTTGTTCAAAAAATCTGGTAGCAAACTGCAGCGATAAGTTCACATAGTTGTATTTATCTACCGTGAAAAGGAATCAGTGCTTCACTTCCTCTGCAAGTATCCCGGTCTGGCCAGACTAAGAATGCAATCCTTCGCAATGGTGCGAAATGGTCCTAGCGAAGCTTCGCTTTAGTGGTTTTTCTCTCCCCCTAAATATCGTCTTTTTATTCGGGTCCTTTAGAGTTCTTGGCATCAAAACGGCACTTTCCAGCGCTAATTGTGTCTAAGACGCGAGCTAGCGTCAGACACAATTAGGCGTAGGGAGTAGGTGGCGGTGTGTACTCAAAAGGACTAAATGTTAGTCTCTGACCATTGTAACGTGTTCCAAGGAGAACATTGGATATCGGTATCTTCTCAGACAATCAAGTAGTCATCAAATGACGCAGACGCTGTTTCCACAAACACATAACTGTGTGATTCTGAATCTTAATGTGATTAATTGTGTATACGTGGAAATATTCAAATTCAAAAAAAAAAAAGTTTGTTGCACAATTCTGATAATAAAAATGAAAACAGTCGAGTTTGACGTTCAAGTATAAGAATGTATGAGTGCTTCTGGTTTCGCTTCTGATTTCAAATCCAGAAGCAAAATTCTCTTCTTTTCAGAATCAGAACTCTCATTTTTTCCAAGTGAACACTTTCAGAAGAGTAAAGAATGCTTCCGGATTGCCAAATGAAAACGACATAAAACACATAAAATGTCTCTGAGATTTTGGCACATGCACTATCATTTTTGACATTTTCACATACAGATAGAGGTGTGTCAATATTTCAGTAAGATGTGTTCGGTAAGAGGTAACAGTAGATCAAAAATAACTGTTATTAAAATAACAGTTGAAATTTCTAAATTTGTATTTTGATCAAACCAGACAGCGGAATGTAGATGAAAAAGTGATGAATAATTAATTTTAAAATGGTAGTGGAAAATAGTTTATTAAAATTGTTATTTCACTGACAATTTTTGTTCCATAATTGTTATTTCAGTAGGTTAGGTTAGGAGGGGCGTGCGCAACTCAAAGGCTGCTGCGTACACGGGGGCCTTCTGGTTCAATCCTAACTAATGTTTCATGAAGTCTGGCTCATTTACAAACCAGCCCGTACTCTTTAAATATTTTTTACCATTGGTATATGCACTAGGTCGTCTAGCTAATCAACAAACCAATTTCCGAAGTGTCGCAGGCGATTTGTTTGTAGATTTGGAAAGAGCATGTGTTTAATGGTTTCTGTTTCATCAGCGTCTTGACAGCTCCTGCAGAAGTCGCGTGCCAATACACCCAATCTAGTGGTCATTGTGGTGCCATGAAAGTCCAATGCAATAAAGTCCAAAACCAAATGTTGGACTTTATTGCACTATAGATAGTGCAATAATGTCCAAAACGATTTTGGACTTTATTGTACTCTTAAGAGTGCAAAAAAGTCCAAATACAAAATGTAATAACATCCAAGTAGACAAAATATTAAGAATAGGCTTGGCTTAAGTTAAAAGTAAAAAAATGTCTATTTACCGTTTTTAATTGCCAATTTTTAATTAAATCAAAAAAAAAATTTGTATACACCCAAACTGGACCCCACCCTAAATCTTATTACTGGGCCAAGCAGGGGGTTGCAGGACATTATTGGACTTTATTTCATGGAATGGGTTTTTTTTTATTATTTCTTAATGGATTTTTTTTAAAAATAATATCACGTTAAAAAATCGATAAAAAATTTATTATAGTACATATAAATTCAAAATATCTTCATTGTTTTGAAAATTGTAGCAATGTTTTTTTTATCGTTATATTGTTTTCCCTTTCCGAGATTTAAGAAGATTTAATTAAATCTCCTACAAATCTTGAGGATTTACCATACAAATTTTAATCTTCTCAGATTAAGTTAAAATAAATCTCAATTAAATCTTCAATCGAACTACCCTATTTCCATATCGAAATGAACACATTCATCGGGAAAAAGAATTTTTCTCTTCGGTTGACACAGTTGAAGCTGCCTGTCTCACTTGTACATCATAAGAGAAAATGAAACGATATATGCATTTTGAATAGTGCTGTAAATATTAATCTATTTTTGGAGCGGTGCACACTTTTTGAGATTAGTAAATCTACAAGAGATTAAAGTTCGGTTCCTTATATTTTTATGGCATTGTTTTGTTTTTTTTTCCGCCAGCAAGAAATTTTCAAAAGCAAAGAATCTAGTGTTAACTTGTTTGATTGCAATCCCAGATCAGAAACCAATGGAAAAGGGCATTACCCTCCCAAGATCGTGATTTTGTTTGCGAATTCGCTCGTTCACACATTGGCCGCGTTCGGTGCGCTGCCGCTAGCCTCTGATGAAAAAAAGAGCTGTTCTTGAGTTATGCCAAATATTTTCGAATATAACTGGTTATCCGACGACAAAATGTATAGAACAGTTGACTGCAAACTTCATTTGATATGAATTTTGTTCTGAGTTCTGGTTGTTTTGAATTCTTTCTGCTAAACCATCCGAATTGTTCAATAGGTAGGTAGGTAAGATTCGGATAGTTTAGTAATTAGTTAGGTAAATGAACTAACTTGTCTAATAAGTCAGCGAAAGCAGACCAACCATTCTTCACGCAATAAGTGCCCATTCTTTGCTTTATGTCTTCTGACGTAAATATCTAGAAATGACAACAAAATATATGCTGATTTGAGGTTCGCTTAAATTCACCAGACCTATAGGCACCTAGGTATATAGGTAGGTAGGTATCTACTGCTTAATGACGAATGCATGAATTAATTTTTCTGCCAAATAAAAATGTTTTGTCTAATAACGTAAGGAAATTTAGGTTTACGGTAGGTACCTATACCTGCCTACCTATTAACAATACAAACCTTTTAACACATACCTACATGGGTTAAACTTCGTTTATGATTTCCAGGGTGAAGGACATTCTTGGCCTAAGCAGGAATATAACAAACGCGCAGAAACGTACGTAGTCATGGTGGAAGCATAAAATTAATAATAAAAGAAAAAAATATCTACCAACTGGAAAGCCCCTTGCAACGAAAGCAAGTTCAAAATATCCGTGCCTCGCACAATATCTGTGTCAATCTAGAAGCAGCCACCACGTATCTTTGTGTGTATACAAACATATTTTGCATCAAGAATATCGTTAAGGATGTATTGGTACAAATAAACCGTTACATATTCCAAATCTTTGCATATACATAGGTATGTATGTGGTTTTATCGATTAGGATTACGTATAATACGTGTAAAATGTACACACCTTTCCCAGGAACCAGGATATGCAGCCCCATAGTTCATGCTCCCAGGAAAGCAAGAACAGCTTTATCGATCCAATAAGCGCTTGTTACTACTATGTACTTGCTTCCCGACCCCGAATGCTAAAAATTTAAGTTGTAGAGTGGAAGATGGAAGTGCGCTGGTTCGGATTGCATGTGTATGCGTAGCGTCGCTAAACTCCGTTGTAGTCAGGCCAGGCTGGCCTGGATGAAAGCAAAACAGAAATAAAAAAAAAAAACAATAGTATTGCGCGGAAAGTTGGCCATGGTCTGGGACAAAGCAGCATTAGGTATGTATACAGCAGAGCTTTTAACTTTTGAACCATTTACAGCCCAACGGATTTTAAAAGCAAGTTTAAATAATCAATATAATGCACAAGAGTGACTGTTCATTTGTGTAGGTATCTAGTGTGCAAGCGAGAGAGTGGTAAATCTGAGCAACTCCAGAATTTTGGACTTGAAAGCTGACTAAATCATTCATATCATATTTTATGCGATTGTGTTGGACGTTGGTAAGTATACTCGTATATGCAGGGTTTATTATCGATTTGCAAACGCATACGACTACAAAATACTTATATGGCCAGGATTATCTATACCTACCTACATATATAGGTATCAGGCTTTTTGTTCCGTAACGAAAAAATTGACAATCACAAAGCTGTCGATGTATAGGTTAGCTCCCTGGAGGTGTGTTACGTCAGCTTGGCTTGCTTCACGGTTCACCGTACTTCAAAGGACTACCTATGCCTATATAGGCATATGTATCTACATACCTTTGTAGGTAGGTCTAAGCATTTTGGTCTGAGATTCATCAAGGTTTGTGACAGCATATGGAATGTATATCTACACAATAATACTTACATACCTACATAGGTATATACAAAAATAAAGTTGTGCTTTTAGTGTGATGGAAGCGCTTTTTTGTTAAAGCTTTACGGGTAATATTGAGGGTGGATAGCCAGCTACAATCAAGAAGGTACAGCAGGTACCTATTGATTAATATAATTGAATTGGGCGAACAGTTTAGAATAAACAAATATAGGTATATTTAGGTACTTACAAACTGTCGCCTCTTTTTTTAGTGTGAATGGAAAGAAAGGCAATAGGGGTATTCTCGATCCGATGTATCTAGTCTTGTATCATTGTAAAAGTGTAGCATTTTTTTGCATTACAACAACAAAATATACTGAATGTCAAAGTCTTACACTTTTACGCTTTTACAATACCCGAACCCTATTGTAACAGAAAATCCAAGGGTGTAAGATTTTTTTAACACAAACTAAGCCTTCTCAGAACAAATGTGAAACAGATTTTGACATTTGCTTCAGTGTTGCTACAGATTAGTAAAGCTGTGTTCACAGTCTGTTGTAAAAAAAATAAAATTTTACAATTTTACAAGACTTGGTACACCAGCTCGTGAATACCCCTTATATTTTATTTATGTAGTGCCAAAAAATGCTACAGTTTTACACTTTTACAAAGATACAAGACTAGATACATCGGATCGTGAATACCCCTAAGGATTTTAATTTAAGAAAATGCTATAATTGTGGGTTGGATACCTAGGTCCCTATAGGTATTGCTCATCTACATATCTAGTTATTCGTTTTAAATTTAGAATGTCCATTGGTATATGTACTAGCGTACAGCACGGATATAAGAAAGTCTGAAAATCCAAGAAATTTCTTTCTTATATCGGAGTTTTTCTTATATCCAAACATCGGATATAAGAAAGAAAATTTCTTATATAAGAAACACGAATATAAGAAAGAAAATTTCTTTAAAAAAAAAGCTATGGCCAAAGGAAAATATTTTGGACGCATACGTACAAAATTTCATGAAAACGAAGTAGGCATTATCAAACTTTGTATGCATAATGAATGTAAGGTCATATAAAAACTGCTTATATAATATTTTTAAGATAAAAAGTTTTAATGTAACCAAGTAACAAAAATATACTCTTCCTCAACAAGTAAGAAAAAATAAAATAAATAAGTTTTCTCTTCAAATAAATAAAATTAAGAAAATATTGTGAGCCTATGCAATTAAGATTGACACATATCAACATATAAATATATGAACAGTTATATGAACAGAACTTTTTACTAATCTCAAAAAGTGGTTCCACCGCTCCAAAAGTAGATTAATTTTGACAGCACTATTCAAAATGCATATATCTTTTCATTTTCTCTTATGATGTAGAAGTGAGACAGGCAGCGTCATCTGTGTCAACCGAAGAGAAAAATTCACTTTCCCGATGAATGTGTTCATTTCGATATGGAAATAGGGTAGATCGATTGAAGATTTAAATGAGATTTATTTTAAATCTTCATCCGAGAAGATTAAAATTTGTATGGTAAATCCTCAAGATTTGTAGGAGATTTAGCTAAATCCACTTAAATCTCGGTTTAGTGGTCGGTGGAAACGTAGTATTAGGCTCAAGGGTGAACTGAGGAGCATTCCTAGAAGCGCGAGTATTACGGTTGAATAGTTTATTGGGAGGAATGCAACTGGCAATTTCATTAGAGCATTGTCTATAAAATTAATGATAGAACAATAAAAGACATGAAACGAGAGGTGCAATTGGTTCCGTTATTGTTTTATCGCCTATAATTTTTAAAGCCCTATTTTGAACTCTGTTTTGGGAGCTCCAGCCCAGTTGTGAGAGATATGCTCCAGTTTCGAAGAACGAAGGTTTTATTTATTACACCCAGATGAGACGGGGAGAAGAATTTTTTGCATCTTCGAAGAAAGCCCAAACAATGCAGCGTTTTTGGAGACATCGAATAGGTCATTCCAGTAGAAGTGATCTATGATACACATGCCCAGGACTGAAAGCTGATCAGTTTCTTCAATGTACGTGCCGCACATGGATAGCGACATGGGAGGTGTTTCCTGTTTAAACAACAGAAGACAGCACTGAGTTTTTGAAGCAATACATTCTACTCGTATTCTTATTCCCCATTGAACAATGCTGTCGAGAGAGAAGATTTAAATTTGTATGGCAATTCATCGAGATTTATAGGAAATTAAATTAAACCTACATTAATTTCGGTTTTGAGGTCAGTGAAAACGTATTATTGTGCTAAGTTCCCACTTCTGTTTAAAAGAAACCCATTTTCACGAGACGCAGATTGTCTTAACAATAAAAAGTAGTAGCATTGTGCTGATAATTTCAAAAGGCGTCCAATAAAATGGCTTCAACTAGAATATTTTAAAGCAAAAAAGCCACACGCCAAATGCATTTGATAATTTCTTTGGTTTGATGAGATTGTTAAAAACCTAAATGAATAAGATTTGTTTGTAATTATTTTTGATAAAAATTAACTGGTTATAATTACCTTTTCATTTTCCCAGCGATACAAATATCTTATATAAATTCAATAATAACAAAATTCATGCAACACACAACCCGTTCGTAAAACTGTCAATCTTTCCAAAACAAAACAAAAAGAATAAAATAGTATCTAAGTGCTATCTCTTCAGTGTTATCTTATCAGTTCGGTACATTTTATTTTTGTAGATATTTATTGGTGTTTTCGTATTTTTTTCAATTGTTTGTGTATTTTTGTTGAGTCCCGAGTTCTAAAAGGAGTAATCAAAATTTCTCAAAGAATATAAAAGTTATTGCATTTTGAAGAAGAAGAGATTATTACTTTCAGAGTCAGTTAGACAATTCTTTGTTCTATTACGTAAGCTCAAAAACGGAAAAAGTTATTTCTTGATTATAAACGCTAAAACTTGATGTGATATAATTTGTGTGAGTTCGCACACAGAAATACTTTCGATAAGTAAAGTCCAGTTTCTGTAACAAAAACTAAATTGTTTTGTTGAGCAATAGGACCTACTCACTTTTTCTCTAAGAAAACCTTGCAAAGTATTTCAAATTTTACTAAAAATCGACATTGATTCAAACAATCAGAGAGCAAAACAGATACCACCAAAATGTGTCTAGCCACACGAGAGATTGTGCCTCAGTGTTAAGCCAAAAAAAAACACCCACTTGAAGGACGAACCCCAAATATTGGTTGTTTGGATCACTTTCCAGACTAGCCTCTCGGAATGGCGCTTCGGTAAAGAAATCCCACACTTCGGCTTTATTGTTATCATCGAAATCAGACTGATAACACTATTATTTCAGATGAACTACTCTGCAATGGATAAAAACAAATTGAAATCACTTTAGTGATAAATTTAACTAAATGTTAATAAGCCCATAATCAAATAATGTTTCCGTAGTCCTGCTCCCAGCCCTAAATTAAAAATTCGGATGCGTCTGCTTGAATATCTAAAGGTAAAAAAATAAACATTTTAAGTATCTAGTCAAACGCCCTTCCCTATGGAGAATTAAGATATGCTAAACTTCATAAGATCAGAAATTTTAAAAATCTTTCACAAGAGTTATGGGGTTTTCGTTTGGTAAATTTATATTTTGATCCATACATTGATTTTTTTCGTAACGAATCGAATATGTTTTCAGATTGATTTTTGTTTGCTATAGTATTGGTGTATATTTGTGTCTATGAACCAGCTATCGGTATCAGCTGTCTTGCCAAACTGATGGCTGTCAATGGGGACGTTCACTCAATTATTCTAAGCAATCTGGAATAACTTTCCGTTGTTGTAATGCGTGCAAATGCTGCTCTCATGAAAGCTATCTTCAGTTATCCCAAAAAATTTGGAATAACTAGCTATCCGAGAACAAATGTATAGAGCCAGCTGACTGCAAAATTCATTGGTATGCGTGTTGCTTTGTTTTTTTGACAGCTTTCAGCTAACCTATCTGATTCGTCCACAGATATACTCCGATAGCTTGGTATCCGAGAATAAATGAGTGAACGCCGCAATTATAATGCATAGTGGTGTTAGTAAAAGAGGGGTAGATCTGCCGAAAAATCCAGATCTGCAAAATTGATTTAAAATCAAAAAATTTATCAATTTGTTTGGCCAATCGAAGGCAAACATTGTCAAATTCGGTTTTTTGACAAATCTAAATCAAAAACAAATTTATTTGTGTTACCTAACGATAATCACATTACATATATAGAGTGGAAATATAATTCCAATGCGTGTTTTGCCCTCGATATACCAAAGGGTATCAGTCGAAAACCGTATTATGTACAATTGCACATGATCAGGCAGTACAAATAGTGCCAATAATTTATAGCGAGTTTCATTCAAGAAAAGATCTGCTCTTTCTGACAAAAGATTTCATCTTTTTGAATTTTGAGAGTTTCATTCCACCAAAAAGAGCAAATCTAGATCATATCTCAACACGAAAGATCTGATCTTTGGTGGGTAGGCAGATTTGATCTGAATGCACGCATACATCTTAAACGTTTTTTCTGTCAAACATCAAATAGAAACTATCTTGTTATTAATTTATTGTGAAATTGTGCCAGTCCCTGCTAAAAAATTAAACTAAAAAATAAACAAATAATAGACGAAGAAGTTAATAATTTAAATTTTATAAATTTAGTGGAGTTTTTTTTATTGCTTTGTCTTCATCTTCCTCATCATCTGATGATGAAGATATGTTTTTTTTCAGAAATGTGTGTGTCAATCATTCAGCATTGGACGCGTTCGGTGCAATGCCGATAGGCTAGCCAAGATACTTTAGTAGTGGGTTTGTTTTCGGACGATCCAGGAAGCTATCTCTGTTAAGTCAGTTGTGTATACAAATCTGAAGTTTTGGATCAGCTGTTCCTCAAATTAATAATAATTTTTGCGGAGCTTGAGATTTGTTTTTGACAACATATGTTTAGTTCATCAGCTGGTTTTTCCTTAGGCGTTACAACAACACAAAGCAATCCGGATTGCTTTAGGTATACCACCGAACGCGGCCAATACTACAATTAAATTTGAACGCAAAGTTTCATTGAAAAGATCAAATTTCCATTTTGGAGGAGATCTTTGAAATTTGAATGAAACTCGCTATTAGTGTAGATAAGGCTTTGGTATACATATTTGGAATGGAACGACTCACTCGGCTTGGGGACAAAAAGCTTGAATGCCATGGTTGGCAGGCAGCACAGCACAGTACCCATATTATAAGGTAATATATTACTCATGTTGTCAAAAATTCGATTGTCATATTTGACAAACTGTCTCTGATAGCGAGTTTTATTCAAGAAAAGATTTGCTCTTTCTTTCAAAAGATTTGAACTTTTTGAATTAGAGAGTTGCATTGCAACTAAAAGAGCAAATCTAGATCTATCAAATCTCAAGACGAAATATTTGATCTCCGATGGGTTGGCAGATATTTAATCTGAATATACACATACATGCAAAAAGCCTTTTCTGCCAAAAGAAAAATGAAAAATATTCTGTCAATAATTTGTTGTGAACTTGTGCCAGTCCGTGCTAAAAAATAGAAAAATAATGAACGAAGAAGTTAATAATTTAGATTTTATAAATTTAGAATTCAGAAATGTGTATGTCAGTCATTCAGTAATTCTACAACTAAATCTGGAAAAAAGTTTCATTGAACAGATCAAATCTCGATATTGATTTTCGAAATTTGAATGACACTCGCTATACACATGAACTCTACTTTTTGGCAGTTCCACATACAAATAGGGACGGGTCGATATTTCAGTAAGAGTCATTCAGTAAGGTATTAGCAGATCGAAAATATCTGTTGAAATAAGATTTATAATCATGCCGATTAGTGAATTCGCAATTTTGTACTCCCTGGAAGCTGAAGTGATTTTTTAATTTTTTACTAAACAAAATTGGTATGACAATCTTAAATATTTAATAATATAAACTTAAAAACAAAAGATTAAATCGGCTTAATCAAAGAAAGAAATAATTCAAAATTCTGAAATTAATACTTAAACTAATTTGAGCTCAAAAAAAGTACGCCATTTTATTTCTTGGATAAATTTGAATTTATGAGAAAAAAATTTTAAAAATCTGTGGAGTTGTTTTTGAGAAAAAAATTTTTTTTTAACTTTTTGAAAACAAATTAAAAAAAGATTCAAAAACGCCAATTTATAGGTATTCAGCAAATACATATAACTGTAATTAAAAAAAAAAATTAATGATTAGTTTTCAAAATTTAAATTTTTTTCTTAAAAATGCTTTTAAGAATACAAAAAAAAATATTAATTAAAAATATTGGTACACAGTCTTAATTTTGCAACCTAAGGCTATATATGTGTGAAATTTCGAAAGCATCGGTTAAGCCATTTACGAGATAGTCGAAAGCAAAAAAAAAAACGGTCCTATGGAAACTACCGTTTTTAGACATTTAAATTTTTTTTCAACCATATGATAGGTCGTGCCTAAAGAGCTGCACTGATTTTATTAAATCAAAATCGTTAGAGCCGTTTCCGAGAAAAATAGGCTTTAACGTAACGGTTATATGGCAGGTGCCGTTATTTTTTGAGTTAAAAAAATTCAATTTCCCCTCTGTACAATACCTAAAAAACTCTATATACCAAGTTGGAAGCAATTGGGCCCACCCAATTTTTAGACCATCTTTTTTCGTCTTCGCTATCATCTTAATGTCATATTTGATTGTTATCTCAAAATATAACTATTATACGTACATATAATCGGAAGTAAAAATGGGTCGTCGATTTTTACAATTATAAATGGTGTTAATTGCTATCTGGTAGATAATATACAAGTTTAAATAATTTTGGAAAATTTCAATAGTTCAATCACTGATCTAATAAATGTTGCAATGTTTCCAATTAAACATTTCATGCAAAATAAATGTATTCATTTATACTTAGTACTTCGTTATCAAATCAGTTGCCTTGTCTTATCAGTCATAAATTGGCCGGGTGTTCCAAGTTATCATAATATTCCTCACAAATTGTAGTTACGTCGTTGGTCGTTCATATAGTACAAGTAAATAAAAAAAACCTTCGATTCTGATAACGCCTTATATTCACTGAGAGCTTATCACTAAAAGCGTGAAAGTATGTTTAGATATTTAATGCATTGCGTGTTTGAAACTGATAACGATTTATTTAAAAAAAAACCTACTCAAATGTTCGTACCTATACGTACACATTTATTAATAGGTGTATTATTTTTTAATTGGAAGAAATGAATGGAGCTGCAAAATGTATATTTCCCTTGCAAATATAATGCAATCTTAAAATTGAGTTGTATATGTATTGAGTGAAATAGTAATACATACCCAAGACCCTTATACATATTACATTTTACAAATGTGTGCATAGAAAATCTTGAAGGAAATGCATTTTTCAGCTCACTGAAGAAGAAAAAAAAATATTGGATTAAATAATCAGATTCAGTTTTTAATAAAATAAGAATAAATTGTATCTAAGCGTTTTTTGCGTCATAGAGATTGAGAAGGTGGGAATCTTCAAGATACATCCTAGGCATCGATATACATATGTATGTGACTAAACAAAACTTGTTCTGAAATCCTAAGTTTAGTGTTTTTGGTATATGGAAGGGAAATTAATTTTACATACATAAATCCCCTAAAAACAATTTGTTTTTTTTCTCGGAAGGACTCTAAGTTCTTGCACTACAACCTTTTACAGAAACAAACTCAGACGATTTTTGACCGCCCAGCCCTCTGTCTTCAGCACCAATAAAGTCAGAAACTTCAAATTCCGAATATTTGCTAAGCTATATTCAAGCTTCACCAAATTTCAACTGTTTAGCTTAATTGGTTCCTGAGATATAAGGCCTCAAAAATTACAAAAACCGTAACTGACTCCATTCACTGACAGATCATAAAAATTATGGAACACTTCCCGACATCGTAGAATCTTGTAATTTTGTTCAATGGTAGGTCTTGTGATGCAAGCAAAGGAATACATCGAACATTTTAGATTTTTCATTCAGAGGGCGTGGTACCAATCCACTTCCTAAGAATTGGTGTTAATTGAATAGAGCACTTCCGATTCCTGCAAAACGATGAACATTGATAGAACGGTAGGCCTTAAATTGTAAACAAAGGACAGAATAGAAAACCAAAGGTTTTCCATTCAGAGGGGCGTGGTATCCATATACTTCCTGAAAAAGTTTTAATTTATATGTAGTACTTCCACTTTCAGTATATTTGAGTTTTCATTAAATAATATAATTTATCTCTTAATTTGTAGTTGTTTCAATATTACTCTTCTTTTAAATATTATTCTACTACTAAATATTTGGCATTAAAGCTTCATGAAGTAAGAACTTGGCGTACATTTAGAGCACGCTACTTTTCACGGCTGGCTTTTTACATAAAGGTTTTTGTGTTGAAGAACTTGGCTATTTTTTTAACATTTATGCTTTTGGACTGATCTTATGAATTTAAAAAAAAACACCTTAATTTCGGAATTTTCGACAAGAACCGACGGTTATTCAGTCGACTTTTTATTATTGCTCTTTTTTTTCTCGAAAAAATGGTACGTTTTCCTATAACCAACTTTAGCATCATACTAGGTTTGTTCGTTGAGCCCTAAAGTCGCCCTAGGGTCCCCTTAAGCGTTTTTTTTTAATCGTGAAGTCACCCTGATAAACAAATTCAGTGTTTTTTGAAACCTATAAGGGTCGCTCTCAACTATTCCTGAAGTAGATCTAGGTTTTTAGCTTGGATAAGTTAAGGTAAATGAATAAACGTCAAAGTCACTTGAGATCTGATTTGATTTGTTATTTTTAAAATGGAAATAAAAGAATACTCAAATTAATTTTCGGACACAGAAATGCAAAATGGAAACCTTTGAAATCCACAGTGCTTAGGGCAAACAAAAATGTAGGTACTAAGATGCTAAATTTAAAATATTTCAAGTTTTAATTATTAAATGACACAACTTGCTTTTCTGCAACATAAAATTAATGGACGTCGGGTGTTTTTTGAGAAACGAAAAAAAAAACAGTTTTTTTGACAACTCTTGGGGTTGTCAAGAAAACCAAGGTCGATCCTGGGTAAATCTTAACGAACAAACCTACTATCTCTCCTCAAATTCAAATCGCAGACAATATTTTATCTTAATTTTGATGACTGTTTAACCTATTTAAATGTCAAAAAAATACTGTTTGGTTATGTCGTTTTCGGAAGGCGTCTGAAAATGTTCGATCGGTATCAAATGATAGTTCTTCTCCTGGAAAGAAGAGAAAATTGATTCTGGATCTGAAGTAAGAAGAAGAAAGAAGCATGCACACACTCACTATGTAAATGTCAAACAAATTCAATGTTGTGTCGGGCATGTTTACAAAATAAAATAATAACAAATGTGCGTTAAATATTTCCTGCTTTACCAACACAGTCACATTAAACGTCAGAATCGTGAATCTATAGTGTTTACTATTGTTCGATTGAAATTCAGCATCGGAGTAGAGTTCTTCCGGATTAAAAATCGAAAACCACATAAATTATTTGAATGCACCTGCACTATATTTGTAATAAAAGGTTTAGCAAGATAGTAAAAAGTATTACGAGTAAATATAATGTAAAATTAGTATAAATAATAAGTTTTACAGGATTTTTTTTCCAGAATTTGTTTTTGTTTTAGACACTTCAAAAAATAAAACTCTATTTGTTGTACATCGGAAAATTTGTTGGGCATTCAAAGCCATTAAATGATAGGAAAACGAAGTGTTATCTTTGGTTATGTCATGATTTATTTCAGATTTATTTTAAATTCGATACCTTTAATACCCTCGAGTTTTTGTCCACATTTCTGCAACACATATGATATTTTATTTAATTGATAGCCAAGTGCGAATTATATTACAACAAGATCAATATCAAGCCCCATTGTTATGGAAGCCTAATGTCCATATTGAGGAAGTCTACAGAAGCCCAAGATATAAATTGCTAGCTTCTTCCTGATCAATGCTAAAAATGATGCAACGAAGATCTCAAAACGATTGATCTGGATTTCATTTCCAAACGAAACTTCTGATTCAATTCAGATTCAGGGACTTCAAAGAAAATTTAGCATACTCAAGGTCATATGTGTTTCCTTCCAAAATCGGATTGTTTTTTTACTTCTTTTTAACTACATACATACATAATGTAAAATACATTTAAAAGTTTTTTTTTTAATTCAATATAAACCCCAATTCTGGTTAAACACTTTATTTCGTTCGCTTCATCTATAAAGCAAATTAGACACGTTTCACATTAATTTCATCCCATTTTCTGAACAAGTGATTAATCTTTTTATTTTTTTTTTGAAAAATACTTCCATATTTCATATTTCCTATCGCATCATGTCGACGCTCTTTTTCCTGTAGGTACCCATCTCTTCATCTACCATCGCAATTACAATCACGCAAAGTCCGTTCACGTTCTGATATCCCTGAATTTATGGGGGATGTTACCATCGGCCCAATCACCCTGAATGAAATTTTATAGATTCCAGTGTGGTCACAAGCTCAACCTCAAACGTCGCACCTCGCATCCTCTGCGAAACATCCAGCGCTATAGCGCTCTCTGAAATGCAGATCACTTTGATATGAACACAAAACTTATTGGACGATTTATGAAGCAATTCAAAAAGGATATTCAGCCACTCTCTACCCCCCTCATACTTACATACAAAATAATAAAACATCAAGACACGAATAAGAAAAAAAAACAAAAACTCCATGGACAAAAAGTGAATACATAAAACGAGCAACAGTATAGAAAGATGAACGCTGGAGGAATACTGAACGAATACCTTGTGAGCTTGTATCCGGTGCGAATACTAAACGCGTCGCAAACACCAATACCACCATCACAACCGTCATCAAACCATGTGGACTCTTCCAATTTTCACAACACCACCCCAGATTCAGCTTTTCCTCCACACTAAAGGTAATCCCCTGGCCATAATAATAATAATATAAGAAGAAGCGGACAGAACTACCACCAACCAACCAACCAAGCCCAGCCAGCCAGAGCACCAAACGAAGAGTACCTATATATAGTACACAGCACAGGATTGAGAAATGTGGCGTGCATACAAATTAAGTTTCTAGCTTGGCTGTTTGTGCAGACGTGACCAACATTTTGAAGGACATCCGTACACATTTCGATTGGATTCGTGACTGGAATTGGCCAAAAAGTTACGAAGAAACACACAAAACGAATTTCTTTCACTCGATAATGTGTGTGTCCTGCTCTGGAGCCTGAATGAGGGTAACATACGAAGAGTGGGCTGCATTAGAAACATGAGGCTCATATGTATCACTTTAAGCTCTTTTTTATTGGTAGATCTTTGAGTGAACTCCTCATTTGGATATAATAATATGTGCGAGGTGCGAGGGCAATAAAAAGGACATCATCTTTCGCGAGAAGGCGAAGACTCCAAAGGATATTTCTTTCCGTTAGTATCGGTCTTGGCATTCGCATTCTGGTAAGAACAAACTCATTCGAATTCCTTACACAACGGAACCTTTTATTTTTCTTCTTTTGCTTCTTGGATATTAAGTCAAGATTGCAAGGATCGACTTGGGGGGGCTTCTGTTTTAAACGATTTGATATGCATAGCGAGTGGTTTAGCCAATTCGTTATGAGAGCTTAAAATGTTTGTCCAATATTTGAAAAGTATTTGGAATAAGTTATTAACTTACGTTGGGTTGATTTTCATATGGAAAAGTTCAAAAGAAAATGGTTATTTCGATGGATACAGGATACATAAATTTGAGCATAATTTTCGAAAATGTAGATTACATACCTACGTAAGCAGTTTGTTTTCAGTGTCGATATTTGAGTCTGGTCCTGGTGGAAGGGTTCCATCAGTCATCAATTCAACAGTAGACAAACATTTTGTGCTTTTGCAATTAATTGGTGTGAAGGTGGTATTCAGAGTTAATTGTAAAACTGCTTAATTGACCTAGAAACAGAATTTTATCATGATGTGACTTTTTGGAGAGGTAGGTTATTCATATTTTTAGGCAGGTAACATATGAGAATTCGGGTAAAATCGAGGTACTATATATTTAATTCGTTGATGCGATTTCCGGTGAATACCTATATAACTTTACGTCGAGACATCGTTCTTTATCATTCAAGCAATAAACTTTGAAATTCCATCTAATGCGTCAGTTATAGCTTTCATTGAAAACTTTGTCTATCAATTCTGAGGTACTAAAACCTATAAAACTGATGTAATCTTGGTACCAAAACGAAGCTAACAAGATATGTATGTATACCTATAATTTTTTTTGTCAAAAAATATTTTATTTGCTCTACCACTTTCTTGTAAAATGAGCTTTCAATAATGGAAAGCGTTTTCAATGAACATCTGACATTTTGCTCCCAAAAGTGGAACACAATAATTCCAATGATTTGTTTACTTTTTTTCCTGTTCTCATACGTCAGTTTTTCTTTTAATGATCAAATTTAACCTCAAAATTACATTTTGCCTATGAAAGATCTTTTCAATGACAACCAAGTTTCAATGATATGTAGCTATAACTTTCCAAAAAAAATTCGATGGGTTCACTGATTTGTGTTTCAATGATGAATTTCATTGAAAGGAAAACGCATCAGTAAAAGTTACATTATGATATTGAATTGTTTTCCTGATGGTCGTATATACCAAACAGGAAAATTATGTCAGTTGGCAAGCCTCACTACCAGTCTGCCATCAAGTTTTCCTGACACACACAAAAAAGTTTTCGGTCCACAATTCTGTCAGTGGAACGAGAGCAATTGGAACCCAAATCATTGCCGGCTTTCACTCACTTATTAGATATGTTATCTCGGATACCAAGCTATCGGAGTATATCTGTGGTCCAATCAGATAGGTTAGTCGAAAGCTGTCAAAAAATCAGAACAAAACGCATACCAAATGCAGTCAGCTGTTCTATACATTTGTTCTCGGATAGCTAGTTATTCCAAATTTGTTGGGATAACTCAAGATAGCTTTCATGAGAACATCTGATTTTTCATCAGATGTGCTTTTTCACGCATTACAACAACAGAAAGTTATTCCAGATTGCTGAGAATAACTGAGTGAACGTCCCCATTGGAATGATATGTTCCACTTTCTGTCAAAATGGCAATCAGCTGGCACGAAAAATGAATTTCACCAGGAAAATAATTAAATAGGAATCATCAGATTCCTTTTTTTCTAGAGGCGCCCGGTTAATTGCAAAACTTCTTATTTTGTCTCCACCGAGTATTGAACTCATATAAGCGGTGTTAGAAAATCCAATGAACTATCCACCACGCCAAAACCGCCGCATGACTAGGTCCAACTTAGTACAGGTTTTTCTTGTTTATCAATTGCATTGAAACGACTAGCGTTTTTATTAGCCACACAAGCTTTGTTTTTGGTTAGTCAGGTTCTTTCTTATTTTTTCCTTGTTCGTTTGTATGCCAACAATTCGCTGTTCATAATAAGGAGGGAGATTTTTATGATTTTTAGTGACTCGAGTTGTCGTAGCTGAATTAATTGTCAAACTCAAATTAAATGTCAACAACAATGTCGTGTAGGGAAGAGCGAAATTGAAAAATTTCGATGTTCAAATCGAAAAAATATATAATCGATTTCAGAAATTATCGAATTAGAAATATCGGTATGTTTTAACACCCATGTTTTGTTTAATGCATTATTTTTGAAAAATGATATCGCATTCAAAAATCGATTAAATATTCTATATATGTATACCTGTATCTATAACAAATTCAAAATACCTTCATTGTTTTGAAAATTGTAGCAATGTTTTTGATCGTAATATTCGTTCCCCCTTTTTGTGTGTATTACCTATATATGGTATATCGCCCTAAGCGGTAATTAAACTTCATACAATTTCACATAAATAGTTTGTGAAGCTTAGTTCCGCTGAAGTAGAGTTTCGTCGAAGTGGTGTAGCCCTTCAGGTCATTGACAAAAGATGTCAGCTTATTTTTTAAGTCGATGTTTTGAATGACCATTGATGTTTTAAACACCAATGACCCAATTTGCGTTTGTTTACTTTGTTGCAAGATTTACAAAATTTCCCTCTCTTCTTGAAGTTTGACAGTTGTTACATATACTACAATAAAGGTACCAAAAACAATCTTAATAAATCCGAATATATTTCGAATTCAGACAGGTTAGCTGAAAGCAGTTAAATATGAGAATAAAAGTCATATCAAACTAAGTATGCAGTCAGCTGTTTTTTGTCGTCGAGCTAGTTATAAGAAATTTGTTGGGATACCTGAAGATAACTTTCATGATAACAGCTGTTTTTGTATTAGTTTCCAACAACAGAAAGTCATTCCAGATCACTGGAAGTGAAGTTCTATCAAATTGAAATTAACACTTGTCAGTTTTGACATTGTCAGATTCTCGTTTCAAATTAGCTAATAAATATTCAAAATGAATTTCCGCGAATGGAATAAATAATGATTCTTTAGAATTTAAATAAGGGTGGCAATGGCGCAGTGGATAAAGTGCTTGATTGCTAACTAGGACGTGTGGGTTCGATCCCCACGCTAGGCGCATTCTTTTCTATACCTCCAATTTTAATTGGATGTCGCCCATGGGTTAAAATGAGACAGTCAATACCTGGTTCTCAAATCAACTGTGCCAAACTAGTGCCGTGCAATTCAGGTTGCATTTAAAAGACCTTAGGTCTTACAGGCATATAGTTAAATTTAAAACAAAAATATTGCTTCAGAAACTTTTTAATTTATAGACGAATACCTCTTATGAAAACGAGTTATTACAGAAAAAAACTAAACTAAACATTTCCTGTGCCAAGAAAGTATTTTTCCTAACTGTATCATCACTGACTGTGATCGATTAGGAATTTCCATCATAATTCAAAAGCCTTGTCATTTGATAAGTGCCAGCCAAATATATACATTTCATATAATTATTGAGAAGGAATTATTATTCAAAAATTATTCATATGTGTCAAAGAGAAGTGCTTATTTAATAAAGAATCAAATAAATTAATTGGTAACATTTTTTTTCCGGTTTGTTCAAAGTGAGATAAAAAAATTTAAACTTCAAACATTTATTTTCGCGCACTCTCATAAAAATAGGAACATGTAGGCATTGTATTTATATTTATATATTTATGTGAAAGAAAAATGCAAAAAATGTATTTCCTTTTATCCTGCTTTAGCTTTTTGCATTCTTCTCCCTCATTATCTATTTGTCTTACCTTATTTTCTTGCTCTCTGAGAGTCTGCCCAATCAGCAGAGTTGTACCTTTCAGCGAGTTCACCAGAGGGCGCCTCGGACGTTCCGCTTCATGATAGTACTATGGAATATATATACAATGATGTAGGTACCTATATAGGTAGTGTTTCCTTGTCAGGGAACTGTATACCAGGATTTATGCAGCTTAATTCTTGCATTCGCCATACAAAATTATTAAACTTAGCTTCCACCCCAAATTAATGTTGTCGATATGATTTTTTTCGAAGAAGAAATATGTTCCGCCGAAAATCGGAAGCGATTTTTTCGTGTGGAACGGCGTTCAGGCGAAACACACGATAAGGTTGATGATACAAATATAGTGATAGTGTACTCTATTTGCTTGAAAAGAAAAGATTTTACAAATATTTTTGCATACCATTGTTCAATAGTGTATTCATGCATGCGCACTTTATACATATAGCATGACACGCACAAGACTTGATTTTAGTCACGCTAAGACACGTTTCTTTTTTGTTTTATTTCAGGTAGGTAAGGTAGGTAGGTACCCATCTATATTTAGTAATTACTTTAGTTGATTGAAGTATATTATAGGTACCTTACTCCATACCATAGTCTTCAAGATTCCTAGCGCGAAGTATGGTTGACAAATAAAAGCAAAATACACAACGTCACGTAAAAGTCCAATTTTGCATTCGCCTCATGTCGATTTCGTTTCAACAAAAACATCGACTTGCCGTCGATCCGCCGTCAATTTTTTTCTGAAAATCAAATTCGTTTCAAATTAAAACCAATACTTTTACTTCAAAAACAGATCCGTATTGAATCTCTTTTTGGAGACGGATTCAAAACGGATTTGTGCACAGATTCGTACACACACTACAATATTTGTTTTGACGTTTCTCAACTGTTGTGTTGTGAATTAATTTTTATTTTGTGGCAGTGTACAGAAAAAGTAAATTAATATATTAAAAAATAAAAAAAATTGTTAAAAACTTCTTGGAAACAAATATTAAAAAAGTGCAAGTGGGTTTAGGAACTCCCCCGCGTCGGAATCGGGAAATTAAAACGAAATAATGATGTTTGAACGAATTGAAGATTTGTTTTTTTTTAGAGCTGCCAAGCAACACACACAGTCCCAAAAAGAGATTCCGTCCGTAATCGTTCTTTTCAAAGCCAAAAAGTATTGGTTTTAGTAGCGAATCCTAATTATTGAAACGAAATCGACATCACATGACGATTCTGCACGAATGACATGTTCAATGTTGTGTGGATTGTGAATCTGCTGTGTAGTGTAGCCTGTGATGTGAGTTGCGTTCGAGTGGTTGACAAACTCGATTTGGTCACTGTTGTCACTGCCGTTGCCACAACCTTCCCACCATACTCACTTAACTTGTATGCCAAGAAACTCTATTTGTTTTCGTTTAATGTTCACAGAACATCGCCACTTTGAACGTGCCTAAATTTTTAAGAATTCATTGTTGCCAAATTTCAAAACCACAAGCATACATTCGTCAGACGTTTTATGAATACGAATGATTTGTTCAAAATTCGCACCAGTGCGTAGTAAGTAACTAATAATATTATGTATGTATGGAATGTACATGCGTACATATATTTATATTTGCCATTATGAATTCAAAAATAGTATGAGAGTAGTATAGGCTCGTAGTCTCTAGTATTTCTATTGTAGCGAACGTCCTTCAAAACATCAGGCTATCTTAACCTTTCTTGACTCGCGTTTTTTATGGTAGTGTTAAATACAAGATTTAAAGAAAACAAAGAACAAATCGTATTTCAGTTTTTTTTTAGAATGTAGGTATAAGATAATGTATGTACTTAAATATATATTCATAAGGACATATATAGATATCTATTCTCTATTTCTCATTACTATTACATTATGTACCTACATGTCCTGTTGAGCCATAAATAAATATCTGCTGCACTTCGATAGGCCATCAAGAATAATGGAAAAGATAGATATAAACGGTGATTTTTTAAGAGCTTGGTTTTTGAAAATTCAAAAAAACACACAAACTTGTAAAAAGTGAATGAAATTTTTATTTGGATCGATAAATCAATTTCTGCCATTTACTTTTTAAAAATAATTTCACTTAAATGTTGCCCGCGGCTACGCTTCAGATGGTCCATTCTGAAGGTCCAATTTTGGCAAACTTTTTCACACATTTCGGCCGGAATCTCACCAATGACGCGTTCAATGTTGCCTTCCAAGGCAGCAATCGTGTTTGGCTTGTGCCCATAGACAATAGACTTAACATAGGCCCACAAAAAATAGTCTAACGGGGTCAAATCACATGATCTTGGTGGCCAATTGACTGCGCCAAAACGTGAGATCAACTGCTCACCAAATTCGCCTCTCAATTGATGCATGGTTTCGCGTGCAGTGTGGCATGTGGCACCGTCCTGTTGGAACCACATGTCGACCGAGTTCAATTCTTGCATTTTCGGCAAAAAAAAATCTGTTATCATCGAACGGTACCTTTCTCCATTGACCGTAACCCTGCGGCCTTCATCGTCCTTGAAGAAGTACGGCCCAATGATGCCGCCTGCCCATAAACCGCACCAAAGAGTGCATTTTTCGGGATGCATTGGTAGCTGCTGAATTGCCTCTGGCTGCTCTTCACTCCAAATACGGCAATTCTGCTTATTCACGTATCCATTTAGCCAAAAATGAGCCTCGTCGCTGAAGACAATTTTGCCGGACGTAGCTTGCGAAACACATTTTTCACAGAGCACGAATTTTGATAATAAATTTCAATAATTTGCAAACGTTGTTCAGGCGTAAGTCTATTCATGATGAAATGGCAAACAATACTGAATCGAAATGTCAAATGTTCGTGGAATTTGTCATGTGTGATCTGTCAAAAATATAAACGTCAAAAACCAAGTAGCAAAAAAATCACCCGTTATTAGGTGCGTTTTTTTGCAATCCCCGGGGGAGTGATAAACTTGGTAGCACTATTAATTTTCAAGATGACATTTGAAGAACAGCTGTAATGCAAGATAAAAATAAACATCACTGTTTGCCTCATCCTCATTCTTCTAAAAATCATCGGGTTAATTTGTTTTGTGTAATTTCGATATTTTTATTGAATTTAAACTACTTTTCTATTAAAATAACATAAAAAGAAACAAGTTAATTATTATTTATACAAAAAAATGTGAATCAAGTAATTTGAAAATTGAAATAAAGTATTTTGGAAATTGTTTTTAGCCGATTTGATTTTCTTTTAATTTAATTTTCACAAATACAGTGGTACATAGAATTCAACTACTTGAAAACTACACCATTCGTCGGTCACTGGTGACATGATAATAGTGAACGAGTTGCTTATTCGGGCGGCACGCTCAGTTCCTATGTCATTAGGAATATGGGTCTGAGCAAGAGCGGACGACGATCAAGAAGATTGAAGTATGCCAAGGATGTAGCAGAGAATCTGTATTGGGTTGCTCCCGTGCACAACAAAACGCAGCCCAAAACAATCTTCTCAAGGAAACCTTTGTTTTGTTTTTCATTCAATTCTTGTTAATTGAAAGAATATCAACTTCAGGAAATGCTTTTTTATTTAATAATAATTTTACAGTCAAGTTTTAATATACCTATAATAAAAATAAACGCAAACATGAAAATCGCTGTAGATGGTTGTGCTCATGGCGAGGTGGAAAAAACCATAGAGGTAATACAAAAGCGAAAAATGTTAAAATTGATTTGTTTTTGTGTTGCGGAATGTATATTAAAATGTAGGTTAGGTTAGGTTGAAATGGCCGTCAGGAAAACAACTAACACACTTAGACCAAATGCTTAACCAAACCAAACAAAATTGATAATTATCTGACATGTCAAAATGTCAGTTTTGAAGTTTCTATACATTTTATCGATAACTTAGTGAAACAGTTTTTGGTAGCACAGTTTTTATCCTCTCCAATAGCTAAGCCCCGAGAATTCTCTGGGTTTAAGCTAAGCAACCCCCGGGGATTAGTTGTTGTTGGATTTAGTATGCAAATTGTTAATCCTACTCATCGTTTTTTTCGTCCAATTTCCCCGGGGCTTAGAAAAAAACACGCCTATTATGTATGTTAATGTGTATATGATATTCCACTATGGTTCGTGGATAATATCTTTTTAAAAACTGAAATGTTGTCCTTGTTAGTTAGTTTAATTGTAAATATGAGAAATTATTTATTTTTTTTTTCAGAAAATTTGAAATTACATTTTGTTAAATCTTTCTTAAAAATTAACACAATTTTGAAAACATGTAAACAATTCCGCAAAGTTTTAAAAAACTTAAAAAAAATATATTCTTATTGTTTGCATTTTCTTCATATTAATTATTTGAAATAGTTAAATAAAATATTGGGTCGGACTTATAATTATTACTGTTCTTATATTCCTTCACATAAGTACAAGGTTCTTAGTATAAACAGCAATATATATTAATTTTTAATGTTTGTAGTTATGGCAAGCTTAAGAGTATTTAACAATATAAATTTAAAAATATAGGCGCAACATTTTAGTCGATTTTGTAATATGTTAAATCATAAAAAGAGGATTTTCCTAATTTTAAACGAGTTTAGTATCTTACTATCTTCATAATATTTTACTCAAGTTAAAATCACCAAATAGCTACTTTATCTTCTTAGTATCGTACTAAATCCTTATGTCACTTTGACATTTACAAACGTCAAAAAGTTGTTTTCAATTTGTATGTGTGTTCAGCCTCAGTTTATCCATACATTAGGTTAGGTTAGGTTATAGGGGCTGTTAGCTGTTAAAGACAACTATCTAATACACTTAGTCCAAGAAGAAAGGACCATTGTGGTACCACAGGAGTTGGGTTTTTTGCCCCAAAAGAAAGAACTTAAAACCATTTTGAGCTTCTTATGAAGCGGAGGAGAGAATTAATGTCTAAGTGTGCTAGTTCACTTATGCCGCTGAAGAAGAAGTCTCCTAGAAGAAGTCTTCGACTGTTATACAGTGCAGGGCATGTACAGATGAGATAAAGAATAGTTTCCTCCTCCTCCTCATCTAAACAGCTTTTGCAAAAGTCGTTTGCGAGCACGACGAGTCTTGCAGCATGTCTACCTATGAGGCAGTGTCCTGTGATGACACCTATAGTGGAGCTAATATGCCATCTGCATAGAGAGGTCAAAGCCTTAGAGCGTTTCAGATCCAGCTTTGGCCAAATCTTTTTTGTGGCTAGACACGTGTTACCACTAGTCCACCTAAGATTTGTCCTCTCCATAGCATTTAGCCTTAGCGTCAATTTACATGTAGCGATTGGAACACCCAGGTTGCTGTAGTTAGTTGAAATGGATAGTGTTGTTCCTTGTTTGGCGAGTTCGTCGGCCCTGCAGTTTCCCGGAATAACTCTGTGCGCTGGCACCCAGCATAGGTGAATGTTGAACTGTTCCGCCATCTCTTTGAGAGATGATCGACAGTCGAGGGCTGTTTTGGAGTTAGTGGAGATTGCATCCAGGGATTTCAGCGCTGCCTGGCTGTCCGAGAAAATTATGATATCCTTTTCAGATATCACGTTTTCTTTAAGCCAGGATGGAACCTCCTTAATTGTCATTAATTCCGCCCGGAACACGCTACAACGGTGAGGAAGACGGAAGGAGAGACTATGATTTAGTCTGTTAGAGTAAACACCACCCCCTACACCATCATTTGTTTTTGACCCATCGGCGAAAAACTGAATTTTTTCATCTTCCAAGAAAGCATAATCCTCCCACTGTGATCTGGAGGGCATACTTACCTAGAAGTTTTTATCAAAACGTGGTTGGGGTATGATGAAGTCTATGTTACTTTGTGGGATATTGAACGTATTCATTATGTTAGCGTGGCCAAAACAGTTGTTTTTCCACTGTGAGGTCGCCTTCAGGCGAATAGCTGAGCAGGCTGCGGATTGCTTGCTGAAAATATCTAAGGGTGTCAGATTAAAAAGTATTTCAAGCGCTGCAGTTGGAGTAGTACGCAAGGCACCACTTATACACATACAAGCAGTGCGCTGAGCTCTACTCAGTTTATTATTTTGTGTTGCTTTGTCTAGAGCAGTCCACCAAACGACCACTCCGTAAGTAAGAATTGGTCTAATAACCGCCGTGTAGCCAATGGATTACACGGGGTTCTAGACCCCATTTGTTGCCAATGGCCTTCTTGCAAGAGAAAAGTGCTACCGTGGCTTTCTTAACTCTTTCTTGTATATTGGACTTCCAGCTTAATTTTTTATCCAAAATAAGACCCAATATATACATTAGGTTTAGAATGAATATTTTAGTAAAGTGCTTTAATATTAGAAAATTATTTGTTAGTATCAAGCTTATAACTTAATATCAGGTATTTTAAAATTTTGCGTCATAATTTCTTGTCCACTCTTTTTCGAAATAATGAATTGAAAGAAAAAAAAATTATTTTCCGAAGTTTTGGTATGCAATACCGGGACCGCCGTTATAAATATTTTGATCGAAATCCGCTAGGCCGCTTAGCCGTTACATTCTTTTTTTTAGAGAGCGTGTCGTGTCGTGTTGTCGGTTTGACAGCTCCATAGAAATGTTTTACCACCAACGCCGCAAAAGAAGTTTTACTTCGAAAAGATTTAAAAATCTATTTTAGACAACCACCTAAAAAGCTTAAGGCCCTAGTTTGAACAAAATTGCTTTAGCGGTTTAGGCTGTAGATCGTTGTACAGACGACTGACAGCAGACGAAAATGCGGGGCGGGTTTTTTTGTGTTTTCTATCAACTTTTATTAAAATCACGATTTCGATCTTTTTTCCAAATGCACTTGCCTTAATTACATATATCGCAAGTAAAAAATCTTCAAAGGACGTAGAAAGAGACATACATATAATATATGTATAACGGTCTTATAAGAATCTAATCACACGATCGCCTAAAAAACATAGTGGAAAAGTGCTAACGTGAGACAGTGCAAACAGTGAGACAATTCATTTTTTGCCAGTATTGGTAAAAACGTTTATTCTCCCCTCCACATGGTTTTATTTTGTTGCGCACGAATTCCACTTGCGTGTTACCTTCCACCGAGAAAGCATTTATAAAATTCCTTCGAATTATTTTTCGGAGTGTTTAAATTTAGCACAGTAACGGGAAATAAACAGGTAAATACACAGAATTTCTGTGTTATATAACATTAATATGTGTTCTGTTATAATAAAACAACAAAACCTTATGTCGATTTCGTTTCAACAAAAACATCGACTTGCCGTCGATCCGCCGTCAATTTTTTTCTGAAAATCAAATTCGTTTCAAATTAAAACCAATATTTTTCTGGAAAAACAGATCCGTATTGAATTTCTTTTTGGAGACTGATTCAAAACGGATTTGTGCACAGATTCGTACACACACTACAATATTTGTTTTGACGTTTCTCAAGTGTTGTGTTGTGAATTAATTTTTATTTTGTGGCAGTGTACAGAAAAAGTAAATTAATATATTAAAAAATAAAAAAAATTGTTAAAAACTTCTTGGAAACAAATATTAAAAAAGTGCAAGTTGGTTTAGGAACTCCCCCGCGTCGGAATCGGGAAATTAAAATGAAATAATGATGTTTTAACGAATTGAAGATTTGTTTTTTTTTTAGAGCTGCCAAGCAACACACACAGTCCCAAAAAGATATTCGGTCCGTAATCGTTCTTTTCAAATCCAAAAAGTATTGGTTTTAGTAGCGAATCCTAATTATTGAAACGAAATCGACATTAGAATTCTTTGTCATTTTTGTAATATTTTTGTTTTTATATGAAATGACAAAAGGCGAACAGTAAGGCATTTCCAAAAAACTAACGGTGAGACATGTCTCACCGTTTGCACTTTCATTGCTTTTTTTACATTGTTTAGTTTATTGTTCTTTGTTACTTTTTTTTAAAGAAATATATTTACGTTACTTAATTAAATTAATAAAATACTAATAACACACTTATTTAACGTTTTATAATGTTTTTTTTTTCATTCATCTCCCTGTCCGTCTTACACTGTCTCATTGATCGCACTGCTCGCAAACAGTGAGACAGTTTGACCTTTTCTAAGTGTCAGTTTGTTGTGTTGCTCTCGTGGGTCCTTTCACTAAAATTTCCTTTGGAATAATAATGCAAAATGTGCCTTAAAATATACTCCAAATTTGGCTAACAATTAAATTTTGACACGCTATAACTTAAGAATGAATTGGCATACAGAAGTCATTAATATATCATTTTGTAGATAATTTAAATCCGCTCTTAGAGTTTTTTTTTCAGAAAAAATAAAGATTTGGGGAGTTATTAAGCAAAATAAGAAAAATAGAATTTTTAAGATGGCAGCATTACCCTTCAGGTTCGAACAAAAACAAAAAAAAATCCCACTCAAAAACATAAATTTATTACATTTTTTTAATTTAAGTACTACACCCCAATGTTTTCGACCATTTGTTTCCAAATCTGTCAATTGTACGATAAAAAGTGTCTTAATCTTATTCGTGTAGAATAACATTAGCTAAATCATTGCGTACCTACAACCTTTTTTCAGAAGGACCTATAGTTTTCGAGTAATTTGGAAAAAAACTGAATTTATCAACCTCCCCCCCCCCCCCCGCCCTTAAAAAATTTGGAAAATTTAGGGTACTTTTTAGGAAACGCTTAGGACATTAAAATGAAGCTGTCCACCAAAATTCATCTTTGTCGGAATTTTTTCGAAGTGAATGTCTAATTTTCCTGGACTATAGAAGATAAAATTGAAATTATTCTTGTTCCTGATATCGATTAAGATGCACGTGTATCCATTTCTTGTAATAAATATATTTTATTTATTGTGGCTAAAAAGCCGGCCGTGAAAAGTAGTGAAATCTAAAATGTACCTACGCCAAGTACCTATTCTAATGGCGCTTTTATTTGGCAATCCGGAATCCTTCTCCGATCCGGCATCCCAAATGAACACTGTGTAATTCTGCCGATTCTGAATTTTAATCAGATTGTATGTGTGAAAATAATTGTGTACGTGGAAATATTCAGATTCAAAAAAAAAAATGTTTGTTGCACAATAATGATACAAAAAATAACAACAGTCGAGTTTGACGTTTAAGTATATGAATGTGTGAGTGCTTCTGGTTCCGATTCTGATTTCAAATCCTGAAGCAAAATTCTCCTTTTCAGAATTAGAACTGTCATTTCTTTCCAAGTGAACACTTTCAGAAGAATTTAGAAGGCGGATTGCCAAATAAAAACAACATAATTTTTTGAATGTTAAATATCAAATATTTATGATAGACTAAAATATCGAAAAACCTCACCATTATAAGAAAAACCAACCAATCGTTTGCAAAGTTTTTTTTCTGGTGGAGTTCTCGAAATGCACTAATTTTGTTGTCATTCATCGAAAATAAATGATTGATAAGAATTTAAAACATCGGATACCACAAGACCTATAGGCACATCTCCAACAAATTTCAACTTTCTATCATAATCTGAGAGGCTGTAAATACTATGTCCTGATCCTGAGATAATGGGCGGATGGCACGCCACCTAAAAAATCTAAATTTTTTAATTTTTGTACTCGTATTCGTTTGCACAACAGGACCAACAGGTGTGCAAGAGTACAAGCTCCTACAGTGTTGCTGATTTTTCCATAATTTTAATGATCTGTGAGAACCCATATCCCAAAAACTACTTAAGCTAAGTTGAAATTTGGTGATGCGTGCTAATTGAATTCAATATCTGGGCATATATGCAAGACTACTAGAAAACGGCGCTCGGCAGAAAAGTAAATACATAAGTAACGCAAAAACATCGCCAAGCATTTTTTAAATTATTATTAATCCAAATAAAGTACGTAGAAGTCTTATTCCATGGCTGTTATATGCAACTGAGCGAACATTTCTTATGTTAAAAAAATCATAAATATTCACAATGAAAAAAAAAAGATAACTTAACAAGTAAACTCGAATATTTTCTCCAACTACCACTCTGACTAATCTCGTATTTACGATATAATACCACTATTTATCAAACTCACAAACCAACACTGAATAAGAGTTTCAAACACAGATGTCTCTTTAATTATTACAAAAAAATAACAAGCTTTGTTCAGTGTTCTTTAATTTGTTTAAAACTCTTAACTAAGTTAAGTTTAACGATTTTAAGTGCTTTGTTTTTTTTTTTAATTTGTTTAAAACTCTTTCCCACACTACGTCTGTTTTACATCGCTTTTTATAAAAATTATCCATTAAATGGGATTTAAAAAAAATTCACTGATTAAATTTAATTGGTATTTTGTTTTAGCCCAACGGCTCGACTAAAAACAATCGTATTTTATTTCAAGCGACCAAACTTTTTTTTTTGTACTTTCAAATACAAACGAAAATAATTTGTTTTGAAAACAAAATTTAAAAAGGACAGATATCAGCAGAAATCATAAATGTGAAGTGAAATGTAGTTCATTTAGTGTATGCGTTCAGAAAAGATTTTGAACTTCAATATGTTAAGAATATTTTTTTAAATATAAAAACTTTACAGAGGATTTTTATAGAGGGGATAAACAGCATTTTTGTGAGAAGAAGGGTGACGTCTGGCAAATCATAGAAGACATGTTTGTGAACGTTCAGGCAACATTATCCGTCAAAAGTTAAAATAGCTGACAGTGGCAAAAATAAATAGAATTGTTTTCGCTGCTGGTGATTTGATTTTCAAATAAAATTAGTAATGTTAAAAAAAAGTTTAATAAAGTACAAAATAATAAAATTATTATTTAGTATATACATGAGGTACTTAAACCTAAAACATTTATAATATAATGACAATTTATAACAGTTTTATAAAATCCCTTAAAAGTGTTAAATATTTCCCGCGCTTCGAGCGCTTGGGGGCTGCTTAATCAAACAACTAACTTTTCGGAAGCCAAATGCCCTTCAAACCATACCTTCCAAGCTCTACTTTTCTGTCACTATTCGTTTTTCTTTTGTAGTTCGGAGTAGAGTCTGAGTTGTCAAAAAAATTATTTGTGTTTCTTTTTAACTCAGAGCATGCAGAGCTCCAAATGTGTGTTTCTTTTTTCGTTCTGAACGTTTGTATATCGCACTCGACGTGCACGAACATAATTCACTGAGCATTTGAGTAAATTGCTGAAAGCACCAAATGCCATGTGTGTCAAGAAGGAAAATGTGAAGAAAAAAAAATATTGGGCCCTATCGGGAATCACCCAGGAATTTTGTTTCACACGGAATATTTTATTCCCTTGACATTTTTCCTGCGAACGAGAATCGCCCACGGAATAAACTTCCGTCGAACAAAAAATCGTATGAAATGACAGCAAAATTCCTTGGGAAATCTTATTCGCAATACCATTAAATTCCGAGGGAAACTTTTGAGCATCATTTACGTTCCCAAGTTTCGAATTGGAGTAAAATTTCCAGCGAAATTTTTATTCACGATAATCCCCATTATATATAAGTTGGCGGAATAACTTAATCGCTTGTTGATTTTCTGTATCTGGGTGTGTACAAAAAAGGGTAGGTTTTTTGATATATTGCTTTTTATGGTTTAAATGAAAATGTGTTGTTCTGATTTGTGTCTTGTGTTGTTCAAGTGTGTTTTAAAAACATATCAGTGTTCAGAGCTCGCTCTATTTGGAACAAGTTCAGTGCATAATTTATGTGTTCGAACTCTGTGCTCTGAACGAAAAAAGAAAAACGCCTACTGTTGGAATGTCCCAAAGCGGGAAGATGCCATCTATCCTTTTATAGCCCGATTCTCGCCAACATCATTGATACCTCTCAAGTCACAAGCAGGGGTGAAATTAATTTTGTGACTTTTTCGGATTCTACCCCAAAGTCACAACTTGGGGGAGTCATAAAAACAATCGAAATTGTGATCTATTTCAGAGAAGGGCCAAATTCCACAAGTGTCAGTTTCTCTGTGCACACAAAAAATCGGGTACACACACATATTTGCGATTCCGCAAGGGTGCGATTGATTTATTTTCGACAGATAACGTGTACACAGATAGGCAAATTTATTCACCCATATTTTGAGGGTGAATAATTTTTTTGCACGGAAAAATATTCACGCTTGCGGAATTGGCCCCCAGGTCACAACTCACAAATAGTTTGAGTTTTGACATTTTGATGCGACATTCGATATAATATTTTGTGAAACACTTTTTTTTTATATCCCAACATGAAGTAAACAGAAATGTGAAACTTTAATTTCACATGATAACTTCAACAGCGACTACCAGAGAGAAGGAAAAAGTATCAGAACATTCTAAATAAACACTTCATCAGTAATCACACAATAGTGTGATTGCCTGTAGGTATTCTGTTCATTCTATACCATTCATAATCAAATATAAATTCTTTTACATTTTCTTGAAAGAAAAATAATAAAACGGATTCTGTTTGATAGTTGTTTATTTGTTTAAAAAAAAAATCCTTTCATTCATATTTGCTTATTTTTATTATTATATCTATAATAAATAATCCACATCAATTTCAATTTTTATTTTGTTTTTAATATTCAGGTGTTCCAATAATGCCACTACGCAATTCACCTTTAGTTGTGTTGAGTTTCGTTGTGAGTTTTCACGATTGGGGAGATTTCGATAAATGTTATCGAGTCACAATAATCCTCACAAGGAATAGTCACAAAGGGCTTGTGAGTTGTGATTCATCACAAGCGGGAGAATCGGGATGTTAGGCCGTGTGTGAATTGGGTTAAAATGTTGGTTAAATTTTCTACCTTGGTTAAGTTTTGAAGTTTGGTTTGTTGTGGGATCAAATTTAGCTTTTTGTTGTGTGAATTGCGTTAAAAGGGATTTATTAAAACACTAATTTGGCTAAAATTCCTTCAAGATTTATGAAATTTCCCTAAAAATATTTTTTTTTGTTGTTCAAGTCAATTAATTTCTTTCCCAAAAAACGACTTATATATAAAGTTAATAATTTGGCACGAAAATGTAACGAATTCTCAGTTTTACTAATAAGTTTCGGTTTTACATGGTTAATTTAATATATTGAAGCAACAATTCCAAATCTTTTCAAAACAATTCCCATTATGATTAGTTTGTTAATTTAGTATGTAAACACTAGTTTTCACAGCTGAAGAATTTGACAAGCTGACAAATCAATCTATTTGTATTCAATTTGCAAAATGAAGTGTTGTATAATATTTTTATGACGTCCATCTTTCGGACAGAGAGATAAATGTTGTATAATATTGAATGTCCCGAGAGTTGCCTACCTATGTAAGGAATTCCAGATTATTTAACTGGCCCTGGCGGCCCGTTTGGGTGGCCTTAGAAGGCCGATATGTTTTTGTTGCCAGTATATTTGGATAGCCACTGGCGGCTATTTGGATGTGGCCTTAGAAGGCCAATTTTTATTTAGCTGGAAAGAAAAGAGGGGTTAGAGGTTTACCTTTATTAGTCCTGGTTCTGGTGAATGAAAGATTTGGTTTTTAGAATAATTGTTATACTGTTACAACCCAGTTTATTCGTTCAACTGAATGATCACTGATGCCTTATTACTAATTTCTTACACTATTTATACAAAAATATTCTTAACCTATCATCCCTACCAATTTACATTTTCTTTGTGTTTACAATTTTGTAATGTATTGCCATTACTTGCCCTAATATTGGAATGCTAAATAAGCATTCCCCAATAATTATTACTTAATATAATTTAAATGCAATATATTATTAATTGCCATCTGTTTCACTTGCTGAATTAGCATTATTCATTTAACATACATTTCCTACACATACGTTTAGCTTCATTCAATTTCATTGTTAACATTGCTTGTCCCAGTTCTTTTCGTAATTCAATTATTGGTCATTGGCCACCAGTGCATTTTTTGTCATACTAAACGATCGCTTATGGTTTCAGTGCATTGTTTGTATACACTACCTGGTCGCGTATCGTTTAGCTGATTCACACCATTCTGTTGTTGGTGTCGACCTTGATATTAATTTGATATTTTATTTAATGTTTGTTAGGGAAGGTCGTGGTCAGATTGTTATTTTAATTATTTTAGTGGTGCTGGTTATGTGAGATCTAACACTTTTGTTTGTGTTATTCATCTCACACAACACCTCCCCCCTTCGGAAAAGTGCACATTTTTGTTTGGGAGAGACAAAAATTGTGTTTGGCCTTGCAATGTATCGATGAAGTTGATTTGGCTATCGTATGTGTGGAATGTCTTTTCAATGACAATTATATATTAGATTTTAACTTTTTTTTTTTTTGTGTTGCATTGTTGCTTAAAATTTTTGTTGTTTTTTTTTTTTTTGTTTTATCTAATCTTACAATAAATTTTTTATGGAAAATTTGAAATTTAATTTGGTTAAATACATCTTATAATATTTTATGTAATTCATGATTTGTTTCTTATAATTGATTTTTTTTTTGATCTTATTTTACAATATATTCTTATGACAAATTTTGAAATCTAATTTTTCTTATAACTTTTAATTATATATACACTTTTTTTTTTTTTTTTTTTTTTTTTTTTTTTTTTTGGATTATTTAATTTACTATATTTTGTAATAAAAAATAGTGGCATATTGATAGCTTAACTACCCTGGGATGGTAAAAAAAAGATTTAATTTAAAGTAATATTATTTTTTCTTATAACTTTTAATAATATATACACATTTATTATTTTTTTTTTGTTTTGAATTTTGTCATTAAGCCTAAGTTCAATAAACTAAGTTGAGTTTTGTTTTAGTTGGCCGTGCGTTTTAACCTTCGGAATCCTGTTGTTGTCTTAACGTTCCTTGGGATTTGTTTGATAGCTTGTTGGTAATTGACTTGGAACAGTTTAGTTTTTTGCGTTGTATTTTTGTTGTAGTCGCTAATCTGTAGGTTGCTCTTTCTGTTATCCGGTCATATTTACAATTAAAGCTGGAAGTTGTTTCGAAGGATTAAGTTCCTTGGTCTGCTGGATTGTGTGATGGCGGATCCCTGGTGTGTTTTGTGAACTTGTCTGTATTGTCTGGTTTATGAAATGACATGTGTTTTCTGTGTATGTGTGTTTCGTGTTAATTATTGGTGTGTGTATCGTGTATTAGTTTTATTATATAATGTTTTGGGGCTTTGTACCCTCTTTTTGAATTTTGGGCTCTTCATCTCCCTCTTTTAAAACTTTTTCTTTTTTTTTGATTTGGGGATCTGTATCTCCCTCTTTTCATTATTGTTAGATTTGGGGCTCTTTGTATCTCCCTCTTTTCATTATTGTTAGATTTGGGGCTCTTTTTCTCCCTCTTCTAATTTAAATTTGGGGCTCTATCTCCCTCTTTATTTATTGTTGAATTTACATTTGGGCTTAATGTCCTCTTTTATTATGTTAAATTTAAATTTGGGACTTAATGTCCTCTTTTATTTATTAATTTTTAAAGTGTGAGCTCTTTATTTCCCTCTTTTATGTTTTTAAATTGGGGCTCTTTATCTCCCTCTTTATTTATTTATATTTTTTTTTTTTTTTTTTTTTTTTTTCGGGAAAACGGGAAAAAATTCGGATTTTATTTTATGTACTTAGTATTTTAATTATTGCTTTTAAATTCTCAACACTGAAAAAAAATCTCTATTTAAGCGTATTTATTATATTCTTCGTCTTCAGAATGAAAGTAATGCTTCAGACGATTGTTATGTATTGTAACGTGTTTCTTCCTAATAAGAATCACGCTATTTGTTGGATTGTCGATTTTTACTATTGTGTATGGACCTGTCCATATTTCGGACAACTTGTGTTGTCTATTCTCGTTTTTAATCAGTACCTTATCTCCAATATGGAACGTTTTGGTTCTAACAATCTGATCGTAATACTTTTTGGAATTTCTTTTGCTATTTATCAGATTTTTTCTGGCAATAGCGTATGTTTTTTGGAGTTTATTTCTTAGAGTGAAATAGTAGTTTTCGTGATCGTATACCGGTTCTGGTTCACGTTTCAGATTTGACGGTATATCGGATGTAAAACCAAAAAGACAATCCATTGGAGTGAGTTTCGTTCCTTCATGGATGCTGTTATTGTAAACGAATGCCGCGGTTCTTAAATATTGATCCCAAGATCTTGGGTTATCATCACAAATAGTTCTTAAATACTCTACTAAAGGTCTATGGGCTCTTTCTAGTGCGCCATTTGACTGAGGGTGATATGCAGTTGTCTGCAATTTTTCTATTTTCAAGAGCTTACATAGTTGCTTAAATAACTTACTTAAAAAATTTGTTCCCTGATCAGTTACTAACTGTTTTGGTATCCTATATCTAGTGATTATTTGTTCGTAAAATATATGTGCAACGGTTTCTGCCTCTTGGTTTGGCATAGCATAAAAATCTACAAACTTAGTGAGGTTATCTTGAAAAGTTAATATATACTTATTTCCTATGTATGAATCTTGTAGTGGACCTACTATATCTAAATAAACTTTATCGAATGGAGTTTGGCAAGTATCTGTTATTACCATTGGCATTTTAATCTCTGGGCTAGCTTTCATTTTTTGACATTTTGGGCATCGTTTAATGTATTTCGAAATGTCCCTAAACATTTTAGGCCATTTGTACTTTTGTCTTATTCTTTTATATGTGTTTATTACACCTTGATGACCACCAAATGGAGAATCGTGATAGTCCCTGAGTATAGTTAGTATGTCATCTGATTTGAGGATTTGTTCTTGAACGTCGGTTGGGCTTTTACATTGTGTAGTAGGTGGATATCCGTTATTCTCAACTATATGATCTTCGGTAGATGGGCGTGAGTGTTTGTTAGTTTTGTTTTCATCTAACCCTTCCTTGTCATTTTGTCTAGCGCGTTGAGCTCTGGTGACAGCCAAACATGTGGTGTTCTTGGAATTTGTGTTTTCCTGTGATTGTGTTTGTTCCTTTTGTTCGTTGTCATTCGGTATTCTACTTAATGCGTCTGCGTTGTTGTTCCTTTTCCCTGGTTTATATTTAAGTGTACAATCGTACTCGGAAAGTTTGTGATGAAATCTAATAAGTCTGGAAGTTGGGTCTCTAGTTCTGAAGTTTCCCGTTAAAGGTTCATGATCTGTATATACAGTAAATGTACGTCCCAATAGGTAACATCTAAAGTTTTTTGTAGCCCAAACAATGGCTAGCATTTCTTTTTCAATAGTGGAATAATTGCGCTCAGCTTTGTTAAGCGTGCGACTTGCGTATGCAATTGGTTTGTCTTTCCCCACTATTCCTTGTGAAAGTATAGCTCCTATCGCTTCGTCACTAGCGTCAGTCGTGAGTATAAATGGTTCGTTGAAGTCAGGGTAAATCAAAAGCGGAGGGGATATTAAGAGGTCTTTAAGTTTTTGGAATGCTTCTTGACATTTTTCTGTCCACTTGAATTTTACATCTTTTCGGGTTAAATTAGTTAATGGCCGAGCTATTTTCGAAAAATCTGGAATAAATTTTCTATAGTAGTTAGCGAGACCCAAAAAAGATTGTGTTTGTTTTACTGTACGAGGCACAGGAAAACTTTGTACACAGCTAGTTTTTCCGGGATCGGGATGCGCTCCCTCTGCGGAACACCTATGTCCTAAATATACGACTTCTCGTCGGAGAAATTGGCATTTTTCTACATTAAGTTTTAAATTATGTTCACGCAACCTATCAAATATTAACTGTAGTTTTCTATTGTGGTCGTTTATATTTTTGCCGTAGACAACGATATCGTCCAAGTACACAAAACATTCCAGGCCTTGTAAGCCGGTTAAGATGTAATTCATTAAGCGTTGGAAAGTAGCTGGGGCTCCTTTGAGTCCAAAAGGCATACGTTTAAATTCATAATGCCCATAAGCTGTACTGAAAGCTGTTTTTTCCCGATCTTTTGGATCTACCAAAACTTGGTGATATCCACTAGCTAAATCTAGGGTAGTAAAATATCTGGAGTGACCTAATTGGTCGAGGATATCTTCAATGCGGGGTAGTGGAAAAGCGTCTCCAACTGTACATTCGTTTACCTTGCGAAAGTCAACGACAACTCTCCATCGTACTTCGCCATCCGGACCTGCCTTTTTCGGTACAACTAAAAGTGGCGAATTCCAGGGGCTTTTACTTGATTGTACTATATCATTTTCGAGCATTTCGGCAAGTTGTTCGTTGATTATGCCTCTTTGTTTTTCAGGTAATCTGTACATTTTCGTGTTAATGGGTGCCTGGTCTTGTTTGATGGGAATTTCATGACACATGGTCTTAGTATGGGAGAGTTTGTCTCCAGGCAGAAAAAAGATGTCATTGTATTTTATACAAAGGTCGGTTATGGCATGCCGTTCTTCATCATTAAGAGTGTTATCGTTGTTAAGTAGTGATTCTAACATTTGGATTCTTTCATTTTTATGCCCAAGGCCCCTCCTAGTGCAATGACATGATACTTGTTTACTATTAGATTTCTTGTCCACTAGATCTATTATTTCATATTCACTTAATTTTACAATTTCTAAACTAATTTGTTTTAAACTAATGGGATGTTGGTGTGTATTTATTATGGGTACTATGATCCAATCTTGATCACTTGGTAATAAACAATTGCCTACAAATAAACCGTCTTCTAACTGTTTAGATAAACATATCATTGGTTCTTTGAGTTTAATGGGAAGTTCTAATATTGTTTTCGACCTGGGTGTTATTTGTATTGCTGGATTTAATGTTTTACTAATTCTAATTGTTTTTATACTCTTATTACTACTGCTTTTTAATAATTCTAACGTGGATTCTTTTTTGTCTGTATTAATTAATATAAGTGTGTGTATTATTGTATAGAGTAATGTAAGTATTGCTTTATATATATCTTGTATTGTGTATGTAATTGTATGTAATATTTGTGATTTTTCTAATTGTGTTAATTTTTCTTTTTGAATTTTTTCATTTTGTATGTATGTTTGCTGGTGAGAACCATGTATTTCGTCTGCAGGGTGCAGTACTGTTTGATTATTTAACTTATTTTCTGCGACTGCAGTATATATTTTTTGATATTTTTTATCATTATTTTCATTCAAAGATATATTTATATTCATAAGTTCTTTAATCTCTTGTTCTAATTGGAATAAGTTATTACTATTTTCTAATTGGGGGAAGTTATTACTATTATTATTTACTAGTTTGGAGAAGTCATAACCATTTTCTGAGGTACATAAAGGTTTACTACGGGCTTTAGGCTTGTTTCTTCGTCTGAGATTTTGTTTTTTGTGCTTAGTATTACCATGATTTAATGGAAATTTTTTCAGCTCAACTTTTTCGTCAGTCACAACGTTTTGTTGCCCAATTCCTCTCTGATCCACTTTTCGAGGTGGATCTTTATAAATTGTTGATGGCAAGGTTTCGATTGTGTTCAAAGAACCTAAAAACTCTAAATTTTTCGATACTGCACTTTCAGATGTTTTGTCTAGGCCGGTCGCATTGTCGCGCCGCAAAATACATTTATCTTTCAGTGCCTTTTCTTCAAAACTTAGTGTAGTTTCTACCAATTTGTGATCACTGCGGCTATTTTGGGTTGTTTGTTGTATTGTATTTGAGTTATTCACGTGCGAGTGAGTCCTCGTGAAACAACTTCCATTGTGCGAAATGGACAACCCTTTTTCTTCGGTTACCTCGGATTCTTTTAAAGGAATACTGTATACCTTTTCTACCTGAATACCTGTGTTATTTTCAAGTATTTGTGAAAACGTTAATAATTTGTTGGGCCCATCTACATTACAGTATTTACCCATGAAATTATACCCTAGAATTCCATCGCCAGGGATGGCTAGGTCATTTTCTATGACTTGAAACTCACAAGCAGGGCGTGTGGGTATTTCAATTGTCCCTATGCATTCTCCTAAAGTATTGCCGAAACCACATGGTGTATTAATGGTTAACTTCTTTTGGTCGTTTATATAAATTTTATTCCCTAATGCATTTTTTTTTATTAGACTAACCTCTGAACCGGTGTCTACTAATAAACGAGTTGTGTTACGTTTCCCTATATTTAATCCTATATCTATTGAAGGTAATTTTATCTGTTTATTTGTTTTTATTAAGTCTGAGTCCTGGACAGGATCAGTTTCAGTTTGCACTTGGTGCTTATTTTGGGTTTGCCCTAGCTTTTCCTTAATATTATTTAGAGTCGAACCTGGGAGCTTTCGTTCGACTACTGGGAGTTTCCCGACTGTGAACTCTCCCATCGGTTCTTAAATGTACATTCATTAATTGTGTGGTTATTTCTACCACACCAATCACATATTGATTGTAAATGGAATATCCTATTCTGGTAATCTGTTTTAGGTTTATTCTGCGAGTTTGAATTCTCGTTTCTAAATGGGTTAGATCTGCTAGGTTCTGGGTTCTTTTGGGATTGGTATGCATTGGGTCTTTCCCTACCATAATTGTTTTGGGGGTTGCCTCTACCGTAGGATGGGTCACTTCTATTCATGTTTTGGTAATAGTTATTACCTTGGGGGTTTCTCCTATCGCTCGATGGATAGCTATTTTTGTGGAAATTTGGTGGGTTCCCCCTGTAGGAGTTTTGGCTATTGTTAGTGGAGCGTTTATTGCAGTTTACAGCATCGTGCCCATAGTTTTTACATAATTGGCAGATCGGTGTGTTTAACCTTTTGAGACACTCACTATATGTGTGTCCCTTAATGTTGCAAAAACTGCAAGTTATTTTTGAAGAAGGGTTTGAGGGAAGGGAAAGGTTGTTTGGTGACCCGTTATATGCAAGATTTCCTGAATGGTTAAAATTACAGGAAGTTTGAGGAATTGGTGGGGTTGTTTCAACCCTTTGCACATGTTTTTCCATGCTAAATGCAGTCCTCACCAATTCTTCAAAGCTCTGTGTACCAAGAGTGAATAGGTACTGACCTAGTTGTTTGTTTGAAACCCCGGAGGCCAGAGATGACTTGGCGAAATCCTCAAGCTGGGTTTTAACCACCTCGGACTTGTTCCCATATTTAATTTCTGCTGCCTCTCGACATTGGGTTAGCGAGTGTCGAATGCGGCTCACGAAAGTGTTCAATGTTTCGAAATGACTCTGACGGCTGGTTATGAGGTTGTTAACTAAATCGTTATAATCCTCTATTGGAAGATATGCCCGGTTGAGTAATTCTTCGAAACTTTTGAATGTGGTTGGTCTCGTTGTTTCTACTAAATCTAGCGCGTCTTCACGTAATTTAGTGTATAGTATTTTTATGAAGAGCGCTTCGTCCTCTTTTTGAATAAATTCAATTATTGGACGGATGCATGTGAGGAAGGTCTGTAGCTTTTGGGCTACTTTTGGGTCCGTCCCTCCTGAAAATTCAGGGATGCCATGCGAAAGTTTTAGCAGTTTTTCAAAACCTAACGACATTTTGGGAGATTTTGTTTCCATGGATCGGGTTTCAAAATTTGCTAGAGATAACCGTTTAGGTGTATTTGCCTCTGTGATTTCAATCGAGACTGGGGTTAATAGGGGTTTATGTTTAGAGGTTAGGTGTGTTCTTCATGATTAAACTTCTCACGTTATCAACACGAGACTTAAAGGGAATTCCTGGCGTTTTAGTTTCAAGCATTTTATTTTTTTTTTTTTTTTAATGTGACTATATTTAAAAAATTAAATATCAAATTTTGTTTGCTTATTCAGAAATTTTATAAGTTTAAATAATTTAGTAAGATTGGCTTTATAGGCAAAATTAATATTTTTTTTTAAGAATCGCAAATCGATACACATAGGTATTTATGTAATTGAGCAACAATATCTTGCCGCTTCTATTCTGGCGAGATTCAGATACTTTATTTCGCATGTTGAAAAGATTTTTTTTTTTTTTGTAATTCTGCTCTCTATTTAAGGTAACTTATTTGGTTAAACTTTATTTCGTATTATGAAAAGATTTTTTTTTTTTTTTCTCTATTTCTGTGAAGTAATAAGTGAAAAATTTACACTTCAAAAGTGTAGAATGAAATACTGGTAGAATACCGATAAAGATTTAAAAAAAAAATTTCAAAAACTCAAATTAATCGCACATGTTCTGCATTTCACATTTTTTTTTTTTGAATTTGAGGAATGAAAGCCAATTTAGATGTATTCCACATAAAACAAAGTTTTTAAATAGTTCATTCCGAATGTGGAATTGTAGGGTTCGGAAAATGAAGATTATGTAGAACACGTTATTTCTTTTTAAATGAACTTTAAATTCGTTTTGAATTAATTTTCACTCGGAACATGTGTGAATCTAAAATTTTGTGGTTCGGATGATGCTACTAGAGTTAGAGGACACTCCAGTTTTTGATGTTATTTATAACCTCTTTATCAGCACCATCCTACCGGCTGCGCCAATGTTGTATAATATTTTTATGACGTCCATCTTTCGGACAGAGAGATAAATGTTGTATAATATTGAATGTCCCGAGAGTTGCCTACCTATGTAAGGAATTCCAGATTATTTAACTGGCCCTGGCGGCCCGTTTGGGTGGCCTTAGAAGGCCGATATGTTTTTGTTGCCAGTATATTTGGATAGCCACTGGCGGCTATTTGGATGTGGCCTTAGAAGGCCAATTTTTATTTAGCTGGAAAGAAAAGAGGGGTTAGAGGTTTACCTTTATTAGTCCTGGTTCTGGTGAATGAAAGATTTGGTTTTTAGAATAATTGTTATACTGTTACAACCCAGTTTATTCGTTCAACTGAATGATCACTGATGCCTTATTACTAATTTCTTACACTATTTATACAAAAATATTCTTAACCTATCATCCCTACCAATTTACATTTTCTTTGTGTTTACAATTTTGTAATGTATTGCCATTACTTGCCCTAATATTGGAATGCTAAATAAGCATTCCCCAATAATTATTACTTAATATAATTTAAATGCAATATATTATTAATTGCCATCTGTTTCACTTGCTGAATTAGCATTATTCATTTAACATACATTTCCTACACATACGTTTAGCTTCATTCAATTTCATTGTTAACATTGCTTGTCCCAGTTCTTTTCGTAATTCAATTATTGGTCATTGGCCACCAGTGCATTTTTTGTCATACTAAACGATCGCTTATGGTTTCAGTGCATTGTTTGTATACACTACCTGGTCGCGTATCGTTTAGCTGATTCACACCATTCTGTTGTTGGTGTCGACCTTGATATTAATTTGATATTTTATTTAATGTTTGTTAGGGAAGGTCGTGGTCAGATTGTTATTTTAATTATTTTAGTGGTGCTGGTTATGTGAGATCTAACACTTTTGTTTGTGTTATTCATCTCACACAACAGAAGTACAATGAGTATTTTAATTAATTATTTTATATTTGTTAAAATATCAACGGATTATAATATTTGTTTTTTCCACAAACAGAAATAATAATGTAATTTAATTTTTCAATTGACTAAATTAAAACTTACATTTATTATATGGTTTCCCAGTAGATCTGGACTTTTTGGAGTTCATCTTTCTTCTCGGTTATCGCTTACAGTTTCAAATTACTCCATCTTGAGAAACGTTAAATTTTAACGCAAATTTAGCCTGCTCTACAGCTGCCTACATTTTAACCCATTTTATTCACCACGCTAGTGTCAAATTTTAACCAAGTTACAAAATTTAACCAATATTTTAACGCAATTCACACACGGCCTTAGTATGTTCTTATGGCCTTTTCGATTGGCCGTCCAGAACTGTTCTGACCCCCACAAAATGACAGTTGTTACTCTAAACAGAACAGAAAACGATTCTGGATTTCATTTCAGAATCGAAAACAGAATCACTAATACACTCACAGAATTAAAATGTCAAAATCATCGGCATGATTTGTTTTGTGTAATTTCGATGTGCTTATTGAATTTAAACTACTTTTCTTGTAAAATAACATAAAAAGAAGCAAGTTAATTATTATTGATACAAGAAAATGTGTATCTAAACTGATATCAAGTGTTTTGGAAATTCTTTTTAGCCGATGTGATTTTTTTAAATTTAATTTTCACGAATTCAGTGATACATACAATTCAGAATTAGTCAAATTGTTTCCGGGTGTTTTATTGGGGAAACCTGTTCCGGACGGCCAATCGAAAAGGCCATTATCGAATGCGAAAATTATATTCAATTTCTTTTTTTTATCCTGTCACTGAACAAAACTTAAATGTCACCAAACGCAGCGCATTTATCTATTGTGAATGGTATTTATCAGTGGTGTTTTGTGTGTTGTTTTTGTGTTTATTTTCGTTCAGAAGTTTTTATTTGTTTATTAAAAAAAATGAACAATAATAATTTTAACATTGAAACAATTGAAGATTTATTGATACGTTCTAAACAATTACAAAATAAAATACGACAAGAACTAAGTCTTGAAGAACCAGAGTCTCCTGTAATCGCTGGGTTCAGGGAACAACTATCACCACAAGTCTGGGACAACACGATGCTAAAACCTTATGTACAAAGTAATGTCACAAATTATCTTCAAGATAAATCAACTTCATCTACAAAGTTAAAAAGAGTTATACCAAAACTAAACCCTCAAAAAGTACCGAAAAAAACAAGCAACGGAATAGATTCGAGAGAATCTTTATTAAACCTCAGACCGTCTTCTAGTGTTGGAACTCAAGTTGCAGGTAAATCGACAAACAAAATTAAGTCTCGAGTTCGGGTTCCTTTTAATCGCATAAAAAACTCCAATGTGAATGAGACTCCGATAAATGGGAGTAAGGTTAATTTGGAATCAAACAAATTGCTCGCAACAAGCTCCTATCGACTTCCATTACAGAGATTCGCTGAATCTTCCAATAAGAGAATCGATTTTTTTCAAGAGCATCCCGATTTAGAACTAGATATGACTTCGGAGCACACTACACTGTTTCCAAGGCGGTTCCACAGGACAAGTGAGTGCCTTTCCCAGAATGGGGAAAGCGTAAACGTGGTCGAAGCTGAAGTTAAGCCTCCACAAACAGTTTCAGATGTAGTCAAACAAGACACATGGAATGGCATTTTAATGCAAAATAAACCAAATAACAAACCCGCGCACAAGATTGTACGATTGAAAAAAAATAAAGAAGTTATCTTGGAGAGGACTCCGAATTGCCTTGACTTCCCCAATCAATCGCCAACTAAAGAATCAGATGAAGGCTATGATGTCATTACATCCATTCCTTCCAAGGGTACTTTTGCACTTGAGAAAAAATCTGAGTTAGCCAAACAAAAGAAATGTCATCTTCAACGTTTTCCTGTTCTATACATTAGACCAGAGTGTCAGGTACAAAAGTTAACGAGCATTTCTATAAATGGTGAAAAGGAAAGGATTTTAAGGGCGACGAACGGACAAGATCCTCTAAAAAATGTAAGATACTTTGAATTTAAACATAGAAATAAAGGCGAGGATGGAGAAAAATCATTGGGCTTGGAAATTATTCCGGACGTAGTTAAAATAGATTTGAAACAAAAAGATGATAGCAACGAAGGAAATAAAACCAAGGAAAACAAATTTTTTAAAGCACTCGAAATCGAAAATATCTATGAGGTGAGTGAAAACATTTCTTAATCGACATTAACTGAGGGACAGTACCTTGTCATATTATTAGGCCCAAGCTTAAAAATAAATTTTTTTGTTCAGTTTATTCTTAATGTTTTAGTTAGCAATGTTTAAATTGTTTAGTTTCATATACAGTTGCCAGAAAATAAATAGCACATGTATGCTATGATTCCTTTAATCAAAGTTTATATAAGAGGCAATAGGGGTGGACGGGATCCGGGTATAGCAAAAGGACAGGATAGTGAGGTAGGTTCAGGCCGGGAAAAGATTGGGTTGGGGTTATCGGAAGATTTCAAGGAGCGAGGCAGGTTCGGGAAGTCCGATTGGTTGGAAACATGGTAAGGGAACGGAACGGATGGGAAAGAATGTCAGTAGCGATGGACGTTGGCATGCTTTACCTCTATCAAAATTTATTTCATGCCACCTCCACCACTTCATCTATACTCCAAAGACACTGCAGCTGTTAATGCAGTTACGGTCTTGACCCTCCCCACCTGGAATTCGACTAACATTTCTCGATGAATTACCCTTTTTCGATTGGCTTAATAGATTGCTGTCAAGTCATACTCACTTCGCCGAAAGGCTTCGACCCGCCTTGCCGCACCCCCTAGAAATTATTTAGCACGCCATCGAGCCTGGTTCAAAGCTCAAAACAAAAAAAAATACTTAAAACCCAGGTTTCGTTGTTGTTTTGGCGTGATTTACAACCATGGATCGCTTTATTCATTCAACTACTATAACATAAATTTAAATTTTATTAAAGTTATCAAAAACTCCAAAACTCCAACGATCCCTCGAAAATAAACAAAAATTTCTTACACGTAGATTATGTTCGACCAAAGTTGTTCTACACCTAAAAGATACTCAAAACAAAAATCTGGGCACTGACTCCCAGGCAGCCCTATCTGTGAGTTTACCTTTGATCTGAGCGTGGCTGAAAAGTGGGCACCAAAAAAAGAGAGAACTACTAACATGGAAGCGCTCACCGAGCCTTAGGTACATGAGATTCCACCGGTCACCTCCTCTACTAGGAATCCGGTTGCTTGATCCCAACCGTAAACACGACTTCCCTTTGACACTACCTACACAGAGAGCTCTTTTTATCGGTTTTTGCAGAAGGGTCAAAATCTTGCCTTTGCTTGACCGCATGCACGACTCATACTACATATTAACAATTAAAATTTTACTAATTCTATTAAAAAACTAATAAAAAACTCAAAGCCTTCCAAATTACGTTTAAAATGTTTAAAATATTTACCAAAAATGTACTATTGTTTACAACAAAAACAATATGTGCTATTTTAATTGTCTTCACTTGAATGTACCTTGCTTATCTTCTGACATACATTTGACTTTATTTATTAAATAAACTAAAACGAAGTAATTTCGCGTTACTTCACACACAAAAGCCACAACAAAAAAGTTCTTACAGTATTGGCATTTTTTTTAACGTTTGCGCACACTAAAGGGGTTTTGACTACCCTTCATATGAACAAGCACAGTGCGAGCGTTAGGAGATTAGGGAAGGATGCAAGAGGAGATACCGATGCACATTGGTTTTGAATTTCTGAATATCAAAATGGGAGGTGAAAATAGAGCCGGGTAAAGTATTCCACATTCGCGTTGTACGGCTAAGAAAGAATCTCTGTACTTGACAGTACGTCCGAAGTTGGGCTCAAGGGTAAACTGATGAGCATTCCTGCGAGTATTACGGTTGAAAAATTTAAGGGGAGGGATGTAACTGGCTATTTCGCTGGAAAAGTGTTTATAAAAATAGCGATAAAATAATGACAGACATGTAACATTTCGACGGTGTTCTAGAGATGTAAATGTCTCTACTATATTTCTATCGGCTATCATTCTTAGAGCTCTATTCTGAATTTTATCTAAAAGAATCAAATGTGTTTTGGGAGCTCCTGCCCAAATGTGCGAGTTATACTCCAGCTTTGGACGAATAAAGTCCTTATAGATTACACCCAGATCAGACGGGAGAAGAATTTCTTGCACCTTCGAAGAAAGCCCAGACACTTTGCAGCATTTTTGGCGACATCGAATATGTGGTCGTTCCACAAGAGGTGGTCTGTGATGAACATACCAAGAACTGAAAGCTGATCGGTTTCTTCAATACAAGTGCCGCTCATGGATAGCGGCATGGAGGGTGGGTTCTGCTTTAACGACAGAAGACAGCACTGAGTTTTTGAAGCATTAAATTCTACGCGGTTTTGTATTCCCCATTGGACAATGCTTTCGAGATCAGAATTTAATGAGCTTATCATACGCTGCCGTTCCAGTTCCACATCCGAAGAGCATGGAGGTGAATCTGAAAACGAATATAAAAAGCTGAGAGTACTATCGTCAGCAAAACAATTAAGTGGATTAGAAGTTCCAGATAAGAGATCATTAATAAAAATGAGAAAAAGGGTCGGAGACAATACGGAGCCCTGGGGCACACCAGTATTTATTTTGTGAATATCAGACTTGAAACCGTCCAATACAACTTGTATTGAACGGGTCCGAAAGGTAATTTCTAATCCAACGAAGAAGGGATTCATCGATACCAAATGCACGCATTTTAGATAAGAGAGCTTGATGCCAAACTCTTTCAAATACGTTTGAAATTTCGAGTGCAATAATCTTACTTTCTCCAAAACGATGTAAAGATTTGTGCCACTGTTCGGTGAGATATACCATCAGATCACCAGTGGACCTATTGCTACGAAATCCATACTGCCGGTCATTAAGGAGCTTTCGTTCTTCAAGATATTTCTTAAGCTGATAATTAATCAGCGTTTCCATGACCTTGGAAAGAAGGGACGTAAGTGCAATTGGACGGTAATTAGCGGGTGAAGAAGATTCGCCTTTTTTAGGGACAGGCTGAACATCCACTCGAAAAGAGACCAGTAGAGTAGGACAGATGGAAAAGCTTACGCTGTGGTTTTGCCAGCGTTGAAGAACACCTCTTCAGAACGATGGGAGGGATACTAACCGGCCAGCGGATTTGTGTATAACAAGGTCTTTGAAGACTCTAGCAACTGCACGAGTGTGAAAGAAGATTCGTCCCACAAAATCGTTTAGGCTCTCAAGTACTGGAGGAGTCATAACACTTTCTGGCAGCGTCGAATTAACAGCGAACTGTGCTGCAAGCAAATTGGCTTTTTCACGAGAGCTGACAAAAGGGGTGTCATTAAAGACGAGCGTTGGAACCGAAGACGATGAATTCTGAATGTTTTTTAAAAAAGACCATACATTTTTACTACCTTTGGGACTTTGTAGTATTTTTTGCCTTAATTTTTGGTCATGCAAAAATTTGGTTCTCCGAATGTGAACGTTGCAAGTCTTGAAATTGAACTTATGATTTAAGGCTTTTTCAAATTTCTTAAGAAAGCTGTGCTATTTATTTTATCGCCACTGTAAGTATATATGAAGTACATTATGAAGATTTTGCTAAAAAACAAACAAGTTACCTATATGTACAAGTTTTGATACAAACGAACTAAGAATATTGTATATAGATGTACGTCTTGACCTCCACATTAAACATCTGGTATCTTGCAGAGTCAAAATGCTGGTTTGCCAAACCTTACGGTCACAGCAACACAGCAAAATTTATTCCACCAGACATTCTGTCGACAAGTACTGATACTATTGCACTCCTAATCTGAGTATCAGCAAAAGTTTTAAAGTCATCTTCTCAATTCTTCCTGGATGAGAAAGATTGTCGAAAGATTTCGACGTAAACATTTTTGACGACGTATTTAAAATGGAGTGCATTGAAGGGGCGGGAATTTTCTCACAGTCTTTAAACGTCTCTAGATCTTTCCGACTTCCCGACTTTGCTGGAGTCTTTCAAGCTGAAGTACTAGCTATAATAGAATAATGTAAAATTCTTAATTTAAGCCCAACTCAAAATCTAAGTTCGGAAATAATCATAGACTTCCAAACGGCTATCAATATCATATAAAAATATCTTCAAAACTGGTCCACCAATGCCGAAGTGAGCTTGATAACCTGGACATTAACCATAGAATCACTTTAATCTGGGTTCCAGGACACAGAGGCATCGATGGTATTGAATGGGCAGACGAGTTGGCCCGACAGGGTTCGGCACTTCATAGCTTGCTTTCAGAGAGCGTCTCTATCCCACCCGCTGCTATGAAGGGCAAAACTTCTTCAATTTTCCTCACGGAATCCAACAAAAAATGTTACAGGCAGTACGATATATAGAATGATATGGCCTACCAATATTAAATTCCGCAAAAATGATCTCATTTGAAGACCGAGGCGGAACATATCAAGTATCAAGGGTAGTCGTTACTTGCAATGGGCACTAGCCCTTGTGTGGGCACGTATCAAAGCTGACTATTCCCCTTAACCTACTGCGGTAGCTGTAAAAACTAGATGGAAAAGGAAACAGTGCTTCACTTCCTTTGCAAGTGTCCCAGTTTCACCAGGCTAAGAATGCAATTCTTTGGAAAAGTTTTTCTTTCTGATCTAAAGGAACTGTCTGATACAAAAATCAAAAACTTAATCTTTTTCCTCAACTGTTTAGCTCTACCGATTCTCCGCTTGATTGGTTTCCCTCACGTTTTCCGCTAAAAATCCTTTTTTATTCTTCTCCGCTTTGAATAGCTCTACCTTGGTCTAAGATGCGAGTTCGCGTTGACCGCCATTTTACATTCCTACCTATATACATAAGAATTTGACCTTTTGATGCAATAAGCGCCTTTATACTTTAGGGCATACTTTTAATATACGATTGGATTGTACTTTTGACCTTCTTATTATTTTGCCACTCCCTATTAAGCTTTTTCACCAGCTCACTTTTAGTTGGCATAGGTTTGTCTGCAACTTTTCGCTTAAGAAGCGAGAATTCTGTCCAATAATTAAACTTTTTTTTTTATTGAAAAAACCTTGACACTCTTTCCTTTATGACAAGGAACACCGTCGTGTTATAATATTTGAGTTTCACGCCTCAAGGACCACTTCAACATTTCTGGGATCAATTCGATCTCAGTTTTTTTGTATTGGTCCTGTCTCATGGCGTTTTCCGCAATATAAGGTCTGATCCACACTCTGCCAATTGGCACAAATTGGCACCAATTTCTGCAAAACCTGTTCCAGACTTACAAATTTGGTAGTTTTTGGCAGAAGAGAGCGCTCTTGAGAGAGTAAAATATTTCCCCTTCCTGACAATTTCTTGCCAATTCCTGCCCAATAAAAGGTCTGATCCAGACTTTTTTTGGGCAGAAATTGGTAGATTGTCAAAACTTGAAGAGTGGGGATAAAATTCTCTCATTGAGAAATAAAGTCCGAAAAAGTCTGGAACAGCTTGTGCACAATTTTCTGCCAATTTTTAAACGTCAACACATTTGTTTTTTTTTATTTCTTTATTTGATGTAAATTCACATTTTTTTCTCTTCAAACTAATTATTTTGTATTTTAGTGTTTCTAAATTAATTTATTTGTTGAACAAATATTTTTTCACACCAACTACGAAAGGTTTTTTTTTCGTTTATGACAAACGTCAGTCTGACAATTGTAAATTTTCTGCCCACAAATTGCTGCCCACAAAAATTTATTGGGCAGGAATTGGCAAGAAATTGTCAGGAAGGGGAAATATTTTACTCTCTCAAGAGCGCTCTCTTCTGCCAAAAACTACCAAATTTGTAAGTCTGGAACAGGTTTTGGCAGAAATTGGTGCCAATTTGTGCCAATTGGCAGAGTGTGGATCAGACCTAAATTTTTGTAGGCAGCAATTTGTGGGCAGAAAATTTACAATTGTCAGACTGACGTTTGTCATAAACGAAAAAAAAACGGTTCGTAGTTGGTGTGGGAAAATATTTGTTGAAGAAATAAATTAATTTAGAAACACTAAAATACAAAATAATTAGTTTGAAGAGAAAAAAATGTGAATTTACAGCAAATAAAGAAATAAAAAAAAACAAATGTGTTGACGTTTAAAAATTGGCAGAAAATTGTGCTCAAGCTGTTCCAGACTTTTTCGGACTTTATTTCTCAATGAGAGAATTTTATCCCCACTCTTTAAGTTTTGACAATCTACCAATTTCTGCCCAAAAAAAGTCTGGATCAGACCTATAAAATGCCTGCGCATGACAGATTTTTGATTTTTCGGATGTCGCATTCTGGTTCGTTCAGCTCACCTGGGCCCATGTTCTGTAACTCAGGCGATAACTTTTCCTCACTTAACGCGAGGCGATAACTTAAATTTTTAATTTGTTTGACTTGGATTTTCCAATGGAAGGTGATAAATTGAAAGTCATTTTGGCATTTTAACAACAAAACAAACATATTTTTGTTTTGTTTGTTTCTCGACTACTTTTATCGAATCGAAAGTTACAGAACATGGGCCCTGGTCTTCTACGTACATTATTTAGTATTTAAAGTCAAAACTTGGAAAACCGATTTATCCAAAAGCAAACATATGCAAATGTGTTTTGAATAATTTTGTTGGGCTAAATAAAATAAAAGGTTAGTACCAAAACCTCATTCCAATCTTCTACAGTGAAATATTTATACTTATGGGTACAAGCGTTAGGAATAGTTATACCAATGCACATTGGTTCTTAATTTCTGAAAAACAAAATGGGAGGGAAAATAGAGCAGGGTAAGTAAGGCATTCCACATTCGCGTTGTACGGCTAAGGAAGGAATCCCCATTCTTGACAGCACGTCCGAAGTAAGTTAGACTTATGTGTAAGCTGATGGGCATTCCTAGAAGCGCGAGTATAACGGTTCAATAGTTTACGGGGAGGAATCCATTCAGCTTGCTTTTTCGCTAGAAGATTTTTTTTTTTTTTCGACGGTGTTCCGGAGATGGAAAGGTTTCAATTATAGTTCTATCGCTTATCATTCAATTCTATCTAAAAGATTCAAAGTTTTGGGAGCTCCTGCTATTTGAGCAAGTTACAATCCAGCTTTAACGAATGAATGCTTTATAGATGATAGCCATATAAGAAAGAGAGAAGAATTGTCGATGTCGACTGACCACATACATTCCACAAGAGGTGGTCAGTTGCGCAGATACCAAGGACTGTAAGTTGACATGTTTCTTCAATGCAAGTGCCCCTGATTGATAGATGGAGTGGTTTCTGCTTTAACGAAAGAAAACAGCACTGAATTTTTAAAGAATTTAATGAACTTATCATATACATTTATAAGAATTTGAATATTATTTTAAATTTTTATATATTTACAAAGAAACGAGTATTTCTTCTAAATTGTATTTTAAAATGAGAAGAACAAATCATTACAATAAAGCAGTTCCTACTATGATACTCAATGCCATTAAATATACAGAAATATAAAAATATCGAATCGAAAACATCGATGTGTTGAACGGTTTTCCTTATTCTTCTTTTAACATCGATATTGAATCATCGATTTTTTGTTTTAATATCGATATTTCAATAACATAGATGGAGTTATCCATCATCCCTAATCTGAAGCATTTGTTTTGTTGTAAATTCTCTTTCTGTATGCAAATTGTTGTTTTTAAAATGGAAATAAAACAATACTCAAATTAATTTTCAGAGACAGACATGAAAAATGGAAATATTTGAAGTTGAGGATTGTGCATAGGTTCACAAAAAATGTACTAAGAACTTAAATTTAACATATTTTAAGTTTTAATTATTAAATGAAATATCTTGCTTTTTTGCAACATAAATTTAATGACCCTCGGTAGTTTTTTGAGAACCGAAAACCCTAGGTTTTTTTGACAACTCTTGGGGTTGTCAAAAAACCTGGGTCGACCCTAAGTAAAGTTCAACGAACGAACCTAAAAACTGATGACGGGATTGGTGGGGGTGTGTACTCAAACAGACTTAAATTAAGTCTCTCCTTCCGTCTCCCAAATCATTGTAGCGAGTTAAAGGCGGAAATTATGGCAGTCAGAGAAGTCCTCTCTCCTGACTGAAAGAAAACGTGATATGAAACGGATAGTCAGGCGGCTTTTAAATCTCTGGAATCGTCCTCTATAAACTCCATAACTGCTCTCAACTGCCGTTCATATCTCATGGAGAAGGCACAGCAGTTCAATATTCACCTATATGGTGTGCCAGGGCACAGGGACATTCCAGGGAATTGTAAGGCTGATGCACTTGCCAAAAATGGAACGACGCTACCTCTTTTTTTTTATTCATTTTTATTTAATTTTAACTTATAACTATCTTAAAGCTAGACAAAAATGTTTAAAACTAGCCTAATTATCAATAACTTACAACTAATTTACAGGCCCTTTACGGGCGCTCTAAAATAAACTATATCTCTTAATACTAATGTCTTTCGACCTTAAATCTTAAAATAGATTCTAATTATTTTATTTTATTTTTGTTTTACCAAGAAAAAAAAATAAAATAAAATAATTAGAATTAATTAAAATAGATTTAAGGTCGAAAGACATTAGACGCTACCTCTATTACAATGCTGACAGCCACTTTAACCTAACCTAACCTCAACTATTATCAAACTGCGATGGCGTATCGCATTCAAATTATAAATGAAGCCTTGTAAAATTGTTATATGTAAACAAAATTCGTAAACTTTAAAACCAAAAATGTTGTATTTTCTTGCTTTTAAACAAACCAATTTGTTCCAAATGTCGAAGGCATTGTATGTATCGCCCCTTTTTTTTGCTTTTCCCAAGTAAACTCTGCCGAACTGAACTTCTTTATTAAGTGTTTCCTTATATTTAAAATAAAAAGATGAATTGCGTTCGAATCTAAGCGCATTTGGTAAAATTTGAACAAAGAAGAAATATGTATTGTTATTATTCATCTTAAGTGAATTATGAGTAACTTCTCCTTTTAACGTTTCGCAAAGCTTCTTTTCTTTTGTATTTTATTTCTTATTTAATTTTTTTAAACAATTTTTGTTTCAGGGGTCTTTAACTAACAGTGCCTCTTCACCATTTACTTGCCAATCGTCTTCCTTAAATCAATCGTTTTCATCATTAAGTTCCAGTTCTTCATTAAACAATGTAAATAAATCAAAGTCTGCTAAAGAGATTCATCGTAGCTCTCAGTCTCCTTCAGAAAAACTAAGAACAACCAGGACAAAGGATTCTGTGAAGAGGCCTCCAAGTCGACGTGAAGCACATGTGCAAACAGAGAACCAGTATAAGGAAACAGTTTCAACAAACACATCACCATTGCATAATCTTACCCAATCTCCTCCACATTCTGAGGTGTCCACATCGACAAAATTGAATGATAGATTAAATAAAACTGGTCGTCCCTATAATGTTGAAAATTCTGTCGAAAAAGACATTATTGTAAAGATATTTGAAAGAATACGGGACGACCTACCCAACGTTCTGGAAATATACAAAAACCGTACTACGTCTACCCCCAATGATATCACGACTATTATGCCGGTACCTCCACTAGACCAAGAGTGCAATCAAAAACACGAGGGCCAGCAACATCAAATAGAATCATCGGCTTGGAAAGACGAATCAAACGTTAAATTATTGCCAAACGAGTATGAGCCAGAATTAACCGTTTCAGATAAAGTGGAAGGACAAAATAATCAGAAGCAAACCATACAGGAAATAGTACCAATCGAATGCTACAATGACTCCGTAACATTAGACCCTGGATCATATAAGGAGGTTTCGTTGCAACAGAATCCAGTATTTGTGCAATCTATTAAGGCTAATGCCGTGTATGATGTAATGTCAGACACCAACAGGAAAACTCAAGAAAGACACGAAAATCCTTCTGATGTAGAAATTAAGCGTGCTGTAAAGATTTTCATTGACTCGCTTGCACTCAATGGTTGTGCTGGAGAGAAACAAACAATTATAAATGAAACCAGTGCTCAAAGCAGATCTAGGAATCTTCTTAAATTCGAATTAATAAGTAACAACAAGCATAATAAGTATACGAGTTCTGAATCCTCAGCCATTTCTAGTAGTCTAAACAGGATCAATAAACAGGTTACAAATGCCATGAAAATGAAGAATGTAGCTCGTTGGTGTGATATTTCTGGTTCAACTATATCGGGTGATCTATTTTCAACTGATTTGGAATCAGAAGGCGATGCAAATAATGACATGATGGACAATCTCTCATTACGTACAAATGACAAAAGTAGTATGTCTGAAGGCGAGGTTAAAAGCATAGGTCAAATATGATTGCAGGACGAACAAAAAAATGTTTGCACCAAGACTCGGCTACGATTATAGTCAACAAGATTTTTGTGGTAAGTTAGTTTCCATAATTATTGCATTTTTAAAAATATTTTATATTTAATATTTATTTAGAAATTATCGCAAAACGTTACAGCTTTGCTTTTATTTATAAAAATATGCGTTTTGTTTGATTTTCATGCGCGTTCTATTATTTTAAAATTTTACTTCTAATAAATAGAAACATACAAAGACACTTAAAATTAGTAGAATTATTAGAGTAATATATATCTCAAGAACAAAAGCAAAACAAAAAAAATAACCCATGAACAACTTAGAGCCGTCCACAAAATAATGACAATAAGTTTATTGTGCTGCCGAATAAGATAGTATAATGAAACATAAATATCATACATTGATTTTCTTATTTCTAAAATATAAATAACGACCATGGAACAATCCAGATTTTGCATGCACACAGAAGATTATTGAATAAATATATAGGTAGATATATAGATAGATATAAATATTTTATTAAAAAAAAAAATGATACAATATTAACTTAGCTTTCTTTACTTTAAAATTTTAAATTAAATGACAATACCTTAAAAAGTAGCTTGAGAGGTTAAAGTGCTTCAATATATATATAATTAAGTAAAGCTTAGCGATTTTTTATGAATACTCGGTAATAATTAAATTTCGACAACGTAGTGCCTGTTTTAGGAAGTTGTAGAGTTGTCCATTAAGTATATTAAGGAACTGATCTCGATTCAGATGCTGGCTGCCGAAAAACTTCTTTCTGTACGTCTTGAATATCGGACAAACTCTTACAAAGTGGTACGTATTTTCTGCTGCATCAAGGTTACAGATTAAACAGATGCCTATAGATTCCCTGTTGAATGTTCTGGCGTTGAGATTTAGCAATCCACATCGGGACCTAAAAACCAAACTAATCATCTCACGTGAATTTTGATCATTGAAGTAATTTGGAACTTCTGCGTATTTAAGGTTGACGTATTCGTCATGAAATTGTGATTGTGTAGCTCGTTGTGTGTCTTCTGACCAGTATGTCTCTCTTAGTTTAGTGCAGACTTTTGTATGCAATTCACTCTACTCAGACTTTATAGACCAGTTAAAATCAATTCTATTCTGGTGGAAGATCGTTGTCCATTCATTTGCCCAAAATATTTGTTTACACTATGATGATGTTTGACAGTTTACGTGTTAGTCTGTTTTCAGAAAGGGTGTATATTCTTTGGATGTATCTGAAGTGCAAATCGAGTGTTGTAAGAAAGGTTTCTATATTTATTACATAGTTAGGTGTATTGTTGAATAAAAGAAGCATCTTTTTACAAAGGAACGTAGTTTTTCTATTTCGGTGTGTTCAGTATAATCCCAAACTGCACAGTGGTTCATAACTGATCTTGACGCCGCTTTGTATATTTTATATTTTGCAGAATTTATAATGTTTTTATTTTTGATAAAACTTGACGAGGTTGCAGTAATTGAAGTCTTTTTGAGAGATGCTCTTCCCAAGACATGTTATACGAGAGTGTAAAACCGAAGTACTTAAACTTATTGTTGAATACCGTTAACCGTTGGACAATATAGTCCTTGTTTGTGTTTGTGTTCCACTTTCTAAATTACATCCATGGTACAGGACATATAAAAAAAGCAAACGTCACTATTGATAGTAGTAACGAGTTTTTAAAAGAACATTTAAGGACCTTAGAAGTTATCAAAGCTGCTTGATAGAGCAATTTATATTTCAATTCAGTGATTTGATTAGTCCTAAAATAAATAAAATACATCATCATCATCATAATTAAACATTTTATAAAAACATGTTGATATTTAAAAATTAAATCTTTTTTTAAGGCATGGCCAGAGGGGCCGTCAGCCAGATGATAGCTAAGTATTACATTACATTTTCAAATTTTGTAGATTGATTTAGTTTAGTTAACAAATTTAGTTCAAAAATGTTCTCTTGTTATTTTTTTTTCTATATGCAAGAGCTATTTTAATAAAATTCGATAGTTTTTGCCAGTGATTTCCATTTAATATTAATAAAAGATCCGTTTGTAGTTTTTCTGCCATATTTGTCGCCGTATCTCTACCAGAATAGGGCATCTTGCGATGAAATGGACTACATCTTCCCTTTCGTTTGTATTACATAAAGTGCATTTTAGCTCTAAGTCGTTACGGTGTGGTATGAAATTGAGCGGCAACAGTTCGACTCTTGCTGGAAATATGAAAGATATCGTTTCAGTGCTAAAGATGTCCTTGAAATAGTTGCCCTCCCCTAGATCGTCTTGGAGCTTAGGGTACGTTTCCCTATGGAGTGAACTTCTAGCCTTCTGTATACTATCTTCTCTTATTTTGGAATGGAGCATTACGAGTAAACTATAAAGGAAAGGTCTCCACTCTGCTAGATTATTTAGAGTTAAGTTGAATGACTGTCCACACAAATCTGCCATATTCTTCCATTCCTCAAACCAAGAGCTTTGGGATCTTACAATCGAGACTGCAATCTTTCTTGCAACTTTATCCGTATGGCTGTACATAAGTTTGAGGATGTAGTTAAAATGGAGTTTCAGTGATGACAGATATAGTGGTGATAATCCGGTTTCAATGAGTAGCATGTAATTTGGTGTTGTATCTGGTAGTCGAAATTGTCTTTTTAAGAAGAACCTCAATAACTTTTCGGTAGTTTCAGACTTCTGCCATCCCCATGATTCTGCAGCATAAAGCATTATCGATTCGGAAGTTGCGGAAAAAACTTTATATTTTGTGCTGAATGGCAGGCCCTTGTTTCCAAATACATTTTGCCACACCGTTCCTATTGCATTTTTTGAGTCAGTCAGCTTTTTTTGGCAAATATTTTTTCTATTTTGGAATTACTTGTTATAGTGAACCCTAAGTATTGATATTCCTTTACCGTTTCGATTAAGTCTGCGCCGTAGTACAATTTTTCATTTGCACCCAAACGCCCTGCTCCTCTGCGAAATACCATTGTTTTTAATTTGTTTAGGTTAACAACCAGATTCCACTTTAAGCAGTATTCAAGTAATTTGTTAATCATAAGCTGAAGGGACTAGGGTGATTCAGCAAGAAGGACCAGATCATCTGCGTATAGGAGTACTTTAATCTAGAAACCATCGATTGTAATACCACATGGCAAGTCTTGTATTAGATCTTCAATGTAAAGGCAAAAAGCTGAGTGGCAGAGATTACAACCTTGTTTAAAATAAAATACATTTAAATACATATGAGCAGTAGCAGATTTTTGAAGTGAAATTTCTTTAAAATCATTGTGATTTGAAACTCGACGAAACGAAAATGCGTCGGCGAGAGAATGAAATAGTCTATTCGGCCTATTCCTTGTGCGACGCCTCGATGCGTCTCCACTTTCGTCAACATTGTCCATATGCGTGCGCCTTGTGTAGTGGGATAGTGGGTATATCTATATCTGTATTGTACTAAGTTTGCTCCTGGTTTACGTGTATATGTTAGTACGTGCTTAATACATGTGTTTGCGCCTGCATATTACAAAACTGTAGTATAAAGCATAGTGTTGTATTTACTCGTATTTCTGTATTTTTATTTATGCGAATATTTTATTCTCAAAATTTTTTAAGATATTCTATGACTGATTGTCAAGAATGTCGTCTTCGACTGGCTGTTCGGCTATCCCTTCTGTATGAATGATTTTTACTTGCGATATATACATAGGTACTATAATAATAATAATTTTAACTTTATGTCTGTAAGACCCAAGGTCTTTTAAATACAACAAAATTCGCACTGCACGGCGCTAGTTAGAAGGAATAGATAGATAGGAAAGAATTTTGGTGGTACAGTGGATTTGAGAATTAGGAATATGGATTCGTAAAAAAATCGAACTCGAGATTTTGATCAAACTTGACATTACGATGATGGAGAACAGCAAAAAAAGTGGGTCCAGCAATTCCGTCTATCTGTCTGACATCGAGTCTACAGCCTAAAGTGTAGTATGTATTTGATTCAAACTGTACTTTCGGTAATATGATCACACGTTTTTTTTCATTATTTTTAAGACGAAAAATAAGGATACCTTCCATACAGTTTTTGGCCAGAAAGAAAAATCTTAAGGCTCCAAGAATTTTCAGAAAAAGCACATGTGTGTACTTAGATTAACACAGTCCACTTTTAAGTATAAAAATATTTTATTTTGCGTACTTATTAACGGTAATTCCCATAGAACCACTTTTCATATTTTCGGATAAACCAATTCAAATCATTTTTTTATGTAAATGCTTCCTAGAAATGTTAATATAACTGCATAGTCAAATTTTCAAAAAATTTGTTTTTCGATTCTTAATAAAAAAATATTTTTTTTTGCATACATATATTTTTACATATTACCAATAAATAGTAATTAGGTTCATATAACCCTTCTAATTTACATAATTAAAATCCATAACCTAGATTTAAATATACACTTGTAGGTAGGTACCTATATAACTATTCCTTGAATCATTCGACAATTCGACTCCTTGAGTGCAATTGGCAGTATCATCAATAACAAAAACAAAACACCAATTATTCTGCTCTTACGTTCTATCATACGGTCCAATTTCCCAAGAATCCATTTAATATGGTGCCCAGGCCACGTAGGAATAGCAGATTCTGCCGCTCGTGAAGCCATAAAAATGCGGTTGATCTTCACCATTCCCCCTTTCGAATCAACTATGGTTAATACAATTTCAAAGAACATATGTAGAGAAGCAGACATTCGTTGGAATAGCTCCAGCTGTTTTTTAACACAGCACAAGTCAAACTTAGGACAAGTGATATACAACGTCTACAAATCAGTTCAGCTCTGTAGAATAAGACTGGGTCACACTACTTTTAACAAAGAACATATTTTCAAAAATGAGCCTCCTCCGCTTTGCAGTTTCTGTGGGGAAACTCTCACCATAGACCATATCTTACAAAGACGTTCATTAACAAGACAACGCTTCTCAAATAACATCCCACCTTTACAAAAGATTCTAGGCACAACTACTCATCCGGACAAATCCTTATTATTTCCACTACTCCAAAAGCATAAAATCAAACTGTTTCTTTTTCTTAAATTTATTATCTCTTAATACTGTATCAATTATATATTGTAATCAATATATGAACCACCTTTAGTAATACCAATTATCTTGTTAAAAACAATAACATCATGTTATATTTACATATTAAACTATTATAAAACAGCCGGCCACATGGGCTAAGTTCCCCGGCGTAGTGTATTCCTGACGATGCAAATATGTTTGTATTGTTACCTGTGATATAAATAAATAAATAAATTTACTATACTAAGAATCAAAGTGATCTTAGCTACATCGGATTTAAACCTAAATAGGATAACTAGACTAACCTTATTACTAACGTCGTCAATGTTAAGCTTCATTAAGATTGTTAGCTACAAGAGCAAGTTCGTACAATCCAGTCCTGCATTTTATTTTTTTTTGCAGAGAAAAAACTCAATATATTTGGCTTGATATGTAATAAGGGGTTTAATTTAATCAAATCATCTTACCATCCCAAATGACAATAATGATTTCGAAGACAGTAAAACCTTAGAATTCCATCGAACCTAAATGTCATGCTAAAAGATTTTGTAAACCTTTTTTGCAGATTTATGACTCGTTAAACATCATATTTATGTGATAGCATTTCAAAAAGGATAACCCTCGGTTACGTAGGTGTATATTGTCATATATACATATACATATGTATATATGAACAAAAAAATATTTTAGTGGTTTAATGTTTACATAAATTGAAATGTTTTAAATTAATAACAAAAGGAGTATACACCATAACTATTTTGTGCTTCTCTGCTATGAGTACTCATCTTTCGGATGAACAATTTTTCTCCTTAATATTTAACTTTTAGTTTTGTCTGCTGAGATTTTCCTTAAAAAAAAAAGACTTCAGCCACATTGGGATGAACTACCTACATAAATCACAGCAAAAACATTTCTTATTATTCGGCCCATAAGCGCATTATAATAATGAATACGGAAGGACTATGAAATTCAGCATAGATTGGGTGTGTAAGAAGGGATGGAGTACTGTGTTAAATTATTGTCATAAATTTCGTTTTTTTTTTCTGTGTGAAAAAAAATTTATAAAAGTATTATGGGATATAAGGCATAGTAAGGGAACGAATCTTTTTATTTTCGGCTCATATAACAAAGGTGTTTGTCATTTTGTTTGAACTAAGTTTATTTTTTAATCAACTCGAGCAAGATATTGCCTGAAAAAATAAAAGACTGTGTTCTTTGTGCTTTCTCTTGTGAAACCTATGCATATGCAGGGTGTTTTTAAAAAAAAAGATGTGACAAAGGACTAGAGCATGTAGGTGGGGTCTTGTATGTAAGGGGTGGATTCTGTTTCACACTGTAAGTGTTGCCGTTGTTTTTGTTAATGTTTTTTTTTATACGGTGGAAATCTTCAAAAGACACTTGGTGGTAATAGGTACAAAGTAGAATTGGACTCTTACAGCACCAGAACCACAGGTAGATCAGGACCAATCTATGAAAGATCTTTTTAATTTATCAATTACATTGTGGCAAGATTAAAGTTACACTTTCCCATAGCTTTAGACCATCAGCTCCTGAGGCTTGGTTCTTCTTAATCTCCGAACATTATCTCGTACATTTACGACGATCTCCATTTCGGTGTTTATTTGGCTTTGCGTTGTTGATTATGTGTTACAGTGTGTTTTTAAACCACTTCTGTAACCATTTCTATTTAAAGGTCACATTGTAAATCGCATTTACTATTCCACGAAAGACTTCGTTTTGGAATTTTCGGATAGGTTCAGTCACAGATGAGTATGGTCAAGATGGGAATCTTTCGTTCGTTTCACTCTCCAACTTACATTACTCTCCTGCTTACATTGTTGTATTTGCAATTTGATTTCGTGTCGATGAATAAATGTGAATGACTATTTTTGGAATGTGTTCAAAATTGTAATTTGCGAACAGGGATTTTGATTTGGGATTGGGGATTTTTCTTTGAAAAATAACGCAAACATTTTTGAAGTGATAATTTCTTATGGGAGAGTAAACCGCTTCCTTACGGCGCCAGTCTGTCTGGCTCCCTTTTATCTCATGCATACGGAGAACTTTTGAAATTAATCAAATTAACGAAGAACTTTTGAAGCTTTTCTCAAGTTAAACAATTTCAATATTAAATAGTTCAACTTAGTTTAATTTAAGTTATCACTTCTGTTGGGTAAGGCATTCCACATTCGCGTTGTATGGATAAAGAAAGAATCTCTGTAGTTGATAGTGCATCCGAAGTTGGGCTCAAGGGTAAACTGTTAGCATTCCTAGAAATGGGATTATTACGGTTAAATATTTTGTAGGCAGGGATGCAACTGTCAATTTCGCTAGAGCATTGTTTATACAAATAGCGATAAAACAATGAGAGACATATAACATTTCGATGGTGTTCTGGAAAAGTAAATGTTTCCATTATAGTTCTATCACCTATCTTAGAGCTCTTTTTGGAATTCTATCTAAAAGAGCTGACAAAAGGGGTATCATTAAAGATGATCATTGGAACCGAGCGTTACTACCTTTGGGACATTGCAAGTCCTTCTTGCTTTTATCAACTTATTCCGGTTTTCTTCAGTGAGTTTGGATTTATAATTCCGAAAACTTACTTCTCTAACCCTTATAACCTCCTTACAGCTCGCATCAAACCGTGCATTTTCTTTTGGTTTGATAGATTTCACCCTATACGGGACAAAATTTCTCATTCCGTGAAAAATTAAATATGTTATCATATCTGCGTTGGAGTCTACGTCACTACCCAGAAAGCATAGTGACCAGTTAAAGTTCCTGAAGAAATTGTTGAGACCATCCCAGTTGGCGTTCTCATACTGCCAAACGGTACTCTTAGGTGATTTTTCTTTAACTGAGAGGTGTTGGCATGAAACATTTGCAGATATGACACAATGGTATGATGTGACGAGAGGCGCATTTATCAGGGTCAGAGGTAAGAAACAATTCTAGATTGTTAGCGGTTTTACCCGCAACGTCAGGGGCTCGAGTTGGCCCGTCAACAAGCTGATTCAATTGGTTTAACTCGGCATATACCTCAACATACCTTCCTTCGGGTGTTGTCTGGCTCGAATTGTGTACATTGAAATCGAGGATAATGGGAAGCAATTCTTTGAATGGAGTCGGACAGAGCATCGTCGTTTGTTAAAAGTTGAATTTCTGTCCAAATTTGGATATGCTTATTTACCGAAAAATTCAACCACATGCAATTAAAATTTGCGTTTGAGCACAAGCCATATTGTGGTTGAAGTTGGTTGGTACACAACATCCATTCAAAAATTAAAATAAATGCACATGAGAAAAAAATATCGCCACTGAGAAGGGCTTTATTTTTCGGCGTGCCAGGGTTTGCATTATTTTTATTTTTGAAAACAAATAGATTAACATGAAAACATATTTGTCGTGTTTTTTTAAATTTCAATGGGACATCTTCGAGGCCTAATTTTGTTGATTTAGTATTTGTACATTTAAATTGCACCTACTAACATCGGCTCTATCGAAATACGCCATTGTATATTTATCATTTCTTTATCTTTTCAAAACTACACTGAAATATGTTTTTGAATCTCTATCTTAAAGATTGAATAATATTGGAGATAACTAAATTAAAACAAAATTAACCCACCATTAACCAAATAAATCAAAATCCATAAAATTAATAACAAGTCATCTGATTAGATTTTAAAATGATTTTTATTATGATATCTGTATTACACAAAAAATGCTTAAAGACCCTCGGATATTTTTAATTTTTTTCTTAAAAACATTAATAAACACATAACACATTAAATTTGGTACAAAGTAACACACAAATGTACTTATATATTGGGGTTTTCTAATTTTGCGTTTATGCCTTTTAATTTGCAATCTTTTTTCTAAGAAATAGCGATAAGATATCAAAACAAAAATTATAACTTAAATTAATTATCTTGTTTCTCTTTAAAGTATGTATGCGGATACTTGAAAGTTCTAGTAGCAATTAAAGATCGATCCCGCTCACAGCGCCCTTTGAATAGGGCAAATTAGAACTTGGGAAAAAGCCCAACCTCCAAGCTATATATAAAGAAAGACGTCTTGAACATATTGTGAAAATAAATACTTAGTGACTTGACTCTGAGACAAAAAGCTTTTAGCGGGCATGGCATTTCGATCCCGGTGCGTTGCGATTGTTGTCATATTTTTAATATGTTACGCTACGATTTCGGTAAGCGTTGCAGGGCAAGCACGTATTGTAGGTGGAAAACAGGCGGCTCCAAATAGTGCACCGTTTATTGTGTCACTTCAAAAATCAGAGAATGGGAAAAATGTTCATTATTGTGGAGGAACAATTCTTAACGCCAATTGGGTTGTGACCGCAGCTCATTGTCTGTCCTCGAAAAGTTTGGTGGACAGTACCGTATTGATAGCTGGAAGTATATTAGTAGACGGTGAGTCTAGTACTGTCCAAAAGCGTAACATTGACTACTATGTGGTTCATGACCTCTTTGTGGGAGGCATCGCTCCTTATGACATCGGTTTGGTTTACACTAAGACAGCATTTAAATGGACATCTGCTGTTCAGGCGGCTGTTCTTCCTAAAGCGGATTCTATTCCCAGTGGAACTGCCTCCTTGTACGGATGGGGAAGTACATCGACAACACCAGTTGATAAATTTCCTTCTTCACTACAGGTAATGTTATCCTGTGTAAAAATTGTAATAGTTTAATAAACATACATATATCTGGAAATCTATTAATTATTTCAGGTTGTGAATTCCTTACCAATATTACCATTATCTCAATGTGAAAAAGCTCTTGGATCACATGGTACAAATTTACATGAAACTAATATATGCACTGGGGACTTGAATACAGGAATAAGTATTTGTAGGTCTGATTCTGGAGGACCACTTATGCAAGGAAATACTTTAATCGGCATAATTTCATGGGGAAAAATACCATGTGGACAGAAGAACTCTCCATCTGTTTATGTGCGAGTTTCTGCGTTTACCTCATGGATAACCTCACATGAAAAAGTACCCAAATAAAAAGTCAATTTTCTTAAAAACTTGATATCTTACAAAAAAAAACTGAAATTCTTCGCTTGACAATCAATTAGAAAAATTAAATGTTTTTACAAATATGCATCGATTAAAGAAATAAAGAAACTACATCAACACGACCATCTCTGACTACTTGCTCTTATGACTCCTGTATGTAGACTACACAGTACATAATTAAAGAAATCAAATATATATCTCAAAACAAAAGTAAGATACGTCTTTAAATTAAAAACAAAAATTATAATCGTTTTGTCGGTATAATAATGTTAAGACCTGAAAAGTCTTAAACATACATACGTATTTACTACGTGTATATGTCCAAAGAATGTTTGAGTTGTAAAATAAAAACTGATAAAAAGAAACTCGGTAAAACCTTTAGCATACCGTTAGGAGCAAACTTGAACAATGCAATTGCTAATGGATAAAATCTACATTTGGGATTAATATAATATACCATTTGTCACATACAGGAATTTTCCGCATTCTAGCTATTGACATATGGTGGAATTTCTTATGGGCTTTTCCATCAGTAAAATCAGAATTTAATGCGGAATTTGATATTTTTCGTGGCGAATGGGACTCGATTTGAATTATATTTTCTTTTGCGTTGGTATTAGCGTATATTCGTTTCTGTGAAACTGTAAGTATTTTCAAACTGAATGCTTCCAATTGTAATAGCCCTTCAAGCAAAATCACGGACCCGAATTTCTCGGTTCACTTAGGAATCATTTTGGAATCCAAAAGAACTGAGTGTCTCACACACATTAACAAATTTTATGTAAAAAGACGAACGACAACGAGAATCGAGATTTTTTTATGGACAGAGGAATTTAGGGAGTTGGTAAGGTAGTCGATATTAGAGTGGTGACAGGGGAGTTTTTTTTATGGACTAGAGTGGGGACTGGGGAGTTTTTTTTATGGACTAGAAATGAAGACAAATGGAGAGAAACTCTGTTATTGTTTTTTCAATTTTGCAGAGTAAACAAGTAACAAAGAAATTTTTATCTTCAAGGAAAACCAAAATACATAATAATAAGTGTAAAGAATTTATAAAATAATACTTTTAAAATGGAAAAACGGGATTATTGTAAAATAAACAAAGAAGTATTTAATATGTGTAAAAGAGAATACAGGTACCTATTTCTTATTAGATTAGTTCATTTTTTTTGGATCCGTTTTGGATTCCATTTAGGTTCCGTTCTAGCTGAGTATTGTGAAATAGAAAACTCTCTCACAATACATTCACATAATGGCTCCTGGTGATTCTAATTTCCATATTAATTTGATCCGATTAGGAATCGTTTTGGATGCGTTTTTGAGTTCATTTATGAAGTGGTATCGGATCTAAAACGGAGTCGCTTGCTTGAAGGGGGAGGGCTTAGTTGTGACAGTAAAAAGATGGGTAGATTCAGCGAAAAATACGAATCTGCGAATTTAATTCAGAATCAAAAAAATTAAATCCGTGTTTTGGCAGATTTGTATCAAAAAAGAATTAATTTCTTGTACTAATGGAAAACCACATTGAATTTGCAAAAAAGATAAACTGAAAGGTGATTCGTGAAACACATTAAACCAACACCATTTACAGTGCTCGCCATAAATTAACACCCATTGAAGCTAAATTTTAAATAGCCTACTGTTAAAGTTTTATAGCATGATATTACTTAAATTTAGGAAAAGAAGAAATATAAATTGTATTTTATTTGTATTTCACGATGTTAAATCGTGTTGAATTATTTGCCATGAAATTCTTTAATCGTTTTGCATTTACGCTCCAAAAAGAAGTATTGAAAATCAATAACTAAATGTATTCAATTAATTATGATTTTTTGGGCTTAATGTTCAATGTAGATGAATGCAATTAAAATTCAATAACTCATTCTTTTCCCAACGTTTCTCCGGTTGTTTTCCGGCATCATCAGGGGTGAATTTTATTAGTTATTACATTTAGAAATAAAATACAATAAATATGTGATCTTACATGATTTCGAATACAATTATTGTAATTTATTAGACTCACTTTTGTTAAAATTACATTTATGTGATGTTATATCAAACAAATAAGACAAATTATTAAATATTAATTAAAAAAACGAGCAAAAACAATAAAACTAAACTCTAATATCACAGACTATTTCTTATGGCAACACTGTATATTGCACTTATATTATCACTATCCTCTTTGTGGTTCATTGTTTTGTTTATAATTTTTTGGATGTGCAGACTCTAACGTGTAGCGGATGTATTCAATTTTTCTGCTCTGAAATTGATTTATGTTAATCTGGAGCTAAATTGAAGATTAATTCGTCAAGTTAAATGTGTCTTAATACATAATTACATACTTTTTAGTATATTATTAGCTGCGTTTTATTATCTACGGGTCTGGGTCTGGGTTATTTTTTAACACGTATTACAAAAACCCATCTGGGTTTGAAAACATTAGTATTAAATTCGGCGAACAGTGGGTACATAACCCAGATCGTTTTATTTTCACGGGGTGAACCATATGGGTTATTGGTGATAATAAAACACGGCTATTAATAGATAATATGATCTTAAAACATTCTGAAAGCTGTAAGAGTGGCTCGATAAATTGAAATACGTAAATCAAATAAACACTAGCTGAACACGCTTAGAAAAGTACAAAAACCTAAGCGCAAATACATTTTTGGCTTTATTAAATGCTTAAGTGTCATATGTAAGAGTTTGATCCTAAACGATAACAACATCCAGGAACTAGTTTTCCTTAGCCAGATAGGACATATTTTTAAAATAAACGAAAAATCCCTTACAAAAAAAAAATGTAGATCTTTATTAATAGGACATACCGAGGGTAATTTACTTACCCTCGGAATATTTTATTCCCTCGAAATTTTTTCTATTCTCTCGCCAAATTTTTATTCGTATTTTCGATATTTATAAGTTGCTCATCTCTGCCTGAAATTTATATCCATCGCAATGCGTCGTCGTATTTCTTTAAAATTTCTTCCGATGAAAGCTACTTCGAACTGAAATTGAATTTCCGACGAAGATACGTTGCGGAGAAAATTCCGCTCCGACGGAATTAAGATTAGATCGTATGAAATTAAGCTCTTAATGCAGAAACTATTGTATGCTTTTGGCGTTTTACAAATGCAACTTATTCGTTAGGGATTCCAGATCGGTGAGTTCCGAAAATAAAATGGGGTTGGGTATATTTTCACGAAAATAGTCTCCTTTTTAACATTTTTCCTCCGAATGTTTTCCCGTGAAACGTTTACTCGACGGCAAATGTCACCATTTTTAATACAATAGCTGTAGGTTTACTACTGCTGTAGGTATTCATGTTTGGTTCTTACGAGTACGTTAGGGAGGGTGGGGGTGTGCTGGGGGGTTTTAGTTTTTAGCCCATGGAAGGACTAGGTGATAAGAGGGCCTGACTTGGCTAGCGTATGTAAGTAAGGACCAAACAAAGGCTGTTTAAAGGCCTACGCTGAACGAAGCCGAATTCAGAGTTAGCCCTCAAATCTATTTGAAGTCGAGCTCACTATGAAAAATAACATCCAAATCACAAATAATAGTTATTTTAGACAGAGTTAGACCTCTGCCAACAACAAGTCCTTCCCCTTATCTCGAAAGTGAACCGATTATTTAGTTGTGTACAAGACTGCTGTCATCCTGTTCTACGCCATTCTTTCAAAGTATGTAAGCAGGGTTTCTCTTCCATAAAATTAGCTGTAAGGTGTTTTCAAGATCAATTCCTCTTTATCTTTATATACTTCGAGGTAGATCTAGTATACAGTTTTAGTAGAATATCCGAATTCGTCCTTGATCGGATATAGGGGCCTTAGCCATCTCGAATCTGGCCTTTTGCTAAGCGCCCAAAAATCTCGGTTACATATGTGTGTTTTGGCAAAAACATGGTCGAGTACAGCAGTAGTAGCTAAAAAATTAATGTTAATATATCAAGAACGTCACTGGCTGTTTATATTATTTTTTGAAGAGCTTTATATAGAGACACGCCATCGGTTAGCTGCTGTGCAACTCGAGATCTGTAGACCGTATAATTTATTACTAATGGGGTTTTCGTTTGGGAACAAAAATCAATTTATTTTTGAATAGATCTTTCAAAAAACTGATTTTGAAAATTTTTGCCTTCGATTAACCAAAATAATTGATTATTTTTTGATTTTAAATCAATTTTACAGATTTTTCGGCAGATATACCCCTCTTTTACTAATGGCGTTTTTATTTGACAATCCGGAATTCTTCTCCGATCCGGGATCCCAACTGAACACTTGTGTAATTCTGACGATTCTGAATTTTCAGGAGATTGTATGTGTGAAAATTATTGTGTACGTGAGAATATTCAAATTCAAAAAACAATGTTCGTTGGAAAATTATGATACACAGAATGACAACAGTCGAGCTTGACGTTCAAGTATATGAATGTGTGAGTGCTTCTGGTTCTGATTCTGATTTAAAATCCAAAATTCTCTTCTTTTCAGAATTAGAACTGTCATTTTTTCCCAAGTGAACGTTTTCAGAGGTGTCCGGAAGGCTTCCGGATTGCCAAATAAAAATGACATAACGCCACTATGCATCAGCCATAAGTGACAGCCATCAGTTTGTTCTTGTTTGATAATAATAGGTTCGTTCGTTGAACTTTATCCAGGGTCAACCTAGGTTTTTTTTGACAACCCCAAGAGTTGTCAAAAAACCTGGGTTTTTGGTTTATCAAAAAACACCCGAGGGCCATTAATTTTTTGTTGCAAAAAGCAAGTTATGTCATTTAATAATTAAAACTTGAAATATGTTAAATTTAGCATCTTAGTATACATTTTTTTGGCCCCATTCACAATCCAAAACTTCAAAGGTTTCCATTTTGCATGTCTGTGTCTGCAAATTAATTTGAGTATTCTTTTATTTCCATTTTAAAAATAACAAATAAACGCAGATCTCAGGTGATTTTGACGTTTATTCATTTATCTCAATTTGCCACAGCTAAAAACCTAGATATACTTCAGGGCGAGTTGAGAGCGATCCTAGGTTTAAAAAAACACAGAATTTATTTATCAGGGTGACTTTAGGTTTTTCAAAAAAACGCTTTAGGGCGACCCTAGAGCGACTTCAGGGCTCAACGAACAAACCTAATTTGTTTTGGTTTCAAGAAAGAATTAAAATAGTTTTGAGTTCATATGGAAGCAGTTTTAAGTGAATTAATTTATTCGCCCAACTCATTTTCGGACTTACAACTTAAAATCAAAAACAACGTCCGATTCAATATTTTTGGCAGCTGATACCACTAGCTGCTTCACAGACACAAATATGCACAAATTTTTATAACAAATAAAAATCAATCTAAAAACGTATTCGATTCGTTACGAAAAAATCAATTTATAGATAAAAATATAAATTTACCAAACGAAAACCCCATAAATAAATAATAAATACATATTTATTACCTTCGGAGGAAGAACTACCGACGTCTATTCACATTTTCTGTTTTTTTTTTGTCTGTCTTTGACATATCAAAAAGTGAAGTTAGCCGCAGCAGTTTTTTACTCCATCTGCTCGGTTATTTTATTCTGAGCTCATAGAGCGCACTCGAAGCTAGCTCTGTTTGAAAATGGAAAGAAAACTCGAGCACTGTGATGTGTCTGAGCTAATTAGGAAACAAAGATATTTTCTTGAGAGATCAGTTCCCAGCTCTGAACTTAAAGAAATACGCCCAATGATTGTTTTTATAAGGGCTCGCCGCGAGGAGATCCTCTGAAGATCATATCAGATTTAGCCCACGTTTACCCTAACTTTCGACAGATGTAAGAATTGGTGCTTATATATTTTTTTAATATGTTGTTTTATGCTTCAAAATTAATACAAAGAAACCGTAAAATTCAGCCACGGAAAGATACCAGCTAGTGACACTGATAGAGCTCTAAAGTTCATTTGGATAACACACCACTACACTGTCCAGACTAATCACCAACCACAACCTATCCATAAAGACCAGTACGATAAGCTACTAGTTTTTTTTTTTAATTTTTATTACAGAACTACTACTGCAATAATTTCGTCTACGTCTTAAAGTCGAATTCCTTAAGATACGATAAGGTCTCAAATCATAATTCAACATTAGGTTTATGTTGAACTTCGTACATTTATCGTACCATTTCACAATCTATGAAATAAAAACGCTTATCTTTTTTTGAAGCTTTTGTTGAAAATAATTTATATTTGGTCTTATATTTCCTTAAGACTAATGCCTACATTTATGTACTATAGTTCTATTAACAATTTGAGATCATTATTTTATTTAAATTGGTGAAATTTATATCCTTCGAGAAATTTATATATTGTTATTAATTTTAGCAGTCTTTATTGTATTGTTGATCCAATCGATGAATGATGAAACCTTTACGAAGACAGACGGCGCATTGATTTGTCCACAAGGCATCTTGCCCCATGATACAATTCCGACGATTGTTGACTTGCTGAAGTACTTGGTTCTTTGAACTAAAGGCCCTCCCGAGTCGGCAGTGCATATGCTGTTGCCTCCATCAAGTGGACCCGTGCACAAGTTAGTCTCATGCAAAGACATTCCTATTTCACCGAGAACGCCTTCACACAGTTCCATGTCCAGAATTGGCATGTCAGTGGCTTGCAACTCACTTGGGAATATTGGGAAGATAGTTGTTGAGATGTTTCCCCAGCCGTATAGTGTTGCTGCTCCATGCGCCAAGTCCCCCTGCTTGGGCAGCTCTACTGGTTGGACGTATTCCGTAAATTCAAATGGGGTGTTTGTGTAGATGAGAGCGATATCGTAAGGATTTACACCACCCAGGAACAGTTCGTGTGTGATGAAAAAGTCGATATTGCGTCGCTGTACAGTAGCGGAGTCTTTTGTAGAATGAATGTCATGGCAACCAGCTACCAGCACAGAATCTTCGACAACTTCCTTCGAATCTAAACAATGAGCTGCTGTCAATATCCAGTTTTTGTTGATGATTGATCCTGCACAATAGTGTATGGAGTGACCTTCTTCTGTAACAATTTGAATTGACACAATATAGGGGGCAGAATGTGGTCGTGCCTCTCTCTTGGCAAGGGTCTCCAAAGGCCAACTTCTGCGGTGATGTGTTTTCTTCAAATACTCAATCCGATCTGGGAGATATTTCTCCGTCTTTGTGTTTAACCCGACAGCCACCATGAACGTGCAAATTGAAGAATGTGTGTATATAAATTAATTTTTATCATAGAAACTGATAACATTCCAAAAAAGCTCTATTTAATTATTTTTTTGTTAGACTCGAACGGCTTCCGATCTTTACTGCTTGATGTCTTATGAAACTTTGTATTTAAAAAGTGTGCCAGAGGTTGTTTTTATAGCCTTTATTCTACGAGTACATTGTCATCTATGAACAGGGCCGCTTTAAGTGTAAAGCCTGTGAGGCGGTTGTACTGAGTGGTATTGGTTGAGTTATTTCGTTAAACAAAAATATTAGCATGGTATGGAATTAAAACGACTTTCTGCAGAATATTCAGCTTTTAAATGTCCTCATTTTTTTTGAGGTGAGATAGATTTAAGTGCTTCTGTCTGATCCCCGCAGACTTCCGGATATAGAAAACACTATTGAAAACCAGGAATTCTGTTTTTTTTTTCCGGAACTTATACACGGTGCCATCTTTCAGGAGGATCAGGAGGGTGCTGAGCCCGACAATCCGCCACATGCCAAAATCTGCATGAGGTAAGATCACGGAGAATATTGTCACCTTCCATGGACTCGTTTGTCTCTGTTACATGCGGTCTCCATTAGCTTTGAATCTAGAGCAAGTATTAAATAAATAATCCCATCACTCCTCAATCCTCAAAAAAATAAGTTTAAAAAACGTAAAAGTTAAAGGATTAAAAAAGGATAGCATGCTACTGCATTTGTTAAGTTTTTATAGTTAACAGTTTTAGTTTCTCTGGAGAATTAGATTTTTAATGTTTGTATTAGTATTAAGAGTATGAAGAACTATGTAGAAGTGTTTTTTGTGAGATCTTGCTATGATTATAATCAAATACATCAGAATTTGCATTTACTTCCCTCAACATTCTTGCAAACGGTTCAGTTCTACCATAGTCTGTTCTGTGAGGAGCTTGTTGAAATTGGGTTACTGATCTTAGAGTATCTGAGTTGATGTTAATACACATTAACGCGAGTAAGGTAGACGAATCAGTAACACCAGATAAAATTTGATGTACGAAAATAATTTCAGCCATCTCACGGCGGTTTTCGAGAGATTGTAAGTTAAGGAGCCTTAAACGATCTTGATATGGTGGCAGGTTATAATTGTCAACCCAAGGAAGGCCTCTTAGAGCAAAACGGAGGAATCTACGCTGGATTGCTTCGATTCTTTTAATGTGAACAAGGCGATACGGGGACCATACTTGGCTAGCAAACTCGAGTAAAGGTCGGACAAAGGTTGAGTACATAGATTTTGTAACAAAAGGTTCTGCAAACTCCAACGCTTTACGAAACCAAGAGCAGAGTTTGCCCTAGAAATAAATTTATCATAAAGAGATCGAAAATTGAGCTCACTATCACAGATAACGGCCAAATCCCGAATGGACTTTACTCTTGAAACAATGTAGTAGTCCCGTGGTGGCGGGCGAAAACGTTTGTGAGAATATGTGATTGCTTGGCATTTATCGACTTTAAGTTCTAAATTGTTCTTTTGACACCACACAAAGAAATTATCCAAGTCATTTTGCAGACGCAAAGGATCACAAGGTGAAGAAATTACTTTTAAAAATTTTAATGTCGTCTGCGTACGAAGGAAGTTCAGAATCCTTTAACACTGATTCTACGTCATTTATTGTCAGAATAAAAATAATAGGACCGAGATATCTACCTTGTGGGACGCCAGATTTAGCAACGAAGGGATTTGATACAGAAGACCTAAATAAGACTTAATATTTAGGATCTGAAAGGTATGAGCTTTAAAGCTTGAAAATGATAATTTTGTGTGAAATTTTGGCTCAAAGCATGCATTCAGTATCGCAAATAGAGACCGAAATCGCAGCATGCGATAGATAGTATGCTTTCATCGCTTGCTTTATCGCAATTAGAACTCTCATTTTGTTGCATCAGTTGCCTTCGACGTTCTTCAGTAACTAAAAAAGTATGCTACGAAATGCCCACCGAAGAAAATTTGTCTGTCCTGCTATCTGCTATTACTATTGCGATTGCTTTTAAATTTATCGCTAATGGAGACCGCGTGTAAAGGAATGATGGGACTGTGGTTTTACTGTGGGTGTTTTATATGGCAATCAACTGTCAGACGTCCTAAAGGTTTCAAATATACGTCAAAACTACCAGTGGTGCCAGTACCACATTATGTAAGTAACTGGTATGATGTTGAAAGAGTATGCCGGGGAAGGTTGACGCAAGAACACACTCAAAACAGTTACAGATTAGGGACCGAATCTACGCAGGGAAAAGTAGTTGTGTTCAAATTTGTTTATTAAAATCCAATTCCTCCAGCCACTATAGAATTTTAAATCCATAATTAGGTGATCGATGCAAATGGTCAACACGTTGACTCTCTGACGTTAAAAATAACGTCAAAAATCTGTCGTAATTGTGCCACGTCATGTGATTGTCAACATCAACAAAAATACTGCCAATACCTTGAGGAGAATGTTGATAGCCTTGTTTCCCTGAAGAGGGTCAACGTTTATAAATCCATGTCAACGCATCGACAGAGAGAAAATGGATTTTATAGTGCGTCAGACGTACGTTTACCGTTTAATTGTAGATGCACGCTCGATTTCCTTTTAGTCCCATATGCATCATCTTAAAAAAAATCAAAACCTATTTCTTGCTGGCATAGAGACCGAGACTAGTTTAAAAGCATCCGAAAGTGGGAATAGAAATTGGTCATTTTACAGACTTTTGTTCTCCCTCCGAAAAAAGGTGACTTTAAGACGTAGGTGACACTTGGAAAAAAATATTATCGAAACGTCAAGATATATAGTTTGTTGACTACCTATCGAGCAATGAACTGTCAAAATCCATTGAAGGATGACTCCGATTTAAATGGATTAGAAAACCAGTACAAAATTCAAATTTTATCTCATAAAATTCGAAATTTTTCAGTATTTTTTGCTCGGGAAAAAATTGACTTTAAGCCCTTTAGAAGACATTAGACAAGAGACGAGACTGAAAGTTTTCGATTTTGACGAGACCGAGACTAACTAAAGTATCGCTGGTTTCGTCTCGTTGCCAGCCCTATTTCTTGCAAGAATTATCGAGTCATATCCCTCCTAAACGTCCGGCCCATCGTATATAATATTGTGTTCAATGTACTTGATGAGCGAGTTAACAGTTAAGTTGTTCCGCAACACCTTAATTGTAGCTTTGGGCCAGGTAGACTATTCAACGATCAAATTTTTGAACTAAGGCAATCCTGGAAGACCAATGAATTTCAAGTCGTGTCGCCAAATTTCTTGCTTGTAACACAGCATTCATCGTTGGGAGCTCTAGGCCGCACTCGTGATTCCTAGAAAACTTATCCAGTTGTTTCGAGAGGCACTAGAAAAACAGTGTGGAATTTACAATTGGGGTGGAGAACACTTACTTACTTTTGATGGCGCTCACAGTCCAGGATGGGCTACGGCCTCAAACAAAAGAACAGCTCTTACGAAATATTCCAAACATGTAGAACAGGATTTTACTTTATCGTGTGATTTTTCAATCGACCGATACCAACTTGTTTTCGCACATTCTTTTGAACTTTATTGATATTATCAATAATTAGCTGTGTTTTATTGGGATTCTATCCATTGTACCGTAAGTAATTTCCAAAAAAACGCATCGACCGTAGCATGGATCGTATCCTTTTTTATTTTTGTAAAAATGGTACACCTGCACAGCAGTCACAAGTAATGAAAGAGTCTTTTGCAAAGTAAAATTATTAAAAAATCAAAATTAGGAACAATAATTAGCTTTTATTCATATAAAATAGAAAGTAGAAAAACGTACCAATATTTAATTTATGTTTCAAACCTATGCCTTGTGTTCACTTTTTCTGCATTTGCAATTTTAAATTCGAACATTCATTTTGCACCAATAGAAAGGAAATGATAATTGAACGGGTTTGTTCATAGACTTTGACCATAGTCCCTTTTTACACAGGGCAATTTTTGTATTGCTTTAAAAACCGTCTATGCCTTTCACACGAGGAAACACAATTGTCGGAGATTTGCTTGTTTCCTTTTAATGTTTCTTGAACGCACACTACAATGTAGTTTAAATTGTTCACTCCTCTTACATTTCCCTTTTATATTTCATGCTTTTATTTATTTTCTGAGTAGATGGATAGCTAGAGTTTTATTTTTCAAGTCAATTTACAAATTTATTGAGTATGTTTAGCTTTCAATTCAATATTCATTCAACAGAGATCATACTGTGCACTTAACATACGCGGAATTAGGAACAAATAGTCAACATTTGGTTGGGAATTTCCATGCACATGTCCAGGAAAAAAAACCTTGGGATCACAAAATTGTACGCCCAGTCCATGGCCATGTAGTGAAGCGAATGGCCAACGTCCATTAAACAGTGAGGACGAAGCACATTTTGTGAAGTTCAGTTGCCGCTTAGTACGCTTAGGCCAGGCGCGCACATGCATTTTTTTCCGAAACGAAATAGTTGTATCCCTAATTGAACGATGATCGCGCACATAAGCAACTTAAAAATCAATCAACGTGATAATCCAACACACAGACAACATATTGATTTAATGTGCGCGCAGTTATATTATAGTTCGGTGTGATTCAAACTGAAGAACTTATTTGGGGCGATCGTTCGATTTGTGCAAAAACACAAACTTTTAAGTTGCTCGAATCGCGGACTGAATAGTTTTTGCATGTGCGCGCACTCTCATATAAGTCCATGGTATTCACTTTAGCAAACAAACTGTTGCAAAACTGTAAGTTGCATATGTTCGCGCCTGCATTATAGCTCATATAATTTCATACGAATAAATATTTTGCGGCGCAGTGTCGAGCACTTCCTCTATAGTGCAGTTCAACTCAATGCGGTTTGTCTTCTCAAATTGTTTTTTTGTAGATCTAAATAAAAAGATGATTTTTTTCAGCAAACTCCGTTTATTTATAACTATCAATAAAAATTGAACACAAAACGAATATTGGTGTCAAAAATAAAAGTAAAACCGAATTCATTTCATAGATATTGATTTATTTTTTTCAAAATGGAAATCGAAATTTGTTAAAATTGATTTATTGACATTAGAGGTATGCAAAATTGCAGATATAGGTGAAATTTTAGACGTACTCCAGAAAATAATTGAGCAAAGAATATAGTTTTTAATAGTAAAAGTGAGAAACTTTTCAGAAGACCAGCTTATAATTTATTAGAAAATGGAATTATCCAAGATCTTAGAAATATAAACTGGCCAACTATAAAAAAAAAGAAAAAAACAAGAATCAAAAAGATCGATTTTTCTTACGTTCATTCGTTTCATAATTAAAAACCTCCATGAACACATCCATCGAGATTCAACCCAATTATCAATCGTACCAACAAAACTAACAAAATCAAATTCGAGACTCGAGTAAACGTCATCTCGCCATCCACCGTAGCTTCTACTTTAACTTTTTATCGACCGTAACGAATTGTATGTAAAATGCTACAACGGATAAACTTACGGCGGATAAACTTACCAATAAAACACAGCTATTGACTTAGCGTAGTCAATTGATTAACAAATTATCAAAACTTACCTATAATTCTATCCCAACAAAACTGATATTCCTCATTAATTTACTAAATTTTTTTGTCAGAAAGAAAAATTAAAAACAATTTATTTAATAACAAAATAAGAATTTTGGGCTATTTTACTACATCATCCCAGGTGCCAATACAATTCAAACCAGCCGCCATATCTATAATCGAGGTGCACATCTGTATCTATTAAATTCAGGGGTTTTAATTTTGTCTTATCGGTGACACGATTGGCTTCTCAACATTTTTTTTTTAAATAATTCAACTTATTCTTAGAAATCATGGAGTCATTTCTCGAAATTCCAACGAACTGAGTAACAAACTGAGGTTTGTCAACTTTTGAAAAAAAAATTAAATTATCAATAAAGTTTGTAAGTCTTATCAAGTGGACTATGCCTAGAGGCACGTGCTGATAGGTGTATCATTTTACCAAAGTGTTGATTCATAATATTTGTTTTAGTAATATTTGTAATCTGATAACTTTTTTCCTTGTTAAAGTGCACTAGTGAACAAAGTGTAATATGATAATTAAAGATTTAGTAGTACTGGAAGCAGCAGTGTAAGAGTAGTTTTAGTATTTTAAAATTAGTAGTGGCAACTTAAGAACAATATACTAAACGGTATGATTAATTAACATTAAATTCGTTTGATTTTTTCGACATTAATTATAGCCTTCTGTCGGAGTTTGAAGACATTGGGGCATATTCATAGTCGCTGATAAACCCAGGTTTTACTAAACTACAGTTTAAATTTTGGATCAATGAATACAGACCGATTTCACTTAAAAATTGTTGGTTTTATATTTTTATAAGATTATTAATTTGTTTTACTACAGATATGGTTTCAAATAATTTGGAATGATGAACTTCAAAAAAACAGAATCAACGTCCGAAAATTCATTTAACCTAGGTTTAACTTAGACACATCTTTCCTATCCTTCTTTCTCTTCTTCCACCGGATGCCGCGCTGTGTAAAGAAAAAACATATAAAGGGTATTCATAATCCCTTGAGCGCGTGCAAAGTTATAAAAAAAAAAAAAAAAGACACACTTTAAGAATGACTATGAATACGCCGTTATATACATTCCCATTCAAAAGTTTTCTCATCTCTATTCAATTCATTCAGGATTTGTTTTCCATAACATTATCTTATCTTATTTGAAAGCAAGTCCACGACTTCTGGTTCGTATCCGCACATACCGAATACGCCCCCTTCATTCATTGATCCTCTAATACCACCAAAAACAAAATTCACAAAAAACTTCACCGACCTTAACGACGATGGTCGTTACATCCTCTCTCGACTCAGAGGTAATCGAATCTACGCAAATGTTCGAATTTATTTGGCCTATCTACACAACCACCCCGTTTCCATTTATTAATGAACTTATGCTAATTTTGTGCATTTTCATGAAACTTTCAATTTAACCCCTATTGATGTTAAAAATGACTTTACAGCTTTTGCCTCATAAAGGGTTATCCATTTCGCGGTTTCAAAATTATAGGGCTGGAATTCGACATCTGTCAAATTAAGTTGTTAAACCATTTTTTTTCAGTTGAAAATCTGACAACGCATACAAATTGTTAAAATCTACTACAAAAATGGCGATTCTGCCACAGCCACATATCATGCTTTAAGAGGAGATTATGGTTTACATAATCGTCCAACTACGCAAGCAATTGGCAAAATTGTGAAGAAATTTGAAGAGACTGGATTGGTTACAAATATTGTAAGGCCTGTGCATCATCGTTTCGCTCGTTGCACTGAATATATCGCTGCTGTAAGTGAAAGTGTTGCCGAAGATCCGAATGTGTCGATTCCTCGTCGTTCTCAGGAATTAGGACTGTATTACGGCACATTATGGCGTATTTTGCATTTGGATCTACACCTACATCCATATAAGCCGTTTTTCTTTTTTGTTCAGAGCAGATTCTGAGTTGTCCAAAAATTAGTTTATGTTTCTTTTTAACTCAGAGCATGCAGAGCTCCAAATATGCGTTTCTTTTTTCGTTCTGAACATGTGTAGATGGCACTCGAAGCGCTCGAACATAATTGACTGAGCATGTGAGTAAATTGCTGAACACACCAAATGCCATGTGTGCCAAGAAGGAAAATGTGAAGAAAAAAATAATTAGATACATAAGTTGGCGCTTGTTGATTTTCTCTATCTGGTGTGTATCAGTGGATAAACAAAGGGTAGGTATTGATTTTTATGGTTAAAAATGAAAATGTATTCTGATTTGTGTGGTTCAAGTGTGTTTAAGAACCATATCAGTGTTCAGAGCTCGCTATGTTTGGAACTAGTTCAGTGCATAATCTATGTGTTCGAACTCTGTTCATTGCTCTGCTATGAACGAAAAAAGAAAAAACGCCTTATGACAGAAATCAGCTTATACAAAGAAGGCTTCCACATTATATACTGATCCTTCGCAAGTTCTATATTAGCTTCTTTAACCAGCTCCATCCGCTGCTTAAACCTACTCGAGTGCCGCTTTTTTTGGGAGGCGCTCATTAGACATTTCCAGAACATTACATATGTAGTCAACTTGCAATTTGAGCTTTTTAACAAATAGAGGAGAGATAACGGTTTCTAGCATAATCATCTAGTTCCGGGCATTTAGTGGTAGTCGAAATATCCTTTTGATGTAAATCGCGGCTACATAATAATCGGCAAAAAAATAAAAAAACATTTTCGTTCCTAATGTTCAGCTTTCAAAAGTTTCAAAGCCTAAATTTTTTTCCATATATGTACTATCAGAATATCAGTGGCATAAGTACAAAAACTTCTGAGGTTTACTTGAACTCCCAAAAGCTGCCATTTGATGTTTTTGCTTTTACTGAAACTATTCTTACGCCTGACTTTAATAGTAACGAATTGTTTACTTCTGATTACAATATTTTTCGTAAAGATATTTTATAGTCTGATGCTTGCCCAAATAATTCTTCCAATGGCCGTAGTGTTCTTTTGGCACCACTCCTTAAACTTGACTCATCAATATTATCCATTCCTAACACTCTTATTAATCTGGAACTTGTTTGTGGAAAAAATTGGTTTATCTAAGCGTTTTCTATATATATTATGTTGTTACATACCCCCAACCCAACCAACAAGTGAATATCAGCTATTTTTTTATTTACCACACAAACATTTTACCTCTTCACCCTCCTGGTATAACAAAGAACTTCGTTCACTTCGCAATAAAAGAAATAAGCTTTGGAAACAATTTCTCAGGTCGAAGGCAAATCATTACTTTCTAACATATGTTTCCGTTCAAGATAACTTTTCAAATTTGTGTGAATCTCTCTGCTCCAGACACCTAAGGATTTTGCTCATTTTAAACCAGATTAGTATTGTACTATCTTCTAAACATTTTACTAAAGTTAAAATCACAAAACGGCTACTTTATTTGTTTAGTATCGTAATAAATCCATATGCCACTTTGACATTTACAAACGTCAAAAAGTTATGTTCGCTTCCCTATCTTAGCCGTGTTTAATTGTAATTAGTAAACAGATTTAGTTAAATTAAACAAATAGATTTAGTATGGTGCTAGTTAAATAGTGTTTGAAATTAGGAAAATAGTTGTATCATGCTAAGCCCTTAACACCAGGCTGTTTAAAATTTTGCGCCAATGTTTCTAACTATCGACCTATTGCCAAACTCTCTTGCATACCTAAACTTTTCGAGAGTTTAATACATGACAACTTGCTCCCTCATTGCAAACAACTCTTCTCTCCGAAACAACACGGCTTGCTTAAAGAAAGGTCTATGGTCACTAACCTTATTGAGTTTGTTTCTAATACCATATGTGCTTTAAAAGATGATCATGATGTTGATGCAATACATTTGATAAAATCTCGCATAACATTATTCTTTTTAAACTTAAGGCACACGGCTTCCCTTCCATGTTTAGATCTTGGATCTATTCTTATCTAAACGATCGCCCACAGTCATTTCTAGATCATGCACTTCTAACCCTATTAGTTCAAGATCAGGTGTCCCGCAAGGAAGTCACTTAGGACCCTTGTTTTTTTTGTTAACTATTAATGATGTGGAACTTCTTCTCTCGGGATCTGACCTTGAGATTTACGCAGATGATATGCGGATATCAAAACACATTTTAAAATATAATTCACAGTGTTTGAAAGCTGTAAATTTTATTTGTGTCGGTGGCCATCGACTAATATTTTGCGTCTTAGAAGGGTACTACAGCATCTAACTGATGAGCCCAACTGTAGTACCTGGGCGAAACGCATAATTTGGACTAAAATCACAAAAAAATAAAAATTAAAACACATTTTATGCATAGCAGATGCTCATCGTGTTAAATTAAGCAAACGCTATACCGACGTCGTGACAACGCTGATATAATTTGTGTACATCAGCTTTTGAGTGGTGGTATTGATAGCCCAGCTCTGGATGAAAAAAATATACGGAACGTAAACCATCGTCGTCTTAGGACCATACCAATGTTTTGGATACCCTTCCATCGTACTGGGTATGGCCAAAACGGAAAGCTTATAATTCAATAATTTTCGATCTAAGTCTCTCTAAGTCCTCTCTTCATCTGGCACTCTTAACTTAATACCTCTTATGCAGCGTTGCCGGAGAAAAAAAATTTGTAAGTGCCAATGCTGACAACAGAAAGTGCCATTTTAGGCCACTGGGTGCCACCAACAAAAAAGTGAACAAAATCCGAAGATTTCATACGTAATTTTTAATTTTATTTAAAGAATAAATAAACACAAAATTAATAAATTATAAATTAATAGATAAAATACAACAACTTCATTAAACGAAACATAAAAAAAAATTAAACGTGCTTAAAAGTGCTGGCAAGTTTCAGCCTTTATTATTTCATTAAACGACAAAAGTGATTTTATAACTTTATAATTCCGGTCGTCCACTACGTACTTTTCATTCAACTCCATCTTTGGATTCAAAAACTTTTAACCTCTTACACTATAGTGAATAGTTGGCAAACTTAGTGAAATGTTGAATAACCTCGAACAGCTAGTTGATCAACTGATTCAATTGTTGGAGAACTCCGTACACCTAGTTGATCAACGTATTCAACTGTTGAAGCTTCGTACATATTATAGTTGACAAACTTACCCAAAAGTTGAATAACATCGGATTTGGACAAAAAAAAGTTTTTCAAGTTAATCAACTGCGTTTTTGATATGCTTGTGCAACAAGTTGAACGCACTCATCCAACGCAACGCATAACAAATATTTTCACCTCAACGGCAACCAACACCAAACAAAATTAAAAAAGTTGATCAACGAGTTGAACAAATAATGTACAACACATTATCTTGAAAACGTTAAACCAAAATTATCAATAACCTACACGAGCTCGAACACTAGCCGTACACTTGTTCTACAATTCGTTGAGCAACGATCTCCAACCGGATTCAACTCTCATTGGTTGAATGGATTTGAGGTATCGTATAAGTTGAATGGGTTGAACTCGAAATTAGTGCGTTGAACGCCTACTGGAAGACCGGCATTAAGAAAGTCGATTTTTACTACGGGTTTTAATGTTATTTTAGCGTGAAACAATCCGTTCAGCTGATGCACTAGCATGTGGTACAACTAAGTTTGATCATGAACGTGGATATATTTGAAAACATTTGTTCGTCGATTCCTAGAGTGCCATTTGAAGCGTTTGAGTGCCACAGCGCCACTTCGGCAACGTTGCTCTTATGTCCTATCTTATATTCCCATTAGTTTTAATCCAGCTATTTCCATTTCAGCGTGAAGCCCAAACATTTTATAAAAACGTAGAATAATTTTGTGCAAGTTTAATAATTAAATTTGGAATTTTTCCTAAAAAAAGAACAAATCCGTTTTCCACGTATCGGATTCGGCAAAAAAATTGTAGATCACCGGATTCTTTTCGATCAACAATGCGCACTCAGCAATGGTTGAGAGTTTTAAGCCACCTCACCCTGGTGCCTTAAAGCCGTCTAATTTATTTGTTGGATTCTCGATGGTTAAATCCTTAAAGTAAAAAAAAGCAAGTATATATACCTATGTAAAATTTCAACTTGATAGTTTTCCGTCAGGACTCGATTTCCATCGGTCTACGAGTATTATATGTTTTTATTTTTTCGTTTTCAATATTTCTTACAACAAAAATTTCATTCACTTTGTATTCCAATAAAATCCAATCTACCTAAACTTAAGAGAATGGGTAAAGCAAAAGACGAATATAAGATCCTTGGCTTAACAGAAAATAAAGTTCATATTGCCTGGTATAGAATCCCCAGGAGTATAGCGAGCGATTTTCAAGGATAAAGTGATTTCCTTGGAATAATGCAATATTGCACCCACTTACTCATTGTGTGCAGACCCATGGACAGGGATACTGTGATGCAAGGTGGCCATTATCGTTGTCGTCTTGATGCTCCTTTATAGTCATTTGATTATAATTTTTAACCATGCTGTTGCTGTGCCATTGTTTGAAGGTATTATAGTCAAGATAACTGTTTCTTAAAGTCACGGAGAGCTGCATTGCTGGCCTTTAATTTTATTTATTTTCCATTTGATAGGATTAACTCGGCATGAAATTGGAGTTTAATGTTGTTGCAAGAGACCTCCGAGAAGAAAAAGTGGAGCTATAAATCAAAGGGGGTTTAAATATCTAGCTTCGTGGGTGCTAGCTTTATAAAAACAAAATTTGTTTACGATTTTCTATAGAAATAAAATTCTATATCAAGGCGCAATAGATCCCTTTTTAAAACGGACGTATTATTGGGGCATATTCATAGTCGTTGATAAACCCAGGTTTTACTAAACTCAAGTTTAAGGAATTTTGGATCAATGAATATAGACCGAAATTGTTGGTTTTATATTTTAATAAGATTATTAACTTTATTGTTAAGTTATTGACCAATTGGTTGAATTATTATAGGTGTTCGAGATTTCGGCTGTTTTGGTCGTAATTTTTTTTTTAATGAAAGAATTTCTTTTCCTTTCCCGACGTTTCGACGGTGGTTGCCGTCTTCTTTACAAAAATAAATTAAACATATTATACACATAAGAACATTTAGTGTAAAATTTTGGCAAACTTACATTTAGTAGGTATTACACATAAACGTAAATAATACAATGCAATACAAATATAAGGCAATGTTTAAAAAATGTTTTATTATATAAAAAACACTTCGATTGAAGTTTAGTCGGCTTTAAATTGTCACGGATTTTGCTTAGTCACCAAAGAGCAGTAAACCGATGAAATGTTCTGGCTGTGTTGTTTACGATTCATTCAAATTGTTTTTGTTGTTAATAATATGAAGCGTTTCTAGAGTATACTGCTTGGAGACATGTTTCTCCCTTTCCAGGATTTCCACTCTGTCAAAATCTGGTTTGTGTCCACGCTCAATGGAGTGTAAGGCCAATGCTGTCTTCCCAGTGCTTTTTAAATTAATGTCGGATTTGTGGTTGGAAATTCGTTGACGAAGAAGTTGTTTCGTTGTACCGATATAGGAAAGATTGCAATTTTCTTCCGCATTGCCACGACAGTTAATTTTATAGACTACGTCTGTGCACTTATTCTTTTCCGTTTTTGTTTTCATGTTGGTGAAAAGAGGTGCCAGCGTCCTATTGGATTTATACGCTAAACTGACGTCATTAGTACTATTTTTTACCGTCTCTTTAAAGTTTTCTGACAGTTTGGGAACATAAACTCTAGTCTTATAAATACCTTTTTTTTTTTTTTTTTTTTATAATCTACACGCGCTCAAGGGATTATGAATACCCTTTAAATGTTTCAACACAGCGCGCGGGCGTGGTGGTGAGGTTAAGGAAGAGAAAGAATGAAAGAATGATAGGAAATAGAAAAGTTGTGTGGCGCGATATTCGGAGACTGTATGTGGTTGTTGTCTCAGATTTTATCTCCAGGGATGGCGGCTGAACTAATGCGGAGAAATTTCCGTGTCTTATTTATCGATGTCCCTTATAATTCGCATTAATTTTTTTATTTTTTGTCATATTTTATCGGTATACTAGTTTTACTCAATCACATGTTGTTAGTTCTATGCCTAAACAGCATGTAATGAGTAAACCAACAACTCATTGCATGACATTTATTTTTAGAATTGGTTTCTAATGGAAAAATAAGAAGACATAGACTACGGCAGGGATCGAACCTCTCTCTTTTTGCCGATTATCAACAGGAGCTTTGTGTTTTTGGCGAATTGTCAAGCTCCGTAGGATTTCCATTGGACAGCCATCATCTAGGAGAATTTGTGTAACTATTTTCTTATTTGTGGCGTGAAATTCCCGGTCACTCAACGCAAAGACTTTTTGAACTAGATTAGAGGCTGTGTTAATAAGAATATGCTTTGCTTGATTGGATCTAAAGTTGACAAGTCTTCCAGATGCTGTGTCTTTCTGATACCAATTGAAAGAGAGTCTATCATTAACGCGATGAACGTTATCGCTCTGTTTTGTTCCCTCTCAACGGTAAATTGTATTTTTTCATGATATGAATTAAGGCATCGTAAAACAAGTTATCTTTATACTGAGGTAATTGTTTTCTTTAAGACAAAAATCCAACAACTCTATGAATTTGGTTTGGCTCAACTGTGTATGTTTACTAATTGTCTCCCATTTGTTCCTATTGTAACGCTTTATATATTGTCAATCTATTCAACGTATGATCTCGTGATTAAACAAAAGGTACTTGAAATATCATGCACTTAGTAGATTGCAAGTACAAAATTTACCTGTCAAAAAAATAGGAACATTTGATTAGAAGCTCAGAAAAAAAAATTGTTATTAGCTTAAAGAAGTCAGGATTTTGGTGAGATTTTTTTTATCTGAGAACAATTTTGAAATTTTAGGCACATCTTTTTTAATTCGTCACTTAGAAATGGGAAGAGCGAATAACTGCACTGAAGACCAACACGAAGCCATTTTAGTTCTGCATAACAACCGAGGATCCAGGAGGAGGATCGCAATAGTCATTTGGCAAGAATGCAAGAATGGTGTGGAATGCTATAAACTCGAAAAATTTGGAAGAAACTAGAGGGCATCCGTCTAAAATTACTGTAAGAGACAAAGCTACGTTGGTGAGAAAAACTTCACGCATGATCTCCAAGGAAGGTGCCCTTACTAAAAAAAATACATACCCACAAGCGGATCTGTTTTGCCAAAATACATCACATGAAAGACGACCCACTTCAGGCCAAGAAGCAGTGAAGGAATGTGCTTTGGAGTGACGAACCGAAAATACATTTATTCGGAATGGAGGGGAAACAGTTTATTCGTTGTCCAAAGTGCGAGGCCTACAATCCGTGGTACACAAAACCAACCGGGAAGCATGGAGGTGGCAGCATAATGTTATGGCGTCGTTTTACTTGGTGGGGCAGTGGTCAAATATTCGTTATAGACGGCATAAAGACAAAGGAGTCATATGCGGACATGCTAGAAAATGTTATATGCTTTCGTGGGCTGACGAAAATATGTCACTTAAATGGCTTTTCTAGCAAGACAACGACCCTAAGCATACCGCAAAGTAAACAAAGCTGTGGTTTCAACGAAACAAATTAGAGGTTACGGAGTGGCCTTCTCAATCACCGTACCTTAATATTATTGAAAACCTCTAGAACGAGCTGAAGATTGAGTTAAGTAAGCATAAGCCTTTTAAAAAAATCTCGGATCTCTGGAGAATTGTCCAAGAAGTGTGGTATTCGATTCCACAAGAAAAGTGCCAGAAATTGGTAGACACTATGCCAAATCGAATGGATGCACTCTTGAAAAATTAAGGTTTTTCAACGAAATATTAAATATTCTTTGCTAATTTAAAAAAAAAAAACACATTGGTTATCAAAATGTCTTGTTTTTTGTTAAATTAATCAAGTGTTTCTATTTTTATGACCAGCTTATTGGGAAGCCTATATCAAACAGACTAAGAAATTTTGCAAACCCCTTTTAGTTTTCAAAAAATTTAATGTAAAATAGATTAACAACAAACTTACAACTAATATGTAACACTAATATTTTTTAATATTTGCCCAGTATAAGCACTGGGGGGGGTGGTCGTGGCTCGATAGTTGTGTGTTCGCCTGTCCACCTCTTCTTATTTTTCCATTAAAAACCAATTCTTAAAATAAATGTCATACAATGATTTGCTGGTTTACTCATCACATGCTGTTTAGTAAATCTAGTATACCGATAAGATATGACAAAGAATACAAAAATTAATGCGAATTATAAGGGAGATCGATAAATAAGACATGGAAATTTCTCCGCATTAGTTCAGCCGCCATCCCTGGAGATAAAATCTGAGACAACAACCACATACAGTCTCCGAATATCGCGCCACACATCTTTCCTATCATTCTTTCTCTTCCTTAACAAGTCCAAATATTATAGTGCTAAGTCTTCTACTTGGCTGATGTATTTCAGTAGTATATAGAATTTGTATTATTAAAAAAAAAAAAAAACTTCTCTTCCTTAACTTCACCCTCACGCCCCCGCTGTGTTGAAACATTTAAAGGGTATTCATAATCCCTTGAGCGCGTGTAGATTATAAAAAAAAAAAAAAAACTACACACAATATAAACAAGAATTAAGGAGTGTTCCTATTCTTTTGACCATATCTGTATATCAATTATTTTTTTCTGGAATCTTTTTAATGGTTGTACTTTTAATTTTATTTTTCAAAAAAATATTTCAGAAAATATTGTTCAAGAGCGTGCACACGACTTAGATTAAAGGGGCAAGCTCATTTAATAACCAATACAAATAGGTAGTGTATCGGAATCTCGCATTTTCAAATCCGGTTTTTTTTTTTTAATTCGGAAGCAAAAGTTTTAAAATCCCATCTTCTAAAATTCAGTTTTTTTAAATCTCGCATTTTGAAATCCATCTTTTTCAAAATTCTGAATATAATCGGTGATTTTTTAAGAGCTTGGTTTTTGAAAATTCAAAAAAACACAGAAACTTATAAAAAGTGAAAGAAATTTTTATTTTGATCGATAAATCAATTTCTGCCATTTACTTTTTAAAAAAATTTCACTTAAATGTTGCCCGCGGCTACGCTTCAGGTGGTCCATTCTGAAGGTCCAATTTTGGCAAACTTTTTCACACATTTCGGCCGGAATCTCACCAATGACGCGTTCAATGTTGGCTTCCAAGGCAGCAATCGTGTTTGGCTTGTCCCCATAGACAATAGACTTAACATAGCCCCACAAAAAATAGTCTAACGGGGTCAAATCACATGATCTTGGTGGCCAATTGACTGTGCCAAAACGTGAGATCAACTGCTCACCAAATTCGCCTCTCAATTGATGCATGGTTTCGCGTGCAGTGTGGCATGTGGCACCGTCCTGTTGGAACCACATGTCGACCGAGTTCAATTCTTGCATTTTCGGCAAAAAAAAATCTGTTATCATCGAACGGCACCTTTCTCCATTGACCGTAACCCTGCGGCCTTCATCGTCCTTGAAGAAGTAAGGCCCAATGATGCCGCCTGCCCATAAACCGCACCAAACAGTGCATTTTTCGGGATGCATTGGTAGCTGCTGAATTGCCTCTGGCTGCTCTTCACTCCAAATACGGCAATTCTGCTTATTCACGTATCCATTTAGCCAAAAATGGTGGGTCGATTATGACGACCATAAAACGGACGTAGCTTGCGAAACACATTTTTCACAGAGCACGAATTTTGATAATAAATTTCAATAATTTGCAAACGTTGTTCAGGCGTAAGTCTATTCATGATGAAATGGCAAACAATACTGAATCGAAATGTCAAATGTTCGTGGAATTTGTCATGTGTGATCTGTCAAAAATATAAACGTCAAAAACCAAGTAGCAAAAAAATCACCCGTTATTATAATCCCGATTAGCCCGTTTTGTATTTTGATAAATGTTACACAAAAAAGTTTGCATACACCCAAATTGGACCCCACCCCAAAATCCCATATTAGGCCAAGCATAGTGGTTGCAGGGGAGCAGCATGGCCCCTTTACATCGTTTTGCACATTGTGTTGATTACAAAAGCGGGAATTTAAAAAACGGCATGGTAAAAAACAGGATCTTAAGAAGCGGGATAATAACCAAGCGGGGTTATATTAAGCGGGATCTATCTATCTATCAAATGCGATTAATAGTCCTACAGTAAAACCCAGCATTAAATTTAAGTTAAACCAATTTTACTTGAAGCCAGAAAATAAATTAACCCCGATTTAATTGGGAATCAGTTTTGTTCAGTAGAGAATTTTTGTTAAAAAAAGGTATATCGAAATTTATGCATTGAAATCACCCTTTTCATATTGATTTCGGTAGTTTTTTGGCAAGAATCTTTTTGAAATATTTACTCAGTTAATACAGAGCTGTTAGAATTTAAATTGAATGAAAAACAAATTTTTCAGGATTTAAGTCGGATTGAACTTAACCTGAAAACTTGAAATCAAAAGTGTCAAGAATTTAGTTAAAATTAAAAGAAGGGGCGAGCCCTACAATAATTGCAAATGATATCCAACATTTAACTTTTTTTTATTAAAATTAAAAATATCAATGGTCAGTTTCATAAACATTAGAATCCATTTTTTTTAAAATCCAAAGTCATAAGAATACATTAGATGTAATGAAAGATTTTTTTTAATATCTCAAAAAAATGGGAAAGTTACTTATAAAAAATATAATTCAAAAAACACAATGCTTCATTTTCGAAATATATTGAATTTAAAAAAAAAAATGATTTTTTTTTCAAAATTAAAAAAAAAAAATTAGAAAATAATTCTGAAAATTCTAAAGAATTTTGAACTAATCATGAATTATTTTAATTTTAATTATTATTTTATTTTATAATTACTTTTAAAGTCGTTTTTTACATATGTACATTTACAAAAAAAAAATGGTGTGTTAATTTTATGTATTAAATAATATAAGTTTAAAAATATAATTTTAATATATTAGAGAAGTACGTTTCCGGAATTATAAAGCCAACACCACTGAGGAAAACCGGAAAAAGTTTGAACAAGCTAGAAAGAGTTGCAACTTTCACATTCGTAGAAATTAAGGCAAAAAATACTACAATGTCCCAAAGGTAGCAAAAATTTTTTGTCATTTGTAAAAAAATATTCGAAATTCGACTTCGTCTTCGGTTCCAACGCTCGTCTTTACTGACACCCATTTTGTCAGCTCTCGTGAAAAAGCCAATTTGCTTGCAGCGCAGTTCGCTGTTAATTCGACGCTGCCAGAAAGTGTTATGACTCCTCCTATATTTGGGAGCGTAAACTATTTTATGGGACGAATCTTCTTTCGTACTCGTGCAGTTGCGCTAGAGTCCCCAAAGACCTTGTTATACACAAATCCGCTGGCCCGGATAGTATCCCTCCCATGGTTCTGAAAAGGTGTTCTTCAACGCTGCAAAACCACTGCGTAAGCTTTTTCATCTGTCCTATTCTACTGGTATCTTTCCGAGTGGATGGAAAACAGAATTTGTCCAGCCCTGCTCCTAAAAAAGGCGAATCTTCCTCACCCTCTAATTACCGTCCAATTGCACTTACGTCCCTTCTTTCCAAGGTCATGCAAACGCTGATTAATTATCAGCTTAAGAAATATCTTGAAGAACGAAAGCTCCTTAATGACCGGCAGTATGGCTTTCGTAGCACTAGGTCCACTGGTGATCTGATGGTATATCTCACCGAGCAGTGGCACAAATCTTTACATCGTTTTGGAGAAAGTAAGATTATTGCGCTTGATATTTCAAAAGCATTTGATAGAGTTTGGCATCAAGCTCTCCTATCGAAAATGCGTGCATTTGGTATCGATGAATGTCTTCTTCGTTGGATTAGAAATTACCTTTCGGATCGCTCAATACAAGTTGTATTGGACGGTTTCAAGTCTGATATTCACAAAATAAATGCTGGTGTACCCCAGGGCTCCGTATTGTCTCCGACCCTTTTTCTCATTTTTATTAGTGATCTCTTATCTGGAACTTCTAATCCACTTAAATGTTTTGCTGACGATAGTACTCTCAGCTTTTCATATTCGTGTTCAGATTCACCTCCTTGCTCTTCGGATGTGGAACTGGAACGGCAGCGTATGATAAGCTCATTAAATTCTGATCTCGATAGCATTGTCCAATGGCGAATAAAAAACCGCGTGGAATTTAATGCTTCAAAAACTCAGTGCTGTCTTCTGTCGTTAAAGCAGAACCCACCGCCTATGCCGCTATCCATGAGCGGCACTTGCATTGAAGAAACCGATCAGCTTTCAGTCCTTCCCATGTGCATCACAGACCACCTCTTGTGGAACGAACACATATTTGATGTCGCCAAAAACGCTGCAAAGTGTTTGGGCTTCCTTCGCAGATGCAAGAAATTCTTTTCCCCGGCTGATCTGGCTGTAATCTATAAGGCTTTCATTTGTCCAAAGCTGGAGAAAAAATCACACATTTGGGGAGGAGCTCCCAAAACTCACTTGAATCTTCTGGATATAATTCAAAAAAGGAGCTCTAAAAATGAGTGGTGATAGAGCTATAATACACATCTTTCGAACATCGTGGAAATGTTTCATGTATTTCGTTATTTTATCGTGTATTTTTATAAATATTGCTCTAGCGAAGTAACCAGTTGCATTCCTCCGCTTAAACTATTCAACCGTAATACTCGCGCTTCTAGGAATGCTCATCAGTTTACCCTTGGGTCCAACTTCGGACGTACTGTCAAGTACAGAGATTCTTTCTTTAGTCGGACAACACGTATGTGGAATGCTTTACCAGGCTCTATTTTTCCCTCCTCATTTTGATATTCTGAACTTCAAAGCCAATGTACATCGGTATCTCCTTTTAAATCCGTTCCTATTTTCCTAATGCTCGCTTTGTGGTTAAACATATTAAGGGTAGCCAAAACCCGTCATCCGTTTTCAAAATATTGAATTTTTAAAAATAAAAACAAAATTATTTCTTTTTTCTAAAATCCAAAACAAATATTTTTCAAAAATATAATTAATTTGAAGGAATCCTTCGAGCCGTTTATGAGAAATTCCAGGGTACCGTTAATAATAAAAAATATGTAAAAAAATATGTATCCAAAATGTAAACTATACCTTTACCTGACTATATATCGTTATAGCCGTTTTCGATATAATTTTTTTTTTTAATAATTTTGAACACGCTCAAGGGATTATGAATACAGCGTGGACATTCGGCGAAAGAAGAGAAGGAATGACATGAAAGATGTGTGGAGCGATGTATTGAGACGGTGGTTGTTGTCTCAGACAGGGATGGCGGCTGAACTAATGCGGAGAAAATTACCGTGTCTTATTTACTTATGTCTCTTATAATTAGCATTATTTTATTTATTTTGTGACATATTAATGAGTAGTTTACTCAATCACATGTTGTTAGTGTTATGCCTGAACAGCATGTAATGAGTAAATCAGCAACTCATTTTATGACAATTTTTAGAATAAGTTTTTAATGGAATATAAGACGACATAGACAACGGCAGGAATGGAACCTGCGACCACCAGGTTGACAGGCGAGCACACAACCATCGCACCACGGCCACCCCTAAGATTAAGATGGTAGACAAAATTGAAAGGCAGGTTAGTTAGTTAGTTAGTTTTAGGGCTACAAAACCGATTCTATTTGCGATAATCACCTAAAACGCTTAAATGAAGAAAATCGCTTCAGCCGTTTAGACTGATGGTATTGCAGATGGAATTGCAGGGCACACCTTTTAGGTACTCTCTATTACCGTAATGTAAATAATGATAAATCTCGAGTTCGATTTTTTTCCAAATGCAAAATTTGCCCTACAGTACATACATACATATATCGCAAATAAAAATGTACTGCCTCTACAGAGGAGCGTGATCCACCTCGCTAAAGATTAGAGATTCTTCGGATAATTTTTCGTGGGGAAGATACAACAATGAGCTGTATGAGCATTAGATTGACACCGGTCCAGCCAGAAAAGTTAAAATAGAAAGACTAAATTGGCTGAGTCATGTAGAGCGGATGGACACTAATGCTTCGGCCCGCGAGATCTATAAATTCAACCTGGAGTGACGCCGCATTAGAGGAAGACCGAAGCTCAGATGGAGACAGATAGCTAATGACCGAGCTGGTTGGAGAAGCTTCCCATCAAAACTAACTGGGACTATTACTGAATGGTCTCATTCAAAAATCGAACCATATATATCCGAATAGGTTATTGTTCCCATTTAAGAATACAGCTGGGGCCCCAGCACGTAACTTGACACAAACGAGTTTTGTCGATACAATCGAGAATTGTTTTGATTCAATCGAGTGTCCTCGATTGTATCGTTAGAGAAAACTCGATTGAACCAAAATAGGTGCTTCCAATTCTCGATTGTATCGATAAAACTGGATTGTATCAAGTTACGTGCTGGGGCCCCTGATTACAAAACAACTGCTGCCAAAAAAAATCTCAAGTTATCTGAAAAACGTTAGTATACTTTTGAATACCATGAGAAATGTCAAAAACATATGCACAAACCAATATAAATTTAACCTATCCGATGTTGGTTGTTCACGAACTTAAGTCAATACTAACCTTTTTTAAATAGGCTATCGTACCGGCGGCAATTGAATATACCCAATTCTTAGTTGCTAAATTAAATACGCCAAATACCAAAATAATGGATCCAATGTGGCGCAGTTGCACCTTATCTAATGCCAAACAGCGTGATATCTAAGTTATCTATTTACAAAGTTTATAACTTTCATAAATTAATCGAATTTTACTGGAAACAGTAATGATAAGTAAAATTCGTTGTCTTACAGAAATATTTGAAGCCAAAAGATTAAAAAGGGTAAAAATTGCGCATTCTCATCAAAACACGTCAAACACTCAGATACATTATATCGTCTGAGTGACAAGTCTCAGGAATAGAGTTCAATGTGAAAAACATTTAAAAGAGAATAATTATTGTATTTTTAATTGTTGATATAGAAGTGGTGTCCTTCATGTGTTTTAATAAATAAAACGCACGACTGGCTCGCACGAACTTGCTCTTATAGCTAATAGTCCATTTAGGCATTTTAAACCCCAATCTGCGGAAAAATTTCTAGTGAGCTAAATTTTTGTATACACCCTTAATACGGTCTTGTAATGATGATGTGAAAAATTGATATCGTGCCGGCTAAAAAAGTTATGAAGGTCAAAAGGTAACGAAAATCAGTTTTCGCAAATATCTCGCAACCTATTGCTCGGAGGTCAATAGTGGTCAATAAAAAAATTGTTCCTAGTAAAATTATCTACAAAAAATGTCTTGCATTTTTCTGTAACATCAACCATTTTCGGAGTAGAGCGCTGAGAAAGCGACTAGAATGCACTCACATACGGTATTGTATACCGTAGACCATGGCGTAAACTCTATTGCTTTTTATTCATGTTTGTAAGTGTCTAAAAAAATGGTATCTGATATTTGGACGTTTCGGGAAAAATATACTTATCATATGGAGGTTTATGAACTTAGTAAAGTCTACAATAACTTATCCAAATGACCTCCACTGGCAGATGTTCCGTATTTCATTGTTCCGAGACCCGTCCCCTTATACCTGCTACTGCCTGTCGGACTGTGTTTAGTTAAGTTGAAAATTATTTCAACTGTGTGTTAAACACGTTATTTTAGTTTTTTCTGCACTTAAACAGTTCATAATGAGTGATGTTTTATATATAATGCAAAAATGTAAAAATCGTAACTGCCAAAACCATCACTTTAACCAAAAACACCCTTAGATGCCACGGATCAATGAAATTTTATAAAAAAGTATCTCGAAAATTGTAGTACGGATTTTGTTTAACATTTTGGTATGCAGTTTTTTAGTTTATTAATATACATGTGAAAATAATTTTTTTTTAAAATTAGTTTTAAAAATATTGATTTTTCAAAATAAAATCAAAAATTTATTTTAATTAGAAAAAAAAGTAATTCAAAATTTTTATACGCAGAAATAGTTTGGCTACCTAGATCTTCTCAGATATAAAATTTGACAGAAATCCAATGTATCGTTACCGAGAAAGCCAAAAATTAAAAAAAAAACGTTATATGAAAGGTACCGTTAATAGACTTTTACCGTAAACTTGGTTTGGATCAAATGATAGCTAGTACCAACAAAAAAATTCCCAAAAATTTTCATAAAAATCGTTGCCAAAATAATCACACCTACCAAATTTGAAGGTAATCGCTTAAGCCGTTTAAGCTGCAGCTCGTTATACATACAGACAGACAGAATGACAGACAGACAGACATTTTTTAGTCTTCTTCTCTATGATCGTAATGTCATGTTTGATTGTTAATTTTTTTTTTTACGATTGCATAACTTGCTTTATAGTACCTACCTATAATCGCAAGTAAAAATGTTTAACCAAAATTTAGTAGTGCACATATTTTTTTCATCAAAGTCCTTAGAGCTTTTCGAAATAATTAAAATGTGGTAGAAAAAATTATATGGCAAGTTCCTACCGTTATTTTTGGGGCTAAAAAAAACGATTCAATAATACATTTGAGAGAATCACCCAAAAAAAATCTTAAGTACCAAATTTGAAGTAAATTGTTTCAGTCGTTAAGGCTGTAGATCATTATGCAGACAGACAGGCGACAGACAGATAAACAGTCGGACAGACAACGGAATTGCAGGACCCACTTTTTTGGTGTTCTCTATCATCGTAATGTCAAGTTTGATTAAAACCTCGACTTCGATTTTTTTTCAAATGCAAATCCTGCCACATATGTGTGTACATATATAGTACCTACATAAATCGCAAGTAAAAAGTAACAAATTTTATTACAGCAAATGTCAAAACAAAAATAAAACCATTGTCGCAAAATAGCGTGATGTTAATGGCTTAGCATGATACTACATACTAAAGCACTTTACTAATATTTTCCTAATTTTATACACTTTTTAACTAGCAGCATACTAAATCTATTTTCTTAACAAACTTCAACTGAACACGCCTAAAATAGTGCAAAAAAGTAAGCGGACATAACTTTTTGACGTTTGTAAATGTCAAAGTGGCATATGGATTTAGTACGATACTAAAAAAAATATAGTAGCCATTTTGTGATTTTAACTTTAGTAAAATGTTAAGAAAATAGTACGATACTAACTAAACTGGTTTCAAATTTGCAAAATCCTCTTTTTAGCCTAGTATCATACTAAAAATGGCTTAACATTATTATTAAATCGACTAAAATTTTGCCCAAAATTTACAACGCATACGATGGTTTTCAACGTTGAATTTTCAACTTCATTTGTTTTCCGGAATAAAATGGTAAACAATAAATGAATAGGTTATCCAACAAACTTAAATATTTGGTAATAAATAATGGTTTGATATTTTTTTTTCAAATTTTAACCTGAATTTATTTGCATTTAGTACGTCGTGTGTATTTAAGAAAAATGTAGTAGAATTGTTGTAGAAATTAAGAGAAATAAAGAGAAATGTAAAAAGCTTTAAAATTATTCTCCAAAGAAAATATTTGGCGGGAATATCAATTTCGTCCAATGCCAAACCGAACAAAATGTCAAAATATTAGTTTCTGGATAATTAAGCGCTCATATAAAACAAACAATATACCTAAACGACTTTCGCATTGATTGTTTCCTGTTTATGAAACTCAAATAGCCGGATAAGTGAGCTTTCACATGCAACACATCGACAGATCCAAAAAAATACTCGTATCAACACAAATTGAACTTTCATATAAAATTATACTCATACATACAATACTATAGGTTGGTCATCAACATTCAATAACAGTAGCTTGGCTTCACATTGATGAAAATTTGTTAACATATTGTGCTTAAGAGATAGGAAATCTGAATGTGGTTTTTGCTTATTTTATTTTTTTAAATCAAACTGAGAATACCTACTAGAAATTAAAATAGAATAACATAGGCGAAATGGTTTTTTATTTTATTTTTAGCTTTGTGTGATGATTCTGACAATCTGTATGCCGCCGGCTAAGCTTGTGTTATATCGCAACATGTTGTCTGATTTTTTTAGTTTAGGTTTCAAAAAAATCACTTGCTGGAAGTGAACATTGTATAAGAGCCTGCTGTTTTATCTGAATTCTTGTTAAAATGAACTGGTGTCTGGTTAAGGGCGACTGAGTGACAGTCAGACAAATTGCTGCAGTACAGGCAAATTACTTTACGAGAATTCTAAGAAATACATACATGTTCTATTTCTTATAATATATTTTTTGTTGTGCCTTTGAAAATTTAAAATTATGTAGAATTTGTGTTTCTCCTTATTTTTTTTATGAGCCCCAAGTAATTTCAGTTCGTATCGATACAAATTGCTTCTTGTGTGCAAAGTGTTAGATGTTTTTATGATAATGAACCTAATCAGCGCAGAAGAATGTGTTGGAAATCTAGGAGAGGTTCTTTGCAAAACCATTCTACATTCTGTGACTTTGTGTTACATGGTAAGGCTTCAAAAAACTTATCACAACATTTTTTGTTCCTAATTTTGTGCTGGAAAAAGTGTGTGAAAACTCATTAAATATATAAAATAATGCAAATTAAATTTTTTCAATTTGATTGTACATTGTGTCAACTAAGAAATCTAAAAGGAATGTTGATCAAAGTCGACATTAGGCTATGATAGAAAATGCAAAAAGAATTTGGACTCGTTCGTATAGAGCCTATTTTTTTATATTATCATCACACGTTTGCCAATTTTAATATTATTGACACTTTTTGTTTTTTTTTTTCGTTTGGAAACAATGGTTCACTCGGGCGTATGCGTGATTTTATTAATATAATTTTTGGAGAAGCTTAAACGACTGAAGCGATTTTCTTCAAACTTGGGGATTTAAGCGTTTTAGGTGATTATCTAAAAATATAATGGGTTTTGTAGCCCCAAAACTAACAGCGTCTGACATTCAATTTTCCCTACCATCGTAATTGTCTCGAAAACGGCTGCACCAATTTTGCGAAATAAAATATGTGCAATATGTGAAATTGTATATTCTACATTTTGGTTAACATTTTTCTTACATACTCTTTACCTGCAATACAACCATTACAAAATTGAGTAAAAAACTAACTTTAAAAATATATTTAGCCGTTTCTGCTAAGAATCGTGCATTTTATTTTGTATGCAAATTCTCCCTAAAAGTACAAATAATATTTTTTTTTTGAAAATGAAAAATCAATTCTTCCAAAACGAGTACACAAACAGGTAGGCCGAATTGCTTCAAACTTGGTATATAGAGTCTTTTAGGTATAGTACAAAGGGGAAATTGAAATTTTTTTTTTAGCTCAAAGCTCGTGAATAAGAGAACAAACTGGAACGAATTCAGAGATAAACTTGAAAGTTTTATAAACCTGAGATCCCCTATGCAAACAATTGAACAAATTGATCATGAAGTAGAACAATTTATTGCTGATGTGCAACAGGCTGCAGAAGAAAGTACTCCAACTATTTCAAACGCGAGTGAAAAAGAAATAAAATATCCTGTTGAAATAAAGGAACTAATATTGGAAAAAAGAAGAGCTCGAAGAAAGTGGCAAACTATGAGATTCCCTGGTGATAAGGCACTTTTTAACCGTCTTAACAACGAATTAAAAAAAAAAAGAATCTGTGAGTTCATAAATGATTAACTTAGAAGATTCCTGAAAAATCAGACGATGGATGCTTCTTCCGAATACTCCTTATGGAAAGCAGCTAAGTGCCTAAAAAGACCTCAGACACAAAACCCGCCAATAAAATCTGAAGATGGTAAGTGGATCACAAACCCGAAACAAAAGGCTGATCGCTTCGCTGAACATCTCGCTTTTAAGCCATTCACACCGCTACAGATCTGTCGTAGTTTGTTGATAGAAACGACGAATGTGAAATATCTTTTGTCACACACAAAGAAGTAAGAAGCATGTGTCAACATAAGTTGTCTAACAAAAAATCACCAGGGTACGATCTAATAACTGCTCAGGTTTTGAAAGAAATGCCATCAATAGCCTTCAAGAAACACCAATTTATAATTAACGCATGCCTTAAACTAAGATATGTTCCACATCATTGGAAAATTGCAGAAGTCATTGTTATACCGAAACAAGGTAAGCCACCAACAGAAGTAACATCTTACAGACCAATATCGCTTATACCAATCATGGCAAAAGTTTTTTAAAAACTGCTACTGAAAAATCTTCACAAAATAATAGAAGAAAGAAGACTAATTCCGAGCCATCAGTTTGGATTTAGAAATAAACATTCCACGATAGAGCAAGTATGTCGTGGAAAAGGCACTTGAAGAAAAACTAGTATGTTCGGCTATATTCTTAGATGTTGCTCAAGCCTTTGACAAGTTTTGGCACTTAGTACTTGAGTACAAACTGCATAGGGACCTTCCCAGACAGTACTACGAAATACTGAAATCCTACGTTACAAACCGACTCTTTAGAGTACGGTACGACCAAAATTACTCGGAACTAAAGAAAATTGAAGCCGGTGTACCACAAGGAAGTGTCCTAGGATCAACCCTGTATCTGTTATATACAAGGGATATTCCAGTGGACATCAACGCTATCATGGCCACCTTTGCTGACGATACGGCAATATTGGTGCCAGATAAATCCGTTACGAAGGCTACACTAAAATTGCAAAATGCTGTCGATAAAGTTAGTGATTGGACGCAGAAATGGCGTATCAAATTAAACGAAACAAAATCGACGCATATTAACTTTACTAACAAAAACATAAACAATGTTCCAATATTTATAAATAATACAGTAGTACCTTACTCCAATACCGCCAAATATCTTGGAATGACTTTGGACGCAAAGCTTAAATGGGAAGAGCACATCAAAAAGAAACGAGAAGAACTAAACTTGAAGTGCAGAAAAATGTACTGGTTACTCTGACCTATCTATCCAGAACAAACTAATGTTATATAAGGAAGTACTGAAACCCGTTTGGAAATATGGCATCCAACTATGGGACTGTACAAAGAAAACAAATGCTGAACCCATCCAAAAATTCCAAAGCAAGGTCCTTCGTGGAATAATAAATGCCCCTTGGTATATAAGAAATAGCGATCTACATCGTGACCTTCGAATTGAAATGGTTACAGAAGTGGTTAAAAACCACGCTGTATCACACAACCAGCGACTGCAAAGTCATACCAACTCCTAGTGTCAACTAACGGGTGATTTTTTTGCTACTTGGTTTTTGACGTTTATATTTTTGACAGATCACACATGACGAATTCCACGAACATTTGACATTTCGATTCAGTATTGTTTGCCATTTCATCATGAATAGACTTACGCCTGAACAACGTTTGCAAATTATTGAAATTTATTATCAAAATTCGTGCTCTGTGAAAAATGTCGAAATTATGAAATTATCGCAAAATTGTCTTCAGCGACGAGGCTCATTTTTGGCTAAATGGATACGTGAATAAGCAGAATTGCCGTATTTGGAGTGAAGAGCAGCCAGAGGCAATTCAGGAGCTACCAATGCATCCCGAAAAATGCACTGTTTGGTGCGGTTTATGGGCAGGCGGCATCATTGGGCCGTACTTCTTCAAGGACGATGAAGGCCGCAGGGTTACGGTCAATGGAGAAAGGTACCGTTCGATGATAACAGATTGTTTTTTGCCGAAAATGCAAGAATTGAACTCGGTCGATATGTGGTTCCAACAGGACGGTACCACATGCCACACTGCACGCGAAACCATGCATCAATTGAGAGGCGAATTTGGTGAGCAGTTGATCTCACGTTTTGGCGCAGTCAATTGGCCACCAAGATCATGTGATTTGACCCCGTTAGACTATTTTTTGTGGGGCTATGTTAAGTCTATTGTCTATGGGGACAAGCCAAACACGATTGCTGCCTTGGAAGCCAACATTGAACCCGTCATTGGTGAGATTCCGGCCAAAATTGGACCTTCAGAATGGACCACCTGAAGCGTAGCCGCGGGCAACATTTAAGTGAAATTATTTTTAAAAAGTAAATGGCAGAAATTGATTTATCGATCCAAATAAAAATTTCATTCACTTTTTACAAGTTTCTGTGTTTTTTTGAATTTTCAAAAACCAAGCTCTTAAAAAATCACCGTTTATATCCAACAAGACTAGAATTCCTAATCATTAAATTGGAAAATTTTGTTTTTTGCCCGTGGCCTGGCATTTTTTATATACGAAGGTTTTTTTTTAATATTACAAATTCTATATACTACTGAAATACATCAGCCAAGTAGAAGATTTAGCACTATAATATTTGGACTTGTTGAATTATTGATTCAAAATAGCTTTTAACGGCCTTTAGTCCAACAAAAATTGGCGTTTCGTCTGGGCGATCTCACATGGACTCATCAGTTGACTAGTGAGGACCTTTGTCAATACGCAATTTTTGCCAAGATCAGTTCATCTTACATGAAGAACATCTAGTGTGAACTATATCCAACAAGACTAGAATTCCTAAACGCCGAAACGCCAATTTTTGTGAACTTGGCATAAATTAAGATAGTAAAATCATTTATCGATCTTTCATAGATTGGTCCTGATTTAACAGGTGGTTTTAGTGAGGTGCGAGTCCCACACTACTCGGTACCGATTTTTACCGAGTGTCTTTTGAAGATTTCCATCGGATACAAAAAAAAAAAAATAACGGTACCTGTCATATAACCGTTACGTTAAAGTCTATTTTTCTCGGAAACGGCTCTAACAATTTTGATAAAAAAAATTGGCTTTTTGACTACGGCCGATAATACGGTTGAAAAAAAAAATATAGAAAAATGTCTAAAAACGGTACTTTCCATAGGACCGTTTTTTTTTGCTTTCGACTATCTCATAAATGGCTTAACCGATTCTTTCGAAATTTCACACATATATAAGTTTAGGTTGCTCAAATTATACCGCGTACCAATATTTTTAATTAATAGTTTTTTGTATTTTTAAAAGCGGAAAAAAATTAAAAAAAAATATATTTTGGAAACTGCTCAGTAAATTTTTTTCAAAAATTATAGTTATATGTATTTTCTGAATACCTATGAATTGGTGTTTTTGAATTTTTTTAAAAATGTTTTCAAAAAGTTAAAAAAAAAACTTTTTTTCTCAATTCAAATTTATCCAAGAAATAAAATGGCTTACTGTTTTTTTTGAGCTCAAATTAGCTTAAGTATTTATTTCAGAATTTTGAATTATTTTTTTTTTGATTAAACCGATTTAATCTTTTGTTTTTAAGTTTATATTATTAAAAATTTAATATTGTCATACCAATTTATTTTAGAACAAAATTAAAGAAATTTTGTATGTATACTCACATTTTCCTATTGCGTTAACCTACGCCTGGAAAATGCTAGTGGATTACCCATCAGAACGGAGATTGGTTCTAGGCCCAAAAAACTCTAGATCCATCAGTGTACCACTTGATGGCATTTGCCTTGACTGTGTAGTTAAAGTTCTCACCTACCCATTCTTTTTGGAACTTATCTCCGTTCTGAAGTTTTTCTCCAAGTTTTTTTTTTGATCATACCATCTCTAGGATTGTCCAAGAGGTTTTTTCCTGTATACCTTAGAATAAAGGATCTTTCCCTAGATCCTATTATTTTCCCGGGCTATAACTATATGCCTGTAAGACCTAAGGTCTTTTAAATGCAACCTGAATTGCACGGCACTAGTTTGGTACAGTGGATTTGAGAACCTGGTATTGACTGTCTCATTTTAACCCATGGGCGGCATCCAATTAAAATTGGAGGTATAGAAAAGAATGCGCCTAGCGTGGGGATCGAACCCACACATCCTAGTTAGCAATCAAGTAATGAAAAATCTCAAAATGGCGCTTTTGACTGAATTTTCTACTACAGCATGCAATGGAGTTCAGTTGATAATGACTTCAATTTCTGCTGTGGGGCAGGTTCTCATTGCTCTGGTGATGCATAAGCATACCAGCCTTTGTATCTTTTCAAGTGATTTTCTAGTTGTCACTAGTTCGGTTCTCTTGTGCCATGCAATCGACCCATAGGTAATAATGGGTCTTATCATCATGGTATACAATATACATCCAAATCAGGATGTTTAACTTGCATCCCCATGTTTTACTTGCAAGTCGCTTGCATTTGCATATCATGAGTGCTTTAGTGGCTTTCCCGACACTTACCTCGAGAAAGCGTACTCCGGCCTAGCCAATCTCCTCTGGCGTCGTAGCATCCTGTTGGTTGAAATTTTCAATTATTTCATGAACAGTTCTGTTCTTTTCTATCAGTGTATAAAAGTTTTTTAGTTTTTCCCAAATTGAATAGGCATGACTTAGTGTCAACTACTGAAGGTATGCAAGAACAAAATGTACTTGGCTCCTTCTTCGTATCTGAGGTTACTTGCTGAAGTTTTTTCTCTTCCAGGTTTACAGAAGTAGTTATAACTTTCGGGTGGAGCTAAGGCTGACAGAAGTACCAAAAGGTCAACGCCTTTCTCGACCACAAAAACAGCATCAAATTGCTTTACTGCATAATTTATTTGCAGTGTAGACAATTAGCACATCGGCATTATCTTCAGCTTATTTAACTGTGACACTACGTTATTCCTATTCAATCAGGGGAAACAGAACAGAGCGGTTCATGAAATAACCAACAAAAAGCTATGGCGAGGCCGAAGTATGCTTTATTGTAGCTTCATATGGTAGCAACATGGATAAAGATAGTTTGGAAGCGATTGGTTTCTTACGCTTCGCCAAATCTACGCTGAGAAGCAAATTGTATCTTGCCTCCTTGCCACCTGTAAAAGACGCAGGACAATTCCACGCCTTTAGGTTGTACCACCAAGTACAGAAATGGAGAGGCATAGAGAAAAATCTTGAAGAGTGGAGTTGGAAGCAAGGCGGTTACGGGCTCAATCCCATACCAACGACATAAAAACGAGTTCCCGATTCCTTATAAGAATCAGTATCTTGTAAGTGCAAAAAGGGTGTGGTGTGGCATGCAGCTGCCAAAAGACTGGACTTAAATGTTCGGCTATATGTGGCTTTCGCAACGGGTAATTTTGCGCAAATATGCTGGAAATCCGCATTGAAAGCGAGAACGAGAATGACGAGATTTTTCAGGATACCTACAGGACACAGACAACTAAGACCAGGAGACCGACAAAAACGAACCCGGACCATCGAAAAGTACCAAAACCTAGTACAAATTAATTTTTGTAACGCTCTAAAATCATAATTTACTATTCTTAAATTTAAAAACAAATATGCGATATACTTTTCGCCTTTAACTTTGTTGCTTTTTAGTTTTATTCTCATAATTAATAAAATAAAACTCAACGGAAATAAAGTTTCCACATTTTTTTTCCAAATGTGTGCTACAAACAAATGTTGTATACCAAAAATGTAGTAAATTTTATCCTCTTTAACTTTGTAGAAATATCTTTTGTCGTGAAAACCACCGTTTTTGAGTTATTATAAAAAAAAAAAAAAATGTTTGTACCTAAAATCCAAGATGGCGGCTCGAGCGCATCCGTCTCGAGGTCGAAAACTTGGATCCTTCATTAACATAACATACTAAAAAATCGCTACTACCCCACCTTTTGCATTCAAACACCCCTTTTTTGATACCCACGTACTGGACTAATAGGTTTTAGTAATTGCATGCGATGGATAGGTCTGAATTTCCAATTATGCGAAGCTGCTCTGAAACTCTACTTAACCGGATATCGATTTACTGATAACTCAGCCTTGAATATATGTACTTGAAATACATTTTATTAAATTAAGTATACCTATTTCAAACTTTTTTAATGAACTATGTAAATAATATGATACGAATAATTGATTATGTCATTGACCAAATAATTTCCGTTTTCTTGGCAAATCACACTATTTTGTTGAATGTCACAATTTCAAGGAAAAGGACATCTCAATTTTCTCAGACAACATGAAAATTAAGAGTTGGTTTCCTTAAAGGGTTGGCAAATATTCATCCTAAGTCAACCTGAACACGTCTCTAATATTATCTTTGTAAACTGATTTGAACCTTAATTTGCTCAGCAAATATTTATTTCTATATCAAAAAGAGCATTCAAAATGCCTATACTACGAGAATATTTATGTAGATACATAGTAACCGACTAGGTCCGAGTTATTTTCACTTCTAATAGATACATTTCCATAGATAGGAAAAAAAAAACATTTATTGCCTTGGTGGGAGTACATTTAGTATATGTATATGTATTCTGCCAGGAGACATATTGACAATGTGTGGGCTTTTGAATTGCTTTAACATTTGTCCTAAATGACTTTGTGGTTAAGCATTTTGGAAATGGGTGATTGCAGAAAGTTCATTATTTGGCCCTTTCCATTATCAGTTTATGTTGTGTGTATTGTTGTTGTTTTTAATTATTGTCAGAGCACAATAAATTGCATGGGCAATCAGAGTAGATAGCTTCTTTGTAGGCGTAGGCGTAGGCTTAAATAATAAGAAATAGAAATGGACTTGAATCGACAACAGATTAATTCTGCTTGCTGAAGTGAAAATTCTTTGAGGGACTTAAGAATGAAATTTACCGGATGAATTCTTAGGAAACGACAAAGCGAAACGTCACATGCGAATCGTTGACGTCATTGATTAGAAGCGAAATCTAGGATTTCGTTGATGTCAATCCAAATATTCGCATCCCATTTGAATTGTTGACAAATTTAAATATGTCAAAAAAAAAATTAAAAATCGTTGGATCGTTTTTTTTTAATAATCTTTTTTATTTATAAATTTAAAAAAAAAATATATAAAAATAAAATGCAGGACTGGATTGCACTAACTTATCTTATCACATAGAATGCAAAAGATTTCTGTTAAAAATCTAAATATATATTTAAAGCAGTTTTTTACTTAATTTTTTATATATACAAAATATCTTTAATTTTTTTCTAAAAAAAATTTGAATGGCAGTCTTAAATACTTAATAATATAAATTTAAAAACAAAATATTAAATCGGCTTAATCAAAGAAAAAATAATTCAAAATTCTGAAATAAATACTTAAACTAATTTAAGCTCAAAAAGAAGTACGCCATTTTATTTGTTAGATAAATTTGAATTTATGAGAAAAAAATTTTAAAAATCTGTGGAGCGGTTTTTGAGAAAAAAAGTTTTTTTTTAAAAACTTTTTGAAAACATTTTTCAAAAAAAATTCAAAAACGCCAAATTATAGGTAGTCAATAAATACATATAAATATAATTTTTGAACAAAATTCAATGAGCAGTTTTCGAAATATAAATTAAAATTTTTTTTTAATGATTTTAAAAATACAAAAAAATACTAATTAAAAATATTAGTACGCGGGGCAACCTAAACCTATAATGTGTGAAATTTCGAAAGAATAGGTTGATCCGTTTATGAGATAGTCGAAAGCAAAAAAAAACGGTTGCAATATAATTTATACTTTTTTTTATGGAGAATTTGCATACAAAATAATTTTAATCAGGTGATCCAATAGTAAAGAAACTCGAAAAAATTGTTTTATGGGAAGTACCCTTAATAAGAACGTAAAATAAAATATTTTTTGTACTTAAAAGTGGCCTGGAGTAATTTAAGAGCACACACACCTTTTTTATCAAAATACTTGGATCCGGTTTTGAGAAATATATTTTTTTCTTTACGATTTTTTTTAACATTTGTTTGCGATACCATTGTTTTTTGTTTTAGGAAAATAGTTTTTTTAAGTATTCAAGATAATGTCAAAGAACTAAGAAATATGAAGTTTCCAAAAATCGACTGAGTCGTTTTCGAAATATTGAGTTTTCAAAAAAAAAAAATGTTTTTGAGAAATGTTGGTTTATTTACATTTTCTAGGAGCTGCTTCTGCATAAATAAAATCAAAAAAAAAAATGTGGGCATATTACCGAAAAAAACAATGTACCAAATTTGAATAAAATCCATCCAACCGCTTAGGCTGTAGACTCGAGGACAGACAGTCAGACAGACGGAATTGCGCAATTCACTTTTTTCGTCTTCGCTATCATCGTAATGTAAAGTTTGATCAAAATCTCTAGTTCGATTTTTTTTTTGAACAAACAAAATCTTAACTTAAAATATTATTAACGGTTTACCTGTCCTAGAATAAGCTTTGTTTCGGTTTGCTCATTAACTCTTTAACCGAATTTGATCAAAAATCTTTTATAGGAGGCACTTTAATTTCTAAATGTAAATGCTAATTAAAATTTTGAAAAAAAAATTAAATTCATTTCATTACCTTCTTAGGTAATTGTCTAGATTATTTTTTAAATCTGTTTTTTAGACCATAAATAACGGCACCAGACATACAATTTTTTGTACTAAAAATGGTAAATCTTCATGGACAGCTTTAGTAAAAATGAAAACAAAAAAATTATAATTTTTTGCTAAATAAATAATACATATTTATTACCTGCAATGGACGCACAAACGGTGTCGATCTCCATATTCATTTGTTTGCTTGGTGAAGTTAGCTGCGCTAAAATTTTAATCCCCCGGTTCGGTCATTTTATTCTGAGCTCATAGATTGCGCTCCGAGCTAACTCTGATTGAAAAAAGAAACACAACCTGAGGGCTCTGATGTGTCTGAGTTAAAAAAGAAACACAGATCTTGGTTATCTTTATTTAGTTTTGTTTTTTGAAAAAATCGATCTCGAGATTTTAATCAAATTTGAAATTACGTCAATGATAGAAAACACCAAAAAAGTTGGTCCCGCAATTCCGTCTGTAGAACGATCAACAGCCTAAACGGCTGAAGCGATTTTTTTTCAAACTTGTTACTTGAGCGTTCTAGGTGATTCTCTTGATTTAAGTACCAAGATTAACGATACTTGCTATATAATTTTTTCTACCATATTAATTATCTCGAAAACGGCTCTAACGATTTTGATAAAAATAAGTATTTACACTACTTTAAATATTCTGCATTTCGGTAATTTTGTTTACATACAACCATTTTCTTGATTTTCGACTTTTTCATAAACGTCTCGACGGATTTCTTTCAATTTTTTTTATATAAGGATTCCTTTGAATTATAAATAACACTGCATATTAAAGTTTTCGAAAAATAATTATAATATGTTTTTGAAAATTCAATATTTCGAAAACGTATGGATGATTTTTTTTGAAATTTTGGTTCTAAGTTTATACATATTGTTAAATGTTTAAAATTGTCATATCAATTTTTTTTGAAAAAAATTTAAGAAATTTTGTATATAAAAAAAATAAGTAAGAAACGAATTTAAAAATATATTTAGATTTTTATTAGAAATCTTTTACATACGACCCAGTAGTGCATTTTATTTTAAATCAAATTCGTTAGAGCCGTTTTCGAGAAAATTAATATTTACGATTTTTGGTACAAAAAAATGCTTGCCATTTTGGGGCTAAAATAAAATGCACGACTGGATCGCACGTACTTGCTCCTATGTTCGCCTAAATATATTTTTAAAGTTTTTCACTTAATTTCACTTAAACTTTTCTAAACAAAAATTGGTATGAACATTTTAAATATTTAATAATAAATTCAAAAACAAAATTTCAGAAAAAATTGTCCACCCGTTTTCGAAATATTGAATTTTCAAAAAAAAAAATTTTTTTTTTTCAAAAATCCAAAAAAACTATTTTTCGAAAATTTTGAAATGCAATACTATTTAGAATTGAAGGAGCTCCTGTATAAAATTTTGTATCGAAATCCGTTAAGCAGTTTATGAGAACGTCGAAAATCAATAAAATGATTGTATGGCAGGTAGCGTTTATAACAAAATATTTTAAAAACTTTTTTGACCGAAATGTAGACCATACCCAAAGCAGTACACATACCAATTTTTGTCAAAATCTTTAGAGCCGTTTTTGAGATAATGAAGATGGTAGAAAAATTTGTATTTTAAGTACCATTATTTTTGGGCCTAAAACAACGATTCAAAAATCTATTTTGGACAATCACCAAAAACGACTAAGTACCAAGTTTGAACCAAATTGGTTCAGGCGTTTAGATTGTAGATCGATCTACACACAGACAGACAGAATTGCGGGCCCTACGTTTTTTGTGTTATCTTTCATCGTAATAGTTTGATTAAAACCTCAAGCTCGATTTTTTTCCAAATGCAATACATTCTTGCATATAAGAACCTACCTCGCAAGTAAAATACAATATTAAGAAAGAGTCTTGTTTTGGTTACTAAAAGTCGTCACAGAATTATACAAATTTTCATTTTATTTAAATCAGATTTTAACACTCAAGACACTACAAGAATTAATTTTGAGACCGTAAACATATTTACGGAAAATTTCAAACCTTTACGGATTCCATAGTAAATCTGCTTATTTGTCGCCTAAATTGTAAATATTTTTTTCGTATTTTTGAATGTTACCAATAAAAAAATACAAGTCACAAACAAGAAAATCATAAGATCTTTACCCTATTATGGCATTGCTAGCGTCATCTTCTGAATTTATATTTTATCATTTTCATCCAACGTTCTCTTAACAAAAAATTATACGTTTTCATGCTAAAAAGAGAGAATTTAAAATATTAAAATGTAATATTTTCCATGTTGGATAATGTTACCTGAGGTAAGGTAGGTAAAATGTTAACTTTGTAAAGTGTAAACACGCAACTCCGAACCACTGGCTGAGGCGCTGACTAAAGAGAAGTTTCTCTCTTTTATTGAGTTACCTTACCAACCAGTCCTACTGCTAAACGATCGTTGCAGTAATAATTGAATTACGACAGGTAAATAGAATAACACAAGAGAATTTGCTGTGGTGAAATGAAACACCAACTCATACCATACCTACTGGCTTTTACATTTGCGTTTCAACCTGAGTTTGTTCTTTTCAGACGTCTACCACTTAACGTCGCGCGGTGGAATTGCTAGAAGAAAAAAAAAATAAACACAAAATAATAATTAGCTAGTTGAAATATAAAAAAGGTTCTTAAATTCACTGTAAATTAAATATAAAAACAATACTGTGTTTGAATCACAATAAATAATACAAATCCATTTGAGTTTTGAAATTATATTTTTGTGAAAATTTAGTCGTGTCGTTTTGAAGAAATTCGTATATTTTTTTTTTTGTGTCGAATTGTGTTGGTGTATACCTACTACATTGCTTGTTCGGTCATCCGTGTATTGTATTTGTATTTCTACTGCGGTGGAGTTATTTTCAGATAAATTCGCTTCGTTTCTGGCTGGCTGTAGTGTCTAAAACCGGGTTTTGAGAAGAAATTCTTGCGAGTGCCGCGATTGTGCCCTGTCTCCTAGCCTCACAGCCCCCGACCCGGACCCGACCCAACCGATCACTTCAGCATATTCACGTTCACATTCCAAACTTTTCTTGATCATTTTTCCAACTGTGTGTTCTCAGCTCTTTCTCGCGTTTTAAAAAAAAATTATATCTCTCTTTGTCTAATTTGGGCAACAGTGCGGTCCCCTTCTTGCTGCAACTTTTTGGTTTTTGTTTATTTTGGAGAAAATATATATGTGTTTTTTGTTTTCTATCACTTCGATTTGGCGGCGGCGGCGGCGATAGTTTTGATGCAAGAGTGTGTGCGTTGATATCATAAGTGCAAATAAATATGTATACGTGCTACAGGTGCATCTTGTGAATGTATTATTTATTTAGTATTTACTCGTGTTAATTGTGTTTATTTGGAAATTGGAAGAAGAACACACTAAAAAAGAAATACAAAAAAAAAAGAAAACCAATATCAGCAGCATCTTTTTTTCGGTTTTTGGGCGAAATAAAAAAGAGAAAATATTAAAATTAGATGCAATTTTCATTCATGAGAAAATAAGAAATACAAAACAAGTGAAAACAAGAATTTCGCCGCATTGATAAAAAGCCACGGCCATTACATCGTTCGCAAGTTTGTTTACGTACCTGTTTTTTTTAAACCTACCTACTCTGGTGGAAGCCATAATTAGTTTCGCTGACTGGTTTTGCGTGATTTTTTTTTTTGATTTATTTGGCATTTGGACCGACATACATATACTTTTTACCACAATCGGCAGCAATAAAAGCCAAAATATTTCAACAGATCAACTGGAACTGGAAGACTTCTTGTTTGCTGAATCATTCGAGATCAACAACTGTTTGTAATGTAAGTTTGCTTTAAAATTTAAATAATTACCTATATGAATGTATATTTGTATGTATTGTATGTAATGTAGATTTCTAGATTATTTAGTGGAGTTGGGAATTGGAATGTTGGGATAATTGTTTTACTCAGTTAAACTTTTTTTCTTTAGTTTTTATAAGGAGTAAGATATCTGAATAGACTGGGTACAGTACAAGAGTGTTTCGTAAAAGATGTGCCTGAAGGCACCTTAAATCAATTAAAAAAAAAAACATCAATGAAAGAGGACTGTAATTGATCAGCGTGATTGATCAGATTAAATTGAAAATTTTAATTCTTAGTAGATACCTATTGTACCCACCTTTAGAAAGCGAAAAATAAATGGCGCAAAATTTTAGTCGATTTAATAATATGTTAAATCATTTTTAGTATGATACTAGGCCAAAAAGAGAATTTTGCTAATTTTAAACCAGTTTAGTTAGTATCGTACTATTTTCTCAACATTTTACTAAAGTTAAAATCACAAAATGGATACTTTATTTTTTTTTTAGTATCGTACTAAATCCATATGCCACTTTGACATTTACAAACGTCAAAAAGTTATGTTCGCTTACTTTTTTGCACTATTTTAGGCGTGTTTAGTTGTAGTTTTTTTTAAGAAAATAGATTTAGTATGTTGCTAGTTAAAAAGTGTTTAAAATTAGGAAAATATTAGTAAAGTGCTTTAGTACAGGGTGGCACACGAATCGTGCTACAATAAGAAATTTAAATAACTTTTATCTTAATCGATGTATTTCATTAATTTTTTTTATTGGATTAAAAATTACATTTTATTTTAAATAACTAATGGTTTTTAAAGATGATAGACTGCAAATGACCTCCACGCTCATCCACGCATATTCGGCACCTGATCAGAAAATTGTTCATTGCGGCCTGAAGGGTTGAAATTGGGATCGCCTCAATTATTGTCTTAATGGACTGCTTCAATTCAGTCAAATTCCTGGGTTTCGTTTTGTACACTTCCTGCTTGACATAACCTCATAAAAAAAGTCTGGTGCAGTCAGGTCAGATGACCTTGGGGGCCAGCGGAAGTGCAGTTTCTAGATATCAATTTGTTTGGGAATTTTCGTTGGAGCTCCGCCATAACTTGTGTGGCTACGTGTGAACTTGCTCCATCTTGTTGAAACCAAATCCTGTTGAAAGGGATACGTCTTCGACGAAGTTCTGGGTAAAAAAAAACTCCTTCAACATCTTTAAATAACGGTCCATTGAAAGTTCGTGTTACACCGTTTTCTTCAAAGAAGTATGGCCCGACAATACACCTTGATGAAACTGCGCACCACACAGTGACTCGTTCTGGGTGCAGTTCCGTCTCATGGAGCATTTCTGGATTAGATTCATTCCATATACGGCAATTTTGCTTGTTAAAATTGCCGTTTAAGTCGAAATGGCGCTCAACAGACATGAACAAACAATTTATCACTGTGCTGTCTTCTTCGGCCATTGCAATCATTTTTCGGTAAAATTCCAGGCGAACAGGCAAATCCAGAGGGTTTAACTTGCTTGTAATTTGGACTTTGTACAGAAACAGGTTTAAGTCATCATGAAGTATCCGTTGTAATGACCGTCTGCTAACTCCAATTTAGCCCGATAAGTTTCGAGTCGAAACACTTGGATTTGCCTGTATTGCCGATGCAACAGCCACGAATGTATCCTAAACCCGAACATTGGGATCTCGATGATACGGTCTTCGTTCGATGCTTCCAGATTCGGCAAACATGTTCACCAGCCTCATAATAGTCCATCAACTCGGGGGAGTACCGCCAAACTCCAGCCTAAATTCCCTTTGGACGGAAATGACGGACTGCAAAGAATGGTATCGCTGCACTATCTAAATCCTTTTTTCAGTATCCCAAGCATTCATTTTGATAAATCTAAATAGTAGCCTATAAAATAAAAAAAAAATAAGCCGATTACTCACACTGCAAAAAAGTTATTACGTTTTATTTTTGTAGCACGATTCGTGTACCACCCTGTATAATTAACAAACTGTTAAGTAGTATCATGCTAAGCCATTAACATCAGGCTGTTTAAAAATTTGCGCCAAGCTTTTTATGTAGGTTAGTATGTCTTCACTTTATGTTCAGCAATAGTTGTGATGTGATGTATGTTTAGAAAAATGTGGTCTCACAAATTATTATTTTTAATATGTAACTTGACTGCAGAAATATTTCATATACATTTCAATTGGCAGGTACATAGATAATTCACAGCTGATAATTCTGACACAAATGCAGTTGATTTGAACTGAAGAGAGATTCGTTTAATTGGAAGAGTACATTTTTTGATAGCTGGCCAATTAGAGACTAGAAACTTAACTTCATTTTAAATCATCTAAGTCTTCCGAACGTGATCATTACAATATTAAAACTCCAGCTGAAATTGAGATTCATTATTCTACGTTCCCATCATATTTACTTGCGATAAATGTAGGTATGTAGGCAAGTTTTGCATTTGAAAAAAAAAAATCGAACTCGAGATTTGAATCAAACTTGACATTATGAAATGGAGAACACCAAAAAATGTGGGCCCCGCAATTCGGACTGTCTGTACAACGATGTACAGCCTAATCGGCTTCAGAGATTTTTTTCAAACTTGGCGGTTTAGGTGATTATCTCAAATAGATCTTCGAATCGTTTTTTAGTCCCAAAAATACCGGTCCTTGCTATATAATTTTGTCTACTATATTAATATCTCGAAAACGGCTCTAACGATTTTAATCAAAAAAGTGTGTGCAGTAATTTAGGTATTTTTTAGTTTACATTTTGGTCAACAATTTTTTTACATACATATTTTGTTATTAACGGTACCTACCATACAACAATTATCGATTTGCTCATAATCGGCATACCAAAATTTTGGAAAAATATTTTTATCGATTTTTGAAAAAAAAAATATTTATTTCTGAAAATTCAATATTTCGAAAATGGGTGAATGATTTTTTTAAATTCAATTTTAAATTTATATTATTAAATACCTATGTATACTCAAAATTGTCATACTAAACATTTTTTGTTAGATAAAAATTAACCACATTTTGTATATATTTGTATATAATAAATTAAATAAAAAAGACAAATATATTGAGCTATTTCATCTAAAAATTTTGTGTTTAACATAAGAGTTGGTACGTCCGATCCCATCGTGTATTTTATTTTTTATATTTTTGTTCACATTAAATAATTTTGTATTTAAATTAATTTATTTGTTCAAGAAATCTTTTCCCACAACAACCACGAAACGTTTGTTTTCTTTTTTGACAAACGTCAACCTGAAAATTCTAAATTTTCTAAAGAAAGATTTATGTCCTTTTCGATTGGTCTTCTGAAATGCTTCGAATTGCCTCTGAAACTGTTCGATTGGTATAGAAAAAATGTCAAACTCGAATTCAATGTCAACAACATCGACGTGTAGGGATGAGCGATATTGAAAGACATGGATATTAACATCGAAAAAACAATATCGATGTCAGAAATTATCGAATCAGAAATATGTTTTTAAAGCTTTTTTTTGAAAAAAATAATAGTACGTTATAAAATCGATTACGATAAGAATAGGTACATTATAAATTCAAAATACCTTAATTGTTTTCAAAATTGTAGGAATGTTTATAATCAAAATTTTCTTTTCCCTTTTCGTGTGTATATGAGCTATTTCTTTGTGTGTTCAATGAGGCTTTTCGGAAAAGATTAGAACACTTTAGAACAGAAAAGTACTTGATTTTGCTGTTCAATGAGAAATTTTCTGTTCTAAACTGGCAATGGCAATGGCGCAGTGGATATAGTGATTGACTGCTAACTTAGACGTGTGGGTTCGATCCCCACGCTAGGCGCATTCTTTTCTATACCACCAATTTTAATTGGATGCCGCCCGTGGGTTAAAATGTGATAGTCAATACCTGATTCTCAAATCCACTGTGCCAGCAAAAATTTATTTCCTATCGTTCTTATCCTTCTAATTAGTGCCGTGCAGTTCAGATTGCATTTAAAAGACCTTAAGTCTTACAGGTATAAAGTTAAAATTATTAAAAAAAAAACTGTTCTAGTTCGGTGTCCAATGAGTCAGTTTGGAACACTTTAGAGCACTTGCTTTTTAGGTAGATAAACGGCTGATATATTTTGTGTATCTTGTTTGCGGTTCATATTGTTTTTGTTGTTAATTATATGCAGTGCCTCTAGTGTGTAACGTTTAGATGTATGTTTTTCTGTTGCAAGGATATCCAATGTATCAATGCTGTGAGAAGCCAGTGCCGTCTTCTCAGAACTTTTTAGGCGAATATCTAACTTGTGGTTCGCCATTCTTTGCCGAAAGATTTGTTTGGTGGTGTCGATGTAGCAAAGATGGCAGGATTCATCCATTTTCCCTTGGCAATTTATTTTATAAACTACGCCTGAACGGCGATCTTTGTCGGTTTTCGTCTTTAGGTTGGTGAATAGGGATGCAACAGTCTGGTTCGACCAGGTTGACTTCCAGGTTGTTTTTCGCGACCATTTATTTGAAATTTTCGGAAAGCTTGCGCATATAAACGACACTCTTATAAACACATCTCTATTCCAACTTATTTTCAGAACGAACTTGGTGTTTTTGACGAAGTTTCAAGTTCCTAATAACTTCTGTCGGAAAGCTGTTGTCTAAGAGTATTTGCGTAACTTTATCTTCGTTAGCGGAGTGGAATTTTCGGTCACTCAACGCAAGACTTTGTTTATTAAGTTCGACGCAGTGTTTATACGATTGTGCTTGGCTTGATTAGATCGGAAATTTACAAGTCTCCCAGATGCCATATCTTTCTGGTAAACCTTAAAGTCCAAAAACGCTATCGATCTGTTTTTTCCTCTCTACGTTGAATTGTATTTTTTCATTAAACTGGTTAAAGCATCGTAAGACATTTTCAATTTCTTCTCAATCCACAATCGCAAAGATTTCATCAACGTATTTTGCTATAAACTTAGGTTTGTAGCTTAGTTTAAAACATTCCTCGAGTAAAAAATCTAAAACCAAGTCCGCAATCGTCGGTGAAAGAGAATTTCCCATTGGCCTTCCGTGTAATTGTTTGTACAAATTGTCCTTAAATTGCGGGTAGTTGTTATCTTGGAGGCAAACATTTAATAATTCGATAAATTTGTTTTGACAAAGCCATAGCCTCAAAAATTCATATAATTGTAATATGTGGCCAGCGCAAACCCCTCACACCTAAATCCGATTGAAAATCTGTGGGCTGACGTGAAGAAAGCAGTCTCTGAAACCAAACCGACTAGTAACACAGAACTATGGGCTGCAGTAAAGGTCTCCTGGGAGAATATTCCGGTAGAAAGGGCCAAAATGATGTGGGTAGCAATGGCGCAGTGGATAAAGTGCTTGATTGCTAATATATGGGTTCGATCCCCACGCTAGGCGCATTCTTTTCTATTCCTCCAATTTTAATTGGATGCCGCCCATGGGCTAAAATGAGACAGTCAATACCTGGTTCCCAAATCCACTGTGCCAAACTAGTGCCGTGCAATTCAGGTTGCATTTAAAAGAACTTAGGTCTTATAGGCAATTGAAAAAAAAAAATGGTAAGTTCAATGACCAAATGTGAAGCAGTAATAGCAAACAAAGGCTATTAAACCAAATACTAATTTTGCTGGATTACCGCTAAAGAATGAAATCATAGAAAAAGATTTTTTCATTGTATGATGTTTTAGTTTCAAGTTGTATGATGAAGCAATGGTGCTATTTTTCTTACCACTTATTTATTTGAGTTTTTTTAATAAGTTGATGAATAAAAGTCGGAGTTCTTTTTTAAATGTCAATATAAGCTTTTCGCATATTCAAAATGTCCGTCAAAATATTATCTTAAACTTCATTATTAAACGAAATCTGGTTTTCGTAATGGTGCTATTTTTTTTACCGCAGCTGTATACCCAGTAGGAAATTTCGACATCAATGAATTTTTTTTGGTGAATTCATCGACTATTTCCATCGATGAGTAGTATGTTATGATTTCATAAGAAAACGGTTGCGCATTTTTTTACCAGTTAACTAAATTCAAATGAATTGAATGCTTACTATTCACTACATTTTCAGTTACAAAATCATAAACGATGATTTCACTGATGAAGAGTAGTGTATAGGTTCATGAGTTCGCAAATGATGTTTAGTTCTCTGCGGTGCGGTGGTTGTTGTATCATCATTTAACACAGCAACAAAAGTTTATTTTTTTTATCAAAATGTTTTTATTTGTTCAGATAATTGGCGTTGCTAGATATTTGGCGACTTGTGGGCATTTCTTCGACTTTATTCAAAACAAAATTTAAAAACGCCAATATTTTTTTAGCGCATTTTACCTACTCAAAACGTTATGCTGTCGACTCAAAGTGCAAAACCTACGCAGCAGAATTAAAAAAATGAATTGCTAAGATCGACATCACATCAAATTTAAAAGAATCAATTATTGATAAGGCTTACTTTCGCATCAAGATTTTATCAAGGCTACATTTTAATTATTATTAGCTAAACGTATTTTTTTTCTTAATTAAATGCTTATATTATTATTTAATTAATAAAATGATGTTTGGGGGTATAACATACATATACAATGTTTCTGTTTCCTTAAAAAAACATAATTCCTCTTTCACAGAAAAGTGACACTTGCATAAATTGTAATAAAAGTCATCCGGCCAACTATAGAGGCCGCGAAGTAGCAAAAGAATTACAAAAACGGCGATCAAAATGTACGTAGTCACAAAGAAAACCACCAAGCTAAGTAGAAAAGCAAGTTCTTAAGACCCCTAAGAGGTTAAATGCCCGAATACCCAAAGCAAAAGATCAATCAACACAACCAGAGTAAACACCAAAGAAAGGTAGTGTAAACACATATGTCCAAATAACGGCTAAGAACATACCTTTACAAAAAGATACTGCTAGTGATCCACTCAGGTCTTAAACATAATCCTTTCGAAAATTGAGGAGCAATGTGGTACAAATAAACTTATATTTGATAGGCTAACTAAACTCGAAAACAGTTTTCGGCCAACACGCCCTACAAAAAGAAAAACATAATGTTTAAGCTCAAAATAATTACTTGGAATGCCAACGGATTATGGCAAAAACTGGGAGAACTAAAAATGTTTATGCATGAGAAAGATATTGATATTTGTTTGGTATCGGAAACGTATGTCAAGAAACAATCAAATAGTAAGATCAATGGATATTTAGAATACCACGCAACTCATCCGTCGAACAAAGCAAGAGGTGGGGCATCTTTATATATAAAAGAATGCATCGAACACACGATAGGCCCAAAAATAGAGGCTGAATCAATGCAATAAATAGGTGTACAGGTTAGAACTCAGAATGTTGTACTGAATGTATCTTCCATATACTATCCTCCACGATGTAAAATTGAAAAGAATGAATTTATGAACGTGCTAAAGTTACTTAAACAAAATTTTATTCTTGGTGGTGACTTTAATGCGAAGCACAGCTTTTGCGGATCTAGAGTTATTTCTCAAAAGGGCCGAATGCTCTAGGAAGCGGTAATGGAAAATAATTGAGATTTTCATTCGACTGGCAACCCGACTTACTGGCCGACTGATCCATCGAAAATACCTGACCTTATTGATTTTTTTGTGGTCAAAGGAATACCCTCAAATAAAATTAGCATAACAGAAAGCTTTGATCTTTTCTCAGATCATTCTGCTGTTATTCTCACTATGAGCGAAAATCTTGTTAAAAATGAAAAACCACCCACGCTAAGCAATGTGAAAACCAACTGGGAAGGTTTTAAGAAAGATATAGAGGATAACGTTGAATTAAGGGTTTCACTACAAACGCCTCTCGAACTTGAAGACGCAGTAGATAACTTCGTCAATATCGTACAACAAGCCGCTTGGAAAAACACCCCGTACCAAACAGAAATGCCGCGCTTTAAAAACCTAAAATATCCGCCGGAAATAAAAGATTTAGTAAAAGAGAAACGAAAATCACGTAAGAAATGGCAGCAAACTCGAGCCCCTCAACACAAGGTAAATTTAAATCGATTGTGTAATTTACTAAAAAAGACGATAGTAGAATTCAAAAATTCTAAATTTGGAAATTATCTTGAAAGCTTGACAGCAGGAAAAGAATCCAACTACTCACTCTGGAAAACTGTTAAAGTAACGAAGAAACCAAAACTCCCAGCGCCTCCGATTAAGAATGATCAAAACGAATGAGCATAAAGCGACAAAGAGAAAGCAAACGTTTTCGCGGATTACCTGGAGAACACATTTAAACCTTTTGATGGGCAAGTACTCAACGAAAATTTAAATATAAGTTCTAACAAGCAAAAATTACATTACAAGAAATGTTACCCTTGCCGATTTAAGTAGAAAAATAAGAAAGCTTAAGTATAAGAAAGCTCCGGGATATGACGTAATTACGGCCGAAGTTCTCAAAATGCTTCCTCGCAAAGGGTTAATTAATCTTCTTTACATAATAAATGCCACTCTAAGGCTAAAGTACGTTCCGAGCCAATGGAAGGTTGCGGAAGTTATAATGATTCTCAAACCAGGAAAACCATCACATGATAAGAAATCTTATAGAACTATTTCACTTCTGCCCGTAATATCTAAGGTCTTTGAGAGAATATTACTTCTGCGCCTGCAGCCAATAATAGAAGAAAAGCGCCTAATACCTGAACATCAATTCGGATTTAGAAGCAAGCATTCTACAATTGACCAAGTGCATAGGATCACTGACGTCATTGAGAAAACTCTTTGAAGAAAAGAAAATTTGTTCGCCGGTCTTCCTAGACGTGTCGCAAGCTTTTGGTAAGGTGTGGCATGAAGGCCTAAATTTTAAATTAAGACAAACTCTGCCTGAAGCACTTTATACGCTTCTAAAAGCATATCTAGAAAATAGACTTTTTAGAGTAAGACATGGAAACGATTACTCGGATCTCAAAGAAATAGTGGATGGGGTACCACAAGGAAGTGCCTTAGGTCAAATATTTTACCTATTATTTACACGCGATATACCTCACACAGAAGACACTATCGTAGCCACGTTTGCTGACGACACTGCAATACTAGTGGGCCAAACGATAAATGATGCTACGACTAGATTACAAAAAGCTCTGAATAATGTCAGCGAATGGACAAAAACATGGAGGCTATTGTATACAAAAATTAATAGATTACCGGTATATGTTAATGCGGTTCAAGTTCCATTTGCTAATGAAGCAAAATATCTCGGAATGACTCTTGACGCGAAATTAAAATGGAAACCACATGTTAAAAAGAAATGCGAAGAGTTAAATAATAAACTCAGAGATATGTACTGGTTGCTCGGGAAACACTCTAAGCTCAGTATCGAAAACAAGCTAATTTTGTACAGGCAGATGCTTAAGCCTGTTTGGACTTACGGTATACAACTCTGAGGTTGTACGCGAGATTCTAATTTAAATACCTTACAAACATTTGAAAATAAACTCCTAAGATCATTTGTAAGCGCACCTTGGTACATTAGAAACGAAGATCTCCACGGAGATCTCGGGATTCCCACGGTTCGCGATGAAATAAAACACTTTGCTCGAAATCATAGAAAACGGCTATTACAACACTGCAATGGTACTATAATCGAAATTATCGATGAGACGAATTTATTACGCCGCCTGCGAAGGACTAAGCCCTCCAATCTGGTGCACTTAACGCACACCGGATAGTTACCTGCAACACGTTAATTAAATTCGTTAAAAATAAATTGCTAGATAAATTTCACCTTATGTAGTTGCAATCGGGAGGAGGATGTGTTTTAAGTGCAGTAAGAATCTCACACTCCTATGAGCACGCGTTTTTCGGTCCTCATAGAGCCTTTTGAAGGTTTTACACCTACCCACGGGGGAAAAAAAATGTTATTTAATGCATGCAAAATGAGGGGAAAAAAAGAAGTATGTATCATACGGGCTTTACCTAGTGATTTTATATTTAAACATTCATGGCATTTTTCATCATATAAAATCCATATGCGAATTAACGAGTTACATTAAAAGAGTGAATTAATGGATGAGCATTCCTGCCATTTTCACATGCTGAATAAGCAACTCTAAGTCAACTAGTGATTTCACAACTTACCGTTCATGCCATATTTCATCACATTTAATTTGCTTATGAATAAACAAGTTACCCCTACTTCGTGATTTCACTGTTAAATATTCACCCCGAAAATCACATGGTGATAGCCTATGACAGCTAAATTCATCGATGTTTTCATACCAAATTCATGGGGTGTAGCTTCAACTCAATGATAAAAAAGTTGGTGATTCATGCATGAATTTTTTTTAAATTTCCTACTCGGTATCCTCACTCACTCACAGAAATATGAAATTGCTGTTGAAATTGCAACTGTATTTCACTTGTCAATATGATTTAAAATGCGACTTGTTCTTTCCTCCTCAAAAAAAAACCCCTAGTGAATAAAAAATAAAAAATAAATCTTTACATACCATGAAATTGCATCAGATTGCCATTGACAGTTCTACAAAAAATGACTGCATATTGATTGCAATCTTTAATCAATTTCAATTTTCTACTGACAATTTAAACATTTTAAAATTTCATAATAGAATACCACATCATCCGTCAAGGCTTCACGTCGTGATGGGTAAACATTTTGCAGTACTAAAGACTCAATTCAATTGAAATAATTCTACTATACATGTGAAAGCACAGAGCAAACTTCCACTCCCCATGCACGGTTTCAATTTCCTGTCAGCAATGAAAACTAAACCAAAATGGTTTCAACCCTTAAAGCTTACTCATTTGAGAGCAATTTCATGATAAGACAAAGCAACAACAAAAAAAAATACCCCATTCACAGAATGATGAAACATTTAGCTACAAAGAGACAGAGATTCCGGATTGTGCTGCCATAATACAAAAGGGCTTCACAAGAATAATAGTAGATGCTATTTGCAAGAAATCAAAACAATTGCGAGCAATCATCAGGACACACAACGACAAGAAATGTCTTTTGTCCTTTTCTTATTTGAAAAGTAGCACAAAACACTTCAGACAAGAACTATCAAGGATTTTTTTTGGTTTTGTTAAAGACATTGTGAATCTTAGGTTTGCTATGTGAAATTGCTAGTGGCCCAGAATCCAGGAAGGTATTAAATGTCGCTTCTAATCATAATGTCAATCATCAGCGCGCAAAGAGTAAACAGCCAAGCATCCAACTACTATCCAACCAGACAGATAGACAGACACGTTTAGAGAAAGGGCCAACATGTATACGATTACCTCGTGGTGGTAAGTCTGGTAATTTTAATACTTCGTCACGTTGTTGGCGGAATCAACAATGCCAGCAACAGCAACAGCGGCGGTAACCATGTCGACTCAAACTCAACTCTACGACCATCACAGAAATCAGGTCGGATTAATTACATGTGGCTGATGCGAGTGCAGTACATATACGAAATGATATCAACTATACAAATCCAATCCAGTGGAGTTGCATGAATGGCACGAACTAAAATGTGTGCAAATCTGGAGAAATGTGTAGTATGTCTCCTCGGAACTTAACAATGAGATCCACAGATTAATGCATGATGATAATGATGATGACCGTAGTTTACTTTTCAAAATGTCCTTCGGTTTGTTTTTTATTGTAAGATACTACAATCCCTTGGGTGGCTTAATTTTGTGATGCGCTTTCTTTTCTTAGTTTTACCCACACTCATCAACATCATCAGCTTTGTCACGTTAAATCGGATTCAAGGCTTCCTTGCAATCGAGATAGAACAACCCCAGAGCCGGCCGGGCTGGACCGGACCGGAGGAAGGAAGGAAATCCTGCGAAAAGAAGACCACCAAGTTGAGTCAGGAAACCGAGTATAATCGGATTTGCCAGCGTGTCAGTCGTTATTTCTTCGCAAAGGAAATTGTCGATGAAGTCAGCTTTGTTGGTTGGCTATGGCAGTGGCCATGGACATGTCCATATATACACAACGATGATGATGATGAAAATATATATCACAACCAGTGGTCCTTTTATCCCAATTCCAATCCGAATCCCAATGACAATATAATAGTGGGTTTTGTAATCGAGAATCTACACTCATGCGGGTGGTCCTTATTGGTTGCCGGGTCCTAGGATGATTGTCGAAGAACCACAACTACAACACTGCAACAATGTTAAATTAAAAATAAACTAAGAAGAAAAATTCCAGAGTTTCTCATGGGCAATGTCCAAATAAAGTTTCTCAACAGAAATTTGGAAAAGTTATCTTCTTTGTTTGGCCGTTAAATTTCCATAAATCCTTTTTCGAGGAACAAACCAAACCGCTAGCCGCTCCCATTTTACTACAATAACATCGAATTGGTGTGGATAATACCAGAGTATTTGTTGGTATTGGGTACTCAATTAGGATTCCATAGTAGGGATATGAGGATTTTGAACTACTTTTTAAGGACTTATGAAGTAGCTTGTGCTGTCAAGGACTGTCCAGGACTGTAAGCTTTTTATTAAGTTTGTGTCTTGCTGTCAACTAATGAAGTTTGTATGTTTTTGTTGAACAATTGAAAACGGTATTTGCGGTGCCTTAAATAAACTAAAGTGTTGAATGACGAAAACTGGACTGAAAATTCAATTTTGAGTATATGTGATGTGGTGATACAGTGCTGTGCAAAACATTTGCAACTAAGACCGAAAGATCTTTGCATCGCATTAATAATCAATTTTTGTATCCGCAAAAATAAAGTTCTTTTACTATTTTGTTATCCTAATATTGTATTTTATTATTGTAGATAAAAAAGTAAGATAATTCAGTTTATTAGAAAATAAATTGAGAAATTCTTAAAAATAATCATGACAGCAACTTTTGGTCTTCTGACATGTTGCCTTCCATCCAATCCGTTCATGTTAAATTTTGATTCGTCAGAAAATTTCTCCAAATTAAGATGATTGTGTGCAAATTCCAAGCATGCTAGACTTAATCCAAAGTATACTAGTATATCTGTTATGGCCTGGGGCTGCTTTTCTGGTCAAGGAATCGGTCCAATTCGACGAATAGAAGACACTATGAAGTCTGATCGATATGTTGACAATTTAAGAAACACCATGCTTCCTTATGGGGACTGGGAAATGCCAGTTATTTGGAGGTCCCAGCACAACAATGACCCCAAGCAGAAGTCGAGGTTGGTCAGAAGCTGGCTTTCTGATAATAATATTACAGTCTTGAAATGGCCGCCGTAGTCCACAGACCTAAACCCAATAGCGAAATCGATGGAGATAGTTAAAAGAGGGATTGGATGTCAAATTTTCCAGCGGAAATACGAACTTAATGCCCAAATCGAGAGCACTGCCTCTGATGACATACAAGAAACTGTTATTAACAACTTCATTGCCTCAATGCCTAGAAGATGTGCAAGTGTTCTAAACCATAAAGGATATGCAGTTAAATATTAGTAATTTTTGTTTAAAAAAAAAAAAAAATTGTATGACATTGTTTTTAGTTGCAAATTGTTTTGCACAGCACTGTATATGTATTTACGTATAAATAATTAACCATGCAGATGCTGTTGAAAATTATGAACTACTAGTAGATACACATGCGATGCTGTTTCTACCCCCTCGGTAATCTAATGACATCATCTACCCACCTACAAAATTTCATTAAAAACCGTTCAGTTGTTGAGGTATGAAAACGGAATAAATACACAAAGTCTCCCACTTGAATTGAGAATTTTTGTAAGATAATCCAGATTCTCATCCATCTGCCTATCAAATTTAATCCAAATCCGTTAAGTCGTTGAGGCGTCATTGCGGAAAAAGTACCCAAAATTCCAAACATTCATGCACATTTATAATAAAGCTGCACCCTGCTGTGGTTGTATCTGGCAGTGGTTGTAGAATAGAGCTTTCGTGTTACTTTGGTTTACTGGAACACTGGATTGGGTAATGGAACCGCAGCTGCATATTGTGTGTGTGCTTTTGAATTAAAGCTACGTTCTCTATTTTTATAGAATGAGTAGATATGTTTTATGTACTCTATGCTAAATTAAAACAAATTTTCCCACGGGAACCATATTACAGGGATAAAGGGTAGCCTATGTGCTAATCCAGACTACCATCTATCTTTGTGCCAAATTTCATTCAGATCCGTTTAGCCGTTCTGGCATGAAACTGGAACAAACATCCATCCATCCAAACTCTCACATTTAAAATATTAGCAGAATGAGTTATAAGCTAATTGACCAATTCATAAAATGAGATATTACAAAATTTGGCTCCCTCAAAATTGAGAAGGCGAATCCTAAATTTTTGTTCTGAGTATTTCAGTATTTTGACCAAAACTCAGCTAAATTTAGCTGAGCAGTCCATGCTGTGGTGTTTTATATTACAATTTACTGTAACACTCAATTCAATTTTGAAAGTTCGCTGATGTTATTGTAGAAAGTCTTCACGATTGACTGCTGCCTTTTAATGGCTAGAGCCGAGGAAGTGAGCTACGGTTTCTTTTGCTGCAGGTCATCACAACTGTGACAGTGGGCATTATGAGGGCAGTCCATTTGCCACAAGCCTGGCTATGTCATTCCGGAGTCTGCATAACTGTTCAGCGATTCGCGTTTTGTTATAGGTGGGCAATATCGTTTTAGATATAGTGCATCTTGTTAAACTGCACCACCTATGATTTTATTCTCTGAGGAAAATTGAATATATAGTACACTTCATAGTTCCTAGGGAAATGTCAATTCTTTCCACCAGAAGGGCTGATCCTTGCTTGGAAAGCTCGTCAGTAAGTTCTTTACCCTCAATGCCATTATGTCCTGGAACTCAGATGGCAACATTCACACTATCGGGCACATTACGGCATTGCTGGACCAGTTTAGAGGATGTTGTCCCCGCAGTTTGACTGTCTGTCAGGATAGCATGTTTAGGTTTTGGTTAGGGTCTTGATTAAGTATCTTGCATTCTTCCAGCTCTTTCTGAAAAAATCATTCATTTTAAATTCAGACCCGAAGTACAGGTTTTTGAAGTGGAAACTTCTTTAGCGGCGTTGTGCCCTTTTTTGGGAGGGGTAAAAAATGTTAAACTCACATGATGATCGAAAATTCGTAAGACGGGGGGATAATAGACCGATGGCCGGCGCGGCGCGGCGTAGAAGAGTAAGTAATATTCTCCTCTCTTTCTATCGCGCGGCGAAAATGTATGCCTGCTCCTGCTGTTTTTTATTTTTATTTATGTTTGCAAAAACATATTATATGTAAAAAAAAAACAAATTTTAAGTTTGGGGAAGGGTAATGCTGCCATCTTAAAATTTCTATTTTTTTTATTTTGCTTAATAACTTCCAAAATCTTTATTTCTTCTGAAAAAAACTCTAAGAGCGGATTTAAGACAACAAAATTATCTACAAAATGACATATAAACGACTTCTATATGCCAATTGGTTCTCAAGTTATAGCGTACCAAAGTTTAATTGTTCGTTAAAATGGGAGCTTTATTAAGTTGGTTGAAAAAAAATTGAAAAATGTCTTCAAACAGTACTTTCCATAGGACCGTTTTTATTTTGCTTTCGACTATCTCATAAACGGCTGACCCGATTCTTTCGAAATTTTAAACATATATAGGCTTAGGTTGCCCAATTTATAATGCGTACCAATATTTTTAATTGACATTTTTTTGTATTTTTAAAATTATTTTTAAGAAAAATATTTACATTTTGAAAACTGCTCATTAATTTTTTTTTTCAAAAATTATAGTTATAAGGTGAATACCTATGAATGGGCGTTTTTGAATTTTTTTTAAAAAGTTTATAAAAAAAACTTTTCCCCAAAAAGCGCTCCACAGATTTTTAAAATTTCTTCCCATAAATTCAAATTTATCCAAGAAATAAAATGGCGTACTTTTTTTTTTAGCTCAAATTAGTTTAAGTATTTATTTGGGAAGTTTGAATTATTTTTTCTTTGATTAATCGGATTTAATCTTTTGGTTTATATTATTAAATATTTAGGATTGTCGTACCAATTTTTTTTATAAAAAAAAATTAAAGGAATTTTAAGTAAAAAATGACTTTAAAAATATATCTAGATTTTTAATAGAAATCTTTTGCATACGATGTGATCGAACATAAGAGCAAGTTCGTGCGATCCAGTCGTGCATATTATTTCGTAAGTTCTTTTCTTCAAACAGCTTAAATGTTGGAATGCGGTGGAGAGACAATTCTGCTCGCATCTATAATCGTATTTTCTTCTACGTACGTTATATACAAAATAGTCACAAAAAAAAACTTCAAATCTAAAAGCAATTATAGTTGACGAGTTGACTTTTACCCACTAAATCCATTGTGGTATGTATTTATCTCAATCTCAACCAATAATGAGAAAATCATCAATTTTCCAACATAAATTTGAATAGGTACCTAAAATCGCGAAGTAATGTAAGAATATAAGTGTTTTCTTATATTTATCTGAAGAAGCCAGTAAAGCATCATTTCCATTCTTCCGCAACTTCAAACTTTATTAATGTATTCCCATCAACTATGCCAAATACTTCCGAAAACAGTTTCCTAAACAACAATTCGAATTAACCAACTAAAGAGATGAGAACGAAGCGCCCAGGCAGCAAATATATATATATGTATGTATCTAATGCATGGCGGGAAGAAAGTTTTGAAATACTTTTACTAATAAAATAAAATTTCTCGGATTTTATATAAATCTTTGCATCATATTGTAGAAAATAGTCTTGACATGGCGAGAGAACGAGAAGAGATGTTTTCTTTTGTTGATTATACCTCAATTAGTATGCTATTATGCTGTCAAAGTTTCACAGCATAAGAGAGGATAGATAAATAGCTCGATTGCCCGCTACTCGTTCCATGGTGGAAGGGTTACCTAACTTACACCGAGAAAAAACGTTGTGTAAAATTAAAAATTCATACACCACAGTCAGTAATTCAAAATTTTCGAGTAATTTTTCATTATTTTCTTTTCTGCCATTAACTTATTCTTATTTAGAACTTTTGGGAAAACAAAAATTTTGTGTTTACCAACTAATTTCCCATGTAAGAATAGCAGTCCATCTGTCAGGGGGCAATCGTATTAAGAGCTTTTGATTTAGTATGATGTATGCACATTACATACACTGCCCGTCAATAAAATAGGTTCAGCTTGGAAACAGTAAAGCAAACAGTAAAGAAGAGTTTTTTCCCTAAGAAATTAAACTATCGCAATTCTAAATTTTGATAGGTCTTTTGGGGCAATATGAGTTTTTTTATGATTACTTTGCGATTATAGGTATTAAAAGGCAAGTTATACATTCGTGGAAAAAAGGTTTTGAGATAACAATCAAACAAGACATTACGATGATAGCGAAGACGAAAAAAGATGGTCTAAAAATTTTGTCCGTCTGTATGGCTGTCAGTCTGTCTGTATGTATGTATGCATAGACACCTACAGCCCAAACGGGTGGGCCGAATTTCTTCAAACTTGGTATAGAGAGTTTTTAGGTATTGTACAGAGGGGAAATTGACATTTTTTTAGCTTAAAAAATAACGGTACCTGCCATATAATCTGTTAGTTAAAGCCTATTTTTCTCGGAAACGGCTCTAACGATTTTGATTAAAAAAAAAATTTTTAGGCACTACGACCTATGGTTGGAATTTTTTTTTTAAAATGCCTAAAAACGGTACTTTCAATAGGACCGTTTTTTTTTGCTTTCGACTATCTCATAAATATAAAGGTTTAGGTTGCCCAATTTATACTGCGTACCAATATTTTTAATTAATATTTTTTTTTTTTTTTAAGAGAATTTTTAAGAAAAAAATAAAAAAAAAAATATGTTTCGAAAACTACTCATTCATTTTGTTTAAAACAATACAGTTATATGTATTTGCTAAATACCTATGAATTGGCGTTTTTTAATTTAAACAATTTTTTTTTTCAAAAAGTTTAAAAAAAACTTTTTTTCTCAAAAACCACTCTACAGGTTTTTAATTTTTTTTCCTCAGAAATTCAAATTTATCCAAGAAATAAAATGGCGTACTTTTTTAGCTCAAATTAGTTAAAGTATTTATTTCAGAATTTTGAATTATTTTTTTCTTTGATTAAGCCGATCTAATCTTTTGTTTTTAAGTTTATATTATTAAATATTTAGGATTGTCATATCAATTTTTTTTTATAGAAAATTAAAGAAATTTTGTATATATAAAAAATTAAGTAAAAAACGTCTTTAAACATATATTTAGATTTTTAATAGAAATCTCTTGAACGCGATGTGATCGAACATAAGAGCAAGTTCGTGCGATCCAGTCGTGCATTTTATTTTTTTTAGAAATAATGGGTTTATTTTCCGAAAAAAAATGTATTATTTATTTATTTATTCAAATTATTTATTCAATTAATTTACAAATTATTTCATTAAGGGCATCAGGGTAGCAAGACGATAAATGACGCCGTCTTTTAGAACAAACATTTTAAAGCAAATATTTTTGATGAATGTTTTAGTTATAACATAGATTTAATAAAAAGTTTAATTAAACGTATATTAAGAGAGAAGTAAAGTTAATAAATATTAAAACTATTAAAATTATTTTGTAGCTGTAGCATTTCTTAAACGTTGTATTTAATATAATAATATATAATTTGCTGGGCTAATTATGGTAGATAACTGGTTGGTATAGTTGTGCTTGCTACAAGGTCTGCAGTTCCATTGCATTTATTCGGTATGCCCTGGTACCCATGTTAACATAATTTGCTGCTTTAGTTTGCTTTTTAGTAATTCCAGTGTCGGGCATCCGTTGATTTCCTTTTTAAGGCCTGTTAGGCTGCCAAAGTTATCTGTTAGGATTAAACAGCGCCCACTGAATTTGTGCAAAGGATATAGCTTCCTCCTGGAGGATTGCCAGAGTGTTGATAATTGCGAGTTTTTCTCCAACTTGACCACTGCGTATGATGACTTGTGATCCATCGGTGTCAAATGTTATCTGCTTGGGTATAATGTATCAATTCATTGTGTAACATTTGAAATACCTCATCTGGGGTACTTTCGTTTTTCTAGTCGGCCGATCTTGTATATATCTGCCGTAAACCTCTTTTCCAGGAGGTGGAATCTGCTGCGGAAGCTCGACAAAAATATAAATCGAGTCGATATTTCGCAAAAAACCTTATAACCTTGAAGGTATACTGAACAATATACAGTACAATGTACATAGATCCGGCTCGAAGGACCAATGTTAAATCGACATTTCTTAATTTAGTGACCCCTTACCCCTAGTGGGGGGGGGGGGGGGGAATTTAAATTGGTATACTTTGCCGTATAATAACAAGTAACTTTATTTTTTTAAATATTTTCTTTTGTATGAAATAAATGCTTACTCCACAATAAATAAAATGTACACTAAGTATAAAAAAAAGTGGTAATATTACAGAGTAACAAAAATAGAACAGAATAAAAATTAATTTGAGATGTTGCTGTTCAGTGCTGTCCCGTCGCGTCTCATCGTCCACGTCGTGGTTCAATGTTGTATCATGGTTTGCAGCTTGGTGATGGTGGTATTCTGTTGTTGTCACAACATGCTTGGCCTCTCGGATTGGAGTGACGGAGAAATCAATCAACTTCAAATGAAGTTTGAGTGTTGCGTCGCTGCTTGTTGAGAGCTCTAATGGGAATAGTTGTGAGTGATGCCTTGATTTGTCGTGCTAACGGCTTAACCCTTTTTCGGAAGATGATACAAATGATAACAGCTGTAATGACTATTGTGGTAAGACAGCCAGTTCTTCCAAATAGTGAATATTGGCGTACTCGATGAATTTTCAATTAATTAAGTATATGTTCCTGACTCTTCTGAAGTTGTATTGCTTTTTCCAATGTCCTTGTAAGACATTTTCATTATCTTCCATTTTGAATGCAATTCATATGGGTTGGCTTAGATTTCAATTTTTTTTAACTCATTTTGTTTTATTTTACTAAATTTTGTTAATGTATGTTTTAGTGTATTTTTTTTATAACTTTGCACGCGCTCAAAGGATTATGAATACCCTTTATATGTTTTTCTTAACACAGCGAGGTCATCCGGTGGAAGAAGAGAAAGAAGGATATGAAAGATGTGTGGCGCGATGTTCTGAGACTAGAGCTGGTTGATGTCTCAGATTTATCTCCAGGGATGGCGGCTGAACTAATGCGGAGAAAATTACCGTGTCTTATTTATTTATGACTTTTATAGTATATATATATTTTATTTTATTTTATTTCATTTTATTTTGTTTTATTTAATTTTATTTATTTATTTTTTTTTTATTTTATTTTATTTTATTTTAATTTATTTTAGTTTAATTTTATTTCATTTTATTTTATTTTATTTTATTTTATTTTATTTTATTTTATTTTATTTTATTTTATTTTATTTTATGTTATTTTATTTTATTCTATTTTATTTTATTTCATTTTATTTTATTTTATTTTATTTTATTTTATTTTATTTTATTTTATTTTATTTTATTTTATTTTATTTTATTTTATTTTATTTTATTTTATTTTATTTTATTTTATTTTATTTTATTTTATTTTATTTTATTTTATTTTATTTTATTTTATTTTATTTTATTTTATTTTATTTTATTTTATTTTATTTTATTTTATTTTATTTTATGTTATTTTATTTTATTTTATTTTATTAAAGTTTATTTTATTTAGGTTTATTTTATTTTTTATTTGATTTGTTTTCAAGCCCGTTGGCATGCAGCTTTGAAAGGCGATGCTGCACAGTGGTTGCTGATGTATTGGGAGGTGGCCATAATTTATATTTAGCACACATTTAGTGATTTTGATGAAATATTTTTATGTGCAAAACGATAGTATAAGAAATCATCATATTAATTATGAATTTACCCCCACTGACACGCCCATTGTTTTAATAAAAGTAATAATGCAGAAACTTGACAAGAATTTGGGTTATGTATTCCCACAGTTTGTTGTATAAGATAGCGCTCTGGATTGCATAAAGCGGCTTCAGCTTTAAACACTGTTTTTTTTAGTGCACTAATAAGTTCACTTAAACCAGCTGTATTGTTTCCCAATAAAATCCAAGTATACTACAACCATTAGAGTTAGGTCCTCCTTGATGTAGGAAAGCAAAAAAAAATACAAACAACAAAAACTGCTATCGCCATTTAAGCCGCCATTATTGCTTCGCAGTGAGGATATTGTATTTAATTTGTTTTAACTATGTCCGAAAATTGGGAATACAATTCAAGCCAACTGCTCTTCGTTATTTATTCCGCAGATCAGACATCAGAGTTCCAAAGTGAAACGTTGACGTTGTCGTCCGTCAACCCGTCAGACATGTCGTCATGAGTTTCAAGTCCAATTAAGTTTAATTTCCGAATCGGGACTGAAACTTAAGCTAAAGAGATCGATGATTTGCGCTGAATTTTGTGCAAATGTTCTTTGTGTTGAGTTTGAAAGTTTATTGGAACTCAAAGACCACCACCCACTTATTTCCTGTGCGCTGAAAATGCCATAAACTATAGACCGACATATGTGTGTATGTATGTAATTTGTGTTCCGTTCGTATATGAGAATGAATACTTAGTTTTTGGAGCGTGAATGGCATTGCAGCTGCATATATGCAACGTACTTTCGAGTGGGCGAAGTGGATGATGATGATAAAGTGATTTGGTCTCCCTTTTACCGTCAGCCCCTTGACACACAGTCGTCATATCGTTGTGGATTCCTCTCCCTTCATCTGCATGAGTTACACTTTTACCTTGACAATGGTGCACTTCGTACATCTACATACATATATATATATATATATATTATAACAGTGCTGTGTTATTTTTTCGTATTAAAACTCTGAAAATAAGTTCTAAAAATTTATGTTTTGTGTCTGATTTTTTTTAGATACAGATACAATATAATTTTACTTTCGGAAGATTTTTACAAAAGAATATTTTTCATTTCGTTAAAAAATAAATTAAGTCGCAATATAACTCTTAAATTTTATTAGACCCTTAAATCCTTTTAGTGTTAGTTATCTATAAAAGGGAAATTTCAGGGAAATTTTTGTTCAAATTGAGTTCTCTTCACATTCCGGGAAAAATAAGTTGTTTTTTCTTTCTAATAAGCGAAATGTATGGACAAAAATTAGAAGTCCTATTTTGATATTTAGAAACCGCTTAAATGTTTAAAAGTCCTTCGTAAAATCGGCCATAATAACGATAAATTTATTGAAACTAAAGCTAGAATTACAAGGTCAACGCCACAATCAACGGCAGTTGTGTAACGATAGGGTGGCAGGGCTGGAAAAATGCCACGGGCCCCCGAAGTAAGAGGGCCCCAGCTCAAGAGGCCACGAGCTCAGAAATAACCTAACATTTTTAACAAAATTTTGTACCTATGTACTTAAAAACTATAATTTTTTCAAGTTCTTAAAATCAATCAAAGTGGGGAACAACTAAAGACCATATACAAATTCAACTTAATCATTAAAATTTCAACACATTTAAAACAAAATGATGTCGATTTTCAGAATGCATCCATTTTGCTTCATTTTTTGTCGCGGTACATTGCAATTCCCTCATTTTGTTAACCAAATAGGCTAGAAGCCGGTGACACTGAAAGTCCCCTCATCGCGGATTTTAAAAACTTATATGTAAATCGATAGTTAACAATTATACGAATAAAATCAACTTGGTGCGCGTTGACTTAGTAAGCCGAAAATATGTTAAATAAAATTTATTATTATAAAAAAATCAAAAATGTTTCTAATTGTTATTGCAGATTTTGATGAATTATACTCGTAGTTCATTCGATAGGAAATTTCGCAAATTATCGACAATTTTGCTGACAAACTTCATTTGGCCGAAAGGGTATAACGTGCCTATTTTAATGGTTTAATAGGGGGTACAAAAATTGTTCTCTTAAATTTCCTATTGAATGGACTAAAATTCATAAAAAACTGCGGTAAAGAAAAACATTTTTGTTTTTTGAAGTGAAGAGTATAGAGTATAGATTCATAAGATGATAATATCGACATGCTAAAGATGTGCGATGTTCATCCATGCTAATGAAACATCGATGTTAAAATAGAAAACACAGATCTATCATTCAAAACATCGATACCAATATGGTTGAATTTCATTGATGTTAAGTCATTCAAAACATCGATATCAGTATTGTGTAATGGCGTCGATGTGTGCTAAATTTGTTAAGTCATTCAAAACATCCATATAAAAATAGTGTACACTGTCGATTCAAGAATAAACTATTAAATCAATATTTTTGCAATATTGTAAAAAGAATAATATAAATTGTAAAATTACTACATATATATTGTTGATTACAACAAATTTAGAATATTTAAGTGTGTTATAAGCGTAGACGTGTTATATTTGTTTAGATCCTGATCCCTGGAAAAAATTGAAAATGTCTTCAGAAGGTACTTAAAGGAAAGTTCAAGAAACAATGCAGGAACTTGAATGAAAAAAAAATACAAATTCAGATTATGTGTAGGCGATATAGAGGTAAGAAAAAATTGGATGCAACAATTGACGATGCGGAAACAATTCAATACCACCGTAAAGAAAAAGTCAAAGAAGGGAATAAACGTTGTTGTGATAAAATAAGACCTACAAATCTGAATAATTCACAGAAAGATCAATCCTTAAGAAAAATTGTAAGCCAGGCATCTAAATTACTATTAAAGCATTTCCATGATTCACAAATTGCAGGGCCATCAACGAAAGATATGCCATATATCCCACCAACGCCTGCTGTCGATCTATCAACACGAAATGAACCATACATTTCAGAATCAGAAAACTGTTTTCACTTCTATCGGTAGTCCTAACGACTGCTTCTTTTTTTTATCATAATAAATTTTATTTAACATACTTTCAGCTTACTAAATCAGCGCGTACCATTAACTATCGATTTACATATAAATTTTTCAAATCCACGTGACGATATTTTCAGTGTCCTTTCAATGAATGAAATTGTTTCCAATTTTAGTGTTTGCAACCTTCCACTTTGCAAATTTTGAATGACACTGATTTGTTAAAAAATAAAATGCACGACTGGATCGCACGAACTTGCTCTTGTAGCTAACAACTTTAATGCAGCTAACCATTGAGATTTGGTTAGTTAGGTGTGGTTATCCTATGCAGGTTTAAAGCCTATCTAAGTAAGGTTACCTTGATTCTTAGTATAATGAATTGTCGATTGCATGATTCAAGGAATAGTTACATATAGGTACCTGCCTACAAATGTATATTATGGGTTTTAAATATGTAAGTTAGGAGAGTAAAATGTATCTACATATATATACATATTGATGGAACCTAACTATGTAACCAGGTACATAAGTATAATAATGAAAATGAAGGATGTTGGTTGGTAGGTAGCTATATGCATATAACTTTATAATTCAGGTGCTTTATGCAGAAATAAAATTCATGTGATTTTTAAAGACATATGTATGTAAATATAAATGTATGAGGTCCTACATTGTATGTAGTATTCAGTGATGTAGGCAAGAATTCGTAAAAAGGGAATAATAATAAGGTAGAAATAAACGGTGATTTTTTAAGAGCTTGGTTTTTGAAAATTCAAAAAAACACAGAAACTTGTAAAAAAAAAAAGTAAAAAAAAGTGAATGAAATTTTTATTTGGATCGATAAATTAATTTCTGCCATTTACTTTTTAAAAATTATTTCACTTAAATGCTGCCCGCGGCTACGCTTCAGGTGGTCCATTCTGAAGGTCCAATTTTGGCAAACTTTTTCACACATTTCGGCCGGAATCTCACCAATGACGCGTTCAATGTTGGCTTCCAAGGCAGCAATCGTGTTTGGCTTGTCCCCATAGACAAAAGACTTAACATAGCCCCACAAAAAATAGTCTAACGGGGTCAAATCACATGATCTTGGTGGCCAATTGACTGCGCCAAAACGTGAGATTAACTGCTCACCAAATTCGCCTCTCAATTGATGCATGGTTTCGCGTGCAGTGTGGCATGTGGCACCGTCCTGTTGGAACCACATGTCGACCGAGTTCAATTCTTGCATTTTCGGCAAAAAAAAATCTGTTATCATCGAACGGTACCTTTCTCCATTGACCGTAACCCTGCAACCTTCATCGTCCTTGAAGAAGTACGGCCCAATGATGCCGCCTACCCATAAACCGCACCAAACAGTGCATTTTTCGGGATGCATTGGTAGCTGCTGAATTGCCTCTGGCTGCTCTTCACTCCAAATACGGCAATTCTGCTTATTCACGTATCCATTTAGCCAAAAATAAGCCTCGTCGCTGAAACGGACGTAGCTTGCGAAACACATTTTTCACAGAGCACGAATTTTGATAATAAATTTCAATAATTTGCAAACGCTGTTCAGGCGTAAGTCTATTCATGATGAAATGGCAAACAATACTGAATCGAAATGTCAAATGTTCGTGGAATTTGTCATGTGTGATCTGTCAAAAATATAAACGTCAAAAACCAAGTAGCAAAAAAATCACCCTTTAAATGGATAATACACATAGTCTTTATAGTTTGAGGGAAAACAAAGATGCAGTTTGAATTCGTTGATAAATAAGAATATATCAAAAAAAATTAAAAAATCGTTGGAGCGGTTTTTTAATAAATTAATTTTTTATGTATAAAATTTTGAAAACATTTTTCGAAAAAAAATTTGAAACGTCATTTTGAAGATATTATTTATATACATATAAAATTCAAATTTAAAAAAAAATTCTGTGACTGGTTTTTAAAAATTCGATTTTTCAAAAAAAAATTTTATTTATTTTTTAAAAATCGAAAAACTTTTTTTGAAAACTTGAGTATGCAGCCTCATTAACAATTTTAGGGAGCATATGTATAAAACAAATTATTTTAATCGGCTTATTCAATATTGAGAAAGTCGAAAATATGAAAAGTGGTTCTATGGGAAGTACCGTTAATAAGTACGCAAAAAGAAATATTTTTATACTTAAAAGTGAACTGTACTAATATAAGAATACACAATTTTTTTTATAAAAATTCTTGGAGCCGTTTTCGACAAATACATTTTTTTCTTAACGGTTTTTTAACTTTTGTATGGTAGGACCGTTGTTTTTTATTTTAGAAAAATAGTTTTTTTTTAACTATTCAAGATAATGTCAAAAAACCACTAAATACGAAATTTTTTTTTAATTTTGAATTTTCCAAAAAAAAATTTGTTTGAAAAATTTTGTATACAATAGTGTTTAAATTCTTTAGGAGCTTCTGCGTAAAAAATTCAAAAAAATCAAAAAAACCGTTTCCGAGAAAATCGAAAACCAAAAAAATGGCTCTACTAAAGGTACCAAAAATAACAATTTTTTCACAAAAAAAAACTATCCAAAGGTACCCTTTCCTAATGAACTGATTTTTTTTATGAAAATCGTTGGAGTCGTTTTTAAGAAAAATAAGATTTTTGTTTTTGACCAAAAGAAAAATGTATGGGGGCTACTGATATTTGTCGTCTTAAAAAAATGAAAATAACGTGTGGGCATATTACCGAAAAAAAACAATATGTTCCAAGTTTGAATCAAATCCACCGAACCCCTTAGGCTACAGACTCGAGGACAGACAGACAGACGGAATTGGAGGACCCACTTTTTTGGTGTTCCCTATGATCGCAATGTCATGTTTGATTGTTAGAATTTTTTTTTTACGAATACATAACTTGTCTTGTAGTACCTATAATCGCAAGTAAAAAGCTCTAGAATTTGTTAATATGTATATATACGAGTAAAAAAGACATCTGAATCATTTGCCATGAAGCCGGAGGGCCCCACCCAAAAAATTTGCCACGGGCCCTCAGATCGTATAGTTACGCCACTGGTCAACGGGTTTGACTTTCTCACGTTTAAATGACTTCAAAATCTGTCCAAACTGTGGTACGTTTTGGGATTGTGAATGAAAAATGTTGGTAATATGTTGACGAGATACCTGCGTTGGCATGACGCTGTGGTTACAAAGTGAAAAAATTATTTGGTGGTGACGTCAGAGAGTCAAAGCGATGACCGATTACGTGGAACGTATAATTTTAGCTTATAAGATTTCATATTCTTAGGAGAGTTCACTTATAATTATATTTCGACATCTTAGACCGTTTTTTAGAAAGTTGTAAAGTTGAGTATAAGTTTGTCCGTTGAGAAATTCGAGGAACTGCGCCCGGCTTAGAATTGTCTTCTGTTTTCTGTATGAATTGCCCGAAGTTACTGCGCGTATTTCATAACCAATTTTAAAGTAGTTTAAAATACATATATTGTACTTGGCTGAATGCTGTGTTTTTGGTTTTTGCGCAAGTTTGACCAGGTGAAATTTTTTTTTTTTTTATAATAAACCCGCACTAAAGGGGTTTTGGCTACCCTTAACATGACAAGCACAGTGCGAGCTTTAGGAAAATAGGGAAGGATTAAAAAGTTTTGAAGCTCAGAATGTCAAAATGAGGGGGAAAAATAGAGCCTGGTAAAGCATTCCACATACGTGTTGTACGACTAAAGAAAGAATCTCTGTACTTCACAGTACGTCCGAATTTTATTATTGAATTGTAAACATTGTAAGTCTCTGCTTAAGAGACACTTTTTCACGCAAACGCATAATATCTTGCCCCAGGAGCTACTTCCTTTACAATCAACCCTTAGCCATAGTTGAATCGTTTCGAGACCTCGGCATATTATGTGACCGAGAGCTCAATTTCATAACACACATCGATAATATTATTTCAAAAGCCAATTCAACGCTTGGTTTTGTGAAACGATGAACCAAAGAATTCTCCGACCCCTACGTCACCAGATCACTCTACATAACCTTTGTCCGCCCGTTACTTGAATACTCTTGTTAATTATGGTCTCCATATCAAAAAATTCATATCTCTAGAATCCAGAGCATTCAACGCCGTTTCTTAAAATTCGCCCTTCGTGGCCTGCCTTGGAATAATTTTTTAATTCTGCCCCCCAATCAAAATCGCCTCCAACTAATTAACCTCAATACCCTGCGAAGAGAAATAACCGAAATCCTCTTCATTCATCGACTTCTATCAGGTTCCGTTGACTCTGAAACCCTCTACAACTCTATCTTTCTCAACACTAACCCCCGTAACCTAAGAAACCCTCACCTCTTCTCCCTGCCTACTCATCGTACCTCTTATGGTTTCAATGAACCTATTACCCGTATGCTGCGAAGGGTTGATTTAAATGAAAACTGTTTCGACTTCAACCTCAGCACTCACAGCCTAAAACTCGTGTTAAATCGTCCGCCCAATTCAACCCAATCATAGCCCTAAGTTTCATAGTTTTAAGTTAGGTTAAGTTATGAAGCTTGAATTAATCCAAATAAATGGGGGTATTGCCCCCACCAAAATTAAGATATTCCCTCAAAGATATATTGTACGCCAGAATTAATTCCTGTTACTTGTATTTTTTTTTTACTTACGATATATATATGTACATAGGTGAATAGGTACTATAGGGCGATTTTTGCATTTGGAAAAAATGTTTCTAAAATTTGAGATTTTAATCAAACTTGACAGTAGACGAAAAAAGTCGGTCCCGCAATTCTGACTACCATCTGTAGATCGACCTACAACCTAACCCACTATGGAAGCAATTTTTTGCAAACTTGGTAATTAAGCTTCATAGGTGATTTGCTCAATTCTTTTCTCTAGCCTCGAAAATAACGGTACCTGTCACAGAATTTTTGTGGCAAAAATGTTGATCCTTAATTATTTCGAAAACGTCTCCAACGATTTTGATAAAAAAATTCAGTGCGCTTTTATAAATCTACATTCTACGTTTACGTGAATAAAAATGTTTAATTTATTTGTTGTTAATGGTACCTGCCATATAACCGTTTTTTTTTTTCGAGTTTCGACTATATAATAACGGCTGAAAGGATGTGGATCAAAATTTTTATACAGGAGGGCAAATTCTTTCGAAAAATATTTTTTGAGATTAAAAAAAAAAATGGATGGACAATTTTTTTTTAAATTATGTTTTTAAGTTTAGTTTTTAGAGAAAACCCCTTTAACCACTGATATCAAAATACGAAGTATTTTCTTATACGACTCTTGGTTGTAGTAAGATTTTAGATTTTAAGCTTAGGAATACGAACACGGGAAATGTCCCTCATGAACATTTTTAAGAAAGCCCTTATCAAATTCCCGAACCGTTTTAAAAAATTATGGAAGTGATCAGTGTTGCCGGAAAGAAATGTTCAAAAGGAGCACAGAAGCATAAAAAGAGTAGTATTTTGAACAAAATAGTAGTCCCAACTTTATTTTTCGGAAAAAACCTAGATATTGACTTTTCAATATTATCATAATATTCAAAGGTTACGAAAAGTATTAAGAAAAAAACAAAAACCATTTTTTATATCATTTCAAAAGACTTTTTGAAGGATTCCATTTACTACAATCAAATCCATTCAGTAATTCTTTAAAACTCATAATTGCGTTTAATGTGCTTATGTCAAATCTATTCCGTTTTTTATCCTTTATAAGGAAAAGTTGAGAAAAAACTAGTTTCGGTGCCATGGGGAACACTTAATAATGCACTCACAAAATCCCGTCTTAGAGGAAAAAGTGTTTTATTAGCAGCATTTTCTTAAAGAAATATCTCTGACCAAAATTCTTCGATATCTAATGAATTGGTTTTATCTATCAAATTAGGCATATATACAATTATGGAAGTTGTGTTTTCTGCTAAGTTAGAAGGTTTAATATCTTGAATTGATTTTTAAATTTTGTCATCAAAATCAATGCGCTTGAAAGCTCACATAAGGTCATGTAATATTTTCGACAAACTCCTTTAATTTCCCACATTTCATTTATTTGAAATTTTTTTGTTTTTAGACAAAGTTCAGCTTTTGCCCCAACATACACATAATCGATGTTTAAACAAAAAATTTAGAAAAACTTGGATTAGATATAAGGCCGTCACTTAAAAACTCCGATTTGATAAAATTATGTAAAATGGTTTTGTAAAATGTTTTAATATATGGCAAAAATATATGTATTCGTACGGACTGAGACTGGAACTCTAAGTTGGTCTGTTTAGTTAACTGAAGAACATAGGCTAAAAATAATAAATAACATTTCGTTGTATCATTCAGCTCGTCTTGAATCTTGTGGAAAAGATATAGGTTGCTGTCAGAAGATTCAAAAGAATTCTACATAAAGTAGTGTACCAATTCAGGCCACTATTTCAATGCAACCTGTTCAAGAGGTAGCCACCGAGTAAGGGATTATTTTAAAAGCTTATGTTTTTCAACATTGAAATAGTTCTGAAACGGATGTTTAAAAAAAAAAAAAAAACAATATTCTGTGGCATTTTTTAGCTCCGGCTGAGGAACAAAGGGTGCTTTCATAAATGCATGGTTGTGAAAATCCGACGAATGCATAGCATTAATAAATGCAAGTGATGAATGTCAGAGTTTCATAAATGTAAGACGCAAATATTTGCAGCGCAAATGCGCAAATATAAAAATTCACATGCATTCCGATTTTTTTCTTAAAGAAAGAGGCAGTATGATGGTAGTACACCTTCCCTTACTGTTTACATCTGTCCAAATTTCCGCTAGAAAATTCAAACTTGAACTCAAAAGTAAAAATACGCAGCAGAATTGCTTGTGCTCCACAGGAAAATGAAGCAAATCAGAGAAAGTATTCATAAATTTGTATTAAAATGCATGCGCAAATAGTTTTTCTGATCGCATGTAAACAAAATATCCATGTATTTATGAAAGCACCCAAGCATGTAAGGAATGGCGCACACAGTCTAACATAAACATATTTGGATTCTCCTTTAGAAAAAAAGATCGAACTCCTGTTTTTTGTCCAGCCATGACAGAAGGCATCGTCTGGGCCAACGCAACGACAAAAAAATGAATAAAGAGAGGGGAATTCCCTTTTTAACGACTTTTTAATTAAAATGCTCCCAAATTATCATTAAATTTAAAAAGGAAAAACATTTTTAAATGGTGATGTTTCACTTTACTGCATGTGCAAGATATGTCTGGCTTTTGAAAAAACAAATAGTAGTACAAGTGAGAAAGGAGGAGTACGGTAGTACGAATGTGTCGAAAGTAGTACAATACTACTAAAATAGTACTTTCGGCAACCCTGGAAGTCCAATCAAATTCCACTTTAAAGAAGTAGGCGTGCGTTAAGTAACGTAATTTGTAATTTTAACCCTGCCGAGAGCTTAGATGTACAAACATCAAAAACATTCAACTCTTTCTGGTCCAAGATCTGTCACTGAAAATCGAAAATGTAAAATTGAATTTAACTAATGCGGTTTTCGTTTTGGTAACAAAAATCAATTTATTTTTGATTTAGATACATGTGAAAAAACTGATGAGATTTTTCCAAAATCTAAACAAAAATCACCATTACAGCACTGTATTGTATATACATATGTATGTACATTTATACGAGTATCAACTTGAATATCTCGACCATATATGCATGCATATATGTATTTACAGAGGGAAATCTTTTGGGAATAAGTTGAATGGTTGCTGTTGCCGTTTCCAGGATGCAAGAGGTAATTGAGGACGACGACGTTGCTAATTTTGCTGCACGGTAGAGTAAATCGTTAGATTGTAAGTAGGTAGCAATGGTTGTAGTACGAGTAGGTAGTATAAAAGAAGTTCAAGGCAAAAAACAACATGATTCGGAAAATATTTTAAAATAAAGACAAAAACGCACAAGCTTTTATAGTTTGAGATATAGTATAGTAAGGGGAAAACCATTCCGCAGGGATAGTATGAAGGTTTTTACTTAGTTTATAAAAGTTTTGAAAAGTCAAATATTATTGATCAGCAGGTATGTATAGTGTGACCACCTTTTTTAAAGCTGATTCCGGTACTCAGAAATACAATTTAAAAGCAGATTTTAGTTTAATCTTCCCCATGATTTCATATTTAGCCAAAAAGGTAAATTGTTCGAAGAGTTGTATCTTCGATGAATGAAGTTTGCAGAAGCTTCAACATATTCCTATTTTGGCGGTTGAAAGAGTGCGAACCAAGCTGCGATTTAAATGTTTTCAAAATAAATAGTCTATTTCTGGATTATAAGATAAATTACCAAAACCACTCAATATTCTCGTAATCACAAAAAAAAAAACCAGCCGTAATATGGTTGAGCTTCGAGGAGGCCGAGGACACACATTTTTTTCCCTTGCGATTCAAGTGATTTGATAAAAACATTGAGTTGAAGTCAATTAATCTTAGTGAAATGAAAATTATGTACTGACTTGTTCGCGAAGGAAAAGCAGCCAAATTTCCGCCAAACGTTCTTTAAAAAAGTTTCATAATAATACTGGACCACTGGTGTCGTTTTGAAAATATTCCTTTAATCCGTCGAATATTCTTAGAATCACCTAAACAGCTGAAAGCAGATCAAGGATCCGATATGTAGAGCAGCCCTTCAATTTTCAGTATTCGATATCGACTGAATCACAAAATGTCTTCAGCTTTAACAGCGCACATCAAATAAGTAGAAAATGTGAACTTATATTTTTACGAAGAAACGTTCTACGTCAAAGGGCATTTAGTCACAGGCTTTCTTCAGAGCATTGTGTACGGTCATTCCTGTACAGTTGGCCACCTTAGGTACGTACCTACATATGCAATGTACGTTGTCATGTATCTATTATTTACATACCGAAATTGCCTTTTCACCACTGCAAGGTTAGCCAAAGTTTTGTGCTTGCCTTAATTCGTACATTTTTCATTATTTATTAAAATAATGAAAACAAAGAAAGAAAAAATGATGAGTGGTTTTCTAATTGATTCAACCTTTAAAATCTTAGTATGGGAAGAAAATCACCATTTGCATAGTCTACAGTTTGGTCAATATTTTTTTTTAAATTGAAATGTTATTAATGAATATTTAATGAAACAGTTCCAAAAAAAAGATCTATTCCCTCTAATTCTTCTTGTTATCCTTGGTTCACAAAATAACTGAAATGTATCCGAAATAAAAGAAATAAGGCTTGGAAAAAAATACATTAGGTTCATGACGGTAGAGAATAAAGTAGTTTACATTTCCCTTTTTGAAGAATTCAAAAAACTCTCGTTCGAACTCAATAGCGAATATCTGGAAACCATGGGGCGTTCTTTGAAGTTAGACCCGAAAAACTTCTGGAAATTTATAAATTCTAAAAAGAAATGTGACGGCTATCCAGTAAACCTCATTTATAATGACGTAATCTTGAATCCAACTTCTGAAATCTGTGAGGGATGTGCAAGTAATGTTAGCCAATCCTTCATTGATTCTCCTGTAGTTGTTGACGAAAACTATTTTCATTTTTTACGAAATTGTCCTCAAGTATCATTTAAGAATATTACAATAGAGCGTGAAAAAACTTTGAGCTTTTTGGCACATTTGATAGAGGACTTTTCTATTAGACCTGATGGAATACCACCTGCTGTATTAAAAAAATGTAGGTCCATTTTAACTCTTCCTCTGAGAAATATCTTTGAACTATCTTTGAAATTAGGTAAATTTCCTTCAGTGTGGAAAAATGTATTTATAACCCCAGTTTTTAAATATGGATTTAAAACCAATATTATCAACTATAGACTTTTAAACTTTCTTGTAGTCCAAAGTTGTTCGAAGAAGTTGTAGGCATGTGATAGTTTGACATTTATATGTAAAAATATTATCTGCAACCAACAACATGGTTTTATGCAGAAACGTTCTACTGTTACTAATCTAGTTGTATTTTTGAATAATTGTTTAAACTCCCTAGAAAGCGGTCAAGAAGTTGATTGTGTATACACAGACTTTTCGAAAGCATTTTATCAATTATCTCATGAGATTATCAAGTTTAAACTCAATTCATACGGGTTTCCTCCATCTTTCATCAAGTCGATATCCTCGTATCTTGAAGATAGGTTATATGAGTTCAAATTCAGAAATTCTTACTCAAGACCCTCTATTGCCAAATCAGGCGTTCCGCAGGGAAGCCATCTTGGACCATTACTCTTTACATTGGCTATTAATGATGCTCCTCTTTGTGTATGCAATAGCGAAATTCTTATCTTTGCAGTCGATATGAAGATTTATAAAAAATACATCTCCAAAGGATCGAACTCTATTGCACGATGATATTAACCACTTTGCCCCGTGGTGTGAAAAGAACAGTTTGAATCTTAACCCGAAAAAATGTCAAACAATGACATTTTCAAAAAAAACGTTCTCCTTTTCATGACTATGTTATCTCACGGCACATTTTAACTCGTGTTATAACTGTAAGGGACCTTGGAGTTCTCTTTACGCCCAATTTAGACTTTCCTGCCCATATTAATATCATCGTTAACAAAGCCAATTCAATGTTAGGATTTATTAAACATTGGTCCAAAGAATTTGTTGATCCAAATGTTACCCGTGTTTTATACAACTACTTGGTTCGTCCCCATCTTGAATATACATGTCAGGTTTGGACTCCTTTTTACGATATTCATAAGATTAGAATCTGTTCAAAGAAACTTTACTCGTTTCGCATTGATAGTGCTTCAGTGGAGTGATCCTTCTAATGCCCTCCCTTATTACCAGCGATGATCTATTCTTCAAATGCAAACACTTGTACAGAGAAGAACTAACAATGATTTGGTATTCTTCCACCAAATAATAACTGGCGTCACAAATGCACCAGACCTACTATGTTCAGTTTCTTTTAATTATCGGGGAGGAGGTTATAATCTCCGTGGCCTCGACTTGATTAAGGTCCCAACACATAGGACTAACTACGGGATACATGAGTCCTTGACACGTATGGGTAGACTTCTAAATTGGAATTCAAACAATTTTGATTTCAATATCAGTAAAATTAAATTAAAAAATATACTCAAAACCAGTGCTCCACGCTCCTAAATGTTTTTGTTTCACATTATGTTCTTGTTTTGTTTTTGATGTAATAATTTTTGTTTATATTTTAATTTTGTACTTGTGTAAGTGTTATTTGTAATACAGGTTGCCTACTAACAACTAACACTGCACTAAATGATGAGCCAGTGGTATAACACAGTTTTCTGTGTTGGCAAACCATTGGTCGGAAGACGGAGCTTGCTATAAGCTGTCTTCGGGCAATTCTGATAGTGTGTAAAAAAAAATGGTACAATGGATGTCAGGGAGGCGTAGCGGGGTTGAATTTATTGGTTAGATCTGGCTGAAGAGGCTCTCGTAATTCTCTCAAAAAGATATATCCATGTAACGTTTCTTTTTTCGATTTTGATCTCATTACGGGTTCAACGGATTTCGATCAAAAATATTTTTTTTTAAATTCAATATTTCGAAAACGGATGGAAGATTATTTTTTCAAATTATGTTCTTAAGTTTTTATTAAATATGTGCTTAAAATTTCTATACAAAATTTTGTTTTAGAAAACAGTTAAAGATATTGGGGCATGTTCATAGTCGGTGATAAACCCAGGTTTTACTAAATTATAGTTTAAGAAAATCTTGGCTCAATGAATAGAGACCAATTTTCCTTACAAATTGTTGGTTATATAATTTTATAAGATTACTAACTTCTTACTACACAAATGGCCTCAAATATCTTGGAATGATAAACTTAAAAAAAATCAATGTCCGATAATTCAACTAAACCTAGAATCATGTCATGAATCGAACCAGGCTTTTAAAATTAAAGAACAAATGGGTCTCACAGTTCTTTTTGTCTCTGCGAGCCTACAACCTTAACTGGTGGATTGATTTCCGTCAAACTCTTAGCATATTGTTTTTTGGGTACGATTTTTATAAAATAAAAGTTACTTTTTTTATTTTTGGCAAACAATTTTTATTTTTGGTTTTTGATTTTCTGGAAAACAGTTCAGCTGATTTTTGCTTTATTTTTATCTAAACAGTATTGTAAATCAATATTTTTCAAAAACTGTTTTTTTAAATTTAAAAAAAAAAAAAACAGTTTTTCAATCAATCGTCTTCAAAACTTTGTATTTAGTAGTTTTTTTGACATTCTAATGAATATTCGAAAAAAAAACATTTTGCTAAAACAAGATACAACTGTAGCATGCTATATTAAAAAAAACCGTCAAAAATTGTTTATATTATTAATTTTGTGATCTTATTCTTATTTCTCATAGAACCACTTTTCGTATTTTCGACATTCTCATTATTGGATGGACCGATTTAAATTATTTTTTTCATTATTTTTTTACATATTCAAATTTTCCAAGAAATTTTTGTTTTGATTTCTTAAAACAAAAACGCATTTATAATTTACATAATTAAAATCCATAATATAGATTGATTGATTACTAAAAACCAATGTTTTCTGAGACGATGCAGGAAATATTTCTCCCCTTCTGATCTGGCTGTAATCTATAAATCCTTTATTCGTCCAAAGCTTGAGTACAATTGTCATATTTGGGCAGGTGCTCCCATAACGCACTTAAGTCTCCTGGACAGAACCCAAAAAAGAGCTTTAAAAATGATAGGTGATGAAACAATAACTAAAACAATTGAGCCTCTCTCGCACCGTCGCAATGTTTCATGCCTTTCATTATTTTATCGGTATTATAATAATAAACAGTGTTCTAGTGAAATAGCCAGTTGCATTCCTCCCCTTAAACTATTCAACCGTAACACTCGCGCTTCCAGGAAAGCCCATCAATTTACCCTTGAGCCCAACTTCGGACGTACTGTCAAGTATAGAGATTCTTTCTTTAGCCGCAAAACACGAATGTGGAATGCTTTACCCGACCGAATTTTTCCCTCCCATTGCGATAATCAGGCATTTAAAACCAATGTACATCGGTATCTCCTGTCTAATCCTATCCCATTTTCCTAATCGCTCGCACTGTGTATTAACATTTTAAGGGTATTCATAACCCCATGATTGCGCGCATAGTTTTAAAAAAAAAAATTAATTACAGCGTCAATGTTTAGCTACATTTAAGTTGTTAGCTTCAAGAGCAATTTAGTACTTACTTTCTTACTCTTATTTTTTACTTGCGATATAGGTTCTATAGGGCAAGTTTAGCATTTCGAAAAAAATCGAACTCGAGATTTTAATCAAAGTTGATATTACGTTGATAGAGAACACAAAAAAATGGGTCCCGCAATTACTGATCTACAGACTAAACGCGTGAGCCGATTTTGTTCAAACTTGGTGCTTAGCCGTTTTAGGTGAATGTCCAAAATATATTTTTGAATCGTCGTTTTATCCCCAAAAATAACGGCACTTGCCATACAAATTTGTTTACCATCTTAATTATCTCGAAAACAACTCTAACGATTTTGATAAAAATTTGTGCGTGTACTACTTTGGATATTGTCTAAATTTTGGCTAATTTTTTTTTTAAATAGTTTATTATTAATGATACCTGTCATACAACTACTTAATTGATTTTAGACTTTGTCATAAACGGCTCAACGGATTTTATACAGGAGCTCCTTCAAATTCTAAATAATATTGCATTTCAAAATTTTCCAAAAATAGTTTTTAAGATTTTTAAAAATTCAATATTTGGAAAATGGGTTAACTATTTTTTCTGAAATTTTGTTTTTGAATTTATATTATTAAATATTTAAAATGTTCATACCAATTTTTTTAACGAAAAAATTTAAGAATTTTTGTAACGGGTGATTTTTTTGCTACTTGGTTTTTGACGTTTATATTTTTGACAGACCACACATGACAAATTCCACGAACATTTGACATTTCGATTTAGTATTGTTTGCCATTTCATCATGAATAGACTTACGCCTGAACAACGTTTGCAAATTATTGAAATTTATTATCAAAATTCGTGCTCTGTGAAAAATGTGTTTCGCAAGCTACGTCCGTTTTATGGTCGTCATAATCGACCCACCCAGCAGGCTATTCAGCTCATTGTGACCAAATTTCGCACCAGTTTCACTTTATTGGATATTAATCCACCAAATCGTATCCGTAGAGTGCGTACCGAAGAGAATATTGCTGCTGCATCCGCCAGTGTTGCTGAAGATCGCGATATGTCCATTCGGCGCCGATCGCAGCAATTGGGTTTGTGTTATTCGACCACCTGGAAGATTTTACGCAAAGATCTTGGTTTAAAGCAATACAAAATACAGCTGGTGCAAGAATTGAAGCCAGGCGACCTACCACAACTTAGAATTTTCGGTGAATGGGGCTTAGAAAAGTTGGATGAGGATCCGTTTTTTTATCGCAAAATTGTCTTCAGCGACAAGGCTCATTTTTAGCTAAATGGATACGTGAATAAGCAGAATTGCCGTATTTGGAGTGAAGAGCAGCCAGAGGCAATTCAGCAGCTACCAATGCATCCCGAAAAATGCACTGTTTGGTGCGGTTTATGGGCAGGCGGCATCATTGGGCCGTACTTCTTCAAGGACGATGAAGGCCGCAGGGTTACGGTCAATGGAGAAAGGTACCGTTCGATGATAACAGATTTTTTTTGCCGAAAATGCAAGAATTGAACTCGTTCGACATGTGGTTCCAACAGGACGGTGCCATATGCCACACTGCACGCGAAACCATGCATCAATTGAGAGGCGAATTTGGTGAGCAGTTGATCTCACGTTTTGGCGCAGTCAATTGGCCACCAAGATCATGTGATTTGACCCCGTTAGACTATTTTTTGTGGGGCTATGTTAAGTCTATTGTCTATGGGGACAAGCCAAACACGATTGCTGCCTTGGAAGCCAACATTGAACGCGTCATTGGTGAGATTCCGGCCGAAATGTGTGAAAAAGTTTTCCAACATTGGACCTTCAGAATGGACCACCTGAAGCGTAGCCGCGGGCAACATTTAATTGAAATTATTTTTAAAAAGTAAATGGCAGAAATTGATTTATCGATCCAAATAAAAATTTCATTCACTTTTTACAAGTTTCTGTGTTTTTTTGAATTTTCAAAAACCAAGCTCTTAAAAAATCACCGTTTACATACATATATCAAAATTAAGTGAAAAACGACTCTAAAAATACATATATCCGTTTCTATTTAGAATCTTTTGCATATAATGTGATCGTACATAGGAGCAAGTACATGCGATCCAGTCGTGCATTTTATTTTCTCTTGGTCTCTTCTTTTCTTGTACGACTACTCTCAGTGTCATAACGTTACGGTTTAGTTTCGTCGTGGTTTCTTTTCGGTTTCGTCTTGATGTCATCTCGGTCTGGTCTTTGTAAAAAGTCTCGGTCTTTTATCGGTAGAATACATAACATTAAAATGAAAATTTTAGAAAATTGAATACAAAAAATGTGTCGTGTTGAATAACTAACAATAAAGGGTCCTTTCCTTAATTTCACGAAAACAAACAACGAAAATAAAGTTTCTCGCTCCTAATTGCGCAAAAATGTGTTCACAATGGTTTGTTTGCTAGCATTTGTCTCAGTTAATGTGCGGAAGTACATATAAATAAATACATAGTATGCATGCATATGAACACTTTTTAAACCATAAACAGTCGCGCAGTGTACGCACCACACAACGCAAAGCTTAAATCAAGTGACATTGAGTGTATTGATACCTTTTCTATACGAATCGGCCCTCAAATAAACCGAAAAAAGCGGTTATGAGAAATGAAAGCACAAGTTTATGAAATTGTACAACACCATTTACTCACACAATAATTGCATTTACACGTTGATATCCTGTGGCTTGGGGTGTCTCTTTGTGGTTGCCAAAACCACAACGAGGATTTTGTGGTATAACATGTCCGTTGAAAATGTCCACATACTACCTACATCTATGTATTTATGAATAAAAATTCACATCACCTTCTCTTACAACTGAGAATGCGAACACAAATAAATAATTATTTGAACATTAAAATTAGTGATTTCAAAAAAATCCTTTTGGTGTCGTTTTCAGACAAAGCTGTTTGCTGATCTAATAAAATAAAATTGAAAAAAATTAAAATTTATTTAAAATAAACATGAGTTTCGATTTCCATTTAAGTACATACATACATGTGTACTCATATACACGATGATTTTTGTATGGGATTGGTTATTGAGTCGAAATATTTTTCAAGTCGCTACAAAATAAATGTTGACTAACAATATCGATTCGCAATGGAATTATAAATTAATACAATGATATAGCTTTCAAAAGTGTCTGATAATAATATTGTTTCACTACAGAAGAATTTAGGTACTCGTCTACATAATGTACAATGACTTTAAGATGAATGACCTAACATGTGCTACATTTAAAGGGTGTCTCAATAAGAGAACACTTTTTCATTTAAAAATAAAAACACGTATTTTTTAAGTGAGTTGTGATATTTTCATTGCATTGTACATAAAGTAGACATGTTCCGATTCCTATTAAGAATGGAATAAAATCTGCCCTATGGAGGTAACCATCGGAGCGGACTTCTCTACGATTTACTACGAATCAGAGAAATTTTGCTTCGAGGTAGTTCTGCGATCGGCTGATCGGAAATTCTGTCTGACAAAATTCAACGCATGCCATTTGTATGCGATGAAGTACTTACTTTTAATGGTTTTATTTACGACAGATACAACAAAACAACAAAATATTCTCCGAGGTCCTCCGACAAGTTCTCGTTGCGGAAGGTGTTTTCTTTTTAAAGAAATTGTTAATTAATATTTAAGAAATAAAGAAATAAACCTTATTTACATTAACTTGTGGACTTTATGTTTCAAGGCAGAACGAATAAACAAGTTCAGAGCAATATGAGCGGATGATGAATGTGCCTAGCGAATATCCCGATGTTGCATATTATAATAAATTTCGATGTGTGATATCTGGATAACGCCCAAGTTGTCGTCTGGAGGAACTCCTAACTAACAACTAAATCGATAGCATAGTTAATGGTTGTCTGGAAGATCTCCTAACGAACCAAACTATAGTGAATATTTCTATCTGTATCTGCTACTGAAAATGTGTGGTTGCCGGGAGAAACTCCTGATTCAGCAGAAGCTGCAAACATAAACTGTCCAACTCCAAAATAAAAAAAATTAATGGTCGACTTTTTACCAAATATTTATTACACTATAAACTTTAAAATAACGTAACACAAATTACTATTTCTGATGATCAACATGGAAATTCAACCTAATACTCATAAATGATTTCGTTATAAGCACATGTGAATCTTATAACATAAATGAAATGAATCTAAATTTTCAAACGAAAGATAAAATGGTTATAATTTGAATCTGATAGGTAGGTTGAATAATGAATGTGAACTATAAGAATAAATGCAATGAAATGAAATGAACGTTGCTCTTTGATTTTAAAACTACATGTAATAATGCCAATGCATTATGAAGGAATGTTTAATGTTGTTCTGTTACAATATCGTAAATTACACAAGAAGGATACCAGACGTTATGGCTGTGTTTCGGTTTTGCAAACCTACATCATATATTTTTAAAATTATTTTCCAAAACAAAAGCAAACGCATTTTTATTTAGGCGAAAGTTTTTCTTGAATCTTGAAGAGAATTATAGAATTAGAAGATAAAAATTAGATTAGAAGATACGTTTACTTACGCTGCGTCAGGAAGTTTGCGTATATTGCTTTCGTTTCGCAATGGTCTTTTATTTTCTAAATAATTAATATTGTATTTCAAAAGTTTTGTTTTCAATTTACTCTTTTGTTGACAGTTCAAACGTAAACAAAACACATAGGTTTGGAAATAGGGAGGGGACTTTATTCGATAGTTTTGATTTTAAAATCCGTGCATCTAATTACATTTCGTAATACTTTCTATAAACAATAAATTACACTCTCTGGCCAACTTTTCATGGCTTAAAACTCTTATCGTGTTTATTTAATAAAAAACAATCGAAAATATATCGTATTTTCGATATATGAGTTAAGTTGCACATCTCTACCTGAAATCTTTACATCCATCGCAATGCGTCGTCGTATTTCTTTAAAATTTCTTCCGATAAAAGGTACTTCGAACTGAAATTGAATTTCCAACGAAGATGCGTTGCGGAGAAAATTCAGCACTGACGGTTACCTCGATAGGGCAGAATATCCGGCAAATTACAACGCGGTTCTGATAATAGGCCATTGCTCTTTTAATGAAATATTCCTTGACTTGAAATAATGTGTTGTTTATCCACGAAACCATGGAAATGTGCTTCATCGGTGAAGATGACTTCTATCGAAAAACTGGCATTCACTTCACTTTGTTGCATTACCGAATACCGACATTTCCGGCGCTTACATGGTCTGTTAGTTTAAGGTACAGGTCTTTCGGCAAAATATGCTGCATAGTGTTGTGAAATTTGAATCGGGTGAGAATATTGCCGAATTGTTATTTTTGTGTTTTGGTGACACACAAGACTTCGACGCAAATAAGAATTACTGTTCATAATCGATCCAGTTTCTTTAAATATCTTGAACACTTTGAATTGTTTACATATTTCACATTTACATATATCAACTTTCTCCATTTTTTTTTGTAATGGGGTTTCATAATAATAACGAATTCTCTCCTTGCGAATTGTTCCATTTTAAAAAATCGTGACAACCGTAGATGACAGATGACTCTCGATTTCGCATTGCTTTTTTACGAAAATATCGAAAGACTCTTTCATTATACCAGTTCATTAAAAAGTATGCAAGGGAGATATTTCAAATTATAGACCCATTGCCAAACTTTCCTGCATACCTAATATATTTGAGAGCATAATCTATGACACCTTGCTATTTCATTGTAAGCCATTGTTCTCTGTTAATCAACATGGATTTCTTAGTGGTCGATCTACAACCACAAATCTAAAGGAGTTTGCATCCAATACCATCTGTTCCTTGGAAGAAGGTAATGAAGTCGACGCGATTGCAACCGACAAAGTACGAGTATCATATAGTATTTTCACTTTCAAGCTTAAAGCTTATGGTTTTCCATTATTTTTTATAAGTGGCTCCAGTCGTATTTAAACAATCGCCGGTACACAGTCCTGTTTATATCATGCAGTTCTAACCCAATTTGTGCAACATCTGGGGTCCATAAAGGTAGCCATTTAGGTCCTCTGCTTTTCTTATTTGCTATTAATGATGTTAAACTAACCCTAGTTGGATCTGACCTTCAAATCTACGCTGATGACATGCGTATTTTTTCAAACATATAAAATGAATGGCTGATGCTCAAACACTTCAAGCTGACCTTAACTATTTTTTTCATCTGGTGCCAACACAACTTTCTTGAGTTAAATGCTAAAAAATGTCAAGCCATTACATTCTCTAGAAAACGCCCTCCGTTATCAGTCCGCCAATACTTCATTAATGATGAACCGGTTTCGATTGTAATTTCCATTCGCGATCTAGGTGTTATATGTGATAACCAGCTCAATTTTCGCGCTCCCTATGGAAATATTATTAAAAGAGCTAATTCTACTCTAGGATTCGTCAAACGCTGGTTAAGAGAATTTCAAAATCCCTATGTCACTAAATCACTTTACGTCACCTTTGTGAGATCTCTTCTTGAGTATGCCCCGGTGTGTGGTCACCTTACCATCATATTCACAATCATCGTATTGAAGCTGTTCAACGAAGGTTTATCCGCTTTGCCTTGCGTGGCATTTATTGGGATGATCCATACAATGAAAACCGTCTGAAACTATTAAGTTTACAGGCCTTAAGTAGACGTCTTGATAATGCTGACATTCTTTTCGTACACCAGCTATTGACTGGTGGCATCGATAGTGTAAATCTTCTTGACAAATGTAAGCTGAATACTAATATTCGTCGCCTGAGATCCATACCACTCTTCAATATCCCATTTCACCGTACTGAATATAGTCAAAATGAACCTATCAATAGAATGCTTCGGAAAGTAAATAATTCTTCCATTTTTGACCTCAGACTTTCTAAAAACCGAATCAAACATCATCTTCAATTATAATAATCCCATTTTCTTTAGTTTAAGATTTAATTGTAATTTACATCTACGATATTAATAGTTTATAGTTTTACTTATGCTTGTATTAATCTTCAAAATCAAAGAAAAAAGTCACATCTGCCAAATTGCTGAACTTCCATTAGCACACCCTTTATAATGCTTAATTTTCCGACATCATGATCAAAATATGTCTGAATAAATTTGACATTTTATCTCACATACTTGCGAAATCGCAAATATTTATGTTTTATACTCAGAAAGGCTTAGTGCGATAAGTCCTTGTACAAACAGTCACCCCAGCTTAAATGAAATGGTAAAAAAATAATTAAAAACGATCTTATTACTTTAAAGGTGTGGCAATGGCGCAGTGGATAAAGTGCTTGAGTGCTAACTTAGACATGTGGGTTCGATCCCCACGCTAGGCGCATTCTTTTCTATACCTTCAATTTTATTTGGATGCCGCCCATGGGTTAAAAATGAGAAAGTCAATACCTGCTGGTTCTCAAATCCACTGTGCCAAACTAGTGCCGTGCAGTTCAGGATTTAAAAGACCGTAGGTCTTACAGGCATATAATAGTTAAATTAAGAAAAAAAAAAGGTGTTTAAATTATTCTTAAAAGTTTTTATATTTACTTTAAACGAGCTAAGGTTATATGTATTTATGTATGTATATTATATATATACATTGTGAATTCTCGGACATGACTGTAAAGGTTTTGATGACATTTTCTTAATTTGCTCGTATGAGCGACCAAACAAATTAAAATCAAATGCATGACTGGATCGGACGAACTTGCTCGTATATTCGATCACATTTTAAACACTTGTATTATGGCAATTTTAAGTATTTAATAATATAAACTGAAAAACAAAATTTCAGAAAAAAATCTTCCGTTTCAAAAATCCAAAAATCATTTAGAATTTGAAGGACCTCCTGTATTACAAATTTAATCGAAATCCGTTAAGCCGTTCATGAGGTTTTTGAAAATCGAAAAAACGTACCGTTTAAAACATTTCAAATAAAAAAAAATTTTACCAAATATAGACTATGCCTATAATGTAATTTTATCACAAGTAAAAATTGATTTATCCACCATCCACTTCCACTGCCATTTTTCACTTTTCGGAAACGACTTTAAGGTTTTGATGTAGTTTTCAGAGTTTGCTTTCATGAACAAGAAAAAAATTCAAAAATGTTTCAAGTAAGATTCGCCCACAGACACACCCACTTATCTAATTTCTTAGTTTCAAGGAAATGACTCAAACTATTTTAAAGATTTTATTTTAATAAACAAGAAAAAAATAAATAATATAATTTCTTAAATTTTTGGAAGCGGCTCTAGGGATTTGAATGAAATTTTAATAGTTTTCTCTTACGATCGAAAAAAAAAATCAGATTAAGTAAAAACCGCCAGCAGCGACGCTGAATTTTATTATTTCTGAGTATCTTTGGAAATGCCTCCATATGAGATGTAGTTTTGTTTGCATATAATATTTTACATTTCAAGTTTATCTTAGTAAGTATTATTCAGGCCCGTAGCCAAAAAACGATTATTATTCGGTTCTAATTAGTCGCTTATGAAATCCTTAAGGTCTTCTGTAATATTTTACAAATAAAGAGAGAGTGAATATGCTATCAAATTGATTTTCTTTTTTAAGAATTCAAAAGTTGATACACAATTTTAGAATTTCGAAAATTAACATTAGTGGTTTTTAACCCTCATTATTTTCGTTATACATTCACTTGCAGAATAAGTTGTCAACTTTAGTACCATAATACAATAAAACAAAATGTCTGCTATATGCCATCGAATAAGTTGGTTAATTGAAGAAATACAAATTGAAATCTGGGTCACAATTTACAAAATCTTAGAACCAAAAAAAGATAGAGAGTTCATTATTGTAGTATATTTTCTTCGTGGATTTTCAAATAGACCGTTTATATTTTTTAATGGAAATAGGGCTGTGATTTTTAGGATTTGTTATTTATATAAGCAGGTTTCAATAAAGCGGATTAATTTGTAGGAAATTTGTTAAAAAATTTAGGAGGAAACGTTAAGTTATTTGGCTTGTGTGTTAAACGAGTTTGACTGTATTTAAGATCATCAGACCACATGATGGCTTTTTCACTGGTCGTCGCGTCGCATATAAAAGAGTGGAATATTTTCAACAAAATATCAAATAACAAGAACAATATATTGAGGCTGCAGCACATTTTTAATACGATTCGGTGTATTTTGAACCATTGAAATATGTATGTATCATTTTTCATTCTGTTTAATTTCTGAGTGTATTGTTTTTTTTTTTTACAGACTATAATTTTAATTTTTTGCATAAACAAAGCAATGTATTGTATGAATACAAACATTTCATTAAAATCGCAACATTTTAATTCTTTTCTGAATGTTTAAGCTCTTTAACATATTATTACTAAATAGTACCATCATTTTTTAAAATCTCCTTTTAATGTTATTTTCGATGTAATACAAATGAAACCTGGTTACTCCTACTTTAAATGAAAGGAAACTTCACACATAAAATGGCCAGCAGCGTAAAAAGGAGAAGCAGCTTAATCCTTGAACATTCAATTGAATGTACTTATGGCCTCATTCTGCTACTGAGTAGGTAAAAATAAAAAAAATTAAGTAACTGTACATTATTTGTGGTTTTACTGACTGCAATTCAGTAGTTCATTTGCGGTAACATTCCCCCGAATTAAAAAAAAAACTCGTAAAAATATTTACAGCTTAATTTTCACATTCTGCGAAAAGGAATACTCATAAGTGCTTTAAATTGCCATCATATGTTGAACATTGTACATATTATGTAGGGGAGACCGGGGCTGGAAGTAACAGGTGTGAAAAGTATCAGATAAAAATGAAAGGGTTACGTTGAAAATTAAGAATCCCGTGAACGAAAATATTGTTCGTCTACTTTAAAGCTTTCAAAGCTAACTTAAGTATACTTTAGCTGTGAATAGAACATCCTAAAGAAAAGTTATAGGGGCAGTGACCAAAATTGATAATTGATACGTTTGAAATATTATTTTTACTTGCGATATATAGTACCTATATAGGGCAAGTTTTGCATTTGAAAAAAAACATTGAACCCGACATTTTAATCAAAGTTGACATTACAATGATAGAGAACACCAAAAAACTGGGTCCCACAATTCCGTCTGCAGAACGATCTACAGCCTAAACGGCTGAGCGAATTTTGTTCAAACTTGGTGCTTAGGCGTCTTTTTCACTTTTCGGAAACGACTTTAAGGTTTTGATGTAGTTTTCAGAGTTTGCTTTCATGAACAAGAAAAAAATTCAAAAATGTTTCAAGTAAGATTCGCCCACAGACACACCCACTTATCTAATTTCTTAGTTTCAAGGAAATGACTCAAACTATTTTAAAGATTTTATTTTAATAAACAAGAAAAAAATAAATAATATAATTTCTTAAATTTTTGGAAGCGGCTCTAGGGATTTGAATGAAATTTTAATAGTTTTCTCTTACGATCGAAAAAAAAAATCAGATTAAGTAAAAACCGCCAGCAGCGACGCTGAATTTTATTATTTCTGAGTATCTTTGGAAATGCCTCCATATGAGATGTAGTTTTGTTTGCATATAATATTTTACATTTCAAGTTTATCTTAGTAAGTATTATTCAGGCCCGTAGCCAAAAAACGATTATTATTCGGTTCTAATTAGTCGCTTATGAAATCCTTAAGGTCTTCTGTAATATTTTACAAATAAAGAGAGAGTGAATATGCTATCAAATTGATTTTCTTTTTTAAGAATTCAAAAGTTGATACACAATTTTAGAATTTCGAAAATTAACATTAGTGGTTTTTAACCCTCATTATTTTCGTTATACATTCACTTGCAGAATAAGTTGTCAACTTTAGTACCATAATACAATAAAACAAAATGTCTGCTATATGCCATCGAATAAGTTGGTTAATTGAAGAAATACAAATTGAAATCTGGGTCACAATTTACAAAATCTTAGAACCAAAAAAAGATAGAGAGTTCATTATTGTAGTATATTTTCTTCGTGGATTTTCAAATAGACCGTTTATATTTTTTAATGGAAATAGGGCTGTGATTTTTAGGATTTGTTATTTATATAAGCAGGTTTCAATAAAGCGGATTAATTTGTAGGAAATTTGTTAAAAAATTTAGGAGGAAACGTTAAGTTATTTGGCTTGTGTGTTAAACGAGTTTGACTGTATTTAAGATCATCAGACCACATGATGGCTTTTTCACTGGTCGTCGCGTCGCATATAAAAGAGTGGAATATTTTCAACAAAATATCAAATAACAAGAACAATATATTGAGGCTGCAGCACATTTTTAATACGATTCGGTGTATTTTGAACCATTGAAATATGTATGTATCATTTTTCATTCTGTTTAATTTCTGAGTGTATTGTTTTTTTTTTTTACAGACTATAATTTTAATTTTTTGCATAAACAAAGCAATGTATTGTATGAATACAAACATTTCATTAAAATCGCAACATTTTAATTCTTTTCTGAATGTTTAAGCTCTTTAACATATTATTACTAAATAGTACCATCATTTTTTAAAATCTCCTTTTAATGTTATTTTCGATGTAATACAAATGAAACCTGGTTACTCCTACTTTAAATGAAAGGAAACTTCACACATAAAATGGCCAGCAGCGTAAAAAGGAGAAGCAGCTTAATCCTTGAACATTCAATTGAATGTACTTATGGCCTCATTCTGCTACTGAGTAGGTAAAAATAAAAAAAATTAAGTAACTGTACATTATTTGTGGTTTTACTGACTGCAATTCAGTAGTTCATTTGCGGTAACATTCCCCCGAATTAAAAAAAAAACTCGTAAAAATATTTACAGCTTAATTTTCACATTCTGCGAAAAGGAATACTCATAAGTGCTTTAAATTGCCATCATATGTTGAACATTGTACATATTATGTAGGGGAGACCGGGGCTGGAAGTAACAGGTGTGAAAAGTATCAGATAAAAATGAAAGGGTTACGTTGAAAATTAAGAATCCCGTGAACGAAAATATTGTTCGTCTACTTTAAAGCTTTCAAAGCTAACTTAAGTATACTTTAGCTGTGAATAGAACATCCTAAAGAAAAGTTATAGGGGCAGTGACCAAAATTGATAATTGATACGTTTGAAATATTATTTTTACTTGCGATATATAGTACCTATATAGGGCAAGTTTTGCATTTGAAAAAAAACATTGAACCCGACATTTTAATCAAAGTTGACATTACAATGATAGAGAACACCAAAAAACTGGGTCCCACAATTCCGTCTGCAGAACGATCTACAGCCTAAACGGCTGAGCGAATTTTGTTCAAACTTGGTGCTTAGGCGTTTTACGTGATTGTCCAAATATTTGAATCGTTGTTTTAGCCCCTTGCCATACAACATTTTTCTACCATTATAATTATCTAGAAAACGGCTGTACCGATTTTGATAGAAATTGGTGTTAATACCACTTTGGGTATGGTATACATTTTGGTCAATTTTTTTTTAAATATTTTGTTATTAACGTTACCTGCCATACAACCATTTTATTGATTTTCGGCTGTCTCATAAACGGCTCAACCGATTTCGATCAAAATTTTTACATAAGATCTCATTTGAATTATAAATAATACTGCATTGAAAAATTTTTGAAAAATATTTGTTTTTGATTTTTGAAAAAAAATATATTTTTTTTTTTTTTTTGAAAAATCAATATTTCGAAAACGGGAGACGATTTTTTCTGAAATTTTGTTTTTAAACAAAGGAGCAAGTACGTGCGATCCAGTCGTGCATTTTTTTTTGGTAATTAAAAAAAAATATTTTTTTTTTGAAAATTCAAAATTTCGAAAACGACTTAATGGATTTTGTCGAAACTTCGTATTTAATAGTTTTTTGACATTATCTTGAAAAGTTAAAAAACTATATTCCTAAAATAAAAAACAACGGTACCTGTCATACAAATGTTAAAAAAACGTTAAGAAAAAAATTATTTCTCGAAAACGGCTCCTAGATTTTTTATAAGAAAATGTGTGTTTTTAAATTAGTACAGTCCACTTTCAAGTATAAAAATATTTTTTTTGCGTACTAATTAACGGCACTTCCCATAGAACCACTTTTCATATTTTCGACTTTCTCAACATTGGATGAACCGATTAAAATAATTTTCTTTATATAAATGGTGCCTTAAATTGTTAATAAAACTGCATACGAAAATTTTCAAAAAAAGGTTTTTCGATTTGTAAAAAATATATAATTTTTTTTTTGAAAAATCGATTTTTCAAAAACCAGTTAAATAATTTTTCTGAAACTTTAATCTTATATGTATGTTAATAATATCTTCAAAATGGCGTTTAAATTTTTTTTTTTAAATGTTTTCAAAATTTTATACATAAATTAATTTATTAAAAAACCGCTCCAACGATTTTTTTTATATATTCTTACTTATCAACGAATTCAAACTGCATCTTTGTTTTCCCTCAAACTATAACTATTTATTATTATTCCGTTTTTACGAATTGTTGCGTACGTCACTGAACACTAAATGTAGGCCCTCATACATTTATATATAAATATGACGTATCTCTAAAAATCACAGGAATATTATGTATGCATATTGCACCTTAATTACAAAGTTATATGAATGAATTTAATCCTGCATAACTATACTAACTAAACCTCAATGGTTAGCTACATTAAAGCTGTTAGCTACAAGAGCAAATTCGTACGATCCAGTCGTGCATTTTTTTTTAAATTGAGTGATTTGTGTTAAATTTCATTGTGGTGTTAGTTGTAACATTTTTGTGGGGTAATTTAATTTATAACAAATGAAAACAGCGGTGCTAGTACGTAACTTAATATAATCGAGCATTGATCATCGTCGTTGAAATCGAAACAAATATTTTTTGGCAGCACGTAACTTGAAACGAGTTTCATTTTGACTTGTACTAAAAAAAAATTATTGTGAACTAGAATTTGAAATGTCAAATAGTATTTTTGAAATTAAAATTATTTTCTCAATTTTAAAATCCGCATTGGGTATGATATTTTTGATTCGGAAAATGAAGATGACGAAGCTTCTAATGCCAAAGTCAAAGAGAATATTGAAGAGATAATAGCAACCAATTAGTGTTGTGTAAAAATGAGTAAATATTAAGGAAAAAAACATCGACAAAGTATTAAACTTTTTTTTTTTTTAGTTTTGTCAAGAATAAGTAAAGAATGTTTCCGGTGGATATTCAACATCACTTGAATCCTAAGAAGCGTAAGAAGTACTTCAGTTCCTCCATATTTACAGCTTTGTGCCACATTGAGTCTAATAGCCAGTGGGAGTTACCAGACCAATGTGGGAACAAATGTGTTATTAGGTATGGCAGAAACAACCGGGGTGGCCTAGGCGCGATAGTTGTGTGTTCGCCTGTCAACCACATGGTCACATGTTCGATCCCTGCCGTAGTCTATGTCTTCTTATTTTCCATTAAAACCAATTCTAAAAATAATTGTCATACAATGAGTTGCTGGTTTACTCATTACATGCTGTTTAGGCATAACACTAACAACATGTGATGAGTAAAACTAGTATACCGATAAAAAAAATATGACAAAAAAAAGGATAAACAATTAATGCGAATTATAAGGGACATCGATAAATAAGACACGGAAATTTCTCCGCATTAGTTCAGACGCCATCCCTGGAGATAAAATCTGACACAACAACCACCTACAGTCTCCTAATATCACGCCACACATCTTTCCTATCATTCTTTCTCTTCCTTAACCTCACCCTCACGCTCGCGCTGTGTTGAAACATTTAAAGGGTATTCATAATCCCTTGAGCGCGTGTAGATTATAAAAAAAAAAAAAAAAAAAACCGTAGAGACCCTTTCAAATGCTGCTTCCAGCCCAGCTCACTGAATTACTGTTTATTTTATAGCATTCATATTTTTTTGAATCTAAGGGCCTCCACCCATGCCCTTTAAGTTATGCTGATTAGTTCCCAGCTTAAATTTCACTATTATATGTATTTAAAATCACTCCAAGCAAAAAAAATAAAAACGGTTTAAAAAATATATTCATTTCTCTTGTTGGTCAATCCTTTTCAGGATAAGTTCCAGCATATATTTTATAGAAGTTTCCTCGTTCTTCCGCACATTTTTTACAATCTGGGAATAGAATTTATTCTCATAGTTTTTGCTTAGTGCAATTGCTTTAGCAGGTTGATTTTTAGTTTTTTTTATGGTTGGTTTTTTACTTTCAACTATTGCTTTTGTGTCTGTTGCGTTTCTAAGCTTGTTCCCAGTTTTGTTTTTTCTTTTTGTGTCTTGGAATTTTTTGGCCACTGGACATCCTCTGTAACTCGCAGGATGATTGCCTTGACAGTTAACACATTTCGCTTTCTGTTCTCTGCCCATGGGACAGTTTTTAGTTGCATGCTTGCCTTCATATTTAACACAAGCAAACTCGCGATTGCAGTATTTTTGTGTATGTCCAAAGGCTTGGCTGCGTTTACATTGTGGAACGATTTTCGACTTTCGCAGTGGTTCGATTTTGACAACTATGCCCATAATTTATTTAATACTGTAGATCTTATCGAGACTTTCCTTTTTTTCGAAAGTGAGCATAAATAAAGGTATAGACCTCTTTTTTGTCGTTGTTTCCCCATTGGAGTCTTTGATTATCTCATTTTTAATAAGATTATTTGCATCTAGAGCTTGGAAGCCTTTTCGTATAAGGTCTTCGACAATTTCTTTGGCAACACATGAAGAGTGAAGGCCTCTTGCTACTACTTTTATCGATCTTGTAGCTTTATTTTCGTACGAATGCCACTGAATTTGCTTTTTGTTCAATTCTTCAGTGACAGATCTATACGCATCGGCGTCTTCAACAATGACTTTCCAATTGTCTTTATTGTATGATGTGTATTTACATGCCTTATTCGTGCATTTTTCTACCATGCTTTAAGATAGCAAAACATTGTCAATCCAGAAATCATGATTGGAGGTGGTGCAGTTTGCCTAGTGCCTTTAACATAAGACTTCTTTGGGGATACATCTCCTGTTTCTTTATTGGATGTTTTCATTATTGAAAACAGCAGTATCTGCTTTTGAAGCTGTCTGTCGACTTTTTCGAACAGTCGCTGGGTTACCATCTGCTTTTCGTTTTTTGGACTTACGTTTATTTCGGTTTCCATCAGTTTCAAGGAGGAGCTCTTCCTCATCAGTATGAAACTCGTTTGCAGTTTTTTGTGGGCTTTTTATTACTGGTGACTTCGGACTTGATTTTTTGTCTTTCACGGACTTTTTGTCAAGTAATCTGACTTTTTTTCGAGTCTCTTAACTGTTGCTGAATACTTTCAACACGGACTTCAAGTTGTTTTCTGGCCAAAATTTCTATTTGCCATTTATCGAAATATTGGCGGATCTCGTTGTTTCTAGTGGAATACTGCTTATCTTTTACTTCGATCTTTTCATAGGTTTTGGTTCCTTTTTCTTTAATGACTTCTATGTCATTTGAATTTTGGGTAGGAGTTTTCGATGGAGTAACCCTTGAAAATATTTTTGGTGGAGTCCTTAGTGTTTTTGAACTCCGTCTATTTCCTGTAAGCAATAATTGGTCCTCCCCAGAATCCATAGGACCGATCACCGAAGAGAGTGGATTTTCCAGCTTGTCTGGATTGCCACCTGGGGTAATAGATAGATAGATAGATAGATTGTTTTTATTCTGTATTAAATATTAGTAACAAAATTATGTACATAAAATATAGCATGGCATTTGCCGTCTGCCATATTGACAATTATAGCTTTTGATTACAAATTTATAAACCAATTTAAGTATTAATTCAGGTTCAAAAATTTTCACTTAAAATTCTATTTCTATACACTAGTCTAATTTTACAAAATTTGTACATTTTGGGTACATTTATTTCATTTAAGTATCCTAAAATCACCTCTTCGGATAAAAAATATTCACCAAATATATGTCTTCGTGTTTCCCTTAGTATTGGACATCTACCAAGAAAATGAAAAATATCTTCTCTCTCATCCATATTACATATTTTACAAAAGATAGGTAAATCCTCACGATGCGGTACGTAATTAAGATTCAGTAATTCACCTCTCATCCTGAACATGGTTGATATTTCTTCAATGGAGTGGTCATCTCGAAAATAATTTTTTTCGTTCAAATTATGGTTCAGTTTAGTGTAGATCATTCTGTGCATTGAATCTGCTGCTTCCTCCGCATACCTTACTCTTATACGGTCATCTAAATCTGAGATCAGTTTGTATAGTGCTGGTTTCCATGAGTTCAAGTCATTAAGATTTAATTCTACATTAGCTTCTTGGACCAGATCGAGCCAATCCTTAAACCATCCAGATCTGCTACGTATTGCTTGAAGAGCAGCTTTTTTTGGTAGGCGATAATCCGGTATATTCAATACCTTAATGATGTAATCAACATTCAATTTTAATGTTTTAATAAACATTATTGGAGAGATGCCCGACTCATTTGGCGCATTTTGGGGAAGTCGAAATATGCGCTTCAAATAAAATCTAAGTAATTTATCAACAGTTTCGTATTTTTTTGCACCCCATACTTGGGCCGCATACAACAATGTGGATTGGGACACCGATTCAAACACTTTGCATTTAACACTATGTGATATATGCCTGTTACTAAAGATATTCTTCCATGCGGTATTAATTGCAGTTTTCGCCTTCGCTAATTTTTCAGAGAGATGTTTTTCCATACTCAAGTTCTTTGTTATGTAGACTCCAAGATACGAGTATTTATAATCCTTAACAACTTCGATAGATTCATTGTTGTAAGTCCATTGTTCTCTTGAGCTCAATCTACCACCGCCACCCTTGAATATCATGATCTTCGACTTTTCCAGGTTAACTACTAGTTTCCATAACGTACAATATGCGCTTAATTTGTTAATCATTAGTTGAAGTGATTCTGGCGAGTATGCAAGCATAACAATATCATCTGCAAAAAGTAGAGCTTTGATGAGGATTCCAGCATATTCAATATCTCCTGGTAGAATACCGGTAATGTCGTCAATAAAGAGTGAGAATAAACTTGGGCTGAATGTGCATGCTTGTCTAACACCTGTTCTAGTTTGAAACCATTCGGATATATCTTCACCATCCCACACTGCTGCTGTGGTATCCATGTATGAGTTCTGTAGAACACGGCCAAACTTAAGTGTCATTCCCAAACCAAACAATTTGAACATTAGGGCATTTCTGTCTATCGTATCGAATGCAGCTTTAAAGTCCACAAAAAACACGTATAGTTTTTTATTTTTTGCCAAGAACGAATCAGCTATGCTTCTTAGAAGAAAGATATGGTCTATTGTTGAGTATCCTGGTCTAAAACCCGCTTGAAATTCGCTTATTAATCTTTTTGCATCTATCCATGATCTGAGTCGATTTTGAAGAATTGATGTAAATATTTTGTATGAGGAGTTTAAGAATGAGATACCTCTGTAATTGCCTGGATCCATTGTGTTTCCTTTTTTATATATCGGAAAAATGAGTGCTTCTTTAAATTCTTGTGGTATGTTTCCATGTTCAAGTATATTGTTAAATACTTCTGTTAGGTTTTTGATGAGTTCTTCTGTGCCATACTTATAGAATTCCGATGGTATCCTATCTGATCCAGCCGCTTTTCCATCTATGAGACCGTTTACCGCTACCCAAACTTCTTCCACACAAATTGGACTATCTAGTGCGTCTTCATAAAAACCGGGTTGAGCATATTGAATAATATGGGCACCTAGTGCATCGTGATTCAGTAGCTGTGAAAAATGTGTCAGCATAAGATACATTTCTTGCCATCATGCACTCTTTATCAAACCATGATTCTTTGAATACTCCAACTCCTTTAGAATGGTAAGAACTCGGGCACGCTTTCTTTATGCAATCATCAATGCCATTCATTCTGGGGTAATATATCTATTCGTTTTACTCATTGCCATATTTTTTGTTGTTGTAGCTCAGTTCAGATTTTTAAATTCAGCCGCCCCTATGGGATCAGACGCTGACCAATAAGCCGCACATTATGTGTCAGACGCTATTGGGTTTCGTGGAGAGCTGGTTCTTCAGAGCGATATCTCATCTTTTGCTCCTAGTTCCTGAGAAGGAAGGTGTCTCAGCTCTTGGATTCAATAGATGCAACCCTCGTCGTTAGTTCATCTTTCGGCTATCCAGCGAGCACCACTTGGAGGTGACGATGCGATTTTGCTCCGCCATACAAAGAATAATAATACAAAAAATTCTATGATATTCTATGATATAATATCGTATATTGATTATCACATCTGCACGATAAATTGTAACTGATGTATATATTTTCCTTTTGTTAAATAAATTAAGATTTCTTACGATATTTATCCAGAATCCTATAAAATAAAACTCCGTTTCCATTCGTTGTCAAATTAATTCGATTTCCCCCCAACAATAATTCAAGAATGGGTAAATGAAATCAAGTTAGCAGAACATTGAATTTTTGCGAAAGAACTCGAGCATTAAATTTTATTGTTGGATTACTCAATTAGCATTTAATGGGCCCCTAATGATGCCATCACAAATCTTTTGTTCTGTTGGACTTTCTCTGTTAACTTGAGGAATATACATTTGTGTGAACTTCTTGTTGTACAAAATTTAATGAAAAAAAAGAAAAATAGAAGAGATTATCACACAAAATTCAAAGCTATAGAATTGTTCGAAAAAAGCTACTTAATGAAACTTTTTGCTTAGAAAACTTCTCATAAAACCTGAAAAGTTGTAAAATAGTATCAACGACTGCAGTTTACCTGCTAAAGATATGCATTTAAATATTTGGGCCATAGTGTTTAGAATAAACATAATGACTAAGATTTCCTCCGTTTTCTTAGACGATTGTCTAATTTTGGAAATATTTGGAATTTATTCCATTGAATTAATTAAGTCTAAATCACAAGTCAAGATAAAAATCTATTGTTTTTATGTACTTACAACCAAGTTGATTTACTATTTGTAAATTTGTTTAAAATATTAATTTTCTCAAATTAAAACCTGTTTGGTAAAACTATATGAAAAAACATGAGACGTTAGGTATTAAATGACAGTGATCTACAAAATATGCAAATTACAGCCGATTTGAATCTTTATTTGCATAAGAAATCAAATTTGATTGCTTAATATAATGGAAAGAATATTCATTGGAATTTTTAAAAAATGATAGTATGTTAATTTTTCGCTTTTAAAAATATAAACAAAAGACAATTTAATGAAAAAAAAAACAATCATATTAATTAGCCATCATTCAAAATAAGAAATAATCTTCATTTCGTGTTTGTGAAACCTTATTGTCAAGATGAAGTGATTTTCAATGTTAAGGAATGTGTATAAACGGAATTGTCTGGCGGAGTCGAGAAAGAAATGAAAACGTACGCTAGTCTTTATGTTTAAAATTTAAAGACTTCCTCTGTTGATTTTAGCATGATTAAAATAGGATTAAAAATAGTATAAGTTGTATAAATAATACGCTATCAATTTAACTTTACTACCTGCATATAATGTTATTGCTGTAGCTGCAACTCGGAGCACTGTGAAAGTTGAAAGGTTTTAAGCTACAGCTATACAATAGAAAGCTGTACAAAATTCTACTACAGCTATAACGGAGGGATTCGATGGACTCTGACGTCTCAACTAAAACATCTAGACTATGCGGACGACGTATGTTTGCTCTCTCATAGGATCATGGATCTCCACCAAATGACAACAGGGATCGAGAGAGAAGCAAAAATCGTGGGGCTGAAAATCAACTCCGGCAAAACAAAGATGATCAGCCTCGGAACCCATAAATCTCTCATAAATATTTCTCAATAACCGGTAAAGAAAGTACAGAGCTTCAAATACCTTGGACGTATCATCTCTACCGAGGGTGGCACCGAAAACGACATCAGCAATTGGAAAGTAACAGTAGCTGTCACTAAGTAGCTGCAAACAGTCATTAATAGATGTCTTCGAAACATCCTTAGAATTTTCTGGCCCAATCGTATATCAAACCAGGAGCTCCGTAATAAATCGGGTCAGGAAGCTATCGACTCTATTATACGACGTCGAAAGTGGCAGTGGATCGGACACACGCTTCGAAAAGGCGACAACTGTATTGCGGCACAGGCAATGCAGTGGAATCCGCTCACTAAAGAAGGGATAAGATTTGGACGACTGAGAAGCTCATGGAGAAAGACATTCGATGATGAGTCAGCCCAACTAGGCAAGAGTTGGAGGGAGTTGCGACTCATATCCAGGAACCGAACCCGATGGCGAGCAGGCGTTGTGGCTGCCCTATGCCCCACTAGGGTCTCCCACGGACTTAAAAGGTCTGAGGACCTAAGTAAGTAAGTAAGTATATGTGTATGTATCTATGTTAGGCGATCATCTAATAAAAACCGAAAAAGAATAGTGTACAAAAATTTTCGGTAAATAGACGAAAGATATTTGATGTTATTACGCATAATTTCGTTCGTTTTTTCTTCATGAAGAATAATGCCAAATTGATTGCCGTTCGTATTTCTCTTCCGTTTGACTATTCTGAAATCGAAACCCCTGCAGGTAGACGACAACATCTGAAAATCACGCATTTGTTCAGAGCTTGACACTAATGAGATGGAGGAATGTCTATAAAATTGTTTGATTTTCTTATAAGTCAGCCTATAGCCATATGGAAATTTTAAACTCAAACTCTGGCTTAAATACGGTGATACGCGATCGCAGCGGCACAGCGCATACCATCAACTTAACACGCAGTTGATTATGTCAACCTACGCGTTATTTAGTCGTTCGTGTTGTTTAACGTTACCCAAGCGGAGTGAGTTGGTGCGGCCCAATCTGATGTTATAAATCATTGCGTTAATAATATTGTAGTTAACTTTTAGTATCTTATACCTAAACTCCTTACATTTGAAGGTGTATAGTCTGTATGAGTTATGTCAATGTAGCGGACACTTGTCCCATAGATTTCCATATAATGTAAATGATGAATGACATTTTTGGTTTGTAGAGGCCGAGCTGTCAAAAATATTACACTTGACACTTGCTGTTGCCGTCTACAAAAAAAAATGTAAAAGAAAAAAAGTATCTTTAATAAATTGACAGTCGGCATTCTGATGGTGTGTAGCAGGTATTTTAGAAAATGCAGACTTAACTAATAATTGGACTGATATCTGATATTTTGACTGATTTGTTTTAAAACATTTGGGAAATACAGCGCCTTTCTCTTTTTTTTTTGGTTGACGTATCGTTGAGATTTTGTAGATATAGTGAAATGAAAGGCGGAGATAAATAGATAGCCACCCAGTCAATAAGGAATGTTGAAAATTAACGATGTTAAATTATTTCGAACTAGACTTTCATATTTAATTAGAAATGTTCTATTTTGTAGAACGAGTTTGCTTGCATGAGCCCCAACCAGCAGCGGGGGTATACCTACCTATTCTTTGGGATTAAACGATATTTTTTTTCATTAGGTAAGAGCTTAGAATGTAAATGTTACTGTATAAGTGATAATGTGGCCAATAAATTTGCTCTATTTTAATTGATTGAATCATTTTATAGGATTTGCTGTGTAAATGGAATATATATCTTAGAATTATTTAAAGCATTTAATGAGCATTTGAAATAGCTCAGGTCTTCCAAAGATGATTTTCTTTGTTTTCTGAAAACTGAACTCGCAAGCTCATATTAAATTTCTTTCTGATTTTTTTTTTAATGTGCATTCTGCTCAAAAAGTCATGAACTGTTTTCTATAAAATAAAGTTCGTTCCTTTAAGCCAATGTCTTGTCCTTGTCCTTAAGTTATTTTGTTTTGTGTTGAAAAGTTGCATCTATTATAAAATCTTTCAACTGTTTCCTCAACTATGATAATTATGAAAGAATTGCTGGAGTTATAGTCATTTTCGTAATTAAACCCATTTTTGAAGAAGCGTTTATGTTAATCTAGCTGTATTCTTGCTTATACGTATTGTAAATATATATAACAAATTAGAAGATGTTTTTAGAATTTGTTCAGTATTTAATCGATACCTAAAATCAATTTAACCTCTCTGATATGGAATAATGGAGGGTTGAGAAAAAATATAATATAACGGGTTATCCATTTTGCGGTTTCAAAAGTAAACGTAAATAAAACACATATAAAATATTTTTTTCATTATATTTTTTTTATTATAAAGTTTGAACATTTCCATTATGTGTGAAACACTTCCTCATTTAAATGACCACCACGCGAATTCTTGCAAGCATCGATTCTTTTGAGGTAATTTTCGACCACTTTTTGACACATATTGGGCGGTATGTCAGCCATAACTTGACGAATGTTGGTTTTCAAGTGCTCAAGAGTTAAAGGTTTATCTGCATACACACGGTCTTTTGCGTAGCCCCACAAAAAAAAAGTCCAGCGGTGTCAAATCGCATGATCTTGGTGGCCAGTTGATATCGCCACGACGAGAAATTACGGGGCCAGGAAATGTCTCTTGCAATAAAGCCATATTCGCTCGAGTTGTGTGACATGTGGCACCGTCTTGTTGAAACCATATATTCTCCAAGTCGTATTCTTCAATAGCAGACAAAAAAAGTCGGTTATCATATTAACATAATGCTCCAAATTGACGGTGACAGTCGTTCCATCGTCGTTTTCGAAGAAGTAAGGTCCAATCACACCTCCGGATCAAAGAGTGCCCCAAACAGTGAATTTTTGTGGATGTAATTGCCTCTCTTCAATTACTTGAGGATTCTCAGAACCCCAAATACAACAATTTTGTTTATTAACATACCCACCGAATGAGGAATGTGCTGCGTGCGTCGCTGAAGAAAATTTTGTTCGAGAAATCGAGGTCCACCGATTTTGAACATCTTATCATTCTGATCAGATTTTCAAAATCAGACATTTTTGTTATATTCTTGAGCATTTGGAAACTCTTTACGATGTAATATTTATTTTATAGTACCCCACAAACGCTTTTGTACTAACAGAAAGGAGCTCTGTGAAAGAGCTACAGATAAAATTGATATTACAAAAATATCTTCAGGTGTTCCTCAGGGCAGCCATCCCAAGACCCCAAGGCCCTGTTTGTGCTTGCCATTAATGACGTGACTGAAATCATTACCTTCTGCGATCTCTCTATTTACGCTGACGATATCAAAATAATAAAAAATATTATTTCGAAGATTTCTTCGATTCACATTGCGCAACCTGTCTTGATATGATTTAATCATTTTACCAACTTATAAAGACCGTCTGTACTTGGTTCACTTACAAACTCAACGTGTTGCTGTGTAGCCGACAAAATATTCATATATCAACTTGCACCGGTATAATTGACTCTCCGGCGTTGCTTCAATTAATAAATATTAATACCAATCCACGAATTCGAAGATTCAACCCTCTCTTCCAGCTTTCTACTCAGCGTACCAATTATGGTCTCTTTTATTAGGTTAATATATGCAGAATCCTGGTACGTACTGCCAAAAAAGTTCAAGATACCTACATATAATTTGAATACTCATTCAGTTTCCCATCCGTCAGAAGAATTCTATTCACGAACGGAACTTAAAAGCGGAACTTAATGCAAAAAATAAAGTTTAGCTATCAAGTATAATACCAATTTTAATCAGTTCTAAACATAACAGTGATTTAGTTGGTGAAACAAAAAATTGAAGTCAAAACATAGCCGATTAACTAAGCTTTGCTGATTCTTATTGCGTGTTATGAATTAAAAAGTGATTTATTATTTTTTAATTTTGAAGTGTATACTACAAATATGAGTAAGTTTTAAGAATTCAATTTTGTTATATTTATTTTTTAAATATATTTTCGTTAAACAACAAAAAAAAATCGTCTTTTTTAACTTTGAAACCTTCGTGTACCCGCGCTAAATTTAGTATAGATTTATTCTGTAAGCTTTTCTTGACTACAATCAAAGGTAAGTTCTTGCAACTATTTGCTGCTCTCATACAAATAATTATCACTTACAGAAAAATGAATAGGATGACCGTTTTTGAACTTTGGTACCAAACTCCAAAAACCGAAAAGTTTCGAAAAGTTGTTGAGTACATTGCTGCAGAAAATGTAATTGAACCTTCCTGCCGAGAGTTGGATATGTTTGTGGATAGGCTTGTTGGTATTTTAAAATAAAAATGGGAGCAGAGCTATAGAATCCACTCCAAATTTGTAAAAAAAAAATCAACAGTGGTTAAAACAGCCTATTATTTTACCAACTGCTTGCCTGTACCAAGCTCAACTAAGTACAAGTGCAGAAGGAAAAGAAACAAAATTTGGAAAATTCAGAAACCATTTGAAGAGTGCAACATAAAAGTACAAAAACGTAAAATCTGTGATATAGTGGTCAACAAATCGCCTGAGGAAATTGCGCTTGCGCATGAAATGAGCCTGAGGTCTTGAAGATTTACTCAGCCAATATAGTTCGAGAGCTTTCCTCTTCTTCACCATCTCGTGGAACAAAATTGAAGAAATCTTGAATTGAAAAAAAATGAACCAAAAATCTCACCTGAAGGAGCTTTAGGCCTTATTATAGATGCCAAATTAAGCTATAAACAATACCAAATAATAAGACATACTGCTAAAGACGCTGACAGTGACTTATACCCTCCTTATTATCTGGTAATGAAAGCAAAAGAACAATGCTACCCGCCGGAAGTAAATATTACGGTTACCGAAACTTCGGCGGAAGTCGACTTACAAGCCCTAGTCGATATAACATCAAAAACTTTATGCGAAGCTCAATCCAATGTTGTTGAGAAGAATATATGTTCTCTGTAAACTTGGTCCCTATAAGGATGGTATGTGAAACATCCAATAACATCATTTGGCAGAATCCCAGACGTAGTTCTACAAGATTTTGTAGACCTGTTGGTTTTACTATGAAAAAAGAAACAAAAGATGTCATAAGGGCAGAAACCACCAAAATGCAACCAAAAATTAAAAACCTTTCTTTAATTAGTATTGAAATCAACGGTTTGAACATTAAAATAAGCCACACTTTTATTATGACTATGGTGGATGGTAAAATCTATAGTGCCTTGTCACAATACGACTCGTCACAAAGGTGCTACATATGTGGGTGCAGTCCTAAAGAAATAAATAGGGAACAAGACACATCCAACATAGATGAAGATATGTTTACGTTCGAAATATTAACTCATGGATCAGAGCGTTTGAATGTATGCTAAACATATCCTACAAATTGGAGATTAAAAATGGCAAACTAAGTCACCAATGAAAAAAACTTCAGTGGGGGAAGAAAGTCGTACATTCAAGAACGATTTCGAAAAGAAATTGGTCTTCTTGTTGATATGCCGAAATAAACGGCAGGCAATACAAATGACAGAAATTCTGCCAGAAGATTTTTTAGAAATTCAGAGCTAACTGCTTCAATTACTTGCATTGATCTTACACTTATTCAACGTTTTCTTGTCATTATGGAAGCATTATCTTGCGATATGGAAATTGACGCAGAAAAATTTGGAGCTTTTTCTCAAGAAACGAAAAAATATTATTTAACATTGTATCCTTCCTATTATTTGTCTGCAAGTATTCACAAAATTCTTGTTCATGGAGAACAAATCATAGTCTTGCATTTTGCCATTTGGTCAGCTCGCTGAAGAAGCTCAAGAGGCAAATAATAAAGAGTATAAACGAAATCGGGGAAACTTTAGTCGAAAGACGAGCAGAAAAGATACAAATAGAGATATCTTAAACCGATTTCTGGTGTCATCAGATCCTCTTCTTTCCACAAGATCAAAGCTTTCAAAATACCGAAGATGCATTTTTCTGATTAAAATTTTTTTTTCTTTAACTATTAATATAAATGTACGGAATTTTTATTTACATTACATACTTTCCTTTGTACTTGATTTTTTTTTAAATGAAAAAAAAATTATTTCAAAACAGCTCTGTCCCTATCTAGCCGCTTCCAGTTTCGCACACCAAGTCTTTTGAGGTCGTTCTCCACTTGTGTGCTCCACCTGTTATGGGGTCTTCCTCTGCTGCGTACACCATCGGGGTTGGATTCGAAGACTCGTCGGGCAGGTGCGTTGCTGTCCATACGGTCCACGTGCCCCAGCCATCTCAGCCGTTGTATTGTAAGCTTTTTGACCAGGTCAACGTCGCAGTATAGCCCGTATAGCTCGTGGTTGAATCTTCTCCTCCACATTCCTTCGATACACACCGGACCGAAAATCACACGACGAATGTTCCTCTCAAAGCACCCTAGCAGACTTTCATCCGATTTTTCCAATGTCCACGCTTCTGCCTCATAGAGCAGGACCGGGATGATAAGGGTCTTGTATAAAGTCTTCTAAGTTCTCTGAAAGAGGGCCTTACTACTTAGATGCCTTCTTAGCCCGAAGAAACAGCGGTTGACACGAGTAATTCTTATATATATATATATATATTTTTTAAGAGCTTGGTTTTTGAAAATTCAAAAAAACACAGAAACTTGTAAAAAGTGAATGAAATTTTTATTTGGATCGATAAATCAATTTCTGCCATTTACTTTTTAAAAATAATTTCACTTAAATGTTGCCCGCGGCTACGCTTCAGGTGGTCCATTCTGAAGGTCCAATTTTGGCAAACTTTTTCACACATTTCGGCCGGAATCTCACCAATGACGCGTTCAATGTTGGCTTCCAAGGCAGCAATCGTGTTTGGCTTGTCCCCATAGACAATAGACTTAACATAGCCCCACAAAAAATAGTCTAACGGGGTCAAATCACATGATCTTGGTGGCCAATTGACTGCGCCAAAACGTGAGATTAACTGCTCACCAAATTCGCCTCTCAATTGATGCATGGTTTCGCGTGCAGTGTGGCATGTGGCACCGTCCTGTTGGAACCACATGTCGACCGAGTTCAATTCTTGCATTTTCGGCAAAAAAAAATCTGTTATCATCGAACGGTACCTTTCTCCATTGACCGTAACCCTGCGGCCGTCATCGTCCTTGAAGAAGTACGGCCCTATGATGCCGCCTGCCCATAAACGCACCAAACAGTACATTTTTCGGGATGCATTGGTAGCTGCTGAATTGCCTCTGGCTGCTCTTCACTCCAAATACGGCAATTCTGCTTATTCACGTATCCATTTAGCCAAAAATGAGCCTCCTCGCTGAAGACAATTTTGCGACGTAGCTTGCGAAACACATTTTTCACAGAGCACGAATTTTGATAATAAATTTCAATAATTTGCAAACGTTGTTCAGGCGTAAGTCTATTCATGATGAAATGGCAAACAATACTGAATCGAAATGTCAAATGTTCGTGGAATTTGTCATGTGTGGTCTGTCAAAAATATAAACGTCAAAAACCAAGTAGCAAAAAAATCACCCGTTACAAAAATTAAATATTTGGAAAATAAGTTTTGTTCTCTTATTTTGTTCGTCCTGACTTAAACTCTAATTAGGAAAATGTAAAATTTCTAATTAATCTGACAAAAAGAAATCATTTACTCCAAAAAACAAGCATAACAAGATGACATAACCACTAGAATCGGAAAATTTCACACTGTGCGGCGCCAGTCTGTCTGGCTTTTTATTATATACGATTTCGTTAATATTTTTCTAAAAAAAAAATTGGTACGGTAATAGTGTGTACTTCATAATATAAACTTAAAATTATTATTTCGAAAAAAAAATCGAAATATTGAATTTAAAAAAAAAAATTATTTTTTTTTCAAAAATCTAAAAAAAAATGTCACGAATTCTCCGTATCATCCTCCATTTAATTTAATTTGTTCATCATTCTTGTGCGAGTTTTTTTTCTCTCTCCTCTCTTTCTCTTGCATAAGTTCATTTTCACCTTTCAGTATTAAGTTAAATTGAAATGAATTTGGTTGGTGATTTGTGTTGTGATCGTGTGACAAAAAATATTTATTTTTAAAGTAAATTGTAAATATTCCGGCGTAAAAATATGAGATGTTTGTTTATTAATATGTGGGGATCGTTATTCGACAAAAAAATTATAATTTTCCATAAGTTAAAATGTATTTTCTTGCAAAATTAAACTCGCTCTGATTTGGCTTTTAATTGTTTTTTTTTTTTTGTTTTCCTAATGGCGTCGCTTCGGTTCGTTGTTCGTGTTGCAGTTGTAGTGGGGTTTCGTTCGGTTGTGCGAGCGGTTAGTAAAATATCGTAAAATTCAAATTCAAATAGTTTATTCGAATTTATAAATGTCCGTGTTTGCATGTGGTTTTTTGTAATTTTAAAAATCGGTTAGAGTGTTTTTGTATGTGTAATGAAAATCTTACGTCGTTATTTAAAATAAATTTAGAATCAGTGTATTTTTTTTAAAGTGATATAAAGCATAACTGATTGGATATCACCATTATTTCAAGTAAGCAAGGCGAGTTATTTTTTGAATTATTGTTTGCTTTTCATACGTTTTTATATCTAAACATTTATTGAATTTGTATTTCTGAAATTTCATATTTTAGAAGTGATAACTTCTTATGGGAGGGTAAACCGTTCCGTTACGTAACGCGTTACGGCGTCAATCTGTATGGCTTCACGGATACGGAAAACTTTTAAAATTACTCAAATTAAAGAAGAACTTTTGAAGCTTTTCTCAAGTTAAACAATTTCAATATTAAATAGTTCAATTTAGATTAGTTTAAGTTACCACTTCTGTCGGGCGTCCCGACACCTAAGTGTTTTTTTAACTTATTTTTATGTTTTTCCTTTTTTTAAACATTTCATATTGTGCAAGTTTTTGATTACAATAAGCTAAATAAATAAACTAACATTTCAGCTTCGATAATGCTTGGGTAAGTTATTTTAGGTTCCATAAGACCTTACCGAAATCTTTTAGAAGCTGATATGTTAATAGTGATTTGGCGACTCCTCCTTTCTAATGTACTTTGGTTTATGGCGAACTCTTCTGCAATTCCACAATGGAAAACAGAATCTCTGATGAATTTTAAACTTGAGTTGAGTTAGGGGTAAACCTATAAGGTTTTTAATAATCCATGTTGCCTCAATCAGGGACCATTTTTTTTTGCATATGGAACACAAAATTAAAATCATTACGATGAAGGAGAACAACTTTATCAAACTTGTCATTATGATGATAGCGAAGACGAAAAAAGTGGGTCCCGCAATTCTATCTCTCTGTCTGCCTATAGATCGATCTACATCCTAAACGGTTATATCGATTTTTTTTCTAACTCGGTACTTAAGTTTTGTAGGTCTCAAATAGAATTTTGACCCGCTCCCAATTTTTCTATCATGTTAATTATCTCGAAAACGCCTCTTAAGATTTTCATAAAAGAATTGTATGCACTACTTTGGGTATAGTCTAGGTTTTTGTCTAACATTTTTTTTTATATATTTTGTTATTAATGGTACCTGGAACTTTTTCATATTTTGTTATTAATGGTACCTGGCATTTTTTTGATTTTCGACTTTCTCATAAATGGCCTGAAGAATTTTGATCAAAATTTTTATAAAGAAGATTCTTAGAATTCTAAATTTTCATTTCATTTCATTTTCATTTATTCATAATCGATTGCTTAAACACAGTAAGATATAATATCTTATAAGTTTATGATAAGCACAAACAAAAAAATTACATGGAAAATACAAAATAGGATATACAAAGTTAATACGCAAAGTTATACTATGAACTGTTAGTCCCAACAACGGAATTAATGTGATCGTCCCAAGCTACGATTGAATATAATACCCAGATTTTTTGCCTATCAGAATACTCAATTGGGTCATCGTTAAGCTTTACTAGAGGGAATTAGTATAAATCTATTGCTTTTTTTGAAATAACGAGGTACTTTGATTTGGACGGGTTTATTAAGAGGCCATTAGATTGGGACCAGCACGATATTCTCTAAGTCTTTATTTAGGCATAATATGTAGTGTTCAATAAGCCCAAGTAGACAACTTAAATATATTTGTACATTGTCAGCGTATATGGAGAGGAAGCAGTTTTGTACAACTCTTGGAATTGAATTGATGTATAGCGAGAATAAAAGAGGACCCAGAATTGATCCTTGTGGGATGCCCTTTGCTCTCGGCAAGAAATCAGATAAAGTATTATTTATTTCAACTGCCTGCATTCTTTCATTCAGGTAACATTTGATCATTTTTACGGCGCTAGAAGAGAAGCTTGTTGCACAAAATGGTGTGGTCAACTGAATCGAAAGCTTTCGAAAAGTCTAGTAAAATTAAAAATGAGTTTGTCTTCATCCAATAGCTGCCGTAGATCGTCTATAACATTTAGAAGTGAAGTAATACATCTATGTTTTTTTCTAAAGCCGGATTGTTTTGGTGTGAGGAGATTAGCACCAGTTAGAAATTTCATTTGTTTTTGTAATATGCTCTCGAAAACTTTTGAAAGAAACGGCAAGATTGCAATAGGTCTAAATTGTTTGCTTTTAGAATTTTTAGGAAGAGGTAGCGCTTTGGCTAGCTTCCACTGAGTTGGACATTCGCATGCTGTTACGATGAAATTAAAAATGTGAGTGATGTATGGTAAAATTATTGCAAGGATCACTTTTAGAAACAAGGGATGTATGTCTTCAAGGCCAACTGCATTTGACTTAACTTTCAAGAAGTTTTCCACTATGTCTGTGCTGTCCACTGTACTAAAAACTAAAATTTGTTTCGCTGTGTCTGGGTATAACGTTATGGATAAGAACGGCATCGTTCGGGTTCTCGCTGATGTTCGTATCAGCTACCGTATAGGCACAGAGACAAATTTTAAATTTAAGGCGTTAATATCGATATCATCGACCAAGCTATGTTTTGCCGTTTTCTCTTCTCAAGTTTTTCCATAACTGCGCCCGCTTAAAGATGGAATTAGTCGATTTGAATAAACTTAGGATTTGACCTTCCTTATATGTATGTATAACAACTTTGTTTCCAAGGTGCCAAAAAACTTGTCTTAGCTCTGGCAAACGGTGTCGTTTCCAAATTTTATAGGCTTGATCACGTTTAAGCATAAGCAGCTGTATATGGGCAGTAAGCCACGATGGGCTTCGAAAGCCAATATTTCTTGTTCTTCTAACGCAAGAAGATCTATATTTTAAGTCTCTATAGTGAAAAGTTCTGAATATTGTGGATATATTGAAATCGAAAGCAAGAAATATAAGATTATGCTTAGAAAAACCTGAGCGGATAGTTGATCATACAAGGCCACATTTTCTATATCACTAATCCAAAATAAGTCAAGCAACGTTGAGCTATTTTCTGAAAAATGAGTGGGTAGCATAGTATTTACCGATTTTAAACTTAAAAAAGTTCAAATTGTTAGCAAGATTTTTATCAATTAGGAGATTGCTATTAAAGTCTCCGCACAAAACAACATTTGAGCAAGAGAGTGAAATATCTTCCAAGAGGTCCAAAAGAGGTATAAAACTAACGTTGTTGTTAGGTCTGTAAACTACTCCAATTATTAAGAGTTTACTTTCAGTGCCAACCAGTTATGAAAACACATACTCCATTTCACTGTCAGATTTTGAAACACATCGTAGCTTACATTTAATGTTTTCCTTAATGAACATCGCAACACCCCCGTCCCTTCTTATTCTATCAGCCCGTAAAAGCTTGTATCCCTTCAGAGCACACATCTGGTCATTAATGCAAGGCGAACACCATGTTTCAGAGACACAAACAACCTCCAGGCCTGACTCTTCAAATAGATCACGAAACTCATCGATCTTAGGAGATAGGCTCTGCGCGTTGATATGACAGGCCATAATTCCATCTTTTTGGCTACATAAAACCCTTACCATTGTTCTCAGATACCGACTATCGTACATATTTAGAGTTTGGCGGTACTCCCCCGAGTAGATGGATCATTATGAGGATGGTGAACATGTTTTCCGAATCTGGAAGCATCGAACGAAGACCGTATCATCGAGACCCCAATGTTCGGGTTCAGGATAGAATCGTGGCTGTTGCATCGGCCATAAAGACAAATCCCAGTGTTTCGATTCGAAACTTATCGGGCCAAATTGTAGTTATCAGACGGTCATTACAACGGATACTTCATGATGACTTAAACTCGTTTCCGTACAAAGTCCAAATTACAAGCAAGTTAAACCCTCATGATTTGCCTGTTCGCCTGGAATTTTGCGAACAATGATTGCAATGGCCGAAGAAGACAACACATTGATAAATTGCTTATTCATTTCTGATGAGGCCCATTTTGACTTAAACGGCAATGTTAACAAGCAAAATGTCCGTATATGGAATGAATCTAATCCAGAAATGCTCCATGAGACGGAACTGCACCCAGGAGTCACTGTGTGGTGCGCTGTTTCATCAAGGTGTATTGTCGGGCCATACTTCATTGAAGAAAACGGTGTAACACAAACTGTCAATGGGTACCGTTATTTAAAGATGTTGAAGGAGTTTTTTTTACCCATAATTTCGCCGAAGACGTAACCCTTTCAACAGGATTTGGTTTCAACAAGATGGAGCAAGTGAACACGTAGACACACAAGTTATGGCGGAGCTCCAACGAAAATTCCCAAACAAATTGATATCCAGAAACCTCACTTTCCGCTGGCCCCCAAGGTCTGATGCACTGCCAATGTCTGACCTGACTGCACCAGACTTTTTTTATGAGGTTATGTAAAGCAGGAAATGTACAAAAAGAAACCCAGGAATTTGACTGAATTGAATCAGTCCATTAAGACAATAACTGAGGCGATCCCAATTTCAGGTCGCAATGAACAATTTTCTGATCAGGTGCCGCAATTGCGTGGATGAGCGTGGAGGTCATTTGTGGTCTATCATCTTTAAAAACCATTAGTTACTTAAAATAAAATTTAATTTTTAATCCAAAAAAAAAAATTAATGAAATACATCGATTAAAATAAAAGTTATTTAAATTTCTTACTGTAGCACGATTCGTGTGCCACCCTGTACAACAAACTGATATAAATATTTAAAATTAATAAAGCATCAGTCATTGTACGATTACAACCTTATAAAGTGCATGTTAAAATCTGATCAATATCCACTTCCGTTCAATTCACAACAACTTTCAAAGAATAAAAGAAAATTGCTTCTTACCGCGCGTTATACATAAAGTGGTTAAACAAACGTTAGTTAATTTATCGTAATTTATCATCTTTCAAGAGCATCGTCACTATTTTCTCTCTTGTTTTTTTTTTTTTTTTTTTTTTGCTTTCAAAGGAATATCTTTTTCCTCCACAGCGTAAAGTAGCACTGCAAATGTCTCATCTACGATAGCTAGCACTATAGCAAGCAAGGCCAAAGTCCTCCTGTTGTTCATTATCATGCAACCTGGCACCGTAATACAGGAAGTTATGCTCTATTTATGAGAAAACTCAAGAATGGGGATCGTTTGAGTACTTCTCGATTACGAAGTAACACGAAGAAGTTATTTCCTTTCTATTTTCATTGCAAATTCTTAAATGTATCTTTCATTCAAGAAAATATATAATGCTTTTATAGTTCGTGTTGAATACAGGGGAAATCATGCCGGTGTGGTTGGTTTTGAATCATGATATTTTTCGATAACCAATTTATGCGGTTAAGTACTAAGTTAATTAATGTAAAACATATACTTTCTTTAAGTAAAAAATCATTTTAACTTTGAAATTATTTTATAATAGTTCTGTAATATATTTTGGTATCTTTTTTTTGTCTTTTTAGAAACCCACGTCATGGTATGAAGGAACCGAACAATTTGGAAGATATTGTAAGTTTATTATATTTTTTTGTTTTAACAATAGAGGATGACTATATATTCATTTTTATTTAAGAATTCTAAGAAATTATCATATGTTTCGTATATCTGATAATTTTTCCATGCATTTGGTCACTTAAAAGTAAAAAAAGAATAGGAGTCGATTCGGTTCCTATTAACAATTGGTTAACGATTTTGATTTTATGACTGAAAATAATTTATCTGTCTTTATTTGATTCAGAAACATCTTTTTAAACTGAAGCACATAACTAGTCTAAAAGTTATAATTCATATTCCATTTAGTTATTACTAAGTCTTGCACATCAATATCATATTTGGATTTAAGTTAAGATCTAACCGCTATATTCATAAACGCATCATAACGAGTACATAAGACTAAGTGCTCTTTATAATTTCTCGAAAATCAAAATCTTATTCATTAGATCATAGCAGCAACATAAGCGAAACGCGTTGAAGATAGTATAGAGCCTGCACAAAAGGGATTTTGTATCGAAAAATCATTTGACATCGCCCATATCAATTTCCCTTTTACTTGCGAATATAGGTACTATAAAGCAAGTTATGCATTCGTAAAAAAAAATTTTTAACGATCAAACATGACATTACGATCATAGAGAAGCCTGAAAAAGTAATTTCCCTCGAACGAAAAATCGTATGAAATTACAGCAAAATTCCCTTGGAAATCTTATTCCCGATACCACTAAATTTCGAGGGAAAGTTTTGAGCATAATTCACGTTCCCAAGATTTGAATTGGAGAAAAATTTCCAAGGAAATTTTTATTCACGATAACCCCCAATACTTACCTTGACAGGACACTGCCAGCTCAGAAGTCACATAAATATTCCTGGTCTATACTCTGTTCAATTTATATTTTCAGTACAAGCCTTATGGAGAGCTTTTCCAAACACACTGGTGCCGGATGGTGTTTGAATGGCACACAAATTAAGAAATTGCTACTAAAAGAATCCATAAACCCAAGTACATCTCACTATGACAAGTCTGCTCCTCGGCTGAGAGGAGACTGATCGCCAATTTGACTCTCGGTAATAGTGTTTAATGTTTATTAAAAAAATAAACACATTGATTAAGAGTTACCATTGGTCGGTTGATGGAAATTCTAATACTTTTTGTTTGGTTTTCGCTATGGAGCTGTCATAATCGAAGCTTTCTTAGAGCTTTTGAGAGCATGTATTTTCAGTTTAAGGAGAAAGGTGTTGTCATTGCGTGCTTTTCTGCTCGCATCTTTTTTTTTTGAAACGGTTAAAATGCAGCTATATATTATTTGTTGGGTATTTTTTTAAAGAAAAAAATTACTGAGCAAATTTTCAATGGAATTCGTTTAATTAATTAATTGGAACTTTAAATTACCAAATTGTTTTTTTTTGTTAATAAAAATAGAAATAAATTAAGAAGGTTTCGTGTACATAAATATAATATTTAAAATAGTGCGATGCAATTTGAGGTGATATTATTATTTTTGTGCTGTGTTTATTTACATTTAAAATGGGTTAAAGTTCTCCGAATGACACAAGTTCCTTGTTATACCTTATTTATACGTTTTTTTCTGTGATTAATCACGTTAAAATAGTTTAGGCCTTCTGAGGAACTCTTAAAAAAAACGTTTAATATCTTACTTGTTGGTGGTGTGGAGAAAGATAGATGTATTTTTATTTGGATTTAGTTTAATTTATTTTAGATTTAGTTTACGATGTAAGTACATGTTTATGTTCATGAAATTTACATTAACAATTGGTAACCCTACCGACATTTTTGAGAGAAATATGCCAATATATAATGCTCACTACGGCAGCCATGGAAAATTGAAAAGCTTTATAAAAATAGAAATAGTTTATTGAAATCAGTAATAGTAAGGGTGAAAGGCAAATATCCTATCTTCCCTGTACTGTAAATATAAATTGAACAGAGTATATATGTAGGTAGTAAAAAGTTCAATAATTATGCAGACTATTCAATATTCATGAGGATGAGGAAACACCACTTCAATAGCAGTAAAAGATTCTTTTCATAAATTCAAAAGCACTTTATCTCTTTTTCTATTACAAAATGATCCGCCATACAAGTACTTGAATCTAAAAAATTCCAATCTCAGATTTTTGATAGCAAAATCGAGAATTTTGCAGGAGGAGTTGCCTCAGTCACTCACAGTTGTTTGTGTTTTAGTCAAAGCGACATTTGAGTACTCAAAGAATTCGTTAATAATAGAATAGGCTAAAAGTCGAATAGACTTAAAGTCGCTAAATCGGCATAGTGAATCTCAACTGGCTTACATCTTTGATAGAAATATAATTTCAATAAAGTATTTGTGATATGCACTCGCTAGAATGTGTGTAACAATTTTAAATTTTTCCAACCTCTTGAACTTGAATTTAACGGGAAATATACAAATGATTTCATTTTATAGAAAAAATATATGCGTCTTTAGAAATTTTTGTTTGTCCAAAAAAATTTCATGAAAAGTATTTGCTTCAATAATTTCCAAGTACATGTAACTTCTATACAAATATTAAAGACTCTCAGTCACTGATGTCGAGATTAAAGACATATTTGTAATTAAAGCCTCCATTCAGTTCAGCTTTCCATTTTCGCTGAGGTTGTAATTGAAAACCTCTTCAATTTCCAGTAGGTACCTATCTACATATACCTATGTGAAACGGGAAAATAACGCACCATTATAGCACTTCAACTGCAAGAAAAGACATTCCCGTTGAAGGTGCGTAGCGTATAGTCTCAGTTACTTATACCTAAATATATATTCATATATAAGTACTTATAAGGCTGGAGATTGTACCCTTGTAAATAAGATACCCAACGCAACTCAGCAACTGCCAGACTTCAACCGCACGGCCATGATGCCGTCTCAGACTCTGACTCCGACTCCGTCGAAAGCGACTCTCTATAATAATCTTTTAGATGAAAGAGCTCATTTCAAGTTCATGTGCGCAATGAGATATCGTTGCGAACTGGAGTGGAAGATGATTTTAACTGCGACGACGAGTACAAGAATACGGTTCGATCGTACCAAAGACCTAACAAGGCACATTTCGAAAACCCAATTCTTTCATCCCAACGTTCGTCGTCGTCTTCATCGTCATCGTCGTCGGTATGTGTACACTTAATATGAACCAACTTGAAATCCGTTCCACGATTAAAGAAAACAAGCTTTAGACCTCTCTGATACCTAATATCTAAATACATACACGCAACATCTATACACTGCTACAGTTGCAGCATCCCAGCAGCAGTAATATCTCTCAAAGGCATGCGGCCTAGTTTCTTCATTCAGAAATCGAGATACATGTTTCGCGCAATATACTATGTTTTTCTTATGTTTCCACTTTATTCAACTGCCCGCCGCGCCGCCGTCGGTTAGCCTCTTCGTCGAACACCCCTGTCCACAGCCATTAACCTCTTCGTCATTAAATCCAAAAGATGTAAGCCGAAAACAAGATTTAATTTAATCGAACCGAGAGGAGATAATTATTACGATCCCGTAAAATGTGACAGAGTGTGGAGCAATGCTGCTGCTCCTGCTGCATTGCACCAGCATCGATACGATGGATGCAAACATTGTCTCATTTATGTGTAAATCTGCCCTGGCAGAATTAAATCATGTACTTGTTCCTCGGTCCTGCCCTGCAGATGGTGCATCAGGATTAAGAAGCAATTGCAACTTGGCATCATAAATCCTTAACTGTCGTTCATTAGTATTTTTATATGATGTGAGGAGATCAATGCAAGTCCCAGGCAGCACCATCATCTGCAGTCTACTCTATAGGTTTCCCACGATATCATATATGGATTTCCTGCAATCGAGGCATAAGAAACATTAGGACTACATACAGGTACTCGGATATACCTACCTGTTGTTCAAGAATTTTCCAAGTTCCCATCATCAGATATCGTCGTCACAACAGAAACAAAACAATTTCCTATTCTTTATAGAAGTCCAACCTACTACACAGGCATAATATGTACATTCAAACAAATACAAGATATTTTGTTTTTCTATTTTATTAATAAAACGTATCCTTTGAAATATGGTTTGTCTACCTGGAAATTCCATTCATTGATATTTGTTTGAAGTGCGAGCATCCCTAAGGAATGTATTGCCAAGGCGCTACTTTTTGATGGTGTTGGGATAGAGATCACAAATTAGCGGTTCAGCAAACAAAATGATTTATGTGGATTGTGGAACTCAATTGGAATTTTTAATAATTTTTCTTTTTCATGATTCATTGAATTTCTGTAGGTGTACACCTACTCATAGCAGCTTAGAATATTCACATAATGCATACCTATGATTAATTAATACCAAAGGTATCATCTGACCAATAAAATTGATATTAAGAATGCCAATTTAAAATCTCGTTTAAAAAGGGAAATTCATAAAATTTCATATTGACGTAAATCTCTATTGTTAAATTTTAAGGTGTAGAGTTATTAAGCCTTTACAAAATGTTTTAGAAGTTTCACAGCATCTCGAAGTTTCTTCGTAAGTTTTCTTCACCCTTTCCTTTTATATACGAGGGGCGTTCAATATATTCTCGGTATCGGGGTGAAGCTGAGGTTATATATATAAATTGACTTATTTATCAAGTAATACTATTATTTTAGTGCATTCATGTAAAATTTCATATAAATGTGATTATTAATTCGCGTTTTATCTCTAGTTAAACAGAATCATAATGGCAACTGAGACAATGATGGTGAAAATTGAGCATTGCGCTGTAATTAAATTTCTCACTAAGCAAGGAAAAAGTCAAAAAACTATTCATGAAGAGATTGTGGCTGTTTACCAGGGTTCCGCACCTTCATTATCAACTGCGCAAAAGTGGTCAAGTGAGTGCAAGAGAGGCAGAGAGAGCATTGAAGACGACCCCGGCTCCGGCGCCCCGGCTACTGCTTGTACGGGAGAAAGCATCAAAGAAGTCGATAAACTCGTTCTTGAGGATGCCCGAATAAAGGTGAAAATGATGGCAGAGATCACCAAACTTTCAACTGGTACCATTCACACGATTCTTCATGACCATCTAAACCTCCCTTTCAAAGGTCAGTGCAAGGTGGGTGCCATGCTCACAGCGCCTCAGAAAAAAGTGAAAATCGCATGCTGTAGAGAGCTTTTGGTGATGTGCAGTGAGAACGCGGACGGTGTTATGGATCGAATTGTTACTGGGGACGAAACATGGGTTCAAAACTATGACCCTGAAAGCAAACAAGAGTCCATGCAAGGGCATAAAAAAGGAACAGACCCCCCGAAGAAGTTCAAAGTCACTCCGTCTGCCGGGAAGCTCATGGCCACAGTTTTTTGGGACTCAAAGGGAATCTTGCTCATTGAGTACAAAAAAAAAGGTGAAACCATCAACGCCACATCCTACGCTTCCACTTTGCATAATTTGCGGGAGGAAATTAAAAAGAAAAGACGGGGTAAGCTCGCAGCGGGTGTGTTGCTTCTTCATGACACCGCTTCTGTTCACACCGCGCGAGTTTCCAAAGCTGCTGCGCGAGATTGTGGTTTCGAAGAAATCCAACACCCACCCTATAGCCCAGACCTTGCCCCTAGTGATTATTTCCTGTTTCCAGATTTGAAAAAATGTCTTCGTGGAAAAAGATTTTCGGATGATGAAGAACTTAAGTCGGCAATAAATGGGTATTTTGCAGAGAAGGAGGAAATTTATTTTTTTGAGGGTTTATAAAAGCTTATCTCAAGATGTAACAAATGCATTGATGTTAGGGGAGATTATATTGAAAAATAAAAACAATTTAAATTGAATTCGCGTTTTCCGTCATATCGATACCGAGAATATATTGACGCCCCTCATTTCCAGAATAAAAGCCGCAATCTGAACAAACACAATCCCACAATTCGTAATGTAATTTCACATTTGACATTGACGCTGACTTTTTCTCGGCGGGAAAACCAACTTACTGGTTAAACTGATAGATCGAAATTGCCAGATCTTTGAGACTTTTTTTTTGAAGCAAAATGCTTAGATAAAAATTATACGAGTGTCAAGGAAAGCTTTGACATTTGCACTGATCATTCACCAGTCCAGCGGAACTAACTGGGATAGATTTCGGGAAGACTGAAGAAAATATAGCTCTTAATATGTCCCTGAAAACTTCGTCCAAGCTAGATGATGAAGTCGATAAATTTATTAAAGAAAGCCGCACAAAATGCTGCATGGGACAATACTTCACATAATAGTAGAAAAACTCGGACAATGCACACGTAAAATTTCTACGGTAACAAAAGAACTACTCCACGAAAAAAAGAGCGCGCAAAAAATGTCAATAATACCGTTTTCCTCAGCACAAAACCAAATCAAATAGATTCTGTGGTAATACAAAAGCAATTCGCGATTTTAAAAATACTGAGATTACTACTTAACTTGTCTGACTGCAGAGAAAAATACAAACAGCTGAAAATCTGACTGAGCCTGGGAAAGAACTGCAAGATGAACTTCTTGTCATCATGTTGTCCAGTTTGTCCAAAGAGTTCGAGAACTTTGTCATTGCAATGGAAACTCGAGACTTATTGCCCAAATTCAGTTGAAACAACTCTCTCGCTGGAAAGTTTTAAAAAGTATTAAAAAGCCTCAAATGCATTTAGTACCAATTAGTTAAAATATTGGGACTGGGCTAAAACAGATAAGGACAAAGCAGATTTATTTAATGAACACATTGCGCGGAAACGTTCGAAACTTTTGACTTACGGGAGTTAGAAAACGAACTTGATGAGATTCAATACTCATCTGAGAACTTTAATATTCACTATCCGAGCCTTACCAGACAATTAAAAATCTTAAAAATAATAAGACTCCTGTGTACGAGTTAATGAATGCCTGAGTCCTTAAAGAGCTACAGAGAAAAGCAGAAGCAGTTATCAAACTTCTGTACCTCATGAAAACGGCACTGAAGCTTCCAGGCATTCCACGTCACGTCAATGGAAACTTGTAGAAGTAATAATGGTTCCAAAATGTATGGATTTCTCTCTTATCGAGATTGTAATCAACTTGACATGTGAGAACACCAACAAAGTGGGTCCCGCAATTCCATCTGTCTGTCTGTCTGTACAACGGTCTACAGCCAAAACGACTGAAGCGATTTTTTTCAAACTTGGTATTTCAGCGTTTTAGGTGATTGTCTAAAATAGATTTTTGAATCGTTTTTTTTTTTAGGTCCAAAACTAACGGTACCTGTCATACAATTTTGTCTACCATCTCAATTATCTCGAAAACGGCTCTAACGATTGCGATAAAAAAAAAGTTTGCGAACTATTTTATACTCTACATTTTTTTAAATTGAATTTAACTATATGCCTGTAAGACCTAAGGTCTTTTAAATGCAACCTGAATTGCACGGCACTAGTTGAGGGTAAACAATTTGAGCATTTGCTTTAATTTTATGCATAAGATAAATGTATTAAAATATTTGCTTTTGTTTCATTAATATATAATTACGGTAAATTTCCAATTTTTTACGAGTGAAAAAGTAGCAAGTGTTGTACCATTTTGAAATCTTGATGAAACGGGCCAATTTTTAAAACAACTTGCCGATGGTAGAGTAGTACATTTTTAAAATATGAAGTGCCAAAATTGGGTTACAAAATTTTTTTGAACCATGACTTTAATAAGTAAATATTTATTTTTCTAACGAAACTGACAATATTTATTTTTGGATTTGTGATTGGAATTAATAACATGGTTATTTAGGATCACATTAAAAATTAAACACCCCAAAATTTTTAGATTTTTGACCACAGTACTTACAAATGTAGCCTATGGTATTAATTTTCATTACTTTTCTAAATTTTGAAATTATTACATAACCAAGCGAGATGGATTATTACTTGCGATATAGGTACTATAGGTCAAGTTTTGCATTTGGAAAGAAAAATCGAACTCGAGTTTCCGGCAATTCCGTCCTTCTGTCTGTCTGTCGGTAGAACGATATACAGCCCAAACGGCTAAACCGATTTTGTTCAAACTTGGTGCTTAGGCGTTTTATGTGATTGTCCGAAATAGGTTTTTGAATCGTTGTTTTAGACCCAAAAATAACGGTACTTGCCATACAAATTTTTCTACCATCTTAATTATCTCGAAAATGGCTCTAACGATTTTGATAAAAATTGGTGTGTGTACTACCTTGAGTATGGTCTACATTTTGCCCAAAAAAAATTCTTATTAGTGGTACCTGGCATACAACCATTTTATTGATTTTTGACATTCTCATAAACGGCTGAACAGATTTCAAAACTTTTATACAGGATCAACTTAGAATTCTAAATAATACTGCATTTAATTTTTTTTTTGACAATTCAATATTTCGAAAACGGGTGGACGATTTTTTCTTAAATTTTCTTTTTGAGTTTATGTTTATATTGTTAAATATTTAAAATGTTCATACGTGACAAACGACTTTAAAAAAACATTTAGCTTTTCTATTTTTTTTATATAATTTTGCACGCGCTCAAGGGATTATGAATACCCTTTATATGTTTTTAACACAGCGCGGGCATCCGTTGAAAGATGAGAAAGAGAAGGATAGGAAAGATGTGTACCGCGATGTTCTGAGAATGGAGCTGGTTGTTGTCTCAGATTTATCTGCAGGGATTGCCGCTGCGGAGAAAATAACCGTGTCTTATTTATTTATGTCTCTTATAATTCGCATTATTTTATTTATTTCGTTGTCATATTTTGTGGCTATACTAGTTTACTCAATCACATGTTGTTAGTGTTATGCCTGAACAGCATGTACTGAGTAAATCAGCAACTTATTTTATGACAATTCTTAGAATTGGTTTTTAATGGAATATAAGAAGACATATCCAACCGCGAGGTTGACAGGCGAGCACACAACTATCGCGCCATGGCCACCCAAATTTGATTAATTAAAATTTTCTTTACATACGATCAGAGTTGCCAACGTAAGGAATTCGATTTTCATTAGTATTAAATCAATTTTACAAATGTTTAATAACTAAATTTCGAATTTCTTTTTACATTTAAATTAAATTTTGTTAAACAATAAAATAACATCATTTGAATTGAAACAAATTATTTTTTGATTGAAGAGATTTTTCTTAAATGAAGTGTGATTAAATTTTATTAAAAAGGATGAGAAGGAGAAGGAGAAGGTGAGAGGGGTGAAATAAAGGGGAGGGGGAAAGCCTACTAAAGGGGTTGCTCTAGCGGGGGAGCCAACCAGGTAGGGTGGGTAGAGGCGATATCTCGCGCATCGACAACATCGGGATGCAATGTCTGTCAGTACAATTTTTTTTTGTAACGAAACACGTCCAAGAACCACTTCCAAGGCTGAGCTAGGGGTTCGAAAAGATCTGTGACAGACAATATGGACCAAAGGAAAATAATTTCGTTACAAAATGATTATTAAGAATATTTTGCATATAATGTAATCGAACATAGGAGCAAGTACGGGCGTTCCAGTCGTGCATTTTATTTTTATTACTTTTCGCAATACAAGTATAATCTTGTGATGCTTTTTTAGTTCAGAGCTGAGGTAACGTCAGCGGTTACAGAGTTTGACCGAAGAAAGCAATAAAAACTCGGTGCATGAAAGGTTCAGAACTCCGTTAAAACTCAATCTTTATTAATTTTTTAAATTTTACATTAACTTCAATCAAAAATACTATAACACGGTATTTCATATAAATACTTTATAATAGTTTTCCCTAAAAATAAACTAGCAATCTAATATAAATTGGGATAGAGTCCCTGGCCCCGGTCGAAACCAAAGGCACAAAGTTCGGTGGGATAGAGTCCCTGGCCCCGGTCTAAACCAAAGGCACAAAGTTTGTGGGACAGAGTCCCTGGCCCCGGTCGAAACCAAAGGCACAAAGTTCGGTGGGATAGAGTCCCTGGCCCCTGTCTAAACCAAAGGCACAAAGTTTGTGGGACAGAGTCCCTGGCCCCGGTCGAAACCAAAGGCACAAAGTTGGGTGGGATAGAGTCCCTGGCCCCGGTCTAAACCAAAGGCACAAAGTTTGTGGGACAGAGTCCCTAACCCCGGTCGAAACCAAAGGCACAGAGTTAGGTGGGATGGAGTCCCTAGCCCCGGTCGAAACCAAAGGCACAAAGTACGGTGGGATAGAGTCCCTGGCCCCGGTCGAAACCAAAGGCACAAAATTCGTGGGATAGAGTCCCTAGCCCCGGTCGAAACCAAAGGCACAAAGTTCGGTGGGATAGAGTCCCTGGCCCCGGTCGAAACCGAAGGCACCAAATTCGTGGGATAGAGTCCCTGGCCCCGGTCGAAACCAAAGGCACAAAGCTCGGTGGGATAGTGTCCCTGGCCCTGGTCGAAACCGAATGCAAAAAATTCACGGCACAAGGCCAAACAATTACGAAACTCCTAACTAGTGCACTACGCACTCAGCAGTTTGCTTCTAGGCACTCCCCTTGTGTACACTAGATTGGTACAATACCACTCAAGGAAGAAGGCCTTGCTTTCTACTCCAAAGTTACCTTCTTTTAATATATATATTCCCTGTAAGCAGCAAGTGTGAATCGTAAGAACAGAAAAACTCAGCCCATGTAAGTTATATGGCGTGACGTTTGATTGGGTTTTGTTTGTTTTGTCATCCAAAAATCGTATGATCACTTGTCTGCTTGCACATCTGTTAAGAGTTTGAATTAAGTGTATTCAAACTGAAGTAGCAATTGGCTGGTTGATGAATGTATGTGGTGTGTGGGGTATATTGGGAAGCTGGTGTTGTTAGAGAGAATTTGCAACTTCGTTACAATCTAGCCTATCACCCTGTACCGGCCTGACTCCGTGTATGTCGCAAGTTAAAATTGAATTTTACCATCCCCTCTAATTTGTTTGCTCCCCGTCAAATATAGGGTAATTTTAGGAAATATTTTCGAAGTACGTTAATTTTTGTATATCTATTTTCCTACGCCACTTTTACATATACATTTTATTTTCATTTAAACTTTAATCGGAACAATGAGTTAATGAGCTTATGCAGGTTGAAGAATTCTGCTTTGAAGGAAAAATATTATGCTGACAAAAAATTGCAGATTTTAGACGGCCCTGAGTATAAAATTTTCAGGTAAATGAAAAACGTATACCATACTAATTCATGCTTGCCAAAATTTGAAAACGTCCACTTTTTATGCCCACAAACAAGCCTTCGAAAACGTCACAGCTCGGTGATGTAAAAAAAAAAGATATTTTATCTTTAAGGCTTGTTCATGCAGATGGAACGAACAAGAGATGCGGAATGAGACGAGTCCCTCAGATCTCATAATAATCATTTGCTGACATGCAAATCATGTTTTAGCTTTTGTAGGTTTTTTTTTTACCTTTGAAAGATTTTCTTGTATTCTTCCCCTTCTTCACCTTGTGGGTTATAGCCGAGCTAATTAGGTGGTCCATGGGTATATATACTTATATGAATGTATGTAGGTTTATGGGGTTCCGAGAAGAAACAAGAATAAACAGCAAAAAATTGATTTAACTAATTGATTTGATTGCAAAATGTTTTACGTTTTGCTTTGTGTGTTTTGACTTATAATAATATGGACGACTCTCGTGATAGGTATTCTAAAAAGGTCACGTTTAACGAAGGAATTTTTGCATAAAAAGGTCTACAACACGTTCAATGAGACAAAAAACAAAACAAAAAAAAAACATAAAATTTATATAATTTCCCAGGGCCAGCTCATTTTTTTATTTTGTAAATAAGCCTCCCAAAGTCTCAGAATTGCACTTAGGTACAATTCCAATTCGAATATCGAATCCCAATCGAATCCGTCCCAAGGGAATTGACTCACGAACAATTATGTTATTGGCTACAAAAGCACGTAGAACGCCAAATTACAACCTTGGATCAGTGAAGAGAATCGGTTTATTTTGCTTTTAATGTGCATTTCCATTGGAATTCCTTTCATTGGTGTTTTAGTAGTAGTTATGGGTTGTCTTCAGTTGGGCCCTCGTCGTCGTCGGTCGTCGCGTCGTCGTTATCGGGAGGGCCAAAAAAAAAATCATCGAGACACGTCAATCTGGTTCATGTTTCAAGTTTGTTTTAAAGCCAAACAATGCGCCATCAATTTGAACAGCAAGCGAAACAAAGCGCAGCAAGCACTATAAGTAAAAAAAAAAAAATAAAAAAAAATAAATAAAACAATTGCCCTTTGAAGGATGTGGGAACTGGGAGCCCTCTATACTGTATCCCAGATGCCAGGCGCAGAGTGCGCCGGCCGATCTCCTGGTGTTCTCATCACGACTCAACTCGTTTTGTGAATATGTGTATCTATACATGGATTGGAATGCCTGTTCCCAGCTCCACCATGGTCACCGAGAATATTATGTGATGATGTCGATGGATGGATGCTGATAATGCTGTTTGGCATCAGGAGACCCGCGCCGCGCCGGCCGGCAGGTCGGCGGTGGTGGTGATGGGTGACGCTGATGTTGGCGGTGGTGACGGCAATATTCTGGTAGGATGCAACTTTGTTGCATTCACCACCACCAAGGGCTTAAAAAGTGAAATTAGTATGCTTCAAGATGAAGTTGAAGCTCATTGTTGAATATGCATCACGTGTTTATGATCAAAACTGGTTGGCAAATCATCCACATTACATGCACCATCACAGCTTCTGAAGCATATAAATGTCTAGATATTCGTATAGAGGATGGAATTTGGGTGGTTCATATACCTACGTTTTGAGCACAATGGGTGCGGAGCGGGTAAACTTGCAACATAACATGAAAGTTATGCATGCCATGAGTTGAAAATGAATTTTAATGCGACCATGACTATGCTCTTTTATTGAGTATGAGGAAGATAAACCTTAACAAAGCCGCAATGGTTTTGTTCCTATATACATACGTACATGCATAGCAACAAATTAATAACAAAAAAGTTCAAGGATTATATGCTTTTCATTTAATCATGTGTATACGAGTATTATGTATTTCTATAGAAATTAATTCCCAACCTCTACTCTACTTGATTTTGTAGGGCGTTACATTCGATTTCAATCAAACTGTTGGCCAGATCGGATGATTCCCTTTTAAATGTTCATTCGGGTATGCTTTTATCTGAATGCGGCATCAGTGGAAATACGTCATCCACCTGTGATGTATATTGTTTCAAATATCGAACAGGCTGCAAGACTTCAACTCTCTTATCTACACCACTTATTATCCTAAAGATCGATTTGGCATTTGAGTTGTATCTACAAAAGTGAATTACAGCGGATTGAATTTCTAAATGGTTGGGTTAAAATGCTCGACTGGGTTGCACGTACTTGCTCATAGGTTATATCACATTGTATGTACAAGATTCTTAGTAGAAACGGCTAAATATATTTTAAAGTCTTTTTTTACTAAATTTTTTATACACAACATTTCTTTAATTTTTTTCTGAATAAAATTTGGTATGGTAATTTTATGTAATTAATTAATAATATAAGCTTAAAAATATAATTTAGAAAAAAAAAAATTTGCATACGGTTTTCGAAATATTTTTTTTTCCGTGGGTCTACGAGTGTGAGATTCTTACTGCACTAAAAACACCTCCTCCTCCCGATTGCAACTACATAAGTTGAAATTTATCTTGCAATTTATTTTTAACGAATTTAATTAACGTGTTGCAGGTAACTATCCGGTGAGATAGTTCCTGCTTATACCGCGATTTTAAAGCGGATTCTGGTTTAGTGCACCAGATCGGAAGGCTTAGTCCTTCGCAGGCGGCGTACTAAATCCGCCTCATCGATAATTTCGATTATAGTACTATTGCAGTGTTGTAATAGCCGTTTTCTATGATTTCGAGCAAAATTTTGTATTTCATTGCGAACAGTGGGAATCCCAAAATCTCTGTGGAGATCTTCGATTCTAATGTACCAAGGTGCGCTTACAAATGATCTTAGGAGTTAATTTTCAAATGTTTGTAAGGTATTTAAATTAGAATCTCGCGTATAACCCCAGAGTTGTATACAGTAAGTCCAGACTGGCTTAAGCACCTGCCTGTACAAAATTAGCTTGTTTTCGATACTGAGCTTAGAGTGTTTCCCGAGCAACCAGTACATATCTCTGAGTTTATTATTTAACTCTTCGCATTTCTTTTTAACATGCGGTTTCCATTTTAATTTCGCGTCTAGAGTCATTCCGAGATATTTTGCTTCATTAGCAAATGGAACTTGAACCGCATTAACAAATACCCGCAATCTATTAATTTTTTTATACAATATCCGCCATGTTTTTGTCCATTCACTGACATTATTCAGAGCTTTTTGTAATCTAGTCGTAGCATCATTAATCGTTTGGCTCACTGCTAGTATTGCAGTGTCGTCAACAAACGTGGCTACGATAGTGTCTTCTGTTTGAGGTATATCACGTGAAAATAATAGGTAAAATATTGGACCTAAGACACTTCCTTGTGGTACCCCAGCCACTATAACTTTGAGATCCAAGTAATCGTTTCCATGCCCTACTCTAAAAAGTCTATTCTCTAGATATGCTTCTAGAAGCGTATAAAGTGCTTTAGGCAGAATTTGTCTTAATTTAAAATTTAGGCCTTCGTGCCACACCTTATCAAAAGCTTGCGACACGTCTAGGAAGACCACCGCACAAATTTTCTTTTCTTCAAGAGTTTTCTCAATGACGTCAGTGATCCTATGCACTTGGTCAATTGTAGAATGCTTGCTTCTAAATCCGAACTGATGTTCATGTATTAGGCGCTTTTCTTCTATTATTGGCTGCAGGCGCATAAGTAATATTCTTTCAAAGACCTTAGATATTTTTTTGATTTCTTATCAGGTGATGGTTTTCCTGGTTTGAGAATCATTATAATTTCCGCAACCTTCCATTGGCTCGGAAAGTACTTTAGCCTTAGAGTGGCATTTATTAGATAAAGAAGATTAATTAACCCTTTGCGAGGAAGCATTTTGAGAACTTCGGCCGTAAGTAGGTCATATCCCGGAGCTTTCTTATACTTAAGCTTTCTTATTTCTCTACTTAATTCGGCAAGGGTAACATTTCTTGTAATGTAATTTTCGCTTGAGTTAGAACTTATATTTAAATTTTCGTTGAGTACTTGCCCATTAAAAGGTTTAAATGTTTTCTCCAGGTAATCCGCGAAAACGTTTGCTTTCTCTTTGTCGCTTTATGCTCATTTGTTTTGATCATTCTTAATCGGAGGCGCTGGGAGCTTTGGTTTCTTCGTTACTTTAACAGCTTTCCAGAGTGAGTAGTTGGATTCTTTTCCTGCTGTCAAGCTTTCAATATAATTTCCAACTTTAGAATTTTTGAATTCTACTATCGTCTTTTTTAGTAAATTACACAATCGATTTAAATTTACCTTGTGTTGAGGAGCTCGAGTTTGCTGCCATTTCTTACGTGATTTTCGTTTCTCTTTTACTAAATCTTGTATTTCCTGCGGATATTTTAGGTTTTTAAAGCGCGGCATTTCTCTTTGGTACGGGGTGTTCTTCCATGCGGCTTGTTGTACGATATTGACGAAGTTATCTACTGCGTCTTCAAGTTCGAAAGGCGTTTGTAGTGAAACCCTTAATTCAACGTTATCCTCTATATCTTTCTTAAAACCTTCCCAGTTCGTTTTCCCATTGGTTAGCGTGGGTGGTTTATCATTTTTAACAAGATTTTCGCTCATAGTGAGAATAGCAGCAGAATGATCTGAGAAAAGAGCAAAGCTTTCTGTTATGCTAATTTTATTTGAGGGTATTCCTTTGACCACAAAAAAATCAATAAGTCGGGTTGCCAGTCGAATGAAAATCGCAATTATTTTCCCTTTTCCCTTTTGGGAAATACGTCTAGATTTCCAAAAGCTGTGCTTCCCATTAAAGTCAACATCAAGGATACAATTTTGTTTAAGTAACTTTAGCACGTTCATAAATTCATTCGTTTCAATTTTACATCGTGGAGGACAGTATATGGAAGATACATTCAGTACAGCATTCTGAGTTCTAACCTGTACACCGATTAATTCCATTAATTCCGCCTCTATTTTCGGGCCTATCGTGTGCTCGATGCATTCTTTTATAAGTAATGTATGTATGTACTTTATGAGTGGTGATGATAGGTAAGGTTAGTGTGCTGGTCGTATGTGGTTGCTGAATCGGTAGTCACGGTGGTGAGTAGGGTACGATACGTCCGCGGCGCGATCGGTGAGAGATGCTGTAACGCTTCTCTTCAACATCCCATTCATCTTGCATTGTCTTGAGAGTATTTGGAATGCTAGTGGTGCTTGGCGGTTTTGGCTGCACTTCTTTATTTCTGACACAAGCATTCCATATTGCGAACACAAAGGTTGCACTCTCGATCGGTATGCGGAAGGTGGTGAGTTCAAAAGAGTTACTCTTAACTTTTTTTGAAATAAAATAAATGTAGATATACAGTAGAATCTCGAAAACATGAACGGTTCTATGAGATGAATAGTTCGGAAATATGAAAGTTTTATTCCACCAAGGATAATAAAAAAAAAAAAAAAAAAAAAAAGGATGAACTTATTGAAATTTGGGCACTTGAAAAGATGAACGTTCTATTTCCAATTTATTATTTATTCAATTTTTTTTGCCTTCAATTCTTCCTGTTATATTTAAGTCACGGTGCATATTTACTTTCGGGCGTGTTTTAACGTTTAAATGTTTTGCTATTTGTTCTTCTTCTTCAACTAAAATTTGATGCTTAGAAAGATGAAAATTCGAAAACATGAACGGGGTCTCTTTTATATCTGTTCATCTATCTGAGATTCTACTCTATGTACTTTCAGAACAAAATAAAATCAGCTACGTCATAAATTCAAAATGCAGAAAAAAAATCCCTTTCAAAAGTTCATAAAAATTACAGTCACTTTGTGCGATATTGTCAACAAACTAGCAATTTAGTATAAAATAAGTTTCAATTTACGACCAATAAATCCACCACCCATCCAAATATGCAAATCAAATTTTATTAATTGCAAATTGAGATAAGGCTTGCAATAAAAAAAAACTACTAATATACGATTAGTTTTTTGCAATTTGCAATATTGATGGCAATGTTGTTTTATTTCGTTAAAATTATTGAACGACTTTTTAATATCAATATCATCATTTCAGTCAGTTTTGCGAATTGCGAACAAAAAGTCTTGAATTCGTAAATTCTGAGCTAGTGATAAAATCTTTATTTTACATGTTTTTTGTGGTACACTTTTCGCGGCACACAAAAACCGAAGGGCCATAAATTACATATTAAACGAAAGAATTTTGTACATAGATGTGCAGAATGCCAAAATTATTTAAATTACTGCACAGAAATTGTTTAAAACAATAAATAAAAATGCAAAAAAATACACACATACACTAGAGACATCTGTTGCTGAAAAAAGAAAATGGTTTGTGCATTGCATTGTTTAATGAATTATATAAAAGGAATTAGAAATTGCATACTCTTGAGTGTTCGTTGCATACTTATTTATTGAATTGCGTTAGTGCTATAGGGCAATACTAGGATGGTGAACAGCTGAGTACAGGAAAGTGGTGGAAAAGTGTAAATAAATATTTAATTTCTAATGAAAACGTATGTACAACTGGAACAAAGACCGTCATAATAAATTTAGAAAATAATTAAGTTTCATTTTCGAAGTTAGTATAATTGAATTTATACAAATTAAAACAATCATTATTTATTTCATATGTAGTGGCATTTCATAAGAGGTAAAGTGTGGTGAAAATAGGAGGTGTGTGAAGGTGCCCATCTCTAAATCCAGTGTTTTGGGTTATTTTGAAATTTCTTGATTTTTTTTAAGGTATTTTGGTTTAGCATGGAAATAATGAAACATTGACAACTAGATATGGACTGCTAGTTGTGATTCAATTCCATACAATATTTGCAAAAAATATATGGTTCCCTGCTTTCAGTGACTATTTCAGGCCAAGCGGCGAAAAGAAAAAACAAATTGAGCATCTTCTGTTGTCGGTATTACAACTTTCTACAAATTTTAGGCAAAGAAACAAGAGCTATCTATTGGCACATAGTTTACAAGAAACCCTGCCATCTAGTGTTTGTTAGAAAGTTAACAATTTTATGTAGTGCTGGGGGACAATAATAAAAAATCCTTTTTCTTTCAGCTTATATCTCAAAGATTGATTTAAAATTACATTCGACGTGACAAATAAAATTTAAACTTATAGTACGCAGTATTTTGTGTTAAATTCTATAAAATTTATTCGTTTCGTTTTTATCATATTTTTTTTCATATTGTACAAAAAATAACCATACTCTGGCAGACGTTTTTTAAATTCATAGTTATATGTGATTTAAAAATCTTAATAATTGTAAAAGTATGATTTAAAAAAGAAAATAAATTAAATTATCTATCTATCTTATTTTTTCGTCGAAAATTTGAAACAAAAAATGAAATGAAATTTTAACTTATATTACGCAGTGTGCGTTAAATTTTATTCGTTTAGTCGAAAAGTAAAAAAAACTAAATTAATATTTGATCTAGCTTTAATAGTATTTCGTTCATCCGCAAAGAACAATAATATAGCTGCTTATTGTTTTCTGTAGAAAATAGAGAAAAGGAAATTTTTGGATTCGTGTAGGGATTTCCTTGAAAAAAAAAAATCCCTTAAGCACTGGTTTGACTTGATAATATTCTTAACTACCGCAAGGACTGAAATGGCCGCTGGTGATTCTTTTTTCAAAAGGAACCATCGTGAAGTTGGCTCCTAGCAGTTCATATCTAGTATGTCAATGTAATAAAAGGTGCAAGAGTAAGAACCAGGAACATTTGTTGTTGTACAAAAATTGTTAATGTGTCAAAAATGTGTATAGGTTTGAAAGTTTGTGTACCATTAACTGTTTTCCTTTGTTTGGACTCCACGATTGAGTGCTTAGTAGATACTTCTCATTGCATTCAACAATTTAAAAAAATCATAATTTCTCTGTCTTTTATTGAATGATAAAGAATTAAATAAATAAATTGGCACTCGAATTACGAGAGCTGGGTCGGCTAGTTTCACTTAATCTGCTCTAAAAATTCTTTCAGTGTACTACGCTCTTGTAATTAATTGAAATATGTTGTCGCTAGAGCGACCTTCCAAAGTAAAGCTTCCGCGACGTCATGCGATATTATGCATCTGGACAAGAGCTGACATTTGGATCAACATATTTGTCAGTTTTTGACATTAGTTGCAACTTACTGTCAGCTTCAAACAATGACGGGTCAAATCTTTCCCTCACACCTGCCACTTACTCAAACAGCAGTAAAACTGCACACCTAGTTTCAAACAATATTTGTATTTTCGCTTGAAGCCCCGATGGTTATCATACAAAGCAAATTAAGCTAAAACATATTATTTCGCGTAAGCATTCATGCTCTCCTGCTGTGTATATTTATTTATACAAGACAACCTCCTTTTTCAGAACGCGCAAACGTGTCATTATAGTGGTCAGACTCACTCACCTAACCTATATTTCCCAGAATGTGGCACGATGGCATGGCGCTCTGATCAACGCTAACCTACAACCATCATCATCATCTTGTTCATCAGAACCGACAACAACAACAGCTCAGTCCAAATGAGTAAACGAGCTCAAAAAGTAATAAAATTAAAATAAAATGTTGCCTTATGTCGCTTCGCGCACTGCCCCCTCGTTCAGATCCGAATGACCAGGAAGCGGCAAAAAGGAGAAACACATAATACAAACGATACGACTCCCCATCTCTTCCCATGTCACATCTTTCTTATTTGAAGAATTGGAAATTATATTCCCGTACTATGCATATGCATGTCCATGTGTTGTACATTAGTGGGTCTTCTTCTTTGAAATAAAGAAGCACCGCTCCATGCATCCAAGAATTATATGTCGCCTTAATCACAGGTTGATATTTGGTTTAATGCGAGCGTGGGGCAGAAGTTGATTGTCGACTTTGGGATTGGGGTAAACTGAAGTCTATAGTCACGTGCCTCGTGCGTAGTCAAAAAGAAACTAAGCCCGCCGCCGACCATCAATTTCAAACACAATTAGCGCGTAGATGGAAATTCCGAAACAAAGATGGTTGTCTACTGTCTTGACGAGGAGTGTAAAAAAACAAGGTAATAGAACTTAAAAAAAAAAATACCTAAGCGTATATCTTATCGTAATACAACGCAAACGACCTTTTTCATCTTACATCTTACAGGAAATTAATAGCCCCAATGTTGATGTAACGAAGGTCAGAAATAGACATGTACCTACCTTTCCACAAGTTACCAACCTACTCTTAAAAAAAACCTCTAAAAGTTTCGAAAGGAAAAAGATTGATAAGTGCCTCATGTCTTACGCAACTATTTAATATATCAGATACACCATATTTTCTGTTTAATATTTGGGAGGGGAATTATTCGGAATGATTTTAAGTGTTTTAAAATAATTATATATAATTACAGGCCTCATTTGAAAGTTGTTTTACAAAGGCTTTTAGATGCGTAAATCGGTGTTGATTTTATTGATTTCAACTGGAAGCAGTAGGATAATTATGAGAGATGCTGCAATACTCACAATCAGGGCCGTCGAGATAAAATGTGGGCCTGGGGTAGTCATAAAATAGTTAAACCACCAAATTCCGTAAAGACCAACAATGAAATTGGAAGGACATTTAAGAGAAACATTCATCATTTTTTTGTTTAATTAGGTATTCGAGCACGCAAGGGGTTATGACTACCCTTAAAATGTTTAAACTGAGGGGGAGCGATTATGAAAATGGGAATGTATTTAATAGGAGATACTCATGCACATTGGTTTTAAATATTTGAATATCGCAATGGGAGGCAAAAATAGTTTCGGATAAAGAAGGAACCCCTATACTTGGCGGTACGTCCGAAGTTGGGATCAAGGGTTAATTTATGAGCATTCCTAGTAGCGCGAGTATTACGGTTGAATTGTCTTAGGGGGTAAGCAAATGGCTATACAAAATATCGATAGAGCAATGAAAGGCATGAAACTATAATTGTTAAAGCTATTTTTTGGATTCTATCCTAAGCCTCTTAAGTGAGTTATGGGTCAAAACCCCTTTAGTGCGCGCATCATTATAAAAAAAAATCTGTCCAGATATGAAAGTTGTACTCAAGCTTTGGACGAATTTAGGCCTTATAGATTACAGCCAAATCAGAAGGGGACAAATATTTCTTACATAGTCTCAAGAAACCCAAACGCGTTGCAGCTTGTTTTTGGCGACATCGAATATGTTGTCAGAGATGCACATACCGAGAACTGAAAGTTGTTCGGTTTCTTCGATGCAAGCACGGCTCATGAACAACGGCATTGAGGGAGGGTCCCGCTTTAACGATCAAAGGCAGCTTTGGGTTTTAAGAGCATTTAATTCTATACAGCTTTTTATTTCCCATTGGGCAATGATTGTCATACGCTGCCGTTCAAGTTCCACATCTGAAGGACATGGGTGTGAATCTAAAAACAAATATGAAAAGTTGAGCGAAGCAGTATAATAGATTAGGAATTTCAGACAAAAGATCATTGATGAAAATGATAAACAGAGTTGGAGACAGAACTGGGCCCTGCGGCACACCAGCATTTATCTTATAAATATCAGACTTAAAACCGTCCAATACGATTTGTATTGAGCGGTCCGGAAGGTCAATTCTAATCCAACGAAGAAGAGATACATCGATACCAAATGCACGCATTTTCGATAAGAGAGCCTGATGCCAAACTCTATCAAATGCTTTTGTAATATCAGGCGCAATAATCTTACTTTAGCTCAAGAAGCTTTCGTTCTTCAAGATATTTCTTAAGCTGACTATTGATCAGCGTTTTCATGATCTTGGAAAGAAGGGAAGTAAGTGCGATTGGACGGTAGTTAGATGGTGAGGAAGATTCGCCTTTTTACTACTCGGAAAGAGACAAGTAGAGTAGGACAGATGATAAAGCTTATGCAGTGGTTCTTCCAGCGTTGAAGAAAACCTCTTCAGATCGATGGGAGGGATAATATTCGGTCAGCTGATTTCTGTATATCGAGGTCTATAAGGACTCAAGCAACTACACGAGTGCAAAAGAAGATACGTTCAATGAAATTACCTGCGCACAAATTGGCTTTTTCACGAGAGCTGACAAAAGCGGCATCATTAAAGCTTTGGAACCGATGATGAGGTTGAATTTCGAATGTTTCTTACAAATAATCAAACAGTTTTACTACCTTTGGAACATTGTAGTATTTTTTGCCTTAATTCTTTATTCTTTGAATGTGAACGCTCCAGTTCCAGCTAATTTTAAGTGTCTGTTTCACAATGTCTAAAAAAAATTCCAGACTTGGGAAAGAGTAGTACCAAAAGCACTATTTTGCATATAATTCAGCTCCGAATTGGGGAAAAATAAAGAAATATATATTATATATTTGTGCTTGCTATAGTAGATGCCTTAAGGCCAAGTTGTGCATTGGGAATAAAATCGAACTCGAGATTTTAATCAAACTTGACATTACGACGAGAGAGGACACCAACAAAGTGGTACCCGTGATTTTGTCTGTATGTCTTTAGAACGTTCTACAGGCCAAACGGCGGGACCGATTTTTTTTCAAACTCGGCACTTAAGCGTTTTACACTTAGTTAGTAGTAGGCACTTAGTTTGGGGGTGGCCGTGGGGCGATAGTTGTGTGTTCGCCTGTCAACCTCATGGTCACAGGTTCGATCCCTGCCGTAGTCTATGTCTTCTTATTTTTCCATTAAAAAACAATTCTAAAAAAAATAAATGTCATACAATGAGTTGCTGGTTTACTCATTACATGCTGTTTAGGCATAGAACTACCAACATGTGATTGAGTAAAAGTAGTATACCAATAAAAAAAAAAATGACAAAAAGAATAAAAAAATTAATGCGAATTATAAGGGACATCAATAAATAAGACACGGAAATTTCTCCGCATTAGTTCAGCCGCCATCCCTGGAGATAAAATCTTAGACAACAATCACCTACAGTCTCCGAATATCGAGCCACACATCTTTCCTATCATTCTTTCTCTTCCTTAACCTCACCCTCACGTCCGCGCTGTGTTGAAACATTTAAAGGGTATTCGTAATCCCTTGAACGCGTGTAGATTATAAAAAAAAAAAAAAAAAGCGTTTTAGGTGATTGCTCAAATAAAATTTTTGAATCGTTGTCTTAATAACAGTACTTGCCATACAAATTTTACTACCATCTTTATTATCTCTAAAACGGCTCTAACGATTTTGATAAAAAAGGTATGTGTTATGGTCTACATTTTGGCCAATTTTTGTTTACATATTTTGATATTAACGCCACATGTCATTCACCCATTTTTTTTTTATTTTCGACTTTCTAATAAACGGCTAAACTGATTTCGATCAAAAAATTTAAACAGGGAGCTCTTCGCATTCTTAATAATACTGAATTTCAAAATTTTCGAAAAATAGTTTTTTTTTGGATTTTTGAAAATTAAATATTTCGAAAACGATTTTTTTGGAAATTTTATTTTTAAGTTTATATTATTAAATATTTAAAATTGCCATCCCAATTTTTGTTGTAAAAAAAATGTAAGAAATTTTTTACATACTAAAATTAAGTAAAAATCGACTTTAAAAAATATTTAGCATTTTCTATTAAGGATCTTTTACATACAATGTGATCGAGCATAAGAGCAAGTACGTGCGATCCAGTCGCGTATTTTATTTTCTTAACCATAACAAAAGTATTCATTTCTGACTAAAAATATTGTTCATATAACAATTCGTTTATTATAATTTTTGATTTCTATTTTAAGAAATTCCCTCTTTACCCTTTTAAGTATTTCCTTATTCCTTGCCTGACAGTTGGTCTTTTGCCGTCATCCATTGTGATACCCTGGAGTAGTGTAACTCCCCTATAATAATATATATGATCCATTAAATGTGAAGCCATTTAGAGTCCTTGATAAAATTCAACAGACTGTTTCCTGAAACGTCTAATGGTTATTACAGGTTATCGAAAAAAATAGTTTCCTGGAAAAGTCCTTCTCAAGTGGCAAGTGGCTGGACAATGCCATATCAAGTATGATGTGCCCTCTCATGTGCCTCTTTGTCACAACATCCTCTGAACAGGAAATAATATTTGCAATAAAATGCAAGTATTTCTTGTTTAGTTAGATTACTTTTCTCCTCCTGTGTTCGTCAAAGCTTGGCCATAATTTGATGGTTGTGTCGCAGGCGTAGAGTAAGTTCCATCGTTCGTTATTTTTCACTATACTATTGCTCTCCTCTATTCCTTAAAATACTTTAGTAAAATGTTAAGAAAATAGTATGATACTAAACTGGTTTAAAATTAGCATACAATTTTTAGCCTAGTATCATACTAAAAATAATTTAACATATTACTAAATCGACTAAAATTTTGGGCTAATATGTTGAATTAGAAACATCGGTGGAAAATTTTGGACAATTTAGTAAGATGTTAAAGAGAGATTTATAGAAATTGACTAAATTCTAATCAGTTTACCATCAAACTATCTTAACATTTTACTAAAGATAGCATCATACTAAATCCAAATGACACTAAAATTTACAAACGTCAAAAAGTTATGTTTACTTAGTTCTTTGCACTCTTTTAGTATCGTTCAGCTGGAACTTATCAAGGAAATAGATTTGGTATGATTCTTAGTTAAAAAGTGCTTGAAATTAGAAACATTTAAATAAAGTTCATTAATATCTATTAAATTAAATTATTAAGTAATGTCATTTTTATACCCTAACATCAGACAGTTTGCACTGCCTTGTGTCAACATGATGGTTTCTCTCTGATTAGCAACTAAGGGATCAGTAACCTTAGACCTTCTTTTTTTTTAGCTGACCGAATTATTCCGAAACCAAGTCAACAACTTTTTAACGTCGTAAATTATGTCAACAAAAAAAAATCAAAACGTCGTTGCGAGTCGTTAAAAGGGCGCGCTCGATTTGCTTGAACAGAGTTGTAAATTTGCGTATGCCCGTTAAAGGCAGCTTCAAGTATACCGTATTGGTGATTGTTGTATGGCTGACTAGCTGCGTCGCCAAACATCATCCGCCATCGTAAATGCCGTGGCTGCCGCGCCACTGCCGCTGCCGCCATTCCGTGTCGTCGTCATCCGCATTCGACTGGCAGACATATTTCTCGAAGAGATCTGCGTAAAATTTGCGCCACCGCACGGTTCACAATTAATGCTTATACTCGTAATATAATGATAGGCGCAGGCGGAAATTTTTGTTTTTTTGTTTCATATGGCGCGTCGTCGAGAGGCGCGCGCGGGTGCGATTGGTATTCATCAGCAGAGGCAATTTACTGATGGCTATAGATTGTAATGTCTGAGCGGCTGGAGGCGGCACGGATCAGCGCGTGGTTCTGATTTGAACGCAAGTCATCGATGGCGTCGATGCTTATTGGAATAGGTAAGTTTCCTCATAAATTTCGAGGGGCATTCGCATTACGCTTGAATTGTCATTTGGGAAAGTGTCGTTTAACTTTCATTTAATCAATCTTGTTTCGACTTGAATGCTAATGTGACTTGAGGTCTTTTACTCATTCCCAATTACGAGTGGGAGCCATATGCGATTTAACAAAACAAAAATGTGTTGGAGTAGATTCACGTTTGTTGTTTGGATAAATAAAAGATTTTTGTTTGCGTCTTTGTTTTTAGTCGCCCAGTAGTCATGATTCAACCAATAATGGAACTGGAAGTAATAATGGTCATAGGGTTTTTCAAAATTAGAATTCGATTGTTTCCAGCTGATTTTTAAAATAGAGGCCTAGAACACAAAGTTGTTGTTTTCTCAAACTACGCGACTAAGATCTTACCTCTTGTTTTTACTGATTCCATATGCGTAATTTGATCTTGCCAACTTTTTTACTTTAAAATTTCATTTCCATTCCCAAAATCTGCAATAATTCTGTGAAATTACTTGGTATGTGTAAACATGTAAGCCTTCTGCAAGGGTAAAATTGAAAATTACGTTACAGAAGTAACGCACGCCATTTTGTTGAAGATGGTTGGGGAATTTGATAAGGTATTTTTTAAAAAGGTTCATGAATTTGGGACATTCCAAATCCCATTGACAAACATCCCTTACCAAATTCACCAATCATTTTAAACGATACACGAAGGAAATACACAAACAATTAACGTACAACTGAATCCGATTAGATTGCTATTACGCCTTACTATTTGAGCCTGTGATTTTTAAGCACGTGCCGAGATTGCAAAAAATTGCAGTTATCGTTTCTTCTTTTTTGTGCTTTTTCTTATTGTAAAGTTTAAGTGGAGTAAGCAAATCGGAGATATTATTCCTCTTACTAGGGCAAAGTTAACTTTTGTTAAAAATCGAATTCGTGTAAAAGTATTCTTGGAAACGAAAGGGAAACAAGAGAGAATCAGCACTTTAACATCTCAGACGTGTAAAAGCAGACTTACATAATTCCTTTATTTGGTTCTTTCGTCTGTCGTTTTTTCACAGATAGGGTGAGGGATGTAGAAATGTAGAGGGGACGAAGTAACGAAAACACAAATGAAAATTTCAAAAATGTTTCTATTTGAACTTCGACGTTTCTGAATTGCAAATCAGATCGACATTAAGATACAAAAATATGCAAAGAAATTGATTCTGTTTGTAAAATGTATAGGGTATCGCTTCCGTAAACTATAGTTGTAGCTTGACGTTTTTACCACACAAGCAAAATTGAACTAACAAAAATGATCCTTTTTGGACTTTATTAAAAGCAGCATCATAGTAATACCTTACATAAATTTGGTAGCCTTTGTCTGAAATATGTGGCCAACAGAAATTGTTTTTTGTAGAGGTTCGTGGGAAATAAGACTGACATAAACAAAGTTGAAAAAGTTTAAAATGTTGAAAAGAAAATTAATATTTTCGTTTAAAATATATGTGCATGTAGTACTTACTGTAACTAATATCGAACTCCTTACAATTAGCAATAGACTCAAAGGAAACCACCCTTTTCGTGATTTAATATAAATTCCACAATAACAGCAATAGTTCCATTTACTAGAAAAATGCTTTTGCCACACATGAAATCGATTCGTCTAGCTGGGGAAAAACTCGACAAAATATATAGGAATCAAACTTGCTAGTAAACTTCTATGGAATAACCATATCGAGGTAAATGTCGGGAAAGCCAGTAAAGATATGCAAGAGATTTCCAAGTAAAACACGAGACTTCAAACCAAATATCCTGAGATGGATGTATACCACGATTGTAAGGTCCATTCATTACCTATATGGGACACATCACACATGCCACAAAAGAGGATAGGAAATCACTAGAAAAAATACAAAGGCTGGCATCACTTCAACAATGAGTACTATCAACTTGACTCCATTGTACGTGGTAGTAGGAAACTCAACTTAGAGCGCCATATTGAGATTTGCGAAACGGGCAACTGGGACTGGGAATATGAAAGGTTCTATGGAAATATCCTTGTTTCTTAATTAATTCTTTAATATAATTTCAAGAGATGGCATGATCAATAACTTCAAGAAGAACTTCAGAACGGAGTTATGTTCCAAAAAAGAGTTTGTAGGTTAGAATTTTAACTACACTTTCAAAATAAATGCCATCAAGTGGTACATTGATGGAACGCTGGTGCAGGAGTTGTTGTGCCGAAAACCATGGCGCAGTCCACTAAACTTTGTCTCCGAAAAATATGCAGTACACGTGTTATGGGGAAGCTTTTTCAAAATCAGTAGCGCGTCGTATTTATGCACTATACTAAATGGAAAGAACATCTTCATAAAAAATGTTTGCCCGCCCGTAAATATATAAAATAATAAAACAAAATTTCATTGCATCTGACGCAGACCCAACGTCTTGCTCAACGCACATCTGAGTGTAGTGTGGACAAAATTGCTTTTGCTGTGGCCTGTGACTGCTGCTGCTATTCAATTCAACCCCCATTAGATATTGATGTGCTGTCAGAGTTACCTGTGTCCATTTGTTAACTCGTTCGGTTTTTTTTTTTTAATTTCTGTTGAGGTGCTTTTGATTTGAGAGCTTTACAAAAAGTTTTTAATGATGAGTGCTATCGTAGTGTTTTCATTTTTTTGGACTTATTTTAATGTGTGGAAAATACGTTTAAATACAGTTACAAAATTGTAGGCTTTTTTCTTTGAAGAAGAACAATATATGTAGATTTTCGTAGCACGCGGCTACGAAATATGAAATACATTATTTTTGTGTAAAGCATATCTTAAAATTTGTATTTTAACTCGTGTAGAGTGTGTTTTTTTTTAAGTTTTAACAATTAGTTAGAAATATCTTCGAGGATTTCAAAAGATTTAAGTTCCGAAAATAAAGAAATTGTTGACGCGACAAAAAAAATTCATACAAATTTGCAAAATAAGACACAAGTTGTGAGGCAAGTAGCTGATATTTTTCCTGTAGGTTAACGAATAAATGACAGACTTAACGAAAACAGTTTCAAAGGCTAAAGCTCGCCACCAAAGAAAAACAAATATGATAATGAATACATTTTTTATTTTTGCTTGATTTTTTATTTAAAAGGGATACAGCCTACTGGCGATACCCATCAAAAACGCATCTTTTATCTTATCTCGTTGCGGTGTGTAAAATATGAATGTGTTTTAATTTTAATAAATAAACCGATTAAATAAAAATTCCTATCTAAAAAAAGAGCGGTAACCCTACATACTATTGTTTCATAATTGGGTCCATTTAAGATACACACTACGAAAATCCTGTGGGAGCTTTATTGAGTGACAGATTGCACTGTAGCGAGAATGAGAGGCAAACCTCCTATCTTGTCTACACTGCCTATTTTTCTGGGACAAAGTATAACATTTTCCAGGCGGAGGTTAACGCAATAGGAAAATGGACAGACGGTAATCTCGAAAGAAACTAATTGGATATAAAACATTGCCATCATGTCGTGACTGAACTATCAGCTCAAAACTGTTATAGTAATCTGTGAGCAGCTGAATAGGCTGATAAAGTATAATAAAGTTTGACTATAGGAATCCAGTGCAACGAAGAAGCAAAATAGGAGCAACGTCATTTGGGACCAGAACCCTATTGCGGAATGGAAGAAAACGTGATCATAAAATGATCAGATCCGAAGAGGAGGACAAAATATCTCACATTTGGAATGAACTCACCAGGTTAATCCAGGCTAAACTACTACTTGGGAACTACAACGAAAAACGGGTTTTATCCTGTAAACCCAAGTAGAAACAAAATAAAGGTAATTCTTATTGTTTAGTTAAATTAAGGGTCTCCTCACTGGCCACTGTAAACTGAACAGGGACCTCAACATCCTAAGATTGGAGAGCAATGTTCTCTGTTAGTTTTAAGGAGTACGAAGAGACACCAGACCATTTACTAGGCACATAGTTGTAATGCCATCATTCACCAGAGACACAAATTTCTAATAGAGTAAAGGGAACTTTCCTGTTCCTCTATTAAAATACCACAAATAATAAAATGCTTAAAAGGAAATAATTTGGGAGACGTACTGTAACAAGAGCAGCCTCATCCAGTTTTTGTAGTGGATACAATGCTCGATTTTTCGAAGGCGTTGGATACAGTGGATCACTCTATTCTATGTTTAAAACTCTCATCTCTTTATCATTTCTCATCCTATGCAGTTCTTTTATTATCTTCGTATCTTTGTGATAGGAGACAAGCAGTTTCAGTTGGCAATAATATCTCAAGTTTCCTTCCGACCACTAGAGGAGTTCCTCAGGGCTCAATTTTAGGACCTCTTCTTTTTTCGCTATATATAAATGAGCTCCCCACTAAGATTTCAAGCTCCACCTCCATTCAAATTTATGCTGATGACGTACAATTGTACAAGAGCTGTTCCCTGGGACTTATAGAATAATAAATGAGGACTTAGACACAATCTCCCGCTGGTCTATGAATAATGGTTTGTTCCTAAATCCACTGAAATCCAAATGCATTGTCATTAGTAGAAAAGTTTTGAATATTGATTACTTTCCCAGCTGCAAGAAATCTTGGCATGTTATTTAATAATACTTTAAGTTGGGATATGCATATCAACTCTGCAGTCGGTAAGGCCTATGGCGTACTTCGAAGGTTATGGCCTTCGCAATATTACATCCCATTGAAAACACGTATGCATTTGGCTAAGCCGCTTGTTTTACCTACACTCACATACGGATGCAAGATATTTAGCAACTGTGATGTCATCAGCAGGAGAAAGCTTAATGTTTCATTCAACAATACCGTTCGTTATTTTTTTGAGTTGAGAAGATTTGATCATGTGTTATATTTTTTTTGAAAGCAATTATATAATATGTCCCTTGATCATCTTATGCGCTTTCTCAGATCATTCTGCTGTTATTCTCACTATGAGCGAAAATCTTGTTAAAAATGAAAAACCACCCACGCTAACCAATGGGAAAACCAACTTGGAAGGTTTTAAGAAAGATATAGAGGATAACGTCGAATTAAGGGTTTCACTACAAACGCCTCTCGAACTTGAAGACGCAGTAGATAACTTCGTCAATATCGTAAAACAAGCCGCTTGGAAAAACACTTACGAAATGGCAGCAAACTCGAGCTCCTCAACACAAGGTTAAATTTAAATCGCTTGTGTAATTTACTAAAAAAGACGATAAAAGAATTCAAAAATTCTGAAGTTGGAAATTATCTTGAGAGCTTGACAGCAGGAAACTGCTCATTGTGGAAAGCTGTTAAAGTAACGAAAAACCATACTCGCAGCGCCTCCGATTACGAATGATCAAAACGAATGGGCAAAAAGTTTTCTAGGATTACCTGGAGAACACATTTAAACCTTTTGATGGGCGAGTACAAAAAGAATTGCGAAGAGTTAAATAATAAACTCAGAGATATGTACTGGTTGCTCGGGAAACAATCTAAGCTCAGTATCGAAAATAAGCTAATTTTGCACAGGCCAGGTGCTTAAGCCTGTCTGGACTTACGGTATACAACTCTGGGGCTGTACGCGAGATTCTAATTTAAATACCTTACAAACATTTGAAAATAAACTCCTAAGATCATTTGTAAGCGCACCTTGGTACATTAGAAACGAAGATCTCCACAGAGATCTCGGGACTCCCACGGTTCGCGATGAAATAAAAATGTTTGCTCGAAATCATAGAAAACGGCTATTACAACACTGCAATAGTACTATAATCGAAATTATCGATGAGACTAATTTAGTACGCCGCATGCGAAGGACTAAGCCCTCCAATCTGGTGCACTTAACGCACACCGGATAGTTACCTGCAACACGTTAATTAAATTCGTTAAAATAAATTGCTAGATAAGTTTCAACTTAGTTGCAATCGGGTGGAGGAGGTGTTTTTAGTGCAGTAAGAATCTCACACTCCTATGAGCACGCGTTTTTCGGTCCTCATATAGCTTTTTGAAGGTTTTACACCTACCCACGGGGAAAAAAAATCGTATACGCTCTCGTACCCTTATATTACTGTTCAATGTTATCAGTTCAAAGCAACCCTGCAGTCTTTTCAATAGGTTACAGTTTGGTTAATCTAACAGATCTCAACAACTCATCCATCCTCGTTTTTCTTGTTTGGCATCAAGACGACAGTTTTTTGTAAATGCTACCCGATTGTGGAACTCCCTTGCTAGGCATTTAATGAGAGTGAGCGGCGAAGCACAGTTTCGAAGAGATCGCCTCACTTATTTTAAAAATTAATTCTGTTTTTTTTTTTAAATGGAGATATATTGTAACGTCATTGTAGAAGTTGTATATATAAATATCTTTTCTTACTAGTATCTTTTTTTTTTAATTTCTCTTTTTCCTATGAAATGTTAATTAATCTATAATATTAGTAACTTTTTTTGAAGCCAAATGTAAATAGTTTTCTTCATAGTATGAATATTTATTATTAGCCTTTCGCTAGCTTATAAGAAGCATATTCTTAATGTGTGGGCATACAATTAATAAACTAAACTACAATAGTTCTCAAGGTAGCAGTGCAACAATACCCAACTTTATTCATTCATTCATTTATTTATTCATCTTTTCTACGAATGGCCTAATATTTTTTTTGTCAGAAATACGTCAAAACATACATAATTGGAATAATTAGACAAACAATTTGACATTAAAAACCTATACACATTTTTTCAATTCGGAAGTTATTGAATTTGTGGAGTTTGTTTTGTAGTTTTTATAATACAACTTCTATATACTACTGAAATTAATCAGCCAATTAGAAGGCTTATCTTTATTTCATAGGACTTGTTGAATCATTGATTCAAAATAACTTTTAACGACCTTTAGTCCAAACAATTTTCGCGATTGAAGCGTGGTCTCGTGGTAATATTTTCATAGACTACCATTAACATTATATTTATGTAAGTTCGAACTGATCGAACATTCCAGGTAATGTTGGCCACATTTCCTAATTTATATTCTAACGTGTCCGTTACGAGTTCTCTAAAATATTTCATTAATTTTTATAAAACCTAATTTAACTCACACGACGATTTAAGTTTCAAGCTTTACTCCTGGACGACGACTACTATGGCAGCATGATCTCCAGAATGTCCTTAACCGATTTTTAAATGTACCTTCTTAAGTATGATTGTTTATCCATAGGACTCTCTATTTTGATTTAAAATTGAAACAAAAAAAAACTAAACTTTAAACATACCTCGCTAACAGAAACGAAGCCATAATTAATTTTGACTGTGAATTAATTGAATAATCCCTTCACTCTTCACAGTTTTAACTGAAATTTCATTCAAGTTGCTACGTTCCCTGAAGTGAAACCCCTGCATTGGCGATAGTGAATATAATGGTGAACCTCTATCTCAAACAGTGCCGATACCATAAAACTACGAATTGTGAAATACGATATCACATCAAATAAGGGTTCGTCAAAGAAGACAAAACACAACTTCAAGCTACGACTGATTGTTTCAATTGTTCAGTGCGTGACTGAATGACTGCACTCCTTTTTGTTCGTTCCTCCTTTTGCTGGATATCGCTGCGCTCCTGTCTTTGTTTGTCAATTTCGAGTTGATGTGTACCTATCAATCATGATGTTTTACTCACCAGGGCTAGACTGTGTTGTACACATAAAGGCCCTTAGCAAAAAGAATCCCCAGAAGTCAGTTTTTCAGAATATTTTGTTCGTACCTCTATTGTTAGGTTAACCTAAAAAAGTTATCCCTATTACGATTTTGAATATTATCAATTGATAATAATTGACAACAATTGATTTTTTGTTTTATTTTGAAACTAATCTTTTTATCAATTGATAGTTGACAATCATAAAGTCTGTTCCTGTTTGGAAGTTGTCTGTTTTTGGGGATAAAACTGTTGAAATGTGTATCAATTTTTAAATGCCAAATACGATACTCAACTAGGGTTGCCGCATACCAATGATAAATTTTAATCAAAAATCGCAAACCGGGCAAATAAATGGTAACCACAGTCAATCATAGTCAAAGCAGCTAACGCTTAATATTTGCTTCGATAGAACATTTTCTATTAAATTTGCGGTAGATAAAATTTTTCAGCTGCCATCTGTTGCCTTCGATATTTTCTCAACAACGTTCTTATATCAAAATTTAGACAAGATTTTAAGCAATATTTTTAGAGAAAAGTTGAACTTAGATAGAATTTAGCCAAATAATCTTACTAGTTTTTAGCAAAACAAAAACGTAACAACAATTATTTATAAAATAGACATTAAGCGAGTTCAGAAAACTAAGATTCATATATTTTGCTCCGTTAAAAATTGAGGAATCCAATCCAAAATTTGTTTTTCTCAGAATTTGACAGCAGTATTGAGAAATGTTTGTTAAATTTTTGTTCATACGAAAGATTGCTGCGATCTGTGATCTATTGAATTATGAAACCCAATCGTGTTCTGTCAAAAGTCACTACAAGAAATATATAATTGTCAAAACTTAATTTTATTTTTCAAAATCAGTTGTAAAAAATTATAGGTAAAATACTAAAAAATATTTGAATAGCAAAACCAAAATAAAAATTAAGGAAACACTTGGGCAACTCTGACTCAATAGCTTTTTTCGTATTTTTTGAGTCAAACTGTCATTTGCCATTTTTTGAATTTCTCCAACTGTCACATGTCAACTGTGACATTTGACATTACAACCAGAAATAGCCATAAGAAATTTCTTGGAGCAAAAACTGACAAGGAGGGTAAAATCTTTTCTCTCTCATGAGCACTCTCTTTTCCTTTTAGAAACGTCAAGATTTGTACTGTGGTTCCATATAAAGCCAACTCTATATATTAAAAAATAATGTAAGGAGAGAGGATACATTTTTAGCGAAAATTGGCTTCCGGAAATTACGCCAGATTTTTTTTTTGGATCAAATTCCAGAATTTTTTTCTGGCTTAAAATTGCATAAAGGAAAATAAGCCAGATATACTGGAAATTATAACAGATAGGTGTGGAAAAAGAGCCGGAAAGCAAAATGGAAATTTAGGCAGAAAATTAGTATATTCTGGCCTAATTTTCAAATATCGTTTTGGAAGAAAGGCCATAAAATGTTTTACCCCCAGTTTCAAAGTGCGAGTTTAAACTCCACTTTTGGTTTAATCTTCAGATCTTCAATTAATTCGGTTTTACAGTGTCCTTTAAAACTTGAACTAAGTTCAATTTGTAGTTTAAGTTAACCGAGATTATTCTGCCGTTTAAACTTCAGTTCAGCGTTTGTATTGTTTTTTGCTTTCAGAAAAAATTATGAACAAAACAAAATTGTGTATTCAAATGTTATCGAGTTGTTATAGTGATTTTGAATATTATTTTATTTATTATTCTCGTTGTTTCGCTTTTTTGTTGTATCAGAGAGAGAAAGGGAGGACGAGGCAAGCAAAATGGTGCCAACTATTTTTCATAAAATGTAGTTAAACGAAGTTCAACTGATCTGAAGATGAGATTTCACTGTGAAACCGGACGAATTAAACTAAAAATTTAAACTCCGTTTAAGGTTCAGTTGATCTTAAGTTTAATCTCGCACTTAAGGTTAAGGTTTTTCAAACAAATGAAGGGGGTGGGTTGCGCGTCCGTTCGGGGCAGGGCCACATGCCATATTGTGAAATCTTTATTCAAAACATAAAATAGATTTTAAATGTTAACAACAAATTTTAAAAAGCTAGAAAAAAAATCGGGCTTTTTTTAAGTCTTTTTTGCAATTAGGTCCACGGCGTATAAAAAGATCGGCGCGTAAGGGGGACTGGTTCCCTCTACAACCCCCCTGCTTGGTCTTATATACGTGTACTACGCACCCCAAATCCTATATTGGGGTTAGAGTTTTGTACGCCGAATTTTCTTCGGTGTTTTTTTTGAATCTTAATGGAAAAAACGCCAGATTTTTTTTTTGGAAAAAAGGCCAGAAATTTAGGACAAAATATCAGAAAACTTCGGTTTTTTTTTTCCTAGAAAAAAAGGCCTGAATTTTGTATGAAGAATTTTCAGACGCTTTTTCCAAGAAAAAATTCTGGCGTAATTTCCGGGAGCCGCGAGAATTATGACGCGTATGACCCATGCAATCAAGGCACTACTTAAAGTGTCAATTTTTTGAATTAAGTAATTTTTTTTTATAATCTTACACGCGCTCAAGGGATTATGATTACCCTTTTTATATGTTTTTTAGCACAGCGCGGGCTTCATGTGAAAGGAGAGAAAGAAGGATATGAAAGATGTGTGGCGCGAGCTGGTTGTTGTCTCAGATTTATCTCCAGGGATGGCGGCTGAACTAATGCAGAGAAAATAACTGTGTCTTATTTATTTATGTCTCTTATAATTCGCAGTATTTTATTTATTTCGTTGTCATATTTTATGGCTATACTAGTTTCCTTAATCACATGTTGTTAGTGTTATGCCTGAACAGCATGCAATGAGTAAACCAGGAACTCATTTTATGACAATTTTTAGAATTGATTTTTAATGGAAAATAAGACGACATAGACAACGGCAGGAATCGAACCTGCGACCACGAGGTTGACAGGCGAGCACACAACTATCGCGCCACGGCCACCCCCAAATGGATTTTTTTTTAATAATTTTACTTGCCATATTTTGTTGTTATTTTTTTGCACTTTTTTTAAAAGTCGACTCTTATATATACTAATAGGAAACAACGTAAATCATAATATCAACCAATTTTCTGAGGGTCCACCAGGGGCTCAGAGTAAATGCATTAATGCGGCCCTGTGAACTTTGGCAGTCAGGCGCATGGTTCCAAAAGAGTACCCTCTCCACTTTTGTTTGGATTAAGAGAAACCCCAAGACTTCCCTATGTTATTGTTACACAATACAAACTTCCTGTTGTGGTATTTTGGCTCAATTTCGGGTCGATCCATTTCTTCTTATCTACGAAAACAATGTTAAAGACAAAGTATATATGGGAGTGCAGAGGTGGCAGGCTACACCTTTTTTCTGTGGAAGAAGATGACGATGATGATGTTGATTATGGCGACGACAACAGCGGCTAATTGAAATTCCTGCCTAAGCATAGCTGCATGAAATACATTAATGGCACTCACTGCTGAGTGAGCGCAAAATCTAAGCGACTGCGCCTTGGTTTCAAGACTTACCGCATATTGTACCAGTACTACATCAGTTATATGTACCTTACCTACCTACTCATAAAATTGTCTATGCAAATCATTGCCGCCAAGCAACCTGAGCGGTATATAGGTATATCTATGTGCATTGAAAGCATTTCTTTGGGAAACTAGGAAAGAGGTGTGTCCAGGTAACAACCACCACCTTTACCTCTGGCATTCCACCTCCATTTCTTCCTTTTTGGTTGATCCTTTTCTTGGATCTCCGTGCGCACATAGTGCATAAAGGAATGCACCTCTTGTTTTGAAAAGCAGAGGTCATTATATCTCTTGCAGATATGAATCGGGACAAATGGATTTATGAAAGGTACGAGTATAGATCCCGCTCCGGCCAGCCGCCCGTTTTCCAGTATTCCTTCGCACGAAAGCATTAGCATATTATTTCGAAGAAGACGATGATCAAAAATGCAGACCGCGCAGTCTGTCATCATCATGTCACTGCAATTTAGTATTATTATTGCGGTACCATCATGTCCACATTACAGTTAATTTGTCCAAGAATTGAGGGCATTATAAGTAGTGTTCTGTCACTTTACCGCCAATCTTGTTTTATCTCATAAATGTCGACGACGTTACGGAATCATTTAAACAAAAGAACACACCATGCTTCCTTTTGCTCGGAATTTAATTATCGCTTCGGTTGGACTATCGGAATATTGATCGATTGTTATTAACCGCACGCATGGTTTGGTTAATAGTGTTCTTTTTTTTCTGTAAGCCTCTTATTGCATCGTTGGTCTTATTCATCGTTCGGTATAATTGTTTTATGGTCAGTTTGATAGATTTCTATAGTAGATACAGCGTTCAGTTCATTTTTATCGATTTTTTCTTGTACATAATTGCATATCGTGAATGCAATGAAGGGGAACGCAAAACTATTTCCGCTTTAATAAAGCTTATTCAAAGAAAGGGGTTTAAGTTCCGGTTTTTGTACATCTGTATACCTAGGAACATTTGGTTTTTCCAATAGCGGTACTTTGGCATTAGAATTTTCATTTCTTTCGCAGAACAGTTTCAATGATGAGGGATTTTAATTGGACTTCCTTGTTATCATTTTAGCGAAAAAGAACAAGAATTTGGTAGGGCTCCAAAGTGGACTGCCAGGTCGCCTTTCGTCAGCTGTGTGATTTTTGTGTTACATGAGTAGGGTATGTGCATAAAATGAAGTCAATTAACCCTGGGAACAAACATAGGATTATCAGGAGTTGCAATTAAAAAAATAAATAAAATCTTAAATTTCAAGTTGCATATTTTTTTTTTTTCTTATTTAGATGTAGTCGGCTTAGTCGCATAAGTGTGCGGCGTGTGCATTAACAGGCATTTTAATGTTGCGACAATCATCAACAAAATGGAGATTTTGATTTAATGGTATTTTTGATATATTTGGAGTGTTCACTCAGATGGAAATGCAGCTGTTCTATTCTTAAGACTGATAAGTCGCGCGACGTAAATCGCATGTGGGTTACTATAGTCTAAACGTGTATCATCCTATTATGTGGTCACTGTATATACAGTTAGTTAAAGTTAATTTAATTTTTTGTACAGGGAGTTTTTTTTGTAGCTGCATGGGAAATTTCGATGGTTGTTGTCTATGGTTTGACAGTTGAGACTGTCGAACTCTGTTGACATTTCTGTTCAGATCGGTTTTGCAATTCATTATAAATTGCTTAACGCCGGAACAACGCTTCCGAATTGTGGAAATAAATTTACTTTGAAAAAAAAAAATAAATCTGTTTACGAAGTTCACGAAGAAAATACTTCGTCCATTTTAGTGTCAATATAATCGACCAAACAATTGAACAAATTGATCATAAAGCAGAACAATTTATTGCTGATGTGCAACAGGCTGCAGAAGAAAGTACTCCAACTACTTCAAACGCGAGAGAAAAAGAAATAAAATATCCTGTCGAAATAAAGGAGCTAATATTGGAAAAAAGAAGAGAATCGAAGAAAGTGGCAAACTACAAGATTCCCTGGTGATAAGGCACTTTTTAACCGTCTTAACAACGAATTAAAAAAAAAGAATCTTTGAGTTCAAAAATGATTCACTTAGTAGATTCCTGAAAAATCTGACGACGGATGCTTCTTCCGAATACTCCTTATGAAAAGCAGCTAAGCGCCTAAAAAGACCTCAGACACAAAACCCGCAAGTAAAATCTGAAGATGGTAAATGGATCGCAAACAAAAGGCTGATATCTTCGGTGAACATCTCGCGAATGTTTTTAAGCCATTCCCAGCAAACACAGCTACAGATCTGTTACAGTTTGTTGATAGAAACGACGAATGTGAAATATCTTTTGTCACACTCAAAGAAGTCAGAAGCATGTATCAACATAAGTTGTCTAACAAAAAATCACCAGGGTACGATCTAATAACTGCTCAGGTTTTGAAAGAAATGCCATCAGTAGCCTTCAAGAAACTCCAATTTATAATTAACGCATGCCTTAAACTAAGATATGTTCCACATTATTGGAAAATTGCAGAAGTCATTGTTATACCTAAACAAGGTAAGCGACGAACAGAAGTAACATCTTACAGATCAATATCGCTTATACCAATCATGGCAAAAGTTTTTGATAAACTGCTACTGAAAAGGCTTAACAAAATAACAGAAGAAAGAAGACTAATTCCGAGCCATCAGTTTGGATTTAGAAATAAACATTCCACGATAGATCAGGTTCATCGAATTACGGATGTCGTGGAAAAGGCACTTGAGGAAAAACAAGTATGCTCGGCTATATTCTTAGATGTTGCTCAAGCCTTTGACAAGGTTTGGCTCTTGGGCCTTGAGTACAAACTGCATAGGGACCTTCCCAGGCAGTACTACCAAACACTGAAATCCTACGTTACTAACCGACTCTTTAGAGTACGGTACGACCAAAATTACTCGGAACTAAAGAAAATTGAAGCCGGTGTACCACTAGGAAGTGTCCCAGGACCAACCCTGTATCTGTTATATATAAGGGATATTCCAGTGGAAATCAACGCTATCACGGCCTCCTTTGCTGATGATACGGCAATATTGGTGCCAGATAAATCCGTTACGAAGGCTACACTAAAATTGCAAAAAGCTGTCGATAAAGTTAGTGATTGGACGCAGAAATGGCGAATCAAATTAAACGTCTGCAATCATTAAACAATTATCAAACTCTAAAAATTCAGGAATATCGTTAACGAAAAAGATTAAAAAGTAGGGACCCCAGATGACTACCCTGAGGAAGTCCCGACAATATATCAATCAAAAAAGATTGATCATTTGCGATTTTTACAACTTGTTTTCGATTCAATAAATAAGATTCTAACCATTTAAGAAAACCAAGCTCCAAACCCAATCTCTCAAATTTTTTAATAAGAAGTTTATGATAAACTCTATCAAACGCTTTAACGAAATCTGTATACAAGACATCAACCTGCATTTTATTCTCCAAAGAATAGAGACAGAAATTTGAAAAAAGACATAAATTAGTTGCAGTCGACCGACCACTACAAAAACCATCCTGCATTGGTGTTATAATTTCTTTAACGCCAAATTTGAGACTATCGTATACCAATTTTTCAAATAATCTTGGAGTATAGTACGCGCGATCCAGAAGTGTAATCCTTAGGTTCGTTTTCGAAATAATGAAGCCTTTTTTGGGATAGAAAAGATTTTAGGGAGAATCTAGGGAATCACCTTGAGCTTCAGCGGTTAGGATGGCTATACAGACTACAGATAGACTGAAAGTACCGACGATGTTCTCTATTATCATACCTTAAAATTTAGTCGAAATCTTGAGGTCGTTTTTTTTCCAAACGTAAATCTTGCCCTAGATATATCGCAATCGCAAATAAAACAGCGGTCGAGGCTTAAAATAATGATGACAAAACTGAGTTAAACACATTTTTAACCCACAGCACAAAATTAAAAAAAAAAACTTTTAAAACATCGTCAAATTCAATAAGGAGGAAATCTAATATTTCAATTTTCTGTGTAGCACACTCGTAAAACTTTAATTATCATAAGGATCATTATCGTAAATAAAGACAAAAAAAGAAAGTATCCCTTTTATATCCAAAACTGTGTGTTGGGCATGAAACATCCATCCCAAAGCTAAAGGTAGACACTTAAGTGCGCTCTCAAAGCAAATCCATGTAACATAATAACTTTCTGATGCTAACCCAGACAGAAAGATCACGCAAATGAGATACATAACCAGACTCCAACCAAAGTTCTTACTACTCTCTACAACCGCCAAGCACACCTTTTGTACAAAACACTGTTGGCGTATGATTAATTCCATGTCCTTTTTTTTAACAGTGACTTTAAAGGGAAATCCTTTCGCAGTCACTACATTAATACACACGCATACCTCAAGGGAATATGCTAAGTATAATGTAAACATGCCTCCTCATGGCCATCAAAGTTCACCCATTAAACCATCATAATTATTCTCTTCTGAGAAAAAAAAACATACCTAGTTGCTGTGAGGTTATTTTGCAAGACACAAAAAAAAAACGTCCTTGAACACATTGACGACCATTACGACGATATTCCCTGTTCGAAGAAGCCAAAGAACAAGCAAATCTCATAATCATTACTGTCATAAATTATTGCGTCTATATGATCAACATAATAGAGGTGAGATGAGCGGTCGCGTAATATGGCTTTACGATGAAACCCTCGTTAATGTTATGTCAAGGTATCATGGAGAGGGGGATTTAAATTCGTTAACACTATAAACAACTAGTTAAGAAGCCCTCTTTAACCTACTCTATATATGTGCTATTTTACCTATACCTACGTAAGTCTGCCACCCATTTCGGTATTGTTTGCCTTGGTTTAGGGAAGCTAACCATATTCACTTACCCCATAATCAGAAGCCACTCTTGCTAATTGTTGATTGCATTATGGGGATAAAGAAACTAATCTCTGATTGTGTACTTGAACTGGATGTCGTCGGTCGTTTAAAGAAGTATGGGACCTTCGACCGATGACGGACGACAGACGGAGCATTGAAGAGGGCGCAGCGTTAAGTAAGTAAATAAGGTTTATGAGTTTTCTCGTAATTTGGCTTATTGATGGTTGAAAGCTCATGGAATTGACATACATTGTGCATTCATGCGAATATTCTTAATCCATCCCCGTGGTCATGGTGTTGGTTTAATGTATGAATGCTTCTTGTAAACTTTTGGTGGGTTTTGACAGGTTCATAGATTGATATTAACAATGTTTCAAAAATATCAAAACTTAAGAAAAGAAACAAAAACTACTGCTGCCTCCTGGCCTCTAAAAGGCCAATGCCCTAGAAACGGCAGTCGTGCAACCCCCTTAATCTCTATCACGTTAAATATTATTATTAATTAACACTTAATTTAAATTTAATTTTGATGGGGGCAAAACCCCCATTTATTTGGCTTAATACAAGCTATTTCCTTATTCTAACTTAAAAACTAAGAAACTTAATAGCTAAGGCCTAAATTAACTGGTTGGGGGCTTAGGAGACGAAGAGTTAGAATTGACATTCCTCAGCATTCGGGAGATGGGTTCATTGGAGCCATAAGAGGTTCGATGGGTGGAAAGATAGAAGAGGCGAGGATTACGAGTGTAAGTATTTAGAACGATGGATTCAATAAGGCCTGCGCAGTTAATGGCACCTGAGAAGATTCAATGAATGAAGAGATTGTCAAATATTTCTCTTCGATCTTTCAGGGTATTCAGGTTGAGAAATTTGATTCGGTCTTGATAAAGAGGTAATATTAAAGGATTACTGCATTTAAGACCTCGAAGAGCAAATCGAACGAAACGGCGTTGAATGCTCTCAATTCTGGCAATGTGCACTTGTTGGTAAGGCGACCAGGCAAAACAAGCGTACTCAAGAAGGGGACCAACAAATGATATGTAAAGGGATCGGATAACGTAGGGGTCTGCAAATTCCTTATACCATCGTTTCACGAAGCCAAGTGTTGAATTTGACTTGAGAATTATATCATCGATATGTTTGAGAAAATTCAGCTCATTGTCGCAAATAATCCCAAATCACCTGAACGGGGGAAATGGTTTGACTGTGTGGAAGATAGAGACGGGCAGGATATTTGATGCATTTACGTGAGAAGGTAATTGATTGGCACTTGGAAATATTAAGCTCCAAACAGTTTTTGGAGCACCATATTGACAAAATTGTCGAGATCCTGTTGTAAGTGGGAGGAGTCTTCAGAAAAAGAAATTACCTTGTAAAACTTAGTATCGTCTGCGTAGAGTGAGAGGGAGGAATGATAGATAGATAGATAGATATATATAATTTTATTTATTTTATTAAACAATTTTTACATGATATTATTACAAGAGTAAAATAAAATAAGTGGGCAATGGCATTGCTGTCTGCCTGAGGGAGGAATGTTTGACTATCATTTCAATGTCGTTGACACTTAGAATGAAGCGCAGAGGGCCTAAATGGCTGCCTTGGGGTACACCGGATGTATCTAAAAAACGGCGTGACAAGACGGATCTGAAACGAATGTTGTAAAAACGGGTTTCTAAATAGGAAGAAATCCATCTCAACAGAATCGGTTCAAAGCCGAGGGTGGAAAGTTTAAGAAGAATAAGTTTGTGGGAGATTTTATCGAAAGCTTTACTAAAATATGTTGAAATACCATCGACCTCTTTTCCATTCTCCTAGGCTGAGAGGGAAAATGAAACAAATTCAACTGAACCGCGACGAAACCGAGACCGAGACAAGTCCGAAATGAAATCTAAACGGGACCTAGATGCGAGTGGCACGAGAATGGGACAGAACCAGAAATATGAGATCCAGACTAGACAGAGATGAGGTCGAGCCGAGAGTGAATAAGAAAGCGAGCGAGATGATTCTCGATTAAGATAAGTTCGAGATGTGATCGAGACGAGGCTGAGAGCAAGACGGGACTAGCCCCAGACCAAGATGAGCTCTAGATGAGGCAGAGCTGAGACGAGACGGATTTTCTGAAAAAAATGGTCTTACGAATCGCCTTCCAACGTTTTTGACTCATACTGTCAGCAGGAAAATCTCGTGAATGAAAAGGCCGCTTATAGACCAAAATCATCGGTGTTCTGTTCCATAAAGGAAATAGAGTTTTGACGTTTTTTGTTTACTCAACGCACAAATGTCAAGTTCAACACATTCAACTCTAATACAATATGTCCCCAATTCTATTCAGCCAACGAATTTGATCCGGTTGGAGATCGTTGCTCAACGAACTCTTCAACAAGTGTACGGCTAGTGTACGAGCTAGTGTTTGTTCTTTGACAATGTTGATTCAACGTGTTGAGCAACATTTTCAGGATACTGCGTTGCACATTATTTTTTGTTGATCAACTTTTTTAATTTTGTCTGATGTTAATTGCGGTAGACGTAAAAATATTTGTTGTGCGTTGCCTTGGATGCGGAAAAATTTGGTTGCGTGCGTGAGTTAAACTATTGTGTTCATATCAACTTGAAAAATTGATTCACCCAGAATCTTCTTCTCTCTTTTTTTTGTAGTTCATTTTCCAATATTACTCGTATTAATAGGGCAGCCTAAGAGAAAACCATGCTTAATTCAAACAAAGTTTAATTTCAATAATTTTCACAAAAATGTGTGTGACACTTAAACTTAAAATGTGTACCGAACGAGAGTCAAAATTATGACATCAATACCTGAGTAGCTATATAAGGCATTTTAGTTTTTTAATCCAGAGCAGAGTCTGAGTTGTCAAAAATTTGTTTTTTTTTTTCACTCAGAGCTTCAGAGCTTCGAATGTGTGTTTCTTCTTTCGTTCTGAACCTGCTCAGGTCGCATTAGATATGCTCGGACATAATCGTCTGAGCATTCTGATATAATTGCTGAGCACACGAAATGCCATGTGCATCAAGAAAGAAAGTGTGAAGAAAAAAATATTCAGATACAATTTAAATGGCGGCCGAAGTTGGTCGCTTTTTGATTTTCTGTATGGGATGTGTATCTGTGTACAAAATAAGGATTGTTTTGTGTTGTATTGATTTTTATGGTTATTCTGGTTTGTCTTTGTGGAGTTCAAGTGTGTTTAACAAAAAAAAAGAAATCAGAGTGGAGCTCGATCTGTCCCGAAGAGGTTCAGAGCATACTCTATGAATCCATCTCTGTTGAGAGTTCTGTTCTGAACGAAATATAAAATACATCTATAATGCGTGCATTGAACGCATTCCCCAACGAGTGAGTCTTGGTTAGGCGTACAGCGTACTAAGGTATCAACACGCCCATCAGCTTGTTGAGCAACCATATCAAAAACGCAGTTGATCAACTTGAAAATCGAACGTGTTTATCAAGTAGCGAACGAGATAATTCAATACTTGAGTAAGCTTGTCATCGGCATAAGGCGACTACTGAAATTCGTCACTGTGACTGTGACAAAAGCTTCTTTTTGATATCACTATATGAAGCTACTTTAGCATACAGTATTTGCTTCCACAAACGCACGAGTTCGTGTCTTATTGATAGGTCCTGAGAATTTAATGCCCGCACTACCATCTTGTCATCTTTAACTCTCTTTGCACCACAAAGAACACTTTGAATGCAACAAAATCCCTTCTCTTCCTTAGGCAACCTGAGCGGTATACATATATAGCCAGGAGCTTAGCATCGGCATCCATATTTGTCTTGTTGCTCCTTTATGCATCTGACACATGATTTTTTTTCCCTTAAATAAGGAAGGATATTGCACAAATTCATAAAGCAAAATGATGAAAATCTGAAATTAACTTTAAATCTTAACTTGCGATATATGTACATATGTAGGGCAAATTTTCCATTGGGAAAAAAATTGAATTCGAGATCTGAATCAAAGTTGACATAACGATGATAGATAACACCAAACAAGTGGGTCCGGCAATTGCGTCTGCCTCTCTGTCTGTAGAACGATCTACAGCCTATACGGCTTAACCGATTTTGTTCAAACTTGGTGCTTAGGCGTTTTATGTTATTGTCCAAAATAGATTTTTCAATCGTTGTTTTAGCCCTAAAATTAAGGGTACTTGCCATACAAATTTTTCTACCAACTTAATTATCTCCAAAACGGCTCTAACGATTTTGATAAAAATTAGTGCGTGTACTAATTTGGGTATAGTCTACATTTTGTCGAACATTTTTTTTTGTTTAAATATTTTGCTATTAACGGTACCTGCCATACAGCCATTTTATTGATTTTCGACTTTCTCATAAACGGCTCAACTGCTTTCGATCAAAATTTTTATACAGAACATCCTTCGAATTCTTAATAAGACTGCATTTCAAAATTTTCAAAAAATTGTTTTTTTTGGATTTTTGAATTTGGATTTTTTTGACAATTCAATATTTCGAAAACAGGGTTGGACGATTTTTTCTGAAATTTTGTTTTTAAGTTTATATTATTAAATTTTTAAAATGTTCATTCCAATTTTTTTTAGAAAAAAATTAAGAATTTTTATGTAAAATTAAGTGAAAAACGACTTTAAAAATACATTTTTCTCTCAATAGAATTTTCTATTAAGACTCTTTTGCATATAATGTTTCGAACATAGAAGCAAGTCCGTGCGATCCAGTCGTGCATTTTATTTAAATTGTATCTGTAATATCATTAATATATTTTTAAATACTGAATACTCTTATATTTTATTATGTGCCCAATTATTGTTTTGTATACGATTTTTATTGGAATTTTTTTTTTGTATTTTCAGGCCGGGCCAGGACGGACAACCACACAAGAGGTAAATTTGTTTTATTTTTTTTTTTGTAGTTACGTCATCTCAAAAGTTACAGGCAGCAGTAAAATGATTTTTTTTCTAAACAAATTTCTTCTTCTGCGAAATTCTTCTTTTCAAAATTTTGGCAAATCTGTTATCTATAATTCAGCCCGTGTTTTGATTCTTAAATTCATATTCGAAAAAAAAGCAAGTGTTAACGTTTGTCACATTATCCTAATATTTTAAATGTGGCATTGCGTGTGTTTGGAACTTAATCGATAAATCAAACTGGAATGTCTGGAGCGATTTTAATGAAATTTGTGATTGAATAAGATTATATGATACTTTTTGTAAAGCACAATGGAGTTGTACAAATTACAAACTATCTTAGTTTTTTTCATAATTTGTGTAGTGAGTAAATAGTATGCATACAGTATGTATAAACCCCGATCAAAATTCAGTGGTTTGGCTTCCTAGACTACGACATGTATGTAACCTCAAGGGGACCCTTTTGCCCTTAGGTACAGTTTAAGATTCCATTACTACTAAAGTTTTTTTCTACTTCCTCGATTGTAGCTTCTAAAAATACTTATTTTTTCTTCATAAAAGCCACTGTTTCTCTTTCCAATCTGACTCAAGGAGCTGTAGGTCAAAAATGACAAGAACATTCGAGTTAAAATTTTTAGGTAATAGAGGTTTTTTTTCAAGCGGAACATAAATGATGACCAGATATACGCTTTGAAGAAGGAATACATAAGTTTTAGACACCTAATGTCGTTTTCGATTGGCTTTTCGGAGTGATCTTCTCTTTTTCTGCGCCAGCTAATTATGAAAATGTTTTCTTGACAAATTTACGACAACACAACTTGAACGCCTTCATCTAAAAAATGGCTTCTTCAACATTTATTACTTTACCGATTTAGTGACGCTTTATTGTCAACTTGTACGTTAAGTGCGATATGTCATTCATAAAACGAAATATTGGGTAGTATCATTTTGTAACTTATTCCTTCGCCGACCCACTGCAGAAGATGGCTTAGCAAATAAATAAAAAATTTACATTGACATTGACAATAGGATGTGTTAGAAATGGAGCGTGTTTCCATGTACATGGTTAGTAATGTGCAATACCACATTAATTCAAGAAGTTCTGTTATCAGATTGTAGAAAAATTACAAAAATTCAAATTGATTGTAGAAACCCACTGATAACTTCCATATTTCGATTGCATTACAAGCCGTTTTTTTAATAATAATCGATAGAATATGAGTCAGCATACTATAGACAAATTTGTCAAAATATAGTGATTATAAAATTATCACGGACAAGTTTGTGAAAATTGGCAAATCTGACAGTGACAAATTCCGTTGCTCTAAACTCACAATAATATTTATTTCAAATACCGTGCAATAGTGGCATTTTTTTTTTTTTTTTTATTCTTTAAGTCTTAAACAAAATATTATTAAATATTTATTTGTCAATATAAATCAAAATCATTATCAGAAAATAAATCATTCTCTTCAAAATTCAAATCTGACATATCTTTTACCGAAACATCTGCAGGAGTCTCTAATAAATTTACAACTTTAGCGGAAATGTTTGGCAACTTCTTTTTTGATGACTGTCGATAAGAGCGTATTACTGGATTTAAAGAAATAAGCAGCACAAATCTTCCATAGTTCTGTTCTGGATCCAGAGAGTTTTCTTATCCGACAAAATTTGCCGTCCTTGTTCCTTGCTTCTTGGGCTTCTTCTGTAAGATGACGAGTAGGAACTAATGCGTGCTTAATAATCTCCGATCCATGAGCTACTCTGCCCTATCGAGATAACTGTCGGAGCGGAATTTTCTCCGCAACGCATCCTCCCCAGAAATTCAATTTCAGTTCGTAGTAGCTTTCATCGGAAGAAATTTTAAAGAAATAATTATTGCGATGGATATAAATTTCAGGTAGAGATGTGTAACTGAACTGATATATCGAAAATGCGATATATTTTCTATAGTTTTGTGCACCTAGATCAGGATTTTGAGCATTTGTGGGCCGTATACTTCCATGCAGCGCTGTTTTGTTTGAATCTTCATTTTCCACTTTTAACGACACTGCATAGTTTTAAACGCGGTGGGTGTGGTAATGTGATGCTGAAGACGTTAGAGGCGGTGTCCTTGATAACTTTTCTTAACCATCTTACCTCTGCTTTGCATTGCTGAGATAATATCCGATTTGTTGGTTTTCCGAACGAAGTATCCGAAATGTAACTTAAATTTCGTGGAAACAGATAAACCACTTACGACAGGCCTCCCGACTAAGTACTTAGCTTCGATAAGGCTTCGGTAATTCATTGTAGCTTCGCTAAGACCTTACCGAAGCATTTAAGAAGTTTGAATGTTAAAAGACCTGATCTGCCGTAGTAATATCTAATCTATTATGACCTTATATAAATGTACGTAAGTTAAAACCATTATAAGAATTCTTTTGCTGGCTGTATTTACCTATTTAGTTCATAAGCCTGCAAGAGTCTCTCGTAAGGGTCATGATTAGTAAAAAGAAAACATGGGATGATACTGATCGTTGAATTTTTCTTTCCTTCTGCGCATTTACGACCCTTGATGACGAAAATATGGACAAAAAAAACTAACAAAAACAAATGGATAAACCCCTACACCAACAGAATTTAATAACATAAAAATTAAAGCAGAATACTTGTATACCTTAGCCTACCTCATTATCGGCCTGACAAATTGACCTTCATTCAATTTATTATTTCCATTATAGAGGAAACAAAATTATAAATATAAGTTGCCCTTCGCTCACCATCACTAATAAATTAAAGGTATACCTATCAAATATCAATTATTCATTCTTCGAAACTATAGTCCCATAAACATCTTCATCTTCACCTCATTTCAAGATATTCAATCTAAGACCTGTGAGATATTCTACCGCAAAATTATATTCGTTCTTCAAATAGAAAGATATTAAATTTATTTATTTTTATTGAAAAAAAAAAATGTGTAGGTGTATTTATACGCATACATGTGTGCAAAGTTCATATTATGTATACCTGTTGTTTACTTATTAAATCAGGCGATTGTGGTAAGTTTTTAATTAAAATAAAACTACATACATATGTACAACATACCAACGTATTAAACCTTTTACCTAACGTTTGTTCTGTACTTTTCTGGCATTTTTCTGTTAGCAAACAAAAAAAGTCGAATTCAATTCCCTAATTTTTTACTATTGCTATATAATACAGGGTGGCGCACGAATCGTGCTACAATAAGAAATTTAAATAACTTTTATTTTAATCGATGCATTTCATTAATTTTTTTTATTGGATTATAAGTTAAGTTTTAGTTTAAATAACTAATGGTTTTTAAAGATGATAGACCGCAAATGACCTCGAGGCTCATCCCCGCATATGCGGAACCTGATCAGAAAATTGTTCATTGCGGCCTGAAGTGTTGAAATGGGGATCGCCTCAATTATTCTCTTAATGGACTGCTTCAATTCAGTCAAATTCCTGGGTTTCGTTTTGTACACTACCTGCTTGACATAACCCTATCAAAAAAGGTCTGGTGCAGTCTGGTCAGGTGACCTTGGGGGCCAGCGGAAAGTGCAGTTTCTGGATATCAATTTGTTTGGGAATTTTCGTTGGAGCTCCGCCATAACTTGTGTGGATACGTGTGCACTTGCTCCAAATCCTGCTTAAAGGGATACGTCTTCGGCGAAGTTCTGGGTAAAAAAACTCCTTCAACATCTTTCAATAACGGTCCCCATTGACAGTTTGTGCTACACCGTTTTCTTCAAAGAAGTATGGCCCGACAATACACCTTGATGAAACTGCGCACCGCACAGTGACTCGTTCTGGGTGCATTTCCGTCTCATGGAGCATTTCTGGATTAGATTCATTCCATATACGGTCGTTTAAGTCAAAATGGACCTCATCAGACATGAACAAACAATTTATCAATGTGTTGCCTTCTTCGGCCATTGCAATCATTTTTGGCAAAATTCCAGGGGAACAGGCAAATCCTGAGGGTTTAACTTGCTTGTAATTTGGACTTTGTACGTGAACAAGTTTAAGTCATCATGAAGTATCCGTTTTAATGACCGTCTGCTAACTCCAATTTGGCCCGATAAGAGTCGAAAGACTTGGATTTGCCTATATTGCCGATGCAATAGCCACGATTGTATCCTGAACCCGATCATTGGGATCTCGATGATATGTTCTTCGTTCGATAATTACAGATTTGGCAAACATGCTCACCAGCCTCATAATTGTCCATCTACTCGGGGGAATACCGTCAAACTCCAGCCTATTCCCTTTGGCCGGAATTGACGGACTTCAAAGAATGGTATCGCTGCACTATCCAAATCCTTTTTTCAGTATCCCAATCATTTATTTTGATAAATCTAAATAGTAGCCTATAAAATAAAAAAAATAAGCCGATTACTCACACTGAAATAAAGTTATTACGTTTTATTTTTGTAGCACGATTCGTGCGCCACCCTGTATAAGGCAAGTTTTGCATTTGGAACAAAATCGAACTCGAGATTTTAATCAAACTTGACATTACACTGATGACAACACCAAAAAACTGGGTCCGCAATTTCGTCTGTCTGTAGATCGATCTACAACCTAAACGGCCGAAGCGATTTTCTTCAAAATTGGTATATACTTAAGCGTTTTAGGAGATTGTGTCAAATATATTTTTGAATCGTTGTCTAATCCTCAAAAATAACTGTAACGGTCTTAATTATATCGAAAAAGGCTCTAACAATTTTCATTAAAAAAGTATGTGCACTTCTTTAAGTATATAGTCTACATTGTGGCGAAAAAAAAGATTACATAATTTGCTATTAACGATACCTAACCATACAATCATTTTCGACTTTCTCATATATGGTTCCACGGATTTCGATCAAATTTTTTATAGGTGTCCTTCAATCTCTAAATAATACTGCATACTAAAATGTTCGGAAAATATTTTTTTTGTGAATTTTGAAAATTCAATATTTCGAAAACGGATGACGTTTTTTTTTCGACATTATATTTTTTTTTCTTAGAAAAAAATTAAAGAAATTTCTTATATAAAATTAAAAAAGCAAGTATGTGCGATCCTGTCCTGGATTTTATTATATTTAGTAAATATCGACCCATGTTAATAAATTAACCTACCTACTAATACATTTACAAGACAAACAAAATTTAACACGGTGCATCCTAGTTGCCATAAATTAATCAAAACATAGGTAGGTATACCTTCAACCACCTTCCTATTTATAATAATATGTTAATGTAAACTTGTACGAAAGATATTGTACCTATTGTGTTGAACATCTTTAAGATACACACTTAAATCCCAGTCTCGACTTTTTAAAATTGTTTTTTTGTCTCTTATTGCTCCCGAAATCTTTTACATTAATTTATACGTAATTCTTTGTATCACTTCGTCACCACATTTCCTTGAGTTTTATGTAAAATAGACAAAAATAAAAGGAGCGTCGGCTTCGACTATAAATACCACAACATAAAACTAAAAAAAAAAAGTAAACTAACCCTGGGTTGGGTTAAAAGCAAACGAAATCAAAAGGAAAATAAGGAACACACAAACAAAATGATTAAAGGCAGGTATATTTTATCGTTGCCGACTTGCCGTTGCCATCCCCGTCCAGTGTCGTTTAGTCATCATGCATCGTTGTCTTATCCAAGGAAAGGAATGCTAACCTCCAGCTAAAGGAATTTTGTGTTGGAGTAGGACCTGGACCTGGACCACGATAAAGCCGCCCCAGACCCGAATTAAGAGTTTATCTTTGTTTTAGGTTTCTATTAATTTTGTGTAATGGAATATGGAAACATAAAAACAAAGAAGCGGCCGGCGCGGCGCGGCGGTAATGGTCAAAGCTCAAAATCAAAACTCACAATGCAGCAGATATCCATTATAAATAATGGAGACGAAAGTATACAATAATTTACGAAAGTACAAGCGAAGAATCATCATGCAGTGTGGTAGAGAGAACTCGAGGTGAATTTAACTTTAAGAGAGTTCACAATACGTGATGTTAGTCTTGTTAGTGTGAGTTTTTGGCTGTCGCTGGCTGCGTGGAAAAATCAAAGTGTTGTTGAGATTTCATAAGCCCACACAAGAACAATACAGGGTGACCCTGTCATCTGAAGAAAACTGTATTTTTTTTAGAGTATATGTAAGTTGGCACAGTAGGTTAAAAATAGTTGTTAATTTTCAATGAAAGCACATGGGTGGCGCCCGGGTAGAGTCTTGTATGAAGCCTGATACTAAAGATTATATTTTAATAAATAAAGGTGTTGATACCCATTCGTATCTTAAAAGGACGTGAATTGGGATGTGCCGATAGTATGACAGGAAAGAGTAGAGATTATGCGGCCCCGTGGGGTTAGGGGGCGAATAACTGTTTTAAAACTGTTGTAAATAGCCATGTCTCTAGTCTCGTCCATCTCGAAAACTTTATATTAGAATACTAACAGTGGACGATGTAAATTCAATGATCAGCTATAATATTTTCAAGAATTGAATGAACATTTGAATTGATTGTAAAATTTTTCAAATCCTGCTTCATCCCATAGTGTATTCCTATTTATCTGTAAGAAAGCAGTCTAATCTTGAATGGTAAGTTACCAAATTTTCTTCCAAGATTAATTTTTGATCTTTTTCTGATCTTCATTATATATAAATGAACTTCCTTAAATAATTTCAGAAGCTACAATACAATCTTACGCGGATGACGTTTATTTATATAAAAGTTGTCCTCTCTTAAGAAATTCAGTCTCAGTCTTAATTCTTAAATGAAAAAATAAAAAATTAAATCATCCTTATTGCGATAGTCGTTCAACGCCATACCAAAACACGGCGCAAGAATTTGCCATTGCGTATGGCGTTGAACGCCAACTGACGTTTATGTTCATGTGGAATATATTCATTTAGTGACGTTTGTCGTAATTTCGTATTGCGTTAGTCGTTTTTAAAGCAAAAACGCCTGTTAAAACGCCAAATTTAGTCATTCACAACATTGCAAACGACAGAGCCAAAAATGTAATTTTTTTTCGTTTGTTTTATTAATTATAGGCAACAAAAAAATGTCTTAGGGTAAAAATAACAAATGAAAAACATGTTGAGCTCATGGAAGCACATTCAAAAAAAACCTAGACAACAATTTTAGAGGATGTGCGACAGAAGGCAACAAACAAAGTTGGAGTGGGAGTCCTTAGCTGAGGAATTAAATTGTATTGTACCACCAACACTAAATGCAACAAATCTTTAATTTCTTTTTATTTTTATTAAGTGTATATACATTTTGTGAGCATAATAATTACTAATCAGGCAAATCCATTAGATTTGTTTTGGATCGAATCCATTGCCTCTGCACAACTAAATCGTTTTTCCTTCGTTCTATCCCGTGCTCATTATTGTCACCGCTGCTTCATGAGAAATAGCTAGCCACACGTACCTACATTTTGTAGATTTTGCAAATTTTTCACAAAATAGTTAAGAACAAATTGTATGGAACTAAAACAACGATCGAACCGTCCTTTATTTAATTGCGAATTGCTGCAATTTCTTACTTAGGAAAAAACTTTAAGCTTTTAGTTTTATCTGTCCTATATCTACATTAATATTTAGGATCAAATATAAATAAATTTAAAATTACTTACGAACACTGTTCACTTATTTAAATTGCAATTAAGATTTATTTGCCAAAATATCAGCTGTTGTAGTGCATGTGGAATCTAAGAGCGACGAGGAAGCTGGCGTTTAGGTTACGCATTACCGATTTAAAAGCGACATGACTACAAAAACGACAATTGTCGATTAAGTGAAACAACTATCGCAATTAGGGTGAATTTAATATTTTTCTAAGAAAAATGGTGAATGTAAATGCATAATTATTTCAAAGAAACAGATTTTTTATACTTTCACCAAATTTTTCTCAATGGTATTTCTTTGGAGTATGTAGCAACCGTAAAAAAAATTAAGAATTGCTATTTAATATATCAAAAAATCTGTAGTTAAGGTCTATGGGGTGCTCGCTACGTACATTGTGTGAATGAGGAATTTGATAGAGTTTTTAGAGTAAATTAGTTGTAAGTTATTGATAATTAGGCTAGTTTTAAACATTTTTGTCTAGCTTTAAGATAGTTATAAGTTAAAATGAAATAAAAATGAATTAAAAAAAAAAAAAAAAAAAAAAAGAGTTTACTTTTCGAACCGCTCAATTCAAGTCGTATTGGTTGGTTTCAAGTCTGATATTCATAGATTAAATGTTGGTGTGCCCCAGTTCTCGGTTTTGTCTCTGACTCATTTTCATAAATGATTTCTTATCTGGAACTTCTAATCCATTAAATTGTTTTTTTGATGACAGTACTCTGAGCTTTTCATATTCGTTTTCAAACTCACCTCATTGTTCTTCGTATGTGGAAATACAATGGCAGTCTGTGCCCATTAATACTCATCTCGTTAGCATTATCCATTATGGAAAAAAACACGTAGAATTCAATGCTTCAAAAAATCAATGAGAGGTACTTGTATTGAAGAAACCTATCAGCTTACATTCCTTTATGTACATCATATTAATTTTTTGTGGAATGACCACATATTCGATGTTGCCAAAAATGTAGGTAAGTGGTTATGCGTTCTTCGAAGATGCAAGAAATTTACCTCCGCTTCTGACTTTGATGTAATATATAAATGCTTCATTCGTGCAAAAATCGAATGTAACTCTCACATTTGGACACGAGCTCCCAAAATTCATTTGAATCTTTTAGATGGAAATCAAAATAGAGCTCTAAGCTATCTTTTTTCTTTAGCGATATAGCCAGTGGCATTCCTCCTATTCAATGATTCAACCGCGTAATACTCGCGCTTCTATGGATGGATCAGTTTACCCTTGATCCCAACTTCGGACGTACTGTCAAAAACAGAGAATCTTTCTTTAGGCGTTCAACGCGAATGTGGAATACTTTACCCGGCTCTATTTTCCGCTCCCATTTTGATATCCAGAAAATCAAAACTAATTTGCATCGATATATCCTTTTAAATCCTTCCCTAACGCTCACACTGTTCTTGATTATTTCAAGGGTAGTCGAAACTCAATAGTTTGCGTTTTATATATTTTGAATCACGAATAACGTTTTAGTAAAAAAAATTTAAACAAAAACACATAAAATTCAACTGGAACAATTTAAAATGTATTTTTATTAACGTCTGGCTCACTGCGGAATCTGGGAACGAAATCCTAAACTAAAACCTTTCAAGATCTCTTAGTCCAATTATATTTAAGTATTCATGGTTATTGTCTGTTTCGTTAAGGAATGTGCAACTGTAGCATACTCTATGGAATTATAAAATTATTATTGAAGTCCATTTCCATGCAAAGTATTAAATGTATCTGTTAACGGATATCTAACACTGATGGGGAAAAATGTGTCATATATATAACTAGCCCACTATTATAAGAAACAAAAACCAATATTACACCTCACTCAAAACTACAATTATGCTCTCCCAAAAATCTGTGGATCACAAATATACAGAAACTGTGTAAGTATAGAAACTGTAAAGTATAGTATTGCTAAATATATATTGGTTTTAATTCCAGAATATGGTAATTTTCAAAAAGCTATATAGGATAATCACATTATAGGTCATTCATTTTTATGTTAAGGATAATGCAATATCATCAACGTAGTTGTGGTTGCTCTTAAGAAATAAATTTTAAAAATCCTCGTTGTTCAAAAACACTAAAAATCCTTGTTTAGGAAATTTAAATTTTGAAAACTTTTCCATAGCTTTCAGACCACCAGAAAAATAGGCGTGGTTCTCCTTAATTTTCGAACATTGTCTCGTACATTTAAGACGGTCTCCATTTCGGTATTGATATGACTTTGTAGTGGTTGAATTTATGATTCAGCGTGTTTTTTTTAAACTTCTGTAACCATTTTTGTTTGAAGGTCACGATATAAATCGCTATTTCTTACAGACCAAAAAGCATTTAATATTTTTGGAGAGGTTAAAAATTTGCGTTCTTTGCAATGCCTCGTAGTTGGATGCTATATGTCCGAACGGGTTTTCACAATTGCTTTTATAGCAATAGTCCAGTTGGGTTGTCAAAAAAAGGGCTGAAATAGAAAAAAATAATTCGTACAATTTTGTTTCACAGTTCGTTAGGGGGTTCAAAAGTAATCTAAATCTCGGTTTTCGGGAAAATCGCACTGGAGCTTCAGCAGCCATTTTGAATTAAATGAAAATTTTAATTTGGGCAATAACTTCGCTATTTTTGATTTTTGACAAAAATAATATAAGTGAAACTTGTAGGAAATTTAATTTTCTACAACTTTAGTCCTTATAGTTTGTTTCAAAAATGTTACCGTTCGCGAGATATTAATGAATAACTCTTTGGAGGTTGTGACCTCCCTATGGGACTATGAAATATTAATACGTACAATTTTCTCTTATAGTTTGTTGGGGGGTACATTACTAGTCTAAAAATCGATTTTCGGGAAATGACTACTAAAGTTTTAGTCGCCATTTTGAATTTAATGAAGAATTGCTAAACTTTTTTTTTAGTCATATACAACCCTTTAGCGCAACACCGTGGATGCTGAGTTGAAGTAGCGGCGTTTTTTTTTGAAAACACAAAACAGTTTTTTTCAGTAATATCCCGCGAACGGTAACTTTTTTGGAAAAAAATAGTAAAACTAAAGTTGTATATTTTTTGTGTTTGGAATTTGGTGGTAAATTTAAATAAGTCGAAAGTGATGGTTTTTAAAAAGGGTGGAGGCAGAGTTAGGGCAAATCAGCAATGGCATTTCAACAATGAAACATTGGAAGTTGTTCAAGAGTACAAATACCTCGGAGTCTGCTTTACAAAAAACCTCAATATGGAAAGGCACCTAACCAAAAAGCTCTTGAAAGCAAAAACAGCTATAAATGTAGCATGGAAACAATGCTTCAGCAATAAGGATATTGCACACAGCAGCAAATTTAGAGTTTTTAAAGCAGTTGCGGAATCGGTCCTGTTTTATGCAGTGCGCAGGTGTGGGGAGGAAAGAAATATGAGCAAGTGGAAAATCTCCTCAGATTTTATATTAAACAGATTTTTCGCCTTCCAGCAAACTCACCAAACTACATGATTATGTTGGAAACGGGCTTATCACCTTTGTTTATCAAAACGTTTAAACTTCAAGTCGATTACATCCTTAAAGTTTTAAATATGCCAGATGATCGTCTTCCAAAGAAAGTAGCTCTTCAAGCCATTCAAACCCAAACCGGATGGTTCAAGGATTGGATAGAATTAGCCGAGCAGGTGGACTTTGAGTTGAATTACAACGAATCTGATTCGTGGGAACCATCTCTATATAGTTTGATCGCCCGTTTGGACGAAGCCGCAAGGTAATCGTACATGGAGCAAGCAGCAGGATCACTGCACCGAACGTATTATAGTAGACTGGACTACAACCTTAACCAAAGAAACTATTTTCGCGACGATTATACAACAGAACAGATTTCTATCATGTTCCGGCTTAGAGGAGAGCTCCATAATTTGAATTATATACCACACCGCAAAGACTTACCGCTAATATGTAACCTTTGCAATATGGCTGAATGGGAGGATGTTTTCCACTTTCTTGGAAGGTGTGCAGTACTAAGAGAAACAAGAAGATACACGCGACTATCTTTCAGACGAAGCAATCTTGGGCCTCCTTCACGAAATAGATGTATATAAGTTATTGATGTATTGCAAAATAGCACTCAGGTACAAAAACCAAATATTAAATGAAGCGTTTTAGTATAAACTGTAACTTACTCTACTTTTATAAAGAAATAATTAGTTGTCAATCAGGCAGACGGCAATGCCATGTAATTTAGATTGTAATTAACAAAGTGTAATAATATTTTGTAAGAAATATAAAATCTAATCTAATTTAATCTATTTTTTGTGTCAGAAATCAAAATGGCTAAGTTATTGCCCATATTAAAATGTTCATTAAATTCAAAATGCCGGCTGAAGCTCCAGCGCGATTTTCCCGAAAACCGAGATTTAGAGTACTTATGACCCCCCCTAATGAACTGTGAAAGATAATTTACTAATTTATTTTTTTCTATTTCAAATGTTTAACCCGAGTTCTTTCCTAGTAACCAGTACCATTTTTCTGCAGGTACTTCAAGTCTAGTTATTTTCTTATCTTTTCTTTTTGATGTGCTCTTTCGATTTTAGCTTTGTGTTAATAAATTAAAAACTTTTAAATTTCGGGCTTATGTCCGATAAAACTGGATATACCTCACTATTCATGATTTTTGTAGTGATGAAGGTAAAAGTTCTCTACAACAAAGAGAACCACGCTTAAATAATTTTTTAAATCTTTTCATTTTGTAACGGATAACTAATACCTATAGCCACTCTTTGTATTTATATTTTAACGCGTCTGTTTTCACCTTGCTTTTCTTTAAACCATTTTTTTTAACTTTTTCCTATTTTCAAAAATAATATGGAATAGTCTTTAAGCGACCGACATAAAATAATATTTATCCAATTTATGATTACAACAATAAAATAGTTTGGCATTGATGTAAGAATTGAATTTAAAAAAGGTGAATATGTTTATTTCATTTTCTCTTAAGAAGTTAAGTAAATAAGAGTGGATTTTATAGAGTAAACGCTTAAGTTGTGTTGTGAGTTGAATTGTGGTGAAAGAAAACAGTTCTCACGAGTCTGGTGAAATGTATCTCCAACGTAAAGTAAAGGAATGTTATATGCTACCACTTAAGTACTGAACCCAGTCCCAGTGAAGAATGCCGTATAGCCGACTTGGAGTAAAACACAAACACATGACATTTTACTTGCTGGTTTCATTTTCCTCCTTCCACACAACTTTTAGTTACGAACTGAACCTCGAACTGTAATAACGTAACGACGCAGTGCGGTGAATGTGTCTTTATCTACAATCGTAATCTCTTTTCGTGTCGTTGTCGTCGGCGTCGTCTTCTGTCAAAGTTGTCGTGTTGCGACTTGCGAGTGTTGTAAAAGAGTATCTTTAAGTTTCATTCATGGGTATAAATGTTGTGCCAAACAAGTTTTTCTTTGCATTTTTCACGATAGTTAGCTGCTATAAGCTATAACATCTAGAAAACTTGCACATGAGTTTGCATGTGAACGTGTCGCCTAAAGATTTGAAATTTAAAAACACGAAAAACAGGAGCAACTTAAACCATCAGGAATGTTGGTTCACATGCAAAACTACCTAAGTTTTTCTTTAATCTTGACAAAACCTTGAAATTGTTGTTTTTTTTTTCTTTCGATTCTTATTTATTTAAATAAATTCGCGATGATTTTTATTTCCCCCATAAGTATGCCCCTAAATTTTATGTTTTTATCCACAAAGTGAATCTACAAAAAGTGCAATCCATGTTTTTTTTTTGAAAAAATAAAGTGAAAATTGCATACAATATATTTAATAAAGAAATTTACGGTTTTTTCTAGAAAATGTTTGTGTCCTTCGTTGAGAAAATGAAATTTGTGTTAATAAAAAATATCGGATACTAATTACTCAACCCTGAACTTTCAAGGAATTCCGTGGCATACTGCGTCAAATGCCAATGCATTTGTGTGTTTATTTAAGGAGACAACCGCTCACCTGAGCAAAAAAAGGATTAATTGAAAAGTTTGTTTTTTATTTTAATATTTTGTAAAGTTTTTCGGGCAAGGCTGCACAGGCCACAGTTGGATAAGGATGAATATTATAATTGCATCAAATTTGTTGTACCCCATAACCACTTTTGTAATTTTGGGAAAAAAAATGTGAAAGGAGTGTTTTATAGGCAAGGGCATGCACTATCAAGAGTGGCAGTGTCTGTCGATTCTAGAAAAGATAATCCTTAAGGTTTGGTCCCCAAAAGGGCTTCCAACAAGCCGTCCTTTTGCATCATTGTCTTTGTCTTTCTTTTTGTTTGGGTTCAACCACAAGTTTCTTTGCGCTGGAATTTCTTTATCTCTGTCAGTTTTGCTGATTTTATCCTAATTTATGCCTCAGCTGTCACTTTGTTTACTTTATCGGAGGCTTTTATTGTATGTGTCCAACAATAAGAATGAAGCAATAACATAAGGGTTTTTTTTGTATATTTTTTTCGGTCGATAAAAAAGTTGTGACAGGATTTACAAATAAACTTGAGGATGCTGCAAATTGATACAAAAGTATTACGTATGCCTTAAAAGAGGACATTTTTGGCAAAAAAAAAATGCCTTTCAATAGATAAGTTGAAATTGAAGAAAGAAAAACCAAGTTCTTTAAAATTCTTGATAACCTTCAATTTTATTCATTTTATGCTAATGTAATTAAATTTAAAACTCGCAACAAATTAAATAAGGGAGTGAATCCAATTTACACAATTTACTTATAATAGCTAGTTCTGCAGATGCTGAGTCTGGAATGCAGTCGACCTAGACTGGAACGTCGTGAGGCATCATTGAACCCGAAATCATTTTTTTCTGACTTTGTCTTGGAATATATTATCTATCTACAAATATATATAAAGACAGATATAACTAGGTATAATTTCCTTTTTACCTATGCACTTGATTAGGTAGGTCTAACGACATCTTGGGTAAAAAACATTCGATGAATTTCGAGTTAAGCCCAAATTACTTATTGTTTTGTTAAATATTTTTCATAAGTAAAGTAGGCACAATCAAAATAGCTGCTGAAATAAAATTACAGCACATCTTAATTAGGTTTTTTTTTTACTTAAAAGAGTATAGAGGTTCCCGGATAAGTGTAGGAAATTCAGATATTTTGTACGGGACCAAGAATATCTAGAAGAAGTGGAGAAGAAGTCGAGAAGCCAAAACAAACGAAGCGTATGTAAATAAACAACCATCAACAAAAAAATTAATGAGATACCTTTGAGAAAACAAATAAAAATAAAACGTAAAAGTGCAAAAATCCCATCCAAATTTGTATGGGAAAGTTCGGCCTTAAAGCCATAGGTTAATGACTTCGGGTAACATATTCTTAGGTCATATATTTTTTATTAAAAGAGTGTTTGATTTAAAAAAATGCCGCAAAATTGTAAACATTGTTCGTCTAAGGATTAAAACCGGCTCTAGTTAATGTAGTCGTTATATCTTTCTATTTCATAATTTTAAACACTTTAAACAACTCTTCTAATGATCATGGATTTCGGAACGTACGTAACGTAGCGAATTTAGCTTCAACCTTAGAAGCTAAAATATTAGGACCACGGTTGCCGTTTTGGTAGGATTCTACCAAACTTGGTTGGTTTTTTCAGCTCTGGTAGGTTGGTAGGTTTCAATTCAATTTGGTAGGTTTTTACGTAAAATATCAAAAACCAAACTTTTTAATAATGAATTTATTAATCCCTACATTATTTCTCAATAGAAGTACACTTGTAACTAGAGACTAATTGAATCAATTAATTGTGTAAATTAACCTGTCAAATTAAAATAATATGTATTCCATTTGGTTATTCAAGCTTTCTAATTTGTGAGAATACAAAAACATGGATAGGCATTTTATCAAAATAATTGAATAATTGGCGTTGAATATGAAATTAAAATTCCTTTAAGGATTTGTTATTAGAAAAAAACATTAAACCGATTACGAAATCCAGTTTGGGTCTGGAAAATCAAGGACTCCCATATTGCATTCAAACAGGTGTATTTCAAAAAATAAACTTGAACAATTTGTTCATTACAACTCCTCAAAGATTTTTATCAGATCATGAAGTATCCATTGTAACCTTGGTATCCGCTTTTGCATATTCATTTTATTACGCTACGATGGAAATTAATCAATTCTGGACCAATAATTGGCGAAGCTCAAAACGGACTTTCTAATATACGGCCCCACGGATTTCTAGCAAAGTTTTGTTTTGAAAACGGGTTTTGAATTATATTTTGGAATTTATATTGGTAAATGCTTATAATTGCCATACCAATATTTTTTTGTATAAAAATGTTTGTATATAACAGGTGTTTTTTTTAGACGTGTGGTTTTCAATCTGGCAATACTTTTTCCGAGTTGTTCTATTTGACAGCTGTCACTTGATTTATGCTCACTTCCAGTTTGGTTTGCCATTTCATATTGAATAGACTTACTCTTGAACAACGTTTGCAACTCGTGCAAGCTTATTACCCAAATAATGGTTCGGGAGACAGCATTTGGTTTCAACAAAACGGCGCTACATGTCATACAGCCAACGAAACAATCAATTTATTGAAGGAAGCTTTTGGTGAGCGGATTATCTCGCGTCGTGGGCATGTAGGGTGGCCCACGAATCATTATTATAATTTTGTATTTCGTATTATAAATGGCAAACCAAAATAAGTATAAATCAAGTGACAGCTGTCAAAAAGTTCAACTCCGAAAAAAGTATTGCCAGATTGAAAACCACACGTCTAAAAAAAATCACCCTTTATTTTTGTATACCTATATTTAACTGCTTATATATACTCAAAATCTTGTGGTATTGATTGATTATGTGGGTCGAACATAAGAGCAAGTTCGTGCGATCTAGTCGTGTATTTTATTTCTTAAATGCCTTAAATGCTTTATTAAAAAAGAACTCATATAAATCTTTGGTAGGTTTTTCATTGAGTTGGTAGGTTTTTTCGGAAAACTTGGTATTTTTTTTGTATTGACAGCGGCAACCGTGATTAGGACGTGTCAGTTTTGGAAAAAAAATTCGGCATTTTTTATAATAGTGTAAGCTCTCACAAACACAAATGCATATTCCAGCAGGGACGGAATGATTTTTGACGACAACTTGCTAGGGCGCCATGTTGTTATTTTCCGAATTTAATTTTGTTCTTTTTTATGGTGAGTCTCTAGGGCACCGAGAACATTTTATAATTATCCTCAGAATTTAGTTGTTTCAGTGGAATATTAAATATTTACCTAATTGTAAAATTGTAAAAGTCTGGTTTGTCGGCAGGAGTATACAAAATTTCGGAATTGGTCTGGTGGCTCTTGGTAATATTTGCGATGGTACGTGGTTGTTGACGCTCTTAATAATAATTTTAACTATCGAATCGTGGTCTACCACGGAGCTGTTTTGCGATGAGGAATTTTATAGTCTCAATGTCGAATTCGTTACTCTTTTGGAGAAAAATGTAGAGTGGTATCGCTTATGAGCCTTTGTATGCAGGATTATTTTAATAACAAAAATAATTTACTCATATACCTAAATTGCGCTTAACAAATAGTTGCGCCTTTACAATCACAAACAAAAAAATAAATCTTTGTTTCACAGAATCGCAGTTTGATAAAATTATATAAAAAAAAACATGTGCTAGTTTTCAATTAATTATATTATTTTTCCCAGCTCTATTTTAAGTTTAAATCATTTGAAACGTTCTACTTGAGTTCGAGTTGTGGTTAATTCATTCAATTCTTTGATAAAAATGTTATTACACTTACTTGTGGAAGGAAATCCTCGTATCCGACGTTCTCTGCCTTTTTATGCACAATTTCACGATGTATTTCATTAGGCGTTTTATTTTTTATTCACAGCAGAGTCTGATTTGTCAAAAAAATTGTTTGTGATTGTTTTTTCACTCAGAACATTCAGAGCTCCGAATGTTTTTTTTTTTTTGTAAGACCTAAGGTTTTTTAAATGCAACCTGAATTGCACGGTAGGAAAGAATTTTTTGTTGGCACAGTGGATTTGAGAACCAGGTATTGACTGTCTCATTTTAACCCATGGGCGGCGTGCAATTAAAATTGGATGTATAGAAAAGAATGCCCCTAGCGTGGGGATTGAACCCACACGTCTAAGTTAGCAATCAAGCACTTTATCCACTGTGCCTGTTGATTGAACATGTTCAGAGCGCAATCGATGTGTTCCGACATAATCGTCTAAGCATTTTGAGATTGCTGAGCATACGAAATGTAATTTGTGTAAAGGAAAATGTGAAGCAAGAAATTATCAGATAATTAAAATGGCGGAAGAAGTTCTTTTTTTGAATTTTTGTATCTGAGTCTATCTCTGTTCAAAATATAATGTTTTGTGTTGTATTGCTTTTTATGGTAAAACTGAAAATTTATTTTGGTTTGTGTGGTTCAAGTGTGTTTAAAAAACAAATCAGAGTGTTCAGAGCTTGTTCTGTTCGAAACAAATTGAGAGCATACTTTATGAGCTCAAACTCTGCTTAGAGCTCTGCTCTGATCTAAAAAATCCCAATTGTCTCAAATAGATTTTTAAATCTTTTTTTAGCCCCAACAATAACGTTACTTGCCATACAATTTTTTCTACCATCTTAATTATGTCGAAAACGGCTTTAACGATTTAGATAAAAAAAATATGTGCTCTACTTTAGGTCTAGCCTACATTAAGGTTTAACTTTTTTTTTTAAATATTTTGCTATTAACGGTACCTGCTATAGGTACAACCATTTTTTTTTTGGTTTTCGACTTTCGCTTAAACGGCTTCACGGATTTCTATCAATTTTTTTTATAGGAGGTCCTTCAAATTATAAACAATTCTGCATACCAAACTTTTTGAAAAATAGATTTGGGAAAAAAAAATAATAATTTTTTCTATACCAAATTTTTATTTAAATAAAAATTAAAGAAATTTTGTATATACAAAAAAAAAAACGACTTTAAAAATATATTTAGCTGTTTCTATTAAGGATCTTGTGCATACGATGTGATCGAACATAAGAGCAAGTACGTGCGATCCATTCGTTTATTTTATTTTAAATGCAACCTGAATTGCCCGGCACTAATTACAAAGATTAGAAAGACAGTCTCTTAATTTGGTATTACGTCATAAAGATTAAGATTTCGACAAAAGATTGTTGACAAAAATTGATTCCTTGTCGACTTTTGAAATATCAATTTCAAAGGTTCTTCGTTTTTCACATATTTTTTGTGTTGAATTATTTGTCGGCTTTTTTCAGATGGGCTGGTGCCGATTGCCCACAAGCTAAACCTATTCGAGGTAGAATATTTTTATCACTAATATCTTCGTCACTATATTGGATGATTCTCTATTTTGCGTCTAGATTTTGTCTGACGTTGTTTGTTTTTCAGCAGAATTGAGCAGTCAATCATGGAAATGGTGTTGGCTGCCTATTGCCTATCCCATTTAATTTGTCATTGATACACGTTTGCAAAGTACCTACTTGGAGTTGTGATTTATCAGTATATCAGTATATCAGTTTAAATTATCATAAGGTCTCAGAAATTGTCAGATTTATACCCTTTTGGTAAAACGATACATAAATATTTATGTTCAACTTAAAACGCTTATGGGCTACTATTTATCTTTGCCTTAATTTCTCTGAATAGTTCTTAAAAATTCTTAACACTAATTTTTAAATGATTTTAAATAGGACAGTTAACCCGAGCTTAAACCTGACATTTAAAAACATATGTAAACATATCGCTGTGCATGTTGAGGTAAAGGTATCCACAATCTCTTTGATTCGGCTAAATATTCGGGTTTCAAAAGTCTATTACTTTAGTTCTTATTTATGACTTATGAATCTTTGATAACATTCATATTTTGATTGCCTGTTTATTTTGTCACTATCGTCTAACAACAAAAAAGAGCGACTAAATTAAGGCATATATTTTTGTGGACTATCTCGATTGCCGTACACCTATGTATCATCCATCACTCACGAGAAAAAAAAAGTCTGAACCTTTTTCTAGTATAATATGAAAATATATAGTTTTTTTTTAAATCATAGCTCTTAACTCAAAAATAAACCCTTACGTGAACGATTTCAGATATAAAAAGATGTCTGATGTATTTGTTGTATAATGTATGCAATTTATCTTGAAACGTTCCTAGATACAAGACTTAAACTATTGGCTGAACTGTAAATGCATGTACAGCTTATAACTTATAAGTTTAAAATTATTGTTTTTTGAATGCCTAATTTCAAAGGTTATTTAAGTTAAATGAAAACTGACTTTCTTATGTATAAAACTTAAGGTATTGGACAAAGGATTGCTGTAAATCAATTTTTTTTTAACTCATCTCCAGGGACCGTACGAAAATGTGCTGAAGATAAATGGGGAAAATGCTCCCAGGGGATTATTAAAGTTTCGTTATCAATTTGGGATATCTAGAAGAGTAGAGCAAGGGAAGTTACATATAAAAACAAATGACCCTTGAGCAAAAGTGTTTTGACATTGGGTTTTACAAGAGTGATAGAGTTAACTATTTTTAGTTTGTTTTTCATAAAGTTACATAATACGTATCGTAGAAAAAAACTACTATGTATTCTAAGGCTACAGATTTGTTTTAAGGAAATATACTTATATATATAGAAACGGGGGTTAGTTTTTTTTTTTTAAGTACAATCGAAATTTTTTGTTTCTGAATTTATGAAGTTAAGTGCTTTGTCAAGAATTCATAACCAATAAAAAACATTGTCCGATTTGGTTCTTAATATAGACGTTAAGCTGGCTCACAGATACCGATTTAATGAGTTTAATATAAATATGTATTTGCTCATGCACGGTGTTACCAACAGAACAAAAATTCCTTAATAATTTTTGAGCATTCATTTGCACATAAATATTAATATAAAACATTTTGCTGGTCCAGAAAACTGAGAACTCTATTAAGAGTTCGACCTCTCCTCCTTAAGTAACTTATGATAACATTGTGGTCTTGACTTCAACCTTGGACATCTAGGTATCTATGAATCTGTAGATTTCCCCTGCATATATACTATTTATATTCTGTCAAGAAGTGTCAAAATACAAAATTAAAATGAGTGAATTCAGTGAGTTAAATATTAATACACACTGCGTTTACACTATTTAAGTAAATTGCTACTTATTTACACTTATATGTATCCAATGCGTAATTTAGCCAATTTCTATCATTGGAAACTTCATTAATTGAATTATAGAAACTTTGAAATGCACGTGTTGTAGACGATCCCATTGCATTCCACATACACATTTCATTCCATTGCATTCCACATAGACATTCCATCCTTCGGAATGGAAGCGGATCGTAAATGCTTTACATAAGTAAGTGAATAAAAATGCTAGTAAAGAATTAATGTCTTAGGTTAAGTTATGTTGAGGTGGCTGTCAGGAAAAAGGAACACTTAGACCTCAGATATGTCCATTGTGATACCACGTGAAGAGATATTAACTCTTAAATTAAACCATTTGGAGCCTTTAATGAAGCGATGTAGATGGAGAATCTCTATGTGTCTTAGAACACTGGGGTCGTCGAAGAAGTATTCTCCCAGGTGTAATTTACGTCCTTGGGCAAAAGCAGGAAATGAGCAAAGAAGATGGAGATAATCTCCTCTTCCTGCTCATCCATACAACTTCTGCAACAGCCATTAGAGAATACGTCAAGTCTTTCGGCGTCTATGCCAATTAAGCAGTGTCCAGTTATGACACCTATTAAAGAACAAAATTGTTTCCTGCTCAAACAAAGCAGATCTTTTGAGCGTCTTGGATCCCATGTTGGCCAGATCTGTTTGGTAGTCAGTCAAATAGTTTTCTTGTGTTTATTTGTTTGGCGTTTTGTTGGAACATAAGTTAACATGTAGCGATAGGCATACCGATTTCTTCCATTTTAGATAAAATTGGTATTTGGGTTGCATTTCTAGCGAGTTCATCGGCCTTGCAGTTTCCCAAAATATCCCTATGTCCCGGCACCCAAATCATGTGAATGTTAAACTGTTCCGCCATCTTCCTGAGAGATGATCGACAGTTGCGGGAATTCATGTCTTATAGTAATATTCGAAATGAGTCAAAAGAAATGAGGTGTTTTAAACAGTTTTTTGAGTTTGAAACATATTGAAGATGTATTGAACAAATATCGAGTGCCCTTATGACATGTTTGCCAATCTCGATGAATATTATCCTTTAAAAAAAGGGGTGTGTGCCAAAAAAAAAGTCAAGCGGTTAAATTATGGGTATAAAACAGATTAAACCAGCACTAGCCCAGCATCGTCAACAGCAAATGGATAGCTGACCAGCAAATATTTTTCAAACACATTTCTATCTGCCTCGAAATTTTAGGATTTTTGATAGTGAATCGTTTCAGTAATTTTAATTGTTTATTTTATAAAAATACTGTTTTCTATACTTTAAAGCTTGAGTAGGGTCCAGTTCGATCCATTAAGTATTTCGATTACTTCCTCCCTCAAAAGGATTGATTGGTTGAACTGATATCATCTTATTTCTTGGAGAATTGGGCATTTTGCTAAAAAGTGGGAGATGTCTTCTTTTTGTCAGTTTGATGGAAGACCTCCCTGCACGACCTGAAATTCAGGGGAAAAAAATCACTACTCAACTAGAATATGATATGTTTATTTGATGAATATTATAGTTCTCATTAAAGTAGTTCAGCTCATTCAAACTATGGTTCAGTTGACTGTAAATCAATCTGCAGCTTTTTCCCTAAATCCGTGGTGATTCTTCTCGTCTAACTTCCGAAGAATTTCGTCAAAGGCTATACTCCAATTGGATCGGTCTTCCCGTCTCAAAGACAGCTCTACTACTAATTCCTTTCCGTCTGTGGCCAGTTTTGCAGAAAGTTCGGTCTTATTGCAAGAAGTTGTCGGATCACTATTTTTGAGAGATGATAATCAGGGGGAGTTTTATTATTCTTTTAACGTACTGGACATGAAAACTGATGGTGTATAATCGCAGGAGGGCAATGCCGGTTTTGACATGCAACATGTAGGTTGGTGAATTGGCCGAGAGTCTTCCCACTTCTTTGTATTAGTCGTAACCCAATGCCTGTCATTCATAGCATAAAACTGATCTTCCTGTTGCTTCGAAAAACCTATATTTGACATTGAATGGGACATCTTTTTGATCAAGCACATTTTTCCAGGAGCCAGCTTAAATCTTTCTTTGGGGGTGGCCGTGGCGCGATAGTTATGTGTTCGCCTGTCAACCTCATGGTCACTGGTTCGATGCCTGCCGTAGTCTATGTCCTCTTATTTTTCCATTAAAAACCAATTCTAAAATAAATCTCATACAATGAGTTTCTCATCACATGCTGTTTAGACAAAGCACTAACAACATGTGATTGAGTGAAACTAGTAAACAGTTAAAATATGACAATGAATAAAAAATAATGCGAATTATAAGGGACATAGATAAATAAGACAAGGAAACTTCTCCGCATTAGTTCAGCCGCCATCCCTGGAGATAAAATCTGAGACAACAACCACCTTCAGTCTCAGAACATCGCGCCACACATCTTTCCTATCCTTCTTTTTCTTCCTTCACCTCACGCCCGCGCTGTATTGAAACATTTAAAGGGTAGTACAATTCCTTGAGCGGGTGTAGATTATAAAAACCAAAAAAAAAATTAACTTATTTTGGAGATGTAGCTTGAAATTCAACCTAGATGTAAGTGTGACTGCAAGATAATATCGGTACACTTTGACCACTTCAAGTTGGGCTGGTCCTAAATTCCAATTTTCATCCCTCCAATATCTACCGCTATTGTTTCGGAATACCATGAAATTGGACTTTGCTGACAGTATTCTTCAAGCCCGTTGATCCAAAAAGCGTTGCAGTTTTACAAGTATTCGAACTCTACAATTAAAGATCTTAACAAACCGATTTCGTGGCAGGATGTTCAACCGTGATTCAGGGTCGAAGTATTTATAATAGACAATTATACTTCAGTATATTAGAGCGAGGCCATACAATTTTAAAAAACTCTGACCGATAAAAACATTCTTCTCATGTGCTTAGATTTATCACATTTGATAATACCTTTTTTGAATGAAGAACCTTCTAACAAATATTTCATTTCTTTAAAGAAAGATTTTTATCAATTGAATTTAAAAAGAAAAAAAAAATAATCAATAAAACCTACAAGTTCGCATATCAAAACCCTCATCAGCTTAAGGCAAAATAAAATCAAAATAAATGAAAACTACATTAAGAAGAAGTAATAAAAGCCAAGCAAGCAATAAAAAATATATTTACATGGCTTATAGTAAAGGGCAAAATGCCAAACGAAATAAACATTTGTAAAGCCTCGGTAGGCTTAAACTTCATTAACAATTCCATCGTATATTATTTCTTTTTAAGAAAACCGATACTCCATAAAATCATGTCCTTAAAAAAAAACTCATCATACAAATTAATACTCCCATAATGCAAATTCATCCACAACATACAGATTTTAAATAAAAGATCTTAGGTCGTCAAATTTTGTGGATAAAAATAAAAAAAAAACACATCATCATATTACAGAATTAAATTTTGTCTATAAAAAAAATATCGTTCTACTGAACCTTAAATATTCTTCCTAAAAAAAACTAAGCCGATTATAGAATGTTAATATTGAATTTTAGTAAAGATTTCCTTCCAAAGCCGACAAAATAATCTCTTATTTTCTATTGTCAGTGCATATAAATTACTTCCGCATAACGTTTGCTGACCAAATCGTATTGGTGGGTCGGTTTTTGTATCTTCACCGTTGTCGAGTCCTTTTCTATTGTATGTTTATTTGAGTTGTTATTTAACCTTTGTCTATTTTATTCGAAATAAATTAAACATTAGGCAAACACAATCGAACGAACATGTATGAATTTATTTCTTATGTCGATCCTGTTGTTGTTTGTGTAGAGGGTTGGTCAGGCGGGAATTCAGAAATTCACTTTATAAAAGGATTTACGTTGCTTTTAAACTAAGTGTCTAATGTATCAATTGACAATTTCAGATTTTTCATTCAAATGGTAACAGAAACAAATTTCTATATATTCGCAGTCACTTTACACAAAACAGATTGTTTCAAAATACTGACAACTTGTTCCTAAAGTAGTTGCTATGCAAAAGAAGTCTCGTTGTTATGTTGCAAACGGGTGTTCATGTTTTCTTAAAGTGTGTCCACACCAAAGAAACTTTTTGGAAACATTTCATAATTATTTCAGAAACATTTAAAAAAACATTTCACAATGAAAGAAATATTCTGAAAAGTTTCTGAAATGTTTACTTTGGTCTGAACGCTCGCGAAACATTTCTGTTGCCTAATCCTTGGGCAACCACTTCAGATTTTGTGAACAAAATTGGACACAGGCTAGATTTCTTAATTGGCATTTATTTGTCCTGTTACAAAATACCTATGTATGTACAAATTTAATTATATTAAATATGAATTCATTAATTTTATAAAATACATACTTTTAGTTCTTTACTTAAATTTACTTTTAGCAATTCAAATGTTCACCAAGTTCATATATCAGCAAATGGCGGAGAACGAAATAAAAAAGATCTCATGGATTTTTTTGTCTGTCAATAGTGACGTTTTTGAGCTGTCAGACTAGGCTGTCTAGGCAGGGATGTTAACAATTTCTGAAATGTTTCTCTGTTTCTTATTCTGAATGAAAAACTTTCTTTGTTGCTCAAGCATTTACAAGGGTAAATGGTGCGTGAGTGGTTGTTGATATAAATATAAAAATGTCGCGAAAAGTGTCGACCAACGGGGTTGTTATCCAATTGATCAAAAATTATGAAACGAAAAAAGTTTTGTGGGATCCACTTGACGAAAATTTAAAAAATAAAATCAAAAAAGACGATGCTTTGGCTGAAATGTCCAAAAATATAAATTTTGAATGCATGGGCTTAAAGTGCAGCACAGGCGAGCTAAATATGGGAAAAAAAAGAAACAATTCAGAAATGTTTCTCAAAGCGTCCTCATAAAATATTTTTTAAACAATGTTTCTTGAAATGCTTCTTTGTTGTGGGCACACCTTTATACTCAAATTACTACTTTCATTCTTAAAGCAACACTTCGTTGGCACTGAGCTACTTTGTCTTAAATTTTTGTTGCGTCATAATATGTACCTAAAATAATATCAAGTAAAACAAGTCAAAACTAGTAATTATATGGATGGAACTCTGAAAAAAAACTAAAACATGTGCTTGTGCGCCATTTGGGCCAATCTATCCAGATGTCAACTTTAAAAGCTACGCTGTAAAGTTTTGAATGCAGAAATAATTTTTTTTTAATTTCTCATCTCATTACTGAAATCTTTGTCAAACTTAGGCAGTATTCTAAACAATGTAACTAGGATCTGTCTACCTGACTCTAGTTACTATGCTCAATTTTATTTAAAATCAATTTTTTGTGCCACCCTGAGTGGGGTCTTCCTATATTGCTTTTTTTTATGAGGAACACATTTAGCATCCAAAGATTCATCAAAAGAATTAAAGTAGTATAACCCGTATTTAAATATTATTCTCCATAGTCAAAACACATAAGAATCAGCCTTTCAAAGTAATCCCGTAAGTTTTGAATCGACCTTAAAAAGCGGCACGTTTCTACCAAACTTACTAGGTACTGGTGCCAGAACAAGTTTGGCTTTCCTATCATTTTTCCGTGTATCAATGTTTCTCCATTGTAGAAAAGTTCAGTTGAAACTTGGTTTCCATTAACCAGAGTTCTTTTCTTAAGTAAACATAGCCAATTACTAACCAGTAGTGAACTGTGCGACAGGCAAGCAACTAAGCAATTGGGTGTTGGCATATGGTCTGCATAGGATGGATACATAGGGCTCTAAACAGAGCTGTTTGTTACTTAAACACACTTCAACTCATGGCTCTCATTAATTGACACTAATTCAAATCCGTCGAATTGTATTCATAAAAAAAATAATTTCTGCCCAATTTTTCCGCCATTTTAAAAATATGCAGTATTTTATTTCCTTACTTTTCGCTCTTGACACACACGACAATTTGAATTCCAGTAATAAACGCAAAATGCTCAGTCCATCAAGCTAATCAAGCACGCTCTGAACATGTTCAGAACAAACGAAGAAACACACATTCGGAGCTTTCAACGCTCTGAGTGAAAAAGAAACACAAAAAATTGTTTGACAACTCAACTCAACTCGGATCAGACTTTGCTCTGAACTGTTTTTCTTTTCCTTTAAGATCCATTCCATGGTTTAAAGTAATTAAACTATCGAGTGATTAAGCGGATACTTTCTCGACATAATGGTGGCAGGGATATCATCTGACTCTGATATAATGGTTTCTCCAAGTTTTTAATTTAAGCAGAATTGTGCTGGGAGATTTTGTTCGCGATCTTTTAATACTTTATCACTTATCTTTCATTAGACCATTTTAATTTGACGGACCATCGACGAAGTCATCCACTGAGCCACTGTTAGTGTTTAAATTTCCAATATCAAAGAGACCATTATATGTGTGACTGGGTTCGGCGCAAGACACCAACAGAATGCCAACATGGGACTCTTTAGAAAGCTAAAAAGAATTTTGCGAAAAATTATTAAATTCGACAAAAAAAAAAAATATTTAAGTTCTGAATTTCTACGGGAAAATTTTGATCGAAGTCTCAATTGGGGGAATTGAGAAGAGTGGCCGTCCTTGCTAAACAGGGCCGAAATAAATTTGAAGGAGTTAGGGTCCGGTAAAGAGTAGATGGGTATAATTTTGTGTAGTTGTAAAAATTGTGCATAGTTATATTTCTTTTTGTTCTATTTTATGACTATAAAGCTGGCACATTTATACAATAAAGTTCCGTAGTGTTTTCAGAAACTTTCCTTCCGTGTCTTTTCTTTTTGTGCATAGCGACACTCTATTGTTCTTTTTTTTTGTTTGAAAACATTCTGGGTTTTATCCCTATATTTGTAAAAGTTCCCATTTTAATAAATCTATTTCAATTCCTATCAAGGTAAGATTCAAAATGCCCCTTATTTACTTGAAAAGTAAATTCTTGTTCAGCCTAACAACACAATTACTTCCGTCCATTTTCGTTTTGTGATACACTTTACTCATTTCCATTATTAAATTTATTTTCTTTTGTTAGTTCATTTTATTAATCTCATCCGATTAATGAAAGCCCATCGTTTGTTTAACCCTCCTCATCGCTGAACTAAATGGGTACTTGTAATTGTTACCTGTTGTGTTCTTTTCTAAACGCGTCCATTTAACAACTCTAATTAAATCTTTTTGTCGCGGCCGACGTATTCCGCCATTGTGCAATATTTTTATTTGTTGGATTCATAAATCCATTGATCCTGCGGATTGTTTTTTCGCCTTCAAATTAAATTCATCATACACTTAATTCGCATTTAAAAATATATTCACTATACTTCGTACTTGAATGCCTCTTCAATCTTAATACAGGGTGGCCCACGAATCGCGCTTAAATAACTTTTATTTTAATCGATGTATTTCATTAATTTTTTTTATTGGATTAAAAATTAAATTTCAATTTAAATAACTAATGGTTTTTAAAGATGATAGACCGCAAATGACCTCCACGCTCATCCACGCATATGCGTCACCTGATCAGAAAACTGTTCATTGCGGCCTGAATGGATGAAATTGGGATCGCCCTAATTATTGCTTAATGGACTGCTTCAATTCAGTCAAATTCATGGGTTTCGTTTTCTACGCTTCCTGTTTGACATAACCCCCATAAAAGGGCCAGCGGAAAGTGCAGTTTCTGGATATCAATTTGTTTGGGAATTTTCGTTGGAGCTCCGCCATAACTTGTGTGGCTACGTGTGCACTTGCTCCATCTTGTTGAAACCAAATCCTGCTGAAAGGGATACGCTTCGACGACGTTCTGGGCAAAAAAAACTCCTTCAACATCTTTAAATAACGGTCCCCATTGACAGTTTGTGTTACACCGTGTTCTTCAAAGAAGTATGGCCCGACAATACACCTTAATAAAACTGCGCACCACACAGTGACTCGTTCTGGGAGCTGTTCCGTCTCATGGAGCATTTCTGGATTAGATTCATTCCATATACGGCAATTTTGCTTGTTAACACTGCAGTTTAAGTCAAAATGGGCCTCATCAGACATGAACAAACAATTTATCAATGTGTTGTCTTCTTCGGCCATTGCAATCATTTTTCGGCAAAATTCCAGGCGAACAGGCAAAGCCTGAGGCTTTAACTTGCTTGTAGTTTGGACTTTGTACGGAAACAAGTTTAAGTCATCATGAAGTATCCGTTGTAATGACCGCCTGCTAACTCTAATTTCCCCCGATAAGTTTCCAGTCGAAACACTTGGATTTGCCTGTATTGCCGATGCAACAGCCACGATTGTATCCTGAACCCGAACATTGGGATCTCGATGATACGGCCTTCGTTCGATGCTTACAGATTCGACAAACATGTTCACCAGCCTCATAATGGTCCATCTACTCGGGGGAGTACCGCCAAACTCCAGCCTAAATTCCCTTTGGACGGAAATGACGGACTGCAAAGAATGGTATCGCTGCACTATCCAAATCCTTTTTGCAGTATTCCAAGCATTCATTGTGATAAATCTAAATAGTAGCCTATAAAATAAATAAAGTAAGCCGATTACTCACACTGAAAAAAAGTTATTACGTTTTATTTTTGTAGCACGATTCGTGGGCCACCCTGTATGATAGATTGATGATAGATGCATTATATTGCTATAAACTTACAAAGGGTTGTTACCGTACATTTTATAATATAGAGACATGATACTGTTCTTTCTCTGTGCATCTGTGCATTGATTTTGATAATTAATAACGAAGCTCAGGTAGATTAAGAAGTAAAGTCGTTCCGAGTCGAAAATGTTGATCAAGATTAAAGCATATATTTTCTTTCTTCATCGATCGATGATGGTGGTCTGTATTAACCAATATTTACGATTTTTTTTGTTCTGTCGGAAATCTGTATGCAAGCAGCTGCATGTGACGGTTAACTTAACTTATCTAAGCCAACTCTTAATAGGGGCCAAACAGGCTGTTGTCAAAAGGTTTAAAGCGTTTATACGGATTAACCTAAGATATATAACACATATAATTACGGTGGCCATATTTCTAGAAGCGAAGCCCTACACAAAAAAGTAACAAAAAAAAAGCAAATGGCAAAACAAAAATAGAACCATTGTCTTAAATATTGTTTTTTTTCTTTTTTTTTTATATTGTAATTGGATTATAGCATTTAGCGATTTATATGACGCTGAGTACTTTTGTCGCCATGTTAAGCTAAGTCATATAGAAAGTTTTAATATCTATCCACTATTTTGTGGTTTTGTTTTCATTTGTATTTAACGTCATTATCGCTTAATGTTAAGGTTTACATTTCGCAACCGAAAAATAATTATCCAAGCAAGATTAGTCTCATAAAACTAAGGAACGACAGCAACTGTTGATTCGCTTATGTATTTCTCAAAAAAAAAACAAAAAAAAATGCTATTTATTATCAGAATTACTTAGATCAGGAATAAGCATTCACCGACAGATTTTCTGCCTCTAGCTATAGGGTTAGAGATTCACAAAGGAAGTGGCCTTCTGGGCAAGTCAAATATCTTTGGATTCAAACTTCAGTTGATGCCTGCTTAGCTGCATTGTGTATTCGGTCAGAGAATCAGGTCAAAGATTTCTCGAAACCCATCAGTTGTCAACTATTTGCCTCTTTGAGAAACCCAGTTGTATGTTCTATTGCTCCAGTGGCATAAATACCCATGACTTGCCTTAGGAAAATTTCCTGAGGTATGGAAAACCTCTTTCATAAAACCAATTTACAAAAAGGGTACTAAGAGCGATATTAATAAAACTATCGTTCCATTGCCAAACTTTCAAATATCCCTAAAATTTTTCAAATTATTTTGTACGAAATTTTAAGTTTCCAACTTTTAAGTAAGCGACTTACAATCATTTTCCCTAGACAACATGGCTTTCTCAAATGTACATAGGTCTACAACAACTAACCTAGTTGAATTTGTATCGTAAACAGTCTCAGCTCTAGAGAGCGGAAGGGAAGTACATGTTATCTCTACTGACTTTAGTAAGGCTTTTGACAAAATTTCGCATAGACTAATAAATACTTTTCTAATTGTCCACACTCGGCTTTGAACCTATCTTCTTAAAATGGATTTCTTCTTTTCTGGAAAACCGGTATTACAGTGTTCGTTTCAGATCTGTCCTCTCCAATTCATTCTTAGCTAACTCCGGGGTCCCCCAAGGAAGTCACTTAGACCCTCTACTTTTTATTTTTAAAATTAACGATATTGAATTGGTCATTAAACATTCCCATATCTCATTATACGCTGACGATACCAAGTTATTCAAGACATTTTTTCCTCACACGCCTCTTCTCTTATCCAACTAGATTTCGACAGTTATTGCCAAATGTCAATCAATCACTTTTTCATGCAAACGCATAATATGTTCACCCAGGAGGTACTTTCTTCACCATCAACCCTTAGCCACTGTTGAATCTATCCGGCACCTCGGCATATTATGTGACCGAGAGCTCAACTGCTTGACACACATCGATACTATTATTTCAAAAGCCAACTCAGCGCTTGGATTAATGAAGCGATGGTCCAAATAATTCTCCGACCCCTACGTCACCAGATCACTCTACATAACTTTTGTCCGCCCGCTACTTGAATACGCCTGCCAAGTGTGGTCCCCATATCTACAAATTCATATCTCCAGAATCGAGAGAATACAACACCGTTTCTTAAGATTCGCTCTTCGCGGCCTGTATTGCAATAATCCTTTGATCCTGCCCCCTATCACAATCGCCTTCAACTAAATACCCTTCAAGAGCGAGAAGAAATAACAGAAATCCTCTTCATTCATCGACTCCTATCAGGTTCCGTTGACTCTGAAACCCTCTCAGCACTAACCTCCGTAACCTAGGAAACCCTCGTCTCTTCTACCTACCTACTCATCGTACCTCTTATGGCTTCGATGAACCTATTACCCGTATGCTGCGTAACTGTTTCGACTTCAACCTCAGCACTCCCAGCCTAAAACTCCTCTTAAATCGTCCGCCACAAACCAATCTTAGCTCTAGGCTTAATAGTTTTAAGTTAGGTTAAGTTATGAAGCTTGTATTATGTCTAATTAAGGGGGTTATTGTTCCCACCTAAATTAAAAAAAAAATAGCTTGTTTCAAGAAATTACCCGTTTTTTCGCGAGAGATGCATCGAAAGGTTACGGTAAACAATTTTATCACTTTGACTTCCAGGACGGTTGGGGAAATGGCTACCTATAAAGAATACAGTATTACTCCTGACTATTTTTCACATGTCGCAAAACTCTTTGTAGCCTCTAAAACTGCACCCAATAGCGTTTGAAAATATAGTACAGTAAATTAGAAATTTAGTGATCTGCTCATTACCCGTGATGGATTGGAACAGTCTTTAAAAATTCCGATGATTTGTGTCTGGTTTTGCATTCAGAGTTTCCTCGTTGACATACGAGTTAGGGCTATTGATGGTTTAGGGTTCATTGATGACCTACCGGGTGGAAAAGAGTTTGCTGGAATTGTAATAAAAGGCCTTCTGTTTGCCGACGAGGTTGTTCTTTTTTGCATAAAAGCCTGAAACGCTACAACTAAATGATCAACCGTCTTGTAGTATACAGCAGGTTGTGAAATGTAACCATGAATTTAAATTAATCAAAGTCGATGATTCTTAAAAATGGTGGGGGCAGATTAGGTAGAAATGAAAAATGGCATTTCAGCAGTCAGTGAACCTTATTTTGTAAACATATGTCCAGAAATGCTTTAGACGTTAGATGCATGAACCAGAAATGGGTCTCATCGCTGAACGAAATATTGGTCGAAAACAGTGAATCTTCAGCGGGAGTTCACTCATTTATTCTGAGCAATATGGAATGATTTTCTGCTGTTGTAACGCGTTCATAAGCACATCTGATGAAAAAAACAGCTGTTCTCATTAAATTTATCTTGAGTTATCCCAAACATTTTGGAATAACTAGCTATCCGGCAACAAATGTATAGAACAGCTGATTGCAAACTTAATTTGGTATAAGTTTTGTACTGGTTTTTTGATCAGATCCGTTCACAAATGTACTGGGATAGGTTGGTATCCGAGATAACATATCTAATAAATGAGTGAATGCTTCAATGAATACTGAATAAAAAACACTTGGCAACTTGACACGACTCACGCGCCATCTGTCAAAAAACACCATTTTGAAAAAATAACTCTTGAGTGGTCACCCTATATTTTGTTTTCAATTTGTGAAGAATTTAGGTGTTTAAATTTTGAATCGCAATCATTCGTCGATCATTATTTTTTACTTGCGATTATAGGTACCACATATGTACATTGTACATACATACATATATGGCAGGTTTTGCATTTGAAGAAAAATCGAACTCGAGGTTTTAATCAAACTTGACATTACGATGATAGAGAACACAATGGAGAATAGACGAATCTTGAATTTTACATGACATTACGATGATAGCGAAGATGAAAAAATATGGTCTAAGAATTCTGTCTGTATGTCTGTCTGTCTGTCAGTCTGTCTATATGTATAAGTAGAAACCAAATTGCTTCAAACTTCTATGGAGTTTTTTTTAGGTATTGTGCAGAGGGGAAATTGATTTTTTTTAGCTCAAAAAATAACGGTAGATACCTGCCATATAACCTATTTTTATTGGAAAGGGCTCTAACGATTTTGATTAAAAAAATCAGTGCAGCTTTTTAGATACGACCAATCATATGGTTGAAAAAAAAATTTAAATGTCCAAAAACGGTACTTTCCATAGCACCGTTTTTTTGATTTTGACTATCTCATAAACGGCGTACCCGATTCTTTTGAAATTTCACACATATATAGCCTTAGGTTGCCCAATTTATATTGCTTACCAATATTTTTAATTGACATTTTTTTGTATTTTTAAAAGCATTTTTTAAAAAAAATTTATATTTTTAAAACTGCTCATTAAATTTTTTTCAAAAATTATATTTATAATGTACTTGCTGAATTCCTATGAATTGGCCTTTTTGATTTTTTTTTTAAATTATTTCAAAAGTTTAAAAAAAAACTTTTTTCTCAAAAACCGCTCCACAGATTTAAAAAAAAATTTTCTCATAAATTCAAATTTATCCAAGAAATAAAATGGCGTACTTTTTTTTGAGCTCAAATTAGTTTAAGTATTTATTTCAGAATTTTGAATTATTTTTTTCTTTGATTAAGCCGATTTAATTTTTTGTTTTTAAGTTTATATTATTAAATATTTAAGATTGTCATACCAATTTTTTTTTTAGAAAAAAATTAAAGAAACTTTGGGTATAAAAAATAAAGTAAAAAATATATTTAGAATTTAAATAGAAATCTTTTGCATACGATGTGATCGAACATAAGAGCAAGTTCGTGCGATCCAGTCGTGCATTTTATTATATATAACAAATGACTGCAAAATTTTACAATTCTAACATTAAAAAAAATTATAAAAAAATTACAAAATTTAAATTGAACTTTTAAAATCAAAAAGCGGTTCTGTGCGAGGTAAGTGTTAAAACAGTAATTCGTAAAAAAAATATCTATGCAAATTATTAGAGCCGTTTTGAATAAAAAATATGATTCTGTATAACTGTCCAAAAGCAGGCCCACCCACCAACATTCTAAGGGCTAACAAAATTCCATTTCGGCTATCCTTAATATTAAAATTTAAAAAAAAGTGACTGCTTTTGGTGTAAGCTCCAGGTCGAGGTACAAACTGAAATAAAAAAAACATGCAGATATACAGACAAACGGCATCTCTAATTTTATTTTTCATATAATATATAGTTTATATACTCCTTGTCCTTCCGCTATCACAAGTAAAAAAAAAAATACAAAAAGTATCTAATGTAAATACTGAATTTCAATGCTTGACCTTTTATTGTATGACATGTAGTAGGTAGCATCCTTTCGACGATTTTCTTCAATTGAATTTCCAATTTTTTTTGTTTAACTTTTTGATGTTTACATTCAAAATATTATGTTAAAATAAAATCAAAAATTCAAATGGTAATTTAAAAAAAAAAAAAGTTACAAAAGCTCAACGTGATCCACAAACATGTCATCCCACGTTCGGAATCAACGTCTCTAATGATTATTTATGTATCTTTCAGATACTCAGACGTGAGTTGTGTATTCTGGAGCTTGTATATGTAATTCTTTTAACATAAAATTATTTTAAATTAAAATTCTTCCAGATAAACCATTAAAATATGGTTTCTTTATATATAGGCATTTGCTTATATTTTAAAGCGGAGGAGTTATAAAGTTCGAGGGTTTCATTCCAAAAAAAAAAATTATATCATTTTCCTTTGAGAGGCTTGGAAGAGCGAGCTGAATAAAAGCAGCGGCTCCACACTAATGGATATGATATTCGAGTAATTTGAGTTGTTGTTGTTGTTGAAGCGTTGGGGGCTTAAGGTGGGTATTTGATTTATTCAAATTTGAACATTTGATTATGGGGTGTTTGTTGTTTAATTAATTCCGAGCACTCAAGAGAGTTTTTAGAATGTGTCATTAGAGATGGATTACCTAAGCAGGAGGTAGGTATACATTTTAACACCTACATTATCTGTGTGTGTGTGGTCAGTTAGATAGCCCCTATGCAATTATATATTCTATACGAGCTTAGTATCTACAATTTATCATAAACGCTTATGAATAAACTGCATTTCCATGCGTTATTCTACATTGCTGCGGATGATTTCTGCTTGAACTATTTATTTTGTGCTACCCGTTATTCTTAGAAAACATTTAAAAGCCTTACTTAGGAAAAGTTTACAGATAATAATTACATAAGTGTGATATACACACACATACTTATTTAATTAAATTTTGTTAACTTATTAGATAAGATACTTTTCTCTCGACAGTAAACTTTATATATTAAAATATTTTCACTTACATCTTGTGAAACATTGAATTTCGAGGAAATGAACAATTGTTTTTCAATTATCCTGTTGAAAGATTTCGTTTTGACAACACTTTTTGTATATAAACTTTGCAGAGGTTTGAAAACTTTTTCTTTAGACTTAAGCATTAAAAGTGAAATGTATTATGGGAGGGGCTTCAAAGGAAACAATCGACTAAATTGAAAAATAAGATTAACTTGTATAAAAGGTGTTAGTTAATTAATAAGGAAATACATAGACAAATAATAAAAAGTATTCTGGTTTTTAGGCTCTTAATTTAATGACGATTATATGTTTTCTATGAATATAAACATTTTTTGGGCTAAGGATTTAAAACTTGTAACCAATGGTAAAAGTTTTTTAATAAAAATAAAAACAAATAAAAAAATCCCTTTGCGTACATATTACTATTTGCTTGTTATCATTTTACTGACAGATGTGCTTTGTATCGAATAGGATCTCCTTTATTTCGTATGTACTCTCTGTAAGGAAAAAAGGACATCATCCGGAATGTTGCAAAATTCAGCTAGGATCATTATATTTTCCAACAGTTGCTGCAAGGTTGAGGTGCCCAGAAGACTAAATGTACGATTGACATGAGGACGACGGATTTTAGCATTCCGGATTCTTAACGTTGTCGGGATACTATCTTTGGCATTCGGGATCTTGTATCCAACCCCTCTCTGCGCCTATCTGGTACTCTAACTAAGTGATGGGTACCATTTGGTTGCGATATAGGTTAGTTCCCATCTGACTTTTAGTCCATTTATAACCTCTTGTTACCGTTTCATGACTGTAGTTCCCTTTGAGGCTTCTTTTTAAATTATCCCATAATTTTCCATATGATTGTGGTCAGAACTCATTGTTCGAAGACTGGTGCGCGACTATTATCAAAATCAGTGACCACTCTTTCTAAGAATTTGATAACATAAAATAGGATTACTGGTTCAATGTAACTGTTGGACATCAGCGGTTATGGTAGGTACCCTCATCAAGAATTGTTATCAGCTCTTTTTTCCACGCCACAATATAATACTTGGCTCTACAAAACGACCAGTTCCTTATAGATGCAAGATTATTTGAAACGTGCGTCAGTTTGAGTGGAACAACAGACATTTTGGAACATCTTTATGATGCCTATTGCGAATAGCTTGAGCACTCATTCACTAATTCATTTCATATTCATACATATTAAGGATATTTGTCCGTTATCGGCGACCAAAAGTTATTCATGTGAAACAAACGTGAAAATTTGCGACCATTCGCAATTCGCAATTTCATATGAAAGGCGCTCTATTGATCTGTAATTAGATACCAACTTTTTTGAACCCGATTTAAAAATTTTATCAATAGTGCAGACTTTCCATTCATCTATAAAAATCCATTTGAGATAGATAGATTAAAAATGTATTAATTATTTTTAATTTGTAATAATCATAAATTTGATACAAAATTTAATACTCCTGCCGAAAATTAAAATAAGAGAAGAAAAGCCGAACAAGTTATGCAGAATATCTATCAACGTAATTTATACATTTCACCTTTGAACATAAAATAAAAAAAATCTTTAAATTCATCTAAAATTAAACTAGATATCAGATACCGAAATACGTACTATATACTTAGAACCTTCGTAAAAGAAGCTTTCTTTATTATTTCAATTCAATACTTTGAGAGGAAAAAGGCACAATTTTATTATTTTGAAATTAAAATAATGTTAAAATCTGACTATGTTCGTGTATCTTATTGCTGGCATTAATTGTGACAAGGTTTAAAAAGTCATAGTGTCTATGAACTTCCAAATACAAAATGAAACTAATTGATCAAAAGTCTAATGTCATGTCAAGCATGAAATCCATTTTAGGCAATGAAACTTGTTCAGCTATTAATGACACTCACACCATTCAGATAGACAGACATTCGGTGAATGTCTAATTAAGTTGTTAAGGCAACGTATAGACAACAAGAAACACATCAAGTATCAATTTACCAGTTTCGTGTTTCATGACAGCGGAAGATTAAAGTAATTGCAGATGCAATTATTCTCTTATCAAAAGGCACTAAATCATTCCGTCAATCTTGATTTCAAAATAGGCGTGGTATCAACGCTTCAAGTTTTGTAATGCCAAACAACAACAACAACAAAAAAACACCCCAATTTGCAATTGCACCTTTTGCGCGCGGGAAATTTTTTTTAGCGCAGTTTGGTGTTCCCAACTTTAAAATGAGTCTGTTGCAGCAGACTTCCCATCATCAGCCAACTGTTTCGACCAACTGGGGTTTTCTGCAGTTCGGTATTACGCGTACAACGACGATTTCAGTCTACATATCCCTCGGCATATGCAATTTATCATTTGTATGCACACAAATATTCATTTTGTTATCTTATTCGTTATTACAGATGTCACTTTAAAAAAATAAAACACAAAAAACGGCCTCTTTTTGGCGGACTGTCGTCTGTCCATGTCGAGTCGAGTTCAGTCCAGTCGACTGCCGGACGCTCACACAAATTGTGATAGCTATCATCGCATAAGATCACAAGAAATTTGTATTCAAAAACGAGACTGGTATTACAGCATTTCGCCTTTGTATATACTGCAAGAGAATACCGCGCCGGATATGGACGAACCGAACATCAATACACAAGTTTGGTCGTGCCGCGCGGTATGTCTTATAAGGTTTTATAGCTTTTTTTTGTTCTTTGATTTGTGAGTTTCACTTTTATTTCTAAAGAAGAAGTCGTTTATGTTTACGATATGAACATTCTTTGATATTTTTTTGGTAATATTTCACAAAGAACTGTTTAACGTTGTTGGGCGCCATTAGATTTTCTCCATTTAAGGTATTGATCTAGAGTTTTTAATTAGTTTTAAATTTATTCGAAATTTAAGCTTCTGAATTATGAAAAAGCTGCATATTTCTCGCTTGAAAAGAAAAATTAGTTTAAGTAATTCTTTTTTCTAGGAAGAACTATCCAACTGTAAAAATAATAATAATTCGTTTATTGTTTAATTATGTGAAACAAGTTACAAGATATTAAAATACAAAACGTTGTAAATATGAAACCAAATACGTCACCAGACGTCTGCTTGTGAGATATCTTGCACAGTTTTATAAATTTAAATAAAATGTAAATGAAAAAAAATAATAAATAAATAAATGGAAATAAATTTTAATATAAAAATAAATATAAATATAAATATAAATATAAATATAAATATAAATATAAATATAAATATAAATATAAATATAAATATAAATATAAATATAAATATAAATATAAATATAAATATAAATATAAATATAAATATAAATATAAATATAAATATAAATATAAATATAAATATAAATATAAATATAAATATAAATATAAATATAAATATAAATATAAATATAAATATAAATATAAATATAAATATAAATATAAATATAAATATAAATATAAATATAAATATAAATATAAATATAAATATAAATATAAATATAAATATAAATATAAATATAAATATAAATATAAATATAAATATAAATATAAATATAAATATAAATATAAATATAAATATAAATATAAATATAAATATAAATATAAATATAAATATAAATATAAATATAAATATAAATATAAATATAAATATAAATATAAATATAAATATAAATATAAATATAAATATAAATATAAATATAAATATAAATATAAATATAAATATAAATATAAATATAAATATAAATATAAATATAAATATAAATATAAATATAAATATAAATATAAATATAAATATAAATATAAATATAAATATAAATATAAATATAAATATAAATATAAATATAAATATAAATATAAATATAAATATAAATATAAATATAAATATAAATATAAATATAAATATAAATATAAATATAAATATAAATATAAATATAAATATAAATATAAAATAAATATATTGTTTTCATTATTTTAAAACTCATTTTCAAATGTATATATTTATAAATTTGAAAATGAGTTTTAAAATAATGAAAACAATATTATATAAGATTGTATAGGGTGTTTTTAAAGAGATAAATCTGGCTGTATGGCGTCAATGGTTGCTTGAATGTTGGCTTCCAGAGCTGCTGGTTTGTCGGCATAAACCAATGACTTAACATAGCCCCATAGAAAGTAGTCGAGGGGCTTTAAGGCGCATGAATGAGGGGGCCAGTTAAAAGGACCAATTCTGGAAATAAAGCTGTCATTAAATTGATTTTGCAATAAATTTATTGTTAATGGCGCTGTATGGCAAGTTACGCTGTCTTTTTGGAACTAAATGTCGTGGATGGTTAGCTGATTAAAAGAAGTCAGTCAACATAGTTCGATAGCGCAGCTAAAAAAACACCCATTATATTCGGTTCTATCACGAATTCCATCATAATCGGAAAGAAAAGTCATTGCAGAATACGCTCCTAATGGCAATTTGTATAAAATTTTCCGTAAAATTTCGGGATTCGCAATAAATTTCCGATAGACATGATTAATAATAAAATCCATAATTTCTCTGCCAGAACAAAAAGGGAAAGTCATGAGAATTCGGCTAATATTACCAAGCGGTATTTATAAGCTTCAAAACTGTTCTTTCCATGATCATAGAAAATTAATTTTTTTAGAGATGCTAGTTCAATAATTGGAGAAAAAATCAGGTCAAAACTGCACATTTTTCCTGTTATCACTTCTATTCCTCTGCCCAAAAATGAATATACTCATTTCATATTCAATAAGTTTTTTTTTTTAATTTTTTTTTTCACCAAAGCTCAAGATTTTTAAAATGTTTCCAGCTTACAGCATAAGTGTAAAATTATGAAGAAGATGCAGTCTGCTCTACTAGATAAATTGCATAATTTGGTAAATTTGTTGGAAGGCAGAAATTTTTATTTTATTAAAATACGAAGTGCTTTTTCAAGATTTTTATAATCATAACAACCCCAAACCTGTGCAGAATAAGCAAAGAGAAGATCTGACACAACTATTGAAAATTGGAATTTTTTCGACAAAAAAATGACATTTTTCCATGAAGCATTTACAAGTCTTAATGCTGATTCGTATTGATCTTGTAAATGCTTGTTAACAACCTCAACTTCTTCACCATTATAAGGCCATTTTTTATCCAACCTATATCGACCGCCCCTATTTCAAAAAAAAATTATAATTTTCGTCTTTCGTATATTAATCAGAATGTCCCATTTTTGGCAAAAATCAGATACTCTATTTATCATCATCTGCAGTGTTTTCAGAGATTCAGATAAATTATCTTTTGATTGTTTCAAAAGTACAGTGCAATTCTTTAATACAATGCATGTTCAACGCGGCTGTTCGGAACAGTTTAGAACACTTTAGAACAGAAAAGTAAGTAAGTAAAAGTGTGAACTATTTAGAACAGTTTGGAACACTTTAGGTTAGAATTTTCTGTACTTGATTTTTAGGTAGAACAGGTCAGAACAGTGAGAACTGTCAAAACCACATGTCACCACATTGTTCACGGTATCATTAGACGAATCCGATGAAGAATCAGTTGATAAATCACTTTCCGTTTGGGAATCAATTTCATAAAAAATTGTTTTTTTTTTTTTTTAATTTAATTCCAGATTATGTTTAAGAATATTTCTTCAAGAACAAACGAACTCGAATTGTAGCGAAACAACAATTATTTTCTAAAATATCTGACTACTGACTGTTCCAAGTTGGTCTATCTTATTCTGAATTTTCTCACGAATCTATTCTGTTCTGTTCTGTTCTAACTTTTTCTTCACTGAACAAACTTACTGATATCTCTATCTAATTCCTTTTTACTTACAAGCGGTTGAGCACAGTGAAAACTATAAGTGTTGCAAGTTTGTTTGCTGAAATTTGTATACCACATCTAAAATTCTGACAATTTATTTGTTTCAGCAGCGATCAGAACGATTTTGAATCATTGCTAATTTAAGTGCTTTCATATTTTCATAACTGGCTGTTTTCTCCGCACAAAATGATTTAAACCTTTTATTGCCTTCGAAATTCCAATTCTTTATCTGTAAATCCAAAGATATAATACATTTCTAAACCGACCTACGACAATCATAATTGAACAATATTTGATTTGGTTTTAAAAAGACTTGGAAAATGTGGCACTGAAGCATTTTTACAAAAGTTCAAGCTTATTCGAAGGATTTTCCTCCTGAGCAATATCTAAAGAAAATAAATAACTATCTAATTTATCCTGGTATACTCTCTCGAAACCTTGTCTTCATTGTCAAATAGTACATTCAATCTAGAATATCGATTCAAAAGAGAATGAATATTTCCAATGAAATTGATTAAAATAACAATTTGAATTTTACAGCCCTTAAGACATCTTTTAACCACAAAATCAATCGTAATTTTCTCAATCAAAACTTTAATGCTTCAATCTAATATTCTTTAAACATGACATGACCAGAAACACCAGATAGCCAGTCGTCTAAGTAATTTCCTGAATCTAATTATGCACATCATAGACTGTACAATGGGCATGTGCACTACTCGTATATAGCTAGAACTACGATTTGATTACCGGGGTTAGTTTTTGGTTTTCACACTCGAATGGGAATCTCATTTTATTTAGCCATAGGATTTTACCTTTACTGGTTTGGTTAGGTTATGAAATGGGAATGAGTTGAATTGAAAGTGCAAGGAAGTTTTCCTCGAAAAGTTATTAAAATTCAATTTTCAAGTTGAACTGGTGCTCCACATCAAGTTTCATACAGATCTTACCTTTTCAAACATATTCTTGGTCTGGGGAATTGCCTACCACATTCCAAAATTTGCACAAAACATCACCATATAGATACCTACCTCTGCATGTTTATTTGATCCAGTTAACCGGAAGTTTATCATAAAAGCAGAACTGAACCGTCAAATATGTATAGACCTACAGTCGTGGCGCAATGTTCGTCTTCCTTTTAATTTTTCAGATTTTTTGTTTTGTTTTTTTTTTTTGTTGAAATCCGTTTCACTCAAACTGTCACACAAAAATGAATATGAAAATATATAAAATTATTGTGGAATTGGTCTGCAATTTGGTGCTTTTGATATAGTGGCTCGTTTTGACAAGATTGAATGCGAACAAATATTATTGCACGTTTATTTAGTCCACAATCAAATTGGCTTCTACTAACTACAAATCTATATTCAAACTTTTACCAAATATATGATTTTGATCTAATTCATTTAAACTTTATGTATGAGCATGAAAATAATATTATTCAGTCGAATCCTGTGAATCCTGTGAATAAGCATTTGTGCGCTCTATTCAACGTTGCAAAAATACATATTTATAAAACATTTTCCGATAAATTTTAGTTGCAATGTCCTTGTGTCAAATAAGGTACCAAAATTAGATAGATGACTTTTATGAATAACCTTTCCGTGTTTAGATGTATTTTTCTAATGCTCGCACTGTGTTACGCAGTTAGTTAGTTATGCAGCCTCTAAAATGCAATTATAAATAAGACTATTTATTTGTATTGAATAAATATGAATGTAACGCTAACTACATCACTCTTGTCCTATTTGTCAATAAACAAAATCATCAAATAATTAGTAAATACTTTGTACTGCTTTTTGAATTTTGTATCTACAATTTTCTTAAAGTTGAGTCAACTAACCAAGATATTTACGAGCATCTTTATAATACAAATTCTTGGCATTATATTAGTCGGGCTGGTTGAATAATTGATTCAAAATATGGATTTGGTGGTTGGCCATGGCACGAGAGTTGTGTGTTCGCCTGTCAACCTCATGCATGGGTACATGTTCGATCCCTGATGTAGTCTATGTCCTCTTATTTTTCCATTAAAACCAATTCGAAAATAAAATGTCATACAATGAGTTGCTGGCTTACTCCTTACATGCTGTTTAGGCATAGCACTAACAACATGTGATTGAGTAAAATTAGTACACCGATAAAATATGACAACGAATAAAGAATAATGGGAATTATAAGGGACATTGATAAATAAGACACGGAAATTTCTCCGTATTAGTTCAGCCGCCATCCCTGGAAATAAAATCTGAGACAACAACCACATTCATTCTTAGAACATCACGCCACACATCTTTCCTATCCTTCTTTCTCTTCCTTAGCCGCACGCCCACGCTGTGTTGTAACATTTAAAGGGTAGTATAATCCCTTGAGCGCGTGTAGATTATAAATAAAAAAAAAAAGCTGATGATGAGTCAAAGTGACATCGCCGGAACCAAACGTCAAATTTTGGGAACTAATAGCCGTAAAAGCTATTTTGAATTTATAAGGAAGATATATTTTTGAAGTTAATGTTCTTCTGCGGCATTGTGGGTAAAAAAATGAATATGAAGCTGTCAAACCGAACGAAATCTGACGTGACCCGACATCTGTCGTTACCCTACATATGAGATGTTTGTTCGTTTTCTGGATTTTCATAGATGAGTCCAGATATGTATGTATCTGCATTATGTGTATTCGCTGTGGATTTTTTTGTTGGTATTTGTTGTGGATTCTCATTCTGAAGGTACATACATGAATTGTGTGTATTCAACAAGAAATTCTTGTTTCGTTTTGTTTTGTTCAATTTTTTTTTTGTGTTCGTTGTGGATTCGCATAGTTTAATGTACTAGGTATACGCATTGTGTGTATTCGACTAGGAATTTTTTTTGTTGGTTCGTTTTGTTGATAAGATTAGATTGTGCGTATTGTGTGTATTTGACCGCGAATTTTGTTTGTTTTTTTTTGTTCATGCTCATACATTATTATATATTGTGTTGTATTAATCTGTATAACGTTTAAATCGATGGTATCGTTCACAGTGCTTCATTGTATCTACTTCGTAGATTTATATATACTATGTGATGTAGGTGATTTAAATTGCTGAACCATGAATCAAAGTTCGAACGAAGCTACGGTGACATTTGTACAATTGGAAGATAGGGTCGTCATCGGCGATGTATTTATCACACCAAAAGCATAAATGTTAAAAAAGTAGCCAAGTTCTTCTATATACAAAAACCTTTGTGTAATAAGGCAGCCGTGAAAAGTAGTGAGATCAAATATCAAATATTTTAAGTAGACTAATATGGAAGAACCTCAAAATTATCAGAGAAATCTGTTATTTAATTTCTGGCTTAACAAATGCTGAGAGCTTGAAATTTCTGACTTTATTGGTACTGAAGTTAAAGGGGGTCGAAAATCGCCTGAGTTTGTTCATGTAAATAGGGTGTAGTGCCCTTTGATTCAAATGCTTATAAATTATGTTCGGTTTATTTAATTGTTATTATTATCTTTTTTTACCAGCATTTTACCATACATTATCAACCTTTTCTTTAAATTATTAATTGAGCATAAAACTCATTTTTTGCTTTAAAAAAATAAATGGAAAAAATATGGTCGTATTTCTAATTGGCAACTAATTACAGTCGAACCTGTTTAGTTGGCCCCACTAATATACAAGTGTTGTCACCTGCCTTGACATAAAATTGCAGGTTAACATAATGTAATCCCTGCTCACCCAAAATCGATTTTGTTCTTGATTTTAATTCGATGAAGGTCAATTGTACAAATATTTAATAAGTGATTTATCAGTTTCATTTGACCTATTTCGGCTGTTATCACATACATCGTTGAACCTCAGTTTAATCCCTGAAATCGGTGATTTGAATTTGCTGATCAACGTTTCAAATATTTGAACCACGTATTGGTCTTTAAGCATCACTGAATAAAATTCATAGACTTAGTAGTGGTAAATTAACGAAATTTTTGCAAGCAGTTGGAAGCAAGTTTAATTAAAAAATCATTTTACAACTTAATTTCTCCTTGTTTAATGTTTCTATTAAATGATGTTACTTTTAGATTTTTTCTTATTAATTTATTTTAGTAAACACCTATGGACGAAAGGAACAATTCTTATTCTTTTATTTTAAAAATCACACCCTCATAAATTGACCAAAAAATCTTCCACTTTCCTGGCATCGAGGCTTCACTGTGCTTGCATATTCAACAAGATACAGTAAATGACGCTTATAAGAAACTGCAAAATGACACAACTTTTGTTTCTTATAGAAAAAAACAAGGATTGAAGAAACAAAAGTTTTTTTTATAATAAATGTAAAAAAAACCCTTACCTTAATTTTTAAATAACAATGATAAGTTATAGAGCAATAACTGAAACAATTACATCTCTTGAATACCGTCGCACTTTTTCATGTCTTTCATTGTCTTATCGTTATTTTATAGATAATGCTCTAATGTCCAATGAAATAACCAGTTGAATTCCTCTCCTCAAACTATTTAACCTTAATACTAGCGCTTTTGGGAATGCTCATCACTCAGTATACCCCTGAGCTCAAGTTCGGACGTCCTGTTAAGTACAGAGATTCTTTCGTTAGCCGTACAACTCGAATGTGGAATGCTTTACCCGGGTCTATTTTTCCCTTCCAATTTTATATACAGAAATTCAAAACATTTGTGCATAGGTAACTCCTGTTACATCCTTCCCTGCTTTCCTACTTTTCCTGTGCTTGATCATTTTAAGGGTAGTCAAAACCCCTTTAGTGTATTCATCATTATAAAACAAAAAACAAAAAAAAATAATCACAAAACAAAATATATGGTATATACGGCAATAATTCTATAGCAGATTGTAGGTGGCGCATTATTTTGAAAAAAAAAATGAAGTTTAGGTTTCTTAAAATATCGCTCAATGGTGGTTTGCGTTAAAGCTGCATCCCCTTGTTTGAAAAGAACATCTTCAATTTTCTCGAGGAATCCCTCATATTCCTCATTGTTGTCTAAATAAACATTTAAATTTTGTTTTCAATTTCTTACAAAACGCAAACTAAATTTATTTCAGAGTGACATTTATGACATTTCATTGAGAGTTCAGAAATGCATGTATGATTCTAATGGTGCGCTGACAATTAAAGAACCGGGGGGATTTTCTTATGTCATACAAAAGTTTCTTATACACATCGACTTTTACAATAAAAGTGGGAATCGGTGTTGCAAAAAAAGTTCATTATTTCAGTGTTTTTCTTATAAGCGTGTTTCTTATAAGAAATGTTTTCCATTGGTGTAAATGGGCTGGTGCGCCGCGTTTTTGTTCATGTTTCTTATAAGCGTGTGTTTCTTATAAGCGTTACTATACCTAGTTTCTCATTTCGTTAGAAATCCATCAATTCAGTGAAATGACATTTTTTTGCAATGGATAATTTATTAATTTCATTTACTGCTTAAAAACAAAGAAGAGTGCAATTTCATTTTTTCGAAACTACGGTAATTAGAAATTAATTTAATTTTCAAAAATTTGTATGCAACTCTATAGATCTTGAAAGTTTTTCGCAAGATTAAAATTGTGCGAGGAAAAAAATCAAACAGAGTCACTGTGTGCCAATTTCAATTTACTCGCATGAACGACATATTATTTTGCATGTGAATTATTCATCTGATGTGTTATGTCGTCCTTTTTTAAATTGTCCAATAAGTTATGGATGCCGGAGAAGCAAGGGCAACCAAGTACTCTCAGTAATTAATCTTTTATGATTATTTTCATATGGCTTATCCATGGCCGCGCAATTATGGCGCGGCGTTCTTCAAAAACCAACTAAGGATATTTTAACTGAAGAGTGTAAGTAATTTTCGTTGAATTCAAAAATAAAACCCCGATGGAAATTCCTCTTTGGTTGGAAGCGTTAAAATGCCAAAAGCCAACCACTTAATTACAACACACATCTAAAAACAACCGCACTACAAAAGCTATCTATATATGGTGGTGAGTTAGGTCCTTCTCGTTTAGTTCGGATGGTTCATTTTTGGAACTAAAATAGCGCGAAAACGAATTTGAAGCGAAAGTTTTTTTTCCCATCAAATTGACATAGCTTTGTATGAGGGTTCTTTTTTTTCCATATGCTTACGAAATTGTGAAGAGTTTCACTAGAAAATTTTAAAGTACATGTGTACATATGTTTGTAGGCACCTACTCCATTATTTTTGTTCGTTGTGCAGTTTTAAATAGAATTTTGTTGATTGTTCTTTCTGAAGTGCTGTTTGGTGGTATAATGGTTTTTTAAATTTTTTTTTGAAAGTTGATCTTTTCATGTGTTTGTACTTCTGCATGGAAAAACATTATTTTTAATGTGAAAACATCAAGCCCTATCGATGGACGATTTCATGGAATTTTTAACAGATTGTTATTCTCACAAAACTTTTTCCCTCGCATAACGAGTCATTTAAAATTTTAAATCTCTCTTTCTCGAAGTAATCATTACGGGGTGGTCACATTGGCCTCAATCGACTGATTTATATTGAGGTCTATTCAATGAGCCACTTTGACATTTACAAACGTCAAAAAGTTATGTTCGCTTACTTTTTGCACTATTTTAAGTGTGTTTAGTTGTAGCTTTTTAAGAAAATAGTTTTAATTTTTTATTAGGTAATTTTCTTAAATTTGATATTATTGGATCGGAAGTTAATAGAAGTCTTTTGAAAAGGTCGTTATTTGTGACAATGCGAGAAATTTTTCTCGTGTGATGAAGTCGGTAATTTTTTATATCCTTGTTTCGGGACTCTGCGGCTTCCTCACTCAATTCACCTATAGAAATAAGGCCATGATGTTCAATGACCGATGCACCATGTAACAACACCTTGTTAACCGAAGCACGCAAATAATACCATGGATATGCTTTTATTATCCGCTCAGCTGTCTCCAAAGCAAAAACTTTGAAATTATCGGCTTCGATGTTAAACCCAGAGTTTAACACTTGTAAAATTGTGGCACACCTGTCTATTAACGTTTGGTCGTTTCCGGTTATTTCAGCCGCAATTTTAGGATTTACAAAAAAAATATTCTGGTTGTATTGCCATCATTTGACGATTAATCCTAGGTTTTCTCGGAACTGAGCTTGAACACTTTTCTTTTTGTTTTCGAATTCAAATTTATCATCACCTCTTACCTGCCACTTTTTAAATGTAAGTCTGTACAAAATGTGTACAAAAAACTCAAAAAACCTTATCCATGCGTGAAGTGGGGACAAGCCAAAAGAAAAACTATCTGTGTTGACCACCTTTTGAAGGCACAGATCAATGTTATTCATTTCCTTGGGTGTAGCTCCACATATGTAACATTTTAATGATGTGGAGTCGTTGAGCGCGTTACAAACTTTACCGTACTGTAGTTGACTGACCATTCAACATCAGCGATCATTAAAGTGAAGGGTTGCAACGAATTAATTTTTTCTAAAAACTACTGTTCTTCAGGCACAGAAACAGCAGCAGTTTCTTTTTTAAACTGAAACCTCATTGGACGACAGAATCGTGTTGAAGCCCGTCGAGGATTTTTCCAAAAAATTATCTCTTCTGTATCATTTTTTAACTGAAGCTGCAATGGCACGTAAGATGTGACAAATAAGTCACAGTCTTTCGCTTCAGATTCACGAAAATTCTGCTTGTACTCGCTTTGCCCAGTACTTCCATCAAATCCCCATTTACCTTCTAATTGAAGACTTTTTTGTGCTGAGTGTTTCTAGGACATCTTTCTGAGGAATTAATAATCTAGGTGCTGTGTGGTCGAGTAAAGCTTGTAAATCTACTTCAGCACTTGTTTCCTTTAATGTTAGTTCTTCGGCTTCTGGATAACAGCTCTCCTTTTCCTTCTGAATAGCTTTGTAGCTGGGCAACCCATTTTTTTTAAATTTTTGTGATGACAAAGTTTTGAATAAGTATTGATTTTTTTTTAACTTCGCTTCAACGAAAAGAGATAAAACTTCAGGCAAAGCTTCTCCATCTTCTCTATTCGAATTTGTTGATGTTTAACGCAAAGCTGTGGCTATAGAATCATTAGTCATTGATATTTCTGCCAAACGTCTTCGCTTACTACGAGCAGAACATTCCTGAAAAGTTTTCCTAGGACGACCTCGTTCCTGTGAAGCACTCGTAATTGCATTATTTTCTTCAGCAACGCTTAGTGAAACGGTCTCAGATTTATCGAGCCACGCGGAATGAGATCTTATCAAATTATTTTTTCTGGCCTTACTTTTTTTTCCAAAATTCCGTTAACTTATTGCAAACCATAAGAATCCGGTCATAGAGAGGTTCAAATTTTACGTTTTCTTCGCCTTCATCAAACCAACTGCATTTGATGCCTTCAAGTATTTGGTTGGCTTGGGTTATACACGTAGAGTTATTTTTACGCATTTCTAGCCATTTGTCAAATAAGAAACGCCGTGAGAAACAGCATTCAAAAACATTACCTACCAAGGATAAAATGGTCCATACATCCAACCTATTTTGTTATTTTTTGTTTCAGTAATTTTATCGTAATATGTCTACTAAAACTGTTATAGTTTCAAAAGGGGAAAAAATCACACAATTATTTATAAAGGTAGGACAATATTCTACACTTGAATACCAAATTCATAGAAGGAGCTCGAAGGGAAACCTACTAAATCTCTAATTTACTGTAAACAAATCTATAAAAAATACTATAAAAAGTGCTCTGCTTAACAGACCCATACAATTGAACTTGAAGGTATTTAACAATAAAATGTATGGTTTTTAGAAAGTACTAACCTTGTCGATTAATATCCATTACAATAAAATATTGTTCAAACTCTTTTAACACAAGTTATCACTTTTAAAAGCTCACTAAAAAAAACTGCACCGATAAGCAAACTGTATGTTTTAATTTGTGTTCACTTTGAATGTCTATATGGAATGAAGAACGAGTAATACGTGAAATTTTTTTTAGCTTTGGTTTAACAGGAGTTTGAAGAACGTTATTGACTTGTTGAATTTTTGATTACTCACATTCTTTTTTTTTTATTTTTGGCCTATGGAGGTACCCACTGTGCACTGGATTTTTTTTACATTTGGTATTCTGACACACATATCTATTAATTTAAATAATTTTCCACAATTAATTGTGTTCACCTTCTACATTTTGTCTGACTAGACAAGTCGGATTGGAACTACAGTTTGTAAGTGAAGCTAATTTAAACATCGTCTTATGGCGTTTTTATTTGGCAATACGGAATTCTTCTCCGATCCGGGATCCCAACTCAACACTTTTATGTGATTCTGATGATTCTGAAATTTAATGAGATTGTATATTCAAAATAATTGTGTACGTATAAGCATTCAAATTCAAAAAAAAATTAAGTTGCACAATTATGGTACGTACAAAACATGACAACACTCGAGTTTGGCGTTCAAGTATAGGGTCCGCCAAATAACATTATTTTTTTGAAAATGGGCGCAAAACATCGAGTGTAGCTTCGGCTGTGTGGCACGTAGCGCCGTCCTGTTGAAACCAAATATTGCCAATATCCTCCTCTTCAATGTTTGTGAAAAAAAATTCGTTCAACATGGCGCGATAACGATCGCCATTGACTGTAACTTCCACTCCTTGCTCATTTTCGAATTATGCCTCTGGACCAAAATCCGCACCAAACAGTGACTCGTTTTGGGTGTATCGGCTTTTCAATGTATGCGTGCGGGTTTTTTGTGTCCCAAATGCGACAATTTTGCTTGTTTACATACCCGCCAAGATCAAAATGAGCTTCATCTGAAAAGATAATTTTTTTGGCAAAATCGGCATCTTCTCTAAGTCGATCGCAGGCCCACTTAGCGAGTGTTGCTCAAGCGTATACACAACCATATTCGTTCAGCGGATGGATAAAACTAATTATCTGTCAAATCAGACATGAGCTAAGTGTTACCATTCACGAAATAAGCACTAGTTGAAAAAAAAATGTTAGATGGCGGACCCGTTATATGAATGTGTGAGTGCTTCTGGTTCCGATTCTGATTTCAAATCCAGAATCAAAATTCTCTTCTTTTCAGAATTAGAACTGTCATTTTTTCCCAAGTGAACACTTTTAGAAGAGTCCGGAAGGCTTCCGGATTGCCAATTAAAAGCGGCATTAGTCTTACTGGACGAGGTATTTGGGAATTATAGAACAACAAAAAATAGATTTTTGACAATTCGACTAGGTGGCTTTTTTTATATTCCTGGGGTTGTTTTTGATTTAACTGCCATTAGCTATGTTTTCACAAGAGTTAATATCAACTCAACGACCGTATTAAAGTATACAAAGACTAATTAATTGAAAAGGAATAAGCGAAGTTATTTTTTTTCGCTGCTGTATCGACCAAATCAGCAATGCAAACGGATAGCACCGAGTTGAGTATATTTAAATTGAAAGTCAGTTCTCAATCTAATTAAGTGCCCTTAGATTAAATAAATATTAATTCGAGACTATACATACATACATATGTACATAGGTCGGATACCTACTAGTACGATGCTTAGTAATTTGATCTTTTAAATGATTCGTTGGCGGAAGTAAACTATTACGTTGGGAATAGGTTACGTATACTCTGGTACATGCTCATGCTTCTTGGCTGAAGAAGTGTATCAAAAGTGTGTGTTACATTATCCATGAAATGCCATTAAATTAGATTTAACACGGTCTCAGGTTTCTAAAGTACTTTACATAAATTTGGATGGATGGATGTTTGTTATTCAATCACGCCAGAACGGCTGAACGGATCTGGATGAAATTTGGAATAGAGATAGATTATAGTCTGGAATAGCAGATAGGCTGTTTATCCCAGTAAAATGCATGTAAATCTTTTAAAAATATCTTCTCAGTCTCGCTCCCTAACTTGTCATACAAGAGTTGTCTCCATAACAAAACGTATTATAACTTTTGCAATGGACGGCAAATGTCAATCGAAACAATTGGCCAGTTCAGAAAATTCAGATCTCATAAATTTCGCTATGTCAAAAATTTAGGAAACTAATACAAAATTGAGAAATTTTTGCTCGGAAATCCTAACATTACCATTGTAAGTACGTAATTCATGTCTTGTTGACGTCTATTTGGTGTTTATTTACTTCACAAATGTGAATGTATAATTGGCTTTTAGCGACGCACGGCCGTTTGGAAAATTTATTCCAACGTTTGCGACTTCAATAGTAGTTTCCCTTCTCACGGTACTGAATAGGGCTGGCAGGGAGGCGAGACCAGGTGAGACTTTTATTAGTCTTGCCAAAATTGAAAAAATTCAGTCTCGTCAAGTCTCCACTCAATCTTGGTGTCGCCTTTTTCTCGTGAAAATTTTAATGTGAAGTCTGGTCTCGGTCTCGGTCTTGGTTTCATCTTTAGTCTTGGTTTCTTGTGTCTTTTTTTCGTAGTAAATAGATGGTAGATAAGATACGTGTTCAGATTGAAAAGATAGAGTACGGTAGCAGCAGTTTGTTCGTAAGAAAAATGCGGGGTGTGTAGTCTTGTGTCAGGCAAATAATAAAATCAGAAAAATTTCGAATGTTCTGAGGAAAAATTTGAATTTTATAGAGATTTTTTTAATCCATTTAAATCGGAGGCATCCTTTAATGGATTTTAACAGTTCATGGCTTCATAGGTAGTCAACAAACTATATTTTGACGTTTTGGTAATATATTTTTCCTAAAGGCCTTAACACATTTGTCCGAAGGGGGAAACAAAGTCTGAAGAATGAGCGATTTCTATACTATATGTAACGGGTGATTTGTTTGCTACTTGGTTTTTGACGTTTATATTTTTGACAGATCACACATGACAAATTCCACGAACATTTGATATTTCGATTCAGTATTGTTTGCCATTTCATCATGAATAGACTTACGCCTGAACAACGTTTGCAAATTATTGAAATTTATTATCAAAATTCGTGCTCTGTGAAAAATGTGTTTCGTAAGCTACGTCCGTTTTATGGTCGTCATAATCGACCCACCGAGCAGGCTATTCAGCTCAGGTAGAATGGTACCGTTCGATGATAACAGATTTTTTTTGCCGAAAATGCAAGAATTTAACTCGGTCGACATGTGGTTCCAACAGGACGGTGCCACATGCCACACTGCACGCGAAACCATGCATCAATTGAGAGGCGAATTTGGTGAGCAGTTGATCTCATGTTTTGGCGCAGTCAATTGGCCACCAAGATCATGTGATTTGACCCCGTTAGACTATTTTTTGTGGGGCTATGTTAAGTCTATTGTATATGGGGACAAGCAAAACACGATTGCTGCCTTGGAAGCCAACATTGAACGCGTCATTGGTGAGATTCCGGCCGAAATGTGTGAAAAAGTTTGCCTAAATTGGACCTTCAGAATGGACCACCTGAAGCGTAGCCGCGGGCAACATTTAAGTGAAATTATTTTTAAAAAGTAAATGGCAGAAATTGATTTATCGATCCAAATAAAAATTTCATTCACTTTTTACAAGTTTCTGTGTTTTTTTGAATTTTCAAAAACCAAGCTCTTAAAAAATCACCGTATATGTATATGTACACATACAACTATGTACGTATGTGGTTTGATATTTCAGCGCGCATATAGAATATTTTGCGAAAAAAAAACTTGTACATATTATAAAAAGTGAACATGAGTAGATACCAAAAAATAATTAAATAAAAAAATATTTCTTCTAGCGAAAGCCGAAGCCAACCCAGCGAGCTCGCCGATGCCGATTCGGTATCAAAAATACGGTCTCGTCTCGGATGCTTTTAAGTAGGGTTAGCACATTGAAAATATTGAAAAGGGGGACATAGCGAGTTTTATAGGGGGACAAATGTTCAAAAAGAGGGACAAAACATGTTTTTGAAAAATACAAAACCCGAAAAAGAGTGAAGTAACATCATTTTTGTATGTCTTTGACATTTCACATGACAAATCATAAAATCTAAATAATTTCATTTCTATTCCCTATTTTTTAGTATAATATTTAATAATGTGAGGAACCATTTTAATATTTTTTGTTGGATGCGTCCATGGCGATTGAAAATGGATGATCTTGTGACAACAATTAGGCGATTGAGTTTTGATTTTCTTTTGCAAGAATTTTGTCATTTTTTTGGCATTTCGTGCGACCACAAGTAAACTGGCCTAAGAACCTATTATATAAACTAATTTATAACACATTCTGTAGGTGTTATACTTACCAGCAAT